>OY019134.1:76779672-78139672 GCA_955652365.1 Eristalinus aeneus | reverse complement strand
CAACTTCCAACAAGCAATCTCAAATTAGTACAGATTTTTAAAGAAGAATTTACTAGTCCTATGCATTCATCTCGGTTGTTGGATTTATACCATCATCTTCCATCCATGGAACAATCTAAATTTTCTAATGATTTTTTCAATATAGGGAGTTATTTTCTCCAAGTGTGTGTGTTTCAATAATCTCCTATTGTTCCATGGGATTGTAAATATGAAAATGGAAGTATGCATACACTCTTACACTATATAAGCATAAGAGTATTCTTTGCCTTAGGACAAATATAATGGTCCCAAAGATGAAAATCTAGAAATTCAACTGCTTCTTGTTGTCAAAACCATATTTAAATATGAACTCATATATGAAATATGATACGAGTATTATGTGTGATGCATTGTGTGGCATAGTGCTGTAGATGCAAGTCAAAATATAATTTCTTCAAATCTATAAATATGATAGTGTTCGCATTTAGTAATTAACAGATTTTCCCTTTGGACAAAGGAGTGGATATATATCAGTGCTTAGAGTTTCTATGGGTTTAAAGACGTATGTGTCGCATTTGTTTGTCCAACAGTTCAACATTAAAGTGCTGCCATATTTCAATTCACGTTTATTATTACGTTTCATAACAATTAAATCCATTTCATCTTAATATTTCCCCAAGACATAAAATATATAAATAATATATATTCATTTTCTTTTGTCCTAAGGAGTAAAACATGTAACAATAAATACATTCATTTTGTCTTAGGGCTAATGAAGATTGTGTGGTGATGTATAATTTTTGGTGTGTTTACCAATATCAAGTTTCATGTTTCATGTTTCCCTATAAATGGAAAGTGTTATTTTGCAGTTATCTTAGACTTAAAAATTTCATCACGTTAGTGACAAAACATCTAATTACTTTTAGATGATAAAGGGTTACTTATTTCAAAGAAGAACCTCCTGTTTTTTTTCAGATGATCTTACAAATCTTTTGTCTATATTAAGTTTTCGTTTTAATTGCTGGCAAAAAATTTTAGCAATTTCGTTTCACGGATGTTAATATTTGAATATGTTAGCTTATTTATTTATCAGAAAATTCTAAAAATCTAAATTCTATATTAAATAAATTTTTTTAAATGTTTGATATTACTGACGTTACGGCATGATTTGCTACAATTTGAATAGTTTTTTTTAATGCATTTTCGATTTTGTTAAATATTCAGTTTCATAGTCCTTTTAAATAATTCAGTTAATACATTTGATTCAAATTTGTCATGATATTACAAATTATGCGTTCGTACATTACACAAGTACCTATTAAAGTTGCAAGATTAGAAGCAACAAGTTGTCATTGAAAATAGTATGACTTAATATTTAAACGTCGCGTATCGCAATGTTATGATATGGACTTAATCTTTAACAACGAAGGGTCGAACAAGTATAACAGTTGCAATTTTCCTGGATAAGCGTCAACCTTTTGCATGCTTGCTGTTATTTCGCTCTGATGTTATTTCTTATTATTAACATCATTAACGTTCATATCTTTCCGCTTCTCATGAATCGTATGTCTATATAGCAATGCATATAAACATTTTACGAGTGTTTCCAATTTTAATTTTCTTACCCTCTTATTCCAACCGTTTAACGTTAGTTATGAGTCATTAAATTGCTTGCCAAAATTGGGGGATAATTGACACATTAAAGACACAAATCGATTTTATTACAAGAGACGAATTGTACGAGAACCGTTAAAAAATATTTGGAAATGACGTTCAGCTTAGTTATAAAATCAAAACACAACAATCATTGCTCCTGTAAATTGATTATTAGTTATTTTTATATTAATTTGTTCATCTTGAATGGAAAAAACTTTTAAAAGCTTATATTTGACCAGAATTTGTGGCTCAAAGAACGAATTTTAATTCACATTCCGAGTCATCATTCTATTAAAAATCTGTGGACCTTTCATGCTGAATATACGTGACTGTCATTTTAAAGTCTTCCCCTCGGTAGTAAAATGATATCTAAAGTATACATGACGGAAATACGTTGTGTGAGTTAGTGAATATTACTTTCAGGAAATTAACAGGCACATGTTTACAGCATTTATTACTTTGCAATAATGAACCATATGTGAATAGGGTACATATTATATATATTTGTTTGGGATGCACAAATAAACGTTACATATATAAATCTATACCGTCATTTAACATTTATGAATTTGTTATTAATATATGTTTAATTCCCATGCTAAATATCGATTAAAATTATAAGTCTATCAAATGAATTTACTAATTTTTAAACTGTTTATTCGCCACCTGAAGTTAACAATGGACGAGCGTTATTGATATTCTGCGTTGCAAACTTTCGATGCATTTTTTTGTATATATTTTTATTAAGAAGTACATTTTGAGTACCCAGAAAATAATAGAAAGGACATTGACAAAGGAGTAAATATAAAAAAATTATTTAAATTAAATTTTTTTTATTCGACAATGGCGGCCTTATATGTTTAAAAGAATTTTTTAAAGAAATTACTTTTCTTTTCTGTTCATTTTTATATTTTTCGTTATTTTTCTTTCCTTACGTTAATTTACAATCAATTGAGTTAGTTTAGTTTGTATTTTAAATACAAATTGTATTCACCCTAGCAGAGTAAGGTTGTTTGTGCCTCCGATCTTGTTATATCTACGTAAATCTTGCAGAACTTTTTAAATTCGTATGTCCACTTATATGATCACACTTGGTACGCATCTAGTATCTAATTTAAACTCTATCGGAAGTATTATGGGTAGCTATCAACGGACAATTCATTTGTTTTAGAATATTATATTTACACAAACATTCTAGAAATCCTAACTTCCTCAGTTATGCTCGAGAGTTGAGGCAATCAAAAGTTTAATGCTGACTCTGAACGACGAAATTTAAAAAGTTCTTTATTGACAACTCTTATTTAGTTGTCAGCAAGTAAGAAAACATTACCGTGGTGTTAAAAATGACTATTTCTAGTTAATAAATTCCGAATTTAAATATGAATATGTTTTATATAATACTAATGTATTATATAAAATATGTTATATATAATACTAATGTATTATATAAAACATATTACATAGCAACTTAATGGACAAAGTCTGACATAGAACAGTATAGTGTTCGGATGTCTTTTCAACGTGCG
This sequence comes from Eristalinus aeneus, assembly GCA_955652365.1. Classification (NCBI taxonomy): domain Eukaryota; kingdom Metazoa; phylum Arthropoda; class Insecta; order Diptera; family Syrphidae; genus Eristalinus; species Eristalinus aeneus. The sequence continues at coordinate 78,136,511 of OY019134.1, read as the reverse complement.
TTATGAACAGATTTTTGTACGTGTGTTACGCTTACCTAAGTATCATACAATTAGAAGCAACTTTTATTTTTGTAGTGCTAATACCAAATGTATGTTAATATGTATGAATATGTTTTTGGGGTTTAACATCACATTATGACGGCTTTTCACTGAACAACGTATTCACATAACTAAGAACATTAATTGAAAACTGATTGGTGATGTCTGTTGACAGGAGTCGTTTACAGTATGTTTTACAAATTCATAACGTGTTATCGGCATTAACTTAACCTGGTCATGTATATTTATGTTGGCAAAGGACGGCAAACCTTTGTTTAGTTGATTTTAACTTGAGTGGAAAATAAAAATCTACCAGATGTTTAGTAAAGTAAGTTCTAATCAATTTTTGGTAGAACAACTTAAATGAAAGGTCAAATATATACAAACAAATAATTATATTAAGTACATATTTAAAGCACAAAATTTAATTAGTATGTATTAGTAGTAGGTAAGAGATTCAAACCTCTAGACGTGCTTACTGCATTATTCTAAATTCTTGTTTTAGCAGAAAGTTACCACATTTTTTTTATTCCCGCCATTGTTCGTAAACGAGAAAAAATACCTATGACGGGTAACATGCTGTTATGTGCTTAATCATTGTCACCCATATCGTTGCAGTCCTCGTTCAATTAATGCAGCGTGTCTCTGAATGAGCCAGAATACGAAATATTCGTAAGTCCATATTGCTGTCGGAAATTGTTATTTCCGTACTGTATAGTGATCCTTTGTATTTGCCTGGTACTGAAAATGTTCGGTTGAAAACAAAGGAAATTGAGAGAGAAAGAGTGTTGCATAAAGCACTAAAAGCATGTTGCAACCCAAAAGTTTTTACTTTGGTCTTATGAATAATTGTACAACTTAAAGGCAACGGTAAATTGTTAAAATTACTTAAAGTAGTCGTGTTGACTTTTATTTTATGGTAGATATAAGAGAAAAGAAAACCAAATATTAAAAGTCCTATTACATATTTCAAATAATTTGTAGTAGAAAGAGGTAACTTAAAACTTTTAATTCGAAAGGATTTAATGTAAATGAAAATCTCTTCGTATAAATGTATCAATAAATGTTTGCGAAAAAATTGTGTAATGTTGTTCGCAGAAAGTGAAATAAGTAAGACAAAAGTTGAAATTAATACATGGATTTAATAATAAATACAGTTTTACAACGACAATGACATAAAAATAAAATATCGATTTCATTCAAAACAATAATGCCTGTGAAATGATTCCATCCATATTACAGGACTTTCTTGGAGCATTTGGAAAAATTTAACAATACATTTTATCAACGAGAATTGCGCAGTTATTACGAAAGATTTTCTCTTTTCTATTGGTACATAATAAAGAGAACATTTTACCAAAACGTAGGTACTATACCTAATATCTATCCGATAGAATTTGCGCTATTATGTAACTGGTGATAAAATTTTCTCTTTACGCAAAGCTCAAGTCTCAATTTATTCTCTTTATATGTGCGCTACTATATTCAACAGATGTGAATGTACTAAAAACATCTTAAAAGAGCTTTCGACTTTGAGTTTTTGTTTTAGAAAGGTCATTTCCGATAAAACCAAGGAATGGCTTAATTGGAATTAAGCATTTGAAATAAATAACTAGAAGAATAAGTCAACGTTACAAAAATTTGATGCTACTAATAATTGTTTTTGCATTGAATTAATTTACATGCGGCTTTATTCAGATTAACAAAATGCTGTACTTAATAAGTAAAAAGGTTACAAAAAAAAAAACAATTTAATTTCGTACCACCGTTAACTTGCAATAAATACATACCAACACGTGTATATACATGAAATACTTCAGAGGAACTTAGGATTTCTGGGCAAGCGTCGGCAGCACTTTTCGGATAAAGAAATCTTATCCGAAAGTGCTTAATAATAATTAATTCCATTAATTGCACGTAAAACTTGCATTGCATTAATTTACAAATACGTCTGTCCTTCTATGATAAGTCCGCCTGTGTAGTGTTACCTCTGTTCTTAAATTCACATAAATTTTGCTTTAATATTGTGCGTAGTATTTTTATGAAACAAAGGAAACAACTAATTTTAAGAAAATAAGGGCAGAGACGTATGAAGCTCCAGATAGGAATCAAACAAACTTTACAGCAGGCAGAGAACAATTTAATTACTTCAAAAAAAAGTCCATAAAATAATAATCCCATTTGTCAATTAATAATGAAAAAATGTACATTTCATGATATATTGATTCCCGGCTATCCTGATTTTATTTCATAAAGGTCAGCAATCAAATAATTTAAAGGGTAAATTTTCCCATACATGATTAACCCAGCTTATATACCTTCATAAAAACATATACATATATATGACAGAATTCGTAACTGTTATGTATATGTTTGGGGTACACTAAGGAAATATACTTAAAACCTTCCACGAACAAAGAAAACAGGAAATGGTTCAAGAAGAAAGCAAAAAATGAAACCCTCAGGGTATGATATTGGTACCATTCTTTTTATTTTCAAATTATGCAAATTCTTCGCCTCGAGAAATGGTAAAACCCATAAAACGGTGAAAAAAGTTTTCCTTAATGGGGTGTAAATATCTTTGTCGGAAAGTTGTGTTCAACACTCCTTGTGTGAGTGGGATAAATGTAGAAGTCCTCCCGAAGATTTCACCTGAATTTCGGATTCACTTTGATGTGTGTCTTCTTCTATATTGCGCATTCCATTGTTTTTTTTTTTTTTTCTGAAAATCGCTGTTTTTATTGACTGTTTGCGGTCGTTTGACCTTCTCCCGTAGTATTTTCAAGCAACTTTGGCTGCAGCATTTGTTTTCTTTTTTTACTCCCCTATACTTTGCTATTTAAAGTCATATATATGTGAAGTATTTGCTTCCACCAACACGGACTCGAATTGCTTTAAGCTTCACAATGCTGCTGTGACACGCAATAAATCAAATAACTTTTGCTTATAACATATTTTAATAACGGGATATTTATCGAGCCACAAGTAACTTCGGTTAATTAAACTCAAAACTCAAATGGTTTTAGTTGAAATATTTCAAAGGTACGTGTAACACCATATGGTCGATTTTAATATTTCATTTTAAGCTTTCCTGCAACTTTTAATATCGCAAAACGCTTACGACAGCTGGGTGTTTTTGAACAAAAGTCAACTTACTTATGTTATATAACCATATAATTATAATAAAAAACTGTTCATCTTGTTTCTAAATTGAATCTACACACGCAAGCTAATTTTAATTTAAAGGTGTTACCTAACTGAGTTTATGGAAAAGCAAATTCACTACATCTGAGGCAAAGCCACTGCACATGTATGTATGAATGTAACAGAAGTAAAGAAATTTCGTCCTGATTATAAGAATAAATACCATATAAGAATAAAAATATACTTAGTAAAAGTTAAAAAAAAGAAAAACAAACTGTTAAAGTCGTTTAAAGCCTTAAAGCATAAGAACCTAAAGTGGGAAAGGAACGGCAAACCTAACCCTAAGTTCTCAGCTTGTAGTAATCGTGTTGATTATAACAGCGCTATGCTTTAGCTTATGTGGACATCTTTACATAGATTTGTTAGTTTGTTGTTTTGTTAATACATATCTTTTGCTATATAAACTACTATATTCTTCACAGTATTCGATTCCCTGACGGAACACCTTGCATGTCAATGAAATAGCTTCTAAAAAAACTGTAGGTCCCTTCTTATAGTGAGAGAATAGTAGTGCGCACAACACGAGTAATTGATGAACAAGATGGGCTCTGATCCTCCTGTGGCTATATATATGCAGATACATACACGTACATCCAACCACTTTTGTGTAAATTATATAAATGAAACACTTAAATTGTGTTTATTTTTGAACTTTTAGAAGATATCATATAAATCCTTCATCTTTTATAACCACTTTAAATATTATATATATAAGGTAATTGTTTCATATATCTTTCGCTGACTTGTATTAAATCTTTTGTAATTACTTCAGTAAATATTAAAAAAGCTCCCAAAGTTGTTTTTAAACATTCTATATTTAAAATATATAAGTACAATTTACAAGGGATGGTGGTACGTATTTCTGGGAAGGTATTTCTATTATTAAACCATGTATTACCAAGAAATGACGAACAATTATTTTTGAGTTGTGACTGAGGATCATCTTCCGACTTAACATCTCAAAGATTACTATAATTAGACAATTTCATTTACTAAATAATGTGTTTAAATTCTGTTAAAGTCAAGCTTACATCCATCCGGCTACATGTCTTTGTAACCCAAAGAGTAACTTCCTCATTTATACTATATATGGTATTTTATTAAATGTATGCCCTTTAATATAGTTTAATGAAGTTGAAATCTTGAAATAAGCTTTATAAGATATATTTTTCGAAATTTCACTCCTGTAAAATTTCGTTGCACTTAAAGCCTTTATTTTTCACTCAAATAATGTGGTGACTTATAAGAATTCTATTGATGGAATTATGTATTTTATAAAAAAGTGACGGGACGTGATAGGAAATAAATATAAAAAATAAAATTTTCGCAAAATCTTTAACATTTCTTGTACTGGAAAGGTAACATTTTTTTGTTATGTACTTATATATTATTTTTTAAATTCAAAGTCCCACACAAACATAAACTTTCTAACTGAATGTATGGTGAAATATGAAAAAGTCAGGAAATGGTAAGACTAATTAGTTGAGATTCACAGGCATATTTATAATACGTGTGGACAACAATAGGAAAAGTTTCATCTCTAAACGCCATGAATACAAAATATTTTACGTTACGGAAAATACATGAATACTAAACAAATTTGAAGGAGCACTACAAAGAAAGAAAAACTTTTTGATACTCCTTGTGTCGTCGTCGCTTAGGTATTCAAACTATCAACTCCCTGTCTACTGCTGCCGTCATTATATCCAATTAGGTTGAAACAATGTGATGTCGAAAATGGGAGATAGGAAGTATCCAAAATTTTATTCAACACACAATTTTCGACTACTGCACTATATATGAGATGAAATAAGTTGTTACATAGAAAGTCTGAACCTCAAGCCGGCGGATATGGTTCAGAGCCTTCAACTATTATATATAGACACTATTACTGTAATATATAACTCTGACCATTGTCCTGAGGCAAGCAAAACTAAAAGAGACTGCACTGCAGCACTATGATAAATCATTTCGTTATGAAAACTTTTCATACTAATAAAACTCATGGGATCAAAGTTCATGCAGCTAAACGACAGAGTAAAATGGAATAATGCTTTTATTTCTTTTTACGAAGTGAGTACGATAGAATGGAAAAATGTACACACTTCTCAGTTAGTGTAATGTGAATGTAAGATACATTTTTATAATAATGTATATTCGAAGATAAATAATCAAACCTATTTCAATATTCGTATGTGTACATATCGTAAAATGAGATTAGTTAAGTAATATATTGGTGATTATAGAGATTCACAGGATGAGCGATTGTTATAAAAACTGCATATACCCTTAATAAGTTAGGTAACTATAAAAGTTTTATTATTTTATATAGCATTTTTTTTTCATAAAATACTGTTCTCATTATTTACACAAAGTACAGTATTAACCAATTAAATAAACTTTTATTCAAGAAAAGTTGAACACTTTAAGTCATTAGACACCGAAGCAGAAGCTTTAATATAATATTTAGTTGTCCTTCTTAAACATTCCTTATACACACACCCCATTACCATTTAAATCTTTAATTTCTCATCACATACTAGCGTATACTGTTAACACTTAATTCATCAATAATGAAAGTTTTATGAGTGCTCGAGAAGTAATCATGGAAATTAAAATGTGGAATAATAAAGTTTGACAGAGAATTTACTAAATAAGGAGGGATGGGCCTAGTACAATAAGATATAAACTTTTCTTATTTCGCTAACATAATAAAGTTAACTGCTACTTTTCGTTACTCTGGAAGCTTTTTGCAAAATAAAGTTTCTGTAATAGATTTTCAACAGCAAGTTGAATACTTGCGGAAGAACCTCGGTAGAGGATTACAGGTAAAGATATATAATTTTAAATAAGCAGCTTTAAGACAAACATTACACATGTAGATGTATACATAAAAATGCGTTATATATACTCTTGCGCATTGAGGTGACGTCTGATGGATGGACCGATAGAAGAGCCGAAATCACAGCATCAGGGAATGAATTATAGGTGATGTTATAATGTTGGTGTTACTAATGTGTCCCTATCAATTGTGTGGTGAGTCTTCAATGCAAACCGTATGCCCTTGTCGCAATTCAAAGCAATTACAAATCATTCTGAGGGTTAATTCTCGCTCAATGTTCGGGAAACTCATAACCGTATTTTCATGAAATAGATTCCAGAACTTGTCTGTTGGTGTTTCATGTTACCACAAGACATTTCTACATTTTTTGCATTTTCGATAGTTTTAAAAATATTGTAGAAATTAATGCGTAGCAGAAGTCATTCATTTTATCAGTAAAACATTGAAAAAGATAAATTTATTTATTTATTTTAATTTGGAAGTCTACGTACAAGTAAGGAAAAGTTAAGCAATTTACTTTTCACTTTCTCCCTCTCAAAATTTATAATGAATACAGAACAAAAATGTCGAAGAAAATTTCTTGTCCGACGGTAAACCCTTAACTTTTTATTTAAAATTCTCATCTTTTGTGAAGAGGACTGAAATAATTTGCATGTAGATTAAAAAATTTAAATCAAACGAATGGTTTTAGTTTCTATAGAGTATATTTGTATATTTGTTTACACATAGGCTGATTCTACAGTAATTGTGCAATACTAGCATTTATTTTACTAATGTTTTAACTTCAACAACAAATATGTATGTAAATATAAGCGTTTAAAGTAGATATTTGCTATCTTAGATAACAAGAATGTACTACAAATTTGCACATAAAATGAAAGCATGACTACACCAAACACTCTGAAAATGTAAGGGTAATTTAATCAAGGCTCATTTTGTTACTAATGATGCATGGATATGTAGGAGAAATAGGCTGGAAAGATAAAACAGACAGGAGAAAATGGATTTCATATTGCCTCGGGCACTCTATGAACCTTCTTCACTTATATAATATATATTTTTCTATTAGAGTGTTGTTTGGAGCAAAATATCATTTCGCAACTAAACGAGACGCAGTTCACAGCGTTTGAAAAAGAATAATAGTGAGAGTGAATATGTACATTGCACAGATGTTCACGAACCCTATTTATTTCGATGTAAGCCAGGTGTTTTTCTGTGGGTTAACGCGTACGAAATGTGAAATGATATTTCTTTAGATTGAACTGAATACGCTGTCAAATAAAGTGATTTGATTGAAGAAATCGATTGCTCCAATTAAAATTTAAAAAACAAATTGATACCTTCTTAAATTGTTAAATTACGGCAGAACTGTTCAATATTTGCAATGTGACTCGTTTTTTTGGTATTCAAGCAATTTTGGCGTAATTCTAAATCTGTAAATTAAATTTATTTTCTGCGTTAATTGATGTATTTCTTTAAATACATTCGACGTGTCTAGTCGTGGTAGTGGATATATATGAGATTACAATATAAATAATTTTAATCGTCCTGTGAAATAACAAGATATTTAAAAAAAAAATCTACTACAATTATACATGGACTGCATGGACATTCAATCTTCACTTAGTCCTCTAGTTAATCTCATGATTTTAACTCTTTTGAATAACTATTAAAGCTCAGGGAATATTAGAGATTCAGAGAAGAACATTCTATCTGATAGGAGATTATATTGCCTGAAAAACAAGACATCGACTTTCAACTAATTGACCAGAGAACGTTACTTCACTATTACAGTTTTTTTTTAAACAGAGGGGTATCAATTATTTTTACGAATAACCGGGGAACACGGACCTGAAAACACCGCGAGTGTAAGCACAGTCATTCGAATAACATTCCCAAGCATGTGTACGGTGTGAACAAGAACATGTAAACATATGAATTTACGTACACACATTTATATGCATGTATAAATGAAAATTACTCCCGCACGCTTCTTCAGAGGATTGAGGTCTACGCAAAAATGTTTTCAGCTGTTATGGGCTTTAAAATAGTGCACTCGCTTGGAAACATTCATTCGCGTGTGTTGGGATGCATAAAATTGTTGGCCGATTTTCTTTGATAATAATTCAACTGGAAGCAATTTACATTCAGCTTCGTTTTTCGCGAGAAGATCTCTGTTTTTAAGGTATCAATGCATGTTTAATACAAAGATGCAACACTGTAAAAACCTTAAACGCATACATACATATGTTTTGAAGAACCCATGTTAGTTATATGTGTATATTAACGCGCATTTCCATACTTATAAATTATAGAGTGTCTGAAATGGTAATTTATAGATGTGATATACTTTTATATACATCTGAGCGATACAATGAATGATACAATGAATAGAACTTAATGGTATATTTCATGTAATTGCAATAGTTTTCTACATCCATTTTTAGCATAAGCGTGATTTCAACAGTCAATATTCCAGACTGCGTGAGTTTATTTGTAGCGGATGCTTGAGAAATATTCTTGATCTAATAATAAAAAAACAAAAAATAATTTTTAATGCAATAAATGAGGGACAAAATTATTTCCAAAACCTTTTTTTTATAATTTACGCGTGCAAAAGGGGTTGTGAGTCACAGCCCGGCCGAAGGTATAGAGGAAGAGAGGGAGAGGAGGTACCTATGCACATTGGTTTTAAATGCCTGTGGATTGTAATGAGGAGGAAAAATCGAGCTGGGAAGAGCATTCCAGATTCGTGTAGTGCGGCTAAAGAACGAGTCTCTGAATTTGTCTGTACGTCCGAAAGAGGGCTTGAGGGTGAATTGGTGGGCATTCCTAGCGAGGCGTGTATTGTGTGTGGGTGGATTCTTGGAGGGGAGGAATACAACTGGCTAATTCATCTGAGCATTTCTTGTTAAAATAGCGATAAAAGAGTGATACCGGCGCAACATTACGTCGGTGTTCTAACGAGTCAATCGACTTCGCAATATTATTGTCACATATAAGTTTTATCGCTCGCTTTTGAATTCTATCCAGCAGGTGCAGGGAGGTCTTAGAAGCACCTGACCAAATAAGAGCGTTATACTCAAGTTTTGGGCGTATGTAGGCCTTGTATATTGTAGCCAGATCAGAGGGGGTGAAGTACTCCTTGCATCGTTTAAGGAAGCCTAGACATTTCGCAGCATTTTTGGCGACCTCAAATATGTGATCGTTCCAACTAATTGTTGGGTTGATACACATACCGAGGATGGAAAGTCTTTCGGTTTCAACAACGCAAATGCCGTTCATGGATAACGGCTGATTATTTTGTGATCGCTTTAACGACAGTAGACAGCACTGTGTTTTGGAAGCATTAAATTCCACTCCATTCTTATTTCCAAAATCGATTATGCTGTCAAGGTCGGAATTTAATGTGCTTAACATACGCTGCCGTTCCGAGTCTATGGCCGAAGTGGGGGGACGTGAGCCAAGGAACGAATATGAAAAGCTGAGGGTACTGTCATCAGCGAAGGAATGAATAGGATTTGAAGTAGCAGACAAGAGATCATTTATAAAAATGAGGAAGAGTGTCGGAGACAAAACAGAGCCCTGGGGAACACCAGCATTAATATGGTGAATATCAGACTTTAATTTATCCAGAACGACTTGTATTGAACGATTCGAAAGGTAATTTCTAATCCATTGAAGAAGAGACTCATCGATCCCAAAAGCACGCATTTTCGACAAGAGAGCCTGGTGCCAGACCCTGTCAAATGCCTTTGAAATATCAAGCGCAACAATCTTGCTTTCTTTTACATTGTGCAAAGATTGGTTCCACTTTTCAGTGAGATATGCCATCAGATCACCAGTGGAACGGTTGCTTCGGAAGCCGTACTGCCGGTCATTAAGAAGCTTCCGGGACTCAAGATATTTCATAAGCTGACGGTTTATCAGCGTTTCCATGACCTTGGAGAGAAGGGACGTTAGTTCTATGGGTCGGTAGGAGGTGGGTGACGAACATTCGCCCTTTTTAGGGACGGGTTGGACAAATGCAGTTTTCCACTTACTCGGAAAGAGCCCTGAAGAGTAGGACAGATGGAAAAGCTTACGCAGTGGTTTTGCCAGCGTCAGAAGAACAGGGGGTATACCATCCGGGCCAGCGGATTTGTGTATGTTTAGATCTTTAAGTACTCTTGCTACTGTACAAGTGCGAAAATGGACTTGCCCCATGGAGAAATTTATGCTCTCAAGTACAGACGGGCGTTGAGCTAGCTGCAAAGTGTGCAGCAAGCAGATTAGCTTTGTCCAAAGAGCTGACAGCTGGAATGTCATTGCAAATGAGCGTTGGGATCGAAGACGAGGCTGAATTCTTTATGTTTTTTTATGAAAGACCAAAAGCTTCTGCTACCCTTAGGGCATTGTAGAACTTTTTGCCTCAACTTTTGGTCAAAGGAGAATTTAACACGTCTTATTAATGCATTACAGTAATTTCGGATCCGTTTGAACTTTTTCCGAGCTTCCTCAGAAGGGTTGACTTTATAATCCCGGAAACTCAACTCTCTCATCCTGATAGCTTCTTTGCAGCTCGAGTCGTACCACGCGTTTGCCTTAGGCTTGATGCTCTTCACTCTGTGAGGAATGAAGGACCTCATGCCCAGCGAAATAATGTTTGTGATAGCATCAGTAGCGGCATCCACGTCACTATCGAGGAAGCATAGTGACCAGTTAAAATTCCTAAAGAAGTTGTTAAGTCCGCTCCAGTTGGCTTTCTCGTAGAGCCATACTGTTCTTTTCGGAATTTGTTCTCTAAATGTGTGGGAGGAGTACGAGAATTTGGCTGACACGACACAGTGGTCGGACGAGAATAGAGGCGACAATATATCAATTGAATATTTTTCCGGATGAGAGGTGAGAAACAGATCCAAGGTGTTGGCGGTATGATCTGCAATGTCAGGTATTCGTTTTGGCGCGAATCCGCGAATGTTGCTCACGTCAACACGAAATTGCCCCCTCGTGTCGTAGGCAGTCGTAGGCATCTGAAAACCAACTCCGACAATGCAATTGGTGAAAGTGAGCAGAGTTCAGAAGTGTAAATTCTGCTTCGCAAAACAAATCAATGTAGGTGTTATGCCCGTACATTGACTTGAATTGGTCCACTAACAAAAAGATTTTTTTTTTTGTTATGTGTTAAGTGCATGCAGCGACGACGTCTGCATGCTTCGGAGGATGACACGGCACTCCCTTCTCTACTAAAACTTCTAATAACATTAACGTAAATATATATTATTGTTAAAATTAAATAGACGAATACTTCAGCAAAAATTTAATAATAAATAATTGGATGGAGTAATAGTTCACGAGGGGACCAGAATTTTGCTTTTTTGTTAGATTGTTTCAATAATATAATACATCATAAGTTTAATGAAATAATCCAAAACTTATCAATTAATTAGCTTTAATAAGTTTTTATTATTCTTAATGTAAATGAATTTTCCCATACTGCTGGAGTTATTTATGGTTACTGGATCAAATACTGGGCTATTAATATTTTTTATCTGCACAATGACTTTCTTTTACTCGTTTTTGTTAAACAAATTCAGGAATTGAGTTAAACGAGATTTGTAAAATCAAACCATACGTACATATACTTTATTTGCAATCTGATAACTTGTCATCAAAATTAATAACAGTAAAGGGTTGGCCAGTGCACTACCATAACAACTGTAGGGTAAAATGGACACAATAAATTTTCATTATATTAGAATTAACTGCATCCCTAGCTCGCACATTTGGATTCATGCCAGCGCTGTACAATAAAATAAAATATAATGTTGATTGCTTGTTGACGAGCTTAATTATTCACACGCAACACATATACGCATGCATTAACATCCATATGGTTTTATCTGCATTACATACATATATTAACGTCCGCAGACATCGTTAAATAATATGAGTTGTAATTGCTGAAATCAATTGTGGTAGAAAATTTGAAAATTAAAATCGATTATTACTTTCTCAACATGTAATCATGCCTAGAATTTCTTTTCAATTAAGTAACTTTCATACTTCGTTTTTCCTTTTTGACACTAGACGCAATAAATTTCAGAATCTACATCGCCAAATAAATTTGACTAGGTATAGTAATTTCAATGTATATTCACATACATATTTCCACTGGAGTGTAAATATATGTCTTTATATTAAATAAACTGCTCACCTAGAACGTGATGTGGGTATAACACAATTGTACATTCACTGTTAAGAAATGTAGGTATACCCCTTATATTTCAGTTGTGTTGGCAAAAGGCGAACAAAGCGCTTGGATTATTGGAATGGCACTTTATTCCAATGTATAGAAGTTTAAATTGCAGTCAAGGAGATACTCCGATATCGAGAACAAACGGACTTTAAAATTTATTGAAAATACTTTCTTCTTCTCATTGTCAACTTTTGTGTATTGTTTTGTTCTCGACGTTCTCCATTTCTCCATGTTGAATTGAATTCGAATGCAATAACGCAAAGATTGCTTTTTCTTTCTGTACTCTGTTTTGTTCTGCATTCGGAAGTAAATTCTATTGTAAAAGATTGCTGGTCTAGAACATTTTAAAAGTATTCCAATTTTCTTTCTTAAATGAAATTCGCAAAAAATAAGAACAAAGAGAGAAAATTATTAAATTCCACAGCTCTAGCTCATGAGAAACCATATCACTCTATTGCTATATAGCGTTTGCCGGTATGAGTTTGATTATTTTGTTTAGTTTTTGTATTTGTGTTGCAAAAATAATGTGAGAAATTTACGTTCTTCTTGAGAATGACGTGTTTGGTAGAAAATATGAATACAAATCAAATATTGAGTTTAGAAATATTTAGTAGAAGTTACATGCATCTGCAAACGCATACCCTAATGAATTGTGTATAATAATAAGATGTTTTTAGTTGCAAAACTTCTACCGATATTTACAGTAGAAAAACAACAACAAATCAAATCATATGACCTTTAACAGTAAGAACGTTGTGGAGCTTTTACTTTTTTTAATCGGCTCCCTAAAACCAAGGAATAAACAATTGCTTAACAAATATTCGGTAGTATGTGACAATAGCGCAAGGAGATGTGTCATTGTGAAATAGTCGGTTACGTATAAATGTAGTTGATGTTATTCTTGTTGTAAGATTCCAAGTGCCATGGCACAAATGCAGCCAAAAAAACGTCGATATTCCCCAAATTGTTATTTTCCTTGCGTTCGCACATTCAATAAACATTGAATATATATTATTAGTTTATACCAGAAAATCTGACAACAGATAACACATAACTATTTCTCTGCGTGCACATGGATGAAGTAAAAGTGGAGTGCGAACACACCCCATAAGGTAATTTCATTGGAAAAAGGTACACGAATCCAATTCTCTATAACCACTACACTTCTGAAGCCTGATAAAATTTATGCAAACCACTTTTTGTCGTCGTTTTCTAAGCGAACCTGCAGTAGGGTTTCTTCGCTGCCTCCGATTATAGCCTATGTAATCTGTATGTGAAACGTTTAGAAATCCTTTCACGTATCACAACTATAGTGTTAAGGTTTCATTTGTTAAACTATGAAAATAAAAGGAGCACAGATAAAAGTGGTCATATTTTAGGAAAGAAAAGGTGAAGTAAAGTGGTTTGTTGTTTTGATAGCGCGTAAGTAAACAAGGCACTGTCACAAACAGAAAAAAATTATTTTACAAAATTTATTTGACAATAAGGGACAACAAAAATGCTTCAATTATTTGTTATATTTGTATAATTGTTAGGTAAATGTTTTTTAGTAAGCATGGAAAACAGCATTATATAGCTCTATATTATAGGCACTCGTATATTTTTCTTCTATCTATTTAAAAGAAAACTTTCCCAAATTAACATATGATACTTATTATAAATATAATATTGAGATCTTTCACATGATTAATGATTTTTATTGAAGTTCCTCTTATATACATTCCAGAATATTGATTAATGATCCCCTTGGGTAAAAGTTAATTGAGAAATACCACACGTTCGCCAAATCGTTCCCTTAATTATTTTATATCTCAACTTATGTGTGGCATACGTTGTTCTTTTCTCAATGCTTGTTTGTATTGTGGATGGATTTATGATGATTATTATCATTTTATCAAGGAAGTACCATTTTTGTTGTTCTAAAATATAATTTTATAATCATTATATAATCATATAGTAAAATACTGGAGGCTGCTAGTTTATAATTTCTCAAAGGACGTAATAATAAGGGGCGTAAGGCCTAAAACCAGATTAATTTATCATACATTAAGTCATCAGAACCTTACTTTATAACTGAAAGCAATCAATATAAAATTGTTATTTTATACTTAATTTTATGTGTTTTCAAATATAAGAAACTTTTTATTTTCAATACTCTTGTGCTTTTCACATTATATCAAATTGAGGCAAAAAAAATTCAGAAAATGTATTTCTTACAAAAAATACAAAAGCATACCCTTAGTAGTTGATCTCATCAATCGTTGAGAAAGTTAACGAGACTGTAAAATGCAAATACTTTGGTAAACACAAGGATGAAGGCAAAGATCTGACCTAGGCAACAAAGGTTTTCATTCCATTGAACAATAGCAATTTCAGTTGGAAATCGAAATGAGATTCAATAAATTTCAATGATTTGGTGAATTTATCTCTCTGATTAAGTCATTCTCGAAAAAATTGCCCTGAACAATGTTCGCGAGAAAAGAAGAAAACCATTTTTTCCGTTCCCTGTGTGAGTATTCCATGCACCCAGTAAATTAGTTTCACCGTGATGAATACCCCAATAAATATTTTTTGTTGGCTATCAGTATCTTTGAAGTAGAAGGTATAATCTTGTTTTGTACTCAATGTTGCTAAAGCACGAAAAAAAACATAATTTGCAAACGCATTTCTATTATATGGGAAATTATTGAACTCAAAAGTTGCTTGTTAATATACTTCATATAAAAATATTTTTGGTAAATAATTGAAAAAGGTATTGCTGAGAAAACTAGAATTTTATATCATGTTTAACCTAAGTTAAAGAAATAAACATAAGAGATATAGATTGATTGAAACTTTTCATCTGCCTTCTTTTGAATATTCATTAAGTATGACAAATTAGTTTAAGTACTTATTATAAAAAAAAGTCCTGGTAAATACACAACATTTGTTTATCAAAAAAGTCCGTTCTGTTCAAATGTTTACTGATTTACTTCCCTTCAAACGAAACCGTGATTTGATTTAAAGTTGCCATAAAACAATTATTTTTAATCTGTTTTCGAAAAATCAAGTAACGAATGGAACATAACAATGATTGGAAGAACATAATAATTCAAACTAAATAAACACAAGCAATATTTTTTTTTATTGCACAATATTAGAGATAAGAGATTTTATAACAGCACGACTTTCCGTTTTTGTTCATAATTTTTAAATAAAATATATATTGAATATAATGAACATATTCTCTATTCTTTTTTATTCAGGCTGTTAATTCCTTCTTGTGGTTGAAAATTGTTCCGATAAACTAAAGATACAAATGATTGCCAAATATATGTACTTGCCGAACCCGAACAACACATCTATTTATATAACTACATTGTAATGAACAAGCATATGTGTGGAAAAAAAATGAAAAAAAACTTATATTTTCCCTTGAGGTTAAGAGTTGAGGTTATGTTTAACTTTCTATACAGAGCTTTTACACTCCCACTATTTAATATACTTTTATATGAACATTTTCTCCACCCAACTGTTCAATTACATTTGTAGTTTCTTGGCAAATTTTGTATGTGGCTATCCAGAAGCGTAATCAAAAACAATATAAATCTCTTTGGCAAGTTGACAAAACATTATGATTTCAAAGCATTTGCCAAAAACCATACCAGTAAAAGCAAAAACTTTCATTACGGCGCAGCATTTATATCCTTCCATGGTGTGTTAAGAGTGATGCAACAGTTACTATTAAATCCTTGTCACTTAGATAATATACATTTCTTTGAATTTATAGTATTAACATGTTTCATTACTTTCCATTTGCAATTTTATACCTTTAGAAAATTAAAGTAGGTCCTATTTCCTATTTTGTTTAGAATACAGTTTATATGTAGGAGCAAAAATAATATGAAAAGAAACCTAGCATTTATACGAGTATAATTGTTATCTACATACGACAGTTTTTGTAAGATATTCTTGTTGTCCTTCCTTAGGATTTACTTCAGTTTAAATGCATTTCCTCTCCACCAAATTATATGTACGTATAGCTCATGGACATGATAAAACTAGCTGAGAAACTAAGTGTAAATAGCTACTTATTTACTTTATACCAAAACTCAAAAATCGTACATTTTATCTTAATTAATTAAATACTCTTCACGTTGTATCTCAGCAAGAAAGAAACTTATGAGTAAATAAGAGAACTACCTCTGCGGATAGCTTGTAGCAGCGAGAAATGCAAATCTAATTAATTAAAGTACCTATAACTTGCTAGCTGATTGACTGCGGCAAGCTCAACGTACGAATAATCTACACAAAATACATATTTATATGTTTGAAGATAAATGAATATTGTTCGCCACTTAGTAAGAAATGGTTTCCTTAAATTATATAACGTTTCAAAATAAACATAAAATTAACTGTATCCGTAACTCGACCATAATTCTGCACTAAGAAATGTATATATATGCAATATGTACAAACCATTTCCAATTTTATTGATATACTTATCATAGAGCATTCTAAATGCTGGTAATGAAAACCACTTTCTCTGGATATAAAGAATGCCGAGCGCTACCATTTTTTTAACCTCTAACCTCTTTTATTACAATTCAAATAACTATTACAGTAGAATTTGTTATTGTATACCATCCATTCATCTGCACTACATTAAGAATCGCTATAAATAAGCAACTCTTCACCATTTTAAACATATTCATGTATGACAGAACTTTAAATATTTGGGCATATAAACAAAGATAATTGATTCTTTAAATAAAATGTTTTTTTTTATTATTAGAAAAATTTTAATATTTACCTATAATTTTCCAAAACGTAATACAAAATTAACATATAAATATTTACATATATATGTATATATTCTACATATTTATATAGATAGATATACCATGTTATCTTATTCCTGCCTCTCTTTGTGACTTCTACTCGCCCGGTATCGAAGATTTAGGATTATTGAAGAAAAACCTTTTTATACAGAAAAATAGCTATCTATATCTATATATCAATATATCTGTATGCTTTTCATGTACCAACCAACTTAAGCCTCTACAAACCTTATCTGTAACTGTTTGTGTGTTTCGTTTCAATGTACCAAGTCAATGATGTATGTATGTTTTATTTCCTCGCAGTACTCTTTCTGTTCACCGTTTTATGGAACCCAATGTAAAGCTCCTTATATCTCAATAATTTTCCAATCAATTTTATTGATATTGCATCCTCGTCGTCTGTTTCAACTTTTTCGGATTTCTAAGAAGGAAAAGAAAGCGAAAATTATACAAGTTGAAGAGGAAAAGATAAAGACAAATGAAATTGAACGACATTTGTGTTCTTATGGTTAAAGGTATCTGGTCCTTTGAAAACTTCCTTCAAGTAACATTTGAGTGACTTCAAATTATTTTGAGAACATAGAAACAATCAAAAATTGTCTAATTTTTGTTTTATTAAGAGTTAATCATTTTACTATAGTCAACGCCAAATCAAATTAGTATGAAAATATATTACATCGACTTCTATAAGAAGGATAAGTGATATTCCTGAAATTTATTGATGAAGGGTCAAAGTAAACATTTATCCGTATAAAACACTTTAAGATGCCCGTATAAATTTTGCAATAGCAATAAGCAAATATTGTGGCCGCCGTGTCGTGGTGGGTAGAGTGCGACGCTCACACGCCGAAAGGTCTTCGATTACAGGCTGAACACCTCGAATTTTTCTCGGCACCAACTCTTTTGAGCTGCTGACAACACTCAAAGAGTAATAACTGTCTAAGACAGCTTCTCAAACTTCACCATTCGGAATCGGCAAAAAACTGTAAATCGCTTCTACTCGTGAGAGAACAGTAGCGCGCACAACACGAGTAGTTGGGCAAGCTAGGCCCTAGTCCCTCAGTGGACCGTCGCTCCAACAATTATTATTATTATAAATAAGCAAATATTAAATTTAACTAAAATGTGTTATGCCCCTTTTAAATGCGTACTTTAGTGTATTTGTGTGCATTTTACAAAGAATGTCGTTTTGCACTAAAACATTTTATAAAATGCAAAAGTGAAGAAAATAAGAAAGCTAATTTAAAATTAATGATACATATGTATTCCAAGAACAAACATTTTTCCCAATCTCGGCATTGACATAACATACAAATATTCGGATATGACAATTTTCGCATTAAGTAACCAACACACTTTGTATAAATATTTTTAACGCAATATTTTTAACGATAGTGGTATGAAAACGGTCTTACAGTAAACGCAAATTAAAATAATCGTAAAGCGTACGCACTCGACGGTAAAATCTCGCAAACATTTCCCGACTGTAATGAAAAAGTTAAAACTGTATTTGCCGGGTATAACTATAACGTGGCTATGTCGTAATAGATTGTTCGAGTGTTACATTGGGGCTGTCGTAGTTCCAAATAGATTTACATTTAAAGCGTTGCGTACTAATTTCAAATTGACATTATTGCCTAACTTTTTCAGTTTACATGGATTACTGTTCTGCTTCTGCTTGTCAATATGGTACACAGTAAAAGTTGTTACCTCCATTTCATTCCACATTTTAAATGGATTTCATGACAACTGTATACGATTTACTAGTTGAAATTTTTATGAAATACGAAAAGCTGTTTAAAACCTTTTTTTTTTTGTGAATAACAGAAACAAAGCACAGTTTCAAAGCAGTTGAAACAAATGCAGTTGCCATATAAAAGCGTGAAATGGCACTCCATTCTACATAAAATCCAAAGAGCAATAGAGTTAGGATATTGTTACTGGAGGGTATAATCGTATATATTTATATGTGTCGGAACTTTTGAAAATGTATATACATATGTAGATTAAAATAGGATAAATGTATAAGTGCAAATAGGTAAAGTGCATGTACGTTAATTTGTACATACGAACAAAGTTTGCAATAAGGACTTAAAACTCTGTGAAACATGTGTTTTGCAGCTCATTTTTGTTTTACTAAGGGGGGCAAACGTCGATTGTATCACATACATCGTCTTCAATGGTATATTGCTTCCTTGGTTAACTCCTAGTTGATAGCCGATTTATTGTTAATGTTTGACTAAGTCTATTCACGTACTAGATTTGAAGGGTTCTTGTCTTTACTATAGTGATGACCTACTTTGAATAGTCTGTACGCCAAATTGTACGAGTTTACGACTTGTATGGTTTTCTTAAGCCAATAAATCATACGATTCCCCAAATACGTATGTCATACATCGAAATTAGAGTTAATCAAAACAGAACAAAATAGAATATGTTGGGCATGAAATAAATTTAAACCTAAATAAAACAAATTCCAAATACATAAAGATATGAAACAGTCTATGAGAGAATATGCAATATATGATTTAATGCCAGGCATAACAATTGAAAAGTTTATTATAAATCAAATTAATACAACTTGTTACGCATATAAACAATAACATAGGGTCTACCTTAAATTGTATATTTATTTGTCATAACCATTTAAAATTAATCCATTCCATTTCTTAATAACTCTATTAAAACAAAACATGCCAATATGTGAGCTTACACACCAAAGGAGAAGTGTTACTTTAATAATTATCTAGAAAATCAGATATTTAAACAAGCAGATTTCTCAATCAGAATTACTCTTTTTGAATCATGAAATAAAAAAAATTAAAACGAATTTCATGTTATTAGGAATTGAATGTCATTGACGTCTACTAATGGAATTTCTGAAGACGTCTATAACCTATGAAAAGTTTCCCGATAAGAATTCTTTCAACTTTTTGTGGCAAGAAGATGGCTAAATCGCATGAAACTTCACACAAATAAGTGAAAACAGATAAATGCTTTTTAAGCTGAAATCTTATGAACATGCTTTTTGGTTGTAATATGATTGTATCTTTATTGGATCTCAACGTATTGATAAACGGTGTATACAAATGTACAGCGTATGTTTGGATATATGTATGTATGTATGTATATAAGCACACAAAGGATGGAAAAGTGATATGCCATGTATGGGAAGGTGGTGAAAAGAACTAAAACCATTAAAACATAACACATATTTGCACTCTGCGTTTTTCAAACATTATCAGGTTCCTATTAAAAAAAATTTTAAATCTTGCTTTCCAACATTTGAATTTAATAATTTATATAATTGACAATTGCGTTCTTCTTTTTTTTGAATATGTTTTTCGCAATGTAAGCAGATACATACAATTCACACATTTTTGCGTCAACCTACAAATTTTGGGTGGAACTACACAATTGCAGTATTAATCTAACATTCAAATTGCTCACTCTTGTAAATTTTTCACCAATTTAATTTTATCTCTGGTACAAAAAATTCTGTGCTTTGGGTGATATTGCATCTTTACAGAAAACTATATATATAAATATATAAATATAAAGCGGTATGTCTTAAAATGAAAGACAGCAGATTGATACGTCAAGCAAGTTATGAAATGTTCTAGCAGTATCCAGTATCCAGAATTAATAATTTTATTTTTACCAAGCATATTAAAACACATAACATCTTCGAAAGGATTGCCTTAGAATTTTGATTATTTGTGTAACACATATATGCACGTATTATTTTGCATTTATGTTCACATACATGACATTTTTATTGCCGCATTGTTTGTGCGCTCCATTTCTTCCTTAACAGTACTGTGAGATATATTGCAACACAAAGAAATATATTTTACTAAAACGAAACTGTCAACCGAAATGTGTATTATGATACGCAACTTGTGTATCCCATATGAAGCTAAAGGAATACTTCTTGTATTGTAAAGAACAATGAATTCCCAGGATCCTTCTATGTGAATTTCTGCATAGGAATATTTAATTTCAATTCTCACTGAAACTACCAATCTAAATCAAATTTATGTCTTCACTGAACTTTGTATCATGTGAGTTTTAATACCTGATTCAAAAAGTAATTGTAAGTTTGTTTCTTCTTGAACAGTTTAACAAAATATGTGCTAACATAACGCCTTTGTCGAGTGAGATTATTGATTTAATACCGTAAAATCAGACGGTACTTTTCATCCTGCTCAAAATGACATTAAGTAATCCATCCAGCTTCACCTACTTTACATTAATTGTTAAATGGATCGTGAACGCACTCTCAAGTGACATCATTTATATGTAACAAAAGTGCGCATTCAATGCTGTAAAGGATTTACGCTTTCATACATACATACATCATCGTTAAAACGTTGTCTTTTCTCTGTGCTTCGTTCATTTAAGCATCGTCAGTGTAAATGCTCTGAACACGTCTTTATTCATTTCTTCCTTCGTAAATACTTTCATTTATTACGTGATATAATTATTATAGATATAATTATTATAGAAGGAGGGTAGAATTCCTTCGAATTGAATTTGTGCAATTAGCTCCAACCTCTTAACTTCATTTGTATAGTTATATTACGATTACCAATATAGTGGTGTTTTCAAAATATATTATATTATTGTTTGGAAGTTTTCCAAAAAAATAGCACATGGATTGTTTTCGTTATAGAATAATACACAGAAACGATCATATGATTGATGTATACCAGCTTATCTTAATCTTGAATATGTTAAAGAAAAACACAATATAAAGATTACTGATCACTTATTTATCTCATATAAAGTTTAAATCTCCCAATCCGCTGTACCGCATTTATCAACGAAAACCCAACGATTTGATGTGGTGATGTAAATAAATTAAATTGGGGAAGAAGCTCTTAGTACCCAGCAACTGTTCATCAAGTGAAAATTTGCATAAATCTGAATAAATAATGAAAATAATTGCTAAAAGGAAGGAAGGCAGATTCAAGAAGGAAATTATTCCACCAAAAATGACAACAATTTGTTACTGTCAGCTTACTGAACGGTACCTCCTTTAATGAGTTTTTAATTGGTTTTTGCGAGTGAAATGATGGCGCGAACATACTGACAATGAACAAAAGCTCAAATAAGAATATATATAAAATATTTAAGGGTAACGAATGTCGACAAAATATCCAAAACAGAATAAAAGAGTAAGGAGTAAAGTGAACAGACATTCAAAAACATAATTTATTATTAATACGAATATAACGAATAATTTCTTTTTTCATATACAACTTCAATTGTGTAAATTATAGTTCATAAATGCAATAAACACATTTATATCACCAGGCCTCAGAAGACGAGATACATTTTGCTTATCGGATGTACATGCGTAGATGTTAATAATTTATGGGTTTACATTTCTTATGAGCTTATGTCCAATCAATTTTCATTAAAATGGACACAGATTTGTGGGAATTTCGCCAGGACCAAGATCTAGGTGCACAAGGAAATTCTAAATAGGGAGCTTATTAAATTTATCTATCGAGACTTCAGAGAGTTCAGAGAAACATAAACTTATGTAGAATTATCAATTTAAAAAATATCTCCTATACAACTACATAAAGCTATTCTGTTTGGTAAGTACTCGTATACTTTGTGATATTTAAAAAATTATTGCGAAAAGTACAAAGCATTGGTATACCTCCTCCATTTAACTGCATCATGTACCAAACACTGCTTCGTGCTTAGATTCGTTGGCTTGTAATTTAATTCAAACCCTTTTTCACATGTTTATTGTGTAGAATCGTTCATTGAAAGCTCCTTGATAACACGACTCTGAACTGACGAATGATAATACATAAATAGGGATTACTAAATGAATGAATCGCTGAATATACTAAACGTAATTTATTGCATCCACCAGTGAATTAGTAAAGTGAATACCACAGTTGAAATCAGCATCCAAGCTAGAAATTGAATTTTGAGTACACACAATAGGAATACTGAATAGAGGTTAGTTCAGCTTAGTTTCGTGAATATACTTCACTGAGTATACGTACACACCTACACAGGGACATGTGAATTATATCATCCTTAGATTCTTGTGATGCAGGCTTCAATGGACATTCTTAATGAGAAAATAATGCGATGTGAGATTATACAAGTTTAATCAGTAAGTCTTTGATATCTATGCGGTTTTATTTCAAACCGGATTGAAGAATTTTCAGTGTATTTTCTGACTTGGTAAATATTTTATCTAAACAAGAAAACGGTTAGTTTGAAAATCAGAATGCATTTAGAAATTTATTTGTCTATCAAAATGTTTACTACGAGGAACATATACGAGAATGTATTAAAAAAAGATATATTTTAATTTATTTAACATTTTACTTAACTTATGTAGCAGCGAATGAACTTAATATAAACAATCAAAATAATCCAACTTTCTGAAATTGTTATAAGCAATTGTATTAGGATATATGCATAATAATTAAAATGTTATATTGCCGTCACCATTCGAATTCTACGAATTTTGCAATTGAAAACTATTCTTTTCATCTTTACAAATTTGCGAAATATTTCTTCGGTATATATAAAAGAAATTAAAAAAGTAATCCTCGTAATGGGTTAAATCCAACGAATTCAACAAAAAATTCTTAGGGCATGCTATTTAGCGGCTTACATGCGGAAAACCACATCACTATACATAAGCTTTGAAGTTAATTTCAAATATTATGTCTCATAAATACAAATAAGAATAAAGAAAATATTCAAATGATATGCATATAAAATACCAGCCTTGATGAAATGGTTTCACTTACGATGTATAATAATTAACGATACAAAAATTGTTTCAATAACACTAAAGTGATTATTAGTGATCGCTACTTACAACAATAAATAAATGAAAATCAATTACGAAGTTTGCATATCAACGACATCAGAGTCGGAAGCAAAAACATTCGGTTCGACAAATTAAAAAAGTTTGACGTTTTTTTTATTTTATTTTTTATTTTTTTGTTCATTTATTCAGGAATCCAAAACATTTTTTACTGCTGCGCTCCTTCTCCTCTGGAAGTTTTCTTTACGGCGAAAAGTTTGTGTTCCGATAAAAAATCAGAAAGTTATTTTCAGTTCACAGCCCAGCGGCAAAATTAACCATAGATTTAGACTTTTGTACTTGACTACATAAATACTCAACTAGTTTGACATTTTACTGAACCTTTGGTATTGCTGCCAGGAAAAAAGTGTAAAGAAATTGTGAAGTAAAACTTTTATAATAACATTTCCCTATGAAAAACTGAAAACTGAGGAGGAATTCATTTGAATAAATGCATTGAGAAAGTTTTTTCTTTTGTCTTACCATTTTTCCAATAAACATGCATGTTCCTATATAAAGGTACGAATATTCAAACGATGGGATTCTTGATTACCTACAATGTTACAATTTATGATTAAGTCCACTTGATTAAAAAAGTATCTGCACACATACATACATATGTGTGTTACTAGCCGACATCTGTGCTCTTGTATCAAAATGTTATCCTCTTGGCGGTTAATCATTTCGGGCCGAAACTATACATATCCTCACAGAGGGGTTATATCACATGATATTGGAGTCCAATTCACGTGTCTGTTACGTAAAAAAATGCCATCGACCTACAAAGCACACTAAACGGTGTTTTTTCTGGCGTAACGGTGTCAACATACACTACGTATTTCCAACAGATTATAATTTGTAAAATATATTGGAAGTGTTGTTCGTCAGTCTATTCATGTTAAAATGTCAAACTAAACTTAAACAACTTACAAAATGCCTGCTTGTTAAAATAATTTTGCAAACTTAAAGTTCTATACCCATTAAAAACAGCCTTTATAAATACATTATAGATTAAACGGAAAACAAATTGTCATTGTATTAAAATATGTCCAAAGGAAAATATAATATGTTTTTTATAACCGATTACGATTTTAAATAATTTGTTGGAGTAATACGATGGCCTATGCTAATCTACACATATGTTCATTGATTTATGTGTAAATAGGTTATTATTTACACATCACATTCGAAGTAAAACCATTTATGTATGTACATTTCTTGCATAAACTGGTTGTGATATATAAGTCCATGAAGACGAATATCGCAAAGCAGAACATTCCCTTGTCGCCAATCGCTGCCTGGTCCTTTACAGACCATGTTGTTCGTAATTAACAAGTGCCTGGGGGATATTAAATTTGCTTCGAACTATGTATGTTTCAAGTTGTACCCCTTGAATTGTGGATCGGGGTAAAAGAACAGTGTTACAGGAACAAAACCAGAGACGCAATTCCCTTCGCCTTTGTCGCATGTTTAGTTGTTTGTAGTATTGCGAAATGCATATCTCTTGGCTAACCTCAGTACCAAAATGGAACTGGTGAAATGTTCCATTTTTGCAGTAGTGACAACCTCAAATGTAATTTATTGCATATTTAGGACTCTGTTAAGTGCGTAAAAGTAAGGTATTGTGTTTACAATTTCTCTTGATTTTACTTCCCCCACCCATGATCTATAACATTGGTGCATACTTGTTCTTAAACACGTGTATTTATATAAATATATATATATATTTTGTTATTGTAGATAGCAAAACTTTTCTTTTCTGTTCATATTATCAACCTGTGCACATCCATGCAGCGATTACAAGCAATAATAAATGTAAAATAATAGAAGTATCATAATATCTTACTATAAATATACATATTATAAGCTTACATGGAAATTGAATTTTGATGAAGCAATTACTGTCAAAATTTTAAGAATAATTCACCCAAAATAAAAAATTTTCCGCTAATATTAATATAAAATATTGTTTTTCAAAAATGAAAATAAAACAACAATTTCAAAGTATACCTGTTTTTATGAATGCTATAATTAAGTGTGATAATAATTTTCATTTTGGGTGTACAAATAAGTCTGACATAACTAAAAAATGAGTCTTCTCTTTATCACCTCTCGCAGAAGTTTATTCTCTTTCAACCAAGTTAGATTATTCAAATTTTCATTTTGAATATTTGAATATATACAGTCAATCTCTACCAAGCAAAGGACAATTTCTGGATATTCCACCTTCAATTTGAAGTTGAAGAAAGTAAAATGAGTTAGTCTCTGTAGGAAGCGCAAAAAGTTTTATAATAATGCTTTCCTTTAGCGAATCTTTCACAAATTACTTTTATGAGTTTTATTTTAAGAAATTTTCTAAAGGAAACACAATTCGGTAACGTTAATATTTATATGTATTGAAACGAAGTTAACGTGTAGTGTAATGTAATAAAAAGTTCGCTAAGAAGCCTTTTTTGTATTTTGCTATTTAATACTGTAATTTATTTATAACTGTCTAAAAATATATTAACATTTTATAAGACGAATATTATATTACAGTAAATAAATTTACTTTATGTGCCAATGAGAAGCAAATGGACAATTCTATGAAGAATTGCACCATCCATGTGCTTATACGATTTAATTTATTAATATCTGTTTGTATCAGTTGTAATTGTGTGTTGAAAATATAAAACATTATTTTATATTTTCTAGTTAACGCACCTTTAACTATTTACAATAATATACAGATACATGGACTTAAAAATTTCAATAACTTATTTCTAATTTTGTGTATATTTAAATCCTTAACATTGTACTCTTCAATTTTCTGTAATTATTGAAGTGTTATAATTATCTTATCAATTTATTTATGTAAATCAAAACAAATATTTTGAATTTCTAATCCAATTTCGCTGTAGAAGAATTTATTTTTAAAACACACAAAATTGAGAAAAAATCTTCTCTAAATATATATAATTCCTTACATTATATACATTATAATAGCACAATTTCTGAATCTTCTACGGTAAATAATGTTGGGAAATAAACATTCTGCTACACTTGCGACGGTATTGTACTTAATCTAGGATCTGTGTATAGCTATTTCTCAGGGCACAGAGACTGAAGAAGAGTGAAAGAAATTAATAAATTTACCGTTTGACAGCAAGAAATAAATTTCTTTTAATTGCCACTGGGAATACAGGTTATTTCAGATTACGTAAAGAACAATTATTTCTTCTTTCTCGATTAAAATGAAAATAAATGCCAAGAAGTTTCAAGGCAAGTCGAAGCCAATCTCTCAACTGGTATTCTTCTAAGGAACTTTGCTAAAGTTTAACACGCTTCTTACCTGAAAGTTGATAATGAGGTGAGAATATGCAGGTAATTAAGAAGATTTTAGTTTTGTGTTTTCTACGGCACAACTTCGAAGTGAACATGCAAAAGATTAAGCTTATTCATGTGTTACTTGAATGACAGTTGTTAATTAGTGAAGTATAATGAGAACTAAATTTCTCTAACAAGCATAATTATCCTTGGCATTTTACTTATTAAACATATGCTATCGTAAATAATAATGTTGATTATTTCAAATTATTTCAAATTGATTTTTATATTTGTAAGTACATTTTCTAAGTTAGTATTACTTAGTAAAACTGTTTTCAAGTTTCAGATACTGTTGCATTCAGCTGTTTCCGAATTATGCGATTTAAATATTTCTTCAGAAGGATGATAATTACGGCTTGATGGTTAAGGGAAAGTACTTCAAAATTGATTGGAACATTTGATCCCTGTTTTGGGAATGCACCATTAAAACTGACATTGTATTAAAAGTATGACTTTAAATTTGCCGCTTATATTTTTGTTTGCAGAGAATCCTTGGAACGGCGGCATAGGTTTCGTTCAACCCCATTTAGTTGGTAAAACGTGAAACTCTAATTAAGAACCTTACCTCATTTGCGGTAAAACAGGAACCCTATTATAGAACACTGGATATTGCTGTTTTATGGGGTAATAATGATGGCCGTGCAGAATTAATTAAGTGGTACGATTTTAATTAAGTTCATGCAGAACGCGCTGACTACAATACCCTTTATATGTACAAACTGTCAAAATATCACAAAGACATTATTACCCGTCCTCTTTTTTAAAACAAAATACTTCTTATAATTAAGCTTGATTAGTCTATATGTAATAACTTTCTTTCAAAACACATACAAGACAATCGATTTAAAGCAACGAAATTGTGTCTTAATAGAAAGTGTTTTAAAATGCATATGTACATGAAATGTCTCGTGCTCACTAAGCTATTTTTAAACGCTTTAAGAGAGAAAGCTTTAAATGAGGGCTGTTCGGTTTTTTAACATGTGAAACAAAAGATATACATATAAAAACAAATTTGAACGATAAATAAAAACAACAATTTAACACAAATTATGATTAAAAATGCATTTGAATGCATCACTTGAAAATGGAAATGGCATAAGTCTTTAGAATGGTCCGCTTTTTCAACTTCACGTAAGTTTTTATTCTGCAGCTCGTTAGTTAATAATAAAAATAATAATTGGGTGGCGCTACACACAGGGAGACCAGGGCCTACATGTTGCGTCAAAGTTGATTTCGGACATGCAGTGGGACATGTTAAAACCAAGTGTTCCTGAGTATGCCAGACTTAGAATGTTTATTCTCCGTCACCGTCTGGCTCTTTTAAGACCTTTTTCTTAAATTAACTAGGTTAGATATAAGCAGCACAAAGCTTTACACTATGTGCAACATTTTTCGATTTTGCTACAAATGTTATCCTCCTCAGAACTCCGTTATTCAAAGCCTCTAAGGGTACGAAACAAAACTGACGGAAGTTCGATATCTTAGACACACAGAGGCCGGCATTTACTTTAACGGATGGAGTGCAATATCTTGGCATTTTAACATTTCAACTCATACACGGTCCTACACAAGCCAGTCATGGTGCATGGCTGTCCAGTTTGATTCAGCCTGAATTCGTACCTGGTCGAGAGGCAATGCCTTCATGTTCGTCCCAAAATATACAGAACATTAAAATTTTGTATATCGAAATCAAGGTAATTAGAGTGTATAATTTCAATATTAAGCTCATTCGAAGACACATTGCGGGATCCATGATCTCTAACAACAAACTTATATTCGAACACTACTACCCCCATGATGCACCCACCGGAAGCTCTCGTATATGTTAACCGGATTGGATTGATTCAAATTGTGTAAGGATATCAAGCTCTATGAGAGTAATAGAGCTTCGGATGATCATACCTATCCGTCACGATCTGGGATTCTATTGGTTGCTACTTCCCCGTCAAGCGGATGGATATCCTTGTCAAATGGACAGGTATCGTCAGCTTGTTACGTTGACGTTGGTGTTCCCCTAAAGCCACTTGGCACTTAAAATAAATTGGAATGGGGTGTTTTTCAGTCTAGATTAAAGAAAAAAGAAACAAACGAACAATAATTAAAAAAAACAAAACGTATTTTAAAAAAAAAGATGGAAAGAAACATATGATCGCCTTTTTATTTCACTAAAACAAGGAAAAATTCACATTCGTCAGGTTCATGTTATGAGTATGCACAAGCAACAATATATCTTTAGGGAACATGTTTGTACTGCTTTGCTTTAGCATTCCCAACAGTCGTGTTGTTTTTACTTTGGGGCCTTAGAGCAACACAATTCGCAAAAGGATACATACACATAAAACAAACAAAGAAAATAAGCAAAAAGCAACCGCGACCAGTTTCTTTGTAACTATTGACTTTCGTTCACGAATATGCTTGCGGGACTTTTACAAGGTTACATCGAAGGTAGGTAGTGAGGCGAAGTTAGCAGACAAAAGACAATGCTATTGTTTTTCAAACAAGCAGATTTGTTTACTGAGTAACCAACCGATGAGATTTGTGTTCTGGTGCCTAGTATTTGTCGAAGTTAAATCTTTTGAAATCGTGTGGAATATAAAATAATACCCAGTACTGTTAATTCTTAAATTCTCAATTCCATATAGAACTGTGATTTCAATTCGATTCCATTTAATAAGCTATTAGGGATTAAATTACAAATGCCAGTTGAACACAAAACATTTATGGTTACAATTCATACTGAAATGTTTTTTTTTTTTTTGTAAGTGTTTTCTCTTTTGATAAAATTTTGAGTGTCGAATGACGTCATTTGATCTGGATTCAGAGAACTAACAATTTTTTTAATAATATTTTCTTTTCTATCGTTGTTTGCCTTGATATGAAATTTCTTTTTTATCTGAATTATGATTACTTAATTAAAGAGAATTTGTTAAATCAGGTATTTTCATGCAGATACTTATGATAACTTTGCTAACTTTTCTTGCTGTAAAAGCAAATTAACATTTTCCTAAAATGTCAGAATAGCAGATATTTTTGAAACCTAATATAAATTAGAAAATTCAATTATTTGGTTCATTAATTTTAAGACGTGAGAGGACTTCTCAATGAAATTACAATATCTCTTGGTTCAAAGCCAGCCACAAGTGTAAATGAGTCCGTCCAGAAACGACATAAACGAAACGAAACGAAATACACACCAATGACAATTTTTCTAATGACTACATAAGTCCTTGTACTTGTGCAGGCTACACTCAACCCAGACCATCCCTTAAACCCAATGAATTTGCTTATTTAACATAATTTATGGGTGTCGTAGGTAAGAGTCACGTATAGGACAGAAGGTCGGCAAATTTTTTCCGTAAATGGAGCGTAAAATGGCGATAATGAATTTGATGAACAAAGTAATGTTTAAAAACGGTACTCTTTTTCATACGACTTTCAGAATATTCAGACAGTACAAAAAGCAAGTGAGGGTTTTTTAAATTATTTGCTTTTTGGGAAGCAGAGCTCTAATAAGTTATGATTACACACTTTTTCTATAGTTTCTGTAATTTACTTACATATTCATTTGAAACTTTATGCAATCGAATATATAATGCTTAAAAAATCCTGTGTATTTTGTATTTTGATTTTCGTCAACTAATTTTTATTAGTTTGAATTAGCTTTTACACAAAACGTTGAAAGATAACCGTATGAAGTAACGCGAACTGATTTCCAATAAACCCCGCGCTATTTACAATAAGATTTTTGGTAAGCAATACTTACATCTTTTTAAAAAAATATTTTACGAACTTTGAAACTATATGATGTAAGTTATGGTAGTCTCTCATTTACAAAAACTGATTGAAATTCACAAAGCAGCGACCGAGGTGAGAAATACATATTTCATTCTCTGATTTTCATTTCGTTAAAGTATTCCAGACAGTCTTAGTATCTTGGGGCTGCAGAAGTGTACAAGTAATTGTACACCTCAAGCATTTTTCTCTCACTCACAATCTCAAAAGAATATTGAAAAAGTTTCCCCTGGCTGGCTTTCAGGAGTACAATTACAATTCACTTCCAGAAAGGAAACGATATTTTAACTTTCCGCCCTAAAGGAAAGAACAGACCTTTAAAATGGCCAACCGAAAAAGGTAAGTGACTGAGGAGAGAAAGGACGAAAAACCCTGCAGACAAATTAAAGAGCTCAAAAGTGTAAGCAAGAACGAACAAATGGTACGAACTGTACACTCTATCTATACTTAAGAGTTTATGATGTTGAAAATAGTATTCAATGGAACCCTGCATTTTCAACCTCTTTTCCTTTTGTGTTGCAATTTTCAGGGTAATTTGTGATCTTTCCATCTTAAAGTGTCTACAGTATTGTATACATAGCCTATCAAAAGTGCAAAGGAAAACAAATACCGAACATGCTGAATTTTATTTCCAAAAACTGTGCATTCAAGTTAAATTCTAATTATTCGGATCGCATGATAATAAACCACGCATGAAATGGTGTAAAATTAAGCAATTTTTAATGGTGACAAAATTTGTCGTCGTTCTACATAACTGAATTCGGTTTTTTTAAGTAAGGCAAGTTGTTGGAAATACTTTTGTATTTATTATTTATTTACGAACGTAATAAAAATGAAGAATTATTGACCTCTTCAATTACATACTCAACGTCAGATTTGCAGTTACGTGGAAATCTCTAGTATCAATCTGGCATTATGATGATGTGACCAAATTTAAGATAATACCAAGAAAGTTCAGCAACAAAGATTCAGTATTAAAGGATAGAATTGTATAATATTAGCAAAATTTATGGCAAACCAAGAGTACAACAGACATGAAAATTATAAACTTATAAACAAAGGTTATTACTTACATTAATATGATAACAACTTAAAATGTATCCCAACGGCATGCTAAATGTGTATTAAATTTATGACTGCAGAAATATGAATTTTCGATATATAAATGCACTGACCTATTCCCAATCACGTTTGTATAGACTTTTAAATCAGATAATTCTTAAAATGCTTGGACGTTCTTTGAATGATCAATTAGTATTTTTTACGAGTAAAAAAAATCTTGTATAGAAATTTAACGCATCTCGTTTCTACAAATGTGTGTTACAAACTTAAAGCTCTTCTCTTTCACCAGGGAACATTCAATGCAAACAATACCCTTGTTCCTGCTCAGTTATGTACGTGCGTATGTATGTATGAACGTGACTGCAGGTATAATATTCACAGTGATACATACTCTTGTATTACTCAACAAGTAGATGTACGGTATAGTTTTACAAGCTATCGTAGGTATTATGGGTTAGTCTTCTCGAACGAATTTTACCCTCTGCTTACTGTCTGCCGTTCAAGGATGTCCTTTCAGGCATCCTCATCGCAGTCATTTATGTTCATATGAAACCTATTCCAAGCTCACCTGACATGTACACCGTATTTCGCTAGTTGTACTGGTTTTAAGGAATAATTAATGCAATGATGTGAATTGTTTGAATACGTTTTCGTTCTGCCGTGATGTGTTAATTTGTAAACGACGTCTCCGGCAGCAAATTCTCTGTAAATATTAATGCGCCATTCCCATTTCGAAATAAACTATTCTTTTGTAGGCAATAAAATTTGATCATAACAAATTAAGTATCAAACGAAGTACATAAATCACCCCATCACATATATTACTTAAAACTATTTTTTGTGAATTATTTTACAAATCTCATATTATATACGTACGTAAAAATGGGAGCATCCTCTAATTAGATGAATTTCTAAACGGACATTTGTTACACCAGTGTATAACTCCATATTCATAAATTCTTCACTCCACTTTTCGATAAACATATCCTCATTCATACTTAGCTACAGTACATAAGCCGACAGACATGTAAATTCGGAGATGTGTTTCAAGAAGCAATCGAATTAAATGCCTAAATTTGCAATTCAATCCTTATCTGCACATCGTCCTTTTAGCCAGAAGCTAAATAGTTTTTCATTCGTCCTTAGGCTATTATTAATTTGCTGCCACATAAGTTCACAAACAGTTTTGTATACGTATTTTGAAGTGGTAATGAAATTATTCCTTTCTTCATTAGTTTTCAATTTTCTTTTGATAGTTGACTTTGACGCTCTCCATCTTTAACTGCCACGGGAGTTCCGAATGAGTGTAGTATATTGGTAATAAAAATCGAATAAGGAACCATAAATTGCAGAAGCATAGACGTCCAATGAAGATTCCAAGCAATTTCAATAAGGCATCTATGCAATGGGTTTCTTTGGGAGGAACTATTGCTTATTTTCTATTTTACACATACACATTTATATAGAACTAACTATGTTCTAATATTTATTTCAACATGCATATGTATATATGTAGATAAATATATTTTGCTTGCAGATATTGCTTTTACATACATACAATTACGTATCCTTCGGTTTAATCTGAATCGATTCGATAAGAAGGAAAGTAAAATACATTTACTGGTGTATGTGCATATATATGTATGTTTCTGGGTGTGTATATTGGTAAACGTTCTATTGCTAGAGGTTGACGTACGAAATTGCGTAGGTATACTGACATGCTTTTGCACATAGTGTATTATATATCACCATGGCTAGCGGAAGAAATCGTAACGCTGGGTGTCATTCTGGGGAATGGAATGTCGA
The DNA here is from genome assembly GCA_955652365.1 of Eristalinus aeneus. Classification (NCBI taxonomy): domain Eukaryota; kingdom Metazoa; phylum Arthropoda; class Insecta; order Diptera; family Syrphidae; genus Eristalinus; species Eristalinus aeneus. The sequence goes on along the minus strand of OY019134.1, from coordinate 78,102,489 downwards.
AAGTATTTTTATTAAATTTTTTTGCGAGCCATTTCAATAATTCCTATTGTGTTCTTGATTTCAAATCCTTTGTTCTACATTCTTATTTTGTATTAGAATCTTGATCGTACATCTATTGCTCATATTACATTTAAAACCTTTAATTAAAAGTTTCTAAGTACATGGAGTTTGTTTACGTATGTACACATCATACAGACCCAGAAATGTAAATTATTTACAAGTGCGATGTCCACATTCATTAATTTAGATTCCGCAGCTATAACATATTTATATATTAAATAATTAATATTGATAGATGACAAAATAAGCATATTATACTGCATAATTAAAAATTGTATATCTGCGAGAAGTCATTTTTTAAAGTGCCTATGTACATGTTGTATGTATTGCATATATGGAATTTATAATATATTGTGCATGTACATTTTATTTGACAGGTGGAAAAAAACTGAAAAAAAAAATACAAAAAGAACAGAAAACCTATGCAAATATTCAAATTTACATATTCATTTTTGTTCTCCGACTGCATTGCAGATAATTTTGGACTAGTGAAGAGAACCCTCATACAAAGAGTGTCCAAATTTATGCAGAAAACAAGTTTTTACGTTGGTAAAAGTGTCACATGTTGGCTGGAATGCATCTTTTTGTTTCAAGATTCAGTAGTGAGCAGTAGTGAGTTTGTTGATTGTAAACAATAGAATCATAATTTCTTTTCGCGTTCATCACACAAGAAACGAAAAAAATGATAGTAAAAGAGCATACGAAAACAAGCATTTTTGAATAGGTTTGAATTTGCTGAATTAAGAGCATTGACCACTTTCAGGGAATCACAAAATGAAACATAAGAGTATGAATATTCATAATATGCGAAAACAGTATGTTTGTAATGCATGAAAAAAGGGCTCCTTGAAAATGCTTGACGCGGACGAAGTGAAAATTGCTTCTATTTGATGTTGCCGGCATTGTATTTTAACCGCTTTTCTGAATCGCTTCACAACACGTTGGGAAGACTTAGATTTTTTGGTTTTACATATTAAGGCGCAAGCATTATAACAGTCATATGCAAGTGGGCACAACATTTAATAAAAGCTTTCTTTCAATACTCTGTAGTAGTTCATTGTTGTAATCTAAACAAATATTTACGCAAAAACATTTCATAGACACAAAAAATTTATTTTTTATGCAACATCAATACCATAAGAGTTGGTCCAACATGAATGGCATGAGTTATATTGTTTTATTTTCAGATAAATATATTGTACGTCCGTTGGCATTGGTTTGATTTATATGTTGGCGTGGTCAATGTGAAAGTGTGAATAAAACCAAATTTTCATATTGCAGCAGATATATAAAATTATTTACACAAAGACAGCTAAAGAAACGGCTATAAAAGAATATAATTGGCAAACAAGCGGAGAGCATCCGTTCAATATTTAAGTTGAAAATTTAAAAAAACAAAACGAAAAATTGTTTACTTCCCTGCGGGCTTATTTTATAAATGAATTCGAGTTTGAATTCATTGAACGGTTTGTATCTTTCTACAGATGTACATATGAAGTAGCTTTACATAACAATTAATTATAGCATATAATGTTACACATTTAAGACTTTATTTATTTAAAGGCTTTCTGTAATACGCGCACAATATTTTAACTCAAGCCATACAGATTCTGAACGGTCCAACGTTTATTTATTGTATTTTTCTTAACTTATAGGGAGAATTAATATTGCGAAATGATATTACATAACAAAATAAATAAATCAAATTTTAAAAATGCTGCCAAAAATCAGTCGTTGTTCATTAATACTAAACTTAGTAAAAACTCTAGAAAAATAAATAATCTTAATCAGTTCCTTTAGGTACATAATTATTATTTGTTCGAACATTTCTGAGCTATGCACACAATATATTAGTGATTAATTGAGTAAAATAATCGATATTTACCACATTTTTCTCTTACACCACCCACACTCATATATAATACTGAATACTAATCATGTAACATTCATATATTAACACACTATAGCTTTTGGAAACTAAACAGAAATGCATGTCACGTCTGACTTTCTTAATTGAATACTTAGTTATGTTTCTATTCTGAGACCATATAAACACGAATACGGTCGCATCCTACAGCAATACGAGTATGTTCCTTTTCTGCACCTGAGTATCATAACATAGGAATGATTGATGGTAAACGGAATATTTATTGTACGATTGAATGTAGAATAAGAGATGCATTAACATTACCCAATATAAAATAAGATCTTTTTATGGTCATTTGAATACGTCAATTCAACATCATTAAAGTTCTGCGTTTATGAGGTCTTCCAGTGTAACAAAAATGGCTTCTTATTTTTATACATCATAAAAGCAATCATGATATTAGAAATGTGTACACGCAAAGCGGGTTTCGCGATGACAGTCTGAAAAGTTACTTGAGAAAAGATGAATTTCCTGTAATAGGCCACAGGTGAACGATGAAGAATGCACCCATTACGGAAATTGAAAGTCAAATTAAAGTAAGTTTCAGAAAATTGTGAAAAAAAATGGTTTTCCCCCATTTGAAGGTGTTAAATAAAAACGCATCAGCTGCTCATAAAATAAAAATGGAGTATTCTTATAAGATATATGGGGGCTAAACTTAACCCAATATTCTCAGACCTTTTAATTATTTAGTTGTTTATGTCTATTAAAGTAATTTACTTTTTTTTTTACTTAACTTCGCCCAGAGCTTTGTAATTGTAATTCTATTTACAGCTATCTCTTTAAAACGTTTTTAAAATTCAAAATCTTCTGATATTTCATATTTACCAAAGAAAAAAAAACAAAACAAAGCAAAAATATAAAAATCATATCCAAAGTGAAGGCTTGTTTTTATATACATATACGGGCCGGATTTTCTATAACCACAGTTATTCCTTATAATAGAACATCCGCGCCATCACAAACATCGTAAGGGCCCCTTCATGCTGTTGTAGTTATTCTCCGCGCATCGAGAAGGTATCTCTCGTGTAATAGAACTTAGCTTTAGCACAATATTTCAGAAAAGAATGAAATAACTCAGCGGGTGGAGGATGACATTTTCTTTTTTTTATAGAACATGTATGTGTGTGAGGGGAATATAAGAATTGTCATGCTGGTTAGTAATCCTGGATATAATATTGCAATTTTATTGGGAAGATTGTATGTATACGTAAAGAGGCATGTGTATGAGTACGTTGGTATGAAGGAGAAGAAAAAGCAAAAATCGATTGAAATTTAATTTTCTTCAAAGGAAATGTGGGTTTGCAGTGTAAGTTAAAGTTAAAGTTAATGTAAATAATTTAAAATATATAAACTTAATTAGAAACAAGCGAATTAAATCAAAACGAAAATAAGCTAACTAAAGTTAAGAGGAATCTAATAGCCTGAACATAAATGTATATTTAGAACAACAAATGTATGCAACAAATGTACTCATAAATCTGTCAGTATTATAACGTTAATAATGTAAAATTAATGAATGAGTATTTGTATATTTTAATTTCCTTAAAGCTTTCGCTTTAAAAGTAATTTCTAAAGATATCCTCTTAAAATTAAAAAAGCCCAAAAATTAAGAAAAAGGTCAAACCACTTTAATTTTATGAGAATTACAAATTTCCGACAAAACGCCCTATTAATATTCACAACCCAGCAAAATTTGCATAGATATTAAAATTTTCGGTCGCCAAATGGAAAACATTGCCCTGGTAGCAGACTGAAAAAATGTATTGCACTTGTTTTTCATCTTTTAACTGTGTCTGTGGTAAGAAACCGCATTAAAAATTTAAGATGAATACAAGTGGCGCTGTAAGCCTGAATGTGTAACCTGCATTATATCCTAAGAAGGAGGTGTTACCAATAATAATCCTGATGCTTACTAGACCTCATATTTATAAAATTTCAAATTCACCTGCTTGGGCCTAATTTTCATAAAACAAATTAAATATTAATGCAATAATGTCTAATTTATTTAATTATATTTATCCTCTTAGTGGAGGAAATTTGTGGCCAAAACGATAATTTGACGCATCTGTTGTAAATGTCACGTAGTGTTGAGGCCGGTTGACTTCTGGTCAGCATTTTCTTTAGTGAAATAAATTAGCTTTTCCTTAGGGAAATACAAAGAAAAATAAATCCTCCTCAAAGCCTATAACGGTCTCTTGGAACAACGTTATTGCATGAAATAAAATGACAAAGAGAATAAATAAAAAAGCTTGAAAAGCACAAAGGACAGCAATCATCTCCGTTAGTGTCATGGTGATGCTTACCAAAGCGTATTAGGGACATTAGCATTGGGCACAGCACTGAGGAGAGAAAATGCGTCAAGTAATACAATTTTTGTTTTTATGATTCATATACACATATTTAATGTATGTGTATATGAATTGTTTTTGGCTATTATCCAGTCTTATTCACTATATTATTACTTAATCATTTTTATAGTTAATATTTCAGAAGTTATAGATTTTGCTTGAGATTTTTCTCAAATATGGCATACATTAGTTTTAAATAATAATGAATAATAATAATAATAATATTAAATAATAAATAATTATTTGAAATACAAAGGTACTGATGGCAATAATAAAAAGAATATCTCTATATTTCACCATAAAACTTAAACAGTGAACAGAATAACCCATCCATTAGAACAAGAATCTTATAATTTTGTTGAACTCTAACCTAAAGTAAGTAAGAAATATAAATTCATAACTTCTTGTTAATACTTATATGCATACTATTTATATGTGTGTAACCCGACAGGTCAAACGCAAGCACACAACACAGAAATTTTCATGAAACGCGTCCTTTTTGCTTTAAAGAAGAATAAAAAGTGACCGGCTGTAAAATTTTCCAAATAAATTTTCCTTTACTGCGCTCTTCGTTGTTGTTACTCTGCCATTGCGATTGCCACTAGCCCTGGATGATACTAACCAGGTACGGCGTAGCATTTATACAATATACACACGTTCGTACACTTCAATGTATACTGAAATATAAGACAAACTTTCGCAATCAGAGTTGTTGAGCTACAGCTGCATAATGTAACAGCCACATGGGAAAAGATTTTTATTATGAATATCTTGATCTCTGTGTTATGGAAACTCCCAAAGGTCCTTAAGGAAGGCATTTTTATAATTTTATATCCTATTAATTTAAATATAAACATGAAATATGTTTGTACATATTCCATACATGTGATTTAAGTAAATTTAAAGATCAGTACTATTGATGTGCAAAGTATGTATGTATGTTTCGTTGGAAAATACACAACTGCTTAAATACTTTTAAAAATATTTCCAAATGGGTATTTCTGTGACAAACACACAAGTCTCATTATAAGCGGCGCTCCATATGGTTGACTTTAATATGCATAAATAAAGGGTGTTCATTTCGTGTAAGCAAAACTTTCAATTGATAAGTTGTCAATTGTAAAACGATTATTACAATTTTTAATATACAAGGACACATTTCAAATCATCTTGCATACATCGGTATAATTTGTCATCATTAAACTATTTTATTGTGTATCACTTTTCAGTGCACGACGCTGGTGTGAGAGAGAAGTGTCAGAAGAGTTTCAAGCCTGTAGGCACTCATTCATCCTTGTCATTAAATTGTCAACGACAGTGTTCGAAATAATTCCAGGAATTTACGGGGTTTGGGAGTTGAAAACACCATTCCACTGATCTTCATTGAAAATCAAATTAAACCGCACAATACGTGAAGAAACTCAGAAAAAGTTTTACTAGTATTCCAACAGGGAATTATAGCAAGTGCGCATCAACTTATCCCATCTCTCGTCGGATTATGAAAGCCTCATAGTTGAACGTGAATGTGCAGATGTGTGTTGCGAAGTCGTTTGCATAAGATTTGCATTCAGAACAGGAGAAAAAAAAAGAATCAAAGATGGATAGAGAAAAAAACGAGAAAAAGAGGGAAAGAAGGGAGGGTATTTAAACAAAGTTCCTCAGGTCCTTTCCTGTCGATAACGACGTCATTTTCAACTTTCGTTTTTCCTGGATTTGATTTGAGTCTGCGGCTTTTGCATACTACACACAGGTACATATAATTAAATGTAAATATGCTAAGCAATACTTTTGGTTATTCTTTTATTTGGTTAATTTATATTCCAAATGTCATGTACTTATTTATATTGAAATGAAACTGACTTTTTATTGATTGGCTTTACTACGTAGAGGATAAATAAAGGGTGATGTTTATTTATCCTCTAAAAAATTAAATACGTAATTTAATTTTAATCGATACTCTTTCCAGTAGAATGAAAATAAATTTAAAAAATATTTCCATAAAATTTGATGAATAGCCTTGGCTCCTTAATTGTATTCATGCCGCTTTGTGTATACTTACAATATTTGAACATCAATCATTTTATATCACAATACAGCAAACCTTATCAGTCTTCTGAAAATTCGGTATTTATCTGTCGCCGAAAGGCAGAGAACACGCTTGAGGGATTTACGTTAGGATATTCACTTGTCCGTAAGTTCACATTCGTGTTAATTGGATTGTGTGCATGAAACTGTGTGGGAGCATTCGCAGTTTCTACAAAACCGTCTATCACATGGCATAATTAATGAGCATATCCTGTTGCAGTATTAAAAGACCATTTTTGCAATATAATTAAAGTAAATTCCTATGGCAAACAAGTATGGATAGGATAAATCTGTATATTTATCTGCACATACGTGCAGGAATTATATCCAATTTATTTTTATTTCTTTTAGCAATATTTTAGATTTTCTTTTCTGCAAAAATAGCTGGCAATTCAGCGAGTATATCTAAATTCATAATAGTAAAAATAATTGTTCTTTCAAAAAACAAACAACAAACAAATATTAGAAAAAGATATACTATTTTAATCATTCATGAAATGAAATTACACATTTCATAATCATTTGAAAGCATTATCAATTGATCTTTTAAGGCGTAAGTAGTTTAAACAGAATTCAAAAACATTTCACTACTCAGTGGTTGGTAATTGATGTCAATAAATTTCCTGGTTAATTCAATCATTTATTTGACTAATTAAGCTGGTTCAGTCAGTAACTCATTTATAAAGTATAGGCACACACATATTCTAAACATTTCCTTATATCACCTGATGTAGAAGTTTGTTCTACAAGTTTGAATTAAATTTGGAAATTTCAAATCAACTATTTAATTAGCTGAAAAGAGTATGCCTTCATTCTAAGAAAGTTTTCAGTTGTACGGAATGTAGGCAATCCGGGAGTTAATTAAATTATTTAACACTGAGATGTCATCAAGCAATTGCCTTTTCTGTCTTCCTTCTTTTCAAGTACATACACTTTCCTCTTCTTATGTTAAACTCTTCACGTTTTTGTTTCAACTATTCATTTAAAGACTTTAAGGAATAACCGGTGGATTTATTTATTCAGAGTACTTTAAAATTAAGTTCAGGAAATATTATCAACATTAACTGCGATGTTAAATTTAGTAATAAAATAATGTATTTAAGTTGACCAAAAAAGAAACGCAGATATGTAGTTTATACAAATACACGTCTGGCTTAGTTTCATCCAATTTTTGGATACGCGTGCATACATATATTAAAGCTCTTATCTCTTATCGATTTTAAACTATATACTTGTGGCTAGTGAATTACGTTTCATGTTTTTTGATCTGGAGAAAATTACAAGGAAACAAATTACATAAATTTGAAAGCAGTTGAATTCGTTTTTGATTTTGTTCACGAATATTGATGACATTGAGAGACGTTGTTTTATTGTGGTGCGAAATTCACGTATCGTTTTTATTTAACTTTATTTTAAGGATAAACTCTTAAAATTGAATTTTAAGACAAACCATTTAGCTTGAATATTATTTTATTATTATTAAATACTTTAACATTCATATTGATTCAAATTTGTGATTAAATAAAAACCAGAATATTAGAGGGCATAATTGATATTTAAATACTCGATGATTGTACCTAATGCAGATACATTAAGCATATCATTTATCACTTCTTAGTAAAAATAAAAATGATAAACGAGAACTAATGGATACGTCAGACAATTTATGATATTCCCATTGGCAAGTTTTTCATTTTTCAAATCATAAATAATTCATCACAAATGTAAACAGTTTTCCGTTTTCTTCATGTTGAAAGCACACAAATAACGCACACTTATACTCACTTCAGCCTCTAGGGTATTTAAAGAAACTTGCCGAAAGCACTCACAATTCCTTATCTAAGATTGACTTTCACGGCAGGACTTTTCTTCATTCTTATTACTTACGAATATATAATGTATGTATATTCACATATGATATATCTATACTCACATATGATTGTTTTTTCCATATTTGAAGTTTATGTTTCATTCTTATTTGTATGCATGTATTTAAATACACAAACGTTTTTACATTTAATACAAAAACTTTAAGTACCGTTCTGAGCTGCAAAAGCTAGTATAGTTTTATTAAGAAAAAGCAACAAAAGATTGTGCATTACAATGTACAAGCTATTAGAAAAATGTATTAAGTTATTTTTAAATCTACTGTTGTAATGTAAATTTATTTTTAACAGTATTTTAATGGAGTTATACAATTGCACTCAGGAAACATTTGTACAAAAACTATTCTACCCAAAGCAAGAGATTTTTTTAAGAACAACTAAGTGGAATGTGTCAAGTTGGTCCCAAAACACACACCAATTTGTCACCTTCTTTTCAGAGTGTCACGAAAGACCGCCAAAAAAGAATACATTTTTCTTTAGCCACATCCACTCCATGGAGAAATTATTCATTTTACCGAAGTCAGATTTAAACAAGGGTGACTACGGTATATGTGTTTTCTCGTAATTTTCACGTTGCTGTCGGTCCACTGGCTAATGACTGATTTACACCAACCTTGCGACGTGATTTATAGGCCACGTAACGTAGGCATATCACGTGTCCCAAAGTGCTAACCGTGAAGTGTTTGTGAAAATAACAACACGACCAAACAACTGAAAAGAAAATTAGAGCACGTTACCTTTCTGGTCGGGTGACACTTGATAACAGATTGACTGAAAGAGGACGAGAAAAAACGGCAGGCGCTAACATTTTTCAAACCAGCAAACTCTCTGTACAATATGACGAAGCAGAACTTATTGCTTAAATTTGTTGTCCCGCATCAACGCAAACAGGGAGGATTATCAATCGAATGCAGTACTAAAATTGTTTGGTGCATGTATTTTCCAAAAATGTTGACAAACACTAACAAAGCGAACACTTACACCATATTTGCATATATGATAATCATAAATTACTCGTTGGAGTGTTTTCATGGAAAACGACTGCTATCGATTGTCAACGCTGCATTTTTCCTCATTTGATTTATGCAATCAAAAATTATAGATAATGAAAAGAGATGTGTAATGAATTGTGATAATAATTGAATGAATTATAAAGAATGGTATGCGCATATGTATACCAATATTGTTACAGGTCACTAGTATTAAAATGTCATAGAAGGTATCTTTTATTTCAATGCAGGTGTCTGAAGCAGAATCTTTATCTATTTCTTAAATGCTTACAGTTCTAAGTTTTTATTTTCTTTCGATGTACACATCTAAGACATATATGTAAATATATGGAACCAAAAATATAATTTATATAAAACTTTTAACAATTTCAATGTCCATAATCTCTAATATTCAACACCAATAATTGTCTTAAGAACTTTCTAGTATGAACAATATAATAAACAGCCAGTTCTTCTTGAGGAATTGCAAGAAAGGATTTAAATGTAAAACATTCATATCTGAGATAAGGGAAAACTTTTTCACCTCATGCTTATAAATACGAGGTGAAAACGTATTTCACGTGCTATAATAACTCGTAAGAACTTTATAAACTGTTCGTTAAACTATTATTTTAACCGGAGCATGCATGGTAGCCACATACGTATTTATGTAGAAACATCTGCTAATATGTGTATCAAGGCAGAAGGAACACTCAAGTCAAGATGACTGTGAAAATTCGCTATTTTGATAGTGAGTATCAATACATACTCATACATATAAGGCAAAATCATCAAAATTAACATAATTAGATATAAATAAATACTTTTTAATAAATATAAAGGAAACTATTCACTTCGTCAAAATCTCAAATTTCAAATAAATTTAAATCTTTCGCCTACATATGCTTTTATTACCCTTAAAGGCTTTTCTTTAAATATATTTTATTACTTAGATATAATAAAATGTATTATATATAATATAAAATATATTATATTATATTATTAGTGATTACTTTTTAAAACATACACAATAATTCAATGTAAATACATACATGTGCGTGAGTGCGTCTTTGAAAAGACAATGTACCATCATCTTCTTGATTGTTAAATTTAACGTTAATATAGTCTTACATGAAAACAGTTCATGCGGCATAAAAAGAGAGCAATCGCTTGTAAAAAGGGCTATACTTTACGCGTTTATGTACATATATGTAAATCACATAGCGCAATTTAATTTTTTCATCACAATCCTAAAGCTCATTGCTGTCACCCCCTCGTGTACATAATTATTCACGTAAGAATGTCATGAAGCAAAAACTCCTTGCGACGAAGTAATAATTGAATGAATTATACTGTCATTTCTGAGTAAATGCTTTTGTTGATGCGAGAACCTACATCCAAATTTTGTTAGAAACTTGAAAGAAGGCAAATCTTCCTGGTGACTTCTCTCCTCTGTATTTCTATAAATGCAATGTACATATATATGTATAGTGCTTAGTGAATAAAATCCAATTAAGTGTACATACATATATAGATGTGTTCTCGCATAAAGATGTAATCTAAGAAAAGAAGAATTTAGTGAATAAATCTAATTTTGGGGCACAATATGCTTTTCAAAGTTATGAATATTTTACTTCATACTTAAAATACATCCTTAAACCTGTAGGTACTATTTTAAGGCAACTGAAATTCCTCATGGATACATACCATGAACGTAGGTATGTATCCATGTTCTTGAAATCGAATTACTACTGCCCGGCTCTGATAAAAAGGTAGCCCCAACCATATCACGTTAACACTAAACACATCGGAAAAATCCCAGATAACAGAATTATCACCCGAAAGGATTTTATAGTCGCAACCATTTTCTTTTTCTAAATACTAGCATTAAACTGTGAAGCAGCTATTACATATATTTGTATATATATACAGACAGCAAGATGATGCAAAAAGGTTGGCTATTAACAAAATAGAGATAAAAATCCCTTTGGAAGATTTAGGGAAAGTCCGATCTCACATCATTACATCGCATTTACGTCTCAATTTTAAGGGTACTCAGCCAAAAAGCGTTGCCTCCAATGGTTTAGCATATGTATGTATATGTATATATGTACATAACCAGACATTCGCATGCATGTGGATACTTTTGCTTTGGTTTTGCTAGATGAAAATTTGTGAAAAAATTGTAATGTGAATTCCCAAAAGCATATTGTTTTCTTTAATATGTTTAAAGGGGGAACACATATAAAACTAATATGTTGTGTGATTGTACGTGAGAATTGCATGAACTTTTTAATGTTATATTTAAACCAGTTTAGAATGTAATCCACCCACTTTGGACAAGTAGAAATGAAATCCTTAAGGAAGCGAGCCACTTCCATGTACTAGAATTTAAGATAATTTCATCTTAGAACTACGACGCTGCTAATAAAATAATAACTGCCAATATCTGCCAATAAAATAATAATTAACAATACATGTTAGGCATTAATTGTAATGTCAAATAGAATGAAACTTTTTATTAACCTAAATAAATGCAAATACTCCTTTTATTGTTCATCCATTCATACTAGCTAGAACATCTACTGAAAAACGTGTAAGTAACAAAAAAAAGGGAACTATTTTTTCAACTTCATATTAAGAGAAAATTAAACACTACCCCATGCCTTTCTATTTCAATAAATGACATACATACATCCCATCAAATGGAGATTATATACTTTCAGTACTACACTGTTCCTTCTAATTGAAACAAATGGCCGTTATATTCAACAATTAACCTACACAGTACACGGTTCTCACTCTATGGAACCCTAAGAGCTACCATTAGGTAAAAACAAAGTCCATCATACGAGAGGGAGAAAATTGACTAAACCTTAACTAAATTACCACGCTAAAAGCACAGGAAGGAAGCTATAAAAAGTTTTTTTTACGACTCAGAAAATGACAGAATCTAATTGTACACGTAGGTAAATGATTTTGCAATATAACTTCATCACAGTAGAATGCCTGAGGTAAAGGATCCTTTCCCTATTATCGAATGTAAATTGATACTTCTGAGTTGTGTTTTTTTATGTTAAGTAAATAGGAAATGTGATTTACTTGTCCTTACTATTTGGTTTTAATCATTTTATGAACTGGTTAGTTTTCAACAGTTAAGATGATGTACCAAAAATAAACTGCTCCTTTAAACAGAAATAGCCTTTAGAATCTTCAGGGTAGCTTGAGGCTTTTAAATAAAAGAGCAGAAACGAATCCAGAAGGAAGAGTTTAAGATGATTTACGATGAGAGTGAACCCAAATTTAATTAAAGAACCCTAATAATTTTTTTTCTGAAATCAAGTCTTAATACTTTAATTTTTTAGGGTTACTCATTTGCATTTTACGGATTGCCAGACAAAATGGAATAATATATTATATTACTTTCTATGTAAAGGATTGTTGTCTTTCACGGTTCACTTCAAAGTGAAAATATAATGTAAATTTATATTTAAAATTTATTTGGTGTATGTGTAATAATTTACTTGTAATGTCTAGCTCTAGAATTTTTCTTAACATATCATGTACATATGTCCATATATTTCAAGTACTAACGCACATGATGCAATGAAAAACGCATGTAGGTAGATGCATTTCTCACACAATATTATTCAACAATTTTCAGACCATTAACTGTTAAATGACTTTGTCCTGAAGTCAAATTGAATCAGCAAATACAATCACTCTTACTATGAAAAGACAGTTTTAGAGCAAATTGATATTTTATCTTTTATAGTTGCTGACAAACATTTTCTTTCCAGCTGACGATAATATAGTTTGAAAAATAGTACAAAAAATGCCTACTTCAATGTAGGCGCCGACATGAATAATTTATAAGCACGTATTTCCACTTCCCCTTGTTTGAGAGTGGTGGTTTCAAACTTATTTAAGTTTAAATTTAAGCTTAGATATATTATATATTCGGATAACTATTTAAAAAAATCTGTGTTTATTTTGGAAAAATGACATGCGAGTATATGCATACACATTATTTATACACATATTTTTTTACTTCTAACTTACATTTCGTACATATAATGATGAACCGAAAAGATGGGAAAAATCGATGGCTTTCCTTACTAGGCTATTCCTTGCAAAGACTTTTAGTTCAAAAGAGGAAAAAAACGCAAAATACTAAGGAAATTGGCAAAACCGGATGAAACCAATGAAATAGTACGAAGTAGCGGCATTCCGCCGACTCTCATCAATCAACCAGAGAGTGAGCGGGTTTTCCTTTGCCTCTGCTTTTTCAAATTAACGACGGAGAAGGAATCACTTAGAGAAATGAATGTGTTGGAAATTTTATTAGCCTAATCCGTCTTCAGGGAAAATTCACGAAAATTAATTTCTGGAAAGAAGGAGAGGATTGCCTTATATCTTACATGCATATGTTTTGTAACGAATTGAAGAATACGTGACTAGTGCGACCTATCATGATGATGTAAATGAATATGTAATCAGTAGTATTGCTTATTTTTATACTTGCTTATAAATTATATGTGTGTGTATGTGTGTGTGAAATTTGTTCACATTGGTAATAGAAATCACCCTTTTCAAATTAATTAAATAATTTCAAATAATAAATGTACTTACTCTATGAATGTATATAAATACATAGATAAAATCTGATCTGATTCGAACATTCGTAACAATATACCTCTACATTTTGGGATTTTCCTTTTCATTAAAATATATGTAGAGCATAACGAAATGTGGAAAAAGTATTTAACAAAATAAACTCCTTTCTAAAAACAAATCTTAAACCAACTCATTCTCAGTTAATCAAAATTTTATAGAAACGAACAATGGCTTATCAAGAAGAAAAAGCAAATTGTGATGAATTGGACTTCAGTAAAAGGTCCGATCACAATCAAAATTAACATTGGACACATCCCATTGTTTTGTACAGACAAGGAGGACTACATGTTTTGAAATCTCAAAATGGAATGCACAGCAAAGCACAGATAGCATATGTACTCGTGCTCCATCACATTGGATCCCAATTTACATCCATCGTTAGAAATTGAGTAAATTATTCAATTCATTTTGACTTTTGTTCAATGTGGATACAATCCAATTACAGAAGTAAAGGGAGAATTGTAGTACACAACATAGCACAGCATAGATGAACACATATGCACATCTACGCTTTCATTATACAGACCTACAATGCAATACAGGGGTCTTTGTGATAAGATTAAAGTTTTCATATTGTTGCAACTTTTTAATTTAATTCCTTTGAAATATATCATGTTTTTATTTTATATTCTTAGTTGTACACCATTAAAATTAAAATAAACTGAGTCCTTTTATTCAATCAATTTCTTAGAGTTTACCAAAAAACAAACAATCGGAATCCGTTTACAAACAGAATACATTTTTGAAACTGAAGTTACTTTTGTGGAAGCATAATACTTTCACACATCCCGACATCTTTACTGTATACTGACACAACAATAAATTAGCCGGTCCTAGGGGTAATATAAAAATCCAACAAAGCATACATAAAAGTCAACAGTAACAACATTAAGGTGGGAAAATAAAACGATTCAGACATAAATAAAAACCCACAACAATCATACGCACTGGAGCGGCGACAGCATCTCATTTACTGTCATGGTGATATAATATCGTAAAAGTTAAGGATTTGGAGCTGTGCATATGCGAGTTTGGGTCTTGTGTTTTTTTTCCACATTTGGTCATTATTGGATAGTACAAACGAGAAAAGGGCTGATAACATATTACTCTGATTAATAACAAGACTGTGAAACATAAATTCGTAGTTGACAAACCGTAAAAGAGGACATAATTTTGATTTTAAATTAACTTAAGGCAAACATTTTGAGAAGAATCTTAAAACACTAGTCGTCACATTATGTATTCGTCACTGGTTTTCAAATATATATTAAATTTTATTTTATGTACGTACGGGTATGTGTCTACAAACAGATTTATGAAAATATACAAAACTTCCAGACAGCGTTCGATAACATCGTGCATTACAAAATTAAACTTAATATACTCAATTGGGAACGGATGTTAAAAATATTCTTTTCGTAGTCAGGTCGATAGATTTATGGCTGTATACGGCTTTCAACTACGATTTTTGCACTTATGTGCCAAGATTCCTTTTTGGCTTCCGCCAATCCATCCGCCTTTCTTACTCGTTCAACGATAAATTGCTTCCGCATAAAACATTTATATAATATTTGATCTTCTGCCCACTGCGTCAATACTTTCCTTATGTATGTCTAAGATTATCAAATTCTCCCACGTAACTACTTCTCACTTTTTTCCTTTAATGATGCCCTACGGAATACAAAATTTTGTTCAAATATTCAAAATAAACTACTGTAACAAAGCCAGCAGTCGGAAATATTAAGATACCGCGAAGCTAAACTTTACACAACATATTTACATTCATATACTTGTGAATATATGCCAACGCAATTCAATCATAAAAACAAACCCTACTTGTTCATATGAATTTTTGTTTATTACCAAATAAAATGATGTAAATCCAAACCCCATGCTGTGTTGGGCTGTGTCGTGCACATTCCTCAGGAGTTCTTGGTAGAGCTGTGCTTAAATTACAAAAGGATGAACCATTTTTTTAGACTTTCATCTGAAGAAATAAACTTATGACGCCAGCATGAAAAATAGTTCCAAGACTTTCTTGTGTGAATCCTCGACGTCACCAATCGCAAAGAGAAATAAAAGCGAAGGTACATTCCTTGATATATGTATACAGACGCATGCATACATATTTACATACAGCAGTGGAAAGTTTCACAATTTTGTAGTGATCTCCATTTTCCTTAGAAAGGATAATTTTCAGCATAAATATCCTTATCATTCTACAAGGTTACATGAGCTCAGTTCGGTTATGCATCGCGACTACGTAGCCAGCGACAACATCGACATCGACATCGACACCGACAACGGCAACTGCTGTACTGACGACGATGAAAGTCGTTTGCATAAAATTTCCATTCAATAGAGCAAAAAGGAATCATTGGAAATGTTAATCCAAAGTTATAACCGAACAGTGCATCCTTTCAATGCGTTGAATATCGAAGTTCCTTCTTGAACTATAAATTTCCCTAAGTTTGTTATATGACACGGAATTTGTCATGACTTTCTACGGGTATGAAAATCAATGACCGTGTCCTCGACCTGAAAAAAGAAGAAATATAAAACAAAAATAAGATCCAGTCTCTCAGACAATACATAAATAATGTGAGAAATTCAAATTGACAACTAAACTTGAAATAAGCATGGATTGTGTGACTTCCCCCATGATTTTGCAGCGTGACACAAAAGATGTGCTTCCTGTAAACAAGAACTATTCATTCATGTGTCCATCTCGCTAGTTGTAGTCAGCTCGTATTCGTTCAATCTATCGCATGTGCATGCCTGTCCTTTCTATAGAGAATTCCCACAAACTTTTCCACGAGAAGAACGTTAACTAGTGGGTAAGGTTAGGTGGGGAAAGTTTCAAACTTTCCTCCTACGATAGATTCAGCCCACAAAACAATATGTGGTCGTGTGAAAATGTATGCCTTTTATAACCTCCATACCAGTGATATCTCTTTTAGTCCTTGTTTCGGTGGTGATGTTGATGTGCCGCTGCTACTGGTGCTGCTGTTACCGATGGCGCTTCTAGCGTCATACTTGTTTCTGCTACTGCAGGAGACGATGATGTATTGTTGTGCACTGCAATGTGACCATATAACATGTGAAGTTAGGTTACAGGGTCGAGGGTTTATAGTTGGATTGTTCAATATTTCATTGTTTGTTTCCAGAACTGGAAATGAAATAAAATTTCCACTTGGTAAAATTTATCATGCACACTCATACACAGAAAATGTTTGCAGAATTTAAAGCAAAGTGCACTCACTCAACCATATTTTATAACTGTGGCATTCTACGCCACAAAGTGGTCAAATTTATGAGCGGTTCATAGCCTTTGAAGAATGTCTACGAATACGTTCCTACATATGAATGTGAAGCTCTAAAGCATGCATGTGTGGCCATGATTACTAGCACGTTACTTGCAAGCGACTCTTGAAGGACGTGATATGTTTTTCCCGCTGGTCATGAAACAAATTAGTACCAAACATTTAACCACGCACAACGCCATATTAGGTAAATACTTGATGCATATTTTCCAGCATTTTGATTTGAAGAACCCCTTGATTTCGTTTATTAATACCTATTCAAGTGTGATTACAAAGCTCTTGTAAAGTAAGGGGGATTAATATTTTGTATCTCTAAATGATTTTTCAGTTTGGAATTAACCTCATAACAATAGATAATGTTAATATTTTATGCAACTTTTATATACATTGAACCTTTATGTTGCATTTGCTAATACAATGTACGTTTGACATAAAATTTAGCTGTGTTTTTCTCAGGTCCCAACCTAGATTGTATTCACCTTCTTTTTAAAATAAGAAACACAAAATTACCTCGAAACGCTTCTTTAAAATAATTATTTAATAAAAATTATATGCTGTATAAATCATCAAAACTTAAGTTAACGTCCCCATGTAGCTATAAGAGAAAAACTTAATTGCTTCAACTTGTGGTTTGAAAACTCCAAATAACTTTTTACGAGAACAAAGTTTCTATTCACTGGAGATGAAAGTGCTTAGTTTGCTGAAAGAAAGAAAGAGTTTCTGGTTTAAGATCCCCAGGTAGCTTTTATAACTTTCAATTCGATCCTAAAATAAGGTTCTCCCTGGAGGACACGGTCTGTAATAGCATAATGATGTAGAACAGAACAGCGATTCATCAGGAGCTTCGAGCAAATACACGCCGAAAGTCGTATGGAAATAATTGTGTTGCTTTGAAAAGTAAGGGGTATATTTGAGAATTTTACCTTCTAATTGTATAATTTTGTTACAACATGCTTCTGCTTTAATTCAGTACGAAGTAGTCTAAATTATTTTTTTGACTATATTTCAATAAAACGTGAGCACTACACTAACTTAATGCCGTATATAACCATAATCCCTATCCTAATCCCAGACTGATATGCCGGCTAATGTAAGTTCTAATTTGCTCATTTTTTCTTAAATCCACACGTAATTATTCATCATGTTTTCAGAAGAACGCCAACCTCTCTTTGCATGTCACTACAAACATATAACGCCTCCATTGCTGCAGTTCAGTTACGATTTTATTTGCGTGGGAAGCAAATATATATCCTTGAACTAACATGCACAACGACGTATGTATAGTTACTTAATTCATACTTCTATGTATACATGCAATTTCGTTTAGTTTAGTTTTTATTTCCAGTTTTCATTCCACTTCAAATACATTAAAATAGTTTAAAATCTTCAACTTTAATTAAAGAGTCTTGTGATTATCCTATTACAAGCCATATCGATGAGTTTTTTGTTTTGAATTTTTTAGAAATACTTTGAAAAAATATGTATGCAGCAAATCAAAAATAATCAAAGCATTTTTATGATCAACGTTTTTGATGAATATTAATTTTTTAAGTTTCATTCATATAATTTCTGAAAATTGATTGGTGCTTCCAAAATGTAGATACTAAATGTACTTGTAATATTTTGCTTTAAATATCATGAAAAAAGTACATCGATATATACATATGAATAAACAAAAATAAATAAATAAGTAAATATATAACAAAATCCTACTTATACACTTGAAATAAAGAATTTTTCAGTTTATCTGCGCTAGTCTGTGCATTCTTATAAGAATTTTTATTACTAGAACAAAAATGTTTTGGAATACGTATGATTTTTATTTTAACTTACAACTTTTTAGCATATGTATGAGTATTTGACTTAATTCAAAACATAAATTATAGACAAATAATTTATATACATATTTAAATTTTGAATCGATAATCATAGTCCTACCGACATCATTCCAAATTGTCATCTGTTCCAATCATTTAAATTCTTAGATTGAATAAAAACTTTGGTGTTCCATTTGAGAAAACTTTATGCATTAAAACTGGAAAATTGTCGTTACATCCCTTTTCACTGCCATGACTATGTAAATGCATAGAACTAGTACTTATTTCCTTCAATTAAAATCACATTTTATGTTGCACAAGGAAAACACTTGGTATAATAGTCTCTCCCCGAAGCTTTTATAGATAGTAAAATGTCTTCATCATCATCAGCATAGCATGAACAATTCTAGGACGGAGCAGCAATCAAAATGGGCGGAAGTCGTCGATGTTGCTAAGACCAAAAAAAGGAAGTCAGTTTTTAGTGTCAAGCGTTAAGAAGACTTCGAGTAGAAAATATTGTACTTATAAAATGGGTATGCACCCATCATGCTCGAGTACTACTCTAACGAAAAAGGATTATGAAAGTCTATTAAGGATAATCGCGTTTACGAAGGAAAATAAGAGAAAAGAAGATATAAATGAGAATACTTTCGGTAAAACTCAAAAGCCTGAAAAACTTTGTTATGAGTAAGATGGGAAAAGTTCACTCAAATGTCGCATATGGATTTTATTCCATAGCAGTGACATTTAAGGAAAGTTATTTAGATTTCTCCCAACTTGTATCTATGTACATATGCCTTTAAGTATATTGATATGATTGGAGATCAGTGGTTAGCTCATTCTTATACACATACGTATTTGCATGGATGGAGTTTGAAATACAATTGAGCTACAGTTTAGATATTTTAATAGTTTTTAATTGGTAAAAATGGTCAGTTTTAACAATATATATAAGTAGGTAAGGCTGATAATTTTATATTTGAACATTCTGTAAATATATTAGCTCTTCGAATATTGTTTAATTCTTCTATTGGAAATATGCATATCTTGGAAGTACAAATAGGTTTTAAGTTAATATTATAATATGAATACTGATAAACTATTGATTCACAGCAAAAATATTGTATTAACATTTGGAAAATAAATTGTAAGCGCATTTTTATATTCTCCTCGTCATTGCTTTCTTTGTCCCGGGAGATATCACATTCTCTACAAGAACCAATGAAAATAATATCAGTTGACATTTTACTGCTTATTGCTGTGCAATAATTTACGAGAATTTAAGCCCAATCTCTTCTCCCGTGCAAGAATTCTTCCACATTTATCCTGAGCGTGGTTAGATTTTCGATTTGTATTCTGCCTCAAGAAACCATTATAAATTTTCCATAAGAAATTCTGATTATCTAGCAGCACTCATAATACATACATACATAGCTCTTAAAGCGACATGAAGTTTGAAGATATTTAAAAGACTGATCATCGAACAGATAAAAATTCAAGGATTCCATCTTTATTTTCCAGAGAAAAGTGCAAAATTTATTTCTCCCCATCTGCGATAAACATATGAAGATTACTATCGTCGAGTGCATCCTGAATTTTATTCAGAAAGAATCGAGAAAAAGTCACCAGCGCCAAGCACACGAACGTACTACGGTCATACATACATTGGATATATATATTCATACTAGAGTACCATGGAGAATGAATGAGAGAGGTGGAATAAAGAGTAAAGAAGAGAACGGGAAAAGCGTAGGTAAAGATAAAACAGCTTAGGCACAGAAAGCACTCTTATCTCAAAAACGTTAGTTCCTCCTTTTCGGGTGTGCAAGTGTGTTTGTTTATCTGGCATCCCGGCAGAAGTTTACTCAGAATCAGAAGTCCACTCGAGCCGTAGAAAAACGTATCAACAATATATTCTATATCTCTTCTACCCTGGTGAAGTGTACTTTCATGCCAGAAAAATGTTTCTGATAATCTTTACAGTTTATGGTCCTTTGCGAGCTGCGCTGTGGTATTTTATCGTTGAAAATTGTCGGAAATAAACATTTTAAACAGAGTCCGCTGAAAAATTCTACAAAGAATGCGAATATGGTCCATTGTCGCCGGTGATGGCGAATGGTTGTTTTTTTAAATTTTCAGCTGCTATCCCTTCTATGACAGCACTTTGACTTCGCTGCTTAATCACTTAAGGAGGAAGAAAAAGGCAATACTTTCACACAAATTTATGGAGTCTTTATTTGAATGACACATTTTGGCGGTCACTTTTTAATATACGTATATGAATGATAATGTGTATGTTGTTTCAGATTCATTTGTATTAACAGCAACGTAGAGGTGGGTAGATATGTAACTGTGCCAACAAAAGATACGTTATGGACATTTTGAAACACATCTTCAATTTATAACAAAAACTTTTTTAAGGAACATATTGGAAAGTTTTTTTTCGTAAGTTTAATTACATGTTGTTTTCTTAGAAATTCAAAAAGACAACTTCTTAACTATAAAACGGATATTCTTATTTTCATCAGAATCGGAACGATAATGTTTTAAAATTCCTGACCTGGAAGTAAGTAGAGCACACTAAAAGTAATCCATGTACAAGGAAAACCTCATACCAGAAAATTATAGACCTTGAATGGGAAGCGTTAAACAGCAACAGCCAGAGGTAGAATGATTGCAAACACTGCTTTATGAAGGTAGCATGGGTTACTCGCATTTAACCTCTTTCTTCGTCACAGTTCCCCTTCTTTCTACATCTTTGTGCTTGTAGCACCGCACAGAACGGAGATAGGTCAGATGTTACTTTACAGCCACTGCATTAAAAAAGAAATGTCGTGTCCTGCATAAAGTGTTAGCCTTTATCTGCGTGACATTTAAAGAAGTAACATTTCATTTACATATTTTAATGCTTTAATGTGTCAGTGGCTTAACGGAATTGATTTCATTTTGTAAAAATAGTAATACGCAATATAAATGAGACCTATATTTATATATGTATATGTTTTTGTCACACACCTACACAGACCGTTCTTAGTATTTCTATAAGTCTTTATAAAACGTAAAATAACTTATATATATAAATCAAATCAAATTTTTATTTTGCTCATCTCTTTTGAAACTGACAATGTTGCCAATAGCAACAGGATGCAGATGACTGGTGCGAAAACTTAAGCAATTCACAAAAACCGCAAAAGTTTTCTATATTAATAACTTGTTGACGTCCAAAGAAGCCTACTTTTTATCACAACGAAAACTCCGTCTCTCTGCAAGGCAATCACTGTGAAACTTCATAACAAAATTGTTCTCATACCGTCATACACAGTGTATATAATATTTTCAGCAAACTTTCATGATATTACTTTTCACATTAAATTTAAGCAAACAAAAAAGAGAATCTGAAGAATATTGAAAACTTTTATCCAAGGAAAGACAAATGGATTTTCCAATGTTATGATTATCCTACCCCATTCGCTCTACCCTCTAGCTTATCATTCTGCTGTGAAGGAAAATAAAGAATCTGTGATTCACGGAGGATTTTAACTTTCCGTTTCAAAAGAAAGCATTATTGAGTTTTCCTATTATCAAAGGTGTTCTCGGTGCGTACTGTCTACTCTGAACGAGTTGTGTGCTGACTTATAAAGATACATGGAGAATCATAGCCTACTGTTATCTCCGTGAGAGAGATTTAATATATATATATAACAAATCCATTTTGATGAAAAACAGAAATATGCGGTTGGCGTCCTGCGCTTTAATGTGCGTTTACAAATGTACCTTATTTTCGTATGCATACGAGTTTACATTTGACAATTATTAACACAATAACACACACCGTATATGTATTTGAAAAAAAATTGTTTTTAATATTTCAAATTTTAAATTCAGCAAAACAGATATGTAGATAGATATGTAGCGAACTGAGGTAATTTTCATTAGATGACAGATTTAACTTAGCTAATTGCTTCAGATTTGATTACAGAAAATGTCTCTTAATTTATTTTATTATTCCAACAATACATATGTTGACAAGGAAAGTGTTACCAGTTTTTTCTTTATTCATCCTTCATTGCCCCTAGGGTTATGATTGCACGCCCTAAAAACATTGATTTTCCTTTGAATTAATATGTCTACTTAAGAAATGTGACCCTTAGGGTATCACTTTGATTATAGACAGTTATATACATACACATGCAATGCACTTCACATTGTCATTGAGGGAAATAGCGAAAATGAATTCTTCTTATTTGTACGGAAATCAACATCGCGCTCATGAATTCATTATTAACGAAAACATTTTCAAATTATTTCATAAAATTCTTTATAAATAGGGATAAATAAAGAATGTACCTGGATATTCAATTGAAAACAAACTTCTTTTGAACCCATTTATAAAATATCATTTAAGAAATTTGTTGAAAAGGAAACCTCCAGAGTATGTTATCGAAAATTAGAAACGCGAAGAATTCAAACAAAGGATAGCATTCGCATTTGTATGTATCTATGCACGTCTATGTACACGTTCTCAGTACAAGTAAACGAGTATGTTTTGTGTACATTCTGGTGTTGTATTCGCTGAATATGCAAAGCGTGCCATTGTGTTCTTGAGACTATCGACAAATCCTATTACAAAAGATTTTCCGCATTAATAAATCGTAATAGATTCAAGATAAATTGTGCTTATTCCAGCAAAGAAACTTACATACACAGTTAAGCAAATGGAAATTCATTCAGTTGAAATTAAAAAAAAAAAATGAAATGTACCACAAATTACATTCACCAAACGTCAAACATTTGAAAGTTTTGTCATGCTGATCCAAATAAATTAAACTATACATATGTATATGTTTGTAGGTAGGCGCTCTTTTATTCCCTTATGCTCACTTAATATAAAAAGTAATGTATGTAAGTATTTTTCTAGAATAGAAAACCAATGTACAACAGAGAATTTAAAGTTATAATCGCATTATAGTGTTGCCTCCAATTATATTTTTACAAAATGAATTCATTACGCTAACCTTAGTAACCATCCGGATCAATTTAATGCGATTAACATTGTAAATTACGGTTAAATTTTGTATGATGATTAAAATTCTTTGTAAAGGATTATAATCAAATCGGTTTTTTGGTTGGTTTGAATGATATATTGTGCTACTTTGGAATTTGAATAGCGGCAAAGGGAAAACACGAATAGAATCGGTTGAGTAAATATTTGACGCACATTATCATGTGGTAAATTTTGGTATTTTCTGATTGAAATTCAATTTCATTGTAAATATTATTATTCGAATACATTTGAACGTACAATCAAATGGGCAATTGACCAGAAGTAATTAATTTCAAACCTTCTTAATAGTTGTATTTATTTGAATTCTATTGCGTTTGAAAGTAAATGTATATGTATATGAAAATTAATTAGAAAATACAAACTCGTTCCATGAGTGCACCGAAGTATGGAACGATCAACATGCGTGCAAATTTTGCAGTTTAAGTAACCGAAATTATATTATATTTTGTATTAACAATTACTTTTTCTTATACTTATCCTTTCCTAATTAAGGACAAACAATGTATTCTTGTTTATTCTTTCATCGATTTTAATTTTCTTTCAGCTCCATAAAAAATTCTACAGATTCCATCTTAGCCATGAACCAATTAAAACTTTTTATACAAATTTTAAACGGTATAAGGTTAAATGACAACTAAATCCACGACACTCCTCGTTTTTACTTAAAATGCAAATTATAGAATTTTTGTGGAAGTCATAGCGGAATTTTAATTAAATATCATGTTTCACGATTCTGGACCCGTTGAAGAATCTCTGGCTCGGAGGTAGCTTTAAATTGCATTTAGTCTAAACACGTTTCTGAGTTTTATAATAAAATGCACATTTTCTTGTTTCCATATGTGCTTATTCTTTTCTGCCAGTAAAAGTGATTCCATTATTAGTTGATACAAAAATAAGATTAATTTTATTAGTGAATGCTCTTAATTAAAAAAAAACATTATTTATATGCACTTTAAGAACAATAAACGATTACAACATTAAGCTTTAATATTTACATTCCTGCTATTTGTGATAACATATATTTCGGTATGAAACATAAGCCCCAGCTTTATTTAATGGAGTTTCTCGACTTAATCTTATTTTTGCTTAGGACAAAATGTTAATTTCACAACACCTCTCTCGAGTCAGTAACATTTGTTAGTCAAATCTTGTTCCTCTAGTTCTATTCAACAAGTTAAAAAGTAATAGCTAGTAATAGTACATGTGTGGTTCATAAGTGATCGATTTTTTTTACGAAAAGCAAAAATACAGTTAACAACCCTCCCCACGCGTTAATTTAAGAACCACCAACAATGAAAGCTAATACATCTACATAAAAATACACACGATACAAAATATATCCAAATTATTAAGGATAAGTAAGTATTAACATTAACTCGTAATCGATTGACTAAATTTCATAGATGAACACAATATCTCACAATCAGAACAGCAAGCCAGAGAGAGATTACTTTAAGGCCTTCCAAATCCTAGCCATTAATGTCGATACCTGATTTGCATAGCTTAAGTCCATTATGTATTATATTGGAGGGGTAGAAAATAAATTACCAAATTTCATAGGGTTTTACTGGCTTTACGTGACCAAGCAAATACCTGTGAATCTTATTAAAAGTGATACTGAATTTTCTTTAGAATTATTTTGCCTTAAGCTGTAACATCAAAATGCAATAAAAATTGCACATAAATTGGGCATAATGTAATCTGAGATTAAACATTGTCTCAGTGAATGTTACTAACAAATCATGTCGAATGACTTAAAACTTACAATAAGTTTAACTTCTTTGTGAATAATAGTTTTTTAACATTTACACATCTTACTACTTTGTTTTCTTTAGGTTTGGTTTGATCTTTTCATATCAGCTTGAAAAACAGAATAAGTTTATTTATGATATAATAAGCTTTTTTGAGTTAACAAGAAAACTTTCTATACTGACATAAAAATTAAATTCGGGGCGACTTGAATGATGCATAAAGAAGATATCAGGACGAATGACACTCATTATTCGAAACGTCTTGAAATACAGTATAATTTCAGCACCGATAATTGGATCGGAAAATACTCGCACATGCCACGAATGAAATATGTATTTAATAGTTCTAATCCAGAATATGTGCACATTGTTCTCAATTCCGAACACACCTATCATTTCCTATACAATTCTTTTATTCATCTTCAAAGATGTCACGGACGGAGTCCCGCTTCCTGAAGTCCAATTATACCCAAAGTGCACGTAGTGCACAAGGAGTAGACTTCAGTAAGTAGGAAAGATGACACTGTCTCTAATTGCAAACTGAAATTATTCCTGCACGTACCCATAATAACCTATGGCATGACTGCATTCAAAAGCTCATTTATGTTACAAAGTCCCACTTTTTTCTATATTCCTCTTTTGATATGAGGAACGCTCAAACAATACTCTTCCTCATTCTTTGGAAAATCACTTTTTTAGATCAGAACACATGCACTTTTCTACATGTAACGTACATGATACTTAAATGATCGAAAAAAAGACGTAGTAGGAAAAGACTTTTAGAAGTCGCTCTTATTATAAGAACATGGTTCACGTTTCTCTTCAAACAGACCATTATCACCTCATTTTGAACGAACAATATATATATTATACTTTCCAGTATATTAGTAAGTGCCTGTATATTATCCACCTCTCATATACCATTATAAAGTCAATCAGTTAACTCATAAGTAGCATCTCTTTCTTCGTCCAATTAAAAACTGATATGCCGATATGTTTAAAAAGAAGTGAATTTCGAATTTTCTCTTTTTTTTGTGTTATGTGAAACATTTTTTTTCAATGAACCTATTATTCAATTCATATTGAGTAGTTTACATAATGCAAACCATATGACCAACATTTTGACAGCCGTCATCTTCAATAATATGTTTTCTTTTATGATTACCTGTTTTGGTCTAGGAGACGTTGGTACGTAATTTCCTATATACGTTGAAAGAGTGATTTTTGTTTTTGCGTTGTAAAAACCTATTTACAATTAATGCAAATATACCATAAAGAATGTCTAAATACTAAACTATTTAAACTAAAAAACGGTCTGATAAAGTCGATGAAAGTAAAGTCTCCCCATTTCATTAGATGTTTTAGGTTAAATTTTTAACATTTATAGAATAAGCCAAAGAGTAAAATTGTTTATGAAATAGTTGTTACTCATGTTGTCATATTCATAAGTATCCACGTTTATACACGAAACATAAATGTATGTAGTGAACAGTAACCCATTTCAAATTTCCCACAGTGTATGTGGCAACGTTTAAATGTATGTACGTGCAATTTGTTTTAATTCTTTCATACTTTATTTCCACCTATCCACGAAAAAGGAACATAATAATAGAAATAGTTTTAGTATTTCTATTCAGATGTGTATATGGGATTGTCTTATAGAAGGACACTTAAAAAGGATGGCCCGCTAATGTCGAAATTATATTCTAGACTTTTTGTTTCTGTTTTGTTTTTTCCACCGCCCCATAACACATTCGAAAATTTCATTTATATGTTTGTATATCGGTATAAGGAAAAATTGTATATGAAAAAGATATTTCGCCAGTAGCAGTGGAACAATGTCAGTCCCAAGGCAAATGGTGTTTTTCTCTGTAGGACTAGTATTTCCCACTTTTTAGAATCCATTACATTCAAGTGAGAAATTGGAATGTATTTTGCATTCGGAGGAACAGGTCCTTGAGCCAAATTCTTTAGTAGACGGAATGTTTCACATCATTTGCTGTTGTAAAAGATTCTTTACATTACAATTGCTTTAAGCAAAAGTGAGGAAGTGTTAATGAGATTTTTTCTTTATACCATTCTTCATTTTCTTTGAAATGTTTACATGTTTTTAGGTTGATCATTTTAAGATACAAAGAGGAAAATTCATAACGTAAAATAAATATATAAAGGTTTTATTTGTTTTATTTTTGAGTATTAAACACAGAATACATAAAAATCATGGAAATGGAATGCAGCTGGCCGTTAAGTAGTATTAATCTAAGCTTTTTATTTAAAGTACATACATGATATCATTATTTATCGCCAAAATTGATTCGATTTTTGAAACCCAAGATGAGCCATAAACGTGAAGATATACATATGTATGCTTCGTGTTGTTGATATAACCACTATCAGAAATTTTTGAGTTTTTTTCTGATTGAAGCAGTCATTTTATACAGATTCCGGGATACATGTTTTTAATTGACACATAATTTTCAAGAAGAAATATAAAATAAATTTTAATTCTTTACTTTAATCTGATCGGTTTTACAATTGCACTACTGCATAATTAAGAATAAACTTCATCCCTGAAGGCGGATTATTGATGCAGTTGAAGAAGAATGCCGTGGTAACGACATATTGTCTGCATAAGGGTGTTTTAATTAAAATTTTTAATAACTCTTTGAAATTTTACCGTCCTTTATGTTGTTTTATTCCATGACACTTATGTAAGTACATGTTTTCCATAAATTTTGTACTGTGAAATGCGCAGATGATTAACGATGCTGCTGAGTATTCAAATTTGGATAAAATATTAGCGCAATGGTAAACTAGAATGCATTCGTGATATTTGATGAACGTTTGTTATATTTTTTATTTATTACAATACAAATTTCTTGATTTAAAATTCATGCATGTACGGTCAGATGTTATGCCTTAACTGTTTTGTTTAGTTTATTTTTTTTGCCTTTCTACACATTTACACAATCAACCCAGTGCACAAAGCATTTTTTCCCCTCTTTGACCTTAGCGGATTTCCGCAAGCTGGTCGAAACGGATGCCCATTAGACACCTACCAACACTAAAAGGGCGTAAAGCAGAGCCCACTTCCTTTCGACGTGTTTTTTTCTTCTTCTTCTGCTTTTCATCTTTTTTCTCTTCATTTCCTCATTTTTTCGTTCCTTTCATCTGTCCATTGAATTATTTCTGACCATGACTGTCAGCCAATTAGATAATATACCTACCGAGGTTTACTACTAGTCTTATATCTATATAATATAAAAATATGTTGGATGGTGTACATAGCAATTTAGAACGGTCCCCGTTTGAAATCCTATCCTCAGATAAGGCAAAACAATAGACCGGTACAGTTGAACTGATTTCATGTCAGGCATTCATATGGTGAAGTAGGTGAATGGTAGTGAGGAAACCTAACCAACTTTGCATAAATGTGCTCCATAAATATCTATGAATGTATTCAAGCTTTTGGATGATTTTTGTGTAATATTATATATATCTTGTATATATACTCTGTTTTCTTCAATATATATACATATCTATGATTATGGATATATATTATTCTCAGTTTAAAATGTTTTTTTCTTTTTTAAGCTCTTTTCTTTTCTCTTTCACGCTCTTTTCTTTTCTCAATCACTCACTCTTTATCTCTCAAGTACTAAAAAAGTTGATGTTGGATGAAGAGAGTAAAGTAAAGTAGCTCCGTACAAAGCTCATGAGAGAATAATACTTGCTCTATCCAAGGCGCATGGTAAGTGATGTGTTTTTCTCTTACCACTTTTCTCTTATCACTTTGGAGAATAGCTTTCCAAGGCATATCGCAGGGCTTTTAGTACTCTTTAGAGAATGAAGCTAAACGGTAGGTCTTACTTAAATTAAATTTATTGTAGTGGGTTCAACAGTATTATCCTGATTACTATATGCATGGCGGTATGTACGGCGTACAGGGCACATTCACATCTTTTTTGTTATGTAACCACAAATGCCAGATTCTTGAAGCTTCATTTTTCCTGGAATTCCTTCTGTTAACAATTTAACCATAATCCTCTTCATCCGTATGATGTGCTTACTTACTACTATGAATGTACTAAGTGTCGTTCCAATCAAAGCTATGTTACACGTTTAATCAATATTCCCGATTAATAAATAAAATAATGAAAAAAAAATAATATATGTTTTTTTATTCCAAACTTTTTGTTCGAAAGGTCAGTGGTAAAGAATTGTATAGAGAATTGAATATTGTACATACATACATACTATGTACGTATATATCTTTTTCCATATTTTAAGCTGTTAACAAGGCAAATGTGTATCGTGATTTTGTAATCTACAATATTCAAATGAAATCATATTGGCATGTCATAATTATTGTAAACACAAATATAGATGTATTACTCAGTATGAATACATGCATATACATACATGAATATACAAACATATTTATATGAATGCGTACGTTTTTCAATAATTTGAATAAAAGATTTTTTCATGAAATAGCCTGCTAAGGTTTTGCCTACGGTAGAAGATTTTAATTCTAAACACTTTAACCGCAATGAAGTTATAATTTTTGGGAATCATTAAAATGATTGAACTGATACTTATAATGTGAAATCAAAATCTTTAATAAATTGTATTTCCTATGAATTGCATAATATTGCGAACGATTCAAATCATTGATGGATTGTTTTTGAGCATTTATGCAACGGCCAAAACTACCTAAACAAATATAAGTTGTAACTAAAATATATGAATTTGTTGGAAAATCTATTGGTGGCAAGAAACTGTTGCACCACGCCACTAAAATGTCGATCCCTTAAATAAAACGAACATCTACATTTCGATGCATGCGAACAATGTTTCCTGATAAAAAGCGCGTTTAATAATGAAGCTCTCGGTCAGCCGACGTTATCCCATACGCTATGCAGGGAAATACCTGTAGATATAAATTTCCATCTAAACAGATTCGAGGGTATTTGTGCGATTTGTGAAATTTGTCCATTTCAAAGGAAAATTTGTATGAAAAATAAATTGTTCTTTTTAAATGACGAAAATGTTTCAATTTTTTCATTCGTTATATTATTGAAGTCTTTTTCATTTTTTTTTTTAATTTAAGTTGAAAACTCGTATGATAGGGGGTTGTTAACATTTTATTTTTTTCCCCTTAGGATAAGCTTTTCTAATTCTATGTAGCAGTACCATAAAAGGAGTAGATATATAAAACATATTTACTTATAAATTTCTCTGGCGTATTTAAAACTTTAAGAATTTCCAAAAATTCAAGACTAGTTTTCACTGAAAATATACATAAATGTGAAATAATCTTTTTTTTTTTTGTCAAAACTCATATGTACATATATGTATGTACACATATTTGGAGATCCCTGACCTAACTATCAAAAGAAACCTCTTCAGTTGAAGGACCTTTGCCCCGCTCATTGAAAGTTCTTCAAGAGTGATTCCCACCATTAAAACAAATGGAAACAAAAGGCCAATAATAACACTGGTAAGTGCAGCTGCCCAACCACACATATAACTACATATATATCTACTAAAAGATGGAAGTAGATTTTCAAGTGGAAAAGCCTTTGTGACTTTGTGATCCTGGCGTTGGCTTTTCGATTATCCTACTAGAAACAATTCTGCATCTGCCTGATGGTCTTGTGGGTTCTGGCAAGGACTCGGCAACAAAGGAAGATTTTTTCTTGTGCAAAGTGAAATAAGGGTGAAATGATAAACCAAAAAAATGAAAAGAAGTAAAAGCCATGCCACTGAACCAGGCCTTTGTGAGATACCTGAAGTCAGTCAAAGGACGCATCGAGTTCGAATGATAAAAAGATGATTTTGCAGCCGTTCAAAGCAGCAGAGATACATACATATACAGGGTATCCTGTTACACTTTCAGAGATTACACGGAATAAGTATTACTTTTAATGTTTACTTGTACTTTTCTTTTTAAGGATCTTTGAACTTATTTAATGATTGTCACAGGAATGAAATTACTATCATTGTCATCCCATAGTAATGTATATATGATGATATTCAAGAGAAAATTTAAATTTTATAGCTGATTGTTTTTTTAACACCATGATGTTTGTCCACAAAATGAAAATTAAACATTTTTGTTATAATATCAAATGTGCTTAAAACTAATTTTAGTTCAATTCCAACGTGTTTCTGCAGAATGCAAGGCAATACGCCTTTAAACAATAAGAATTTCTCTTTGGGCGATTTTCAATTACAAGAACTACACTTCCAACAGCACTCGTTCGACATATTTTAGAGTGGGTTTTCAAACCCAATTTATATAGTAGAAATTTGTTCACTTCTTATAAACTTTTCAAATTGACCGAAGAAAAGTTTCTTTCTCTTTCTCCTTTACTTCAATCACTGTCCGAATTTGAAATTTCTTTTCAATTTAAGAATTGCCGACGGCTTCGTTTTTATTAATCCTCTTGCAAAACTTTGATTTTGATTTTAATTTCCGTGCGGAAAGTGAACTCCAGTATGCTGGTCAGCGAAGGCAAAGCTTCGATAAGCAAATGCTGAGAAGAGTAAATAGGACCATTCATTGAGCTCTGTGTAATGCATTCACATACCCTCGTTTTATTTGAACCTATTTCTGGAGTAAAGAAAATAAAATGCTATTTATGTGTCTATGTATGTATATAGAAAAAAATCAATTTGCTCCCAAGAAAAAAAACTAAAAAAAGTAAATGTTTAAGTTCCTGTTTGTGAAAGAACGGCTGTAAGTGCAACGTCAATCTGCTCCTACTTCTAAGGGTTACATACACTATGATGATTGCTCCATATTTTGCCATTCATGTTCAGTCAAGAAGGGTTGTAACAGGCCCCTCAAAATAGAAGTAACTGCAGGAAAAAAATAAAACTCCTCGTAGCTGTCGGTCACACTGGCTAATGACTGATTTATTTATGTGTTTTTACCTGATTTATGGAAGTTGTTACCATCACGTAGCTCAGTATTGAAAACACACAAACTTAAACAAGGAAATCGGAGCAAATGCTGTGCACGTCGTACGGTCACAGAAAGCAGCTGCTATTTGATAATAGATCATTTAACCTGCTCTATTAGTAGTACGAACGTTGCCTGGACCATTCCAAGTGTTACTTTGTGGAATATATTTTTTATTGAAAAGAGTGCTAGGTCGACGCTAATAGAAAACAATTATTGACCAATTTAGTAGATTATAAGCTATTGAACATTTCTGCCATTTGGACTGCCACTAATTTGGCTATATATTATATATGCTTGGGGAAAATATCGATGAATTTCTAACTCATTCATAAAGAAGTTCGATTACATACTCTACAAGAGCATTTCTTTCTTTTCTTATTTTCTTCTTCTTTATTCAAAATTCGCTTGATTAAATTTAAAGTAAAAACACTTTTAATGGTCACATCAAATAAATAATTTCTTAACGAATAAATTAATTATTAATTATCGACATTCTGTTATTATAAACCAACAGAACTTAATTTGTTATTTGAAGGAAGATTTTTACGCGATGAGGGCAATGAGGGAAGCAACATCAGTCGCAGATGGTAGTAGTAATCGATTGAAAGTTTCCTCTTAAACTTATTTACAAGAAATAATTTTGTTTCATGTAGCTACAAATAGAGGAATGATTTATGTATGCACATGAAGAAAGCCAGACCAGTGCGCACTCAAAGTCAAAATTTATGAAATCCAACTCGAGCGTACAGTTTTTCCCTTAGAGAAT
Source organism: Eristalinus aeneus (assembly GCA_955652365.1). Taxonomy (NCBI): domain Eukaryota; kingdom Metazoa; phylum Arthropoda; class Insecta; order Diptera; family Syrphidae; genus Eristalinus; species Eristalinus aeneus. Next base: position 78,068,819 of record OY019134.1, on the reverse strand, counting down.
GAGTATTTTCAACAATGTACTTCTTGACTAAGGAGTATTTCAAGCAGAAAATATTCCACTTATGTACATTATTTGCACAGTTCTCTGAATCTCTGCCCTTATGGAAGGGAGTCGCTACCATGACAATATTGAAAAACTGAATGTTATGTGAATTATATTTTTCTTTTTCTTAAAGGGAACCCAAGTCTAAGAAAAACTTGATATTGCATCAATGCAGATGATTTTGCTTTGAACTAGTTGTGCAAAATCTTTTTTACATACCCGGAAATAAAGCTGTTTAAAGCGTATAATATATTGTTAGCAAATTTTTCAGGTTTCTTTTTTAACGCAGTCACTTTAATGCATTTAATGCATGAAAAGATATATAATCGTATGGTATGGCGTTGTGCTTGAAAAAAATTCTAAACGTTCCATCTAAAAATTAAACTTTTGCAGTTGTTAAGATTAAATAACTCCATTTAAGGAGAAAGAAGTCTGCCCAATGAATTCGCCATAGAATTTAAAAAAACACATTAAACTTTCTTGGCTGTTTTCATTAATTATGCAAATTTTCTTAATAAAAACATCTAATAAAATGGCTGAGAATAAAATATATTCAGATTTTTTTTTGACTTCAGTTAGTCTACAAACAGTATCTTATCCTAAGGAATTAACTACACTTTTGGGTGGAATTGAAGAAAATATTTTATTTTGTAGATAAACTTTTTTCATTAATTATGTACAATACACCGAATTGATTTCTGTGTGATGCATAGGGGTGGAAAAAATGTTAACGGATTAGATGTTCACCGTACTTACACATTTTCGGTATGGGTACATATATTCACACTTATATAAGCACTTATATTTATTTGTTAATCGCTTACATTTATAAATTGGCAAATAGTTTCGCTAGCCTGTTTATTAATATGAAATGTAGTTTTTCAAAAATTTTAAGGATTTTTATTGAGTACATAACTTTTATTATATGTTGTTTACATATACAATATTTTTCAGGAATACATTAAATTACAATATTGGTTTGAATATTCAAATAACTCATACGTTAAAAGATATTATTTATGTTATGTGTGCACATATGTATGTGTTTTATTTCACGCATACTAACTAAAAGACCGTTTTCCGTTGACACGTCAAATATAACTATATATAAACCATATCTACGTTCTTCTTTTCATTAACACTATTAGGACATTTCATTGTGCTATTAACACAAACGATTTCATTAACCAAACTATTTATGTCAGTCGTAATGGTATATGTCTCTGACAAAAGTTTCAGTCTTGTCTCACTTATAGACAAAAAGATGGCAGAAGCCAAGAAAAAACTGAATATTGTTAATAAACTTATACGTGGGGTTTTCATAATTTTCGATTGGTTCATGATATTCGCAGGATATACATCAATAGTGTTCCGACCGGAATATAGAGTTTTTGAATCATCGCGTTTTCTAAGATTTTATACAAAGCTTATGTTTTCCATATGTCTTCTATATGTAATTATATTAACGATTGTATCAGGAAAACATAGTTCCACATACTATTCAGAATCTAAAATAATATTTCTCTTCAAATCCGGATACTTTTTTATAACGGTTATAACAAGATGGCAGCAAATTCGCAAGGAACGATTATTCCGAAATAAATTGAATGAATATATTGCAATTATTGACGAAATAAGAACCATTTCCAAGGAGCAGAACCTATTTACCTTTCAGCACCTGTGCTTATGTTTAATTGGAATTCAAGGAGCATTGCGTTCGATTTCATCGGAAACTATGGTCGAGTGTCGAGAATACGACTTAGAAAACATACAGGCCTCAAAATTCTGGTATGTTCTGATAAAAGTGTTAATGAGTACTTTTACGGGTTACATATTTATCATAATGGCCAATGGAATCTTTTTAATGTTTGTTACACTGATTGCATGTTTTGATGAACTTCACCGCTGCACAAAACGTGTTTCCAAGGATACAAAGCGATTACGGTGCAGTCAGTCAATCAATAGTCACCTTCGTATCAAACTTATGCGAGATTTACAAGTTGTTATGCAGGAGTTAATTTCGCTGAGAGTAAAATTATTTAAAATGACAGTTGACTTGTGTGGCCACTTTGAACTGGTGTTATTTATGTCTATACTTTATTGGATTCTTCAGACTATAGTGTATTTAATGATGGTGTTCGATGGTAGTCCTGATACGCAGCAAAACCAGATTTGGAATGGAGTTATTTTTTCAATTTTTACTGGAGTTTACAATATTGGGTACTTCTGCTTATTAGGAGAGGTGCTGAAGAAAAAATGTAAGATTTCAAGAAGTTTTTGGAATTTTCATCTAACAAACATTGACGCAGAGTTCGACAAAACTGTAAGTTTTCAGTAAAACACGATCTACAATAAAATGAAATGATATATTTATATTTCTTACATACACTAGGTGGATGAATTTGTAAGCACAGGAGTGGTGGAAAATTTGAGAATTCGTATTTTAGGTGTATCCATCACAACAAAGTTGTTCTTCAGAATTTCAATGGTAATCTTGTTGTATGTCATTGTATACATGAATTTTTCAAAACGAAGCATTTAATAACGATGACAATAAATATTTTTACATCAATCAGAAGGACATTTGCAGCTCTTTAAACGGTTACCTTTGCAAACGTGGGCATTCGTTGTGCCATTGTTACGCTTTTCTCGATTATGGCACCATCTGTTCAAATCGTATAGTATTTCCAACATTTCCTTCGGTTTTATTGCTTCCTTTTTCGTTGATGAAGACATAAAATTAGCTTAATAGCTGCGAAGAAGGGTTTTACCCCAGGGAAGAATCTCCTATAAAACTTTCTTGAAGGACATCATAAAGTTACCCGAAGTGTTTTACAATTAGTTGGATTAAACATGACAGGGTGCAAACGTACAAACATACATTGAAGCATTTGACGTATGGCAATGTCCTCAATTGGTGTACATTCAAGCTTGTGTATCTATTAAGGTTGAACTATTAGTCATACACTTCGTTCTGTACGAAGGTTGCCTTTTATATTTTGGGTTTTGGCAACCCTAGTGATGCAATCTTGCAACTGCCAGCTCTATCGTAAAATTTGACATTTTTGAGGTTATACGTACTCTGAACGTTTTGACATACGGGCGCTATTTGTGTTGATTACAGTAACTTAAAAGATTCATCTCGCCCAAAAAATGGAATTATTTTTTACAACTTTCGACGTGGATTAACTCAACAGCAGTGCATCGATGAACTTAATTCAATTTTTGGCGATGAAGCACCATCAAGGATCAATGTTTATCCCGTTGGATCCAACACAAATTGCCAATTGTTCAAAAAAAGGCTCGTGTCGATTGGTCGAGAGAAATCCTCCAAATATACGATCGCAGTGTTTCGAAACACGTCTATGGCATCGTGACAGGTGATGAATCGTGGATTTAAGCGTATGAGCCCGAAAGTAAACAGCAGTCGACTGTATGGGTATTTCAAACTGAGCCAAATCCAACAAAAGTTGCTCACGCATGAAGCACTTCCAGGCAAATAGAACAACGCAGAACAGTCAATAATGAGTGGTACGCAACCATTTGTTTGCCAGTTGTCTTTCAAGAATTCAGGAAAACCAACCGCCGAAGACGGATCACTCTTCACCATGACAATGGGAGCTCTCACACATCGGCTCAAACAACTGAATCGAATTAACATCGATTTGATGAGTCATCCGCCGTATAGTCCTGACTTGGCACCGAATGATTTCTTTTTATTCCCGTACGCAAAAAATAAAATGAGAGGTCAACGTTTTTCGTTGATGCGTTCAGAATGCATGTTTTGGAGATACATCAATCAGAGTGGTAAAACTGATTCGACAATTGGTTCAAACGCATGCAAAAGTGTATAGATCTTAATGGGGACTATTTTCAAAAACAATAAAGCTATTTTCGATGATTAAAATTTGTTTTTGTTCTCTAATCACGAAATATAAAAGGCAACCCTCGTAGTAAACTCATTCATACATATTCTTGAAATTAAAAGAATTATTATAAACATCTAATATTCATGTTTATGTCATTAAGGTAACATCTGTAAAAGCTATGTAAAATTTAAAACGAAACTTGAAGTAGTAAAAATATTCAATTTAATTTTATTAAGGGACAACAAGAAGGCTCGTTTTGTCTTTGTTTTATTGATAAGTAATTATAACAACATCGGTTATAAAAATAAACCAGACATATGAACCGCTAATAGCAACCATCAACATTTTAATGAAATTTACTATAGGAAACTTTTACAGTGATATTTTTCTCGAACGACAAACATAAACGGGCCAATTTTAAGTTCTATAACCTTTTTTTTCAAAATACAGTTGCTTGCTTGCTTGCAGTATATATTATAAGGCCATGTGGTATTATCTTAAGAGTCAGTAACACAAATGTATTGAAATAGTATTTGTGTTTATTTTTTGAAAATGTTATTTTTTTTATAAGTTTATTGAATAAAAAAATGTACACATTATTAAAATGTAACTTTTAACCCTTTTTCCATTAGTTTATAACTTTAACATAAAAGAAATATAAAACACGTATTACATATATAAACATGTAAGTGTATATATTTCTTTCATAGCCTTAGCGAATTAAGCACTGGCTAGATTCTGTCATTGTAAGTTAATTATGTTCTTACTGGTTTGAAAAGAAATATCAAACAATTTGTAGTTTATTTGAACATTCAAGTATAAAAAAGCTATAGGTAAATGAACGCTTGTGGATTATATATTTAGGAGCTTAAAGCTTTATATAAGTGAAAGCGACACGAGAGCTTCCCAACTACAGTAAGAGCAAATATTTTTTTTAATAAAACTTAAATTCTTGGGAACAATTAATAATATAGAAAACATGCAACTAATTGTATCCATTATTATTTTTCAAAATGGACCTTATTTGATACTCCCTGATTTGGTATTTATGGTATTTCACTGATACCTATTATCGGATACCATCAAACTGTGGGGAATAGGATCAGAAAGGAAATAAATGGAAGGCAAAGTATGCAGATAGAAGATGGCTCATGCTTAAAGGGAATTGATTGCAATGAGACCATGTAGATGATGCACCATAGTTGTGTACTCGTATGAGGGATTCGTGTACGAAGACAACGGTTTCTCAAGAATAAAACTCGTAGAGCCTGTAAACTTCCCGAAAAAGTTGTCTATATCTTATAAGTCCTTCGATTCTGTTCATTTGGCTGGGTTTCCGTCGTTCTTAATTAATTAACATAGGGTTTTTCATTAATGGGAAATGCATGAATAATAAAAACACAACAACTTTTTGGACCAAAATATATGCACATTTTAATTTATTTCATAAAATACTTAATGCGTTCTGTTCTTAAAGCGAAACGTGAAAAATTGGAACTCTTTTATTGTTTAATATTCATTGCTTAAAATATGCTATCAACAATAAACGTAAGTTTACATGTGTTTAGTGTACAATGCGAATATACATGTGACTTTAGATGTTGCCAACTTCAATGGAGTCTGTCGTATGGTTTGTTTAGCGAACATTACATTTAATATGTGCGTACAGTAATTAACAATTATATTACAGTTAGACAAGGCCACGGTGTTTAAAAGCCGTTACGACTTTTTTAACTTTAACAGGTAGCAAATTTTATATATAAGATTGATTTTTTGGTAAACTGACCCATTTTTGTTCTTACTGGATACAAACATTTTAAGAAACTAAAATAGAAGCTCGCTTGAATTTCTTTTCCTTGTTTTTTACTTACATTTACCCTCATCATTTAAAATACCATTTAATTCAACCAGTTACAATTGAACAAAGTAGGTTCAGGTTACGATATGCACATCAAAATGAAACAAACGCGTTAAATTGGTAAAAAAGTGTTGCATATTTCTCCAGTCTTAGAATCTAAATTGTCCTTTTTTTCCCCTTTCATTATGGTAAACCCTAAGTGGTGAATAAGATCCATTTCCAGTACCGTTACTATTGGGTCCAGTTCCGGCTACATTTAATGTTTGCGATGCTGAAGGAGACAACACATCAGCGGGTTGTGGTCGTGCCGTACACCTGGGGGCCAGTATTAAGTTGTATATAATAAAGTATACTATTGCAACAATGCTGGCTGATATGGTAAGCCATTGGTAAATATCTGAAGCAGCTGCATTTGGAGCTTTCTCGTCTCTAGCCAGCCCAATCATTGCTCCAAAACCTTTTCCTATAATTATGCAAAAAGCGTCTTTTATGAGTTTCTGCAATTAAACTATTAATTATTACCTAATCCGAAAAATGTTACCACTGCCAAAGCTTGACCAGTGGCGGTTAATTTACGAGGCATAGCATGGCGCATGTATATGATGATTGTAATCCATACTAATCCGATGACAAGAGGTTCTACAACTTCCATAACAACTGTTAACCATTCCGCGTCAGCACATCCCAGTGCTGTAAACCGAATGATGAAAATGGCAAAAGCAGCAATAAAAATGTTCGAATGCCCACAGTACTCAATAAACTTATCAACATTGAAAAACAGAAGTAGTACTAGTATCAAACCAGCAAATGAGATTGCATTGACATCTGTAAAGGTCCATTTAAGATAACTATGAATACTGCTCCAGAATGTTCCAAATAGCACCGAAATTAAAGTAAGAGCGAAAATTTCCGGTCCGTAACGACGTATAGCAGACATTGGGTACACCAGCATTCCCGTCTTTGTATGCCACCACCATTCTGGTGGACTTAATGGCATATTGCTTGAAACTAATAGAACGAGTGCACCTAATAGGAAGCACACAATGGTTAAAATTAAAACCACAACGTTAGCGTAGTTTTGCGTTTCCTCATTAAAGAAAAATATGTCAAGTGGTGAAAATAACAAAACGAAACCTATTCCTCCCCAAACATACTGACGACATACTTCTCCTCGTCCTTCAGACGTTTCACGAACAGCAATAACGATCGCTGTATTGAGCAGAGTTAAGGCAGCCATTGCAAATATATCACCCAAAATTCGAATTGTATAATATCCGCCTAAGGTTGCATCTAAGTCACCGGTTATCTAAAATTAAAACAATGATTGAAAGGGAAAAATGAGTTAAATTCAGTCTAAGTTATATTACATTTTTGAAAGCAAATTAAATTTGTAAATAATTGTAAATTGCATACAAATTGAACGAAAAAGCACGTTGGTCATGACCCAGAAAACGAGAGGTATGCAATTCATAAAACCTATATGACATCACCCTTCAATTTTCTAAGAGTGTATCACAACAGTTCTAAATGATTCATAGCTGGAGTTACGTAATTTATGACAATAAATCAATTATTACATTTAAAATAAAACTATGTTCAAGACATAACGTTGAAAACCTTAATAAGGAAATATAGAACTGCTAACCTGAATGCATTGACTGTCAGCAAGCACACTTCCGCGACTATCGTATGGGTCAATAACTTCACACTCAACCATTGGCTTGCATCTGCTTGAATTCTTTAGTTTTATCATCCATTTTGCTTGTTCATCTGGAACATGACACTGGAACCCATCTACAAAAGTTGTTTACTTCTTTACAAAAAGCTTAAAAATTTAAAAAGAAAATACGCTCACCTAAGGGGTAGTTACACCAATCCGCGCTATGTGTATCGTTTTCGACGTTTGTTGCACTTCGTAATATTGAATGGACTACGATGTTCGTGGTATCACGGGTATATACATGACACTTTTTAACTACAGTTTCTCCAACTTCATTCTTCTCAGTGAGACATAAATGCGGTGGTTCAACGTAGATTTTTTTCGGAACGACATTGCGTTCAACCCTTACATGCGAATCTTTCTCACTGCTTTCGCTTTCGAAGATGCTGAGTTTTTGCTGCCGTTTCTTTCTCAAGCTCTCAGTAACCGCACCGTCTTCATAATCGGTTTCATATTCGGACTCCGAACTTATTTCTGTTGAAGGTTGTGGAGATCCCTCTAACCACGGAGTGTAAAGGCTTTCAAATTGTGACGGATTTTGACAAGTATATGAACATTTAGTCAAGTTTACACTTCCAGTTTTCCCTTTCCATTGGTGGCACATAGCCTCCTCTGAGCAACGTTCTTGAAAAATTACAGCCCCATTTTGATCACAACCAAAACTCACTAAAGGTCGTCGTGCTTCTTCGCGGTGCACATTCGGAACAGCTAATGAGCTTGCATATATTATACTGATTATAATAAGTATGATAGCTGTTAAAATACGCAAAATGCGTCCATAATTGTTTGCTTTTTTGGCTGCAAATCTGTCGGCTAATGGACCAACTATTAATGGGCCGAGTATAGATAAAAACGGTGATAATATGTTTATGAATCGATACTCCTTGAAATTTAAGCCCATAAGCAATGGTAATGTTGAATGCAGAATGTGAAGCCCGGTAATACCTATAAAAACAATAAGTAATAATTTCTTTTCGGCAAGGAGTATTTCAAATAAATTACCAGTAATTACCAAAAAGGTAACAAGTTTAATTGAAATTAAGCTTCGGTTTATTCTAGGTTTTCCACCTTCCTTTGTAGCTCCCATCTTGTCAGGAATAATAAGTGTTTAAAATTATTAGTCTTTATGGCAGGATTCGGTTTTGATTTTAAGTCTTGACCAGTATAGATATCATAAACATTAAACCATTAATAAGCCATCTTGAAATGTATAATGTTTATTCTGGAAAAAATGATTAACTCAATTGCGTTAATTTTTTTTTATCTGGGTTTACATATGTATTATACTATATTCAAAATACGCCTGATTTATGTCTGTATACTGCATTCTTCCTTTTATTAAATGATTGCAAGACGTGCAGTAAAAAACTCCTCATGACATTTTGATGACAAGCCAACTAAATGTGATTAAAGGGCTCTTGTCTGCACTACAATTGTGCTTGGTTTATTCGTGCCATACATGTGTACACCAAGCAAAGAAATTAGCCTACAGACGAAATACACGCTCTTTCAATGATATCACATCACTTTCTTTAAATGGTCACTAAATGCACTTATCATTTAACATTTAAAAGTGGGCCAAGCTACTTCAAGCTTTACGTGTTTGCTCACAATAATATAGGGATGATTTGTGACACATCGGTGTTTTCGTTCTAGTTGCCAGTCATTATTTCACTATGCCTTAAAAATGACCCATCACCGAAATCTTTGGAAATTTAACCTTAAGATAAATTCATTTTGCCTCGCAAGGTAAATCTTACACGACGGGAGCGCGCACAGTGCTATTATATTCCCTTTCTTACGTTTAAAAACATGAAACCCACGAAGGTGAGGACACAAGAAATATTACGTCACGCAAAGGAATAAAACACGCACGTATCTGTTTGTATATAAAAGAGAGGGAGAGAGTTTACCACCAAACCCAAAGCATGTTTCAACTAAAGTTTACCAAATTAAAAAGGAATGTCAAAGAGTTCGGTTAATTTCTGGACTTGTTTTTCTTAATCTTTTAAACACGTCAAATCTGTGCAGACCTGCGTGACTGAATAGAATACAGTATAATCTTATTTTAATTAAAATGGACAAGAGAGCACATAGTAATGCGAATAAGTTCATACTTCCATGAGATACTCTAATACTAATTTAATGCATATATGTAAGTTTTTTGGCTGAGTTCTTATGGCATCATCACCCAGGAGAACATTGGAAAATTCTTCTCACTCAGTTAATTGAAATAAATTGAGTGATTCGTATACTTAGGCTTTAATTCTTTGTGATCCCAACATTCTCTATCATTTAATTATTCAAGAAACTTCGATTTCATGCTCTTAAATCGGGTTTTAGTTTGATTCAAATACACAATTAACATGTTTCAATGACATCAGCAATGTGTCATAAGTACTCTGCTTTGCTTATATTTTTCATTGCCAGCATAGGTGACTAATTTTCTATGACACTATTTGCACTTGATGCCCATTATTTTAGGTCAACTTGGGGATGTTTTTTCGTTTGTTTGTCGTGGCTATTGTGCTTGTGGATATTTTTTTGATTTGAAGATCTTTTTAAGATGTAAGGGCCAAACGGTCATAGTAGCTTTGCTTAATTTGGACAGTGTTATTGTATATAGCTCTGCTTAAGCTTAAAATATTTTAAATCAATTTAAATATTGTGAAAGTCTTTGATACAGATTATGATCCATACAAAGCGATTTTTACAAATGTCGCCCCTTTCAATAGCCCTTCCATTCGAGCAATGTTCTGTTGTATACACTGTATTCTTTGAAGCAGAACATATTTAGAATTTTATTACTAAGGGTGGAATTCAAGGTGTGTTAAATGCATGACCCATATTAATTTAACATGAGTTTATATTAAAAAAGGGCCCTGTCCCTCTACACATGTGACCACGGGGAAATAACAAGGGAAGGGATTTTTACTATGAATTAATATTGCCAATAGTATAAATCGAAAGCACTATCTTTAATTCATGCCTGGGAGTTTAGTGTCTAAATTTTGACTAAAAATAGGTATGTGACTGAGTTTACGGCCGATGCTCGTGAAGTGTGTAGGTAATCAACCAAAAACTTGCTAATAATATATATTTCTTTGTTGTAATTATTCTCATAATATTATATACCATTTTTTCGTTGATTTATTAAAACTCGTAAAACCTAAATGTCTTACTTTTTTCTGAGATATTGTACTTTTCTTTATCTTTTGATCTTTAATACTCGGAATTAATACATTAAGAAGAATAAAGAAAACATTAAATACCAATTTATAAACAATGCTAAATTGAGAAAATATAACATATCAGACCTACTGCAATTAGTAGGTTTCGAAATCTGAATATCTGTGTGAATAAATATAAAATAAATGTCTCTAAAACATAAAATTAGTTCAGCACTTGCTGAATATGGTGCAAATCATTTACATTCAAAACGGCCACCACTAAAAATCAAAAGTATCTAATTCCACAAGTTAATTGTCTGCCTATTTAGAGAGCGTCCACACTTCCGACCGGCGACCATATGTGTCTCTTTACGTACTTCACTTGGCGGTATTCGAATAACAATGTGCATACGCAGAGTTGAAGCCCGATGGAAGTTTAAGAAATAAGAATACACGGTTTCCCTTTTAATGTTTTTTAGATTGGATATATCCAAGCAAACGTGTGGATATACGTAGGTCCGCATACATACATGCGTGTACAAAAAACCATGCCAAAGGGCTCGGACGAGGCACACACCAACTTCACTAAAAGAATTAACAACGTTACCTCCGAAGACATTTACGAGAAGCTACTGGTACACCCTTCTCTTTGTTTTGTTTTGCTTATGTCATACTTTCATACATATGCAATACCAACAAACTAGTCTTCAATGGGAGGTAGCACAAAACAGGCCAACGGAATATAATAAAGGAAAAAAGCGAATCAATGAAATGGCATCAACTTTCGAGGCAATGAAAAAAACATGACATCATCGTGAGCAACATCACCGAAGCAAAGAAGCAGCATACTATGTGTGGGTGATACTATGAAAGCAGAAGAACAGAGAAAAACTTACGCCTGGTGGAGTTGCTTTTTAAGTTTCTGCGTGTATTTATACTAGATGGCTAATTTCAAACAACAGGCAACCGTCGTCATCGTCGCGTTCGCTGTTGGAGGTGTCACAACGCGAGAAAACGAAGAATCTATAAATAACCGATTGCCACCATCTATCTCATCCCATCTTAAATCTCTTATTTTCCGCAGTAAATAACAGAAAAATGTAGGGCAGAACCGTGAATACTTTAATACATACATATTTCTATTTCCAAAACTAGCCAAATAAGACTAAAAAACTCTTTGAATGTCTCCTTTCCCAAACTTAATTATCAAATGTAGTAAATAGAGGGCGTTTAAATTGTCCATAGAAGTTTCAATTCTATCATACATTAAACGAGATTCAATAGCCTGGGTAGTTCTGTTTACAATAAAGTGAATTCTTCCACAGCTGTACGTTACACAGAATATCAATTGCGCCTAAATAGTATTTGTTCAAACTAAAGTACCTTCATAGTTCTGTTTTTCACTTTAATGATTTTCTAATGTACAACTCAGCCCCCTTCTAATCAATACTCCACAACTAAATTGAGTCATCACTCTTGAAGATGACCCCACCAGTGCATACATATATTTTTTTAACACATCACCCATCCCTGCGATTAGCTGCTACATCATATCATATTTCAAATCCAGTTACCGTTTAATTGGTTTAATTTCCGATAAGACTATGTCGTCAGTTTTATTCTCATTAGAAATAAATAAAAACGAACCGAAAGAAGTCACCTGTAGACATTATGTCAATTTATTTATTCACATGACCTCGCAAAGAAGAAGCGGACACAAGACACATGCAAATCTGGTCAAACTCCCGAACCAAGTGTCAAAAATAAGTAAAACAAGTAGCTAACTAACCAAAGCGCGCGTTTCTTAACTTATTTTCCCAGCAGTCTCCCGGGCGCGTAACCTGCCACTCGCACAAACAGTCGTCCAAATAATAACTAAACTGAAAACATCAACGGATTTAATAAGTAGCTGAAGCGATGTGAGCTAAAGTTAAGTATACACCAAAAAAATGAATACAAAAACAATTTGAATAAGCCGCCACCGCGACGCAGCTGCCAACAACACCAATACCATCGGACAAGAACGAACAAAACACGAGCCTCGAACTTGTGTTCGTTTTTCTCTTCCCAGTACAAGTTCCTAATAGAAAGTGAAAATCCAATGAAGAGAATTGTTGGAGCACTATACAAGCATGTAAATTGAAAAATGGCACGTTAACCAGCTCACAGGTCAATTTCTACGCTACAGGTGATGCTTTAACTTCATTCCTACTTACGAAAAACGACCATTACACGTTTACATAGCTTCGTATGTCTTAACAAGTCCTACACGAAGTAAAGTTACAATTGTTTCCAAATTCATTGGTTAAATCATTTATTACGATATAAAATTCAAATTCTTGTGTAGCAGTTTCATAAGAGAACAAAGGGCCGGAAACGATGTGCCGCACATATACAAGAAACTCTCTTAACTCTCGAACACAAAAGAGTTCATTTTCTTTTCTTCGTTTTACGAAGTAGCATGTTCATCCTGGAAGTATGCAATTATACGAAGTCTTTAAATAATGGACTCTGTGGGACGTCAAATTTTTTATATCTGCCTGACAGACTCTTTCGTGACTTCGGTGCAAAAGTTTTGTGAATTCCCTTGACGTTCTGAAGGACAGTTCAGGATGGCGTATTTGGAACCAAGAGTTCAAAGTCTTTTTTTCTTTCTCAATTATTTTTTTTTTTAAATCTACCAGTAGTTATTCTGTTGCGCCAAGAAACACAGGCCGATTGGTCCCAGTTTTTTTCAGCAATCCATTATGTTATCCAATTTATGAGCAGCTATTAATAAATAGCGTTATACGCCCGACCTACCTATATTTTAAAATTTTATACTTTACATATTTGAAGTAATAATAAAAATGTGTTTCACGGCGCAAATATACCATTTGGCAAGGATATTTAAGCAATACACTCACTAGATTTTAATGATACATACATGTCTTAAGTTTATCATATGAAATTCTGCACCTTATGGTACTTACTTCCGTCCGACGACGTTTTTAACTATTCTGTACCCAACAAATTGTAAGTTTTCAGTTTTAACTTGTTTGTTTTATAACATGTGACGTTTTTTTGAGTGACAATTAATGTGTAAATTTAAAAAAAAAAACAATGAAAGTTGAATTGTTTCTAATTTACACAGCTAAAAACAATTAAATAAATAAAAGTCATTTAAATAGATTCAGCACCTTTTTTTTATTTCCATTGCATGGCGTCGCCAAGATCTATTTTTAACAATGCCGCGCCTTTATCAAACTCATCACATCTACTGTGTAGGAAACAGACGTCAAAATAATATACATTTCTATTTTGAAGGCAACATACTATTGAATCTTATGGCATTAGCAAAATATTATTGGCCAAGCGAAAGAAAAATAAATAATCCGTGGCTTTGTACTCTACAATCAACTTAATACCGTCTCAAGTGTAGACTCACATGTTAATATATTATACATTACCTAATTCCCTACTATCTCTCTCTCACTTGCATCATCTTTTACAAATGCAACTCCGCCCACTGTAAACCTCAAGATAGGTAAATAAAAACACGAATTTAAATGTAAACAAAAACGATTTGTAAAGTTTTTGTATTTTGCGGTATTGGGGAGAACAATGTTACAACGAAATGAAGCAGTCATACATAAGCTTCGTGCTTTCTGCTTTAGTAGAAATAGAATTTTCGAAAATCTATTTTTAAAAAAGTTCGAATATTTATCGGAGAGATATTAATATGTAAGAAGATTTTTTAGAATGAACACAATCCAACGAACGGTGTTCGCAATCGTGGATGTGTGATCGGACAAGTTATTTTTTGGATATTTTTACCACCAAAAAGTAAAATATGTGCTAAATTGAAAGTTTTCACATACTGAAAAATTGTCAACGTGTAATTAAAATTATTATTGAAAATATTTTTCGAAAATCCAAACTTATATCTTGAGGAGATCAAGGTGCGAATCAGAATGTATATAGACGACAATCAAACACTGATGTTTTGAGAACGTGTAGTATATAGTAAATAAAAATGTATAAAATTAATGTGCAATAAACATGCATTAACGTTTCTTTCTCAAGGGAAAAACATTGAGAATTTTGTTTTTTAAAATAAAACCTGTGTTGGTTAGGTTATTTTTATATAAAGAACCCATATGTGAATAAGTTGTTGTTTCTAAAGGGACCTAGAAATGACTACACGTGGGATACGAAGGAAAAAGTCGTCATTGACCGATTTAAAAATCGCTGTGGTTGGAGCTCCTGGTGTTGGGAAAAGCGGTAAGACTAAGTTCTGTTTATATTCCTCAGAAAGCTCATTTAAACATGTAAACAAGAACATACTTATCGTAAGGAGTATATAATATGCTACCAAACATCACCTGTTGAACACCATCTCCATTGTAATGGATGTATATGTGCGTGTTCTTCTTTTATATTAATTCTGATTAAATTGAAACATGCATCCTCCGTTTCATAGGCTACTGTATATTCAAATTATTTTCGGAAATTTAGATGCATATCTTCACTAAGTGTTGATATAGCAATAAATGTGTACATAAACAAATTAAAATTAATCTTTTTATATTACTATTGTTACTATCGAAATAATATCGCCATTTTAATATATTCAATATATATTGAATCACGTCAAGTTGGAACAATCTCACCATCGGTTTTATTTTGAAAACTTAAGTCAAACTCAGAACTAACGATGTATTTGTGTTGTTTTATCTCTACTTTCATATCTGGAATGAATGTGGAGATAAGACAATCTAAATAACACTAATTATTACGAATTTTAAAAATTATTCGAAGAGTAATTTTCTACTTTCTATTTTTCAAAGCTTTGATAGTTCGGTTTATAACAAAACGTTACATCGGCGAATATGATCACCAAACAGGTAAAAAGGGAAACATTCGTTTAATAAACTGTAAAAAATATTTTTCATAACACGATTGTATATTATTGTAGAAAATCGATACAAGCATGAAGCAATGGTCGATGGTGAACCAGTACTCTTTGAGATCCTCGACACTTGTCCAAAGGTAAGGTGCCCCAGGAATAATATTCTTAACGCCTCATTGATCATTATATTTTTTGTTTTTTCATCCAGAACGAACACGAAATGCCAAATGCTTCAGAATTAATTCAATGGGCAGATGGTGTCCTTCTTGTATATTCGATAACAGACCGGCATTCCTTCAACTACATTCGTCGTGTTAAATCCGACCTCCAGTCAGACACACCAGTGCAACTAGTTGCCAATAAAGTAGACATGGTTCATTTGCGCCAGGTGAGCACTGATGAGGGTGAAATTCTTGCCAAGGACTTTGAGTGCAAATTCTGCGAAGTATCAGCTGCCGAACATGTGAATTTAGTTGCAGAAGTGTTTCATGATCTCTGCAAGGAAGTCCTATCATCAAAGCGAAAGTCAAAACAGAGTCTACTGGAAAGAATGTTGGGTGGAGCACGCCCTTATAGCCGGGGGAAAAGTGATAGCTCTTTACCAAAGGATTGAGTGATATTTTTCTACTAAAAAGTATATTTTTATTACACACATGTACCCACATTTATGTAGATTAAGCATGTGTAAAATTTGTAACATTTGGATTCTATTCCTATTATTAATAATAAATTTCAATTTATTTTTGTCACCCATTAATGTATTTACTATCTGTCAGTCGGAATATTCAGGATAGCAACTTCAAGCAATTCATTTAAATGAGAACAACTTTTAACGACTTTCGAATTCAGTATATTATATTTCGAAATCCAGTGGATATGGTGGGAATCTTTGATGAATGTTGCTTAAAGTGCCAAAGCAAAGACAACCAACAGCCGAAAAACAGGTGCCTCACCGCCATTGAAAAGACTTACATATCAACCTGAAAAAGCTCGATTTTAATATTTATACTGGTAAACTTTTAATCATTAAAGAAAATAACTCGTTTTTAGTGAGAGGCAATACCTTTTTAAGGATCCTCCTCATCAAAACTATAGAATAAAAGCTAGCATATCATATACGAAGTCTGATTGTATATATATGTATGTTAACGAAAACAAAACCATGACTGTTATCAGAAGTAGACAAAATTTGTTTCTGCCGGGGCATCGAAATTTTGGCAAAGTTTTCGAAATCGGCTTATTTTGCCAAAAGTAACAAGTTTAGAACCGTTGAAACGTTTATGTGTTGATGAAGTTTATTAGACGGTCGCCTTAGGTTAAATAGATAGATATTTTATTTTTTGCATAATATAACAGTGTTTTGACAAAATTGTTTGTGCTTTAGCTTGCTCAGAGATATAGTTAATAATATCTTACTACTGAAAAAACAGTCGTATTTTATGTAAAAATTTCTAAATCAATGATTTAAATAACGTTTGGAGGAAAACTATGGAAAAACCTCCATTTGAAATGTCGCCTTAGGTTATTAAAACTTAACTTAACTATTAAAACTAACTTTTTCTTCTACCCCATGAAATAAAGTGCTTAATATAAAATAAAATAGCAGATCGTAACACAGAAAAGTATACCCAAATCTCTCCCCGCCATAGAAAGGGCTGATATATGAAACTGAAAAGCTCGATTTCTATACCGATTTTAAATACTGGCAATTTTTTTCTCTTAACCATTAGAAAGCAAAGAGCTTTCAGTGAGACGCAGTCTCTTTTAAAGGATCTCCGGAACTAAAGCAACAAAATAACAGAATACATACGAAGTCTAGCTGGATGTGTATGGTAAAAACATAATCTTACGTAACTCATGCGTTATCATAAATAGACACAATTTGTTTCTTTCCTTTTTCCAGATGTTCGGCAAGATTTGCTACATTTAATGAAATGATGGATTTTCAATTTTAGGGCGGATGGTTCGATTTTATTGAAAGTGATCGGATGGTTCAATTTTATTGAAAGTGATCAGACAGACCTTTGGCTATTAAATAGAAAATTAAATCATGTGTTAACGAACAGAGATGCTTTTAGTGGGATAAAGAATGAGTCTTTGTTTGTTTGTTTCAAGCGAATGCAAAGCATGTTTCTAATTTCATAATGAAAAAACACACATATATGTACAAATGTTTAAATATGTTTAAACAGCTTTTTATTTATTGTTATTTTTTCCAAAGAGTAATGTTATTTGTTCATGCTAATTTTAATTTTTCTTTTTTTCTGGTTTGCAGCTTTTAAATTACAGGTTCTCCTGTCCATGTTCCATTTGTAATTTTTGAACAATAGAACAAATATTAAAAAAATTAGTGTTTTGTCTACTCTATATTTATAGCATTCATTTGTGCTAATAAACCATTCCGGAAACGGAGATTGGTAACCTCGATGCATTTTTGTAAAATTGTTTCTCTTATTTTTGGATAATTGGTTGCTCAGCGAAAAATTCAAATGGTTTTTCATTTGATAAGTCATATTCTTTCAACTTTATTCACGCCTCTGTTAAATTAAAGATTTCTTTGGTTTTCGAAACAACTTGGACACATTTCTGACAAATACTTCCCATTTTGCTAAGAGTCTTGAAGTAACAGTATCCAGCAACATATCTCACTGAAACTTCATCGACTTCGGGTATTATAACAAAAATTTCATTTTCTTCATTTAAATTGCTGCAGATTTCCTCGATTTCTGCTATTTTCCTCATTTTTTTGGCTACATATGACAATATTTTCTTCCTCATCATGTGTACACGTGCTCAAATCAAGGGTAAGGTAGTCAGAATCGTCCTCTTGACAGTTAGATAATTTTGAGTTAAACAGAAATTTTCAAGACAAAACTTTATCTAACAAACATCGAAATTCTGCTAAAGTTGGATTGTTTTTATTGCCATTTCACGCTCTTATTCTGCCAAACAGATTTTCAAGTGGATCTTGGTTAAATTTATTTAAATTTAAATATTTAATCGCTTGGTGAACTTTAAATACTTCATGCTTGATGCACAGTATGCTTTCAATAGTAAGAACCAGACCATAAAAACAATACACCTATCATTTCATAGAGAAAATCTATATTTGTGTCATCCTTTGAGAGCGCTGGTTTGCCAGACCGACTTAAAACTTGTGCGCCCAATGCTACATTCATTTTTTCAAAACATGATGGGTTTATATGTGCAAAAGTTAATTTTAGACACATTTTGGTTGATCTGGTCTTTTCTACATCATATAGGTGCTCGACAGCCTTCCAGCTTGTGTATCCATCTGAAGTTATCAAATCTTGTTGAAAAAGATTATACCTTACGCTTTAAATTAAGTGTGGTACATCGAAAAGTCCATAAATTTTGTAATTATTGTATTTAAAACAGAAATTTCGTATATTAAGATTGAAAGCTGAGAACAATTGTCGGTTAGTGGGCCCTTGGTCGCAGCATATAGCCTTCACATTTAGATTTAATTTAGTACATAAATCTATGCACTTCTTTATTTCACATTAAACTTCATTTATTGAAATTGCTTGAACTTGCTTAAAGCTACCACAAATGTTGCGAACCATGAAGACACAAACTTCTTTAGCACACTTATTAACTCTTATACCTCTTCCATAATCTACAAAGCCTTCTATTATATCTTTGTGTTTATTGTAAGTTAAATCGGCTTTGATACTCATTTCATCCCGTTTCCGGTAAGGAAATTCAACCGAATTTAAATGGTGCAAAATAATGAAGAACGGCCTTAAACTATAACTACACATATTTATGGAGTTACTTAAAGATAATGTTTCAAAAATGGAGCGTTGTTAGCAAAGTAAAATGGGTCGTGGTCATTGTACTCCCGAGAAACGTGCTTTAATAAAAAAAAAATGCCATTTGAGGGTAAAACTTACAAATTTATAGGTGAAATTGTTGGGTGTTCAAATAAAACGAAAATAAAAGGACGAAGCGAAAAGAAGAAACGAAACTAGCCTACGCCGATGAAAGACAAACACAAAATTAGTCAACCGTAACCTGCTAAAGAAGAATTTACCTGTCAGAAGTTCCAGAAAAGTAGCAATACTGTCAAAAATCAACCTACTAAAACGAACTAAATTTGCGAAAGAACTCTTGAACTGGGAACCTTCTAAATGGCGCAATATATTATGGAAGGACGAATCCAAAATAGTTATATTTGGTACTCCTGGGATTAGGACATTTGTTCGCAAGCGAAAAAACCAAGAGTTTCAACTAGCAAGACTGTTAAGCACGGCGGATCAAAACATTTTTTCTTTCCTTTATGCTACCGGTCCCATCCATGGATAAAACCGATGATGACCGCCGGAGTTTGTGTCAATATAATGAGATAAGGCGTGCTATCTTACACACAGATGAATATGCCGCTTAGATGGATTCTACACAAAGGCAATGACCCATACAGCCCCTATGTGTACCATAGTTCAATATCATAAATACAAGCAATCTGTATAGTGATAACTCTTCGATGTTCTCTTTGAATTTTTCTCTCCGCATTATTATTTCTTCTCTGCTGGCTCCTTCTCTTTCTAATATTGAAGGCGTTTGTTGGCTGGTTTTTGTTGGCTGCTTTTTCAAAACGACAGCCAGTATTTTGTTCTGCGTGAGACATCTGAGTATACTTGTCTGTGATCGTACTGTTGTTTGGTCTTTTCTATGGCGGTTTGATTATCTATATGTCTATTGGTTCACGTTTTGAATAAGCTATTCAAACTTGAAAGAGAATAAACCAAGTGAAAAGTGTAAATATGCTAAGAGAATAATATAAAGAGAATATCGATATTTTTACCATTTAAATTTTTTCCTGAAGCGCATCAAAGGCATTTCGTGTTCCCATGTAATAATTTTCTCTCTTATATCCTTAATATAAAAATATCTAAAATTGAATAAGGTTGAGTGGAAAGTGTATGCTCTATGTACATGTATGTGTCAATATTTTAATCGTAGATTGATTGTGTATGCACCATCCAGAAAAGCAATTCCCACAAATGTATGTTCCTGTTATTTGTTTTTAGGGATTTGCTTTAAATTAATGCATACACGAAACAAAAAAAGGGATAAGGAATATCTGTTCGCAAAAAGTTTTTTATGAATTCGCATTTGTTGTATACACTGGCTTGCTTTTTTTATGTCAAATCTTTATCTTGTTTGAAAGTCATGGAAGCAGACCGTAAGCAGGCAGGCATTACTTAACCTATGAGGGAATAAAAATGGCATGTTTGGTTGGTCATAGACATAGTCCAAACAGCTTCTAAAACAAAGCCTTTAAGTTCCTTTTTTCTTGGTTGTCATTAGAATCACTCCAATTCTCTTGAGTTTAAATTTTAAAAACTAGGATCAACTGATCTTCTTTTATTTGAAGTAAGGTAACCTACTTTACGAAACTATTTGGAAAGAAAGGATGATTCCGTTTTAACATACATATGTACATCGATCAGAAAACAAGTGAAAATAATTTAGAACATTCCATTTCCAATTACGGGAATGCGATATGAAATTTTCTCCAATTTAAGTCATGCACTAAAAAAAAGTTATCTACCAGGTATACCCATATGAAGTGAGCGTCAAGATAAAAATGTTGTGACCGAGCCCTTATTTTTTTTTTTTTTGTTTGTTGGCTATGACATCTGTGAAAAATATTTAGTATACATAAAGTCATTCAACAGACAACATCATATTTTTTCATCGTGTTGTCGAATTTTGTACCAGAAAGTGATGATTTGCGGAAAGCATTAATTTTTTGTTTTCATTTGAAGAAAAGTGCTGCAAAGTCGAATCGAATGCTTGTCGAGGCATATGGT
Source organism: Eristalinus aeneus (assembly GCA_955652365.1). Taxonomy (NCBI): domain Eukaryota; kingdom Metazoa; phylum Arthropoda; class Insecta; order Diptera; family Syrphidae; genus Eristalinus; species Eristalinus aeneus. The sequence goes on along the minus strand of OY019134.1, from coordinate 78,047,429 downwards.
GATCATGCTCTATCAGAAGCAACATGCAAAAGATGGTTTCAACGGTTCAGAAATAATGATTTTGATGTGAGAAATGAAGAACGTGGAAGACCACCAAAAAAGTTTGAAGACGCCGAATTGCAAACGATATTGGATGGAGATGACACTTTGATTCAAAAGCAAATAGCAGCAATGTTAAATGTTGCACAACAAACAATTTCTGACCGTTTAAAAGCTATGGGAAAGATCCAAAAGTGTAGAAAATGGGTGTCACATGAATTGAATGAAAGACAGATGGAAAACCGAAAAAACACTTCAAAGACACGAAAGAAAATCGGTTTTGCATCGGATTGTTACTGGCGATGAAAAATAGATTTATTTTAAGAATCCTAAATGGAAAAAATCATGGGTTAATCTGGGACAACCATCAACATCGACTGCAAAACCAGGTCGATTCGATAAGAAGACAATGCTGTGTGTTTGGTGGGACCAGAAAGGAGTGCTGTACCACGAGCTCCTAAAACCTGGTGAAACCGTTAATACTGATCGCTACCGACAACAAATGATCAATTTGAAGCATGCATTGATCGAGAAACGACCAGAATGGGCCAGAAGATACGTCAAGGTAATTTTGCTCCATGACAATGCACCTGCACACAAAGCAAAACCGGTTCAGGATATAATCAAAACACTTGGCTGGGAGCAGCTACCCCACTCGTCGTATTCACCAGACTTGGCTCCTTCCGACTACCATTTGTTTTCATCGATGGGACACGCATTGGCTGTGCAGCACTTTGATTTCTACGAGGAGGTCGAAAATTGGGTGTCTGATTGGTTTGCTTTAAAAGACGAACAATTTTATTGGCGTGGTATTCACAAATTGCCAGAAAGGTGGTCAAAATGTGTAGAAAATGGCCAATACTTTGAATAAAATGTTTTTACTTTCCCATTAGTAATTAGTGTTTTATTTAAAAAAAAAAACGGTATACCTGGTATAATGAACATACATAAAATGGAAGTGGTGTCGTGGCCGCCTGAGCGATTATAGTCCTAATTTTCATTTCAATCCTTATTTGATAACTTCATACTTATGAAATTATATATATGATAGTCTGTATGAATATAAAATGCTTTAAATTTGGGTGCTTTAATATTTGGCCCCTTTATAAGGAAAATTCTTATAAATTTTGCCATGTTTTATTTATAACAACATTTCAAAAATTATTTAGATTTCGCAAATCATTTGAGCAATCTTTTAGGCAGCAGATAAAAGCTTCAAAAAGCTTTTCCTACCATGAAACAATTGTGGTCTAAGACAACGGTTTTTGCCTTGTCTAAGGTTATAGTGTCTGTTAATCTTGTTATCTAAATGCGTTCAATAACCTTAGAAATGGGAGTGGTATGAGAAGGTAATACTGTTTGAAAAGCACATGAGTAAGCACCCCAGATATATTTCAAAGGAATTCAAATAAATGATTATGTTCTATGATATAAATTGTCATAATTATGGTAGCAAAAAGACATTTTTCCAAACCCTTGAGGTTATACAGAAGATGAACATAGTTTACCTAGACGCAGTTTACAGTACAGTATTTATAAATTTTTCCGTTCGTTATGGTCACTGGTTTTATTAAAAACAGTCCCAACCTTGAACCCAAAGAATAAATAAAAATAGCAACCAATAATTAATTACTATTATCTACACGTAAGCATACAACTTAGGTTAATTTGATCATAAAAATATTTTTAAACCAAAAGTTCTTCTCACACGAATAGCGAGTTAACCTTCAACTGACTACCTGTTCCCCATTTCCCTAGGTATAAAATTGTAACTATATTACAACAGGATCCTACTATATTCATTTGTTTTTCAAACTTACTACTTATCACTCAATTCAAAATATGATTTATCGTTTTCCTAGTATTAATTAACACCTGTTTCTGTTTTCTTCAAAAGGAATCAACAATTAACAGCTCGAATATTCCATTCATATTTATTAATTGCATAAAATTTATTCATGATATTGACAGATATTTCTAATGCAACTGCTACAATTTCTATTCCATTTAAGCGCTTTTGATAATTGCTGTACCCTCTTGGCATTGCTGAATAATTATAATACGCCAATGAGGCAGTTTTGCTTCATTACCGCGCAAAGAAAAAAATGTCTCCCCTTCCCTATTTTACAACTTTACAGTAGCTACTAACATCTGGACGCATTATTTAATAAACTTGTTTAACGTCTAAAAGACAAGTAAATGAAATGCTAGGCTACGTGAACTTGCCTGGGAAAGTGGGAGTTGCATGAATGACCGCGGGCTGACATCTGTAATCTCACCACCTGGGCTCGGACTTATTCTGAGTCTGTTGCGATGTGCTTATAGCTATATTTTCTATTGAATTGTAAATGTTTCCCATTAGCATGTTCTCGTATAAGTGTTTACTCTTAATAAAGTAGAGCTATGACGTCTGTCAAGGAATTTTTACTTTCTAATAATTTGTTAAGCATGATCACGTTCTACCTCTTTTGCACACGTGCAAATGCTCTAAATGTATATATAATATGTATAAAGCCGTAAAACACTTACCGCTATTATTTGTTAAAGTAATATTAAAGATATGGTTTTAAACTGATATCAATATCGCCAAATAATTTAAAAAAAAATTGTTATTTTTAAAAATGTTATGTTCGGCACTAATTCAAAAAAGTGCATTCGAATGCTACCAAATCATTCATACACATAAACCTTGTCTACGTGACCAGAATCACTTAGACAAGGTTTATATGTGTGTATTATGACAATTAGCCACCATGCCACCTATCTAATGAGCACCTCAATCACCGATTTCGACCTGTGCCTAGTTACACGAACCGGTTGTTGCAAACAAAGGAAACACTCATTCTTATATATATTTCACGACCATGCAAAGCTTCCTTTAACTTACCTTATGACCAATTGAACAATAAGCTATTCTACTTAAAAACAATAGTCATCGTCTTTATGTTTTACTTTACTTTGTTCTGTTAACCCTCATACATCTCACTCATCTACTTTGTACTATCCTGCAACCTCCGTTCACTTTTGGAGACATCTAGGGACCTGCTTACTTTCACTTCCGTATTATTTACTCTAATGAAGTTATATCTTTGTGATGAAAAGAATAAAAAACTCAAACTCCATCACAAGCGCATAAAAACAACCGTACCAACCTCCGGTATGAATCATACCAGATTTCCGGCTACTATCTCCACGGATCGTAGACCATAAGCGTTAATGGCCTACTATTTCCTTTTCGTCACACACGAATAAGAACGTTGTTAACAGGTATTAACAATTGTGCCAATTATTATTATATTCTTTACTATTAGCAGGCTTAACCTTGAATTCGAACACGAATGGTTGTACATACTTTGCTGTAATTACTGGCAATGGAAATAGAATTGATTGAATAATAAATGGACTGCAATTACGGTCTTGGCCCTCGAATTAAAAAGCCATACAAATTATAAAGTGCAACAACACACATACATACAATGTGCATTTATTTGCGTATACATCTTCTGTAATATTCCACCCTCTTCTAGTTCACTTAAATGTCCCTGAAAGTAGCTAAAACAATATGTAATATAAACTTTCAACACTTCTGAAGGAAAAAGTGCAAATAGTTTCCGTGAGTCGAACGACTCATGAATAGTCGATCAAATCTGAAACACCTGTCAGATGTAAATCAGATTGACAAGTGCTCACTCTTGCTTTTAAATAAAGCATTCATCTAAAAAATAATGAAAACCTGCATTTATACACTCGCAATTACACATTGTAAGAATACAGACAAAGTTTACTAAGAAAGCATAGGCTTTCATAGAATAACGCACTTACTAACTGTTAAGTGTTGGTTTAGTACCGCAAAGCGATCTTGGATCTTTACACACCTGGCATTACATATATAATTCAATGACATGATCCCTACAATACCCACCCGACCCCACTCGCCACACATAATTGATCAGGTCAATAGAGGCAAGAAAGCTCGGCACTGTAAGTGTGCAATTGAAATACAAAGTCACATACAAGCAACTTCAAGCTGCAACTTAGAACTCGGAATTGAACTAAATATCTGTGGAAGTAACCGTATTCCGGTCTTGTACATATGTATTATCCGATTATCTAGTCGGATTTAGTTAAGTGCCATGTCTGGATTTTATTTTTTTGCTTATTGAATAATTCGTACATTCGTACATGAAGGGTTGTATAGCGGTTCAATACTTCCCAGAATTATTTAAACATTTCTTGTATCCACAAATGTGCTTATGAATTTCATACAGGCGTACTGTTACCGAGGCTAATGAACAGATTAATCAAAAGTGCTGTAAACATTTTTTAATAAACAAGAAGAATTAATCTGTATTGGTAAAAAAAGTTCGCTTTTTGCTATACTATGTTTAATCGTTTCACAATTACCATGGATCAACAGATGACCTTCGCGAAGTGCCAAGCTGCGAAATAATTTTTCATCGACACTGTTGTGGAGAACCCAAGAATTCGGTTCCTATGTCAGTGCGAATTTGTTCAATGTCTGTACGACTCACGTATAGATTATGCGATTATTTTCACAAGCTAGTCACTGTCGAAATAAATTGTTTTCATCAACTGGACTTAGAATCCGTGATGGATAAGGTGTGGTTTGCACATGAAAAAATTACATATACAGTGCTATAGTTCACATCCTTACGTATCTTATCAATGAGAGAATGAGGGAATGATTTTTGCCAGTTGTTCTAGCGTACGACGGTGCAAAATTTTTTTGAAGGGAATTAAATAAAGAAACGGTAGTCTGGGCACACATAGATCTACAATAAATTTATTTTAAGGTATGCAGAACTGCTGAAAGAATTGTCTGTTAAATGATCGTTAAATTGTCGTTAATACCATGTGAAGTATTTTCAGTTATTTTATTTGTCCTTGACAGAAACAATATCATATGACTGGCCTCGAGGAGTTTTAATAGTTAAATGATTTTTATCTGGTAGTTGAACGACTTAATTCTAGAAAACTTGGTAAGACTAACACACTTACTAACACTGATATTGATGATCAGGGACGAAGCCGGATATTAACACATTTTATGATTTGGGGTAAGTGACTAGTGATGTCACTACCACGTAAGAACAACCAATTGAATTATTCATCAATATCGGTATGCTTTGTTAAAGTTGGGTAAGCAGTTCAATCAGGTGTTCGTGAAACCTTGAGATGTTACAGTTAATCCCATAAGATAAACTTTCTCCAGGTCCATCAGACAAATCATTTATCGTGATAAACTTAATCCGATGTACGTAATAAACCACAACTTCCGATCATGCGACACTCAATTCAAGATTAATTTGCGTTTTTAGACAGCACCAACTTAGTGCTGTATTACACTCAGTAGGCTTTGCACATGCTATACATCTGATGATTAATCAACTCTGTATAAAGTTATGTAAGCAGCAACCTTGTAAAAGGCTTAATGATACAATGATTAAATTTGCAAAAGAAAAAGCTGGCGTTTCTGTTTTTGAGTGTCTAACGCATTCTTTGTGTTAGAATCTTAAAACGGATTTTATGCAGTCGACTTTTTAAAAGATGTAAAACCATCGATGGCATTAATAAGAAATTATACACGAATCAGGTTGAATTTGTTTTGATTTTAATTTTATTCAATATTAATAAATAATAACATAGGAGAGCTGGTGCACAATACGTATAATAGTTGCACAAAATTAAAATACATACTGTTGAGCATAGTGCACAATGAAAACAATTGACAGATGCATAAGTACACTATAAGCAATACAAAGTATAAAACCAAAAGTAAGTGTATAATACTATGTGAATAATAGAATAGCACATTTATATTCATGCTGATGTCTTAAGCAACAAAAGAACATTTATATCAGATATTTTATACATTTACATTATAATATATTTGATAGATTAACTAATGTCTTGTGTTTTTAGCTCACATACATATTGACTATCTACAATTACTCTGATTAAATCTACATACCTACTAAGATGTGTTTTCGTGAGAGCTTTTTGTAATATTTTGTATAAATCTATAATATTTGGTCCAAAAATATAAAATAAATTAAAATTAAAATGATGTAACTTGATTAAAGTATAATACAAAAAGAAAAAAAACGTAGCGAAGCAAAGTAATATGACAGAAAAAAGAATAAAAAAATGAAAAAGAAACGAGGCTTGGAAAATACATCTACGGTACGTCATTCGAATAGCTGCCATTTAAAAGGGACTCCTCAGTTTAGCGATAGCGTTTGTCAAGTGCATCAGCTCCGTGTTCAATTGTGTAACAAGTGTATCAAGTTTCTCAACGGAGTCCAAGACCTCCACTCGCTCTGTATGTGGATTGAAACGCACTTCGAATGGACGTGACATTGTGGATACCCAACGTCGGAACTTGTCCTTTGCGTCTTCGAAGCTCTCAGCAACATAGTAGATTGGTTGATATTCCTGATCTTGATATGGTTGAACGGCTGTGGATGCTGGTTCAAATGGACGATGTTCTGGTTTCTCACTGATGGCGTGCAAAAGTTCACCATAGGATGAGAGTAATCCAGCACCATATGCCTTAATTTGTCCTTGTTCCTTGCACAAACCAAACTCGACAGTAAACCAGTATACCTATAAAAGATGAATATGAAATTGACATAAATACCTGTTGACAGATTTTAACCACCAACATTTACGTCCTTGAAATTGCTCTTGCTAAAACTAGAAACCGCGCTCACCTTGTTTCCCGCACAAAAAGAAAATACACATGCACGCATGACTATATTTACTGCCGTATCTACCCCAGAATAGCATTTAATCCGGCGAACAACAAACAAATCTAAGAATCGCCGATTGACGGACAGTGATGGCTTGTTGCATTGCCTTCAAGCAACTTGCCTTCAATTTGGAGTAATGGCTACGGCGTGGCACCAATTGCATCTGAGCAAAGCTTAAAGACATTTTTTGCTGGCTGCAAGTGCCAGTAAATTTCAATGCTAAAACGATTTGGCCGTCGTTCAGATGGTAAAACAAAATGTTGAACAGTGCACCACACCAAGACCGTGACTACGATTGGCATTTTGCTAAATTAATCCGTGACAATGGATATACAACACAGCTATCGTTCGCCATAAATTAAGTTTACTGCACTTACTCACGGTTTCTAGTTTAACAGTACTTAACTGAACGTAATAGCGTAATAAATGAATACAAAATTATAATGAACTAAACACTTACGGTTGAAAGCTTTTCAATTTCTTCGTCAGAAGCACCAAGTGAAGCCAGGCCAATTTCTTGAGAAAATTGAGCGAAGCTAGGGTCAGCAAGAAGAGGCATGTGTCCAAGCAATTCATGGATGCAATCACTGTAATTTATAATAAAAACATTTAATTATTTACAAAATGTCTACATACGTATTAAATGGTAACGTGCTTTATGGTTATTGCCTTCATTGTCTTAGCAGTCGTCGCAATAATTACATTTCACTTTAATATAAACAAAAAAAGTGAAACTCCTTCTATGGTAGCCTTTTTGCATGCCCTACCAACTCAATTACGATCTTAATAGAGTGACAAAGAGCTTTCCGTTTTGTGACTTTGCAATGAAGAGGGAAGACAAGAATAAAATTCTGAAATAATAGGCAATTACCGCCACTTTAACCTCCTCCAGTGCTTGCACATAGTTCCGTTTAGAAGAGGAACTTTTGATGAAAACTGCTTTGTCATCAAAGGACAATGCGAAGGCAATAATACCAGCAAAAATTAAGTTATATAATTGCAACATGAGTACTTACGGTTCTGGTGTGTGGTATGGTGAGTTGACATGCCTCACGTATTGTGTGCTCTGGAATACTCTAAAGGCAAGAGAAGCCAAGAAATCACGAGCCGTTAATAATCCTGCTGCTGGTCGAAGTGTGAAGCCGGTATTTTTTCTCAAGAAATTGCTCATTTCTTCCAACTGCGGTATTCTATCCTCAACAAAGATTTGCTCATCTTGTAACTTTTTAAAGACGGCTCTGTATTCAGCACAAGCGTGCTTTGGCATAAGATCTAGTACAGTGCGGAAGACAGACCTCCAGGTCTTGTTCTCAACATCAGTGTATGGAATAAATGGAATCGGATCTCCATACTTGTAACCAAATGCAATTTCAGCAATTTCCTTGCGACGCTGGCGGTATACTTTATCAGCAAATCCGGGGTGATTCATGTCCAACTCTGGCTCATACTTAGTCATCAAATGGTTACAGTTATCCAACTCGGAAGCATGCTTGGGGAACCAAGGTGCCTTGACACTTATGTTATTTTCGGCTAATAAGTTGATGCTTCCAAATGATGACGATTGACGAAGGGAACGGATCAACTGCAAAAGGTTGGCGCGTGTCATATCTAGCTTTATGAGAACATCGTGTTGAACTCCTTCTTCCCGAGATTGACGCGATTCCAAATGTGAGATTGATCCATGATAGTTCTCAATAGCTTTAAGTATACGCCCAAGTGAACTCATGCCATCCTTTAAACGGACAACTAGTGCTGCACTTTGAATGGTATTCTCAGCTTCGGGTGATTCAGTAGCAGCATTGGCCAAAACGATTTCATCTTCAGTTAACCCAGCGTCTTAAGAAAATTAGGAAAAATAGAAATCAATTGAAAAAAATTAAAGCTGAATGAAGAGAATGGCAAATGATTCTGAGCACGAAAATATAACATAAACCATAAAGCGGGTAGGTGGGATGTAAGTGAAAATATAAAAAGGGGGTAACATTTCTATTTTCCACCCTTGACTGATTCTACTCCTTTCTACCATCAGTGTGACATTAAGTGCTTCATAGATGGAAGTCAGAATCGTCTGCCATTGTATGAGTTAATCCAAGTAAAAAATGTGTACGATGGAAGTAATTTATCTCAATCGGATGAGCGTGGGTGGAAAAGTACCACACTAACTTACCATTTGTGCTACTGTCATCTCGTTCCTCGTCATTTCCTGTATTGTAAGTGGAATCTTGACCATAGGACTCATTATCTAAACAATAATCATGCAAAAATAAAATAAGGAAACAATAAATGGAAAGGAATTGAGGAAAAAGAAGGCAAATCTACCTTCAAATACTGGCGTATCTTCTACGTCATCTGGGATCTCAACATTTTCAACTTCTTGGCCATTTTTAAATTCAACATTTTCTTCTAAACAAAAACAAAAAAAAAATAAATAAATAAGAAACGAAAGAAAAAAACATCACTCAAACTTACCTTGAGGAATGTGTTCACCCTTTGCTTTAAGGATGCACTCCTCTAGTGTTTCGTCTAATAAGGCATAACATTTAATTGCGAAAACAAGGCGAAAACAAAAAAAAAAAAAAAAAAACATTTAAAATCATGCAAACTAAAACTTTAAAATACCACTCACCATTGGCTTTTGAACGGGCTTCCTCTAAAACTGATTGCTTGGTTTGCTTTACGACTATACTTTCAAAGCGTGCATCATCCACAAGTGAGCGGCGACGAGACGGATAACCATTCTGTGAAAAGAAATAAGAAAGAGAATAAAAATTATGTATGAGGAATACCCGGATTATTCATTCAATTTCCACTGTTGCCTAGAGCACTAAGCGCCATTGTGCGGTAAAAGGATTTCATGGCATAAAGTTGTATGAACAAGGAAATTAATCTTGAAACCAAGGAAATTAGCTTATCATTCATTTTCAAATATTCCCGCTATACGAAATTATGTTTATATAGCTCGTGTTTCACCTTCAAATATTTCTCGATATTTCTCAGAGGGTATTGCCCTGGTTATCCACATTCGTAGATTAAATAGTTTTGCACCAAATCAAGTAAAATTCATCTCAGCTCTTTTAGTTTTAACCTGTTTTTTATGTTATTCAAATAAATTCTCGCATCTTTGAAACATTCTACCGGAAAACGAATGCAGATGAATTGAGTGTAAGGTATAGTTCTTTGACCGGCATTGAAGTCAAATTTGCTTTAGTGCCAAATATTTTCTTTTATTTTACTATCTGCTCCGTGCTGATCAGTCTCTGACCAACTACACTATATGACTGAACATGTATGTATTTGGATAGAAGAATAACGTGTTGAGAAATGAAAGTGTGCCGCCGCTTTGTAAATCATTAAAATCACATTTGGCAAATAAAATAAGTAAAACAAAACTAAAATACCCATAAATTCAAGCACATTGTTCATGGGCACATACTATGTGAGTATAATACTCTAAATCGAAAGTTAATAGATGTTCAGATTACCGAAAGGCATTTTTAACACTTTTTTTTTTTATTAACATTGCTCTTGAAGTAACGAAACAAGATTGATCCATAACACTCATCGATCAACAGACAAATAGTCTGCATACTTAAATAAGCCGACTCCGTCGATGACAACGATAAAGAGTAATGGGTTTGCTTTTTGACACACGCTACTACGAATAGCAGAGACATGACGGTAGCTTATTATGTGATAATAACCTGTCTTGAGTGAATTTCTTTCGAGACCCACACAGAAGGGTCTTTTATGCCATGCCAACGATTGCCGGAGAAAAATCACCTGCCATCGATAAAAAGTCAACCCAATTCGATCTTTTTTTTATGTTTCCAAATATATTAAGCCACTTGTTTAATTTGATAACATGTGCTCTTGTGCATCGAAGTAACTTTCACTAAATTGATTTTTTCAAGACGGAATTTTTAGCATTTTAAGCTTGACATGCGGATGGTGTTCTACTCGTCTTTATACACTCGTATTTAAAGTAGATTATGAAAATCAGCGGAAAAAAATAAAAACAGATCACGTTATAAGCAGATATAAAATGCATGTAATATACATGAAATTAACATAAAATATATCATTAAAAAGACAGTGCCGCTACTCGCACGTAGGCCATCTCTTCTTTTGTCTCGAAATAATTTGTTGCAAAATGTTTGTTTACATTTTTAGGTCTGTTTTAATAATTCCATAAATTAAAATCGCCGATTGAAGTTGAATTGAAAGAAACGGTTGCAAAATCGTTTGATTTGATTTAATGAAATTCGTTACGAAAAAGAATTTTTATTCAAAATATTGAATATATTCGAAAAGTTAAAAACGTTTAAAGTAATTTTTTATTTTAAATGTAATAATGTTCATGCTACAGAAAAATCTTTGATTTAGATAGGAGACGAAAATGGTCTTGGCAAAACAGTTTTAGGACTTCAAGAATAAGAAATAATAAGAATTTCATTTCATCTTACCTCAATACTGTATGATTTCTTAATTGCGAACAATTCACGGTTCTTTTGTGCAGCAGCTACAGCCATCATCTTGTATATGTTATTTATTTATATTGATTCAACAAAAACAAAATTTAATATATATTTTTTAATTTATCTTTGATTTAATTAGTTTCACTTGCTGGGGTACAAAATAAGCCTGATTTATGAAAGACCTTTTTTACCACTAAAATTCACTGCTTAAGAGTAGTTGTCTGAAGTCTTATCGCTCAAAATTATTTTCACAATTTGTTTGCACTTCTAATTTTGTATTTATTTATTTAAACCGCAAACAAAAATTCGTTATAATGTAATTATATCGTTATCCTTGAAGCGGTAGTAAAATCCTTTATTTAATAATATTTAAAAAAGCTAATAATTACAACAGCACAACTACTTAACCCAAGAAGCAAGTCTAAAGACCGAGTGATAGCGAATCAATGCATGGTCTCTGGTCAGATCAAAGTCTTTAAATACTCGCGCGCTCGATATCAACACAACTCTGGGGCGCACACGTCGGTGAGCAATGGGTTTTCTGCGACGTCGTACAAGCCCCTACCACACACCACCGTCACCATTACCACCCACCAAAATGTAAACTTTTCGATGCCGAGGGTATGGCGTTCGTAAGTTCAACAGCAACAACAAATACCATTCAAGGTGTGTGAATACTAAGAATACACAGAGAGAAAATACACTTGTCGGACGGAGTCTCTTAACGTCATCATGTCGGAATCGTCGTCAACATCTCTCACGTCATTTGCTTTCTGTTTTTTTGTCATGTGTTGCTCCAGCATCATATGTATATGGAACAGTGGAAGTAGCGCGTGTTTCTCAACATTCTACAGGTGTTAGTATTCTATATTTTTGTAAACACTTTGAAGTCGAGATTATTCTCACTTACAGATTCTGAGGTATATATTTGAGTCAATGTTACAATACAATTTTGCTGAATTAGGTTGAAGGAAGACATTTGGTCAAACCTCACGAACAGATATGTAAATGGTTATCATCCTCTCATTTGTTAAAGAAACCATATTGTCGCAGGCAAGTAGGGCTTATTTCTAACAAAGCAGTTTAATCACTTTACATGAAATGAGTAGAACGTTAATGTATTATGCGAATTTAGTGTAAAACGCAAGCCTATCGCACTATTACTTATAGAGAGTAAAGCAAGTGTTCTACATAAATGTGCAAGGATGACAAGATTTCGGTGTGTATTTTTGTGGTCAATAATTTTATTGCTATTTTTCTGCATTCAATGTTATAGATATCTCAATTCGGATCACATCTGGATTTAATTCACTTTTACTTATTTTTCAAACTGTTAATTAGATCAATGACATAATGTTAGTAAATTTATGCAAGCGAGCAGTTATAGCTGCAGTTAATTTATGTTTTCTTATGAATAGAATATTATCTATGGGTTATTACAAAGCAACATGTATAATTAAAACAAGTCTGATGTTAAAGATAAGTTTCAGGACGTTTCATTAAGAAAATAAATGCCCTGCACCTGTGAGTTTAACTACATCTTTCAGGAAACGTATTAGTATGATTAATGAAGCATTACAATATAGCTTGAACTTTTATTATATAATACATACAAAATGACTTAAGACTTGGAACACCTTTCTGAGCATCTATTATTGCAAAAAAAATGGCACTAAGAATAAATAAGTGTTAATAATTGTGTGGAAAGCCATTGTACCCTGTTTATTGTTGTTGTTTATTTATGGAAAAAATTCTAATGAAGGACAATTAAAAAAAGACTAACATCAAGTTAACTTGTAACTATGTTTGAATAATCATAATAACAATCAAAATGTCGTTAAAAAATAAATAAAAGTTGTACGGACTTATGTAACATATAATACATATTAGTTGTTCTTGGGTATTAAAGGTCTTGCAGGTTTATTATAGATTGAAATAAAATCTATACGTGGTCCTTGCATATAGGTGGTCCATGCAACGTGCAAATTAAAGTTAAACCAAATCTTAAATGTGACAATTATTGGCGAAAGTAATCAAAAAATTAAGATGATATTATAGATCATGCCATAAGAAGTTAGATGTTATGAGATTTGTCTAATGGAAAATTCCTTCGATCAGCCGCTGGTAACAATTTATCGTGCAATATTCTATCAGACTGTCTGGTACGATGGCACATGACAATATTCGAGACTAGTAAGCTACTTTTGATTAAGTACTTTTGATTAAATTACTTATATGCATGGTAATTTTTTCTTTGCAAAGCTTCCTCAGAAACCAAATTCAGATTATCTCTTTACGATTCATACCGCTTTCAAGTATTTTTTCGTATGATTGTATTCATTCAAATTACGTTAAAATGCTTTGCTATTGTACAGGTAATTGTATTGATGCAATTTTAGACGGAATTACCTGCAAATGTTTTATTACCTATTAAAAACATTATGTGTTTTATTTCGACCCGAACCTAAAGTTACACCTGTTTTTCCCGCAAGTGTCGCAGCAATTTGCTTAAATATTGAATGCGTTACTAACTAAGTTGTTGCGTCAGATAGCAAAAGCAAAAATTTGTAGCTACATATTCTGTTCTATTCATCGCTGTGCAACTGTTAAGGGTTTATACTTTTTGCAAGAAAATATAAGAGGAAAGAGTTGAAATGTCGACTTAAGGCTTGTAAAAACGGAATTAGGTTTAAGATAGTAATTAACTAAAATATATTTAAACATAATTTTTCAATAATAGCTACTGAATTCCGTAACAGCTTTTATTACTCGCATTTCGCAGGTTAATGTGCGGAAGTTAAGGTTAAAATCCAAAAAGTCATGGATGACCATAAGATAACCGGAAACTATATATATAATGCGTGGGAGACAAATATATTTCAACTGACCATGACCGCACCTCTCAATCGCATTCATTTAATCTAAAATAGTGTCACCATGGAGCTATACATCAAAGACTAATATATTATCAAAATGGAACTTTTTAACACAGTAGAAACTAGGCTTATATTTGACAGGTTATATGATCTGCACATCACTTTTAGTGTCGTTAAACACTGCATCGTCCACTGATTATGATCAGTTCATTGCCATCAGTAAATTATTTGCATACAATTGAACTAGTTGCTTTAACAACAAAATTATGGGATATTCATTGATTCTAATTCATTAATTTAAGTCCTTAGTCGGTTGAATAACGTTAAAAATACTTGGTTACACCAATACATACATACATATAGGCCAATTGGTTTTCATTTAAAAGTTCCGCATAAACATATATATTTAAGTTAAGTGCTTTCCAAAAGTCAAGCCTCCAAGAAATTATAATAGAAGATGTACCTTAGGCGTACACCCAAATTGTATTGCAACGTCATCGTTCAAGTATTACCTGCATCTAATAAGAATCATTTAATTGACTTCTCCTACACATGCAGTTACAAAAAGTTCATCTGTCATATACAACGGCAACAAGAGCAAGAGAAGGACGTACTTCAAACCCGAATTCTGTCATTGACATCAAGGCCCACTTGACCAAGGGAATCACGCTTTGCAGGATATCACTAAGTCAAGCACTTGTGTATTCGATGACTGAATGTACATATGCGTATTCATATTATTTGGATGTACATATGTATATATGTACACTTGTACACATTGTTTTTTGGCTGGACATTATCAGATTACCTGGGCGAAATGGACCTGTTTCAGTGAAGGGGAAAAACGTAGGGTGTTGCATCGTACATAAATATGAAAAATATACAGACGAACAGTGCAGTCATTAAGTGATCCACTTCAGCTGTTAAAATCTGACATATGCATTCAATCTCGTAATGATATTTTAATCGGTTCATTTGCGTGTGAGAGAAATTTCCCCTTAAAAGTGATTCTGCGAACGGGATTTGGGAAACCCCACTGCACTGGAATGTTTTACACGTAGGATCAAGGTACATCTGTCTCGTGCCCGTAGCGGTTAACTGCGTCATCTCACCTGAATTGATTGCGTTGATGAGATGGTATCGTTTCATGAATGGGGATTCACTTCGACAGTGAACAAAAGAGCCGCTAATTTCTCCAAAGTAAATTAAGTTACGTCTCAACTTGAATTCTAGATATCGGCCAATACTCAGAAATAAACAGAGGTGTAAACTGTCGTTTCAACTAAAAGCGTCGACTCACCCGGGGAACACCGTGTCACGTTGGCTTGAGCTGAATGGCTACCACAAACCAAAACAAATCCAGTTTTAAGACACACAAGCACTGCGCGTCATCATTCTTCTTTTGTTTGCATGCCTATGGGTTTTCATTCACTCTTGCAATGAGTGAGTGTGAATAATTTGTGGTCGTGATAATGGAGGCAGGTTTTTATTTTGAAAGTGGTTTGCTGTTTGCCGATTTATAGCAGCAGGTAAGGCCACCAGTGTAGCGTACACGAGTTCTTAGAACAAGCTTAAAATAGCCGTGTATTGTGATTGGGAATGGATTTTCCAATTAGGAAATAATTTTGGAAATCTAAATAGCTTAGGGTCGCTATGCACCATCGGTTCAATGTAAAAGTTGCTTGTTCAATTTGCGAATTATTTTCAATTTTGAACTTTTCTAGTTAGCATTTCATGTTTGTAAATGTGTTTTAAATATAAATTATAACTACAATAACTAACTACGACAAGGAAGAATATTATAATATTAATATATTAATATTTTAAAATATAATCTTTGCTTCTTAGCTTTGAACTAAAAAGGAAAACAATTATTCTTCCGGTCAATGTTAGCACAATTTGTATTGAGTGTTTGAGTTCACGTTCTGAGCCATTAACTAGTTGGGCAGTAGATAGGTGGTTTTAATGACAGATGTTCATAAGAAATTAGACAGGTTTTCATTGCGCGTTGACTGCAAAAACGCCCGGGAGGGCGGTGGGGAGGGGGTGTTGCCCGTGGCTACAACAGGTGTTTTATTTATTTATTTCAGCTGTTACAAGTTATCTTTAAATAAATTACTACTGACGTTCATACCTACTTATGAATATGTATTCGTGCACAGTTTTATATATGTGATATATATGTATATATATGTATGTATATTTAAAACATTCGACTCTTACATGTTCTTTAATAAAATGTTCTAGAAAAGCTTATTTTGTGTTATATTAAGATATATTTCATTCCGTATCTCATGCGCATCGTATACTCATGCTTAGTCCAAAAATTTAACCAATTAATAAGTGTAGGCAGTTTATCTATGTTCATTACCGTCAACAATCAGCAACAAATTTGGATCTGTTAATGTGAAAACTTTTTTGCTGATGATAAATAACTCTAAATTCTAGAAAATTATTTTGACGCAAATGAACAGAAATCTGTTTAATCATCTCAAAAAGCACACTTTATCACAAGACAACTTTAACACGAATTCTGGCTACCTTTTTTTCAACTTTTCCTTTTAATTTGATCCGTACCTGTTAATATTCACCTTTGCTTCCAAAGCATTTTTGTTAGTTCATTTACACATTCCCCATGACCGGTCTGTCTTGAAAAAGTTTAATTAGTTCAATAAAATAAATCAATCCGTAAGAACTTATGACTCACAACTTCTAAATTCGTACATACTATTTTTATACTACTTTTGTTTTAAATATCAGAATGACTAACGCATCCTAATACTACGTAGACGTATTTTTTATTAATTCATGAAGAACGTATATGTAAATGGGTACACTACAGTTAATTCGAATTCGATTAAAGATGCAATGTGCGTCACAAACCGCAACACCTTCGAAAAACTCCCAAATAAAACTTGAATTTCTAAGTACTTTGACGCCATCAACTTTGACTTCATATATTATGTTAGCCCAATGATATTAACTATGAAAATCATAGAGATATTTAATATATTTATTCACGCGTTTGCATCGGTTAGTTATTATTAACGTACGCATATGAGTTTTAATTTAAATAGGCATTGTGATCTTTTTTAAATGTGTTTTTTCACGGAATTTTGTAAAGAAAAATATAGAAAGGTTACAAGTTATTCTAAACTAATTTTGATTTTTTTATCCGACATCTAGTTAAATCTTGTTTATAGTTTTTTGAGCGCTTCAAGTACTTGTTTACAAAAATAACTTTCAACACGTTTTCCCAAACTAAAACAATTTTTTAACAAAATTTTACGATGAAAACTATGAGGATATTATTAATTCCTAGGAAGACATCTATGATGTATCTGCTCCTAAATATATTTTTTTTAAGTAACTTAAGTAACTTTTTAATTTCTTTAACCATGCTTTCATTTTATGGTTTATTTGCAATGAACTTCAATTGCAAAGGAGTCCACACAAGTATACCATACATGTTATATATGTGAACGATTGAATCATAACGGCAACAGTTCAATGCACAGCCGACACTGGATCTAAAAGACATACTAACGTGTTTTTTATTAAAGAACCTGCTCTACGTGGAATGGTGGTTTCTTTTCCTTGCTCACAATGATTTATTGTTAAACATTTTATTGAAAAGTGAATTAACCACACGAGCGATTTGTTCAAGATCGCTTCTAGTAAGAAACGTGAGTAATCCAATTAGTCTTCGCCAGAAATACCATACGTAATATGCGCAAAGTTACAGTTAGAAAATACCATGTTATGATTGGGATTTCCTAAATGTAAGGGACTTTGGGAAATCCAATAACTAGTACTATGTACTCAAATCAAGTCCTCACCAAGTGGCAAAGAAAATGTTAAGAGCAAAATAGTTGTATATTTTACGCGGAAGTTTGTATGCATATGTATATGCTTACATAAATCGATTCCGGTACAGTCATTGACACTACATCATATAGTTTTTAATAATTTTAAAAGTTTAAAGTAATTCAAATATTAATATAAAATAAATTAAAATTATATAATTAATTAACTATGATTTTCTTCCGACTCTTCAAAATTAATTTGGAAAAAATACACACAGGAGACACATTCACAT
This sequence comes from Eristalinus aeneus, assembly GCA_955652365.1. Taxonomy (NCBI): domain Eukaryota; kingdom Metazoa; phylum Arthropoda; class Insecta; order Diptera; family Syrphidae; genus Eristalinus; species Eristalinus aeneus. The sequence goes on along the minus strand of OY019134.1, from coordinate 78,029,167 downwards.
ACAAACGTACATACATATACAAAGGGGTTTAAGAATACGGTTATTCTCAAATCAAAGTTATATAGAAAACGCAAATGTTGTATGATTTGTATTCTTATTGTAAGTTAAATCCATTGCTAACGGAAAGATTTACAATTATATAAGTAAATAAATATCTTACAATCTGGTCATGTCAGTATTGACAGACATTTGTTGAATTATTTAGTGTAGAGAAAAAATCATTGCCAACAGTGTGTGTCATATGACCCTTAGATAAAAGTTGTTCGCACGGAAATTGTACGCATTCAAGTGGACATACATTGAATTAATTGTGTTGCTAATTGGCTCTTTTCTGTTCAATTGACATTTATGTCAGGAAATATGTCCGAGTAACAATAGAATTACTAAATTTGTATCTTGTGTAATAGTCACGGTTAATGGCTTTAGTCTTGACTTTGAATGTTCTAAATAATTTCGGTAACCTTAATTAAAACCCTAAATACATTGGAGTAACCACTTGGAGGAAATTTTCTTTATGTACACATTTTTTTTAATGCCAGGTCTTTACCTAGACTTTTATGTAAACAATTATACAATATATCCTCCTTTCAAATGTACGCCTTTATAAGACAGGTGTGCACTTGGATTTTTCTTTTTCTTTTCTTTTCTATTACAAGTTATATTATTATTAATATCTTAATGTCAAGGATGACGATTAATTGGTATATGATGTATCAGATGTTAGAAGAAACATTCTATTTTATTCAAGATATTTTGAATATCAGAGTCTAGATCAGAGTATAGATCGTGATACTCTGGAAATATCTTTCACTCACGACTTATTACCTGCTTTAGCTGCACGCTTTATGCCGGTTACCAATGCATTAGACAAATTATGTCATCGCATCCTTCAATCGTAACTTTGTAGCACCGAATAAAAAGGTGAAACAACACGAATATTAAAGCAAATAGATTCGGATAGAAATGTACATACAAGCTGCACGATAAAATGAAATTCAAGGCACATTGCTTGTTAAAATATATATATCATTTAAATACATGATTTAGATGCATGTATTATATAAACCAAGCAATCTTTTAATGTATTTTTTTCGTTCCTGGGTGTTATCAGTACGAACAAAATTCTAAAGTTTATTTTAGAACGAGTCAGATCCGAAGGTCAACTTCTAACTATATGAGTATAATTACATAAATCATATTGGTAGCTTGTCATTATAATAGACAGACTTTAGACACCAAGATCAACCATAAATATACATATTTCTTAACTTGTATGTTAATAATTCAATACAAATGTATTTATATCAGTACTAACCGCATGTCATTAAACTTTGTTCGTTAACACGCTTCAGCATCCTTTGTCACATATAAAACAACGAGAAAGGAGCATTAGTAAGAAAAGACAATGAACCTGGCCAATATGTTCACACGTGTGTAGTGTGTAAGCTTTTGTTAAAAATATACAGGAGGTGAATGTAATATTTCTGTGAATTTAAATTGTTTTTGCGTGTGAATTTTAAATGACAACACAAAAAATTAAATAAATCTTGCAAGAAATAATTAAATCTTGTTTATAATTATAAGTCAACATAAGCCTAGAACTAGAGAAAAAGGATTTTGTCGCTTTTATTGCCGATTCCGAACTGCGAAGTATAAGAAGCCTCCCGTAGACAGTAAGTCCCATGAAAAGCTATGAGATTTTTCGTCTTGAACCTTCTTCGACACACTTACCCACTATAACGGCCACGATCTACGAAATTTTTATTTTTCCTTCCTTTTTGATTTTTTCATTGATGCTAAAATGTGAAAGTTTTTTTTTGAAATGTTTTAATTTAAATAAAATAAAATATGAAAAAAAAACAAATACTCAGCCTTAATTTCGACTATGATATTTGATTCGTTATCATTATGAAATCTCCGCTTTAAAGTATAAACACTTGTAATTTAAATATGAGTGTGCTGCAGTACTTCTGACTAGAACTCGAGAACAAAACTTTGGGCTTGAACAAGAGCATGTTCATGCAATTGGGTTTCAGAAATTCTTCAATCCTTTTATGTTAAGCTCATTATTGCCGACACTTTTTAATTAATAACACTGAAATAACACTATCAATATTGTTGTTTCTGTATGCGTTAAGTTCTTCGTCTTCTTCTTGATGTGGTGGACCTGGGCCTCAACCAACATGCCTCTCATGCGTTAAGTTATTTGTAATATAACTAAGTTAGTTAGTTTGACTTTTATTTTCAATAAATGTTTGACAATGTAAAGTTTAACCTAAGTCATATATATTATATATTATATTTGTAATATAATAAATGACACTTCCATCGAACGATATTAGTGAAGCTCTATTTTAAAATAGTAAAACAATAAAGTTGTTTTAAAAAAGATTAAACAATTTTGAAAAGGAATTGTTAGGCATTATTATAGCATTATGTTCGCACTAAGAAAACCTTAATGGAACCATATCTGACTAAAGCCTATATGGAAAGTTTTAACTGTTTTATTTCCCTTTCGTTATTTCCCAACGCCAATGCGTGATGTAATTTTCATCTAATATTTTCGACTACTAAGTTGTGGAAAGAAGAGATTACCACAACTTAGTTGATGAGAATATTAGATGAAAATTGCATCACGCATTGCCGATAGAAATTGACGAAATATTTGGTATTAACTTAGGTTGATAAAGATAAAGTATTAAATATAAAAGCTGCCCTGATGTAGTATCCATAGCCCCATTTAAAATTTCTTCAAATTCTGAAGTGAAACGTTTTCATTGAAAGTGCCAAACTGTAGATAAAACATGACTGGAACGTTACACCCAATTCCGAACCAGAAACTAGTCGAAATAATATATGCGATTAGACGCAATAAGTAAAAGCGCATTATAACGTCATAATGTTTTAGTAATGTAAGTGACAGAGATATATAGATAATTGGTCCAATGAAGTACGTCTCTGGGGCTGTTGGGTTTGATACATACTTTCCGAAATCTACCGGAACCACAGATTATTTACTGACATATTTCATTTTTATTCATTTAGGGGTAGATTTTACGCCTTAAGTCCTTAACTTATGGAGAAAAAAAACTTAAGTAAAGCTACGCCCAGCGTATGCAACCAATACATACGAATTCGGAAAAGTCATTTCACCTCAAAGCATGATCTTAAGTAAACTTGACCTTCTACCGAAGTGAATGATGCAATATTGACACAGGTATTGCAAGACACATTTCCCAAAATATGTTGGTTATAAAACACACTACACCTGGCGTTTTATTCCGGAACAGCATTTTTTTTATAAAAAGACGACTTGTTTCTTTACGGATATCATTCGCATTCATCAGTTTTATGATACTTTCTTTTCTGTATAAATGCGCTACAGCCTACACCTACAGCTAAAGTATTCATTCATCTACAATTGAATATCAAACGTAATGTATATATGTAAATTCGTACATACACTACTCTTATTCTAATACATGATAGGAAAACTATTTTCTGGGAACAAATACAAACCTTGAACTTGTCTGTCGATAGCATTGCACAATAAAATAAAAAAGGCTGAGAAATGAAGAAAAACACAAACTTAACAATAGTCGTTGATAAAATCTACTCAATCATTGTAAGCTCTTAACATTCCGGCTTGCTGATTATTTTTTTTCTTCAAATCTTAGCTTTACATGCTTATTTATTCCTTTCACTACTAATGCCCTAGTATGCCGCAGTTGAATTTGACCCCCAGTGGCGCATGTACATATGTATGTATGGAACGGTATACGATAAATTTGGATTCTTGTTACCTAATTTAGCATATCAAGATTTATTGAAATTTGAATTCAAACCTAGTACCAATGAAAGGTCTAAAGACGTTGTGATTTACTATTGTGTACTCATACTTCATACCCCGCCTGGACTGTAGCGCCGGTCGAAAAACAAATATCCTTTCATATGTTAATACCTTCATTTTAACCAGAATCAAAAGAACAATGGGGAACTAATACAAGAATTTGACCTGCCATTGACTCATCAATTTGCTTCTGTATGTTTTTATTTTATTTTATTTTATTGTGATTGGTGAATGGTGAATGGTTGCTGTGCATATTTGTACGTGTGGTAGCCTTATAAAATAATTGCGTTTGTAAAGGGGTGTCGTTCCGGAATTTTCCTTTTTTGTTGATGGGTCAAGCAATAATAATTGTTGTCCGAGCTGCACGTTTCTTTAATGTTCGTACAGAAATAGAATGGAACAAGAAAAGATCTCGAATAGTGTCGAGTTAACATTTATTTCTTTTATATTTTAAGGATTCTTTTTAACGGTGAGAACGTTCGTTTCCGCATTGCTCTTTGAATATTTTTATAACACGTGTATATATTTGAGCTTGTAAAGGTTGTTCTTTTCTTCTATCTTGTTAAGTGTAATCACTTGAGCTTTTCAATAACTCCAAAATATTTTCTTTGTATGTATGTTGGTGGCATTTAACTCAGGTTAACAAGTTAGCACAGGTTTATACTTTAAGAAGGTGGATATAAACAGATAATTATTCAGATTTGTCAGTTTTGCTCATGTTAGATTAAAAAACGTGTCATTAAAAGGGTGGAATTACTACTCTTTTACGATCATCTTATCTTCTAAGGTTCTTAATTTTTAAATGTCATTACATAGGTAGGCCAATACAGAAATGTATCGAAGCGCCAATCAGCAATAATGCAAATACATGCCTACCTAGCTTCTTGTCTGATTCAAATTTTCTCGTACTGATGATTTACTCGACATGATACATTCATATCGAGCAATAAAAATACTGTCCATGAGTTTAAGCAGGTAGCTCCAACTTAAAACAAGAGTCTATATTGAAAAGATACCACATATCTGTATTGGTTAAGGCCTTTTTGAATACAAAAAACACCGAAACAATTATAATGGCTGTATGGTTTTCAAGATCTTAGTTTGTATCATCTTTAAATGCAGTTTTAAAATCATCACAAATGGTGGTAGACAAGGTTTAGTATATATATTTAGAGTCAACATGGCTACAGTAGCAGTGTTTCTTGTCCGGGTTAAACCCGTTTTATGTCATTTTATAGTAAAGCACAGCTATGATTTAGTGTCTGACAAGTTATTATCCACTTAATTTCAAGTTCCGTATTGCATTTATTTAGTTATTTCACAATATTTGTAAGAAAAAATCAATGGCGATGTGTGAAATCAATAAGCTGACAGTGCAGCGTTTGTATATATAATCAACCGTCTAAATGCCGCATTCATTTGTATCATTTTCAGTTCATTGCCTCGGAGAGCTATTGCATGCCAGATTTAAATACCGGCCAAAACCAGAATTTTTTTTTCACACAATTAAGAAAATGATCGTCATATTTTAATAGTTTGGTTGTTGTTGTGTTTGTGTCCCACCTGGTTTGACTGAACAGTGAAGCTGAGTATGTCATATATTGAAATTAAATTGCAAGAACAAGAAAACGTTAGTTAACCTTACCAAGAAAACGTTAGTGAACCTTACCTCCCTTACATTTTAGATTTTGTGATGTTGCAATTCATTCATAGGTCATATATAAAAGACTAGAGGCTCAGACTGGACAGATTTTCTTTGAAACGGTTGCAGTTTATTTAGAGATTGGGAAACGGGAGTGATAGAAAATTCTTCGAAAGGTTTAGCTGCAAAAATCAGAAACGTTAAAAAGCTATCAGAGCAAAGTTATGCTTGTGACCCTGTTAAATTTTACGAGAAGTACACTTGTGTGATGAAATTGTTCTCAAAAAAAGCATCCAAGGCAATTAAGAGCAAGTCTTAAAGTACACATCGAACCTGAAGAAACATTGAATCTAATAATCAAGCACCAATCAATCTTTAAGACGTAGATGCACAATCCCAACTGTTAGTGCATTTTACTGTTAAAAAAGTTAATAATTAAAACAAAAAACAAATTTTAATTTTATCATATATGTACTATTATATTATATACCTCCATATGACATTAACATGATTTCTTCATTACAGAATAACTGCAACTAATTCGTATAATTAATTTTTACAAGGTGATCTCTTCTTAAATTATCTAGGTACTTTAAAATTATATGTAATGACTTATTGTCAATAACTAACACAATATAATAATATATGCAAATATATTATATGTACATACACAATATACATTTGTAGACATTATATACGCGTATGTTCATATTTATATTTTTAAATATATATTTTTCTTCGTCAACTTTATACAAATTTACTTTTAGCTTAATAGACTTTTTTATATTTAGTTCTCTTTTTCCTAATCTTAGCGTTTAAATTTATTTCAAACTGATTTTAAATTAAATACTTCTTAAATAACATTAAAATATATATTACGATTTTATCTGATTTTATAACAATTAAATTAAAAACAACTTTCCTTGACAGTAGAAACTAAAAAAATTACCATTGCATTTAAAGTGGCTTTTATTACTGTTTTAACCTTTAGACATATATTAATGTGTACATATATAGCTTGTTATCTGTATAAAATAAGCGTCAAATTAAAAAAAATAGGTATTGCATTCTATCCTTACATCAGAAAGTATGACTAAATTTTAAAAAATTCGAGTGTATTAATTTTGTTTAAAAAATTGGAGTGTAGTATTTACAAAAGGAGTTGAGGTCTATTCACGTACATTTTTTCTTTATATGTACATCAAGGAATGTTTTACACATACAAACGTAAATATAATACATTCATTTATATGTAGATTTTTCTGTTTCAAAGAAATAATATCAATAAAATAAACTGTAACTATACATATAAATATATGTATAAAAATGTATATCTAAGGTTAAACGGAATCTCATAGACTTTACAAAATGAAAACGTTATTTTATAACACGAACATAATTTAGTTAAACATTAAATGATACACATAATCATTTTTGTGGTGAAAGCATAGTCATGAGCGTGCATATATGACGCATTTTTGTTATTATGCATTTTTTACTTGAATCTCTTCAAATTTGCCGGAAAATTCTCTGCAACTGGTAGGCACTAATTTTTTGTATACATCTCCACTCTGGGGAGGTCATCTTGTATTATGTATATATGTTTTGTGGGAAATTTAAGTTGAAACCTTTTCCACGGATCTTTGGTTTGGTTTTAAATTAAATGTTTTAATTTCATTGGACTTAGCATTTAGAATTTGGTCAGTTACTGAGAATTATTGTTGATCTGGATCAACCTGCTGTTGATGCTAGAACCATGGTTGTCGATTTATGTCGTATGGTTTTGGCATTCCAAGAGATGTCGGTCGGTAACCACCTGGCTGTGGATATCCTGCTGGAGTGCCTGAACCCAAAAGACCCTGGTTTATCATCATTCTGGTACGAAAATCTTCTTGTCGTTGTAAATACTGCTGGTAGAATGCTGGTGAATTAGCATCCAACTGAGGCGTGTTTACAAATGGATTGAACGTTGGAGTTCTTGAAGAGGGGTGTGCTAAGAACGGATAAGAAGTGGTCGCCGTGTTATTTCCTTTATCTGTTATACCACTTTCTGCGGCTGCTGTGCGATGTGTTGGAGTTGGCATATAGTACGGGTTTGAAGCATCTCGAAATTGATCCAAATAACCCGTGTTATCCCCATATATACCGGCAGTAGGTAAACCCAAGCCAGCGGGTGAAGGGCCAAAATTAAATGCGCTACCTGGCACCATACTAGCAGCAGCAGTAGCAGTTGTTTTCAATGATATTGCACTAGCATCTACTCCTGAAGTTGAAGAAGGCATACTGGCTGAAGTACTGACTACAGTTTTTAACCCAGCATACAACTGAAATCCCTGAATATTTTGCATTTGAGAATGGTGCAAGTTCATTTGCAATTGAGTATTAGGATTTGACACTTGGCTATTAAGAATACCCGTACTACTTATCTGAGACTGAGGAGTTATAACATTATTTTTTGCCGCTGAATCACTGAGCGCCGCTCCTGCAACTGGTGTATTGGCTTTCTTTCTGCTTCGTGTCTTTTTCACTGGTTTCGACTCTAGAGACATAACCTCCATATTTTGTGTAGAAGCTACAACTGGTGTATTATTAGCGTTGCTTACGGAGGGAACATAATTAGCCGACTGTTGTTGCTGATCTCTGGAAATGGACGTTGAATGTGTGCCGTACGGGCCTAAGTTCTGATACATTTGCGATGAATTATTTGTATGCGCTGTAGGTGGCATTCCTTTATCATAGTATCCAACACCTCCCATCCCATTGCTAGGTACACTTGTATTTTGATTTAAATTCAGCATAGAATCATCAATTACCGAGAGAGGATGATGATTAATATTGAGCAGAGAGGAGGGACTCCCGTACGTCTGTGGTTTATATGAATTTAAATGACTTATTAGTGATTCATTTGGTTTTTCAACAGCAACAGATCCCGAGGGTTGGGACAGGTTTGTAGGATATGCGCCTTGTGATTTATTGTAGATATTTTGCTGATGCTGCTGTTGTTGTTGCTGAACTTGTGGTTGGATTTGTTGCTGTGTGTAATTGCTTGTGTTTGCCATATTCAATGGCTTATTCATTATGCTATTATCCACAACCGTTTGTTGTTGCGCTTGCTGCTGTTGCTGATGATGCACCGTATCCTTAACAGTCGATGAACTTGAATAATCTTTAGAAAAACCCATGTTAGCGGCTCTGTTGTACATCTCAAAAGCTTTATTTGATGGTACGTCCAAATGTTTATTGTAGCCAATTGAGCCTAGAAAACTATCATACATTTGTTGTTGTTTGCTGGGTTGATTTGTTTGCTGCTGTTGCTGTTGTTGTTGTTGCTGCTGCTGCTGTTGCGACGAATCCACCCTTTTCGGTAATTTTGAATTAAAATCCGAAGCTATTACGTCGCTTTCTCCATCTAAGTGCCGTTTCAAAGGATTGGAGCCAGTATTTTGTTGCTGTTGCTGCTGAAGATAAGGATCCTGTGTTTTGGATGGAGATGTGGCTAAATCCTTGCTCATTGATGCAAGGGTATATTGCGAGTAAGTAGGCGGATGAAACTGCTCAGCTACTTGAGATATGTTCCAATCGGCGCCTTTATTTAGGTTATAGAGCGTTCGCATGGCTGTATCTTGTGTTGACTGCTGTTGTTGACAGGAAGGCTGTTGCTGATAACTGTGATACTGTGCAGTATCGAATGTTGGTCGATCATTTTGGGATGCTGTCTGCTGCGAAGCTTGGGCCGTATTTGTCGCGGCAAGAGTAACTGGAGCGGCTGTTTGTTGTTGAACATTTGTAGTGGTGTTATCTTGAAAAACGCTAGGAGGTTGATAAGTATTTCCCACAGTGCTAGGAGTGTAGGGTGATGATTGTTGCTGTTGGTAAGGTGAATTTGCAGGTTGTTGATAAGGCGAATTTTGCTGTTGTACTTCCGCTGGAGTTTGTGGACTACTTTCTACTGAATTTGTCACCGAACTTTGAGTGGCTGAAGTTGTATCAATAGTATTCGCTTGGAATGGCAAATTTTGTTGTGCACCTGCTGGTTGTTGTTGTGTTTGCGACGTTGTTGAAGTTTGTTGATATGGTGAATTTGGATTTTGGTAGGGCGACTGAGCGGGATGTTGGTAAGGCGAATGTGCTCCTGCTTGATACGGTGAATGTGGGTTCGGTGTACTTGGACTCATGGAAGAATTATAATCTGATTCTTGTGACTGTGGTTGCTTATACTGCTCATATAGATTTGGAATAGGTGATGTCGATGAATACACTGGAGTTTTACTAGCTTCGGAACCTGCGGACGGAGCGTAACTATTTCCACCATAAGGAGAATTGCCACTTATTTCAGTGGTGGAGACATTGGGCGAAGAAGCCGATGAGTAAATATGGTGTGAGTACTGCGGGTAAGGTGACGGAAGTTCTCGTGGGCTGCAGCTCTTTTCTGGAGAACTTTTTGTAGTGGTATCCTGATAGAATCCTACTTTTATCGTTCCATTTAGTGGATATGGAGAGTTTGGCTTTCCTACTTCTTCTGGCTTAGGTGAAACCATAATTGGTGAGGCACCTATTGGTGAAGCTCCTATTGGTGATGTATAGTTCCCAGAGTAAGAACCGAAACGTTCATCTATTGCTATTCTCGGGCTATCAGGATCCTGACTAAATGACGACCTTTCCGATATTGTACTACCTGTGCTTGCCTTGCGCTGCCGTGGTGGTGGTTGAGAGAAAGTATTGTTATCTAAATTTGGTGACTTCAGAACATTTGGAGAATTACCAGCTGTTTCAGTTGGCTTGTCTGTTAAAGGGATTTCATTTTGCGGTTTACTTTGATGTTGTTGCTGCTGGGTTTGTTGCTGTTGTTTAATTTCTTCCTCTTCGACTTTCTTAGCTTTCTTTGGAACACCAAAGGCCTTTAGCCATGCATTTAAATTAGGTGTGGCAGATAAAACATCGGTTTTTGGTTCAGGATTTGGAACCTTCTTTAATTCAAAAGGAGTTTCTACAGAACCTGAGGAAGATATATCAGTCTCGTTTTCCAATATCTTGTCTTCTTTCTTTGGATTAGAACAATCATCTTTATTTTCCAGACTTGAATCCTGTTTATCCTTTTCAGCAAAGTTATGCGAATGTCCTAAGCCGAAACCATCGCTGTCTAATACACTACCCAAACTCAGCTTCGGCACGTTTTCGTCTGTCTCTACAACGAGAGCATTTTTTATTTCCTTAGCTTTGTTCTGGGCGCCAAGAGGAAATAATTCATCCGGCTTAGAGACATTTTGAATAAGATTTCCTTTCGCTTTACCAGGTTTTAAACGGTCAATTGTTCCAATCACATCTTTCCTGCGGGAATTCGCAGCAGCGGAGAGCTTCTCTTTTAAAGACTTTCGCTTAGCTTCTTTTTGCATTTGATTTTTTATATGTGGTGGGGGCGGAGGGTTTGATAACAATTGAATAGTTGACGGTTCTTTAGATTTGGTTGGTTGAACAACTGGTGGAATTGCAGCTGTTGAAGAAGACGATGAGGCATTCACACTTGTGCTTCCACCAGAGTTATTGGACATGTTAGAGTGGGGTGGTGTTCCGCAACTTGAACTCACACTACTTGATCCAATTGCTGGAATCAATTCCGTTATTAGGTCCTTTTTACTATTGGGAACTTCTGCTTCTGCTACCAAATCATCCAGAGAGTCTGAAAGTTTTGGAACTAAATCTATTTTCGGTGTTGCAATCGGTACAGGTCGCCGGAAGTCAGCTGCATCTAATTTAGTTGAGACAGAGTCAAACTCATCTAGCAACGCATTATACCGAGACGGCGAATTGCTTGCAGAACTGAATTCGGGAAAACGTGGAGTATGTTCCAGCCAACGATTTATATCTTTTAAGGTTTGTTCCGTCTCTAGCTCTAACGCCTCCAAATTTGTTGATTTCACAAGAGAAACAGTCGATTTAGACTTTGTTGAGTTAGCTCCTGCTGTAGCCATAACTGTATTTGTCGTTGTCGTAGCCGGTTTTCTAGCGTTTGTTTTTTTACTTTGTGTTTTCTCAATTTCTTTCGCGCCCTTTTTTGCAGCCGTTACCGTAGAAAGTTTCTTTTGCGACTTACTATTCCCATGTTTTGTAATTTCACTTTCTTTAAATTCATACTCGTCACCTGATTTAGCTAAATCCTCTGCAGACACTTTTTTCGTATCATCTATTTGTTTTATTTGTTTTGTATCTTTGCCGTCATCTTTAGGTCGTGCTTTAATTTTGTCAGGATTTTCACGTATTCCTTTGGATCTACTTCCCGTCGATAAGACAGGAATATTAGTTGTTGAATTTCCTTTTTTTATTTCTTTTTTTGCAATCACTCCACTGTTTCCTTTTTCTTCGACGTTAGCTCTGCTACGACGTTGTTTAATTAAATCATACTTATCCAAAAAAAGTGGTATGTCCACTACGTTGTCTGTTGCTGTTGTGATCTTTGATATTGATTGGTCGGACGAGCTACTGGTGGAATTTTGTTTGCGATATTCGTTTTTTTTTGTTTGATTCTTTGAAGTACTAGCTTTAAGAATACCCTGCTTGTAATTTGAACGATCAAGAGAGGACTCGCGCGAGCTACTTTGCGTAGAAACCGATTTGAAATCCGCTTCGTCAAACTCTTCTCTCTTATTTTCATCATTAAGTGCACTTTTTGCATATTTTTTATGCAGATCTACTTTGAAGGGTGAAGCACTTCGTGATCTAGATAGATCATCATCTTCGTCCTCTTTATCTTCGCCATCATCATCATCGTCATCCTTTCCAAATAAATGTTCGTCTAACCCCGTTCGTTTAGTTTGAATTTTAGATTTGGTGGTTGCCTTTGAACGAGTGCTAGTACATGATTTTTTCGTTCTACTTTTCTTCTTTTTTGCAACTTCTGTAGACCCTTTTTTTGGTCTTGTATTTAACTGTTCGTTCATCTTTCCTAATTGTTTTTTATCACTTCGGTTTTCTTCTTCATTTTCTGACTGAACTTCACTTTCTTCTACTCTACCAATTTTTTTTGAAACAGTACCATTCGTGGTCTTCTGTTTCTTTTTATTCTCACCATTTTGTTTGCTACTTGCTTTATCATTTTTTTTCTTTGATTTCTTGCTACTAGACGTGCTTGTTTCTTCTCTTTTCTTCTTGAGTTTTGTTTCTTCTTCAGCTGAGCTACAAACTTCTTCCTCCTGTTCCTCGACTAACTTATTTTTAGATTTCTTCTTTCTTCGTTTGTCCTTATCTTTGCGTTTTCGCTTGTTAACCCGGGAAGATGTTTCAGGTATTACTTCGGGTTCTTCGACGCCTTCATCCGTTTCTTCAACATTTTCTTCCTTCTTAGAGTTGTACCTTTCTTTTTCAATTCTTATAGATGATTTTGTGCTTTGGCCGAGAACTGATAAATTTTCATCATCACCTTCCGAATTCTCTTTATTGAAGTACTTTTCGCGAAACACATTCATTTTGGAATCGGGATAATTAAGATTTGTTGAATCATCATCGTCATCTGACATTTGATCGAAATATTTTTTAGTTGCTTTGTCAAATGCTTCCTGCAAATTATTCACCATTTCCGTGTACTCTACAATTAAATTTATAAATATAAGCAGATATGCAGTCAAATTAGTGTACTAACCGTTATTTTGTCCGTTATATAGTCTACAATTATTGACAATTAACTTGAAATCATTACGAAATTCACTGAACTTGTTGTATTCACCGTTATCCAATTTATATTCCATTTTAAGTAGATCCATGGGTCTGAAATAAATTGAATATTTAATATTGCATTACCCAAAAACTTTTTCTTAGTTTGTAGATTTACCTTCTAATAATTGTATAATATCTGGGAGCGATATCTTCTTCCACAGGATCCATGAAAGGCCAAGCATCCCTGTGGTTTTTTACAGACACAAGAACCTTATGCATACCGATTTGGAGTACTTCGTCGGTCTCGGTAAAACTAAGAAAATTCGTGGGATTTTTGTTGAAGTTTTTGTTGTTTATCATCAGAATTGTGGGATTTGATTTACTACTATTTGTTGTGCTATAGAAAGACTTATTGGTACCGTTGTTCGATGTAGCAACACTATTGTTTCGTTGCATAATATTATTTACATATGTTTGATGATGAAAGGAGTTAAGGGGTTAAGAACGAGGGAGCCATACAAGAAATTTTAGATTACTTATTTATTTTCAGTATGTTATAGGGAAATTAAATAATTGTATGTAAAAAATTCAATATTGATGAATGAGTGAATTATTTCGATAAATGTGAAACCAATACCGAATTTCTAATAACAATACTTAAACTAAACAGTCACAGTGGGATCAACTTCTTTACTCAACATTTATATTGAAATGGAAAACGTTTAGCCAGTACTACATGAAGTAGAATTTTTGAGTAAAATAACCATAAAAATTAACAAATATGTGTACATTATTTTAACATGGAAAGCTAACTTCTTAAAGCAACTCACTTTCTTTAAATGTACCAATCGAAACCAAATTAAACAAAGAAAAGAAAATTAAAGCGGAATAATTAAGTCGCAATTAAAATAGTGATTAAAGTACGACAATTATAATACAAATGATTTATTTCATGCACGCATGATGGAAATGCAAAAATTTATTGCCTTAGCAAAACAATGAAATTAAGAAAATATTTACACCGAAGTACAATATAAAAAAAAGTGTATAACTGTATACTTAAATGTACATGATGATTATCAATTAAAATATGCATAAAAACGAACAAAAAAAGAACTTACTCTTCAGATGATGATTTGGACAAATTCTTTTTCTTGCTTTTCCCTGTTGACTCAGCATTTGACGAAGTACTAGCACGTACTGCTGTAGCTAAAGAAGTAGTTGCTGTTGAGGGTATAGTTTCTTTTTTTTGTTTTCTTCCGGTGGAACCCTTACTTCCCGAATTACTGGTCCTCCTGGTTGGTGCTTCTTGGTCCTTTCCTTCACCGAGAGGTGATATGAAAATGTTACCCGGCAACGAGGATAATGAATTATTAGTCTGCCTTCCTGGCAATTTAATGTTACTAGTTGGTGCCATTATATGATTATCCGTTTCAGATTCAGTATCGGATACGTAGCGACAGTTCTCCTTATCCTCAGTGGTACAAGAAGAACAATCGCCACTATCCTTAGGTTTTCGTGATCTTTTTGACGATATAGATTTATTTGTTTTTGTTTTTACTCTCTTCAAAGTCGAAGTTAAATAGTCGTTTGATTCCGGGGGTTGGTATTCTCCTGATAGGTTTCCTTGTGATATCTGATCGACTTGATTTCCGGTGACAGTGGATGTAGATTCAGCGCCTACATCATCCGGTGTTAGGCAAAATGTCTCTCTCTGATATAAAAAATCACTGGAATTAGTTGTGGGTCTTACAGAGCTTGCATACGTGGATATACCACTGGCAGTTGAAGTCGATTGAGAGCTACGAACAAAAGCGATATTCATTAAATTTTTCCAATAACTGAACTACTCAAAAAGTTCAACATATAACGACATACTAAATATATGTAAGAAAGAAACGTGAAATGGGTACAAAAATGAAATAAACAACGCATGCTTACATATAACAAAAATGTCCAAAGCAAGAGAGAATGAAATCAAACCCGTTTAAGCACGTTCTCCCGAATTGTCTGACACCTATACTTGCTCTGCACTTCGATTTTGATTGATTTTTTCCCAAACTATTGCATATTATCTTCAGTGTCAAACAAGTCGTTTACGTCTCAGCCAATCTTATGATAAATAATAACAAAACAAAGCACTTTAATAGTTAGTTATAGTTGTCTGTCCCGGTAGGATTATAAAAGTAAAAGAGCTCTTCGCTGACTTCTTTGTACTACTTATTTTGTATTGTGTACAATTCAGAATTTCGCTAACCGTCTTCTTCGGCTTTTCGTTGTTGCAAGACGCGGTGGCTCGAGCAATAAGCGCTGTTCAAACCTGGCCCTTTCTAGACGTTCCGCTTTGGCCCTTTCCTGTTCCTGCCGTGCTTTGACCTCTACCAAATTTCGGATACGAGTTGAGTTACGAGTTTGTAGCAATCTGGAAATATCCAATTAAATGTTAAGACATGCTCTAAAGGTTAGGACTATGAAATTACTTTTTTCTCCGTAGTTTTTCTCGTTCCCGAAATAGTTGTGGCAGTTTCGGAAGGAAGTTCTCATTTAATATATTATATAAAGCTTTTTCTTTGCCATTTGTAGAAGATTTTAACTTTCCTGACAGATTTTGCCAATCTTCTTCCGTAAAGCAGATAACTTGCCAAATTTTGGTTTTATTGTTCTGCTTGGTGTCTTCTCGATAGAGACGTGTTCCATAAAAATACCAATAGCCAGAATTTTTGGAATCATATCCCAACGGCTCCACCCGAAGACTGTCTGCTTCTAAATTGCTTAGTATCACTTCCACATCTCGTGATTCTAAGCGAAAATGACAAAGCGCATGTAGTATGAGTAAGCGTTTTCTTACAGCTAGCGATTGAAAATCTATATCAGTATCGAAATGATTTTCAATGTTATGAATTCGACACTGTTGGCGCAAATAACGCCTTAAAAACATCTGATAATTGCTGGTTGTGATATCGTTTGCAACACACTTAAGAGCATCGCAACCCTTTAAAAGTCGCACTATAAGCTCAGGTACTAAGCCGACTTGATAGTCGGTTCCATCACATAAGAGAGCTGATTCTAAATCCTAGTGCAAAATATGAATTAGATTCGTGATCATAACTCGTCTTACTCAGCTTACTTCAATATCAATATCTGGCAAGTCAAACGCTGAACTAAACAACGAACAAAAATGAGATATACAAGGTATCTCCCACCATGATTGAATATCTAAAAGAAAAAAAATTGTGTTTAAAATAACTGTTCTCTTTTTGTAATAGAGACGTATAAATTTGTTAGCGTTATTTTCAAGACAATGCTCTTAAATAGTTTAATATATTTAGTGAGACTCTGTTGTTTTAGTTAATTTCTAAAGTTTTTTTTTAACAAATGTTTACAAATGCAGAGATGAAATTATGATTGCATTACAAAGTTTTCACTGATATGTAAAATGATAAAATCGTTTTTTAAGGATGATGATGACTAAGTTTGTAAACAATTGAAATTAAGACATTATTTAAAGAGCCAAAACGCATAATTCGTGATAGGGTCTACTATTTGACTGTTTTTGAAGATAATGGAGAATTTTTTCAAAAGTATTAATTCAAAAAAATTTAATTTTTGTAGGCTTTGATTAAATGGACAAAAAATTTATCTGGTCCAATCCATCCAACACGAAATTATGCACACAAGGGGTTATTTCATTTGATAAGCATAGTAATATGCAGTCTTGGAAGAAGCTTTATTATATATAATAATGAAGTTACATGGAAATATTTTTGAAATTGAGCATATATATTTTCAAATTTTGATCAATGCACTTTTCTACTAACTTACCAAGGAGGCCGATGAAAGTAGAAACCATTTATGGATACGATGTATATAGTATATTCTTTATCACCTTTGAAAATGATTTGTTTTTAATTTTGAAATTAATCCTTTTCGAAATGATTATTATGATCGACTTGGTTTATACTTGGTAACGTTGCTCTTGACTTTACTTCATAATTACATTGAAAGATAACACTGAAAAATACAAGTTATATCTATAAATTCACTCATCATTAAAAAAAATATTATGTATATAGTTTGAAGGAAAATCCCGCCGCCTATTTTTTCATCTTATAGAGAATAATCACCGCATATGGGTGATTGAAGAGGAAGTTTTTGCTTTACCCGTATCCAAACAGCAACATATGGGCTTCTCAAACGAGAAGGAAACGGAGGAAGAAATACGACATAGAAACTTTTTACCTTTCTTTTTTTTATTGATTGAATACATTTCTTCACATAATTTATTTACTCAGCATTTTCTCAAACCATCCTCCACTAACCATCAGAAACGCCATAATATTATGATATCCCAACGCTTAATTTAGTATTTTTTTTTCTTAAAATGTATATTGCACTCCCACCAAGAAATAAATTTCACTTGCGCAAAGTCCCTATTTTTTTGTATTGTAGATGAAAAATTTGGAGACAAGTTCTTCGTTTTGAAGACTTTCGAATTCTTAATTTAAAATTTGTTGTAGCTCACAAAACACACTTCAAGTTAAAAAATTTAAAAATAGGGTATTTTTACCGAATAAACATATTCCACAGGGTAATATTTTACAGTTTAAATAAGTGCTGCGGGCGAAGAAAAATATTTTGCCATTAATCGAATTCCTCAGAGGTGCTGGCACAAAATTAATGGTATTACTCATATGGCGATCCTCTTTCAACTGCAACGGCGATACAAAATAGAAACGCACAAACGTTAAATGCCAGTATGGGTAAATGAAATAACAGGCATTATCGCGCGTGTATTCTTCAACAAGAGTATACTCAAATAATATACAAAATGGAATGCCGACAGACATATGAGCCATGATATTTATTCTAATATTAAACACAACTCCATATGTAAGAGTAGAGCGAGTATTGGCACTGAAAGAAGTCAGGCAACATCATATGGTTGTCCTTTTCTTGATATTCGCCATGAAGAGACACGTTCGGAAATAATGTTGCCGAGAAAGTGTATAAAAGGCATTAAAATATATATTATTTATTTTTATAAACAATTTTCAAGAAAACTCACTTCAACAACTGTTCTAAAAATTCAACTTTCCTTAAAACAAAACAGTTTCTATTTTTTTTAATAGATGCATAGTAGATATATCAACATCTTTGACATTTGGGTGCTTCATCCGATCGTATGTTAGTATAATTATATGATCGAAACGAAGCGGATTGGTAAAAACAAAAACAAACTGAACATCAAAATAAAAATGGAATGAAGTTTTATCATTTGCACACTTTATGTAAACAAATAGGACAACATTTAAGAATTTGCTTACTTCATATATCTAAATATTCGCATTGACAAGTTATTTGTTCCATGACAGCATATGACAGCAAATTCAACCTACATGTACAATGTAAAATCGGATATGATAAAGATGAATTGTCAATTTTTTATAAAATTTCGCCTAAATATATATTTTATGCACGTTTCTGTATAAAGCATATGTAATTTTGTACCGTATTATTTTATTTGTGAATTGAACAAATATTTTGTTGTCGGATTGTCATCTTTCTTAAACTTATAACCATTACGACTTGGGTCTGAAATTCTGAAAAATGAATTTTCAAGTAAGAGCTGTAATATAATTATTTATTTAACGATGTTTCGAATCAAACTAACCGATTTCACATACGGATCGTAGAAGTTAACATGAGGTCATGTACGTTAGTGTAGAAACCCTTTTTTTTCGATTTCTGTGTTTCTGTTGTAGAATTATTAGTGTAAAGATATGCTTGTCATCTATAATAGTCTATTGTTCTGTCCAACTAATCGACGACCTAAAAGACGTCACCAATTTGACATACGACCACTTCAACAATTGTATAGAGCAGTTGGAAATTGATTTTAGTACTACGATGTAAAGTGTAAAGAAAAATCTGGGATTTGTCAAAAGCTTTATATCAGTTTGCGATTGTAGATGGGAGAAAATCGAAAAAAGTTTTTGAGTTGAGTAGTCAATCTTTTTTCCGATTGTTGGTGTGTTAACGAACCAGTGATTTTTTTTTTAACTAAAACAAAATAAATATATAGTTTATCATCATAAAGTATAACATTTTCGAAATTCGGCAGAGCAAAGAAAAATTGGGTTTACCTTACACACAAACGTATGCCTGGCGTTTAAAACACAATTGTATCGGCAATCAATAAAATCTGTGAAAAGGTAAAATGATGTGTAGAAGTAAAAAAATATTAAGTTAGATATGTTGTAAAACGTCTTGTAATGGATCTTATTGTTTAAAGTATATTTATGTGGATGTGCTGAAAAAGAAATGAAATAGTTTCTTATTAATTTCATAAATGTCTAAATCAATGCAGTCGAAAGTGAAGGTGGGGAAATAATGCTTGTCTGGAGGTAATATGTGAGAGCATATATTTTGGGGAAAGGTCTTGCTGCTTCAGGTTTTTAATCGACCCAGTGTTAGTGTTTTGAGAAATGAAACTCGAGCCGGGCTAATGAAAACTATATTCTATTGGCATGACGTGCATTGCTAATAAACAGTAGGTAGTCATCTGCACAATTTTTCTTCAAGGATTTATTTAAATGATAACCACGCCCGTATTATCAGGTTGAGGAGTCAAACAATCAACATTTACAACCCTTTTTTATGAATATAATGCTTATGCTGGGTTTTGTTGAGTACGGATTGTTAAGAAAGTGTACAGTATACAGTTTTTGTTTGTGTTAAATAATATGATGACTTTCTGTTCGTTTTTAGTTCTACGATTTGGTGTGCATGCAATTAATATGCACTTTTATGGTAAGTTTGCAAAAGCAACAATCAAATAAATTTCAATGAAGTGTGAATATGTTAAAGTATGTATAAATGATATTCTGAGTTGAGTAAGGACCAATTTAGAAGAACATTGTTTTTTCATTTTTTCTTCATTGTACTATATGTGACTTTTGATAGATGATATCTTATTTCAAGATTAAATATTGGCTTTAAAAATTAAAAGCGGGTCATCCTATAATGTGTAGATAATAGCAGTGTGATCTAATTGAAAATCTAGTAAAGGAACCATACAATCTTAATTTATGACCTAAAGGGAAGAAACCTGTTTAAAAGATTCAAGAAATCGGATCCTCTTTAAGTATATAAACGTTTAATTTTGATATATTAAGAGAAAAGTTTACTTCACTTGCTTTCTTTATTATTTATAATTGTTAACCTTTAAATACTGTTTGATATATAAATCTCGGTATATGTATTCCCAAAGATAATACAGTTTTGTATTCTTCTTTTGATGTCGTAAGTGAATTTTGCTGCAATCAGTGCAACTTTGACTGTGTTAATTAAATTTCTTAAAGTTTGTTCTGTTATCACTTTAGTCCGACTCATATTGATAAAGATAAATAAACGTCCACTGATAACCATCCAATTCCCAAAATATATGATATGACTAAGGCATTAAAATTCGTTTCTACACTTCATCTATTGTAGCTACAATTTTAAAAATACTTAAAGAAACGAGGCCTATATGAACGCTTTTCCTCTTTTCCAACTTTTCGTTGCAAACTTAGTAGAAAAATGGCTACATTACATATATGTTTATATAAAAACATAAGTAAGTAGTTCTTACTGAATTCAAACTTTTTATAAGAGTTTTATAAAATTAACCGAACTCTGAGTGATTATAATACCATATATTTGCTAATTGTTCGCAAGACCTGACACCTTATATTAACCAAAAAGAAATCAAGCATGTCAAGTAAAGAGTTTTCAAGATTGTATACGCTGTAAATTTGAACATATTTGAATTGTTGCATAATATTATTTTCTTAGTAATGAGCAATGTTAATACCGACATAAATTAAATTATAAAAGTACGTCTTCTACTTATGCTTACAGAATAGCATAAAATTCGCCTATACTTATAATTGAATTTATTGATTTATTAGCAGCATGACACGATGTAGTCTTGTTTATGAACCAACAACATACATTTTTAATGTAGATGCGTACATTCGTAAATTCATAAAAAACAGATTGAGAAAAAAAAACACTCACTTATGAAGATGTACGCGCTTCGATTTCATCTTGCCCACATACACACAGCAACTGAAACGTGTGTTTGCACTAGCTTATAAATATTCAAAGGTACCACTCGATTAGGTACTTCAGGTAACAATACTATGTTTATAGCTGACGTAATACATAGAACGTATGTACCATTCTCCATACAAAGAAAAAACTAGAAATATGCAGTAATTTTTAAAGATCAAATCGATTGTAAATTATTAGAATAAAGATTCGGCAAATAGAAAGACAGTACGAAGCCAGTCAGTAACATTACATAGTTGGGTATTCTTCTCTAAACTGTAGGTAGTTACTTTATTTTGTTCGAAGGCTAATGTATGGGCGCACCTTCATTTAAATATAATACTTTAAGCGGCCAATTAATTAACCTGACACCGCTTTCTGCGGTTGGTAGTATACCAAACAATATTCGTATTTTTATGTGGCAATATATGAGTTGATATTGAACATTTAAATGTTAATTCAAAGAGTTGCATGATACTCATGCTGTCATACGCATATTTTTTTTTATAATATACAAGTAATATACACTCATTTTCATTCTGCGTGCCGGTTTTACAATGGAAAAATTTTAAGTGATAGTGTATGTAAAAGTCGCTAAATTTATGGTTGACTATCCGTCATACGACTATATTGGATGACATCACCAAAAATTGTAATTTACAAATTGTGCCCGATTTAAAGAATATTTTTTTATAATTGGCGCGCGCTAAAGGGATTGTTTTATACCCTTAACTGACCGGAATTAAATCAAAGCAAGGACTGAAGGTATAGAGGAAGAGAAGGAAAGGAAGTACCGATGCACATTAATTATAAAGGCCTGTGGATTGTAATGAGGTTTGTTTAAAAGGGAACGGGTGAGCATTCCTATCGAGGCGGGTATTGCGGGTGAAATCTTGAAGGAAAGAAATGCAGCTGGCTAGCTCATTAGATCTTTTTTTTTAAATAGCGATAAAATAGTGGTAGACACGCAAGATGCATCTTTTTGATTTTTTAAGTGCTATGAAAAACTGAGTTTGTGACTATTAGGTAATTGAATTTGAACATATGTTGTCATAATTATGAAAAAATGCGTTGTACATTTTCATTCGTTTCATGATGCAGTATCATTAAATATCTACAATATTTTTTTTCTTTGCAGCAGATTTTTGAGTGATTGCGAAAAATTACGAACAACGAAATTCACTATTTGGTTAAATGTTGCAGCTGTAATGCCTTAAATGGGAAAATCTGAAAACAACAACCGTACAATAACAAGTGTTTCCCCTAAAGTTCAATCAGATGTTACAAAAGGACACCTGTACTGCTTGAAAATCAACCGATATCGAAGCAATTCTGTAGTTTCCGCGCAATACAGAATGCGCAGATTGTATGATTTCGTAAACGCTTTCTTTAAATAAGCAATGTATGCGAACGTCTAAAGAGAATCCAACATGAATTGTGATGAGAGCGACATGCAGAATTGTACATTAACGGAAGGTAGTGTACGATCATCTATTGCTCCCAATATAGAACACAATGGAACTAGATCAAGTGAATTGCCTTGTGCAGCAACTTCACCAATTGATGAGTCGCATGGATCCGTGTTTCAAGTTGTCGATTTGAGCTGTAACAGTGAAAAGTCAAGATCGAAAGCACCTCCTCTTGATATAAACCACAAACAGAGCAGTGGTTCATCAACCAAAACATGCGAAGTTGACTGTGGGGAAGAGAGAGATACATTCTCACCTGTTAGTAGTATTAGCACTCCAAGCGAGCCTGGAAGAATAGGTGAAGTAGAACAACACAAATGCAATGGAAGTGCAGATGTAGACAATAAAATTTATGAAAAAAAAGGCAAACATTCAGCACCAGCTTTAACAATTTCTACCACAAAAGAAGAAAAACAAAGACAAAACGAGGAAATAGTCATAATGGAGACCTCTTCCATATCTTCTGAAACAGGCTCTTGGGAGTCGATATTTCCAAATCACGGCAAAATAAGCGGAGCAGATGTTCGAAAGTGCTGCAATGACTTTTTGCAGAATGAACGAAAAAACTATTATGGGGGGATAGAAAGATCAGTAAACGTTGCTGCTTGTTTTATTGATGCTTCATCATTGCACGATGACGAAGGAGATCATTTAATATTTCGAAATGCAGACATGAATGCACTCGCCAGTTCTGCTAATACCCAACAACTTGAAACTTTTCACAAGGCGTTCAAATTCTGTAAAGGCAATCGTCTGTCCAGCAGTTTGGATGAGAAAATAGAAGAACTAACAAAAAGTAGCAGCTCTAGCGAAAACTCCCCCCAAAGGCTAACGGATATTGATCAAGTAAACAATCTTTCTGACGAAGAAAAGCTCTCTAGAAAGCGGGAGAAAACGAATCAAAACGAACAGTACGTTAAAAAGAGTTCTCCGCGTCTATTTATGAAAGCTGATGTGAATACAAGTGAAGAACGTGATTGTTCTTCATCGTCTTCTGATGGTAACGAAGCGGTAAACTTAAGGAAGGAAAAGGAACGAAAACAAGGACAGTTTGTTTTTCAGCATAATATCCAGCAATTTTCGGGTCATGTCATTAGCTCAAAAGCTCCATTCACAAATGATGTGAGCTATACTACAGACTATTCCTCATCAAGTCCAGCGGCTAGTTTGGTCTGGTCATCTGATGTAGAACGTAACCATAAGTCATCCTTAATGCTACCTGACACCCCTCATAACTCTATTGTGCAACTCCATAGCAAAATAGATTATCGGGATTCTGGGGCATATTGCAGTGATGCAACCGATAGTCCTGTTCCTGCGCCTAGAACACCAAAGCGGTATTCCAAATTTGATGAAGCGAATCCAATTGTGTCTGGAGGAGCTTCAATCCAAGATTTCAGTGTAAAACAATGCGAAAGTCCTCCCGTCCGAAGGAAAACGGACACTTGTCCAATTGTTTCAGGTGGATTTATGTCGTTGGACTTTGAACGAGAAAATCACGACGAAGAAGAATTTAAAGTGAAACCAAAGATGCGGAAACCTCAGGCACCAGGAGTGTCATCATGGGTAGTTGATATGAGTGACTGTAAAAGTGCAAAGGACACAAGCTCCTCGTCCAGTGCTGAAACGACATCCAAAAATGAAATGGGTTACTTCGTCCCATTAGTAGGTAGCCCAGCGCAAGAAAATGAACATAAAGGCGAAAAAAAGGAGCAATTTTTAGAAAATACCAAGAAACCTACAGGTTTTTATGTAAACTTATCAGGGGACAGTGATTGTTGTACTGCTAATACATTACCCTCACAGATGGAACCAATCCCAGCAAGCCGAGAATCGAACGATAAAAAGAACATATTTTCAATGTTTATAGACTTTGGAGATAAAAAAACTACTGTAAAGAAGGAACCTTTGTCATTAGCTGCTCGTCTATCCAATTCTTTTAACTTAAAAAAAAACAATAACGATGATATTATGAAGTCCAGCACAAGCTCAACAGAAACGCTAATGTCAAAAAGTAGTCAGCATCCCCAATCGGATTCCGATCAAAAGGTTGATGAGAAAGAAGAAAATGAGAAAGTTAATGAACCTCTGCCCACCACTGTAGCGGCAATTCGTAGAATCTCCAAGAATTATTCAATTTCCAGCGAAGCGAAAAGACACTCTTGGACAAATAATCCAGCTACTATATCGACGAAAACTGATTGCAAGCGTTCTATGTCCTTAACAGGGGACAAAGGACTAATGCATATTATTGATAAAATTCCTTTGATTTCAAAAACATCAAGCTTATCAGTTGACTCGTCATTGTCACCATTTGATGACTTGAGTTCTTCAAAAAGTGAACTGGGAAGTTGTTTTTCTAATAATTCAACCACATCGGGTTCCTGTAGCGATGGCGGCGCAAATGGTGGTCATATTTCTGCTGCCTTGAAAGTTAAAAAAAGGAGGAAGGATGTCCAATTGAATGAAACTTTTGACAAGAGCAGCATGGCGTCCATTACCGACGGTATACTTTCTAAAGATCTCTCACCACTTTCGACTGAAACCGATACGGAGGATCTAACATTCCAACAAGAAAATGATGGTACACAAAACTCAAATGAAACATCTCATCAACAATTAAAAGAAATTCCTCCACGTTCCTTGATAATGGAGACAATTCTCGAAGCAAAAGAGACATCGTCTCCCAAAAAATCATCGTCAAACTATTCATCTACCCACACAATGGAATCACTTAACGCTACAATTGAAAAACAAAAGCAGCTTTTAGAGACCGTTACTGAAAATACTGCAGCGGAGTCACAATCTTTTGTAAAGCTTTCAGATATGGACAAACCAATAGTTGCGAAATTTGAGCTTCATTCGCCAAGTGAAACAATGTCTAAATCTGTTGGAAATCATCGGCAAATCAATCGGCTTTTCCATGAAGCTACTCGCGCTCGACCTCATTCGTGGACAATGACACGGTCTACTGGTCCCAGTATTTTAAACATAACGAATTCCGTGGATAATTTAAAGAGTTTGTCAAGGCTTTTTCCTCAATTTTCAAAGGAGTTGAGTTGTAGCTTACCAAATGATTTCCCTGGAAATCTCGAGTTGTTGGATTACGCAAATTCCTCTGACTTTTCAATTAATTCTAGCCTCACATCTAGTTTTAGTCGTTCCGGAATGGATGAATCATCCATTTCGTGTCGGCAACCGCGTCGACTCGGTGAAGATCTGCTTAAAATGTTTCTGCAAGAAATTGCAACCGATATGACCGTTGAGGTTAACGGAAGACGTATAAAAGCTCATAAGTGTATACTTCGGTCGAGGTGTCAATATTTTGCCGCAATGTTGGCAGGAGGATGGGCGCAAAGTTCTGGTAATGTCGTATCCCTTCCGGGATATTCGTACAGCGCAGTCCATTTTGCTTTGTGTCATATATACTCAGGAGCATCCCACCCTCCAGATGGAATTAGTTTAATGGAACTGGCGGCCTTAGCAGACTTGCTAGGCTTGGAAGGGTTGAAAGAAGTCACGGCACACGCATTGAAGAGCAATTATTGTCACAATTTTCATAAGCCTTGCTCAGGGTGTATTGACGGTATATTACAAGTTTTACCCGTAGCACTTAACCATGCTTTAGACGATTTGTACAGAAAATGTCTAAAATGGACATGTCGCCATTATTCAAAAGTTTGGCCGACGAGGTCATTTGCTCAGCTGCCTTCGGATATATTATACAGATGCCGACAGCAAATTGTTGCATATTTGGTAAGTATTAAAAAAAACGTTGTTATATAAGTATGTACCTCGTTGCACCTTAAAATTTAAAACAATATTGCAACTTTTTTTAATACACAATGTTTATTGTATTTGTATTTGATTTTTAGACATCTGAAACAGTGCTGGATTCTGTTTTGGAATTAGATAATTTGCTTGCGCAGTTAGCACCATTCAGATGGGCTTCGGTTATCGAAAATCTTGTGCGAGATATCCTTGATGTTGCGTATGTTTATGTAGGTGACCATTTCTCGAGCCTTATTGCCAGTGATAGCTTTCTTTCATTGGGACATGACAAAAGCTGTCATATTCCTCGTTTAGAAAGTCTTTTACTTCGTACAGCATCGTCACTATCTCCTGACCAAGCATGTCGTAGTTATCAAAGAATAACACGCCTTAATACAGTGTTATCTGCAAAGATCCTCAAAATGCCAAATTTGGGTGAACTAGCAAAAGAATTACAAGGGCTACATGAGGAGGAGCTTGAATGGAATGACGAGTTTATTCGATTGATACGTGCCATTTTGTCTGCTGTTGAGAAATGCTTAACATTGCAATGCTCTCGTGCGATGCGTGTCAACTCCTGGCAAAGAATGGATCTGGAACTTAGAAAAAAGATTCAAACACTTGCGCGGCTGACTGAACCAGTTGACATACGACGTGGAAAAGCTGTGGCAAAAGCATTTTCATTTGGTGGCAGCACGAGCAGGAATCAGGATCTCTACCAAGTCAAGTTAGCTATACAAGCTCATTCGAAACGAGCTTTAGCAAACGATACTCAATTATTTAAGGCAACAACTCATACGCAAACCCATGTGCAGGAACAGAGCATTCAGACAACAGAACGTGGTGTACAAGCGAATAATGAAATCAACGAAGGAAAAGGTAAAATCGCATTGAAAGTTACATAATTTTTAATAATGCTTTATTTTTAGGTAAAGTTCTAAAGACAAACTCAAGAGCACATGTTCCCCTTATCGCCAAACAAACTGGTAATCAAACAAACGATAAATCGATAACTCACCGTCGAACGCAGTCAGAAGCTTCTGCTCTGCGAATATCCGGTCAAAAACAATCAAAATCAAATTCCGAGTCAACCGAGAAAACCATTAGTTCTCGGTTAGTTGAAGTGCGCCCACGATACCTTGAACCTCGAAAACCAAGAGGAACCGCAAGTAATAACGGGCCTATTCGAAGTCAAACAAGTTCAAGCATTCCATCCGCAATAACGAAGGGCAAACATATTTCTTCTAGTGACAGCTCCAGAAATTCTAGTCCTGCTGTACGTAAAAATTTGTCCAATTCTGAAAAGAAAATTGGCACAAAGTCTATAAACATGTCAATGGACAGTTTAGCTTCGCCATCACGAAAAAATAATTCAAACAAAAAGCATTCAGAAACATATGAAGTATGCGCAGATTCGCTTGCAGATAGCATGAAAAGCTCTATGATAACGAATAAGACCATTTCCCAAGAATCATTAACAGGTGCAAAACTTTCACTTTCAAATCCAATAATCAACAACAAAGCGGCCCTGAGACAGTCAAAAGTACAGGCAAGTCAAAAAAGCGCTCCTAAACGCCCCCTAGTAAAAGGCCGACAGATATCCTCACACAATACAACATCCGCTGGTTCCAGCCCTTCGTCGTTAACAAACAAGTCCGGAAGCCGTCTATCCAGCGTGAGCTCAGTTAACTCTCCCCGTGATGCTTTTAAGAATCGTTCTATATCCGTCCCTGGAAACCAAACG
This sequence comes from Eristalinus aeneus, assembly GCA_955652365.1. Taxonomy (NCBI): domain Eukaryota; kingdom Metazoa; phylum Arthropoda; class Insecta; order Diptera; family Syrphidae; genus Eristalinus; species Eristalinus aeneus. The sequence goes on along the minus strand of OY019134.1, from coordinate 78,000,950 downwards.
TCTACATCTACTGGTCAACCGACTCCAACAGTAGTGCGAAAGAGTTTTTTGAGCGCGAAATCACGCGAAATTCTTGCACGACGAGCAGAAAAAAATAAACAACAAATGCAACAGCCAAGTAGTGCGGAACAAAAGAATCACTCAACTATGTCATCGATATCAAAGCCTCACACATTAGTAAGAGGAGGACCTGGACGTGAAAGTTTACCACTATCTTACAGAAATTCATATTCAAATATTCCAACACGGCGACCAAATTCTCTTCATTTGAAAAAGACGATCCTTGGAGACCAAAAAAATCTCAGTAACCGACATCAAGATTCACCAAAAATAAAAAACAAAAATTCTGTTTCCAATGGTAATAGTACAATTGAACTCCATATTAAGTGCTCACCACCAAAGGAACCTAAAATAAATTTGATTGAAACGAAACTGGAACGATCGAGTACATTTTGCAAAGACTCATCAGATTTGTTAATGGATGAACTGCAGATTATTGAATGAAGGTTCGTGTATATATTTTCTTTGTTGAAAATTAAAATAATGACTTTACTTTTTATTACATTTTGTTGTTTTTAGGAATACAATACGATTGCAAAGTTAGAATGCCTTCTCTGACGGTAAAGGCATTTAAAGGACTCCAATTTTATTGCTCGAACTGAATATAATAAATCTTTTAATAGAAGAATAATTATTGAAGAACAATACAGCTCTAGTCAAAACGTAATAATAATTTATTTTTAAAATCAAGAAATACTTTTATGGCAACAATTTCAATGGGTGATGTAATTTGTTCAACTTATCATTGATTTAATGTAATATGTCTATCAGCGATATCGTCATGAATATACGTTATGATGATTACAGTTGAATTGGTCAAAATGTTTTGTTTTGCATTTGTTTAAAACGAAAAAGTAAAAAGAACGTGATAATAAAATTTCTATTAGTAGTAGAATACTGTTATATTAAAGGAGTTTATTTAATTAAAGAAGTTAACATGAGAATTGAATAAATGTCATTATCGAATTAAAAAAGAATGACCATTATTTGATGTACTGTAAGTTCATGCTAATCTGAAACAAAGTAGAAGAGCATACGTTATTAATTACTCAGTTAATATAATTTCTCCTCTGAACTTAAATTCTTATACGAAATATCGTGATATAGTAAAAGAAAACTTGCATTCAAATTCAATGAACAAAAAACAAAAGGAACAATGCTACGCATTTTATTATTTATTATTTTGTAAATGTTTTTATATTATTTTATATCTTGTAAGTATTTAAGATATACAACTTTTGCGCATATACTGGAATTATGTTAAAATATACTGCAAATAATTTGAAATGCTGCGCAAGGCAAACAGACATTTTCAAATGTCCAAGGCATATTGCTTACATAGACACTTATTTTGATTCCTTCCATACACCATTTCATAAAAATGATTCTCCTTTATTTGCTGAAAGTTAATGTTAATGATCCGATAACATTCATTTGTCCTCCCCTCCTCTCCTGCTTATATGTATGTTAAGTTGGTTGACAATACAACATGAAATTCATGTGCTAAATAAATGAGTTTTCCCAACAATTAGAACAATATTATCTTACTTAATCATTAAATTTTAAAAGACTGTCAAAAAATCTATTACAACTGTCACTATCATACAATTGCCTTCAAAAAATTTTGCAATCAAATGTACTTATTCTTTTATAGAATGGCTCGCATACTCAGATTTGTCCATATGGCCCTCGGAGGTTTGTCTCATGTTTACAAAAATTGCATTTTTCAGTTTTTATACGACTGTGTACGGTAGCAAGTATTTTAGCAGGTACATTGCTCTAACCTTATTCTGAAGCATTGTCTGTTCTGTTTAAAAACTCAGCGCTATAAGAGATGTTTGTGCACGTACTGTGTTAATTTTTTAAGCTCATTTCTTTAGAAATAAATTTGTATTCTTTTGTGTTTTGGGATTTCCCGTATTATCATTATTTAATTAAAGATAATAAGTATCTTAGTAAGAATTAAGATTGCTTGGCTAATATCATATTAAATGTGTCGGCTCATTGAATATACATAAATGTATTCATAATTAAAATGTTATTAGTCATTTCAACAAAAAGGAAATGAAATGGAAAAAAAAACACTTAATTTGCGTCCGATTTTTAATTTAAGTTATAAATTGTTAATACTAGGTATTTTAGGTTTCGATAATACCTAAACAAAATCTGTAAGCCGGAACGTGTTTTTTTTTACTTTTTTTTTTTATTTACAAATGGGTATATTTCTTCTCCCTGCTTGTGATTTCGTCATTTCAAGCATAATTAAATGCACCGAATGCTTTTGTGATAGAAGATCGTGAGCTTGCAAAACTTTTGATACCAAATTTTAATAAGTTTTAATAAGTATTTGGAAAAATGTTGGCAATTTTTTAAACTACCAAATGTATTTTTTATTAATTTCAGCAACTAAAAAAATCGAGATTGTAAATGTGTTTTCTTATTTTCCACGTATGTGCTTCCTTAAGAAACTCTATACTTCATATGTTTTACTTAACTTAGCTTTTATCTAAGTTAATACATGATTTTAAAGTATCGGTCATAAAATAGCCATTTTGATTATTTTTAATAAAAACTATTCAGAATAAATTAAAAATGGTCTTTGATTTCTTCATATATACGGCTATTGGTATATAGCATATATACCATATTTTGAATAGAAGTGGAATTTGTATGCAATTCCAGATAAAGGCAGCAGTATAAGCGAATAATATTGTTGGACGGATATTGAGGACGAGTTAGTCAAAAGGAATATAGATTCCTCAAGTAAATTCTTTAAGTGAGATGGCCATTATTATTTTCGGTTTTCGACGTTTATATTGGAAACCGTTGATTTATCCAAAATTCATAGTTGACAGCCATATAAGCAAACATTTATCAACGAAGTTAACCATAATAAGGCTGTCTGTTTACGTTGTCCATCACGGTGTCAATTTCCAAATACACTGTTTATTTCTAACTCCACTCCTCCGTCCCTGGTGCTCTAGACACCAACCACACTTTTAGTAATAACAATTTGTATGTTTAAAATATTTATTACTACTTAAATGATAAATGATTTATAAATTAAGCTTGACCCTCCGTATTTGATTTCACCCATTGATTAAAAACATTTCTGCAGTGAATAACAACACATTCATTACTGCAGTACTCATCCTCCCAGTCTGGGTTTACTATTGCTCTTTTATTGCAATTCTCTCGAATACAAATCAAACCGGATCCTATTTCATTCAAAGGTTGAACGTTGTCAGGTTGTGGGTTAGTTGGAGAGTTGTTTTGAGCGACTGTAGAACTAACATTATTGCAGAAAACAACATTATTCGATGCGCCCATAATTTGCTGCTCTTGTTGCAAGTTAGAAGAGTCAGCACTATTTCGTGGTATTGTAAACACAGCCGGTCTTGAGGCGATCTGCGCCGATTTAGGAGATATGTTCTGCTGTTGTGTTGTATTCAATTGCTCGGTGTTGTTTGCAGATATTTCATCCCCGCCTATATGACGCTGTTGCAAGTTTCGGTAAATTGTCATTTTTTTAATGTATTCTTTTTTCGCAAGTTCTGTCTTTTTGTTGTAAACATTTTTATGACTAGGGTCTAGGACTTGCCACATAGAATTGACGATCTTTGAAATATCTTCAAATGAAGTATTTGGGTTTTGGGCTTTGATAGCACTGACGGTATCCCGGAAGAATAAACCATACGCTGATGTGGGTCTGACGGGTTCTGTCATATCAATTTTAGGAAGTTGACTTTGGGTTTCTGCGGCAAGCGATTGATTTCCGAATGCATTGAACCTGTTAATACCAGTCACATCTACCTGCGTAATGCACATTTTTTATTCAAACAATTTAGTATACGCCACTTATAGCCACAAACTCTTACAGACTGTACAGGCTCCACATCCGTTAAATCGAATTCTTCATCACCAAAGGATGGCGTATGAAATTGTGTGTTCATAATTGGATAATTTCTTGAGTTGAATAAACGAAGTGTACACAGAAGGTTTATTGGGGGAGTTGGAGTGAAGTATTTTTTATTTAAATGAGCTAGAATTCAAATTTAATATTTGCAATCACTATTGAAAGTAAAGCTTTTATTTAACACTCTTAAAATCATGCAAATGTAGGGAAAATTTCTAGCAGATGCACAGTGCTGCTACGCAAATGTCACTTTGACAATTTGCACATTACGATACATTAAAATTCTATGACATATAAAAGGTCTGTTTGTGTAATATATTTTTAAAGTTAGTTAGATTTGGTAATTTTGATATGCAAGTAAGTTATTTTAATTATTATGTAATTCTATTACATTTCATTTATATTACAATGTAAGAGATTACAGATGAACACAGCTTTATTTTCGATCGCATAAGTTTGAAACAGGAAAAGTTTAATAACGTGAATTATTCTTTACAGGGTATATTTAGAAAATTAGATATAATTTCTGAAGCAGTCGGTAACTACAAAAAACATAATATATTTTGGCCGTATAGTCCCTTAAAAAGCAAACCTGCCCGGTTTTTCTATACGTACGTGCTGGTTAACTGAACATTCGCCTCTCACCAATTTATGTATATAGGTGCATATAAAGAGCCTTGAGTGCTTGTTGTCTTATCAGGAGCCACTGAATCAAGCTTTTATAAAAGGTAAGGAGCATTATAAAAAGGTAAGGAGCATGTTAAAAGAAAGTTCGGTAAGAGAGCGTTTATATGTTTGCCGTGTATAAATTAGATTATATGTTAATCTTTGTGCATTGAATTAGTTCATCTTTTTATAGCCTTATTACTTATTACTTCTTTTAAATTTTTATCATGGGATTGCTAGGTAGCTTTTATTTTTTGGGTAATTACTTATGGTTGATAATTAGAAAAACATGAATAATGTTAAAACAGTTACGTTCAGGTTATTCTCAAGCTTTGCGGTATTTGCCTTATAATCGAACATGATGGGAATTTTCATTTGATTTTAAAAACTTTCCAGTAATGTCCATTTTCCAAAAGGACATAAATCTGAAACAAAACTTCGATTAAAACTGTGCTCCTTATTAGTTTTTCACTATTGTGTATATTTGTATCTTGTGCTTTGAATATACACTACTGTGCCATTGAATTACGCGTTGTTCAGACAACAGATAAAAGAATTTTTGAGATTTTTGTCAAACATTTTTCATGCGAACACCAGGCAGGTAGAGTGCGACGCTCACACGCCAAAGGTCTAGGTTCGATTCCCGGCTGAACACTTCGAATCGAAACCTCTTTCGAACTTCGAATCGAAACCTCTTTCGAGCTGCTGACAACACTCAAAGAGTAATAACTGTCTAAGAAAGCTTCTCAAAATGCGCCGTTCGGAGTCGGTAAGAAACTGTAGGCCCGTCTACTCGTTAGAGAACATGAGCGCGCACAACACGAGCAGTTGATGAGCAAGCTAGGCCCTGGTCCCCCTGTGGACTGTCGCGCCATACAATTAATTATTTATGGTATATGGCATTTGGTCCACGAAAAAGCTTCGTGTAGACATCACAAGACATCACATTTTTGCAAATTTTGATACTGTTTGAGAGTGGTGCTGAATTTAAGCCGCATCAAAGATTCTCTCACAAATAAAAAACTATTCTGTTTTGAATATCATATAATTTGATATGAATTATTTTTCTACAAAAAAAATTAAATATATTATTTCTTAATAACTCTATTTTTATAACGTATCTATCACATTGGTTTGAATAACATTTTGTACATCATTCTGTACAAGTAAATATTTACAGTTTATATATATATATATATATACATTCGACAGGCAACTCAATTTACTTTTATTTTCGTTTTTGTGATTCAAGATATGTTGCAGTAAATGTAAGTAAGCGATATCTCTGCTTTAAATTTCGAGCTCGAACGTGAGCAGAATTAACTTCTTCAGTAAAATTTCCGGGGAACCAGCCAACGGCACCATCTCTTATTCGTTCACCGTTAAACCAGCCTAAAGTAGAGAGATCAGTGAATAGTTTGTTTATCATTTTTGAACGCATTCTTACCATCAGGGAGCTTTCGTGACACATTGATCACGTCTCCAACCTCCAAGCCTAATAAGTCTGGTTCATTTGCGATAAACTCATGCTTAGCAATTACTTGTGGACAATCCCATTGTTCATAAAGTCTTTCACCTGGAGTTTCAGCTTCCGGTGGTCTTGTGGCTTGAAGCCATCTTTCCATTTCCGAAACAGAAGTGCATGATAAAACCTTGTATAAAAAAGTGATTTTATAATTTTTCAAATGTTGCGAATTTTATCTCATATACTTACAAGTTCAACAGTTTTTCTCTCATGATTCTCCAGCAGTGTCATTAGAATTAAGTTTCTCCCAGTTTGACTGGCTTCTTTGGTTGGTAGCTGTGGAATAGTATCTCCTGATGAAATAGATAACATATTTCGTGGACAATAATCGAAAACTGTAAATTGTTCTTCATTTTTCCGTTTTGTGAGGACCAACAGGTCCGAGAATAGAAATGCATAAATGTTTGATTTTGTAAATTTTTTTCCAAAAGTTAATTTTGCATCATCTCCTCGCCATATTAAATGTACAAATTCCCCTTTCTTCACTAAGTAACGTGGTTTTGATCCAATTTTAGCCACACCCATTGGAGCAATGGCTAACGCTCGTATATGGGATGGAAATTCTAATTGTCTTGAGATTCGTTCAATTTCATATGCTTGTTCACAACGATTTGCTGCTTCATTACACTGTGCTACTATCTTGTTTAATATGGCCAACGTCAACTTCCAACTTTCATATTCATCATCGTTGGGATGAACTTTACTAAATACTGCATCGATAAGTAATGGTAAGCGAGTGATTCTCTGCATTGGCAGCATTAGGAATGAATGTAATGTCAGTCCGCAACATACAGGATCAGACTCTAAAATGTCTAATTTTTGACAGAAAACCCCTTTAGCCTCCTTTAACTTTCGGAGAACTCTGTCCATCTTGCCCTGATGTTCGCAATACGAAATATAGACATGGAAATTTTTTTCAGCACATTCATATATACTTTTACTTAATCCCAAAAGCATGATATTGTCTTGCCAACAATTTTCAAGTTCACTCAAAAGTTTTTCTGTGCATTCATGTACCGGCACAATATATGAGAACAAGGTTTTTCGGTCTCTTGCATTAAGAATTGTTGTATCATTAAAACTGGAATCATTCATAAAGTGACTTCGCAGCAGATTAAGAGACTTAAGATAACTAGCTTCTGAAGTTATAATTTCAAATTTTGCTTCCTGAAGACTTCGTTCTCTGGGAGACAACGTTTCTGAAATATATTCCAAAAATTAAAAATATGAATAATGCGTCCATATATATTATATTTACGTAATATTTCCGAAACGATCACTTCCGGAATCTCACTCCAAAGTGTTCGGGAAGGCCCAGATTTTGGGCCAACTAATTGAAGAGCAGTCGGTCTTGTCTTCTTGTTCCGATCATTATCAGGTGTTTTCCCTCCAATCTCTTCATAACCATCAGTGGATTCACGATCTTCTAAATCCCGCGATATTGACTAGCATAAAATAAGGTTAATGTTTCCATTTACTAAAACTTATCTTTGAAAATTGAAATAAAATATACCTCAAGCTTTTCAGCGTTATATATTTGATATAGGGGCTCATTTAAAAAAACGTGGTGGACAGTTTCATCACACATGATTCCTTCGTTACCTGTTGAAACCCCTGAGCTTCCACTTGAACTTGCGACTGAAACCCCACTTGTTTGATACAAACCAGCTTCTGCATACCAGGATGTGTTTGATGTGTTCTTTGTTAAATTTAAAGATTGCTTCTCGAAACTACCATCTTCGGTACTCATATTGTTATCAATCTTAAAAACACCACATTCAGTGTACCATGAAGTTGTAGACAGCCTTTGCTTTGATTTCTTAATATCATCAGGCAAAGTTGGGGGAGGCGGTGGAGGGTCATTTGGTCGTATTCCTATAGTTGTCCGTCTTCTGTAAGAATTTGAGTTTACATCCTTTTTGTTCTTTCGGACTGCTGCAACTGGCTTATCAGTCATTTGGTTCTGTTTAAGTTTTTCTGTGACAAAGTCAGTAGATGTTTTCTCAAATATTCCAGAGTCATGTTCATTAGATGCTTCCGATACGTAAAAAGTACTTCTGGCAGTTGTTAGTAAAGGAATGTTTTTATTTTCTACGCCTGTCCCACCAAAACTCTTTAGCCTGGATTTAAAACTCTTTCCAGTCTTTGATTTGGATCTGAATGCAATATCATTTGCAGTAATAAGGTTCTTTTCAGAGGTACTTAACTGAACTGCTTTATCTATGTTGTTTTGACTAGAAGCTTTATGATTTGGATTATGAAAGTCTGTGTTCTCGTAGATGTTTTCGTCCTTAGGATTAACATTTCTCACTGGCCTATCGATAATGGTTTTATTTTTAGTTTGTGGTGTCTTCGGCTTATCTGGCGCCCTACGAGTGGGCTTAAGGGTACTTTGATATTCATTGTCCTCCACTTGAAATTGAGTATTTTCGTACATTTTAGCTTGTACGCTATCTGCGAGATTCTTGTTTGGATCACTTGGCGACTTTTTATTTGATATGAAATTCTTTACTTTTTTCACAAAAGCATATACTTGATTTTTAGACGTTGGGGGGTTTGGAAGCCTTACATTATTTATATCTAAACCACTGCCAATCTGCGTGCCGAAATAAAAATATTATGGTCACATGATATAACATAAACGTAGTGGATACGTACCTTTTTCGGTGATTCGTCATTTTCATATATATCGTCATCAGTGTCAAAAGAGTCATAATCTTCGGCAGCTTGAAAACTATTTTCTGTGTTTTGTAAGCTTTTCTCGCTTTGAGGAGTGCTTGTTTTTAAGTTTTTGTTATTTCCTAAAGGAAACAGCGGCTCATAATAATGGTCAACATCATCTAAAATCAGAGAGAAGTTATGTTTTTCAATAACTGCATACATTGAAATGATGTATAACCAACCTATAAATGTAACCAAAGTAGAATGAGATTCATTACCGACTTCAATTTCCAAGCGGAACGCAGAAAATTTGTCTCGTCGTCGACAGATTTTCCGGTTCAGTTGTTCTATTGCTGTATTTTGATAAATCGGTTCATTTAAAACATTATCCTCAATAAATTCACTATTAAGATAAACAGTACTCGAATGTGATGTTATATAAACTTCACCGACCGCACGAGGCCTGCGTTGACGCGGCACTGTTTTAATGGTCCCAATATTACATACATCCATTTCATAACTAAAGAATTCATGCTTTAAATTGCATGCCCAAGTTCAAACGATTTTAAAGATTCCTAGATAGATAGATAGAATGATAGAATGCTCTGTCTCTGAACAAGGAAACACGGGATAGAAAAATATTATTCTTGTAATATAGATATATGAGAAAACATGCAAATAAGCATAACATTTTTTTGGATAAAAAGAAGTAATGTTTGTCTTTGATATTCATTTAATATACATATATATGTATATTTACACCACAATTTGAAGATCACTTGACAGATTCAATCACATACATCTTCCATGAGGCAATGATTTAAATTGGTTTGAAAGATGCATCAAATCAAAAAGTTGGTACGATGCAATTGTATATATATATATATATATATATATATATATATATATATATATATATATATTTAAACTGTTTTCTGAAACAAATAGCAGAATGATCACTTAAATTAATCTGGAGATCTTTTTATGATCGGCTAAAAAACACTAGTATGCCGCTTTGCATATGCAAGAAATGATATACTCAATTAAAATGATTGTTTTCATTAAATACAGCGAAATTCATTTGTTTAAATGTATATGAATTCATATGTATGTACACATTTGAGCCCAACTAAAGTTTGCGGCCTTTTATGTGGTCGTATTTACTGGTTACAAGCACTGAGTGGTAAAATTACTCATTTATTTTTATTCACTGTTCACAAGGTTGATTATAGAATTGCGAACTTTGGTTTCTATAATATATGGGATCGTCATCCCATATTAAACATTTCTTTTTACATATATACATATATTCTTAAAAATCGGCATATCTTTATCTATGCGCCTTGTTTAAAGTTGCATTTTCATGTACATATGAGCAAATTCAAGCGACAAATTCTCATTAACAAGAGTCCATATAATAATCTAGGCTTGCACAAGCACAAATTCATATAAGGAAAACAAATTGAAAATGTAATCGAAAAACTGTTCCCAACTTAACGCATTCATTATTCCATAGAAATACTTTTTGACTTTCACTTTCAAAAAGATGAACATATTTGACAGTCGAAGCAACTAATGCCAAATGTGTATGAACCACAAAAACTCGTTTTAAACCATCCTATAAGAACGTGCAGGATTGTATGTGTTAGTATACAGTGAAATGTTCTCTATCGATTGTATAATTGTTCTCTTTGTTTAATTTAGCCACCCAACTATAGCCAGATATAGTAAATAGTCTGACGTGATCGCTCTGTTTAGCAACAATGGTTTTTAAATTGTGTGTAACATTTGAATCATTCGCGGAATTATTTTTTACATCTTTTTAAAAACCAATAAATATTTAAATACACTACACAATCATATCCATAATCACTAAACTAAATTTCATATACTATAATTGAGGAGACAAACAGCGTACGGATACACGTCTAAACTAAAACTGAATAAGCTCAACGGACTGATGAGAGAGCAACTATGACTTTTACAAGAGCAACGGAATGGGGGGTTTACACTTTTTTCGTGCCCTGAAAAGTGCTCTGTAGCTTTGTTGAACTCTGTGGGCGAAGGCGGCTAAAAGATGCATGTGTGCGCTGGAAATGTTGTTTAAGGGGACTTGGTTATTTTGCTTCTACTTATTACATATATATATATATAAAAGTACGATTAGATGCGAGAAATAACAGCGAGAGACAGCTTTTTGTGTTTTAGTGAATGTTTATGTGCAATGGATTTTTTAAAGCTCGTGACTGAAAGTATTGGGACGACTGTTGGTAAGAACAGGTTTTGATTATTTGCTTGGAAATTTGTTGCGCACATACTAAAAAGCACATATTTTCTTCAATAAAATTGATAAAACGTTTATATTCTTCTTTAACTAAAAAATTATCTGGAAAAACGATGCAATGTTGGTGAACATCTGACAAATACATTTATAACCAGTCAGTCAGCTTTTATAGCTGTGTGCACAAATTCAACACATATCAAGATATAAAAAAATATATATTGGATATACCATATTTCAATTTAAACCTGAGAATTGCAAGATAAATCCACACTGCACTTTACGCACTAAGGAGAAATACTATTAGCACTAAACGTTATTCAACGGTTTTAATGCAATGCAAGTGTGCACCAACTAAGCAATCTCTCTTATCTAAACACGGGACATAGAGGAAAATATAAACAACTGACAAACTTGCCAAGCATGCGTTTACATTTTAATCAATTTGACGTAGCATTGCAGCCAATGTCAATTCATTCATTCGATGATAGATTTCTAAAAATACTAAACTAAACTGTGAGATCTATGTACATCTAAGTTATATTCAGAGCAGAAAACATAAATATGATATTTGGAGCAACCCATGGGTTTAATAATAATTGTTGGCGCTATAGTCCACAGGGGGACCAGGGCCTAGCTTGCTCATCAACTACTCGTGTTCTGCGCGCTACTGTTCTCTCACGAGTAGAAGGGACCTGCAGTTTTTTGCCGACTTCAAACGGGGAAATTTGAGAAGCTTTCTTAGACAGTTATTACTCTTTGAGTGTTGTCAGCAGCTCGAAAGAAGTGGTGCCGTGAAAAATTCGAAAAATTGGTTTTGAGCTGGGTGTCGAACCTAGACCCTTTGGCGTGTAAGCGTCGCACTCTACCCACTCCGCCACGGCGACTACAACCATGGGTTTACTCCATAAGTAATAACAACAACAAGTTGATGAATTTTTCATACGTTATTGGATTTCAAAAGAAAAACTATTCACATTTTTGGCACTTAATATCCAACCTTTAGATATACTATCGAGATATCCGGTTAGAAATATAATTTTCGAAGAACATATCTCCTGAAATTCCTTTGAATTATGTTCTATATGAAAATAAAATTAAACTTTGTACAATCGGCTGAAACTTATTGCAATGGATTATACTATTGATAGATGTTACTGAAAGTGAACATATGAATATTTAATTAATTAAAGAACATCACCTAGAATTAGGAGAAATAGCAACGGACTTGTGGCAGATCTACCGATTTTTATTAACTGCTTTCTCCTTTTTAAGTAACTGAATATCCACATGTCCTATGCAATTTTGTTATTTGCAGATTTGTGTCGGAGACATTTTGTTTATTTGAGACATTGAAAATGTAAAAAGATTAATCGCAGATTCATGAAATTAAACTAATGCAACAAATGCGTATAACATAATGTTTCTCTCAATATACTTTCGTTACATTTAGATTAAAATTTACAAAAATACCGCTTACCATCATCATTCATTGTTTGATTTCTTTTCTCCCGTACTCGTTTTGACCAGTCAGGACTTCGATGACATTTCATTCGCTCCCGTACCCTGCAAAGAAGGGTTAATTAAATATTATTAACGATTTTTTTAAGACAAAAATATATAAGAATAGTTTCGATATATTTCTATTGTGGTCACCTACTCAAGTTCGCATTTTTTACGGCAACTCATCTTAATACTTATTGTCGGCGAAATTGTTTGAAATTTGGAAAGTTACTCGCAAGATGCTTTTTCAGGAGTAAGTGCAGAAGAAACTAGGCCTTGTTCATTTAACGGTAGCGCCAAAAAGTCAACTTGGCCTTGAATCTATTGAGAATTACCTACAGGACCTTTAAGCCTTTAAAGCTCTAAATTTGTACTCACATTACAACAATATCACTGCACTGCGTAAACGACGTTACATATGAACTCTAGATATCTGCCGAATATAGACCTGGATTCCGCAATTTGCATTCATGAATGAGACTTTTACGCGAACTTTACAACTTGAGCTAGCATTTACCATTCTTCAGTTTCTTCCAAGCTTGTAAGCTAACATAAATGAATGTATACACAACTTATTAAATTCATTTTTATCAGTTTATTCGATGTACTGCAAATGATTTCGCATTTTGTTGTGTTTATAAAACAAAACCTATTGCAACTTTTCGAAATCGATATTTTATCTCTGAGGCGACCTCTTTGTACACGTGTCTATACAAATGAACGCATACGTACATTTCAAAAGATATGAATCAGATAAGATAACGAGTGCAGGTACTACATTTACTCACGTTGCTCTAAAAATACTTATCAAGGACATTTTGAAACTCCGGCTCTGTATCAAACTAGGTTCTTATGGGAATGAACTACACATCACTATCAATATGCGTGTACAATATGTAGAAAATTTTTTATTTTTTTATTGTGGAACAAAAACGTGGGTTGAGGTATATTTTCTATTACGAAAAATTGTACTTCGTTCTAGAGGTAAAACTCTTACGAATTAAGGTTTACCTAAGACGAACATAAACTTTCGATTGACTAAATTCAGCAGTGCCCTAGCCAACATGTTTTTTTTCTAAAACTAACAATTTTTAACACAAAGTTTTTGCTACTCGCTTCCCTTCATATGAAGATCTAAGTCACCTCTGTCACAACGATTTTAAAATAATGTAAGCATCGTTTGAAAAGGTGGACTTTCACAGCAAGTTAATAAATATTACAAGTTACTGACTACAGGTGATATGTAGACTAAAATATTTGTTTTTTTATTTATGACCTATGTGAGTAGCATACTTACACAATGAATTGCCTTTTGTCTATTCGATCATATGGATTCACTTCGCTATCGGATATATCCACCCAATCATCACTGTTTTCGCTCGATGCTATATACGAATGTGAATAATTTTGAAAGTTGGTAACCATTCCATTGACAAAGGACACTTCGTAAAGGCTATTTGTCTTATGATCAGAAGATATTGTAGAACTAGATCCAGCATTGCAAAGAGCAGTTGGTCGTCGGAAGGCATTAATGCTCTCGTAGCCATTCGATGTAAGCGATATAGAATCCGATTGTTTATATTTAGAAGAATGCAGTGTTTCATACTTATGGTGCCCTCCTTTTATAGTGTCGTATATATTGTCGTCTTCAATAGTACTGTCCGAGTCATGCGGTTGTGTTAAAATATCAGATGTGTTAAGATTAACAAACACTTTTTTTGGAACAATGCGCTTTGGATTAGGTAATTCCGGTAATTTATCGGTTGTATTCCTTTGGGGTTCACTTGAATCTTTTGGCGGCCGAGGTGGAAGAGAACGTTCTTGAGTCTCACAAACTTCGTATCCGTTATCAGAGTACGAGTTTTTCGTATCAGATTCTTTCATTGAATCGTATTTTTTTAATACTTCCAGTACAGGAAAAGAAGAAGTTTGTATATTCGTTATACTTTCATAGGAATTGAGTTCTTCTTTTGTGTTGTCAATAGTTTCGTAAATCTTTTCTTGTTCAGTTAATTCTGATTGTATTTTCTGATTCCCATCAATCCCTTCGTAGGTACTAACTTCTCCACAGCCATTGTAAAGGAGAACATTTTGTTGAGGTGTTTCTAAAATTTTAGAATTTGTCGATTTATCTTTCGAAATAGATTCGTATTCACTATCTTCATTTGAAGCGCCAACAGATTCAGAAGTTTTTGCCTCCCTCAGTGAAGAATATTCTTCAGACACAAATTCATCATTGTGGTTGAGTTGGCACTTGGTAAAATTTACTAAGCTAGTGTTTACTGCTTCTGCAAGTGAATTTTCCTTGCCCTTATCTTGATAGAGAAATGATTCGTTGAGAGGACATTCCAAACCAAATGTATCCTCCGTCTTCCAAGTAAGGCTTTCAATACGCAAATTGACATCTTTGATGGCACTTAATATTTTCTGTTCAGTGATATTTTGTACTATTGTTTCTTCACTGTGAGCTGAGTCTTGCTTTACCCTAAATTCATTATCTAAATTTAATTCGATTTCCGTTTTCTTTTTAACATCACTTTCTTTGGCAAGAGAGTGATCAAATGCAACGGAAGCTTCATAACTGTCTTTTGCAGAATCAAGCTTTTGTATTTTCGCTTCAGATGATTGGTTTAAAATCTCTTCAGTACAAACCATATCTGATATGTTGTTAAAAGCTTCTATGAAAACTTTGTTAAGTTGTTCTTCTGATTGATTTTCCACAGCCCCACTTATCTGTACCCTATTGGTTGTTGCCATTTCGTTTAAATACGAATCTGCGAGAACGTTTTGAGCACCGTTATCACCATCATTGGTAGTTTTTTCAGTGATTTTAGGTTTCACACAATTTGGGAATATTTCAATTTCGGAATTAGTTGTTTCGAGTGGGTGGGGTTTTAAATCGGCATGCTGTTTTCTCCTTTGAAGTTTTCGAAATCTCAGTCTTTCATAAATCATTAAATATTTTGTTTTGTCTAAATTGATGTCTCCTTTATCTTTGTCTAAAGAAAGTTCTGTTGTTGAAGTAGAAATTGTAGAAATTATGCTTTTGTGATCTTGGTTCTCCACGTTATTCTTACAAAAGTTGTTTAGAATTTGGTTATTTTCTAAACAGTTCTTATTTAACTCTTTGATGCTTGGTTGACGGTTTTCTTTGTTTTTCACTTCTTGGAATTTTTCTGTTATCTCGGTACTCTTTTCTTCTATCTTTGGAAAAACCGCACAATTTGCTTCGCTTTTGCGTTCATTTTTAATTGCTAATTCTTTTCTTTTTCGAAGAACTTGAGCACTCTTCAGGGGGACTTTCGGCTTATCACTAGTTTTGCTTTCGAACGTTTTTATGGCACGCTGAACCGTAGAATTCGGTTTGGCAGTTGGCAACACTGAATCCGCTGTTGAATGTCCTGAATTGTCAATTACTTTGTATACGCGGCCTCCTCGAGATATCAGAATTCCGTTGTTGCGCTTCACTTCATCGAGAAGTTTTCTATCTTTTTGTATAATTTCGTTGAATTGTTGTGTCAACGTAGCGACTTTATTGCTGGGAGTGTTACCAGCGTGGTATGGTATCTTGCGTGGGGAATGATAGCTCTTAGTTTGAGTTTTGAAACTATACTTTCGATTGGGGTTGGGGTTTCTTTTCCGTGTTGTTAATGATTCTAGAGTTCGCAATGAATTTGAAGAAGTCTGCGAGCTTATTGTATCTTGCGCAATACCACTTTGACAATTTATTTCCGATTTGCTGTCAGTGCTGATGGAAGATTGCGTAGTTGTTGTACTCATTTGAGAACCAACTTCTTGTTTAGCGGGTGGAGCCGCTTTGACATGTGGTGTTTCAACATTCATGTTTAAATCAGTTTCTGTTAAAACTAGCGTTTCTTCGTCGAAATGTTGTTCCCGTCTTATAATATTGTCTCTTCGCAACCAGTGAATTTTTTCAACATTTGTGGTGGAACTTGCAATTGGAAAATTAAAGCTAAATCTATTAGCAGCAGGGTAAACCGAGATCAGATCAGGACTTAGGCTAGAAGATCTAGGTTTTTCCGTATTTGCTGCAGTTTTATACTTGTAAAAATTATCCTTTGTTGACTTAGGCAAGGTATTGGATGGTTTTATTTCCGCACAGTTATTAATACTTAACGCTTTTTTTACTACCGGAGGAGGTTTGTCTTCCTGTATAAGGTTCCCACAACTCTTTGCAGAGCTAAGAGCTGTATCAAGACCTGATTTGGAGTCTCGAAGAGCACCAATGCGTGAATTCCAGAGCTGTCTTAGGTGTTGAACTCCTTTTAACTCAGGCTGCAAAGAATTATTCTTGTTCTTATTTACACTAATGTGGCTTTGTTCGTCATCAATTGAACTCGGTTTTGGTATTTGTGTGTTACTGATGTTTGAGGAATATTTTATCCAGTTTAATACTGGCTTGCCCTTAAAATTAAGTCTCGTTGCATTATGGTTATTACCATTTTCATCGTCAATGACGTTGATGGTGGATGATAAAGGCCTCAGACTTGTGAACATTTTTGCATTTGGTGGCTAACAAAACTGCGTATCGAGCTGCAATTGCAGTTAGAGGTAATATAAAGTAACAGCTAAGCGGCAGCTCCCTGTAATGAAAATAATGATACGAATCGATATATTGCATTATCAATTGTTTACAATAAATTGAAAGAGAAAGTGTCTCTTAGCCTCCTAAAGCGAAGTACATTGAATACAAATAAATCTACAAGCAATGGTTTTGCTTTTGGTCTGATACTGAATAATTATTTATCATTTGGCTTTATAAACACTACATCTTCTATTGAATACAAATTACTACTCTCTATCAAGCCAAAATCAAAATACACAAGGAATAAAATAAGTTGAACTGAGGAACAGTGGCAGACGATTATATAAATTTAATTGTTTATACTGACACGTCGTTTGCAGGTATATGAACGGTGAATTAATTTGTTGGAATGTGTTTTTTTTATGTATACTGGTAAATTGCAACAAAGAGGAAAGACTCATTACTTATTCAGATGTTCTTTTCCACAACCAATTATTTCTTCTCTACGCACGTAACTGTAGGCAGATGTAGGGCTTTTGGTTTGAATTGTTAGCAAACTTGAATATATTTTGATACACACATTGAATGCATATTTTGCAAATGTGACTAAACAATTAACCCGAATATGTGTGCACATTTTATTCAACTACACAATGATTACAATATGAAGAACTAATATCCTGTCACTTTAATTGACCGTGTTTGCCATTTCTAACTTTAAGTTAAAAATTAGGGGTTTTACCCTCGTGTACCTGTCTTAATGGATAACAATTGTCATTATCAGATACATAAGTGAGCGTTAGGATGTTTCAAATATGTCATTGTTTTCATATCATAGCGGTTACAATTGAATTGCACGATTGAAAACGATAACCTTTTTATAATAATTAATTGATTAATTATTTGATATACTGTTTTAAATTAAAGTCAAATAAGATTGAGCATTACAAAAAAAGAAGTCATATGTCCACATGTTTTTGAATTCCAAAATTCTTCTTGACGAAATATCAGTCTTGGGTAAAATTCCCAAAACAAAATTCCACATGTTCTAGTTTTATCAATTTTTATCACTTTTAAACCAAATAGCATTCAAAGAAAATCTTACATGGACAGACAGCTACATATGTCTTAAAATATATTTGAATTACCATCATGTTATTGACCTCATTTTATGAACTATACATTTAATCGATGTACCCCGGTTTTTTCACGAAACGTAGTAGAAAAAACCCCAATATGTTTTAATGTAATATTTGAATAATCAAAATAATATAATAAATAAAATACAATTCACAGATCATATATTTTAATAATGCTGAATATTGAAAATTTACACATACAAATATCGCGTACAGCATACATGTGTACATATGTGCTTTTTTAACTATTGTGGCTTCTTCATTAAAATATACTAGTTCTTCCAGATAATTTGGAAAAAATTTGCAAGAAATTATAAACATATAAACATACACCAAGGCAGGGAAACATACTTGTTATGTTCAGCAGTTAATTCTTCTTTTATGGCTATCCCCAAACGAGTTGGTAACACAAGATTTACTTTCTAATTTCAAGAATTCGATTAGAATCTGTTTTAATTTGCATTTTCCGACTCAAGCACAATAGGCGATGTCTTTCACATAACTGAATGTATTGGTGGTGATTTGTCCAACACGAAATTGAAAACGCAGCTAAAACTAAGTAAGTAACTACAGGTGCACACAGGGGTGGTTAATATGACAAAGCTTCACACAACACAGCAAATAATCAAGGGATGGACAAGCAACCCTTGAACATAGAATTACAACAATAACTGATAAACGAATATATACCCAGAAAATAAATAAATAATATAAACGAAGCCGTGTTAACCTAGAAGCACAACACACACCTTGAATTAAATAGAATTGGACACCGAGCGGTTTGGATGTAGTGAATTATTCGCTCTTGGAATTACCATCAAGATCGCGTATGATGTTATCACATGACCGTGTTCACAAGATAGTTGTACCACGCAACACATATCCTTTGATTACGACAATAAAACGTAATGCTATTAGATACTGGATCACCACAACCGCATACCAATAGCCTGCATCTTTTTACCAGAGTGGCTTGACATCATTTCTAATTCAAATATTTATGGCGACTTCTTTTTTACGCCGTCATAGACGAATCGAATACGAACACGGTCACCCACCGAATGCTAGCACGAAACTGACATTCCACACTGGCAGAGACGTTGAGCAGTGAACTTGCTCAGGTTTTAGACTGCTTTGTTGATACCACGTTGATATACGTAACTTCGCGTCGTAAGAGTAGATATTCTTGTTATTTTTATTATCGCTTTCGCTGGTGAGTTTTAGGCTAACAAAATTAGTGAGTGAGTTACTCATTATTAATATTTCTAGTTGATTGGTGTGTCTTCTTGACTTGCGAAGAAGTTTGAGCAACACAAACGCATGTGAGCGATTCTGAATTAATAAGCTAACTGATTAAATGAATGTAAATTATTTTAACAATTATTATTTAAATAATTTATGTAAAAAATTGAAAACAAATATTCAATACAAGTCAATCAAACAAAAATAATCGCTTTGTCCTGAGTAAAGTTTTTTTTTCGCTGTCTCTTATAGGAGTTTAAAAAAAGTGTACAAAAATTGTGTTGAAATATTTTCCTATATTAAACTGATATAATAATTTTCGACTTTATGCTTATTCTGACTTTTGTTGAGAATGTTTCTACCTGCAACTTCAAGATAAAAACTTCAGAAGCCATTCTGTGCTCTTTTCATTCCTTAATCAACCGATATCAATATATTGTCAACTGAATGCCATACAGATTTTCATGCGTACATATATGCATCACAGCGAACACTGTGAATGATAAAATAACCAATACAGTTGGAAGTGTTTCAGTCCATTTTAAGCCTTACATCTGTTCTACATAAAAACTTCCGCATAAACAGTATATAACACTTCAAAAGTATGCCAAAATATGCTTTCGTAGGCATGTGAATGTTTTTCTTAAAGTGCATGGCGTTTTGCAACCAAAATATGAAAATATTAGTATTTAAAGTTTTTTATGGCATTTTTGCCAACATAACAAAATAAAATACAAAAATGTGAGTAAATTTGTTTCAGAGAAAATTAAGAAAACATTATATTTTGGTATTGTAAACGCATTTATTGGTTCTGAGTAAAATCTTGATTTCTATTTGATTGATTGTTAAGATGTGTAACTAATAAATTAAAAGGAGCTTGTAGCAAACAATGCAATTGATATTTGACATATTCCGATTTTACTTCAGAAAAGCATTCTCTAACCATCTTAGTTGCTTTCTGTATCAGTTCGTTCTATTTTTAATTCAGGAACAAACAGTCAGCAATCAGAACAAGTGCAGATTCTTACCCACTTGATTTCATTTAATACATCTGCCTGAGAGTGAGTTTTTCATGGGAAAGAACTTAATTTTGCTTTGAAATCCAGCGTCCAAGTGGATTTTCCGTATGGAGAGCGTAACCAATGCCAATGACCCCGTTTTATATTATAAAGACAATTTGAAAATGTAAAAGCAAGCGCGAGAAAAGATAGATAAATTTTCATTATCGGTACTATTGCCTTTTTGGCTTCAGTAGAAGTTTTAAAACGAGAAGAACCAAACCACCGATTGTTCATTAAAATGAAACACATTATTCCCAGAGATCCAAGAAAAAGCATATACATCTGGAAATTCAATGCGCGAGAATGAATCACCAACTTGTTAGCGAATTTCAGTTGACGGAAATGCTAGCATTATTTCTTTAAAATCTTCATTGTCATTTTATCCAACATTGTTCATACTTACATTTTGGAAATCTATTCGCTCGTGTTTATCAACTAAATTCCATTAAATGCGTGACTTTTATCCAATACATATGACTACTTGTTTGTTCAATGTTTTGTTCCACTTATCAGGAAATAATCTTTGAGATGTACATGCTTTTGAATATAAACTTTCGCGAGTACGAGTATTAGTCACTGATGCAACAAACTATACGGGTAGTTAAGATATATCATAAATTCACAAGGAAGCATTCATTAAAATGTATTAAGCCAGGATCCAATTAAACAACAACACCAACAAGTTGCAAGTTGAGTTTATTTTAACGTACATTCGAGTATATGATTATACGTAGGCATTACAACTCAGCCACTCGAATATATGTCAAACGTCCACGAGCACGACCGAAGTGAGACTGCTGTTTGTGAGTAATGTAACCCGAAGGAGATGTGTAGGAGCTTTTCAGACGCCCTGGGGCATTACTTTTTGCTGAACAAGCAATATTCTGTGCTTGGATAAGTTCGTTTGGCTGACGAACAAGAAAAATACATAGAACTTGGAGCTGTAGAGCCGCGCGCGCATTTCATTGAACCCAAAGAACTCGTGAACTTGTAAATCTTAGTCCCTGCCTCAAAGAATGCTAAATCTTACGGTAGTTACACTGTTTACATATTATTTTTGGTACATATTTATGTAAATATAAAAGTGACGTATCCAAAAAGTAATTATTATTTTTGTCTCCACGATACACTCGATAAAAATTTGTTTGAATACTTCTTCATACATTTCGTTGTACTTATTTTAAGAAAACAAAAACATCGGCCTAATAAACGTTGTTAATGGAGAAAGCGCTGTTCCAATTGCTCTTACCATTTTGCCCAACAAAAATGGTGAGAGTAAGTCAAACCTTTTGCACAGAGGCAAACGTGAGGAGTCTGGTTAGTTAGCACGGCTTAAAAAATGACTCATTGCAAATATTTTTTTACATTATGCCATGATTTTTTTCTTCTCTTCGTTACTGATATACCATTGGAATTTCAATCACCCCGCTTCATCATTAATACGGTCCACGGTAAGAAAACGGAAATATATGAAATATATGGTAAACTCGTAAGTGTCATTTGTAATTAGGGTAGATTTGAAATGATTTTTGCCTAACACCGTAAAATGGCATGTGAAGTGAAAATAAAAGCATACATGTATGTGCATAATAAAATGCATACGTACGTACTAAGCCAACGGAAACAAAATGTACATTAAAAAAAAATTAGTGGCATAATGTGTCCTACAACAAAAGTATAATTCAGGGTGGCACAACATAACCATTTCGATTTGTCACTATTTTCGTTTGTAAATGAATATTGGAGTATAGTGTAGTTTGTTGCACAGTCGGCTTAAGGCAAGAGGAAGATTGTAATCAAAATATATATATATAAACACATAACATTTCTATATCTAACACTTTTACTACACCGTTGCCTTCTTATTCTCGGAGATGTAGATAATACTCGTACATGGCTCCAAATTTCACAAAATCTTTCAGAACTGCAATTTACTTTTGACTAAAAAAAAAACAACATCACATAATTAAATATTAGATACAAATACTATACAATATTTAAGGCCAAAAAATACTTATTTTTATTTGAAAATACGAGATATGACAACTTCCCTGGCTGAATCCAATACATTTTACTCATAATAATTTGTACAATTTCGTAGGAATAACACCTTACTTGTTATGAAGGTAAAGAAATTTCTATATCACTTCGATTATTTATTTCCCGGCCGAAGTTTTCAAATATACCTTTAAGTCACTGGATTCCGGGCATTCAAGAAATTAAATCTCCTTTCTAAAAAACTAAAATAAAACAAATCACCTTTTAATTTTTTTCAGATAGTACCGGCCGCGGTCAAATTCACTTCAACTGGTATGGAAGTTACTGCTATAAAAACTGAAAATGCTTTCACTGACAACCGTTGCCATGCTAAACAGTGACCATTACAACAAGTAGTTGTAATATTCTTACTGTTTGAAATATCTTGCTCGAGAAGGAATTCAATTTTTTTCAATTCAAATGGACCATCAAAAGTGGTTAGATGTTAAATCAGAACATCCGATACAATTAAATACTATTCAATCATGTTTAACACTCTGCGACTTAAAATGTGACAATTATATTAAGCTCATTGCTGTTGATATCTCCAGTGACAATAAGCAGTTGTCCAAGATAAAGGTTTTTAAAGGGACGATTTTAGTTGGTGAACAAGGTCTCCCAGGAATACCATCGAGTATCGAGAGTCTTTACATTGATGAAACAGAACCGAAGACACCAAGTAATTTATTTATTTTTAAAATAAAATCACCATATTTTAATGTTTCTAACAGTCCTTGCAGTTGCTATCGGAGAATCGATTTTATTTTATCGAAACATGAAACCATATTTTAAGTTCACCCTCCCAGCAATGGGAGTAGATGAGGAGGAAAAGGAGATTTGGAGGAAGCTACCGATTGAACGAATGGAGAATCAAGAACTTCTGATTGAAAAGTTAAAACTTCTGAACCGTAGCCAACTAACAAGGATGTCACAGAAATTGCTTCACCTTCCAATGCAAGAAAGACATGTAAAGTGAAATAACTAGGTGGTCTGTCCTTACGCCTTATACATGATAAACAATTTTTAGAACTATATTTTGGAGCATTCTGATGTACCGTTGCAGAGATTTTCAACAATTGTTTCTATGAAATGCTTGGAACGAGTTTCAACTCACACATACCCACCTTCATGTTTGGTTCTTGCTACAGAAAATGGTGAAATATACATAATCGATACCCTTGGTTTTAGTGTTTTGTATCAGGTAATTACAAGTAAAGTTGAAAAATATTAGGCTTAAAACGCTATTAAATTTGTATTTACATATCATAGGCAAGAACATGCTCTTATGATACAACACCGAGCCTAATCAGTGTTCACGGTCAGTATGAATCTGATTTTCGAATTGTTATAGCCACCCGCAGCGGGGCAGTTTACTTACTTCGGAAATCTTGGTTAGAAGGAAGAGAAATTTTCAAACTTAATAGTCCGCTTGTAGGACTTGTACTAGTGCCAATTGATGAAACTATCGCTGTGGCTGGAATGGACAAGCAATTAATGTGCTACTCAAAGAAAGGGAAACAGCTTTATACTTTCAGCTTATCGGAGACTCCAATATGCATGATTCCGATCTGTTTACCCCATTTAGGATTGACAATGGTTTGCGTTGCCCTGTTCGGAGGTCTGGTTCAGCTATTCAATCAAAAATTTGTTGTTGATGAATTTACAATGAAAGAAACAGTAGTGGCCATGATTTTTGGACCGTTAGGACAAGAAGAACATGTTCTTACATTGTTTACCGAAGCGGGGAACATGTTTGTAAGAATCCTTAAAAGGAGCGCGTCATTTGATGTTGCGACGCAAAAAACTACCACTGTTCATACTAAATCCTTGTCTAAAAGTAAAAATTTGTCACTGTTCGAAAAACCCAAGAAGAGTTCTATTTTTATTGAACAGGCCTTAAGAGAAAAGTTAAACGCAAAAGGTTTCTCACTGTTTTTCTTTCTGTTTCTGTTAGTCAATTTATATTAATAACTGAATTAAAATTATACTTTCTTTAGCAACATATGGGAGCTTTCAAGTAGAACTTTGGCGTTTGCGACACACAGCAGCTCGAGCAACTGTCGAGGCAATCAATTCAGCTGAAAGTATGATATCTGGAGATATTTCATACGCACCTATTAAGGTTGCTGCTGAAGTTTGCGGTGTTGGTCCTATTTTCCGTTTGTTCATAACCATACAAAACCTATCCCCATACAAAGCCGCAGCTAATCTAAGGGTTGTTTTCCACGCGGACGCAAGGCACTTTAAAATTGGAAAATCTATGGCAAATGTAAGCTATATTACACCTATAGTATTAACTAATAAAATTGTATAAACAAATTATAATCCAATTAATGGAATATAAATGTTATCACTAATCACCTTCATTTACTGATAAAAAGTATGCAACAGACAAACGTGACCAAATATGAATTTCTATATAGCATATATAGCATTAGTTATAATAATAACATCTTTTTGTTGTAGCTTCCGGTTATACTACCAGGATCGCCTATAAAAATTGATATAGAAGTTACAGCAGTACTCTCTTCAGACGATGGATTACCACCACTAACCTTGACAAAGGATAATTCAGTGGTTAGAATTATGATCATGAAATCACGACAATCAAAACCACTTATAGCTGCAGTTATTGCAATGCCGGAGTCAGAAACGAGTTTAGATGCCTGAAAGCAGTGATCGCTTTTAGGCGCATGTTAAGCAGTCATTCCAATATTGTAAATTTGTTGATTAATACATCGTTTAATTAAAAATATCTCCAGACTTTTAGTAAATTAAGTTTAATTATTTTTTCCTTTTATTACTACATATGTATATTATTATTAAGGCTGAACAACACTGTATCATATCTGAACTTATGTATACTTTGGTGCGTATTTTTCGTAAACCTTAATGTATGCAGCCTTAGCTTCTTCGGTCGAGAGACCCTTATGCTTATTCCAGGCATCCCATTTGGCTTTACCTTTAAGGTCTAAAGCTCCTGGTTTTTCGATATTAATATCACCAACAGTTGCTTGCTTGTACAGTCCGTAAAATTCTAAGAATTCAGAATCGCTTGGTTGTTTGCTGAACGATGCAGCTTTCTTCGCAATTTCAGCAAACTACAAATAATAAATATTAAAATTATATTGTACGCATATATTTATTTAGAATAAATTATCTTACATCCGCCATTATATTGATTCAATGAGAACTGGAATATACATTAAATACATTTTATATAAATATTATGTTAAAATTTTCATCATAGTAGTTTTACCTTTTGTCCTTCTTACTATACGGCTCAGTAATAAACTGAATAAAAACTTTAACCACACAATGTCTTTTATAGTTAAATGTATACCTTTAATCAAATTGAAATTTCTTTGAAAATCCAATTAAGCAAATTGTTTTATCATTCCAAAATGATAATTCTTTTATGGATTTACCGCGGAAGCGCCAGTATTTAACTAATTTTATCCTGATTTGTGCGATAACGTTCAATCCGATAACTTTTTGGAAACATGAATGCATAGAACCCAATCTAAAAACTGGGAAAAACTTGCGCTGAGCCTTATCTGCTTTCGATATAGTAAAATAATTGTGATTAACCCTGAAGTATATGTACTGTATATGTATAACAAATGGATGTACAAAGTTATTTTAATTTAAAAAAATGTTTATATGTATTAATCTAAACTTAAGTTTTAGACAGCAATGAATGCTTTTGGATAAAACATACAAAAGCTTATGAAACTAGAAAATTAACAGTACGGGTGTTTCCCTGAGAATCATCACAAGAAAACGTTTTATGCAGTTATGAATTAAGTGAAATTTCAATTGTATTTTAAAAAATATATATTTTAAATAAACTGTCTAGATTGACTTAAAAGAAGTAAAACGAAAATACTAATAAATGAATTAAAAGAAAATCAAATTGATCTATACATCAAACCCACTGACTCCTAGATGATTCTTCTTGGTATAATGCTGCAATCGAGGGAGATCGATCTCTGCCAGTTGCTTTCAGGTGCAAACTCTGAATTGGTTGAGGTCCTTCTTTACTGCATGCGCCAACCCAACATACGAAAGCCTTCTGCGTTGTCCCAATGGCTCGAATTCAAACATTTTTCAAACGAAGTAGTGTTGTCCACACGCCCTAAATGGCCTTGCCATATAAAGCATCGTATCTGAAGATGCTTGATCAGGCGCATGCCACGGTGCAGCCCATAAAGTTATCCTCCAATTGCCATCAACACAGACAAGACATAAAATCGCATCATCCACTTTAAGCAACGTTTAAATTTCCGCGTCCAAAAGTAGGACTGAAATGATAAAACTGTTATACAAAGCCAACTATAAATGAATTGCCGTTTGAGTCTTAAGAAGCAGGGATGGGCAAGAGTTATTCTGCGTTTGATTTCAGAACCAACGTTGTTGTCCCTAATCATCAAGTTGCCAAAGTAGACAAAGTCCTTGACTACAGTGGAGTTTCTGCTTAGTGTGGAAATCAGTCGAAGACGCTTCTGTGTTGTTGTTGACAGCATAATTTTGATCTTATTTAAAGTCAACGAAGTGATTTGTGAAATTTTGTTAACTAATAACCTAAGCGCACTGAAGTTTATATAAAATACACTTATTTTAAACACAACTTTAATCACAAGGAGGGTCGGTCTGTAACATATTTTAAAGTATCATATACTTGAGCAATCTTACGACGAATGGGCTATCGAAGTTATACGCTTTAACTAAAATAAATTTGAAGAGACTAAATAAACGTGTTATACGAGTAAAACTTTAACAAACCGTTATTGATTTCATCGAACGCAAATAAGAAGTCTTTTGTAAAATGTAATGCTTCGTTTTCGCTTTTACATTGAGCGGGTAAAAATGAAAGTTTTTTCTTTTAATCGGTACGGCTAATAAGAACAAAATTATTATCTCAAAAATAGTCATTATAAGCATAATGAGATACATATTACATTTTTAGTAGCCAAGTAAACTAGGCAATCAATTCTATTTTTTTGGTTATCGTCCCCCATCATGACTGACGTAGTATTATTTCTTCGCGAACGCTTGTGCATACTGATAAAACATTAACGATTAGATATACATTATATTAACTAAACGTATCTTATCCACCTAAAACCATCGATAAAAGTTTAAATCAAGTCACTCAATCCCAGAATATCAAATTAACTTGAAGATTCTCATCTGGAGTACTTTGTAATCTTACCTTATAAGTTCGTTTCTAATAGTTGGACTTTTGGACCAGTCATATTTTTGTAACATTAAATTATGAAAAGAAACGGTATAGTTTTAATGAAAGTCATTATCGTCACGTCTGCATTGCCAAATGATGGATATTTTTCAGTTTTTTTGATACTGGTCGCTATAGCTTATATGAGTGGAACAATAAACAAATATTGACAGCAAATAAATTTGTTTATATTTGTTGTTTTATTCTTATGAACCTTTCAAAATGATTTTTTTTTTGTCTATGAATAAAATTACAAAAATTATTAAAAGGATTGAGAGCTGAGCTGAGTAAGGTCAGATTAAGGATCGACGCTTTTCTTAATTTTGAAGTATTGAGTTTCCAAATAATAATGACAAATATTAAATTTACATTTACTTACATCTGAAGAACACTTAATAAAGCTGTCGAAAGAATTCATCGTGTTCGTTGTACAAACTCTATCCACATAAAAACTCAACGCTCTTCTGGAAGCCATCCGAAAGCTTATGTACTGTAACTACATAATGAAAATGTTGCTTTTATAACATCTTCAGAAGAAGATAATATTGATGACTTCGATTAAATAAAAATCGATGCAAACCTGAACATACATATATGATATATAGAATTTGAGAGTTGGTCCCACACGGGGTTCCGTCCCATACAAATTAGTCTGCATACCTGTTTTAGGCATAATTTCATCTGATCAACAGTCGCAATTTGAAAACTCTATTATGTATTTAAAATTTGACAAGGAAACCATTTTAATAAAATAAATAAATGTAAGTTACCGATTTCAACTTAAAATATCGCATCTGGTCGAATTGCGATACACAATCGACAGTTTTGCACCTTGCACTCTCTATCTGATCATAAGATGAACAAGACTTGGTGGTGGCCACTTTTAACATTAGAGAAAAAATATATACCATGCCACTATGTGTGAGTTTGTGAAAGCTCTAAGCTTTCAGCTTTAAATTGTAACTTGAAGTATTTCTAAATAAAACTCAAAATATAACACCCAGTTCGAGTAGTGCATTAGCTCAGTCAAACAATTACTCTCAGTAGACGTTTTACGTTCGTTTAACAGGTGAGTGCTCCTCTAATCAATTTGTTTACATTGTAAAAAAAGTACTATTCCATTAAAACTAGTAAAGTCATTCTAAGACGAAGTGAACACCATATTTAATGTTAAGACTGTTTCGATCTTGGTTCAGTTTTGAAAAATATTTTGTATTTTAAAAATGCAATTTAAATGAACCTCACGTTTCACAATAATCACGTTTTCTCAAATGCCCTCAAACATACGTACACGCTCACACAAGAGCACTGAATCATGAAACAATGAATAGCTTTACCTTTCAATAAATGGTAGATTCACTTCAAAGAGTCTATAAGGTGATCCTCCTTTATAAAGATACACACCTACATATTTACTCATTCATTTCGCCAAGGTAGTTATCAACACCATCAAATGTATACAAAGATCAAAAAGAAGTTATTATGTGTACATACGAAAATATAATTACACAAGTAATTTCATTGAGATCTGGATATAATGAGACTGATCACGGAAGACAGACAAGCTGAGTACAGCTATCATCATTAAATATTTGTTTTTAAATCTTAAATTCCACAATCATAATCCACGATTTGTTGTCGTATTTATTTTGATATTTTATTTCAGGTTCGTATAGATCTGGCACCATGTCACTCGACGAGGTAAGTGCGATGAGTTTCATATTCTTTGATTCGATTAAATTCCTCTGCCAATATAACCTTGTTCTTGGAAAACGATAAATTCTTCTAATAATAATTTCTTTATTTCATTGCAGAGATTTAATGCTGCTGCTGTAAAAGTCAAGACTTTTACAAAACGTCCAACAGACAGTGAACTCCTACAGTTGTACGCTCTGTACAAGCAGGCTACTGTGGGTGATAACAACACTAGTAAGCCGGGCATGTTGGACCTTAAAGGAAGGGCTAAGTGGGAGTCGTGGAACGACATAAAAGGCAAAAGCCAGGACGCCGCCAAAGAAGAATATATCGCTTTGGTTGAGAAACTAAGCGCAAGCTATTTGTAATACGACTGAAAAAGTAAATAAAGAAAATAACCATTTTTTACATTATCATATAATGTTTGTACAGTAAACTCTGCAGGTAATATTAAAATAGTTTGAATAGTACATCGATTGCGTAACTGCAAATAATAAATTTCTTTTGATTATTTTTGGGACATCAAATGTGTCTAGAATTCTTTAATTGATACAACATATAGAATAGGTGTATATAATTTTATTTAAATGTAGTCGGCTTGAAGCTTGCATTTCCCGTTTTCACTGGTTTAGCCTAATCAATGAATAAACATGGATGAAGTAAAAAAAACGCGCCCTCTAGCCTGTATATATTTGAATTTCAATTGAATGCATTAATAAGTACATCACAATAACTTTGAAGGAAAACACATAAAAGTATTTTTTTTTACATGAACTTGGAACTTATATTTAATTAATTTAATTACGTCTGTTTCAAGTTTAGAAATTCTTCAGTGACTCGATCTTCGATTATTATCATAATTTAAAAACGCGAATCTCCTAAAAATACACAAAGCATTTTAGATCAATAAATATGATCTATTCATTTTATATAAAATGGATGTTAGTCATCGCCTAAAAGCTGTTAAGGTTTCTTTTTATATTTAACTACATACATAAATATGTACATACTTGTGTAGCACTATACGTAGCTACAGTAATGAGAGAGCGCTTATAATTAAATCATTGAATTGAATTGTATGTGCTATCACAAATTTCGTATCCAAACGAGACTTCCGTAACGGAAGCTATCACAAAGTGAAAGTACAATTACAAGTTTAAATAAAAGAACTTCCGACTGTTATAATAAGAGTGAATGAACTCACACATGTCTTTCTTAAAGTCAACTGTTATTAAATAGAAAATATATATACTTATTACTATACAGAATATATTGGATCATTTGTACCACTTGACTTAAAGTTGAACAAATCTGTCCTATATAATTTCTTGGATTAAAATGCTAACTGCATTGTACTTGTGTACTCCGCAAAACAGATTGTAGGAAAATTCCGTAGAATGGAAATATAAGGAATTGAAAGCATTTTTAATATATTATATTGATACATATATGCACGTCATAGTTAATTCCAGTTTTTATTTCGGGAAAATCACATTTTGTAAACTAGAAATATGAAAGTGCAAGAAAATCGCTAAGCCTTTAACAAACAAATCAGAAAGTAGCGAAGACAGAAAGTAACTTCTGAATCATGTCCATATACATTTGAATTTTTAAGGATATACTACTTGGCAACATTTTCATGAAGACAAAAATACAAACGAAATATCATACATGTTGCTAACAGTACGATGGTAAGTAAACAATCATAAGCGGGATAACTATATATCATGAAAGAGTTAGCTGTATTAAAGAACTAAATGAAACCAGCTGACCGATGACACTTGCATTCGCCCGGATGGGGATTGAAGAAGCAACAAATACTGTGTATGTAGGCTACATACAGGTTATTCAGCCTGTGGATATCTAATGTAGAAAGAAGACAGTCGTTCTCCCTCAAAGTGGATGTAGATACGTGGGTATACACTGTTGTCGTATTTGCCAGCACTCAGCGATACGTCCGCAAGGTGAAATATGTGTTTTCCATCTAAGCTTTGGAAGTGATCGTGTAGAGCAGGTGTTATTTCTATTTTGTTTTTGTTTTTTCGGAAAAAGGTTCTTTGGATCTCAGTTTAACAATTTCTCAGCAAACAAATTCATGTTCAGTTTTAGAAAACGTTTAAACTTGTATATTAAAATATATGAATCCCGTTACGGTTAAGTGAATCGCAATCGTGAATAGTATGGCAATAGGTATTTTGTGATCACGTACAGTCGGTTGTCCCTTTCGCGTGCGGTTGCTGCCGGCTGTATTGTTTCACCTGAAGACTGGTTTCTTTTTCTCTTATTAACAAGAAATGTAGGTGTATATATTTCCCAAACTTTTTGTTGTGTTTACGGTTGTATGATTACTTGGTCCGCTTCCCGATTGAGATTAACCGCTTATTGTGTGCAATTTATATGTTGCCTCAGCACTTGTGTATATTAAATATAATTTGCGAACGAAATTTCTTTTTACATTTGTCTATGAATTCATTGAAATAGTGATTCAATCAAGATCCTTATTTTGCTAACACCGCGAATGTGAAAGTGAAATGGTTAACTTTTAACGAAATTGTTGTCCTTTAAATTAATGATGATATACATATTATTTAATCAATTAACCTAAACATACATCAATCAAGGATTTTTTGCAAGTAAACTTTCTAATAGGAATAAGTTGTTCCGCCTTGGAGGACCAGTGGAGCTAAATGAGTAACCTACCACTTTACACGTAGTGAACCTGCTACACCGGTTTGGGCGGTGGAAGCAATAGAAAAGTGTGATCGAAATAATTTTCAGTAAACTGTGTCCAATCACTCTGAATAAATTGCATTTGTGGCAGTGTTCAAATAAATAACAAATGTAATATACGCGTTTTTTTTACCAATAATGCATTTAATTTTTGTATGGCTCAATATTAAAATTTGATAAAATATTCAGTGTTGCGAAACATTTTCTCATCTTAAAAACAAGATCATAAAAGAGTTTTTTCTATCGAAAAATGTAGGTTTGTAATAATAACACATGCTAATAGCACAAATCTGAAATGAAAATTGCGAAATTAATTCAGTGTTGCTGCAACAAGTGCACACAAACAAATTGAAAAAGTTCTTGCATGTATGTATGTATATTTAATGTTCTAAAAAAATGCGCAATATATGTGTATGTTAAAATGCATTAATTTTTAAGCTGCTAATATATCCCGAATTGAAATTCGATGGACTTACCCTTGGAAGGATTTGCTCCATTTCGATCCAGCCCAATTAAGGGAATCCACTATCATTAGCAATTTGATTAAAATATATTTTCATTTTATATTTACATTTGAAAAAAGTTTTCACAGACTAAGCTAGACAACAATTCTAACTATTTTAAGCTAATCTAATTCCTTTAACTCTTCTATGCACATTCTTTTCTCCACCCTTTTCTCTGTGCTGATTAGCCAAAATGGAATGTTACATGCCAAGGGTTGAAGAGAGATTTTCGATTTAATACTACAAACCTCCATATCTATTTACTTGTAATCTCGCTCTTTGGTATTTCGATTTTAAAACGGCAACCACTCTTCGGATGAAAGTACCTTTATTCTAAAAAAACATAACTTTTCTTTAAGATATAAATATTAAAATTAAGTATTGTTTTAAAACGTTTGTTCAAATAACTATAAATTATTTTTTTTGTTTTACTTAAGATGTACAACTATTTTGTCACGATGTTGTTGATCCATCATTAGATAAACTGTAAGACAAATTGTTGCAAATCATGCATGAGCTCTTTACTGTTGTCCTTTCGAAACGAGACCTTTCGCGAGCTGGCGATCTTTTCTCTGTATCAGATTCAGAAATCGTAAATGATTTAACAAAAGTTGTAAGTAGATGCAAAACAAAGGTAAACACTTAACATCGTCTTTGTGTAGCTTTTAGAGATTGGATCGATCATTTCACAACCGGATTACTTAAAAAACAACAATGATCAGTCGGTGGTAGAAATTTGTGTTACACGAATATTGTCATGTATTCGGGAAACAAAAACTGCAGAGCGTTATTGCTCCGCTTTAGTGGATTTATTAAAGATATGTCTGTTGTGGCCACTTCAGCCACAAGGAGCAGCGAAAGAAGATCCGCCGCATGCGAAAATTGCTGCTGACATCATATCTAGTATATTTTTGGTAAGTTTTAATTGGGATGATGTACTTGTTTATACATGTTATTTTATGTTTTTCAGAATTATGATAAAAAAGAACTTATGAAAATATCGTTACCAGTCGCAGTCCAATTTCTTCCAAAAGGCAACAAGGAACTTTCAAGAAACTTGGCTAGCTACCTCTCACTTGCAGCTATTGAGTATGCTTACTTATTAAGTCCACACGTCGATTCAATTATGGATTCAATTTTATCTGGTACGTGCATACAAAACCATTCTCACCAAATCTTAATTTCTTTAAACTACATTCTAGGCAACTATGGAATGTGCCGAGTTCTTTCACAAATATATGAAGTTTCGCCCGAGCAAGTATCGCCACATTCTCATCTACTTATAGGACTCCTACCACAATGTGATTTACAAGAAAAATTAGCTCTGCTTCAACTATATATATTGATTGTTCAGGAAACTCCCAATGTAAATGCCGTTGTTATTTTCCCTTTAGTTAAAATATTAACTGTATGATTTTGCTTTAGGTTCTCGAAAGTAGTATTCCAGAATTGTGTGAATTTCTATTGAACACCGAGACTGCGACGCCTACAATGCAAATTTTGTTGAAAGTTGGAGAATCATCACCTAAACTTATAGTTGAGCATTTTGACAAAATTCGATCTGCCACTAAAAGTAATCCTGCAACTGTATCACTTGCCGCACAAATTCTTGCGACAGCAGGCAGACATAACAAGGTGTTTAAAATATATCTTTCATGTTTGCATATTATTAAAATGTTTTGAAGACGAAACATAATATATAATAAATCGCAATTTGAATTAACAGGCAGCTTAAAGATATCTAATATAGAATTCAATTTAAGCTGTTTTGATTAAATAGTCCTTAGAGTAGTTGTACATAAACATTGCATAATAATTGTATCATTATTAATTATCACTTGCTCATAATGATTTATGAAATCAAATTCTAATATTCGCATGTAATTACGTTAACTGTAAATGTTGTATTTACTGAAAACCTTTTTTATCAAAGAAAAGTGTTAAAGGCAACCAGATGGACATAGGGGTTGACAAGCATTAAATTTGTATTTCAACGGGTCTATCACTTAGCTAAACCAATATAATTCCAAAAACGTGGCCCAAGTAACGAATTTATTTTGGATTAGAAGTAGGAGTTAAAGATCATTGGTAAAACCACAGAATAGCACAGAATAATAGTGAACAGGAAGAAAGATAACAATCTTAGCCGTTACCGGTATATTAAGGTTCTAACGAAGGAGTTGGAAAGTGAATGAATTGTTTTTATCTTTTTATATATATGTATATTAATTGTTAAAATTTATTTTTTTTAAGTCAATTAAATTTATGTTATGCTATTTTGAGATATGTTATATATTACGATTTATTTTTTTTATTACATATCACAAGGATACCGCACAGTATGCTCTTGATTTTGTGCTTGAACATTTACCGCATGCTGACCGTACGTCTCAAACAATACTATTGCATGAAGCAACAATGTTATGCTCCACGTTTCCAATTCTATTTAACGATAAGGTGCTGGCATGTGTAAGACAGAAAAACGTAATAAGGTTGTTTAATCCTTAAGTAATCTCTGACTGCATTTTAAACACATTATTTATTTTAAATAACAGCCAACAAAAACTCTCAGCTTCGTCAGAAGTGAATGTAATTGGAAACAAGACTTCAGGAGGCGTAACAATTGTGAATTTAAACTCGACACCAGTAACATTGGCAACAAGTGGGCAAACTCTAACTACAACAATATCAACGGATGTATCAAAAAGCCGTCATGTTGTAAGTAATAACAATAACATAGCAAGTAAAAAAAGTCGGAGTAGTCCAAGTAGCCCGAAGGACGTTAAAAGAACAATTGCAGCACCAAGTAATATAAAAATTTGTAAGTAAACTTAATACTAAAATATGTCAGTACGTAAAATTTATTCACTGAAGACATCTGATCAGCTACAGTTAATACATCTACAAATTTACCGCTGCATGGAACGTCTACAACGTCTACAACGACCACAACACTCTCCACCACAGCAGTAGTACCACCAACCCCTCCACATACAGGATATACACGGCGGGCGAAATTAGGCGACTCTAGGAGCACAGGCCGATTGCATCCATCCAGTAACACGCACAGAAGTATGACCCGTCTGAATGCTGCAGGTTAATACATATTTGTTTATATACACAAAGAATTTAGTTACATTTCATTTCATCAGGCGGATCAGTTGGTGGTTTGCACAAAAGTATGACACGTTTGAGTTCCTCACAGCACATAAATCAAAATGGATCGAACTCGAACAATGCAACACCTAACTCAGCGACAAACAGCCAATCAAGTGGAAATGTAATTGTTCAAACGATTTCAAGTCAAAAACCATCGCCCTTACCTGCAGTAAACAATCCTACTTATGTCACACCGGTACCACCATTAAGTAACAATGTCATTATCACTGGACATAATAAGTGGGGAATACCTTCAACCCAAGTAACATCTGGTGGAGTTACAGTCACAACTTCTCCAAACAAATGTAGGCCACACTCACAAGGCCCAACAACTTTATTGAGTTCCAGCAATGCTTTGCTGAAGTATAGTACGGATGCATTAAACCAGTCAATTGGTATGCATCATAAACAAGAGTAGCACAGTTGAGTTCTTTAATCTTCTATTTATTTAAAGGATCCATATCAATACCACAGAATAGTGTATCCGTTCATCATGCATCACCAGCGTTACCTCCACCCAACGGAAACCAGAAATCAGTGATGAAGTTACCCATCAATGGAACAGTATGTAACAAGAGGCCTATGGAAACAAAAAATTTACATTGTTATTACAGAGTAATCATGAAGTCGTTGTGTCGGGCCCAACTACAAACGTAACTTCTCGAAGAAACGATAATACTAGTAGGACGCTTCTAAATGCAAATAATAGTATTTTGGATCAGCGAATGAGCACTTTTGAGCCTTATCAGTATATGAGAGATCCAGTACAACAGTTCTGTGAGAAACATTTTCCGTCCATAAAGAGCTATATGGATGAAGTTTCAAACATTTTACCTCCACCGACAAGGTGTAGTATAGAAGGTATGTATTTTACATAATAAAAACTGTTCAAAAACCGTACTCTTTAGTAGTGTTTAACTAATTGTGTTTCAATGGTTTTTCCAGAGCGGCGTACAAAAAAAGTTGCAAAACTCCATTTTGCATGTCAAATCCGTGGCCAACATTGCCTTTATTCGAAAACATGTTTTACAATGCGAACACGTAACCCAAAGACATGGATTCATTTAATGTTTCTTGATTTTCAAGTTCGTCATTACGTAAGAGTCGTATGTATTATGATTATCAATATTGTATTAAAATGATTTAATTGAAGGTGAAAGAGAAATGTGTACTTAGTACAAGGGAACCGGGAATTAGCAACTTAAAAAATATTTGGCAAATTTTGAAATGCGAAAGTCGGACATTTACTGAACTTGTTACCAGCCAGTTTCCAAATGCAAAGGTATTTCATCAAGAAAATATTTTAATTCCAAAAATAATGTGAATTTTTCCTTTTTCAGGAAAGAGAAGTTTTAGTGAATGAATTACGGCATTCGGGTTTTCTTGATGTATTCGAGGTCTCGAAAACTGATCAATCTAATCCTAATTGCAACGAACTAGAATATCAGTGGGGCTGCTTTCTTTGTAATCACCCTGATAAGGCTGTAGGATTCTTTAGTGGAAGCAACCAACCGGTCATTGAAGGCCAACTAAAAGAAAAGAAAGGAAAATGGCGACTCTTCCGACGATGGAGAACGCGTTACTTTACTCTCTCCGGAGCTCACCTTTCGTGCAAAGGATCGGTAATATTGCAACATAACATTAAAATATACGGAACTGTTAAATATGTTCGATTACAGAGTGGTGGCGAAAGTATTGACGTAAATCAAATACGGTCAGTAAAAGTATCTCGTGGGGCAAGAAACATACCCAAGGCATTTGAAATTTTTACAGCAGATCAAACATTAATACTCAAACCCAAAGACGGTAAAAATGCCGAAGAATGGGTTCAATATTTAAGCATTGTAGTAGCACATTCTCAGTCGCGCGACAATCCAAGCGTAAAGACAAACAGTCTTCCTGCTAGAGGCATATGTACCAGCAAACCAGGATTCTAAAAAATCCGTATATATTTTTTAATGAATTCTAAATATTTTAATTGTATTTATTCCTTTTATCTCAAATCAGATAGAGGAAATTATCTGGAGATGTAAAAGACAATGTATAAATATATACATGTACGTAGTACGTATGCTAATGTCTATGGCTGATCTTATGAACTTTAATAAAATATTTTGTATCTAAGCATAGCTTATCTGAAAAGTTGTACTTCGAATTTTATCTTATAGCCCTTAAGCCCGTACTTTACGTTCAAATCTTTAAGAAACATACTTATGGCATATACTTTCAAACAGAATTTAATATCAGAAGTATAAATACTTCAATTTCTCATTATCATTGCGCATATCCCTGAATTTGAAATGAAACAAGTCTCAACTTTTACAATTATTTTTTATTTTGTTTTGGACTAAACAAAACTAAATCTGAAATTATAATTTTAAGTACTTAAGAAAGATCACAAAAAATCATTAAAAGATTATGATTCTAATTAAGATAGATAAAAAAATATAATTTGTAAAGGAAGCAACACCAGTTATATTTACAAGTGAATTTTAAAGAAACTTCCTTCCGTTTGCTGCACTCATCCGTTTATAGCACTTTATTCTACTATACATATGTACGTATTAATGTATATCACTTTGAACTTTAACGTTTCACTTACATATTGAGTGAAAATTATATTAAAACTAGACATTTTTGTTTTAGAACGGTAATTGTCAAACAGGAAATTGAAATGTTAAAAAAGAGATATTTATGACAACATAACATGAAAGTAAGGCATAATATAGCTCTTATCGGCTGGATTTGTGAGGTACAAAAGTACAAAGCGACACTTACAAATAACCGATAACAAAAAGTAATAAATTTGATCTCGAATGGGGTGACGCCAATGGGATTATTAAAAAAAAATAATATAAAAATATAAGTTCAACAATGAATGAGTGGACTATTTTAGTAATAATTTCAGAAATTCGAAGTTCAGTAAAAAGAATATCTAAATATTCTTAACAATTTCGGACTCACTGTGGCAGTTAAAATCACAAAGTATTTGTTTTACAAAACTCATTTAACGTGATCGATTACTGAAATAAAAGAATATTCTGTTGGTAGTTCTAATTCATCGTGATGCAATCATATTTGAATGCACTAGCATTGCAAATACAGTAATAAGGTAAATGCCAGCTGGAATGGATGCTACTAACTTATAACGTTCGTCCGTCATGATTTGACTCTTTTTCTTAATAACCC
This sequence comes from Eristalinus aeneus, assembly GCA_955652365.1. Lineage (NCBI taxonomy): Eukaryota > Metazoa > Arthropoda > Insecta > Diptera > Syrphidae > Eristalinus > Eristalinus aeneus. Next base: position 77,961,798 of record OY019134.1, on the reverse strand, counting down.
AGCCCATACTACGTTGAACAGCTTTTTTCCATTTCGCACATCGAAGTTCGCGTTCCTCATCGGTTGTTGTTGGCAAGAAAGTATCAAAGGAAATATGGTCATAATATCGTTTGTAGGGTGTAAACTCATATTCGTTGATTCCCTCAGCTAATGCAGCACACATTGCCGCCCCAAAAGCTGTGGTATCTACTAACTGTGATCTAAATACGGGAATTCCAGCTATGTCTGCCTGCAATTGCATAAGTAAATTATTTGCAGTCAGTACGCCATCAGCATGCAACTTATTCAAATTGTGTCCGCATTCCTGGTGCATACAATCTAATATATCACGGGTCTGAAAACAAATTGCTTCTAATGTTGCTCTCACGATATGATTTTTCGTTGAAAATTGAGTAAGGCCACATATGATGCCTCGAGCATCTTTTCTCCAGTACGGAGCGTACAAGCCCGTAAATGCTGGTACAAAATAGACATCACCCGTTGAAGCAACACTTTCAGCCATTTTTTCAGCCTCCTGCGCTTGTGGAATTAATCGCACATGGCTCTTAAGCCATTTTAATGCTTCCCCGCCAATCGCTACAGCTCCCTCTAGAGCATATGTCACCGGTGCACTTTTCCCTAACTTATAAGCAACAGTTGTGAGTAGACCATGCGAAGATATGACATGTTTTTCGCCAGTATTGCATAAAAGGAAACATCCTGAACGATATGTATTTTTTGCCTGTCCTGGCTTAAAACACATCTGACCCATTAATGACGCTTGCTGATTTCCAATTATTCCACTTATGGCTATTCCATCTAATACGCTCCCATCTGACACTTTTCCAAATATTTCCGAACAACTTCGAATCTCTGGAAGCATGTCTGGATGTATAGAGAATGTTTTTAATAACACCGGATCCCAATGTAAGGTTTCAATATTCATGAGAAGCGTCCTCGATGCATTTGTCACGTCAGTAACGTGAAGACCTTTTGTTAAATTCCATACAATCCAACTGTCAACTGTACCAGCTAAGCAACGCCGCTCACGACAAGCCTTTTTTACTGAGGGAATGTTATCCTTTAACCAGCATATTTTCAGTGCTGAAAAATATGGTGAGATTGGTAACCCAGATATAGATTTAAAGTAGTTCTTATTTTGATCCGGCAATTTCGCTAGAATTTTGTCAACTGTCACTGTTGTTCGAATATCATTCCATACGATTGCGTTATATAAGGGTTCTCCTGTTACTTTATCCCAAACAATAGTTGTCTCACGTTGATTTGTAACGCCAATTGCAACCAGATTTTCCTTGTTATAACCCAATTGTAGGAGTTTTTCAATAGAATTAGCTGCACATAGACGAATGTTTTGTATAATTTCTTTTGGATCTTGTTCCATCCAGCCGTCCTGTGGGTGGTGGTATTTTATTTCAAGTTTACTGTTTACAATTTCCTTAAAATTAGGTGTTGTGTATATTGAGAACGCTACGGTGTTTGTTCCTTCGTCTATAACACCAACCAGACGTTCGTGTTTAAGCTCCGCCATAATTCTGAAAAAGAATAAAATAAAATTCTTTTTACAATATGCATACACATATTATTGATCAAGTGATTTTAGTATTACGAACAATAGAGTTAATGAAATATAATGTAGAAATAATTTAATATAATATACAAATCGCTAATGTCAGTGATTTCACAGAAATTAGATAGATAGAAATTACCTATCGGCGCATTTACATTACAAGAGATTTTGTGTTAATCAAGTTGTGTTAACATTTTTTTCTTTGCACAAGTTATTCTAAAATTTAATGCAAATTATATTTACAAATCAGTGGTCTATCATGATCCGGATTGTTTATGGTTAAATTTTCCTTTACCTTTTGTGTGCGTATTACGCTTAAAGAAAAAATAATTTAAATTTTATTATAATCTCAATGTCAATCCAGTTCAGATTAGTTAAACTTCTTTTTGCTGAATATATATTTCAATGATTATGAGATGAATGTCAAATCTATATATTGCATAATATCGACTATAAGTTAAAGGGCCTGTGACGAGATCATATATGTGTGTATGTATTCTATAATCGACGCTAATTGCAAAACTGGAACATTATCGAATCAACAATTACGATTAGATATTGACTGAAGCAAGGACGAAGCACACCCACTTTTAACTTTGGACAATCGTCGACTATCTCTCACACCAAATGGTTAACTTACAACTAACTGTAAAGGGGAGTTCAAAAATAATTTATTTATTACAAACGACTTGATTCAAATCACACAGAAAATAAAACGCAGACGTCTCCATGATCTTCGCTTAACAATAAAAATTGAATTTCTTAAGTATTCAATTAAGTGTTAAAACCTGTTTCCTTCGCTAACAGAACATATGAAATATTATAAATCGCGGAAATATATGTAGTAATACGGAAGAATTTGACATCGTATAAACGGAAAATTTTTGTTCTCATGAATAAAATATAAATAGGTTATATAAGTTCAACTTTTGCATGGAATAGCTGATAGTAGCCAAAAATATCAGAGTTCCAAAAAAAGAATCATATTAGTCGGTTATCATAGTACTTATATCAACATCAATGATTCTCACATCTCATCGTGAATTTTAAACAACAAAAGGTTATTTCTTATTGTAAATCACATTCATAAACTAATTGTTGCATCACATATGTACATGGTCTTTTCCCCGCTTATTTTCGGTTTTCTGCATATGAATAAAAAATATCTGATCTTGCTGGCGTGGCACACAATCACTTATCATATACATTTTATTTATTTTTCGAATATTGAACACATAAAGAAGAGTGCACATTTTCCCAGGTCTTATTTACTTACAGATATAGTTATTAAATACAATAATTAACTGCTGCTTACTAATGCACAAAGCAACTACGAAAACTGTATGTCCGCTCTGTTCTTAAGTTTAAACACGAATAAGTACTAGTGTTTAGTTACAATATCGATAAGGGACCATCCAATATGTATGGTATGCCGAATCAAAAGAGAAAAATGGTAAAACGACAACGTCAACAACACATGTATAAATTCGACAAACAAGTATTTATTGCTTTTATTATCAATCATATTTTTTGTGAAGATAATCGCTTTTAGATTATTTTAGTACTAAACTAATAACGAAATTAACACTAGATTATAAGTCGGCTTTTTAATCATATTTAGTGAAAATCAAAGACCTTTTACCTGACTAAGAATGTGCAAATTAAGTAATCATTTTGACCCAAGGTATAATACAATTAATGCATATCATCATTTAATTGTCCTGCAATACACTGTTCATGGTAAAAGTGAACAGCTGACTCAGTGAGATATCACGTTAGCGATTTGCAATTTTATAATTTTGCTGGATCCAAAATATTCCCTCTGGGCAGACAATACATGTTCACCTGGTTTATCAGTCTAAATTAGAATTATGTAAATAAATTAAAACGCTATGTGTTCTGACAACATATTTTTAACAACAGAAATCGCGTGAGTTCGCAAATCTTAAATGAAACTACTACACCCACTTACGTGTTCCGACGGTTTATTTACTTTTTTCATTCTATACATCATCTCGAGACGAGCCCTCTTTGACGTCACCAACCGGTACTTATTGGATATACGGATAATCTTTTCATTTTAATCCACAGTTAAACGCATTCAACATAGAGATGTTGACATCCGCTTCATGATACTTGTGTGAATTTAATTAATTTAAAATTTTCTGAGTTTTGCTTGGCCATTGTAAAATTACCAGCAAAAGTAACAATCACTTACTGGGCAAGCACACCATTTCTTCACTAGCGGGATATTGACTTTTGAAAAGCAATGGACGGATCACACTTCTTTAGTTTTTAGCATGATTTTTCGTAGAATTAATCTACTACATTTCAGAGAAAACCTTAGACGCAATCAACACATTCAAAGCAAACTTATTTAATTACCCGATTGTGCGCTACAAATACTAAATTTATTTTTATTTTAAAAGAACTCTTCCTCAATACTTATCAGAAATAACACGTTTCTGGTTTCTGATACTGAAGAAAATAGCATGTAAAATTGGCTATTGCTACCACTTGGTGTGTTTGATGTGCGGACACGCTCAAAAGCCGAACACTATTATTGGAAATGTCAATTGTCATTTGACGTTGCCAAACTATTTATTTTCGTGGATATTATTTTGATTTTGGTTTTTTATAATTTTCATTTTTGTTTATTTTCTCAGCTAATTTAAGTTTTGTTTTGAAGTAAAGTATTCCATTCCTTTTTCAGCAATGCGAAAATTTACATTTGCAATTATTTTCGTAATTGTTTTCATCAAACGAAACGCAACCGCAATTGATAATGTTGAATCATGGACTGGTAAGTGGTTTCCAGAGAAACCTTCTAAGGTAAAAACGGCCAGTAAGGATCTAGACGAATTATTTGGCAACAATAACGTCAAAACAAGTAATACAATGACGAACGAAGGCAAATCATTTCCTCAGAATCCACTGGGAAAAGAAATAGTTGGACAAAATAAAACTGCAAGCGATAAATGGAGTGGTAACTGGTTCCCTCGAAACCCATCTAATGCGTCACATGGAGTGAAGGGAACTGTTGAGGAGCAAAAAAACATCAATAACAAATCATGGAATGGTATTTGGTTTCCTCAAACACCCAGTGCAGCGTTTGAAAACACTGTCAAATCTGCATCTAATTCTTATGGGCTTAGAAACAACGAAACCTGGATGGGAAATTGGTTCCCCACAAATACACTTAACACCAGTTTACCGGAAAAGACTAGAGCAGAGGTTGACAATAAACCGTGGAATGGAATTTGGTTCCCTGCTTCGCCTTCCAGTGAGTTAGTAGATCTTAATCGTGTGCCTCCTTTGGTTTCATGTGATAATGGAAAGGTAAGGCCAGTTTATTTTTTAAAAGCCCGATTAAATATTCTCAATATTACACGTACAAGGACAATATTGATATAGATTTTGATCCAGAAAATAGAAGACATGGCCATAAATATCTTTGTTTGGACTTCAAGGCAAAGTACGAGCCAAGTTATTCAATCAACCCGACACAACGAAAATTCACAATACCCACTGCGTATGAGGTTCAAAAATTCATTTTTAAAAATTCACTTTCTAACCACTTATATTATTTAAGGCCCCGTCGTATTGTCTGAATGAAACCATTAACTATGAGGAGAGACTTCCCACATTGTAAGGCTCTTCAAAAAATTTTTTTTGTTTTCAATATTAACATGTGTTATATACTATCATTTTAGTGGTGCTCATAGACATATACCTCCTAAATATGGAGAGTTCAAATATCTTCCCGTTCAGCGGTGGTTGCACGGTTTAGAAAAAGGTGCCATAGTAATGTTATATCACCCATGTGCTAATCGAATGGAAGTAGAAAAACTGAGAGATGCTGTGAGAGCGTGTCTTTATCGCCATTTGATTTCTCCTTCCACATTGCTTTTGCCTGAACGACCGTTAGCACTAGTAGCCTGGGGCACTAGTTTAGAAATGTCTGTGGTTCACTTGCCTGTGGTTGTAGATTTTATTAAAGAAAATGCGAAGCATGGACCTCAAACAATGAATAATGCCATCCAGACCTATCAAGCGGGATTTCTTCTTGAAGCAAAGTTGGTCACCGATGAATCTGACTCAGTGTTATGTCCTAATTTTAATCTGTAATATTTCTGTTAAAAGTGGTGAAAGTAATGTAAATAAAATATTTAACGTTTCGACATAATGAAGATATTTGTAAACATTTTACACTAGTTTAAAAATAATAATTCAATGCAAACAAAGATTTCAAATGCTTCATTAAAAATAAAGGAGACATTTAAAAAAAGAAATTATATATTTATTTTTAAAGTAATGAAGAGTGATTTTTATTGCATGTTAAGAAGTTATAAAAGTAAAAAAAAATAAACAATTAGTTTGAATAACGTATAGGATTAGCTGGAGCGGTCCACAACTTGTGACACGACGGGCAGTTTGATGACTTAATGAGATATTTACGAATGCATTCTGCGTGAAATTTTGTTTTACACTCGTTACAAGAAGGATCCTAAATGGAAAATGAAATCAGTACTCCTTCTTCAATGTGATATAATTGCGTACCCATAAAACAAGCTTTTTACACAATGTGCATTCCTTAATTTCATCCGGATACTCATTAATCAGATATGTCTCGAATTCTACTACTGAGCGTGGACCCAAGTACAGCACATCATTTAATTCCAAGAAGTACCCAGTTTGTTTCCAGCTAAGAAGAACCGTCTCTGCACGACTTTTTGCAAGAGGTTTATCTTTCAATTGTGAAGTTAAATTAATTGCGTGAATTTCTGGAATACCATACTTTTCGGAAGCAGATATTGCTGATAACAAAAGTTGAAAGTAACACAGGTCTTGTTCTGATAAGTGACTAATTGATGTAACACTTTTTGAATTGACAGTAGAAAAAACCAAGAATTCCTCTTTTGTAATCGGATACTTTAGACAGACTATATTATGGTCGTATTGGTTTAAGTCCTCATTTAGGGTTGCAATAAATCGTTTAAATGACGAATCTTCTGGAGTTTCTACTTCATCTTGAACATTAAATCAAAATGGTAAGAATTGATGATTTGTTTATTTTATTCCTTACATTTTTTACAAATAAGCGTTAGAATGTTCATTGCTTCATTTAAACGCAAGACCCCGCGCGAGGCTGTTGCTTGAATAAAATGCTGCTTCACTTCTAAATCCATTTCCGGGTAAAATATTTTTTTTTTATTTCAAACAAATTTCTATAACTCATAAAGAACTCAAATTTCAAAGTTAAATCTTCAAATTTGTTTTGTTTCGTTCACCTTGTTTCTGGGTGTCATACCAACATTAGTTTCTATTTTCGATTGATTCCTCTCCTATTCCGATTTTACCAAAGTGCTCATCTGTTCTAAGCTGTTTACATTGGTATGCCAACGAAAATTTTTGATGTGCTCAAGAAAACTTACGATACGTAATAGAAGAAAGTCCTTAAAAAACTTAGAAATTGATTTAGAAGTGCATTAGAGATGTACTATAGCGAGTAATCAACAAAAACTGCATAAACATTTCTGTAATTTTTATGCTATCACTCTTGCAAGAAATTACAAAATATGAGCGTACGCGAACTTAATTTGGTAGTGACATGGATTTTTTTTTTATTATGCGAAGAAATCTGTACGATTAAAAAGAACAAGCTTTTTATATTGTCAATCAATTGTAAAAATTTGTTTTCCATTTGGGGGTGTTTAATGAAAGGAAATGAATAATTTTGAGAATTCTTTGCAATTTGGAGATAAACTAGAAAAGGTATTGTACAAAAATCGATATGTGAATTTGAAATAATGACCAGCACTTTGTAAATAACATATTTTAGGAGGTTGCCAATTTAACCCTCCTTAAAGATAGAGTGAAGAAGTATCATGATCTAACAACTTCCATGTCAACAATTCTTACCACTTTTGAGCAGAGATTGGGAAAACTTGAGCAGACTGTTTTACCAGTATACAATCAGACGGAGCATTTGCAAAAACGACAACAAAGTATGAGTAAATAGATGCAGTGGTTTGATTCTACATATTTTTCATTTAAGATCTTGATACGACGCTTCAATGTCTGGATACTGTTTTGGCTCACTATGAAGTATCTCAAGATGTCTGTAACCTTATTCATCAGGGGCCCTCCGAAGGAAATATAAATGTTTTCTTAGACGCTCTAGCCAAATTAAGACTAGCTATGGACTATTTTCTTAAAAATAACTCGCAAAGTGTTGAGCTTGAAAATGTGACTAGTTTATTTAATACTGGTTGTGAGAGTCTTAATAATCATTACAAAATGCTTTTGAAAAAGCATAGTTTTGTTCTTAAACCTGTCGATTTGTTAGACTTAATTTATATTGAAGACGATTCATCTAACGAAGACTATATTTCCCTAAAACAACTATCTCAGAGTACAAGAGATGAATTAAACACAATATCGTTTTGGTTGGAACAGAATTTACGAAGAGAATATACTATTATTTATGCCCAGGAACGAAGTGAAATAATATTTAGATCTCTTCAAAATCTTAAGGATCATCAGAAGAGTGGAAGCTGGGGAAATGAACCGCTGGTAAAACAACCATGTTTAACGACAAAGTGTTCGATACGCAATGTAATAATTTCTTTTTTAAGAGGACACGTCACAGTACGCGAGTGGAACCGAAGAAGACAACTTCGGCGAGATTGCAACAGATGTATTTACAATTTGTAACTTATAATAATATAAGAGACAACCAATAAGTTAATTTATTACAGATTTGAAAGGAAAGCTAACAAACTTTATCTGCGTGCAACCCAAACTATTGAACAATCAACTGGATTTTCAATTAAGAAAACAGTATCGCATTCCGATCACCTTTCATCTGAAGATTATTTGGATGGGGACCAGGAGTTGGACAAATATATTGTCCTACTTTTGGGGTTACAGCGTTTACTAGTTTGGGAAAGAAATCTTATGAAGGATATTATACCAGCATCGAAACATACGGAAGTATTTTCTAGGCTAGCACATAGTTCAATTGATCTTGTGGTCAAAGACGCAGAAGTAAGTTCTTGAGTAACAATACATATAAAATAATATATTTTTTAACATGTTTATAAACAGGCTATAACGAGTCGTATATTACGTTGTATATCCCGTAAAGAATGGACATCAGCATTGGGAATATTTTCAGCTCTAAAAAGAGTAATTTTACTGCAGCCTGATATAGAACGAATATGTGATCCACACCAGAAGGAACAACTTACTAAAGTTCTTAATCGCTTGCAGCAAACTGTATATATTCACCTTATTTGTAGACGATCACTAATTGGAACATTTTATTTCTCTCAAGGGCTCCAAGGCATTGGAACATTTCTTGGAGGTAGTTAAAGGTGAATCAGGTACAAATTTGGTTGGAATGAGTTCAAGTACATTAGGATACTCGACTGTTCCAAAAGATGCAACGGTACATGAGCTAACATCCAATACCATTTGGTTTGTTGAGCACCTTTTTGAACATTTTGACGTCATTGGTGAAATTTTACAACACGACGTTCTTTACTCAACACAACTGGATACGATTTTAATGAAAAAGTTGCTTATGCCAGAGGAAAGAAATAAAGCTTTACTTGCTATTTACATAAGTATACAATAATTTAAATCAATGGTTTAAGTAAATAATACTTTTTTTGCACTTGATAGAAAAGGCACTTGCAGAATTGAATCTTACTATCATGAGTAAATGTGAGCAGTACAGTGACCAAGCTACGAAACACTTATTCCGTTTAAATAACATTCACTATATATTAAAATCTTTACAACGATCAAATCTTATTGATCTAGTGACGTTGGCAGAGCCCGATTGTGAACGAAGTTACTTGGATATGATCCGAGAATTAAAATTTTCGTATCAAAAAACCTGGTCTAAAATGCTAGTTAGTATTTCATCTTTAGATGAACTGCCAAAACCATCGCAGGGTAAGGTTAAGGACAAAGATCGCGCCATTCTAAAGGAACGTTTCTCGGTAAGGCAACAGCTTTTCAATGCTAACACTGAACATGTCAATGTATTTTTTTGCTTCAATTGTGCGTAGACTTTTAATAAGGATTTTGAAGAAGCATGCAAAATTCAAAGAGGGATTTCTATTCCGGATGTAATACTTCGAGAAGGTATTAAACGTGACAACGTTGAACATATCCTACCAAAGTATAACAGATTTTATGAAATGTAAGTAAATTTTTGACTAGTTCATCAATCAAACATAACATAATATTGAATTTAACAGGTATGTTGCGGTTCAGTTCAGCAAAAACCCGGAAAAATATATTAAGTACAAACCACATGAAGTCAATGCAATGCTGAGTAAACTTTTTGATGATTCTGCTTAGTAACCAATAATCGTATGGCAGTAATTAAAACTTAAAGTGTTCTTAGAATTCGTTTTTGCTATAAATTAATTACTTATAATTTCAATTGCACAGTGGATAATTACGTGAAACAGTTCTTTATTTATATAAACTTATTTGCGATTTATGTATTCATTGTGCTTCGGAATATAGTCTTTTTAAATATATATAAATATATATATATATATAAATGTATAAAACACAGATTATTGATTTCTGTTTGAAACCCAAAATTACAATATTTACAGTTACTATTTCGTACGGTACAAATCGTAGGCTCATTTAATCAATATAAATAATTAGTAGAAGGTGCTTCTGGTCTACCACAAGCGCCAAAGTGTTTTATTTTCACAGTGTTTGTTGTTTGTCGGCAGTTTTCCATGCTAAGGAAGCATTCATTAGAATATGTTTTGCCATCTGTGCCGCACACTGGTTCAAATTCTCTGGGACAAATTTTAGCGCAGCCCTTGAACTGGAATGTGGACAGACAACGCTTTATTGGTACAACAAAAACATGTTTTCCGCAGTTTTCTTTGCGCATATGACATTCAGACTTGTAGAATTTATTGTCGGAACCACAAACAAAATTTGGTGGCTGTGCATCACAGTCAGATTCACAATGCTCTGTGAGGGGACAGTTCTTCAAGGATACTGGAACTACTCGTAAGTGACAAGTTCTCCGTTTGAATTCACACATTGATGGAAAAGTGTTCCCATCAGAACCGCATACTGGTCCACTTTCAACATCCTCATAGGTGCAACGTTCTCCGCAGTCTTTAGGTGGCGTTTTAAGATCTGTACACTGACCAATGTGAGCTAATTGAACTCCCCGTCTAAAATAAGAATTCGAAAAATAAAACGTAGGTTAAAGTGCATAAACGACATAGAATTTTTTGCGAAGGCTAAGATATTCTGTTTCCTTTACTTACAAACAGGTCGCATGAGCAAGTTCGCATTCATTGTTGTAGGTTTTGGCATCAGTACCGCATAGTTTATCATTTTTTTTCGAAGAGAAAATCGATCCAAAAAGATTGTTAAAATCTTTGCAAGGAGGCAACTGTTTGCAGCGATTTAATCGATTTTTACACTTGTCCATACTTATCTTTTGGATTGACTTCCGTTGGGGTCTAAATCAAAATAACGGATTGTGTAGAATCCTCTGAATTATAGATTGTTTAACTTACCCACAATTTAACATCTTCAGTTCACAAAGTGATGAGTATATATTTCCATCACTACCACAAACATATTGGGAAGGAGTTTCAGTCTTTGGGCATTCAGTTGGGCAGTTTTCGATTTGATTGCCATTTCTTTCTTGAGACATACAGAAAGACAACGGTACTTCAAAAATATGCTTACCACAATTCGATGATCTCATTTTGCAAGGACTGGCGTACAACCGACCATCAGAACCACATGTGGGTCGAGCGACTCGCCAACACGACTCACGGCACATTCGTGTAGATTGACAATGTTTTCGCGAAGTTTTCACAACTCCCTGCCCACAAGTGAGTAATTTCATTTCGCAAGTTGAATTATATACATTTCCGTCCGATGCACATACAGGGCCATCCTTTGGTGCACTTTTACAATCAACCGGGCACGATTCGCGAACTGCACTGGTATTACTACACGGTCCAACGTGTGCTATAGAGACTGCTGCTAATCCCACTCGACATGCTTGAACTCGTAACATGCACCTGTATGAAATACATGAGTAAAATAAAAAATTAACAACTTAAAAATAAAATCTATGGCGTTACTGTGTAATTTAAAACTATATACATATATTTAGTCTATTTATTATAGCAAGGTACAATTTGACAGAGTTTATGGCCACGTGTGTTAATTCTCGGATATTCACAAATCCAAAACACTTGTATAGAGTTCATATTTTAGGTTCCCCACGAACGTACGAAGTGGATGCATAGATTTGTGCTCAAATAAAAAGTGTCTTGAATTTCCTATTTTTTTTTAATAATCTGTTAGTTTAATTTTTGCGTCTAAAATGAAACTATCTAAATTTCAGTTCTCAATGGTATCATCATGCAAGTGTAATATTTACACTTTCATTTCATACCTCTCAAAATATTATTTTTTTTTCAATAGAAATGTGAACAAATTATTATCATATGACTGTGCAAAGGGATTTTCATGAATGGAGAAAGTTCTGATTGGCTTCAAATTAGAAATGTTTATAAATATTGAATGGAAAAAATAAAACAGCGACTTTAATGGGATATATTTGCTTAAATTTGTTTTTACATATTGAATGGCAAAAATGAAAATCAAAAATAGCAATAATAACTTTAAATAAGTATCCCCACATTTATTGAAGATGGAGCTGTTATATCAGACTATGTACATAAATGCGTTTGAAAATAAAAATAGGTCACAAAATGTTGATGTTCTCAAGTCTACTAACCTGTTCAGATAAGTTCTGCCGTCTGTTCCACAAATGGGATCTTTTTCCGACGGACATCTGTGCTTGCAGTCAGAACCTTTTGCTCGTTCACATCCTTCTTTAACATCCTGTGAGAGTAATCAAAGGCATAATAATGACCCATTTAAAGTATAGATGAACATAGTGTCAATAAAAATAGTGTGTGAAGTAATGTGTATCTTGGATTGAGGTTGTTCAGGAAAACATGTGTTAGTATGCCAGGGGGAATAATAACAAACATACACACAAGAAACTTGGCCAAGTGGCATAGAATGGACATAGAACCTCATTTGCAGTATCATCTAACAAACACCGCTTGCGGTGAAAACTTGGAAGAATCTTGTCTGACCAGAAAGGGAAACCACACTATCACAATTACTTGCAGCTGGGTAACTGTTCCAACACACATGTTTGAACTATGAGACTAGGAGCCATCTTGCAACGATGCTAGAAATCTTGTCCAAGACGATCATCAATCAGAGCACATCATTGATTTTTGTTAACTATTTAGAGTTTATGGAGTTCAATTGATATACCCTTCTTCCACAATGAAAAGAAAATCCCCCAACAGAACACAACGATATGAAACGAATAAATTTAGTAATGTGTGACTAAAATATTTCCCTTCAATGCTTTAACAAACGCTTAACGAAGAACATTGTGTTATCTCGATCAAATAAACAAATCCAGTTCTTTACTTTCCCCATTTTGAGTGTACAGATGGAAATGAAAAAAAAATGCATCATAAGGCTTTGGTATATTTACCTTCAATACTCCATTTGATCCATTTCTGGAACATGTTTTCTTCTTCATCTCACAGAGGTTCGCGTAGATGAGACCATCTGAGCCGCAAACTGGTTCTGCTTGAATGACGGCTGCTGGTGGACAAGACCGTGGGCAATTGCTGGACAATGCACGATTTTGTCTTTGCATCATTACTCTACTTCCTGTACTTACTGTTGATATCTCATCCTGAAAATCTGTTTGACTATTTGATGTGCTTTCTCCCGAATTATTGAAATTAAACTCTTTCAAACTATCCGTTGCTGTGATTATACTTATTTGGGATTCTTTAAAACAAAATAAGAATTATTAGAAACAAAAATAGGAACAATATTAGATTTTGAAATTATTGTATTTAAAAAAACAGCTTTGGATACAACTTTGAATGTACAACATTTTGTCATGTTGTAATTTCAAATTCAAAACAAAATTTATTTACGCTTAGTTTTCTCTCCAAAGGCGATAAATGAACAATAATGAATCCATTAAATTTGCCTAAGTCTAATGACCACGTTTCAACAATAAATAATCCATAAATGCGTTCGTACCTAAATTCATTTATTTGCGTATATATCTTGACAACAAAGTCGTTAAAAAATTGTATTTTCACACTTATACAAATAACGCATTAAAAGCAATAATTCTGGTTTCTTATACCTTACTTTTTCTTCTCTTGATTTTAAGTATAGATTGGGGATTTGTCATTTTTGAATAAACATACATTTTAAGTACAGATTACTGGCTTATCAGTATTGAAAGCGAATCATTATTTAATGCTAAATAAGCGCTAAACGTGTATATTTATTTCACCACCTTCCGGGTGATACATGCGAAAAAGATTGTTTCCATAAATATTGCAGCGATTTTTTGTTATTTTTTAATATGTTGTACAACCTAAGGACCAGGAGACATATTGTTATTTGCTAAGTACTTGTGTGCGCTTTTAATTGCATTAACATGTATGCAATGTATGTATGCACATGACCTTTGTTTCTAAACTTTGTCCTTTCACAACAATCATGATAATTAGAATAATAAAAGTAAAAAAATCCTTAATTCATTAAATACCACACAAAAAGTCATTATCCTACTACTTTCACCTGAAATAATAGTTGAACATTTTAATTACAACCGCCTTAAGAATACATATATGTTTAGCTGAATGTAGGAATCGCGTTATAATGCACATAAAATCCTATGACTTAGCCACTGCATACCATTCCTTTTTTCACATCTCTCCGCTGCACCGTAACAATGATATGCCTTCACATTCCAACATTCACCATGTGCTATCCCAAAGCAATGAAAAACATTAAAAAGAGGAAACTTTTAAACTCTACATAACAATAAACTATTAGGAGAGATGATCGTACACTTTGGGTGAACCACATTATGAATGCCATTGGACGGATGAGGTTTTCTCTGATATATACGTGCATGTGTACGTAAACCGACTAACAACTCCAATTTCCCATTACAGCGCCATTCGGAAGAGTTCGCAAGTTCATTGCCACATTTAAGAATTTGTGCATTTCAATTTGGGGAGAACAGCGAGAGAAGTTCAAATAATTAATAGTCTTTCATATATCAGAGCAATAATTAAAATACTTGGTACAAACTCGTGTGAAGTGGAAGTTTCAAGTAGGTGACACTCCCCAAAACCAAAAGTATAAAAAAAACAGACGTTAGGAAAAGAAAATTTAATTTTGAAATCTGGGTCAGTTTTAATGAGTTCGCTATTCATCAGAGTATCTCCGCTGTTTATTTCTATGTTCATGAGCACAACGAACCGATTATTTTATCTTTTATATTTCACCAAAAGCAATTAGATTCATAAATTGTGAGTGTGAAGAAGTTTCTTTGACGGAGGCATGAATACACTAAGAGTGCATCGGCTCTTCTCAGCATCAGATCACACACCCATTTGTTCGCATTCATCAGAACAATTAAAAAATGGAAATGTGGAGACATCACCGAGTGCATGAACGCATCTCTTAAATAGAAATTCATTGGCCGCACGTATAGAATGTAAATTGAGGATTATTATTTTTTTTTAACAACAGTTGCCTTCAGTCTAAATTCTGAAGAAGTGTCTTAAAATATAATATGAAATTTTAAATTGAACTACTCTTAAATTTGAAATACATCAAATAATCATCAAAATATCATTTAGAAGAAGGATACCTCTTCAACGCATAAGTAATAAAATCTGTTAAAAAAATAAATAAATACAGTGCTTGTTATTCTACAATTCGAATAAGTCGCATAAATATTTGAAAAAGCTCAAATAAAAAATGTAACACTACTAGATCAACAAGACTCTCATATTTCAATCAACTATTACAATTTGTAAAACATATAGAGAACCAGATCCTTAAGTATTATACATTATTTTATGCATTATTCACCTGCAAATACTGCAAAATGCACTGCCGTCAGAAGAATGGAAATTACAAAAATATGAAAAGTGTACATTTTTTAATCCCAAAAATATAGCCAATTTAAATTATTTTTTAAAAAGTTTTTGCTTCAATATTAATTGGTTTTGCAAAGATTAGGACCAAAAATTAGCAACCCAACATTTTATTACGCAATGATTGTTGCTTCTATGTCTCACTGCAACAATACGCACTATTCAACGCACTTCCGCAAATTTGCAAATACAGACAATTTTCGTAAAACACTTTTCCAAAAAAAACACTGCACTTGATGAATAGAATGTATGTAACGCAATCGAGAACTCCGACGTCGGTGAGATAGGTCTCAAGCTCTAATCCAGAATGAGATTTCATTGCCAAGGTTTAGTAATTTATAGAGAAAGGCAGTAGACGGTGGAAATGAATTGGAATCTTAGTGGAGTTGGAAGAGAAATAAGAATACTGTGACTTCAGACTGTGTGATGAAGTTTCTGTGTGAATTTACTGCTGGTTCTCTATATCCAAAAGAAAAAAAATAAAAACAAAACATACAACACTGATGTTAAAGCGGAGGCGAAAAGAACACAGCATGAACGGAACACTATATAAAACTCTTCAGATATACAACTGCTGGTAATGCGGTGAAAGATTTTTAATATGGTAGCAAAAGGAAGTTTGATTTCGGGGAAATGCAGCAAAGCAATAAGTATAGAAAAGCAACTCTTTTGCATCCGAATCAACTGTATGTACCGACTACATACATACATGCACTGAATGTGTACAAGTATGAATATAAGTCCAAGTATGAAACGCGCATCCCATTCTCTTATTGCGGATGCGATAAAATTTGGTTAGGCTCGTCATACTGCTGCCTTCGACAGCTTCAGTGATAATAAACTTCTTGATTTGACTTTTGAGTCTTTACACGAATGAGAGTATCTATCCTATCCTCCGTTATGTGCACTTGGTTGAGGGTTCATTAAAACTCTCGTGAAAGGAGTGGAGCTGAAAATATGATTGAAATATGGTTCGGTTTGAGGTAGATCTTAACTATGGGGATTGTGTGCACTGGTTTGCATTCTTGCATTTGTGTCATTTGGAAACAAAAGATTATGTTTGTTGACATGATTACACTTTCGCTGCCGGTTATAATTTTGAGATTTTAATAACTACTTTGGTAAACTCAGCAAAATTATAACGATTAGAAATTATTTAATTTTATAATAATAACAACGAAAACCTTTGACCAAAATATGCAATTTAATGATCGCGCTCAAACAGAAATTTATGTAGTTAATGGTAGTAAAATTTAGAGCATTTAATTCGTAAAAATAATGAATATCTGACCCAAAATGCAATGGCAAATGCAATTCAATAAGCAACTTAAATAATACGTTTTCAAAAAATAATGAAAACTCAAATGAACTAATCTAAATTATTATACATGATATGTTTAATGAACGTTACACAATAAGACATAAGATATTAGCAAGACCTTCACATAAAAAAAACTACTCATTTTTTATTAACAAACCGAATATTTAACTAAAAACTTTTTATAACATCAGTATCTTTTTGGGTTGTTTGTACAACGTTATATTATTAAAATAGAAAGATTCCAAAATTGGAGATAATTGCATCAAAGAAGTAATAAGAAAAGATCTTATATTCGAATGAAATATTTACATCCAACCCTAAGTTTTCACAATTTCCTTTGTCTATGAGGGGCAGCATTTTATCTCAAGAATTTAAATTTTCAATACTTTGTTAATGAAAGTCGACAATAACCATTTTATTTCTTACTGGGTTTTCTAAAGCCCTAATAACATAAATGAAAGTCCGGAAAATTTGTTAGCCAAAATTAAACAATTTTGAAAAGAATTATAACATATATTGGTGTCCACTTAATTTTAACAAATATTCCTCAACAAATTTGGATAAACAAAATAAATCTCCCTCAATTCCAAAATTTAAATCTTCAACTAATGATACTATGAAACGGCTCATTAGAAGTCAACAATATTTTGCCTTTCGAGAAACCCATTTTTGCAGAAGAAAAGCATTCCACGTAATAAAATGCATTTGTTGAACTTTTAACAAGGAGACATTTTAAAAAGTCTCCAAAATGTATTTCTTATCGACTTATCGTTTTCCTGATACGGTTCAATTACTTGACCTATTTGGTATTGTGCGTGAATGTTATACCATCACGCAAGTGCAGTACACATGTACATTTCATATATATCCTAAAGCCCACAGACGTGAACTGTATTCTCTTTAGACTACATTATACATGCATTCATCTTCAAATCACAAGAAGTTCGAAATTTCATTTTATTATCTTCAATTACAAGGTACTTATTGATGTGTGATCGAAACGAAGAAGGAATTAATTCAATTTCTACAAGGCGAATTAAAAGAAGAAATCAACAATCTGATATAATAGTAATGTATGTATGTGCACACATTTAATAAATGTGTAATACATGGTAATTAGTTATACCGGCCAAAGAGCTACATTTCAAAGTACCTAAGTGTTGTGAAAATATAGGAGGTTATTCATTTTAAGCACTCACAGGTTTCTTACCCTGTTTCACGTTGTTCTTATTACCTGTTGGTCTAGTGACTTTTCTTATTTGCACTAAACACTAAATGCGAGAATAGAAAAAAGTGAAAAAATGCACAACAGCAATGAGGCCTAAAAATTTCGCATTCAGCAACCGTACACAATTTTCCAAGCTTATACACTGCCAGGCAAATTTCCAGTTTTATCTTGGCATTTGTCAGCGTTATAATGTATGTTTAAAATACATGTTAAAATTTATAGTTTCGCAAAAATGCAATAATGTGTGAAGGTCTTCTTAGGTACAAACGCAACGTTACCATAACATGTATTAGTAACGATGTCCATAACTATATTTTGTACGATGTGTACGTCTAAATGTCCGCACTTTCTTTGAGAGAGAAATTTCTTTATATGAAGTTTCTATGCAAGAAAAAGGCCGCCTTTGTTAAGTACCGTTTATTTGTTAACCGGTACTATCTGCATAGCCATTTCCCAAATCCAAACGCACATACACCGTTGAATGTCGCGGTATTTCGCATTAGAACGAGTAATTAAATTTTTTATTCTTACATTTCAACATTTACACTTCAAGTTTCAGGTTTATTTAACTTTTATGGAAACACATTCATGCATAAAAGTGCACAAATGTGCCAACTAATATGGCTATTTTTCTAGGTCAATAGATAAATATTATATAGTGTAGTGGATAATATACCGTCAAAATAAGACAATATGTAGTTTAGAAAATGAAAGTGTTCTTTTGATACGCTTATTAGTTCCTTTTCGGTTGAGCTGTCGACAGCCCATCGAGTCAAGATACTTGGAGGTTTGCAAAACAAACAAACATTAAAATGTCTGTTCCCCAATTAATGTAGGGCAATTAGTTAAATAAATATGTATCATAACATAAGCCGATAAAAAACTATTTTTTTTATTGGATTGATCGGATAAAATTGATATGTTCAACAACTCTTTTATAGAAAGAAGATTAAAGGATTGACTGATCAATGTTTAGATGATTGAAAGATTTCATAGCTTTCACAGTTTCATAGCTCATTTTCCATTAAAAAACCATTTTAAGGAAGAACATAAACCTATCATAAATTGTGTGTCATATAATAATTTCTATTAGGAATTAATTGCGAGCATCTCTACATACAGATAAAGATGAAAGATATCATAACCTTAAGAAAAGTATTAAAAAATTAATACAAAATTAGCGCATGACCCTGGTAGTTAGCGCTTTACTTTATTTATATTTTCAACAAAGTTATAATAATAATAATGAATACAAAAACTTTGCACATGCAAAAAATATAATAGTTTCATCTCCAAAGGAAACAAGTGTTTACTTATATTTCGGAAAAATGTTCATTTGTTTGTATTTTAAATAGAGAATTAGCTTAAGGAATGTTTCTTGTTGCTCTCAAAGTTAATATACCTGGTGATTTCCTTCTCTTGTAATAATAATTATAATAATAATAATAATTGTTGGCGCTACAGTCCAAACGGGGACCAGGGCCTAGCTTGCTCATAAACTACTCGTGTTGTGCGCGCTACTGTTCTCTCACGAGTAGAAGGGACCTACAGTTTTTTGCCGACTCCGAACGGCGAAATTTCGCCTCTCTTGTAAGCTTGTTAAAATTATATGAACTCTTTAAAGATTGTTTTGTAGAAAATTAAATTTAAGAAAACAAGAAGACATACGCAATTGAAAAAATTCACATTTGATTTCAGGTCTAGACTGTTTTAGTAATTAAGCCTAGATCCCTTAAACTGTTAAGTAAACAATAGTACGCAGAACAGGAAGAAGAAGCTGTAGAAGCTAGTAAAGAAAGAAGAGTAAAGAAGATGACGAAAAGAGACAGATGAATTAAAAAAATTAATATACACATTTCATTACCATTTAAATATTTATAAACTGCTATCCCCACACAATAAGGGAAGTACTGTTAACACAAAATAACATAATAAAATGAGGTATGATGATTCTTCTGAAAAAGAAATTTTAAAAGTGTTTAATTTTATAATATTTAATTTATTATGATTTTTATCCAACGAAGGAACGAAAAATGAATTACTCGATTGAATTATGAAAAGATTGTTGATTCATTTAAACAAATATCACATACATGTTCTATAAATCTTTAAATTTGGACTCACAAAAAGAAACTGTTGGCAGTTTATAAATTATTTAATTTAATTCACCCGATTTACGTAATTGGACGGATAATTTGTATATGGCAACTTACTCAGCAGGATAAACTTTAAATGTTTTTTTTGGGCTGGTTAACGACTTACTGATGATTCTAAAAATTGGAATATTGAGCATCCCTTCTCATTATATACACAATTGAAGTATGAAATTGTATTATTTGGTTTTAGGTATATTCAGTGTTCTCGTATCTTTGTGCCACTAAAGTCAAAGACGTTTAAACATCAAAAATATCATTCATTCAAATCTGATCTTCATTCAAATTTTCAAAAAAATCTGAAATGACTATAGATCTAAAGTTTTGGCGCATTTGTACCCATTTGAATCTGTTCACGCATAACATATATAAAAGCTGTTACATACGTTCCCGGTTAATAGAGACTCAAATAATTTTTCGTTGTTAATGCAGATAGAGCTTAAAAAGCGAACCTATGCGTAATCTCACCTTTAAACAGCTTCAGTCTCATGAGTTCCACTTTGTTTCAGTTGTCAAAATGTAAGTGTTCCGAATATTCTGTGACAATATAACGCGGTCGCTGCAAAACTATTTTAAATATATATTTTTCATAGTGTTTTAGTCGAAAACCGTGGTGTGCATATCATTTAAAAGGAATTTCGAATTCGCATGAAAGATATTTCTTATTGAAAAAATCAAAATGTTTGAGTGAATACAAGAAAATTGTCGAGCAAAATCTTGCCTTCGAGTAGTTTTTTGTAGAAAAAAATTTTCTCCGCCCGTCGACTGTTCTACTCCAAAAGATCATGTTATCTCTGTCTCTTCATACTGTTTGACAGAAAAAGCGATACATGTATGTGTCGACTGCTTGATTGGCGAAGTGACATTTCGATTTCCATACAAAACGAAGGCAAATAATCGTATGAAATGATACACTGATTGTATAGGCGAAAGATACATCGACACATATACACATACATGGTTAAAGATAAATAATTTCCTGTGCGGGCTACTATTTTGTTTTATTTCATTCATTACCTTAATTTGTATTGTGAACCAAACGTAACACAAGTAGCTTCTTCAATAATTTATTTATTTATCTATTCCATTGTGCTTACAATATAAATACATAGAAGCGCAGAGAGATAAACAAAAAAAAATTGAAAAAATGGCGACAAATCGCACTCGTATCCAACAATCTAAAAACATAAGTTCCATCCTCTCGAAGTTACAAGGTGCTTTCTCTGATGCTTGCGGACCACAGAAAATGTCGACCGATAAGAAAACACTAGAGAAAACTTGGAAGCTAATGGATAAAGTAGTGAAATTATGCCAGCAACCAAAGATGAATCTAAAGAACAGTCCCCCTTTTATATTGGACATCCTACCCGACACGTATCAGCGTCTGAGGTTAATTTATTCAAAAAACGAGGATCAGATGCATATATTGCATCAAAATGAGCATTTTAATGTGTTTATAAATAATTTGATGAGAAAATGTAAACAAGCAATCAAATTATTTAAAGAGGGCAAGGAAAAGATGTTTGACGAAAACTCCCACTACCGTAGAAATCTGACAAAGTTGAGTTTGGTTTTTTCGCACATGTTAAGCGAACTCAAGGCTATATTTCCAAATGGAGTATTCGCTGGAGATCAATTTCGGATTACGAAAGCAGATGCCGCTGAATTTTGGAAATATAATTTTGGAAACAGGTATACTCTAATGTATATTAAACTATATGTATGTATATATGTATGTATGTTTATATTTTCACGTGTGTATAAAAACTAATTTGTTGAACCATGTAGCAATGAACACATGATTAATTTTATCAGTAAGACGTAGCTATAAACGATGTAAAAAATTACACCACATCCAAAACAGATAACCGAAAATTTTGTTCTGTATTTTTTTAACTTTACAAGTTTTATTTCTACATTCAATATAACATACATGCAATTCAAGGTTTCTATGCCTTAAAGGTATGAACCCAAATGTGATTACCGTTTTTGAAAGAAACTTTATTCTACTTACAGTACATTAGTCCCATGGAAAATTTTTCGGCAAGAGCTAAACAAAGTGCATCCAATTTCTTCAGGTCTTGAGGCTATGGCCTTAAAAACAACGATTGACTTAACCTGCAATGATTACATATCAAATTTTGAATTTGACGTGTTTACGCGGTTATTCCAACCTTGGGTAACACTATTAAGAAATTGGCAGATTTTAGCTGTAACTCATCCAGGATATGTGGCGTTCTTAACATACGATGAAGTAAAGGCTAGACTGCAGCGGTATATTCACAAAGCCGGTAGTTACGTATTTAGGTAATTCATCAAACCAGTAATTTATTTCCTTAAACAGTAATGATAATTGTTACATTAATGTTTTAGGTTATCCTGCACAAGATTGGGACAGTGGGCAATAGGTTATGTCACCAGCGATGGTGAAATACTGCAAACCATACCGCAAAATAAATCCTTATGTCAAGCATTATTAGACGGGCATAGGTTTGAGGAAATTTTTAAATAAGATTTAATATTTTTTGCTTACAATATTTTTTACTTACAGAGAAGGGTTTTACCTGTATCCTGACGGGCAACCATATAACCCCGATTTATCTTCAGCAGTTCAGAGTCCCACTGAAGATCACATAACGGTTACACAAGAACAGTATGAATTATATTGTGAAATGGGTAAACAAACCAATTATTTGATTAAAATTTCATCTCACATATATGTAGTATTATAATTTCATATTACATGTAGTACCTACACAATTTTATGATAAAAGCCTGAGAAAGGAAAATTATGCCTTTAAAAAAGATTTTAATACTAAACGAAAATATAATTATATAAATTTTTTTCCGGCTGAACACCTCCAATTTTTCACGGCACCACCTCTTTCGGGCTGCTGACAAACACGCAAAGATTGATAACAGTCTAAGAAAAAACTTTTCAAAATTGTAGGTCCCTTTTGCTCGTGAGAGATCAGTAGCGCGAACAACAAGAGTAGTTGATTAGCAAGCTAGATCCTGATCTCGCTGTGGACTATCGCACTATCCAATTATTGTTATTATTAACTATTCTTATTTGAAATGAAGTTATACATTATGTTTATTTTACAACACAGAATTAATAATTATCAATTCCCGCCCTGACGCGTTTAAATCAATTTGTTGCAAAGATTATTGGCATTTTATATTATGTGTAACCATATAAGTCTTATAGAGCTTTAACTAGTATATGTATTTATGAATCTAAAAAATATATTCAATGATTTTATAAATAGGATTTTTGTATGATTTTAGGAAGCACTTTTCAGCTCTGTAAAATTTGTGCTGAAAACGATAAAGACATTCGAATTGAACCCTGTGGTCATTTGCTTTGTACCCCATGCCTAACGTCTTGGCAGGTCGACTCGGAAGGCCAGGTAATACTAGCGCATATCTTTCTTATCATAATATACCTATTACAAATGTGTTTTACAGGGCTGCCCATTTTGCCGAGCAGAAATTAAAGGTACTGAGCAAATTGTAGTAGACGCTTTCGATCCAAGAAAACAACATAATCGAAATTCAACAAACGGCCGTCATCAAAATGTAGATGACGATGACACTGAGGTATAGTTATTAATTATTTTTAGCAATGAATTTTTAAAAACAAAATAGTTATTATATAGTATTTATCGGTCTAATTTTTATTTTTTGTCTTTATATTGATATAAATATTTAGTTTGTTAGGTAGAAAACATACGCACACAAAATAATTTCTCATATTCCTAAGATAAAGTAACTCGACTTAAGGAGGGTATTTGTAACCCGGTTTTTTATCGTTATATTGTTTTGCCTCAACACTTTTGTTTATATTGTGCTAGAATTTGTGAATTCAAATAATTAATTATAACATTAGATAATTGTGTTTGTTCGCTTCCTAAAATCACTAATTTATTATTTATTCAT
The DNA here is from genome assembly GCA_955652365.1 of Eristalinus aeneus. NCBI lineage: Eukaryota > Metazoa > Arthropoda > Insecta > Diptera > Syrphidae > Eristalinus > Eristalinus aeneus. Next base: position 77,937,494 of record OY019134.1, on the reverse strand, counting down.
ATTACATATATATTCCATATATATATATATATATATATACATATATAAATATATATAAATTCATTATTACTGTTTCCTTTTATCGTATGCTAAACCTACATTAATGCTCGAGTTTTCTTTTTCTGTAAATAGCTCTATAATTTCGTCAATTTATTCATCACCAAATCTTATATAGAATAACAATCATACATAAATTCTGCGTATATAACGCATGTTTTAATATATATTACATATGTTAAGAAGACACAACAAGAACTATTCAGTGTTTGGTTATGAATATTTAGTATTAGACATATAGAAACAGAAGATTAAAAGGAAAATATGATAAAAATAAAAATAGCAACGTAGTACTATTTGTGCTTCCAAAGATAATAATTATCAAATGAAGATGCTGATCGTAGATATTAAGATCCACAATACAACAACAAATTCGTTAACATCCAATAGGATAAATGTATTGTATGCTATTTTTTATTCAATACCATTTTTCATGAGACTGTGCTATAAAAAAAAACAGACTAAGTAAAAGTACACGCATATGTGTATACAATATTTTCTTGTTTGTTCTTATTTAATTCTTAAATCGATGTAGATTAAAACGTTGTTACGATGCTTTTTTCATATAAAAAGCACATATGATACAAAACTATTTAAATTTATTCTTAGTTATAATTTAAAAAAATATGAATTTAATAAAAATGAATTTTCACATTAAAATGTTTATTTTTTATTTTTATTTTAAAAGTTTGGTTTGGTTTTCAGCTTGTTTTTATTTTTATGTGATATTGTGTTCTCTTAGGCATGATGTTTTCAAGTTATTTTCGCATGTATTCCACTTTAATTTTTATTTTTAAAACTGCCTTTTGACCATGACAATTTCCCACATTTATAAAAGTAAGTGAAATGCTTACGTAAATGTATTCAAAAACAAGTATATAATTATATAGAGACGGCCGTAGTGCCTGTTTTATTGCCTGTTTCAAGAAAATGTAATGTTGCCAGTTACATAAAAATTAATGCCATTTACATTCAAATTACCCAAATAATAGAGAAAAATTAAATAAATTATGTCAAAATCCGACATGCTGAATGACTTCTATTTACGTCATATTTGAAACAATATTTTCTTTTATTGAAGATAATTTTTTTTTTCATATTAATTTTTTCTTAGGATTTTGGAGAATTTAACATTGCCACGTCGTCTTTGCATGCTCTTAGCAATAGTATGGGGTCCTCATCACGTTCGGATAAGCAGAGTCCTCATTCATCACCACGTCTAACACGTCGCAGTACCACTCCTAGTTTAATGGCAGTACAAAATGATCTGTATGCTGGGCATCAGCCAACACTATCAATACCTGCCTCCCAACCTCATCCACAACCATCAGCGCCACCCATGCATGTTGTTAATGGAAGTGGCAATATTGGAACAAAAATATCAAATTTATCATCATCATCTTCTTGTGTAAATGCAGTCAGTGCAACAACTACGAAGTCTACAAATCGGATGAGCGCTCCCTCAATGGGAACTAGCTCCTCCTCTACAGCCCCCAATAACACTAAGCCATTCGCAAAAGCAATGTCAACGGAGAACAACGAAAACTGCAATTCATCGTATGCAGTTTTGCAGAACCCAAATAACGGTCACCATAACACAGTCGCCCCCCCGCTTCCACCCAGAAAATCTTCTCCAGGCGTTGATAACACTGTCAAGCACCAACAACAGCCTCAACAGTACACAAAACAGCTGCCCGTTGCTGTTTCAACAAATGTTACCTCAAGTCTGCTCAATTTGAATAGCATGCCCTTGCAAGCATGTAGCCTTAGTAGAAGCTCTGAAAATATCACAGCTACTGTTGAAGTCCCCAAAACAACAGCCCCACCGATCCCCCGACATAACCAAGCTGCAAAGAACGTAGATACCCTTGCCGACGAATTGAGACTTCAGCGAATATCAGCATCAATTCCAGTTGCCGCTTCACCTGTGGTAGCGCCAACGCAACGTTCATTTGGGGACGATGACATCGTCGGTCCAGCAGAAACTATATCTGGTATAATAGACACAAGACCATTAGAGGCTAGAATTTCAGTCAACGTTTCTACACCTGTTGCAGAGATAAGTGATATCAATTCAAGCACAGCAGATAACAGCAATACTTCAAATCATATGATGACTTCAACGACATCTAATTCATATACCAAAAGTTTACGTTATAACCCACAAGCCTTTCCCAATTCAACGTCTGTTCAGCACCTAGCATCGTCATCCAGTTCAAATCACCAGTTTCACCATCAACAAAATCCCCTGTTGTACGAAAATGTGACAATCAATAACAAAGACTGTAACGTGCCATACGAAAATATTAATTTGGAATACATAGCTCGGTTAATGAACGAGGGCTATTCCAAAGAGAATGCCATAACAGCCCTAGGCATATCAAGGAACAATATAGAAATGGCATGTGATATTCTACACGAATTTGTTTCAAAAAGTAGTGTATAAATCATGATATTTAAAAAAAAAGCGCAAAACCGCTTCGTAGGAGGTATTCATAATTCTCATATTCATCTTACTTACATTCACTTCTATAGTAATCATTTAACAATCAAAGATAATTTAACTCACTTCCATGATTATAACAAAGTTTTGGCAACATTAATTTTTGATGTCGAAATTACCAGTTTAACAACAGTACACACAAAAAGAAAAATTTTGACATCTTTTCATTCCACAGACTGACAGACTGGATTTATTGATATGGTCTTATGATGCTTATGATTCATGCCCATAACACACTGTATCTATTCGTTTCTCCGTTTTTTATTCGACAACATTCCTAATTTTGTATTTATTTTTCTCATGACCTCTGAACATCTGCAATAATAAATCGCCTTAATAACTGTTGATTGGTGTTCTGTTTTTTATTAGTTCGGTCTTGCTATTCATTTACCCCGAATTTAATTTAAGAAAATATGTTCGAGCTAAAATAAGTTTCATTGAAGCTTAACCAAGTTTCATATGTATATGCAGTACTTGTTTACTTCGTTAACACCCAGATTTTTGTTTATTTATGTACCGTTTTTAGCATTCTTTTAATTCAAATATCATGTTATGGGGCGAAACAAAATAATAAATCATAAGACACTCTTATATGTATCTAATTATGCAATATTCATGTCATATTAAAAAAGCAAGTCATCAATATGTGTAAAAAGGAAACAATTGTTCTTCGCATATGTATCTTAGGAAGAAAACAAAATATATATGTATTTAATTACAGTTATTAATTTAAACTTAGTATTGTAATTTGCTAAATACTCGTAATATTATAGAGAAATACTTACTATTTCCAGTTATAACAAGAACAGATATTAACTCAGTTTTTTATCCTTAGGGTACCAAGTACCAAATGAGCAATAATTTGCTTGAAACAATTAAAAAAATAAGCAAACAAGATAAAAACCAATGAAAGGAAGTAATGAGTTTATTGCATACATTTTCCTATTTCATTCATTTACTCATATAACAAACCTAAATATACATGCATAATAAAATTGAAAATTCGATTATTTCTATTGTTTTACTTAATAGGAATATGAACATGTTTTGTTTGGTAGCATTGATACACTGCTTATCTGCTTTAATCAAGGGTAAGAACGTTTCCATTAATCTACAATAAAAGGAAGAAAAGAAGAACGCCCCCATCGTGCCAATTTTGTCCATCAAATCCGATTATGGTTGTATACAATCCGTGGTCATTTATAGCGTACATTACGGCATAAATTTCGACGGAAATACATCATTTGCTATTGAATTTTATCTATCTATCAATTTTGTCTTTTGTTCACTCTACACTAGAAGTTTCAAACACTGAAAATTTGCTTTAACGATGGTAAACTGTAAAAAACCACCTATTCCAACAACAAATATCTTTTCTCACTTATGTAGATATTTATTCCTTTATACGCTGTACCTACCTTGTAGAAAATCTGTCTTGCATAAAGTATTTTAGGAAGAGTTACTTCAAAATAAAAATTAATGTAGTCAATACTACCTTGGTAAAATAAATAATAGTTATAGTTTCATAAAACTGATTAAAATGTATGTCTTGACAACTAAATATTTCGATTTCAGACCCATCAGTTTGTAGCTCGCTCGGATCCTGTAAAATTGAATTTGCAAAACGACGGTTATCAGGCTGTGAACAATTTCATCTAACTTTAAAAACATTTAAGAAAGCGAGAATTAGTTTCATGAAATATATTTTCTTTTAAATGTTAATATACATTTTGCTTATGAGTCCCTTTTTCCCCAGTTACTGATCCCCATTAATGCTTTTTGAATAACTTCTTTTTTGATACACATACATGTTATATGTACTTAGGTTTAATTGTTTCGTTAGTTTTGTTTAATCTCTTTAAAAAATTAAATAGAAACTAAATTAATTACTGTGTCTTATTGATTCATTGCTTAATAATACGAGTATAGTTCTACGTTCAAAGCAACTTATTACAGAACGAAGTATATTTGTATTTAGGGAGTAGGAAAGGTTAGGAGTCTAGTGGTAATCATCACATTACTTCTTCAACTTCGATTCAGGGAAATTATAATATAATATATAAGCAGCATTTTGCAATGTTTCAATAATTTGTTTATTTTTCTTTTATTTCTTTTTTTTACTTCATTTTTCTCGTATATTTTATAATTACATATTTTGTGTATTTTGCTTAATTATTATTTGTAAATTATTTTGTTTCAGTTGACGAGCAGTAATCAGGCATGTTAATGAAGATCGCGCCAAAAGTTGTTTTTTCCATCACTTTGTGTCTATATTTCGAGTTTTACTCTACTAAAGCTCCTGCAAAAAATAAATAAAAACATTCGATAAAACATCATTTAATATAACTTTCTGTTTAATTTTACCTGGAATTCTGTAAACGCGAGCTTGAGGGGAGAATCCTTTACCCTGGGGACCCTTTGGTGCCCGAGTAACAATCAGGCGTGGCAGAGAATCATCAGTTGTGCTGTTAAGCTTCAAACGAGATATTAACCTGTCTGGTCTATCATTTATCTTCACTACATTGCAAGCCGACGACTTTCCATTTCTCTGTTAGTAATTAGTAAAAGTAAATATAATAATTCGAAATAATTACTTGCTTCTTACTTGATTTGTTACTACTGAAAACTCCACAGTATCACCTGGATGCAGGGCAGCGGTACTGCCTTGAACTTCGGACATGTGGAAAAATAATTTCTTTCCCTCTTCAATTTCATAATTAAGAAATCCAAATTGTCCCTTAATTGAATCAACGGTGGCTCGTTTCTTCTGGCGCACGGCAGTTATTTCAGCAGCACGTCCGGTTTCATCAATTTTAAATGTAACCAAATCGTTCTTTTGCAAGAGATCACGTCGATTTGTTAAGCTTGTAATTCCGAATTCATGTTGCGAGACCACGACTTTATTTTCATTAAGAATCTCAATGAGCCCTGCATATTCTTGTTGATCCGGATTAATGCAACGCAGTGGACGTGCAACAACACCATTATGAACTCCATCTAAAACTGCTGGTTGTTTAATTGAACCTTTTGGCAAAGTGCGTACGTTTTCTGCTGGTAAGCAATTTCCTGATGCTGATGTATTGCCGTTAGGCGAAAGAGTATATTCAACTTCTTGGCCCAATTCTAACCAATTTGGGTTGCCCACATAATTGCTAAAATGGAAAAATACTTCCTCGTCATGGGATAGCGTTTCAATGAAGCCAAAGTTCTCCTTTATAACAGCTATGAATCCCCGGTAGGTATGACCGGGTTCAGCTACATTATTGTTGTCCGTTTTAAAGTCTTCAATTTTTGGAGCGCTAAATCCGTTTTGGCTGCCTCCATTTGCTACTACATCGTCTTGTTGATTGTTTTGGTTCGTTGCATTTTGTTGTAATTGTGTTATATTAACAGCAATGAATTCTTTATTTCTTTTAACCTATGAGCATATAAAGTGGAATTATTTTGAATTCTACTCTAAGAGTATTTATGTTTTTACCAAACATATGTCAAAGCGAACTCTATCGCCAATTCTTGGTGGTTTTTCGCAGTCTTTAAGAAAATACATAATAGTCTTTTTGCTGTCACCGTGTTCATATGTAATAACGCCACCCTCTACACGATCTTGTGACTTTACTGGGCTTTTTGGTGCTTCGCGAGTAACATAACCTGTAAGATATTGATTATTAGAACAGTTTCCTACAATCATAAAATATATTACCTTCAATATTGCTTGCCATAAGAGTTTCAAATTGAACTGTATTTGGGGGAAGATACTTTATACGGATCGCGTTAAGTCGCGAATTGTTATAGGTAATACCAGGTTCCTGAACCACCGTAAACTCAACCTCATCTCCAAGGGCAATTTCACGGCTCTATATATTTGTTTGTTTTAAATTTATCTTAAGCATATATAAAAAATAGTAATAGTGTTACCGTATCCAAAACTTCTGTAAAGTGGAAGAATAAACGAACATTGCGCTCCACACAACGTAAAAAACCAAAACCATCTTTTAAGGATGAGACAATCCCTTGTTCTCGTTTTTCTCCTGAAACTTTAAATGTCTCATCCAATAGGGATATAGAAGTTGCCCTTTGTAGCTGGTCTCGTCGGTCGGTTGCCAACAGAAATTGAACCCAATCACCATGGCGAAGAGTAAAGTCTCCTTTCTAAAAGAAAGAAGAAGAATTTATTTAAAATAAAATTTAGTTAATGCAAATTGTCCTGCTAGTTACTACTTACTTGATCCTTATCACCAAAAGGAACTTCATCCTCAGAATAATCGGCTGCTCGAAAACGTATACGTCCTGGTAGCGGATCGCTAGTCTGACGAGCAGGATTATTCCGGTCCAACGGTTTCAGAACTTGTCCTTTATATATAGTTGAATCGACATCTTCAAATATAACTGAACCTGGGGGCAAGCGGGTTATATTGCATGCAAACTCCCTTCCCTAAAAATTTTTTTTTTAATTTTCTCGTTTATATTTAAATGCATATATGTGTATGTAATTGAGACAAACATTTCTTGTCTGGATAGTAAATTCGACATCGTCTCCCGGACGCAACTCCACGTTTCCTTCAGCCTCGGAGAAATGGAAAAATATTTCTTTTACAACGTCAGCTCTTTCAATAAAACCAAAGGACTCCTTCATTGAACACACAACACCACGATACTTTACTGGCTGTGCTGGGTTTTCAAGACGAATATGACAAGCACCTAAATTTCCTCTGCAAAATTAATTATATTTTGTATAGTTCTGATACCGTTCGGATAGGTACATGTAGATATAATGTTATCACCTTTGGTTTGTTGCAATCTGAAAGCTAACCTTATCACCTGCCCTCAAATTTACATTGCCTTCAACATCGTCTTTGGTATAAGGTAGAAAAAAGCATTCCCCGCGGTTCTCATAGCTAATTCGACCTGTAGTTTCATTTGATGCCAAAAGATTGTTGACGCAATCAGTACGTAGTTCAGTTGTCACTGTACCAGTCACACGTTCCTCCGACAAAACCTTAAGTGTGGGTGTGATGAACATTCTTACATAGGTTTATCAAATTTTTCAAAGCTACGAACTTACAACTTCTGGAGCGATCTTTGATACTTGACTAGCTATGGGCTTGCCAGTGCGACGATCATAAGTCATTTCAAACTCCACTGGGTCCCCTACTTTCAAATGGTCAATGTTACCACTAAATTGCGAAAAATGAAAGAATAGGCGAGCTTGGCGTTCACAACATTGAATGAATCCATAAGAGTGCTGAAAGTATGCTCATGTGTTATACGTGGAGGAAATGTATAGGGTATGTATTTCAGAACATACCAGAAGTTTTTCTATTATTCCAGTTTCTCTAGTTGCTTGACTGGAATCATTATTTCCTGTAACTCCGGATGCCCCAAACGATGACGACGATGAGGTCCCGGTTGCATTTATGCCATTGGATAAAACGCTATTTGAAGAAAAAACTCCAATGTTGGATTGATCTTCATTTGCCTCGAAAATCCCGATAGTGTTTTGAGGTTGTTGTGGCGGAGGGCCCAAAGTTGAGTCGAGAGTAAAAGTTCCAATTGGTGGGAAACTTGTTGGCATATTAAGATTTCTCATGGTGCTCATAAAAAAGGCATCATCATTTGAACCGTTATCATAATTCTCATAAATCTCTAAAAATAAAATAGACAATTTATCAAACAATAAGACACAACCGAAATTTTTTAAACGAATTTTAGACTCCTTGTACGAAAAGCAAAAAATGACAGATATTTATTTACTTTTTTATAAATTTAAACGACTCAGGTAAGCCGTTTAACCATTTTGGGAAAGTGATATCGTCTAACTTGCAAACTTATTGCTTTCAGAATTCTATATGCATTAACAAAGTAAATAAGTAATATACATAACTAAAAAAATAGGAATCCTAACTTACCTTCAATTGGTCTAAAATGCTTTGCTTGGGTGTTCATAGTTAAGACTACCTTCTTTTTGGAGTTGTCCTCCAAATGTGGCTTGCTTTCTTGAAGAATAATACTTATGTTGGCTAGCTCTGGATTTAGGTTCTGCGTGAAGTATGCTAATTTATATGTATTTTTTTGTTGTTGTATGCGTGATTTGTTTATATTTATAATATGAATTTAAATTAAAGAACTTTAGCAAGGCCGTCGAAAGTGGAAAACAAATATTGATTGAACAAATTGAAGGACGTCGAAAGGTACGTAAGAACTTTTTTATGGTAAATCGAGTTTAAATATTACTTAATAAATTCATATATTAATCGTTTTAGTTACAGGTTTTGCTGTTTTTGATTTATATTTAGAATGTAGTTTATTTCTAATGTTAAATATTACATATATTGTTGCAATTGATGTCACAATGAGAAATTTCCGTGTTACCTTATATTTTATTTTAATTTAATAATTTTTTTGCTTGACTTTTATTTTATTTTTCTTTTGATGGTAATCACTATATTTAAATATATATGTATTTCTATTATTTGTTTAGAGATTGCAAAGTCTTTCAATTTACCTAAGAATTATTTTTATATATAATATATATGTATCGAAGTCCTTTAAGATATCACGTATTTGTTTCAATGTTTTTTTTTTAATTTAATTTTTACTCCATTTATTCTTACTTTTTAATTAATAATAAATTTATAATAATTATCACAGTGATGTTAATTTTTTATGTTGCATAAACTTTGTTTTATTTTAATCCCCACTCACGCAGTTCACACACGTATATACATTCACATATATGTATATATATGAATATATAGCTTATATTACTTTTTTTAATTTTAATACGTAAAAATGCCTTATAATATTCCGTTTTTATTGTTTCCGTTAATTAGTATATTTTGTAATGTTTAATTTTTCTTTTATGTTCACTTAATATATTTAACAGTCCGCACTTGTATTGTTAGTTTCAACAGTTTGCTTTTCGCTTTTATTTGTATAAACCTTATGATAATTACTTTTGTTTATGGTTTTTATTTTATTTTTGTACTTTTATACTTTTCTTTTCAGTGTGAATTTGAATAAATGTTTACGTTCAGTAAGACCTAATTGTTCAGGATAACAGTGGGTGTGTGTGTTTTGTTTTCGTGTCCTTAGACGTTTGCTTTAGAATCACCGTTTTTAATGAAAACAAAATAAAATATATCCGTCGTTGGCATCTAAGTTTTTCTTTGTTCAAAGAGATTAGCTTTTGTTTAGTTAATGGAATCAACCCAAATATACTTTAAAATTATACACTTTTAACAATTATCCGTTGTTGCTTTGAAATATATATTTAAAAGATATATATCATTGAGGTCGATTTAAAATATTATGATGCTTTCGTTATAGGTTGTGTGCTGTTGAATTGTGACTTGTAACTAGTATTTTCGTTTCTTCTAAGGATTGATAATTTTTGGCCGTAAGTGGTTCTTGCCTTTAAGCAAATTTGAATGTTAAAAACACTTTTTTCACTGCGAATTGTTCGTTAATTGTGAGTATTTTAATCGTAAATTTTTGATATTTCTCCTGTGGCACAAGGCTCCAAGGATGAAGGAGAACTACAATAAGAAAAAGTGTTCTTATCGCATGCTCTCTTTGTGCCGAAACAAAAGTAAAACAAAATAAGGAAATGTTCACTAAACAAATAAGCTTGTACTCCTTTTTTGTTTATCAGTTTTTTTTTTATTTTTTGGTTTCTGTTGCAGTCGCAGCTTAATTTCGAGAGTATATTATTTGGTTGGCGATTTGGGTCCGAGTCTTTTGAACTTGATTCCTCAAATGGAAATCTGTCAACACTTTTCGAGGAAGTAAGCCTAACTCTAAGTTCTGTAGTATTTGTTTGTTTTTATCTGATGATTTTGTTAAGTTTTGATGATGAAAATAGTGTGATGTCAAAACGGAGATTTAGTTACAAAAGCTGCAATAACAAAAGAAAAAAAAAAAGAAAATGATAATATAGTTAAAATAATAAAAGAGATATACAGTAATGTATTGGAAGTAAAGAAAATTAAGTCCTTAATGCTAATGAATTTAAATATATATATATAAAGTATACTCTAGCGCGCTTTCTGCCTTCTTTTTTGGGACACAATTTCATGCAATTTTGAATACCTACAAAATTTTTAAGCGATATACTTTAAAATCGGATTAACCCGTACAAGGCAAAAAAAAAAAAATCATTTATTTACGATATAAATACAACCACGATATTTGAATATTCATATGTTTTCTATTCTAATAATTTTCAAAAAAATTCTGAATTGCTTAGTTCTTGACAAAACTGAAACACTTCAAATTTCATAATTTAACAATTTAAATAGACAACAGAACAGTCAACTTGTTTATTGTTTAGTTCTGCTGTCAGCAATTTTATCTGAATGAGTTTTCGGCACAAGCACAAGTGTACTTAATTGCACAGAAGCAGAATTAAGTATGTCGGAAAATCTATGTATTTAAATGTTTGCAACAATTTTTCCGAAATTATACCACAGAAGCCCTTAAAAAAAGCAGAATATAGGATGAAATCTTTGCATTAGACTGGATACTTAAAAAAAGATTCGATAGAAAGTACAAAAAAAACGAATTGGAAAAAAGAAAAGAGCAGACAGTAGCATCAAAGCAAACACCCGCAGCAGCAGCAGCATAAATGTCAATCAACGACCAACATTTATATGTACATACGTAGAAACATATATACATACATTGCAGTATCGATTTCTTCCTTACGTTAAAAAAAGAAATGTACCTAACTTTTTTAACTTTTGTAAAATGCAATGTTATACATGTATTTTCCGTATATTTTTCTTATGTTTTCTAAATCTAGTTTGTCATTTTAAAACCATCAAATCGGAAATGATCATTGTGAAAAATTAGGAAGTAACGGGTATGGTACAAAGTAAAAAAAAAATCTAGCTCAATTATTCTTTCTTTCTTATTTGATCCAAATAAAAGGAAAAATGCATTAATACTGATATGTGCACATTTTATAATTGTTCAACTAATCAAAACAGTTATTTTATTCCGTAAAATGAAACACTATATCATAAGATAACCAAGCTTTAAAAACTTCAACCAATACGTACCACGACACAGCACAACACTGAAGACATGACGCCATTTTCGCATTTTCTATATTTTCTCTTTTTCTCTATTATACGAAGCGGTGACGAAAACCTGAATACGATGAAAGGTATTACCACAATGAAAAAGTACACTTCAGATAGTAATCATTTTGGCTTTTATATTACGTGAAGTTGACAGAGTATACGGACGAATAATACCATATTATCAATTTATTATCTTCACAATGTATACTGTTACTTATTCAATAAGTTTTATACATTTCTCATTTAAACAAAAACTCCAATAATTTGAAATTTAATATTTGCTCAAAACTATCAAATGTTGAGAAACAACTGGAACGCATTTTGAAATACGTCTTTTGAGATTTGGATCAATGGGCAAACTTGGTACCACTTAACGTCAAAACAAAAAAAAATCTTATCTCTTTATACCTCGATTTCTGATAATCGCCATACTTCGACAATATCTTGTTATGATTATACTTTATATAAAGGTGTACAAAGTTCAGCGCTGATTTCGAAAAGAAAACAACAATCCTTAAAGATGAAATTTGGAAAATTAGTCGGTGCAATTGACGAAGGTACCTCTTCTGCAAGGTTTATGATATTCAAAGCTGGGAAAGATGAAATAGTTTGCTACCATCAAATGCCCGTTCCACAAATCTATCCTCAAGAAGGTTGGGTAGAACAGGATCCCGAGATCATCCTGACTGTGGTTCGTACATGTATAGAAGAGAGTCTGAAAAAACTTATTCAATTAGGAGGAAAAGTTGAAGTAAGTACATCATTGTATTGTTGTAGTAAAGTCATTCGACCTCCGATGAAAGTGAAGTTTTAAAGAAATCAAACTTAAATTTAATAACTAACTTAAACTTATATTATAAATATATACTTGAATAATTTTAATAAAGATTATTTCAGGACATCATTGCCGTAGGAGTTACTAATCAAAGAGAGTCAACAGTTGTATGGGATAGAAATACTGGAAAGCCTTTGCACAACGCTATCATATGGTTGGATATGAGAACCTCATCAACAGTGGATCAACTTGTTGAAAACATTCCAAACAATTCACGGAATAAGAATTATTTGAAACCTCTATGTGGATTGCCCATTTCGCCGTATTTTTCAGCACTTAAACTGCGTTGGCTAAAAGACAATGTACCACGAGTTGCACAAGCAATGAAGGATGGCAGCTGTGTATTTGGAACTGTAGACTCCTGGCTAATTTGGCACTTAGCCGGAGGTGTACATATAACTGACGTAACCAACGCTTCTCGGACTATGTTAATGAATATTGAAACGTTGCAGTGGGACCAGCATTTGCTAAAATTCTTTGACCTACCCCGAAGTATATTACCAGAGATAAGATCTAGTGCCGAAGTCTATGGATATATGGTATGGGAATGTCTAAAAGGTGTTCCAATCGCTGCGTGCTTAGGCGATCAGCAAGCTGCTCTCGTTGGTCAGCAATGTTTGCATCGTGGACAAGCAAAAGCCACCTACGGAACTGGTTGTTTCCTTCTTTATAACACTGGCAACTCAATAGTAAGTTCGTCGCATGGGTTGCTTACTACTGTTGGTTATCAATTGGGAAAAAACGCGAACCCTTTCTACGCACTCGAAGGAAGCGTTGCCATTGCTGGGGCTGCATTTAACTGGCTTAAAGACAATTTAGGCCTCATAGAGGATTTTAGTCAAATAGAACCCATGGCAAAATCAGTGGAAGGTAGCTCAGACGTGTATTTTGTCCCCGCATTTAGTGGCCTCTATGCTCCTTATTGGAATCAAGAAGCAAGAGGGTAATATTTCCTCTAATATATTAATGCTGTTTTATAAGTTTTTTTTTCTTTTAGCGTAATCTGCGGAATTAGCGAAGAAACTACTAGTGAACACATTATTCGTGCCACATTAGAAGCAGTTTGCTTCCAAGTGCGAGACATACTAGATGCAATGAACAAAGATTGCGGTATACCTTTATCAAAGTTAAAAGTTGATGGTGGCATGACATCCAATAGTTTACTCTTGCAGCTTCAAGCTGACCTTGTTGGCATCAATGTCATCAGGCCAAAAATTGCTGAAACAACTGCGTTGGTATGTGAAGCATATGCAATTTGAAGTGTTCCATCTCACATCTTTTTGTTTTAGGGCGTTGCTCTAGCTGCTTACAAAACTGTAGTAGACGCTGACATTGATGAACCTGTTTCAAATTCAGGTGCTTATAGCATTTTTAAGCCGCTTATCACAGAAGATGAACGTGACATTCGTTATTCTAAGTGGAAAATGGCTGTAGAACGATCCTTTGGATGGGATACTTGCAATGCTGATAGTAGGAATTTAGCTTCGTCATTCTAAAATAAAAAGTCATGCCGGCGCAGTATTTTCTGATTCGTTTATGGTTTACCTCTAATAACTGCAATGGTGTTTTCAGCTAAGTTACAAAAATAGAAAAATGAGTACATGGAGAATAAAACAAATAAATATATATAAAAATGTTTTTTTGCGTATAAGACCAGGCAATATAAAAATCCTAGTGTTGTTCTTCTGGCAAACCAGGCTGATCTAAATCATTTAATATGCCTCCCGCTGCTTCTTCTCCATCTGCTATAAATGGTCGTATTTCCTGTGCTATGGCAACATCTGGTAATGGAATAGGATTTCCACTTGCGTCCAACTCCAGCGGTGGATCAGCATTTGCCTCGGCTAGGTTAGTCACTGATTTTGACTTTACACATTGAAAATCGACATGACGGCTCTTCGCTTCTTCTTTCTCCCAAGACATGTGAATAAAAGGTCGCTGGACGTAGCTGTAAATTACCTACAGAACATTTTATTTTAAAGCACATAATAGGAAGGACATATGCAATGCTCCTTACCTCTGCGCGACCACCGGGACGCTTTCGAACCTTTTCCTTATGTGTTGGGTAGCCCTCAATTCCACATCGAATTTTTTTCAACCCACGATCTTTCATTACCTGTTTGGCAACATCACGGTTCTCGATATACTTAAAAAATCTGTGCATTGCTGTACTGTGTACGGCTAAAAATATACATAAGTAATTAAGAATTTGTGCAACTACTAATTATGTGTTACTTTGACAGTATTCCTCGCCCATTTGTGGCGGAAACTCTTCATCCCAATCGACAACGTCGTCGTCCAGTAAAACCACAACATGACATTCACGATCTCCTCTTTGTGCAGATGCAACCATTAGCGGTAGCACTAATTCTTCTAAAAAGACCTCGAATTGTTGCCGAGCTCCTTCATTACTTAGTTCGTGCAAAAGACCTCCTATTTGAAATAACAAAAAATATTATTTCCGTTTAGCATAAAATGGTCTTTTGCGATTAACTAACTTAAATTTTGGCAGCGTACTGTAGTGGCATCAAAAGGAATCAACAAATAGTCACATGCTTCCTTTAGTTCTGGGACTGAAACCGATGGTGGACATTTTATTACACCATTCTTATAGTAATCCAGAATCGCACGAAAAACAATATGTGAAATTCCTTCCGCAACTTCATATTCACCCCTCTCATTTGGGTGTACAAATTCGAAGCCGGAACTGAACATTGTTCCAAGCATTGTATTTCTATGGGCAGTAACTAAGGCTGGATCCACAACAAAACGAACATTGTCCACAAGTAATGTAATTCGCTCCCCAGCAGCTGGTTTTGACGGACCAGGCATCACTACCCCAGAATTTCCTTGTGCACTTATTTTAGCATCGCTTTTTGAAATCGCTCCACTGGAACTGCATAGTGAACCACCAACGCCAGTACTTGCACCACCCTTTTGCTGTTGGACTAGTTGCGGCTGTAGTTTCGTGGTAATGTTTCGGTTCATGTAGGACGAGCTCCTAAAATAAAACGAATTTGAATTTTCTTGATTAAATCGTTGTGACATTATAATTTATTTTTTGATTGTGAATTGAAAAAAAAAACAAAGTGCAACAACTGAGAACTGTGAGAACTTCAGCTGCAATAGAATCATTTGCATTCGAGTTCCTTTATTATAATGTTTAGCAGTAGGTGTGGCAAAAACACTGTTTATTACAAACTGGGATTTAATAAAAGAATCTAAAGTTACTTACCTATTTCGATTTTTCAAAATTCTTCGGCGGCGTTCTTCTGTCTCAAATTCTTCGATGCTGCTACTGCTACTATAGGAAGCCTCGTCTTGTTTGCTCTTCTGACTGCTGCTAGGATTTTGACTTGTTGACATCTTAAGGACTTTCTTCGTCTTACTGCGCCTACTTGCTGCTTTTTCACTTTTTCTTGTGACGAGAAAGTACGAAAAGTAAGAGCACCAACTTAAATTCACCAGCCTGACCAGTTCTATAAGACAGCTCTTCGCTTTAAATTAAAATACTGTGATAGAACATATATATTTGCCAAATAAATTTCTATTTTATGAAATGTTAGTATAAAAAAATTGAGAGAATTTTACTTTCATTAAATTTCTTTTGTGCAAAGTTCCTTTATATTCCACTTCGTTTTTGTCTAGACTGGCTCTGTTCACAATTTCATATAGATGAGGGTACGGCAAGTTCACAATTATTTTTGAAATTTATTGAGGGGAATATACAATCTAAGATACATTTTATATTCGGTTTATAATGCATGCTGCTGGTTTATTTATTTAACTTACTTTTACGCATCTATCTTAAACAGTGTTCAATTGTTTTAATTCTTACTACGTTTTATCTATTTCCAATATAATATAAAGTATTTAAGCAAGATTAATTAAAAGGACAGCCAAACGAAAACATTCAAGGAATTGGAAGTAGGTGAACGTTATGTAATTAACAATGAATTGATGGCTAGATTTAATCATTCCTTATAGCAAGTAAGTATTTAGACATTTTAGCGAACACATAACTTTCTACCTCTTCAGGATATTTAAATGTATATTGATTAACCCCTTGAAGCCATGTAAGCTTTTGAGTTTGACTATGAGTTTTTTGTTTAAAAATAATAGTAACCGGAATAGAAACTTTGAAACTGCATTTTCATGCATATTTGCGGAAATATATCTATACAAGTAGAGGAAGCACAGACTGTCATCACTATTTAGCGTTGTTCTGATTTAAAAATTTAAAAGGTTCAATGTGGAAAATGGGAAATAATACATTTTTGAATTATATTCAGAAAAATGGTAGTCTCATTCTTATGTTACAATGTTATGTTAGACATTTTGCAATTTAATTAAGTGTAGTCGTACCCTTGGATATGAGCAAGCAAATGTTTCTTTGCGGTACCCATAGAATATTTTATTGAATAATTTTAGAAAACTTATCGCGCCCTAGAGTACTTGCGAAATTGCCATAGCATACTTTCTTACTTGGAATAATACAAGGTGTGTTTAATAAATTAGTTCAATCTGTCGGTGAAATCTGGTCCTACAGCAATTCGCTGCTCAGCATTTCTTTTGTCAAAATTCAAGGCGATTTCAGTTCATTTCTACATTAAGACGACAATGACATCTTGTGTCAAAATTCCTTAACATCATAGATCTGTTCGCGTACTTGCGTTCACTGTTTTTCTCACTTTAATGAGTGAGAATTAAAAGCTGTCAAAAAGACTGAATATTACGAATGAGTAAGAGAACCGTTCAAGGCACATCCCTAACATTTGACTGATATCACAGTTTTCAATGCAAAACAAAAAATGGTTGGGAAACATTTTTTTAACCAAACTGAGGCTGCTTAACTAAATATATGACTGTTTCTCGAGCTCAATCTCTTACAAGAAAGTGCAACATTTTGGTGTACAAGAACATGATTTGGATATATTCGCAGTGAGCACGGTCTGTTTTCGGAATACGCGAACAGTCCTCATAATAAATTTTGTAAAGAAAAATGGAGTCCAATTAATGATGGCGACTGTCTATCGTCTTGTAAATATTAAAAATCGACTCTAATAAAATTTCGGTAAAATATATATTATTCATCCCTAACCCAGGTGAATGTAATTGTGTATCGTTTAAAAACGTACAATATTCCCGTACTGCGATTTGTTTCGAAACAAATGTGCAAAATGTGCAAAATCAACGTAATGCATTTCTGACTAAAGGAACTATGGCGGGGATAACTTAAACGAGCGAGAATTGTATGTGTTGTGTGTTGTTTACTTGACTTTTAACACGAATTTAAAGATTAAAAAGATCGAAGTTTTATGTAAAGTCCTTTCCATTCCCTTGGTTTAACAAGCACAATCGCGAATACCGAAAAGGCCACAGTAAACCCTGAAAACAAAAATTATTTTGACAACTCTTAGAACGCAGAATACAAAAATATTTTTCTTCTGTTGCAGTGGTGTGTGATGCAGTGTGCAGTGTGTGAATAAAACAGAAATCCTGCAAAATTCCATTAAATTATGAATAATACAGTTGGATTTGCACAAGTTCCCAGTAAAAACTAAAAAATACACAAAAAATATTTTTGTAAATAAAAGTCACCCCAAATCACCCAATAGTTTAGTATACATATACATGTACACTTGCTCGGTGTAGAGTGAGTAGAGATAGTTATAGGCGCGGATGGGTACATCCCAGCAGCAACATTGGCGAAGGCAAAGCTTTTTTTTTTGCTGGTAATTGAAACAAGTGAATCGCAATTGACAAAAAGTTATATCTCTGCCGCAGGGAACCCAACCAAAGAATCAGAAAATCGGCTAGCCTGTGAAAAGAATGTAGTGTAAGTAAGCGGACCCATGTTCCGGGTTTTCCTAAAATGAGTCTTTGCCAACAGGTACATTAGGAGTAGCCCGCGCCCGCCTATCCTCAAACTTCCACTAACAGTAACATCAATCATTCCATATATACTAATAAGTGTATATATGGAAATAAACAAAAGCCGCAATTCTGTACAGATTTAGGCAAATAAAATCATCATATATGTTCAATCATACATTGAAATGTCACAAAGAGGTAAACGAGGTAATAATCACCGACTAGAGTGCGATCCGCAGCCGCCCCCAACGAAAAGACGTAAAGGGCGGCCACCCAATGGATCTACGACGATAGGGGTGGCGACGGGAATAACAGGGTCGAAGGCTTCATCATCTGGCAATGACAATGATCATCCTGTCGGTGGGTGTGCAGTTAATGGCAGTGGCAAAACTTCAGTACTGTCACTGCCTCCACCCACCCCAATGGCTTCGGCGGCAAGTGCATCACATACAATATCAAAACAATCGTCGTCCTCGACGTCGGGAATTGGATCTGGTGGAAGCACGACATCATCAGTTCTTTGGCAGGCAAGATCGGTGGCGGACATCAAGATCTCTAGCATATACAATCGAAGTTCCACTGAGGCACCTGCTGAACTTTACAGGTTCGATTCCGTCTGCAGTTATCCAATTTGGATGGATGTTTATTATTTGTGATTTGATCGGTTTTACAGAAAGGATCTCATTAGCGCAATGAAATTACCCGATTCCGAGCCACTGGCGAGTCATGAGTACTTGATTGTAACTGATCAATGGAAGCAGGAATGGGAGAAAGGAGTACAAGTGCCAGTGAATCCAGATTCCCTGCCCGAGCCATCAGTGTTTGTAATGCAACAACCGATTGTTGAGCCGGCGCATGATTTTAAACTGTGAGTATATTAAATGTACACAATGAAATATAATTATTTTTAAAATTATATTTATATCCAAATGTAAAGTATTTTTAACAGACTTTACATTTGGCAACTATTATTTAACTTCAGTTTGAATAGGTAAGAGTTTTAGATTATTCTCCTCCGCAGTGTCTATCTTCTGTAAAATTACAGATTATACTGCGATAATCTCTGCACAATTATTTGATTTATATGATGTACTGAGGAGATTCCCTTTGTCCCTTGTTTCTTTTTAAGAAGTATATGATTTGAATGGTTTCGTTTCAGTCCAAAAAATCGATACTTACGAATAACTATGGATGAGTCTTACACCTCCGAATTGCATTACTACACCAATGTGGTGGCATTAGCTGAAAATACCTGTGCCTACGACATCGACCAGGTCGATGAAGTTTGGTTAGATTTACTTAATAAAGAAAGAGCTTTATCCGGTGCTGCGCCCATAACATCTGAGCAATTCGAGCGTGTTATAGAAGAATTGGAGGCAAGTTTTCCTTTGTTTGATCGTGATACAATGTTAATATTGAAATTATTAATAGATACGATGTTGGGATCAAATTCAAGTCATATTAAAGAGCGAAGAGGGTCTCGGAATCGAGTACGATGAAAATGTAATATGTGATGTGTGTCGATCACCTGATTCCGAGGAGGCAAACGAAATGGTATTCTGTGATAATTGCAATATATGTGTGCACCAGGCGTGTTATGGTATTACAGCCATCCCATCAGGTAAGTGCTATTTTCTCGGTAAATAAATAAAAAACTAAGCAAATGTCCTTTCGTTTTTTTTTCAGGACAATGGTTATGCCGAACTTGTTCAATGGAAATCAAACCAGGTTGTGTCCTTTGTCCAAATAAGGGAGGCGCCATGAAATCAACAAAGTCCGGTAAAAATTGGGCACATGTATCATGTGCGCTGTGGATACCAGAAGTTAGTATTGGGTGTGTGGATCGCATGGAACCAATAACAAAAATCTCAAGCATTCCACAAAGTCGATGGGCTTTGATATGTGTGTTGTGTAAAGAACGAGTTGGCGCATGTATTCAGTGTTCGGTAAAAACATGCAAAACTGCTTATCATGTGACATGTGCGTTCCAGCATGGATTAGAAATGCGAGCAATCATTGAAGAGGGTAATGCTGAAGATGGGGTTAAGCTTCGTTCATATTGTTTAAAACACAGTATGGGTAGCAAGGGCAAGAAAGGAAACCAAAAATGTACGAATAACAATGGATTGTGCTCAGGGATAGATGACGATGACTGTCGACGACGAAAGAATCGAAAAGATATGACGTCAGAAGAACGCAATCAAGTACGGGCTCTCCGACTGCAGGTAATGTTCTTAAGACTTAAATATTGGAAATAAAACCACGTTAACACTAAGAATTATGTTAAAAACCAGTAGTATTTTAAACAATTTTTCCAATAGCATTTCAAAAACAAAAATATTTTCTTAATTTGGAAACTCTACTTTCAGGAAGTGGAAGCTGAGTTCGATAAGCACGTGAACATCAGAGACATCAGTTGCCATCTCTTTGAGTGTGATGATGACGCAATTACCAGCATATACAACTATTGGAAATTAAAGAGAAAGTCACGCAATAATCACGCTCTTATTCCTCCGAAGTCAGAGGATGTAGAGCTTATCGCCCGCAAACAGGAACAAGCTGATATTGAAAATCATAAACTTTTTGTTCATCTGCGACAGGATCTAGAAAGGGTTCGAAATCTGTGCTATATGGTTAGTCGAAGGGAAAAACTTTCACGTTCGTTGTTCAAATTGCGAGAACAAATATTTTATAAGCAAATTGCAGTGCTAAGTGACGATTCTGTTATAAACACAAATGAGAACGATGAAAATTTCACAAATGTTGTTATCTATGCAAATGACGGTACAGCATTGTATGATAAGTTTTACACTAGCTCAAATTTCCAAGGCGATAATTCATGCTTAAGTTTAGATTATATTAAAGAAGTTCTACTTGGTGAGGGTAAAAGTAATAAGTCGCAGTCACTGACATTAGCACCTGCCGCGGCATCAGTCAGTGCGACGGGTACTTTTACCGGTGGCAATAAGAAGAAACAGTATAAAAAGATAAATGTTAATGGTGTCAAAACCACAAGTAGGAACGGAAACGATAAAAGTGCCGAAACTAGTGGTACTCAATCATCTTCTTCATCATCAACGACTTCGGCGGGATCATCAGGATCATCAGCATCCAGTTCATCTTCAGCATCATCGGCGACGTCAGCTTCGTCGGCGTCGTCCGGTAGCGAAAATGAATTGTCGAAAAAGAAAACATCAGGAAAGCAGCGCAAAAAACAAAGCTACTCGTGCTCTTTGGAAATGCGTCAAAAGCGACGTAAAGCATCCACAACAAAACGTGCAGCAGGAGCATCAAGTTCAAGTGATGAGGAAGAACCAAAACCGGAATCACAAAAACGAAGAAACGACTATCTCTCTCAAATGGAAAAGGAGCTTGAAAAAGATTTGTCTTCTAGCAACGAGAGCGAGGAGTTAATACCATTAAAGAATTTAGATAGTAAGAATGTAAATCACAAGCCAACGTCGCAGATTTACTCCGATAGTGATAGCTCATCTTCCACTTCAGAAGAAGATAAGGACAAAGCTGAGAGTAATGTAAGCGATTATCAAACAAATATACGAACAAAAGCAGCAGTTAAACAGTTTTCCTTGCAGCAGTCTATGCAGAAGCAAAAGAAAGACTTAGCCGCCGCAAAAACCAAGGAAGACGCTGCTAACCTTAGGGATAAAGAGAAAACAAAGGAGAAAATAAAAGCGAAAGAGAGTATTAAAGATAATACATCGACAGATGATGCAGCTAAAGAGAAAAAGGATGATCGGAGTAAGAAAAACAAAAGCCAAGAGGGGCACCAGCATAAATCTATAGACAAACAGAAATTAGTTAGCGATTTACTGGTAGTTCCGCAAAGACAGGCTGCGAAAAAAGCATCTGAAAATATGCGTTCAACCAACAGCTATACGTCTGGGGCTGCAGCAACCACGATCACCTCTGGTAGCAAAAAGGATGCCCGTGACGATAGGGAAGCAGAAAAAACACAATCGCTTTCAAGCAAAGAGAAGGATAAAGAAAAAGACAAAGAAAAAGAGAAAGAAAAAGAAAAAGAAAAGGAAAAAGATAAGGAAAAGGATAAGCCAAAGGAAAGCGCGAGTGCTAGTGGAAGTAGAACAGATGATAAACTTCGTCCAAAGGAAAAAGAAAAGGAAAAGGAAAAACCAATAGAAAAAGTAGTAGGTAAGAGGGGAAGGCCACCAAAGAATCCTCCAAAAGAAGATTCGTTGTCTTCTACGTCAAAAGATATTGTTTCACCACGTCGTGATAAATTACAATCTAAGTCAGACAGTTCTAAATCAAGTAATAGTAAATTAAACCCAGAGCCACAAAATAGCATAAAGCCTTCAACTGACGTAACCAAAAATAACATTCTCGTGGCCTATGTTCCGCAAAGACAGGCTGCAAAGAAAGCAGCTGAACAACTGAAGAGCGGAGGTATGGTTAAGAGTTCAACTACCGAATCTGTGGTCGAAGAGAAAGAAAGTAGAGATAAAGAGATAAAAATCAAATCTCCAGAAACCAGTAAGAAGCAAATCGTTGCCGCGACTGAGGCTACGAGCAAACCAAGAAGACTTTCAAAGGAGGCTGTGAAGGAAACAGTTACAAGAGAAGGCAGAGAATCAGCACCAGCTTCAAGGATATCAAGTTCACGTAAATCTAAGGATTCTACAACGACAGACAATAATAACAAAGATATCGACGCAAAAACTTCAGCAGCTGCAAACTCGACCACAACAATTACGCCAGAATCAGCACCACAGCCTATTACTTCTGCGTCAACCACAACAGAGAAAAATAAGTGTAAGGATGAAAAGGATAAAAGTCGATCGTCGACTGGAAATGAAAATCTTACATCATCATCTGAATCAAGCAGCTCCTCGTCATCATCATCCAGCAGTAGTTCTTCTGACGACAGTGATGTGGAAGATAACCACAAATCTACAATTCGAAAACTATCAAAAACCCATATTGGAGAAAAATCAGCGAAGAAGCCAACCAGTCTATTGGAACAGGAGAACAATTTGCTTCCTAACGATTCTGCTGTTGAATCCGCAAGTACAAAAACAGAGAGTGATGTTCATAAGAACAATAACGGGGAACTAAATGAAATTAGACCAGCTCTGAAAGAGGAAACTCTTATTCCAGCTCTGGCACCTCAGTTACCATCGGTTTCTACAGAAAAGAAGGAAGTGGAACAAACGCCAATAGTTTTGGATGATGACGACGACGAGGAAGAGGCAACAAAAGAAAAGAAGTATACTAAAGGCACAATTACCCCACAAACTATAGAAATTGAAGATGATGATGCGACTAAGGTGTCTCATTCTCCTAATTTAGAAGAAGAAATTACACAAAGGAAGGCTGATCTGGTATCATCTACATCTGCTTTCAATAATTTAAGCACAAACACAAACTTAATGAATTCTAATAAATCCCATCGTAACTTTGGTTCCCTGGACAAACTACTCAACAGGAAGCAGAAGGAACTTAGTAGCAATAACAGTGCAATAGATGAGAAAAAGTCTACAGTCTTAGCTTTAGAATCTGCGACTCACATTGAAATCGAAACCTTCGTCGAGGATTTAAAAGAGTTACAGAAAGATGAGTTAATGGAAAAAGAAAGAATATCGACTCCAACGATAGAAATAAAGTGTAATAGATCAATTCGAATTGAAGATCCTGACATCATTGAATTAGATTCAAGTTCAGTTCAAAGTCTGAAAATCGACTCAAACGAACCACAGCCGCAGGATGATGAGCTGCAAGATAACTCATCAGAAAAAGCTCCACATACTCCACCTAGGCCGCCAAGCAGTGAGGAATCTCAGAAGATACCTGATCAGTCCCCTGCGACACCTGCCGCTCACCACATTCAATCGCATATTACGTCACCCTTTGATCCAATATCTTCTGACAGAATAAATTTATTGGAGAACAGTCAAGAGCCCGCAGATAATGTCGATGACGAGGACGAGGATGATGTGAATGGGGCATTGACTGGATTTTCTTTCAATCAAACGCTAGATCCTCCAGATTGTGGAGTTCAAGAACCAAACACAGATCATGAACTACACAAGGAAGATGATAGCGCACTTACAATGAATCTAGTAAAGAAATTGAGACAATCTCAATCCCAGAAGCGAAATCATAATAAATGCGATGATTTGCCAATTGAAATTGAGCCGCCACCTACTCCTGCGATACCAACAACATTCCCTTATAATCACACAGAAGACTTGTTTCAACAAAAAGAAAATTCGGCGCCAATTGTGCAATCTAAGGAATCTAAGGAAGACACAATTTTGGACGATAAGACTGGTCATGATTCCTCGACATTAACACAACTTGCAAATAGCAATGCTTGTAGCCTTGTCGTGCCATTTTCAGAAAATGCGATTAATTTTTTGGAAAAACCAAGCACAAATTCAACAACAATTCATTTCCCGTCCTTACAGGCTTCCAGCGAACCGCAACACACGCACCACGTATTACAAGATTCAACATCAATAAATGATGCATCATCATTGTTTTTGAGTGGGTCAGGTCTGGGCGAGAAAAAGAAAACACCGCAATCTGCTGTTAACAACAGTGAATCATTTCCTAAACTTTCTGACTTTAAACCTGACTTTGTTGACTTGCATGCAACAAAGGAGGCCTCAATGGATTTTACAACAAATGCTGAATCGGTTTCAAACAAGTTAGTGGATTGTGACTATGACGAGAATACTCGGATGCAATCGCCGTTTATGAACGCACCCAATATGTGGAACGAAAATGATCTCATTCAGACACGAAGGTCTGTGTCAACATCACCCAGTTCAGTATCCGAGTCCAATGACATGTCACAGCAGCTTCCATCTTGCAACAAATCACACCAACAAGCGCAACAGCAACAAGCAGATTGTAATATAGTAGTCAATCAGAAAAACCATTTTGGTGCAGCATTGGATACTTTTGGTGGTGCACTCAACTCTCAATTTAATTCATTAACACAACAAACCAGTAGTAATCAAAGTTTAGTAAATGGCCTTGATATGATAAATTCTTCTTACAATTTTGGGCAACAGCAACAACAGTCAAATCATTCACAGAGTCAATATAATGGTCCTGTAAGTCTTTTCCATCCTCCGTCAACTCACGCTAATTTACCTAATCATATCAACCAAATGTCATTTCCTACTCCAGGCGCAGTGTTGTTTCCATCTGCGCCTCTAGCAGGAAATGTGCCACTATCTGCTTCACAAACTCAATCGCAAGCCCATCAACAACCTTCGGCTATTTTCGGAGGTACACATCAAAATCATCAACAGGAGGCAACAACGTCATCTTTTTTAACATCAATATCAACGGGAAGCGCAGTGAGTGGTGGTGCTGCATTTACTTCATCTTCGCACAATATTGCTCTTACGACAGCAATTGTGTCGACACCTGGTGCCACTTTAGACCACCATCCTCCTCAAAATCATCAGTTCAATGCCGCATCTGCACAATTTAATAGTTTATTGAATTTGATGCCACCCGTCAGTAACAACAACAAGGAGTCACCTTCTAAACGCACATCAGCACGCTTTAGTCAGCAGCAACAACAGCAACCTCCTACGCGTAAATCCCCACAAATGCACAAGAGTCCCGAAAGAACTCGACCGATAGATTTAATTAGCAAACAGATGGCCTCGAAAAGCTGTAACAAATTCGACGGTCAGGTTACGGGGACAGGTCGTCAGAGAAAAAATTCGACTCGTGGAGGAGGAACGGGTCGAGGGCGAGGCCGTGGTCGAGGAAGAGGCGGACGGTTGTCATCTAGTTCACAGAACCCATCAGTAATTGATTATGGAAACACACATATCGTCAATAACCTCGTTGGAACTCCATACGAGTTTAACTATGATGAGGACTCCTCTAACGTTGAAAATCTTCAATCACTTCGGGATCGTCGGCGGTCCTTTGATTGCCGTGGAAATTTGCAGCAGAACACAACTCCAGAGCAACAGAAGTTCTCGAGTCCTTCATATTCCTGCAAAATGCGCAGTAGTACCCAGATGACTTCATCTAATAACTGCAGCAACCGCCAAGCTGACTTAAAAACATCTGCTTCGAATGCAATTGTAAATACAAGTAACGATGTGTCGATGTTACACAGCATTGTGAGACCAGTACTTCCAGGCCCAGTTGACATGCGAACTTATAATCTTGAATTTGAGGCACAACATTCATCGGCTAGCCAGGAAGCTTATAACAATAATCTATTGGGTGCTTTTGATTCCGGAACTGCCGACCAAACTTTACCTGATATTGATGAGGAAGTTGAAAAGGAATTCCAGTCTGCACTTAAAGCGAGTGGTACAGGCATTCGCCACACACAAAATAGTCAACCCACGATCGGTTCGGAAGTAGTCATGCCAGCGGAACTTCAGACCTCGATGGAGACTACATCGGAAGAGATTTCCATTGACTCTGATACAACTAATACAAAAGTGTCTCTTTCGGATTCCAGAAATCAGTTGAAACTGAAAATAAAGGGACCATTGGCATATCCCGATACATATAATTCGGCCAGTATAAGTGTTCAACAATCTTCGGTGCAGGCAACTGTTTCCCAAGTGAATATTGGGGGTGGTAACTCAACTGTAAGTGGAGGTGGTGGTACATCTGGTGGTATAAGACGAATGCGGAAGAAAGAGCTTTTGCAGTATTGGGGTCAGAAGGAAACGAATGTTGACGATTCGGCTGGATTGCCACAGTCAACAGAAAAACAGACTAATTCTACAGATACAACAAGTCGCTGTGTGGGTATTCCTAAAGCTGTTGATTCAATGCTTTCAATCCCAACAAAGGATGATTATAAGGGATATAACAGTTCTGAAATTTCATCGAAAAGGAAAAAGTTTTGTTCTAGGGAATTGCGGCAACTTGACGTAAGTTATGATGTCTCAGAAAGTAATCCTGAAAGACGGCGAAGTGGGTGTTCTACGGGTAGCAATTTATCTGTTAGCACAGAAATTGGTGGCAAGACAACTGGAAAGCGTAGAGGACGAAGTAAAACCATTGAGTCCGAAGAAGAGCATGCTCCTAAGTTAAAAATTAAAATCCGCAAGAAATCTTACGAGTCTACATCAACGACCGCAAGCGGGGGATCTGTTGGAAACAGTGGTGTTGGTTCGTCAGCAAATAGACGCATTCAATCTTGTCCCCCAAAGAAAAGATTGACTTCCAATTATAAACCCCCACCATTCGAAATGTATCGTCGGGAGAGCATGAACTTTCGAAAAAAGGTCATGGCAGATTTTGGGGACGACGATGAAGAAAAGTCAGGTTTCGACGGAGAAAAAATTGAAACTCAAAGTCATTCATCAAAAAAGAAATCATCAAAGCAGAAGAAAGAGCA
Organism: Eristalinus aeneus; assembly: GCA_955652365.1. Lineage (NCBI taxonomy): Eukaryota > Metazoa > Arthropoda > Insecta > Diptera > Syrphidae > Eristalinus > Eristalinus aeneus. The sequence continues at coordinate 77,909,766 of OY019134.1, read as the reverse complement.
TAAGAAGAAAAAAAACAAAGAGAAGCACATACAAGTTATTGAAAACAATGCTAACGATGCTCCGCCGAAACTCATCATTCGCTTCGGTAAACGAAAGGTTGGCGAAGATGAGGCTGGTGATGGTAATTCTACAATGACCGCAGAGGCAGCTGCGCCAATTGTGCCAATACGTTTAAAACTAGCTCGTAATTCTGAAGGTGGAGGATATATAATTGGAAACAAACAGCAATCTCAGACTCAATCTATGGAGCAACATGATACGTGCGAGGAGTACGCAATGCATAATGAGAGATTGTCGGGGGAAATGCCAAAAATGACAGATCCAGCAAAAACAAGTCAACCAGTTCCTCCGTTTAAATTAAGGACCAATTTTCATAGCGAACAGAATGCGGCAGATATTAATGCTGGGCACAGCAATAGTAGTAATAGTAGTAGTAGTAGTAGTAGTAGTAGTAGGCCGCCTTCAGCACTACCTCCGCTAGCTCCTGACACTGCTAAGAATACTGCTACGTCCATGGTAGCGCCTACGGACCCCTCGAAGGATAAATCTTTGTCAACATCAGCAGTAGCAAACGACTGCAGTTTACTTCCACTAAACAAAGACTGTGAAGTTAGATGATAATCCTACTACGTTTAATTCGTCTACTTTTGTTGAATAGTCCTTTAAGTTTTATATTTCTTTTCCTCTCTTCGTGTTTTGCCTATAATTTCCAATATTTATGCGTAATTTTATTTAATTTATATTCGAGTTATCGCCTTCCAAACAAATCAAATATGTATAAAATGACAGTAAGTGATCCATTTACTATAGGCGATCAAGTACTAACTTATATATGTATATTTTTTAGTCAAATGCATGAAATTAATATAAAGATGTAAGTTTTCATTTATTATCAAGTACATAGAGTCCCAACTCAGAACCATAATTGAGTAAAAAATCATCCCATGTTTATTTCTATGGGTTTCTTTTTTTTACTTTACGGAGTGCTTTATGAAAGAACATTATGAATGTGTTGTACATGAAGATGTATGTATGTATTTTGAAAAAAAAAAAAAAAAAAACAATAGAAAAAAGAATAAAATAAAAAAATAACTAAAGCAGGTAGTGTACATTCATAAAATTGTAAATTTGTAACTTGTATGTATATGTATGTGTATAAGTAAAAGTAATAACAAAATGTAAGTTATATGTAAGCAGAAATCAGCAAATGGTAGATTGTTTAAATATACTATTTTAAGTAAGAAAACCATTATAATTATTAAAAATAGTGGCAACTTAGATATACCAATAAAAACAACAAAAAATGAAACACAACAAAATAAAACAACTAAAATTAAGAATCTAAAACAAAAGTCTTAAAACGTAGTTTTATCGTAGGAGATTTTTATATAATTGTTTCTCAGCTTTAGAGCCTTAGATTACTATTTTTTTTATTTAACCATTAAACTAATTGCTAATAATAAGCAATGAAGTATTTTTCTGTTTTGAATATCTGCAGAAATATGCATCTTTAAAGCAAGAGAATGAAAAATTGAATCCAACTAAATTTTAACAGATATTATTTATTATTTTATTAATTATTTATTTAATTTTTTTGTTTTTGTTTGGCCAAAGGCCGGCGGAAAGTGCATTCACGTACATTGTGGGTTAAGTTGTCTTTTTTGTTTGTATATATAATTATGGGTTATTTGGTTTCGTTTATTCATTAATGTGATATTAAAATGCAGACTTGAAAAGCACTTGCAGAGTAGACGTTGACGACTAAACATCTGTTTCATAAATTTTCAGCAGCGTTTATTTGTTTTTGAAATATGTTTTTTATATTTATTGTGCCAAATGACTTGATATTGACTTGATTGAACTTTTTTGCATATAATCCACATTTTAGAAAAGTTTTTATATATAAATTATTTCTTTCACCATTGCTGGTTACTGTAACACAAAAATTGTTTTTATTTTATTTTGTTCCATTACCTGCAAGTGTTTGATTAAGTATAGTGCACTTATTTTAATTTTTGGAGTGTGTAACTTTTGCAAAGTTGGCACTGCATCAAATATCACATAAATAACATCGTTAAAATTAACATACAAATTATACTCTCAGTTACTGTCATGAAGTTATAAAAAGAAACAAAAACAAAAAAAGAGAAAAAAAACACAAGTATAAAAAAAAATAAATAAAACCAAAAACAAATGAAATATTTTCAAGAAACAAACGTTTGTACGTAATTATCAAAATTTCAAATAAATGTATTTAATAGATAAAATCATTTCCTATGCCAATTAAATCATTTGTATGTACATTTATTTCCTTCCTGAAATTATTGTCCATAGTTGATAAAACGATTCTCACCACAAACACACACACACACACACACACACACACACATATATATATATATATATATATACAAACATATGTGAAATATATATATATATATATATATATATTTCACAGTCGAAAATTTTAAACAACATCGTTGTTTTGTTTTTCAACTTCAGTTTGTTTTATTATAATATATAAAGTAACAAGGTAATATAAAGTCATTAGAAAAATTTTAAAAAAGAAGAACTAAATTTTAAACGTATAAATAAAAAAATGAACAATTTAATCAGAAACAACACAGTGTTATAGCAAATACAGAAAACAAATACAAGAAAAGTTGCAAAAAAAGAAAGTAAAATACAAATTGCGGTCTCTACATTGAAAATGTTGGGATGTTATACAATATAAGTACAATACTCTCTTTTCTAAAGTTACTTTGTACATAATAGATTAAAACGCATAAAATCAATAGCGTATATGAGAAGTTTATATATATGTATATGTGAATAAAATCAACTATATATCGATTTTATTAATCGAAGCATTAATAATGAAATGAAAAATAAATATTAAATGTCAAATCTAATTTTAATGCAGCGTGTAAGTATAAGAGCAGACTTTTGTGTAATATTTAGAGATAGGTAGATATACTTATACAGAAACAACATTTAAAAGGTTAACCACAAAAGGGAAAATTGTATATTTCGAATTAATCGCCTATATTGTTTTTATTATATTAATTTTTTATTTGTTCTTATAAATAAATATAACATAATTTAAAAATGCAAAAAGAACTTGTCTGTTAATTATAGAAGATAATGAGAAAAACAAAAAAAAAAAAAAAAACAAATCAATCTTAAACAGTAATTAAACGTGTTGAATGAAAAGTAATTATAATTTACAAAATTCAAACAATAAAAAATGTACTCTTAAGTTGTATTATAAATACAAATATATAGAAAGAATTATGGCAAAAATAGAGGTGTATTATTTCGGAAGTGTTTCAATAAATGCGGGTAAGTTAAAGCAAAACTCGTATTAATTGTAATAACTAACAACGTAGGCCTATACACATTTCCGCAGCGCATATTTGACTGTGCAATCGAATCACTATATTAAGGAAAATTGTGTTCTCTTGCAAATGTCATAAAAACAAAATAACGGTTGACCATTAATTTTTTTGATTACTCCTGCGAAAAATTTTCTAATTGGGAAACTAACATTATTACTTCGATCTCAAGATACACAAACAGATAGCACGGTGCGTAAAAATAATGATTAAATATCATATTTACTGCAACTTTCCCACCAGGAGTGCAAGTATGTTATATTCCACAGTTCGTATCCCATATTCCTATGACCGCAGAAATTAAAATAAATTAATCTAATGTATCTTTCTAAGGTAAGTAACAACTTTAGCTCAAACTCCATTTAAATATTCCGTTCTTAATTCTTACACCACATCTACATAACTCGTTCCCAAATTTGAACGAAAAAGAGTTTCGACCGATATGATAAAAAAAAAACAAATTGCAGAATATAGAAAAGGTGTTAACGGCGTCACTACAGCTACACTACACTACACTTCTACATATGTACATGTAAAATAAAGTTAAGTCATAAAAAACTTAATTGTGTTGAGATTATCACCTAAAGATTTGTAGGGCACAAGTTGAAAGAAATGGAATGGAACACCAACATTGGGACTTCTAACTTAATGGGGTATTCAGAGAATTAGGAGACTAAGTTTAACATATATCTTTTGTTAATTACGTACGTATCTTTATCCATTCAAGTATCAATCTCCTTGCTACAGTTACATTAAAGAAAACAGTTTTCAAGGTGTAACTTTTCACATATGTTAAACATTGCCATGTACATTTTTAATTTGTTTATTTATTTCAGAGCTCACAGAATATACATATTAAATTGATTGTTAACGCGTTTCATAACATAATCGAAAAGAAATATTGCTCCATTTTTACTCTGCATATAAATGAAAAGTTGTATTACTTAAACTTTCTTTAGTCGAATTTTGAAAGTATGACATTTACTTTTTGAAGGTTAGGGTTTCTAAATTCTCAATGTTGAAATTAGCAAAAATTTTACTTGAGGTTTTAGCAATAGACTTTTGTAAGCCTACACAGGACAGCCATTTAGAATTGATTACCGTAATGGACATATGTATATAATATAATTGTACCCTGTTTACAAGGTATGTGCTTATTCCGTTATTCATTTCAGATTATTCCGACTATCCGGATGCTCTATACCTCATAGTGTCTCGAATCCCCCTACTTACATGATTTACGTTTACTACAGCATATCGTTCACCTTCCACAAGTACACACAGATTAACGAAACTAAGATGATTATCACGAATAGATTATCTTTTTTATACTTTTATTCAATTATGTACTTTGAACTCAATATATTATAATAGTATTATTAAAATAATTATTTCATACATTTACACTCTAGTTTCTCATTCCGTCAATTCATATTCTTTGCTAATTAAAACATATCATTTTGCATTAATTTGCATCATTACATTTTCGTATTGTTAATATATTGTATAATATATATTATTACAGAGGGGCATGGGCTCTCATACTTATATGATGACTAAAAGCTCAATGGTGCTTTACTCAAACTTCTTTAGTACAATGTTCGCTCTATCTAAGATATAATGGTTTAAGTAATTTTCTTTATTTTGAAATGATTATACAATGTTAGTTATATTTGATTTCTCTCAACAGGGACAATAGACTTTTATATTGTATGTATTGTATTTATTATTATTTGCTTTTAATTATACTCTTCTTTAAAAAAATGGAGTTTATTTTTACTATTTTAGATTTCATTTTCTATGTTTATTATTTTGTTTTGAATAGTTGAATTTTTTTCTCGAACAAATTTTTAGGTTTTTCTCTTTTGCTGACTTATAAAAATATTTTTCTATTTCATTCTTCTTTTGCATCACTATGACCTTCTATTTATATACATATTGCAAAATAGTGTTCTTACCTTTTTTTCTATTAAATATTTTCTTAGTTTCTTTTTTACACGATGCTGTTGTAAAATTCGCGAAAAATTAATTATAAGTAAGGGAAATGCATTTTTTTGTCTATTTTTTCTCAATTACTTTTAAGCTTAAATTTAAAGTAGAAAGAACTTTTCATTTTGTGCGATACAATCTTAAATTTCGGGTCATATTCAATACCATTCCTTAAAGTAAAGCTCAAAAATGAACATTTGTTAACTTATCTTTGATACTGACCAGACCAAATATGCTTACAGCTGCTTATAATGTTCAACATTTATGTTCATTATCATAATATTGGGTACGCTTTAAATGCATATAAACAAAAACTTTCTTGTTGGTTATACTATGTTATTTGTCAATGATATGGAAAAAAAAATAATTAAATTTCTTTCAGATTTACAAAGCCCTGTTACAGCATTTTGTGTCGTATTTATAGTATAAATCCAAGTCAGCCGAGATGATTTCTTGAAACATTACTAAAAAACCAATGTTCTTTATTTTGAAAATAAAATACATTAACAGTCTATCCGTATACACACAATCTTTTCTTAAGAGAAGGTACATTCAGGGAAAAATTATTTTTACATGTTACTGCTTTTGACCGCATTTATATTACTATCGTTAAAAACGGGTTTATTGTCCTTAAATATAGCCACACATGTATGTACGCATATGAAAATATAATTCGCTTACAAATGAAGGAAAGCCTGATAGAAAATCAAAACAATTGGACTGATTGTTTTTTTTATTTGAAATGAGATTAAATCGCAATTTTGTTGAAACTGCAGGTATATATAAATATTTACATGTTTAGAAAGGTTTGGTTTAACTGATATACTTACTTATTTGTGCTGACCTCAATATGTTTTTTTCTTTTGTATTGAAATAAGACAAAAGGCGGCCTTATTTAAGTTGAAAATACTTCGTGGTAGTCCTGTTAATACTTTGGTTTTACTAATATATGCTCCTCAATGCTGTCCATCGAATCTCCACTCAGTTAACTAATAAGTAGAAATCTTGTTACAATAAGACTAGTGTGCTTTTATACAGAGCGTGTAATCCTTAAAAACTTAAAATATTTTAAATAAACATGTATTTCTCTTTTGCTATCCATCTTACTTTTGTATATTCAAATTTATAATTAAAAATTAATCTATTGAAGACAAAGTATTAATATTAAGATTTTGAGTAAATAAAAACAATTTCCAAATGCTTTTTGTGTAAATGCGAGCTGATTCATTCAATGTAGATATCTTCGATTGGATATGCCGTTTCTATGAACTTTTGATAAAATCGTTGAAATGCTCTCCTAAAAAAAGAAAAAACAAAATACATGTCAATCGTGTAATTTTTAAGAAAACATTGGTTGAATTATTATGCTGCCAATATAAATATGTTTGAAAAAAATTAACAAATTGATTCTCTTAAAAGAAAACAATGTAGAAGAAATTCCTCAAAAACTAAGCAATATGTTTTCTAGTAAGAACCGCCTCAGAAATTTAGCAATTTGTTTTAAAAATATACAAATTCTATAGTTTAATCACTGAGGCTTTAAAATTTTAAATGAGAAATTAATTTTAAATTGGCGAACGGAATATATTAGTATATTAGTTCACTATCAGGTTTTTAAGTTGCACTTACCCAACAGCTTCTGCCACTGGTCTTGTAGACTCAGATCCTTTAAACACGTGGCAGGCAAATCTTTGCACGGTTGGATGCTTTGTAATAAATCCAATGAAACGATGATCACGAGGGTGAAAAGCACAGAAGGAAACGTTCTTAAGGGAGTAGAAATAGTCTATGCAGGGCTTCTTGTCTTTTTTCGGCTATAAGATACTTGCATTAGGCACATATTTAAACATGAACAATACAGTCAAACTTACTTTGGGTCCTGATCGGTCCACCATTCTTAAACCTTGATCTGATACTTCTAAAATGCACACTTGTCCTGTTGGTGAATTCCCATATTCGCCAACAATTTTTCGAACTGCTTGACAAACGACTCCTGTTCCTTTGTGTGCCAATGTCTCAACTGACCCTAAATACCCAAGCAAGTAGCGTTCCTTCTTAACCTGTTGTGTACTGGGGTCAAAGTCGTTGTAGTCCAAATCCACGGCATAGGCAGATGGGAATATGCCCTGCCGACCAGTGCGTATGTTGACACCTTCACACCATAAGTCATCGGCTTCCTTTTGCACATAGATGGCATCCCCTATTTCTACTTCAATCTCGTCGTGATGTCGGGGTATGAATTTATGCAGTCCACGATGTGTAGCCTCGAGCATTTCTAACTGACCGAATGGGACGCCTCCGAAGGGTGCAGGAAATGGAGACTGGGATACTGGTGACGGCATTTGTGGAGACATACTTTTGAAATCATTTGGTGAATGAGCTGTGCTATGACCACTGTCTACATCACCCAAACTTTGCAATCTTTCTGAGTCTGGGCTGGAGTCCTCATCAAGTAGGTAACCGCATTTAAGTGACAAGAATGTTCTCTGGTTTGCTGTGTTAAATTGTTGTGGTGCTAAACTGGTTTGACCTCCTACACCAATCCGTTGTTCTGACTGCATTTCATCGGCTAAAGACATTTGCCCTAGAAGATGCAGAATGGAAGCTAAAAGGCGCAACATGCAGGATGGAGCAGTTGGGTAGGGGTCGTGATTGGACCGGGTTATTGGACACATAAACCTCTCTAATAGAGCAAATCACTTACATTTTTTATTTTTTGGAATTTCTGGAAGTTTCCGCCTTCTTCGTTGAGGACCGATTGGGGGCATAAAACAATTCGTGTCCTGCGGTGTTTTGAATGCATCCAGATTGTCAGTTTTTGAGTTCATCTTTAGGCCGTCCCCAATTTCGTCATCCTCAACAGCTTGACAAGGGTTTCGTAATTTTGATGAATTGTCTATCAATCGTATTGCTGTGTCACAAGCATCTTCCTGATCTGAGGAGTCACTCTTTGATGACGGTGAGTCTTCTAAATCATCGTTGGGGATGAGACTACGAAAAGTATGTTCGAGGTTAAATCGATTTGTAAGTGAAAACGGAAATACGTAATGCAAATCTCTGTCGAAGCTTTATCTAACTATTTATAAATCACTATTGCTTACAATAAAGAAATACTGAAAATACTCACGAATAAAACGACTGAGTATTGTTTTTTGTGTATTTCGTAGTAGGTATCTGGTCAAAAGGCCTACGAAACTGTTCGAACTCAGTGTCAGCCATAGTAAAACTTTAAATGACTCTAATAATGTCACCCCTTCTTTTATTATTCACGCTGAAGTTGCTAAAGATATTTTAGATACTTTCAACTTAGTTTAAGACGACCAAATAAAAAGAAAACAAATTCGGACTCACTTTGGGTTGTGTTGAATAAAAATCAATAACTTCCCCTTCGTACTAGTGTAAGATTTCCTTAAGGAGATTCACTACGTTCGCAAATGTATGTAAGGGTGGTGGATTCTGCTTGTTTTTATGTTTCTCCTATAAATAATTTCCCATAATGGTGAAGGAATTGAGAACATGCGCAGTGAGAAGTACGATATTTTTGAAAATTGTTTACATTGTTCGGTAAGAAATAAGACAAATAGCTTTATTCATAGGTAAAAGAAAGTTGATCGTTTTGTGCTTTGAGCAATCTTTTGTTGTAGTGCACTTTAGACTTGAATAAAACTTAAAAGCAAATATTTAATTTTCTTTAAGGAATCGCAGGGTTTGCGGCATATTTTAAGAAAACAGACTAGAAGAGTGTCTGTATCCACTTTTTGTATGAATTGAATTAATAATTTTAAAATTATTTAAGATCAACTTATTATTATTATCATTATTATAAAGTTAAGTAAACAGTTAAGTTGATTAACTTAAAATTAATACTGTTCTGTTATGAACTTGAAACTTAGTTAAATCAACCATATTTGCTATACCAACAATTAAAAGCAATGCGACTTACTTATTACCTGGGTTTTTACTAATATTTTGCAAATTTTTAATAATGGGCAGTTATTTAGGATTCAAAATTACCACGAAAACATCACTTTACCTGTAAAACAATTTTAAGATCTCACGATCTTAAAGATTTGCATATTTGCATGTAATTTCCGATTGAAACGTGGTCAAGCTTAATGTCAGAAGTTTTAATTTAGAATTCCACAAAATGTCAACGAACGCAGTACAAATTTAATAAGCGTTACATATGCTTTAAGTTTTCATGAAATTTGCCGACACATTTAATTGGGGGTTTTTATGTTGGTGGCACCCCCTATATGTTGCGGGACTTAGTGAGTGATCGGTTATTATATGCTTCTTTGTCTAGCTGTTTGTGATCTTTCTTCTAGGACGTATGCGGCGTTATCCTCCGTTCTTGTCGGAGCCATACGAAACAAGTTACTGTGTCTTGTACTTAAAAAACACATATTCTCGGTTGAATTTAACCTTGCTTTGAGTTTAACACATATTTGACTGCAAGCTTCTAAATAATAATAATAATTGTTGGCGCTACAGTCCACAGGCTCATCAACTACTCGTGTTGTGCGCGCTACTGTTCTCTCACGAGTAGAAGGGACCTACAGTTTTTGCCGACTCCGAACGGCGAAATTTGAGAAGCTTTCTTAGACAGTTATTACTCTTTGAGTGTTGTCAGCAGCTCGAAAGAGGTGGTGCCGTGAAAAATTGGTGTTGAGCTGGGAGTCGAACCTAGACCCTTCGGCGTGTGAGCGTCGCACTCTACTCACTACGCCACGGCGACCACTATTATTAATATTATTATGCAAGCTTCTGGGTGTATATATTTTTCAGAACAAGAAACAGAAGGTCGTTATATGGGGAATGGTCATGAGGGTGACTAGAAAAAAATGTTCAGTTCTTAATTTGTTGGATTTCTTGAGATCTTTGTTTAAGTGAATAAGACAAGATATATATTTAAAATCAAATGTCAAATTGGTTTAGTTAAGGATTGGAAAATAAAGTTTTTGGACGTATTGAGAAACAATAAATATTAGTTGTTATATATGTTGTTATATATGTTATATATTAAGTCACAGTTCAGTTAATTCCTGATAAAAACAAACAACAATAATCCGAATTGATTCGGCCACTGATTGATTAAATTAGGGCTTAATTAAAGGAATTTACTAGAGTTGGCATCTTAATATTTTGACTCTTGCTCCACACTTGCTAAGACGCCCCTTTTCCGTACAAAAACATAAAAAATAGTTCACAAAATTAAAAACTTACTAAAAGTTTCAAAAATATATGTCTAATCGTTGGGTTAAATAGACTAGATGTTAACAATTGGAATAGGTGTCAATAATGTTTATGAGCGGTTATGAATTGAACATGCATTCTAAAAAACCAATTATTTGCTGAAAAAGCTTGTTCCTTTGGGGCTTATTGTGCCATCCAGTTACTATACCTTTTCGGACGGAATTTCCATAACATTCAGGATTTTGAATATGCTGTGCTGTATACAGAGATTTATAATAGCATAGTTTTTTTTAGGTTAAAATAAATTTTTTGTTACAAAGGCACAATAGAATTCATAGCAACCGAACTCAACTGAACTGAACCTTTTACAATTTTTTGCTACTGCATTTCGTACTTGAAGACCTTGTACACGTAATTTTATTTAAGATCAATGATACATAACCCAAACATAAAGTTATAGACGTATACACAAATGTATATTTACTATATAAATTTCAAAAAAAAATTGTTTTCCCAACAACACAATCAGTATTTTTTCCCTATTTACGCCATTCTTTAAGGTATTTCCTCAATAAGATATTCAGCCCTCTTATTAAGCGCCCTTTGGTGCAACAATTACGATCAAATGTATACTTCCTCCGAGAATTTTCTTCCTTAAAGACACATTAAATAGATCAACTCACACTGTACCTTCATAAGTATGCAGATAAAAATATATGGAGTCAGACACATATACATGCTGGAGTTAGTGGGGAGGACAAAGTTTAACCCACATTCAACATCAACAGTCCATTCATCCATCCTTGATTTGATAAAAGAATGTTCAGTTTTGTGATGATAAACTTTAAGTGGTGAAAGGCAAACACATTACATCAAAACCTCTTCGTATACGAGTAGCTTTATCTCAGCCCTCTGACTTGCTTTTAAATACATTCAACGGTGATGACAGGACTATTGAATAGATACGAGAACAACCATTTACCAAAGTGGAAATCAACAAGATTTATTCAGTGATTCAGTAGATAGGTTTAAATACACACATACTTAAATATAATGTGTATGTACGTCTTCGCCTGTTCATCTCTGTGTCAACTGTGTGTGCGTAGCCATCGCATGGTTGAGTTCTAACCAGCATTATCATCGTCTTAGAATACGCTCTGTGCGTCAGTACGGGTGTGAAACAATAACTTCTGATTTTGCTTGATTCGGCCAATCAAAGATACAACAAGTTGTTCTTCGCCTCCTTCGTGCCCCTGAAGCCAAGGTATCCCTTCTAATTGATGACATGGAAGAAAAAGAAGGTTGAGTGAGTGTGTAGGTGGATGTCGATTTGTTTCTGAATGCATTGCAATAAAATTGACTTCAGCAGAAGAGCTCTTTAAATGTATCCAATCGTTCCCCCACTGGAGTATCTAACTTCCCCTTTGAGGATTTTAAGTTTGTTCAATTCTATTCGCTCTGATCGATGTAGTCGGAGAAGGCAGCTATAAAAGGACCCGCATTCGATGTTTTCTGGTAGTCGACTTTGAGTATCGTTAGTGGCCGGTGGTTGGTCTTGTGGGAATTAACCTATAAAATTGGCCCTTGAAGTAAAATTTAAGTGAGTGATAGTTGTCTGTGCGATGAGTGGATCAGGAAAAAGTTTACTGGGATTATGGTTATACCGCAGTGGTGAACAGGAATGGTCAGTGAAACAAGGCAGTCCACTTCATAGAAATACACATGACAACGTCAGTTATTTTCATTCCTTGTAAAAAATGTGGAAAAAATTAAAAAATAAATCCAATATCATCTGCAGGACGGTAAAATTGAAAAACCCCATGATGTCGATAAGGGCACTTCGCCAGGAGATAGGATTTCAATCATTTTTACACTGAAGAACCAAGTTGGAAACTTAGCACGAGCGTTGCAGGTATTCCAGGAGTTGGGCATAAATGTATTGCATTTGGAACTATCACCACTCGAGAATGCAACTAATCAGGCGGACGTCTTGGTCGATGTGGAATGTGATCGGAAGAGATTAGACCAGGTTTTGATCATGTTAAATCGTGAGGTTCAGTCAGTGAACTATACTTCCGCTTACGACGGCAACAACTCAATGATGGGAGGAAAAGCGACACTTTCTGCTTGCTCAAGTTTTGGTAAGAGTGTATGATTTAAGGGAAGTGTGTTTCGTGCAATGAATTTTTGAAATTAGATTTTGGAGATATGGTTTGGTTTCCACGGAAAATTTCGGATTTGGATAAGGCACAGAATGTGCTTATGTACGGATCGGAATTAGATGCAGACCATCCAGGATTTAAAGATCCAGAATATCGAAAGAGAAGAGAACAGTTTAGCACTATTGCTAACACGTACAAATAGTAAGTACGCATGAAATAAAAAATGTTCTTTTTCAATTTCTTTTTTCGACTTAGTGGTAACCCAATACCAAGAGTGCAGTATACAACGGAAGAGATTAAGACTTGGTATGTGCAAAACGGAACTGCAGGGATTTACCAAAAATACTTTTCATTGAAATTGAAACACGTAAAATTTTATACAATTCACAGGGGTACGGTTTTTAAGGAACTTCAACGTCTCTATGCGAAGCACGCGGTTCCAGAGTATTTGGAAAATTGGCCAGAGCTAGTGAAATATTGTGGCTACCGTGAAGACAACATACCACAACTACAGGATGTCAGTAATTTTCTCAAGCGTAAAACCGGTTTTCAGCTTCGACCCGTAGCTGGGTACCTCTCACCAAGAGATTTTTTATCTGGACTGGCATTCAGGGTATTCCACTGTACACAATACATTCGACATTCGTCTGATCCTTTCTACACCCCTGAACCGTAGGCATAAGTATAACAAGTTTATGTGCGTAACTATTAAACATTCTATATTGATCAGGGACTGCTGTCATGAACTTCTTGGTCACATGCCTTTATTGGCGAATCCAAGTTTTGCTCAGTTTTCACAGGAGTTGGGCCTGTCTTCCTTAGGGGCATCTGACTCTGATATTGAAAAACTAGCAACGGTAGATTTAAATGCTCTGGTTGTTTTATAAATGATAACAAACAATTTTCATACAGTTGTATTTCTTTACGGTGGAGTTCGGTCTCTGCTTGCAACCCGACAAGTCCTTTAAGGTATACGGAGCGGGATTGTTGAGCTCCATTGCTGAGTTAACACATGCTATAAAAGCAACTGAAAAAATCAAGAAATTTGATCCGGAAATAACTTGCAAGGAGGAGTGTATTATCACATCTTACCAAAATGCGTATTACTACACAGATTCCTTCGAGGAAGCCAAAGAGAAAATGAGGTTAACACTTAAATATACTCCATGAGTACATTTGTATATGCTATAAGATATCTTACAGAGAATTCGCAGATAGCATTCAACGTCCTTTTGGGGTCAGATACAATGCTTACACCCAAAGTGTTGAAGTATTGTCGAATGCTCAAAAAATCACAGCAGTTGTGAGTGAACTCAAAGGAGACATAAGCATTTTGTTCTCGGCTTTGAAAAAAATATCCGCCAAGGATGATAATCTTGACCTGGAAGCCGTTACAAATATGATTCACAGCAGTCTTAATGTAAATATAATTTTAACCTCATAGTTTGTTATGCATGTGTGTGTTTTTTCAGGTGTGTGGTGACAAAAGTCCAATAAGCTCCATCAGCCCAGACAACTCAGATAACTCTCAGACTTCAATTGAAGATCGTCTAAAGAAGTAAATTATCTGTCAACGAAAATATATATGAAAAGAAATTATTACTGATGGCAAAGCTATTAGTGTAAGGGACCATTTTGAACATACTCATAATACTGAAAGTACAGCGAAAAAACTATGGTATACAAATTAATGTGAATTCAAGCTAATAAATGTGTATTTTTTGTGGAGGTTACGAATGTTGCATTATTTTCTGAACCTCACACTTTTTTTTACTGTACGAAATAATTTTCTATGAATTCTTGAAGGAGTATCTATTTTCTTTAATGGGGTCACTTCTCACTTTGAAACTGTTGTTTGATAGTTTTAAACGTTTTGGAAGAATATTCTCAGTAACGTTGAGGATAGAATACTTTAGAATTGGAATGAGTGTATGTTTTTGAAAAAATAAGTCCACTGATATATCTACACGCTTATCATTCTGGTGGTGGTTCCCATCCTCCTAATGACGCTTACAGAGTATAGTTGTCTAAAAATATAGCTTATTGTTCGATAATAACATGTTTGGGTTTTAGAGACTCAAGGACCTGGTTCGATTGAGGATTTTAGCGCCACTCCGTAAATATTTTTTTTAACTCAACTGTCTCCAAATTATAAATCCTTGCGTTTGAAAGTGAAATAAAGTCATACAACTAAAAAAGTAAAATGCAACAATTAAAGGTGTACAAATTTTCTGCTGCACTGTACGAAACTGAACAAACCAATTCCATCGTATCAGAATTATTCTTACTCTATGTACAGCCGACATGTATTCAGTCGCTTTAAAGTGCTTATCAGCTTCATGACTAAATAATATAACATTCCTTATCATGTCGGTATTGGAGAATCGAAAAATCGAATCATAATCTCATTCCTTACATTCAATAGACAACCTTCAATGTTCGGCTCTTATCCAAGCTACACCAAAGCGATTGCTTAGTCACTGCATAAAGTTGGGAAAATAAACTTTGATATCGTTTACTAAGTGAGTTTGTAGTCATTGGCAAAGTTATTCAATTTTTTTTTTTAAAGTGTCACGTTGATTCTATTTTTACGATCTAATGTAGACCATCGGATGCGAACAGTGAATTACGAAACTCAAATTTTCTAAACATAAAAAGCAGACAATTTATATTAGTTTTAAACATGCTGTCGAAGACCGTAAGGTAATTAAAGATTCATGTTACTACAAGGATATGAAAAAATGATTCTATTTTGTGGTCGTTTAAAGATATGTGAAACTGATGTACATCATTACGGGAATTCTAACTTCCAAGGCAGACGTATGTGAGAAAGTAGATCAAATCAAAATCGGACCACAACTGGAGTACAGAGACATTTTGCGGCCGAAGAAGTTAATTTATCTTTGCAAGGAATTTTTCATGAATTTTTTAGAGTTTGGCAAAGTTCTGCTCTCAATAGAATCCTTCGGTATTTGTAAACTACCATTCTACATGCTCCGGCTGCCTACTAAGTTGCTAAGGAACACCTGATAGTGAATAGTGGTATGGGTGGAATGCGTTGTGCTTTAGAAAGTAAGCGATTAAAATGTAAGATATGAATATAAGAGTGTGTGAGACGACTGAAATACATATGACAACTTAGAGAAAATAAGCAATATGTAAACAAATCAATTCTGTCTTTTATGTGCACTATATGTGTATATGACGAAACAGTTAATTTGTCTTCAAATTGCATTCATTTACTTATTCTACAATCAGATTAGTTTTTGATATAGATTATTGGTTCAGGTAAAATCTGTAAGGTGGCGCAACATTAGTCGTGACATGCACCACTTTAATTCTTACTGAGATGTCGTGGGTTGCTAAAGTGGATAAGAGAAACCGATTGCGTTTGTAGGACACTGTAGTAAGCTTTACTCGAGATAACTTTCATTTACACATTACTGTGCTCCTTAGGCTTAAAAGCCTCTGCATTCAATTTGATTTTGTTCAGCAACTGTTTTGAAACATGTTTTAATATTTGTTAATATTTGTAATACATTAAAAGTTGTAATCCGCATAAGAAGGTTTGCAAAATTAAACTGTGGTTTGGTTGATGTTTCTTTTTATATGTTTTGGTGGTTTTTTTATGCTTTTATGTTTGTTTCTTGTTTATTCAGTATATTCTCGGTGTCGATATGAAGGAATTTGCGAATTCAATTTTAATTCTTTTTATTTTTCTATATAATCTCCCCTAACATCAATGCATTTGTTACATCTTGATATAATCTTTTTTAAACCCTTAAAAAAATTCCTCTTTTTCTTCAAAATACCCAATTATTCCCGACTTGAGTTCTTCACCATTCGAAAATCTTTTCCCACGAAGACATTTTTTCAAATCCGGAAACAGGAAATAATCACTAGGGGTAAGGTCTGGACTATAGGGTGGGTGTTGGATTTCTCTGAAACCACAATTTTGCGCAGCAGCCTCGGAAATCGCGCCGTGTGAACAGGAGTGTTGTCATGAAGAAGCAACACACTGCATAGGATGTGACGTTGATGGTTTCACCATTTTTTTTGTACTCAATGAGCAAGATTCCCTTTGAGTCCCACAAAACTGTGACTTTGAACTTCTTCGGGGGGTCTGTTCTTTTTTTATGCGACTGCATGGACTCTTGTTGGCTTTCAGGGTCATAGTGGTGAACCCATGTTTCGTCCAAAGTAACAATTCGATCCATAACACCGTCCGGTTGGAGCTCTCTACAGTATGCGATTCTCACTTCTTTCTGAGGCGCTGGGAGCATTCGTGGCACCCACCTAGCACTGACCTTTGAAAGGTTAAGATAGTCATGAAGAATGGTGTGAATGGTACCAGTTAAAAGCTTGGTGATCTCTGCCATCATTTTCATCTTTATTCGGGCATCCTCAGGAGCAAGTTTTTCGACTTCCTTGATGCTTTCTCCCGTACAAGCAGTAGCCGGGACGCCGGAGCGGGGGTCGACTTCTATGCTCCCTCTGCCTCTCTTGAACTCACACCACTTTTGTACAGTCGATAGTGAAGGTGCGGAACCCTGGTAAACAGCCACCATCTCTTCATTAATAGTTTTTTGACTTTTTATTTGCTTAGTGAGAAATTTCATTACAACGTGATCCTCAATTTTCACCATCATCGCGTCAGTTGCCATTATGATTCTGTCTAACTAGAAATAAAACGCAAATTAATAATCACATTTATATGAAATTTTACATGAATGCACTAAAATAATAGTGTTACTTGATAAATAAGTCAATTTATATACATAACGACAGTTTCGCCCCGATACCGAGAATATATTGAAGGCCCTCTCAGATTTCAAAAGAAAACGTTTTGGGAGTCATTTCCCCATAAATTATTTAGCTGCTTATTTTTACTCCTGCTCCTTTAATATCTGCCCCTTCGTCTGACCGGAAGGTTTGAGGAACTGGGAATTGACTCTGGGGTGATGGAATATTAAGGGGTAAAATAAATTACACTTTCCGTTGCAGTTTTTCTAGGTTTTCTTTCCTGAATTAAGCCTTGGCTTTTAAAAGCATTTAGGGAAATATATAAAACATACTCGAATCAATATGAAATCGATCTCTTTTTTAATTAAGTCTGAGCTCATGAGTTGTCTAAATATATTTTTTATTTACAAGGCCGAGTGAGCTTTGCAGAAAATCCTTTGGGGTTGATTTCTTCGATGTATATTTGAAACAAAGCAAAAATTATGCTGACAAAATATTGAATGAATGTCAATTTACACACATGGCAAATTATGTTTATTGTCCACCAACGTTAAAGTACTCCCAGTACTAGTAACTGTTAGCTTCAAACTAACGCAAAATAATGTTACTATACCGCATTGAAAAATGTTTACATTTGCGCAACAAAAACTCGAAAAAAAAAATAACGAAAAAAATGTTGGTTCTGGTCTAAGTTCTTTTGTTCTCCACTACAATATTTCCTAAGCAAAACTACATTTGTTTGAGTTTAGAGGAAGAAAAATAATTCAAGGGAACTGTGTGGAGTTGTTTTTCTTTAACATATGTATACTTACATGAATTAGGTACTTCGATAGGAAGCTGGAGTCCCGCTTCTATCGAAATCGTCTTGTGCGTAGCATTGACTCACTCACTCAAACCGACAGATTTGAAAAGTGTTTGTTTAAAGATGGTGCATTTTGAGCGCTACCGTTGCTTAGAGTAAAAACATTCTTTTTATTTACTAGTTGGGATAACATTTTGACATCGACTTCGTCCTTAGCACACTCTCTTCCCAGCTAGTACGGTCTCTGACCAATTTCCCTCTCCCATTTCACACCACAAGTTGGTTGAGGTTTCTTTCCTCCTACGTGTGCCAGACACTGTTTACGTGAAAGTATCAGATTCAAAGAAGTTTCGCAATAAAGTATTTGATTAAATAGGTGTATGGAACTCATTTGCACAAATGTAGGATACAACTTGAAAAGAAAATGTAAGCAAAGAGCTACCCATGCCAACAACTTGTTGAATAAATATAATAACCCGCTATCAATATCATTTCTCCCTTCCCACATGGCCAATTTAAACGATCATACCTCATTGTAGATAATCCTTACCTGATAACATAATTCCATTGGCCTTTGTACAAAGTAGGAGGAAAGAGAAGTTTATAGGAATTCCTTGCAAGCTAATAGCGAGATGTCTGTGGGGGTGTGAATGTACTCACACTGTTCACTTATATTCCTTCCAGAGTCTGAGGAAAAACATTTCCCCCAATTCCGAAATTGTGGTTGTCCTACAAGGACACTACCTTTACTTGATTTCAAAGGTTAACCCGTATACCCCAGATGTTTTAGTCAAGTGCCTCTTCCGGATTGTCTGCTCTATGTTGAAAGCGAGTAGACAATATATTTTATATACATACGAACACGTACCTTCACATTTGTACGACGAAAACATATAGACATGTGCATTGTATAGTGGAGTGTAGAGTGCAGGATGTTAAAATGTCTGGAAGACAAGTCCTTGGTTCAATTTGGTTCGCTTGGGTCGACTTTCCTTTCGGATTCATCCCTAAATGTGTGAATAAAAAGGATTACCACAGCTTGTGGCATTCGTTTAAAAACGACCGGAATGGGTAAAGTGGAGGTGGATGGGTGAGTTGAAATAATGCTAAGGCGGTCCATGTACACATGTTTACTGTATATTCTTACCACCTTCTCATTCCCTTCGTCCGACCTCAATGAATGTGTACCTTTGGCGTTGTGATTTCTAGCAGGAGAAGAAATTCTCGGGTATGGCAGAATTGTGTCAAGGTCGGGTTTGTTTACATCGTAATTATTTTACTAGAGAACAGAAGCTAGCCGATCATTTCTAAGGATGCTCTTCTAATCAATGAAAGGAGTGCAGACAGGTTTGTATTTATATATGTACATAAAATTCCAAGGATGTGGGAATGGAACTTCATCGGTTTCTGGATCTTCAGTAATTGATGGCGGTTTTACTGTGGTTTCTATTTGGGAGTGATGGTAATCATGTGGTTGGTGGCTTTTGAACACTTTTGTAGAGAACAGATTTAATTGAGCGGAAAGAAGACATTTACTCATGCTTTGGATTCTTAGTGATAGAGACATTTTGGACATTTTGTTTTGCAATTGGAGCGCAGTAGAATACAGTATGATTGGCCAACAGTTTCTCTTCTTTCGTATAGATTGGAAATATTGAAAAGTAAGTCGTAAATGATCGGCAACCGGGCAATGTGAAGTTGAATGTTTAGCAGAACTAAATCCAATCTTAGGTATTACTTTTACAAGAAATAAAAGCCGCCTCTCCGCTTTTTGTACAAAATAACATAAATTAAAATAATAAATCTAATTTCAAAAATAAATTTAATTTATGTGAGCATAAAATTTCACTTTTCTTTTTGTTAATAAAGCGCATCCTTATTTTTGCTCTCCTAATTTGAATATTCATTAAAACCGAATGATTGTGGGGACACAAAAGGAAAATGCTTGACCAGAATTCAAAAAAAAATATCAGTCTGCAGATAAAAATCAATAAAGTTGGATACATTTACGGTGTAGAAGCAGAACATGAGACATCAAATATAAACGTGGCTCACTCATACATACGTGTTAAAATCTGCAGAATACTTTTGTATCTTATTGTATTCCTGCGAGATTCTTCATATGCTGTACTGCCATGATGATTTCTACAAATATCCACGTATCGCGTAAATGGGGGACAACAAACGACCAAAAACAAGACCACTCCAGGCGCGCACCCTTAAATGTCCATGTGGTTACCTCAACGCGAGAACACCATGCCGCGCACTTCATTGCATTCACCCCAAGTTGACCTGTCTCCCTGACTGCCATCTAAATAAACAACA
Organism: Eristalinus aeneus; assembly: GCA_955652365.1. Classification (NCBI taxonomy): domain Eukaryota; kingdom Metazoa; phylum Arthropoda; class Insecta; order Diptera; family Syrphidae; genus Eristalinus; species Eristalinus aeneus. The sequence goes on along the minus strand of OY019134.1, from coordinate 77,889,153 downwards.
AGAAGAAGTAAAGACAAAAATTACAATTTTCTTGTTGTTGTGTTTTCTTTTGGCGTTGCCTTGGATTATTTGGTTGAAATGTGTTTTTCTTTTTTTGAATTTAGATTCTATTATTATTATTTGGTCTATTTTTAAGTTTTCTTTGTCACTTGTTTATGTTTTCTTTGAATATGTCATTGGTTTAATTTTTTTCTTGTTCCAAACATTTCGTTCGTTGAACAGGCTACAACGCGACTAAAGGACAAGCAGATTTGGTTCTCACCTCCGGTTCTGCATGCCTGACGTCGTTAAGAACTCCGTTTTTAAATTATGCACACATTTGAAATTTTTTGTCCAATGTACAAAAAGGACATTGTATGCAAATTAATGGAAAAAAAACCCACAAGAAGGATAAATAGGATTCTATATTCAAACGAATTTATTTCGTTATACGGTAAAGATACAATATCTCCTAGATATTTCACCCGCACCGCATTAGTTACAAGCAACGTTTAGTTGCTTATAAGATAAATATAGTTGATTGGATTAAAATTTGTTAATTTAATTAATTATCGATAAAAAGGGTTAAACTTGTGTAAAAACATAGTATTGCGTAATTCACAGCTGTATTTCCATTTCATGCGGAAATGTTGAAATCTTGCCAAACCCTTTCAAGTAAAGTTAGATAATGAAAAGTAAGCATTGCGTAGTTTCCAAAATCTCCGGTATTCTTATTCACACATATACTCACATATGTATATGCAACAATTACATAGCTCTACTGGCATGAGTTCTACGACTATCTTTTCGAAAGCTGGAGCTGAATTCAAATCTCACTATAAATCGACTCTTTCTCTGTCCCTCTGTGTGGGCTTGTATCAAAAGAACTACCCACTGCACCACCACCGGCTTTTCCAACATCCTTTAGTTTTGTTGCCTCTGCTAGTGCATGTGCTCGTATTTGTGAGACATTTTGAGTGTGGGGGTAGATATGTATGTATATTTCTGGATCTGAAATTACCCAGCTACAAGCTGGTGTTCCATTTTTCGTCCTTAGCAGCAGAAGCAGCAGCAGCAGCAGCAGCAGCGACGGCGGCACCATCAGCAACAACAGCAACGCAAGCAACTCGCCGATGACGACGACGAAGGACAAACGGCATGGCCTCCCCATTCAAAGGTGGTCAAGCCGCACATATGAAGAGCAATGCAAACGGCTTCGCTCTTTCCTCCGCACTTGGTGCGCTCTCGTAGATGGTACACCATAGCGAAGCCACAAAAAGTGTATTAAGGAGGAGAAGAAGGCAGGATCCCATTCCTGATGAATGTTAAAACCCACGTCAGGCCTACATACAACATATATACTACGTACATTTGTTTAAATGAGAAAAGAACGAAAGGACTCGAGAGAGTACGACGCTACGTTACGCTGTTGTGGGGATGAGGAATATCGTGGCTCAGTGTTAGAAGGAGAACGAGAGAAATTTTCCAAATAGGAGCTCCACTTGCAAGTTTGCATACATTTTCATACATACATGCGCATATAAACAAACGTGAGAAGAGTGTATGCATCCTCGGTTTCTACTGCAAAACTATAATTCTATTTTGTTGAACGAAGCGAAGAATGATGGGGACGCTGAATGATTGATTTATTCCAAAGAATCGAAACATACATACATGAAAGTATAGATGGAATCATGGTAGGCGGAGTCATTTTGACCAAAGTCCATTCAGCACATTCATACCTACTTGCATGCATATATAGATGCAGCTTTTTTATTTCTTATATTCATCGGGCAGATGCGAGTTATGACATTACCCATTCTATTCCATAAACTCAAGGACTGTTTCTTTTGGTTTGAGCCGGAACCAAAAATTAGTGCAATTATGTTGTTAAACTATATAATTCATTGAAGAAACTAATAATATATGGAACGGTTTCAATAGGAAATACTTTAACTTTTGAGTTGAAGTCCAAGGAGCTCCATAGGCGGAACTGTGAATAAGAGAAAGAAAGTCGGTCCGATGAATTTTTAAACACCTTCAAAAACCAAAGCTTAAGTATACACAAAAGTGCATGCAGCAACTGAGGTCTTTGAGGTTTATACAAATATACATACATATATATATATATGTGCGTATATGCGTTCACAATGATCAATGAAAACATATTTTAAACGCGAATTGAAATGCTCAAATTCATACGCAAAAAATTGAATTTCTTTAGGATTTCTCAACAAGCGTAGTTAGTATTTACACCCAAAAGAAAAAATGAGTGCACGTTAAAATGGACAGTTAATAGAAGAGCACTTTATGAGTGTTGTTTTTCTTTAAATTTTGCTGTAAACATTTGACACTTGTCACGGTTAAGAAAAAAATGTTTACTTTTCATTTTTTAACTCTATTTAAAAGCTTTCGCCAAGATTTACCATAGAAAATGAGTTGGCAAATATTAATCACGAAACAATAAGAAATAACTCTGTTAAGGCTATTATCGGTTCCAGGTTTCTAGGCTCAAACTCGACTAAACCGTCTTAAAGGAGAACAAAATTTGTGGGCCTTTTGATGTTTCTCCTGAAAAGTCTCAAACGAATGTCTAAAGTACGAGCTTTTTAAAGGTGGTCGTGGATAAATGTAGTTACCAAAAAAGCTGAACTGAATAATATGGTATCCATCACGGCGGTTAACATATTGTTTCTGTGGCACATCATGCCAGAAGCCATTCATGTCCTTATTCAAGAAAATTAACTTAATAAGTTGCATACATTTTGGTTATCGGTACAATTTCAAATCACATATGGCATTTATATCTTTGATTACCCCAAAACAAGCAACATAGGATCTATGCCGCCAAAATAAAGTTATAAAAACAATAGTGATTACTTGTGGCACTGCTCTTCTTGACAAACTTTGCGAGGAGATTGACCATCTTATCTTATTCATAAAGCCATGACGCGGGCAAAGTAGATTGCCTCCGAAAAGTTTGAGCGTTTTTTTTTGTGACTTACATGCCGACCCGCCAAACGCCCAAATCATTGGGTATGGCGTCGATATCGATACAGTCGATACGTATATCCTTAGAAGCTTCTTGACAGGTTTCCCAATATTATTTTCTTCATTTTATGAACGTTTTCTACCGTCGTTTTCCTGTTCGGCTCCTCGGCTTTCTTCGTCGTTCACATTTTCTCTTTATTTTGAAAACATTCTAGGTAGATATTAAACGATATTTTGTTTCCTGCATAGTATAACAATGTTTTAACAAAATTGTTTAAGCTCTAGCTTGCTCATATACAGGGTTTACAATCCCTTACAACTGAAAAAATGAAAGTCCTGTTTTATGTAACAATTGTAGTTTAAAGGTCTGAGTAATATTTGGAGGAAACTACTAAAAAAGACTAAATTTGTTAAAAAAAAAAAAATTGTGTTGGGACCTTTGAAACGTGGAAGTTTTTCTTTCATCGTAGATGATGCAACGGGTTCACCAGGCTTTGCACAGTTTTTTTCCTCTTGGGGTTGTCGCTGTGCGAGTACATCCACTTCTCACCACTTCCATTCAAGTCGCGATCCTGTTTAAAAATCTTTTCCTTTAATGTCTTTTAAGAATCAGTTGAGGGGTAAAAATCGCATTTGGACATATTTTGTTTCAACTCATACTGCACCCAGATTCGGTGAGTTTACTTAATGTTTCAAAAGTGATAAATTTAGCGTCGATGACAGGAACGTGTTTGCCAGCGCAAAAAGCTCGAAGATGAGGAAAGGCGTAAATGGAATGCACGGATCTTAATTCATTTACGCCTTTCCTCATTTTCGAGCTTTATGCGCTAGCAAAAACGTTCCTGTCATCGACGCTAAAATCAGAACTTTAGAAGCATCGAAACAACTCTCTGCCTGATTTATCCATCGGAGCAGATTCGTCATAAGCATCTACAAGCATTCGGCTTCAGCTGCATTTTTTTAAATGAAAAATAAAAAATCAAAACTTCCCGCAAATTCTTTTTATTTAAGAAAAATTCGGACATTTTTGAAGACTCAAAGAACAATGTGGTTGTTTAAAACAGACGCTGATGCACATTAGTTATTGCTGTGAAATGTAACCCACAATTTGCACGTGGCGCCATCTTTTAAAAACGGACCAACAATACCGCCGAAATGCGTTTGCGTACTTTATTTTGTACAACCTGTACAAATTTTATACAGGTTTCTGACCCTTGTGGAGGAAGAGTCAAGAGACGTGCAAGCACGAGAATAGGTAAAGAATTTTATTACGTATTCAACATAACCAATCTTGTCGTTATATGCGATTGACGCAAAAAATGGTGAAATCAAAACATCCGTCAAAATTCAGATGGAGTGACATATTAGTTACATATAGCAGCCTAACATCATCTTTAAAAGTGCACTTGTCTAAAAAATGAATTAAAATATTTGCTTATAGTATGCAACACAGAACAATACAAAGAACACAGACAATAAAAAAAGTCACGTTTTACTGTAAGTAAAGTACTTTTCAAATTATGATTATAGGTGTGTTCCAGTACTTTCTGTACCAAATTTTGAAGTCTGTCATTTGTTAAGGTAAAGGGGGGGTAAAACTCACCCACTGCCAATGAGAGGCAAAGTACAGGAACGCATTTAAACTAAATGTGTAACGCATATCATTAATTTTTAATTAAAATGTCAAATTCACTTTATCGCTGCAGGAAACAAAAACAATAACGAAATTTGACACACGTTCACAGACACAATGGGTCAATACTCACATATCTCTGTACGCACACCAATTAATTTGACAGCAAACCAACAACCTACTCATACAAATTTCTTGGTTTAAAATTTGCAGGGAGGGGAAATATTTTACTCTCTCGAGAGAGCGTTCATTTGACATAAAGCACATTTTTGTGGCGTACGGGAACAGGTTTTGGCTTGACTTGCGTTGTTTTGTACTGTTTTGTGTTGTTGTTCGGATACGGGAACACACCTAATATTTCCAAATGTATAAAAACAATTGTTTAAAACATTTAATGATGATTACTATAATCACTGGACAAAAAATCAACGCATTTACATCCTTGTGGGTAAAACGTTATGTAAACATTTAACTTTTAACTTTAGGTGGCCGCCGTAGGATTTTGGTCAAAGCGCGACACGTACATAGTAGATGCTGGAGGAGCTAAAGCTAAAGCCCTAAGTATTTGACTGTTGCATATTCTAATATATATATTTTAAGTTGGTTGCATGTGAAAGTAGACCGACAAAGAGCTTGAATTTAACATGTAAGCCTGTGTTATTTTCTATAATTAGTGGTAATTTGATTTTCGAACTATGTCTTTCATTTAGCTTTCAGGTTTTTGCTATAGTTCAACGTGACTTTTGTATATAAGAACTGTTTTAACAGTCAATGTATGCAACTTTCTTCCTCTTCGTGCCTCTTCGAAAATGTCCGGATTTGTTTCAAATAAACGGCATTTGTCGAAAGTTCTGATTTCCTTTGTTAGTTGCAAGGAAAGTGCAGCTGAAAGCTTGTAATAGTTTATGATAAATCTGCTGCGACCGATAAATCATGCAGAGAGTGATTTCGACACTTCAACAGTGGTTATTTTTGCATTGAAAAGAAACATCGTCTTGATCAGCCCAAAAAGTTTGAAAATTGGGAGTGGAAGGCCTTACTTGATTATCCATACTTATCTATAAGTGAATTCACAGAATCGTTGGAAGAGACTAAAAATCGTTGGTAAACAATTTCCGTTCAGTTAAAAAGTATAGATTTATTCAGAAGCAAGAAAATTGCCGTACGAGTTGATACCGAGATATGTTGAAACGTAATTTTTCACGTAGGAACTGCTTTTTGATATACAGAAAAGGATGAAATCTTAGCACCGAATCGTGACTGTAGATAAAAAGTGGATATACTGCAATTACTTCTTTTTCTTGTTTCGCTACAGTCCGGGGTGGACCCGAGCCTCAACCAATAAACCTCTCTAGCCAGTACGATCTTTCGCCAGCTGTTTCCAGTTGCGCACTCCAAGTTGGTTAAGGTCCCTCTACACTTGTGTGCGTCACCTTGGTCTAGGCCGTCCTCTGTTTCGTTGTCAATTGCTCAAATTCGAAGACTTTTTGTGCCGGAGCAGCGGTGTCTATAGGCTCCGCATGTCGTAGTCATCTTAGCCGTTGTATCCGAAAAGGTTTTACCAGGCGCATATCGTTGTACAGCCCATAAAGTTCGTCTTTAAATCCTCTTTTCCAGATGCCACTAGGGCAAGCAGGACAAAAAATCGCACCTAAAACTTTTCTTTTAAAAAGACTCCTCATCCGCTTTTAGTAATGTTCAAGTTCTGCTCTATAAAGTAAAGTTAAGTATATATGCTACACCGCATAAAACTACAACTCGCCTGGTGAATCCCTTTCATCTTATCACAAAAGAAAAACATTCACGGTTCATAGGTCATGCTCTGCATATAGTCATGGTGTACTATAAGCTGCTAAAACCAAAAAATCGTTTTCAACTACAACTAATATGTTTGAGATAAACTTTACGTGAAAAATGGCCAGAAACGATCAAATTATAGTTCTGGGGCCCATGTGGCTGTAGCGGTCACCACCTGGAAACGCTGCTCCTTCCGACTACTTTTTCCGCAAATTCAAAACTGATTTGGGTCTTTTGAAGAAGTCAAGATATGACTCAATGATTGAATTGACTCCAGATAAACAGTTTTTGAAAACAATAACCCGCCGAATTAATTTGTACTCCCAATAAGCAGTGAAATATATATGAAGAGGAGAGCTAACAAAATTGAGGTCTACTACTACTAGTACTGAAAAAGAAATCTCATATTCAAGATTGTTTATTCAAGTGCAATATTAACTGCCAACATTTGCTTTATTTTTTTCCACACCGTTGAGTTTGAAACTTTCGAAAGAAAAAAGCCTTTCAGGTAGATGTACATGTTTTGTCTGAAGAAAAATATAGAAACAAAAAACGTAGAATATGTGGTAAACCGATTCCATTGATGATTCCGCAGTGTTAGCTCTGACAGCAATATGGAGACGCCACAAAAGTAAACGCGTTTCGGAATTACTTCGACGGGGTACAAGCTGTGCTTAAATATATATGTATACATGTATGATCGAGGAAGCTCACATTACAATTGGATTATCCTGTATGTGGATTACCTTTAAATGGTTTTACCGTCGGAAAATATAAATTATTGTATTTGCGATATTTCATTAAATTTATTTGAAACTGTGATTTAGCCAATATTCTTGAGTTTGAATTTGAATTTATTCTTAAATTTGAATAATCAAATTATCATTACAATTGAGCTTTCAAACAAATATAGGAAAACATAAATTCGTTGTTGGTTTTTTAAAAGGTTTTAAAACCTCGTAATCTAAGTTGCCATTCTAATCTCTTTAGAATCCTTGAGTAAGTCTTTGGAAAAAAATTGCATGTCTGAACACTTTTTTATCATTCACTTATGCTATTACGCTGCCTCCCTTACTGAAATCTGGCGAACGCATATCCTTCCATTAACTCATGTCATCATGACGTTAAGCCACATCAATGTCCAAAGACTTTTGGCGCAAAAACAGTACTCTACGGAAGAAATCCTTTTAGTGTTCTTCCATCTTCACTTCATCTCCTTCGTTCCTCCTCCAGACTTTGACTTCAGGAAATATGTGCACCAACTCTGCTGTGTACACAGTACATATAAACTGCCTACGGCATCCCGTAGTGCCATTAGAGGTGGACATTAAAATGAAGGTTTTTGATTTTTCTAACCTTAAAAAAAATAGCAAATCTTTGATTTAGCTACGGTACAACATTTTTGTTGTGCTTGTACAGGTCTCGCTCGTCTAGTGCAAACTAAAAGCAATTTCTCTTCTGTCAAGCGCATCAACCATGAAAGAAGCGGATGATAAAAAGGAAAACAGTCAACAAAATTGAAAACAAAACCAAAAAAAGGAATATCCTTTAATATAAAATGACCGAACATGAGAATTTTAGATGTCCGGCCGGATGACAATTTTTGCATTTTTCCTTCATCGGTCTACTTTCTTTGTTGCTGCTTGGTGTGAGAGGTGGAAGACGGCAAAGAGCCGATGTGTATATCATCAAAATGCACTTTGCATGGACGAGCCCATAATCAGATTTATGTTTATATTTTCATGGAAAACGCTTTTCAAATCAAATTTCCAAAAAACAACATCGAGAATGGAGAGACTGATTTCAATTTTATTTTCTCTTCATATGAAATATGCACTTTAGATGTTGTGACGGTTGTAGAAATTTACATGTCACGAGGCTTGACCAAAACGAAAAACACAAGTTAATAGATTTACCATTTCCCAAATTCAGATATGTCCCTGCATTGATGTAGAATATTGAAATCTGTGTATTTGCAAGAATTTTATACGGGTGTGAGTACGAATATTTGTTTGGTTGCAAGACATGCTCCGCTTGTCATCTTTTTAAATTTAAACTGAAGGGATGTATGGTCGTGTACGTTCTTGGCTTTTCTGAAAAATTACAATGTGTATCATGTACATACGAGAGGCAGTATTCTACTATGCAAAACTATTTCAAAACATTAAGGAATCAAGAATGGAATAACTAAGAGTTTAAATATATTTATCTTCCCATTGAGCAATAAGCTGTACTGAGGGACGTCTTTTGGAATCATTAGTCAAGTGCGTATACGTAATTCTAAAGCAGAGACGGAAATCTTTGACTGAAAGTGAAAACGAAAAAGGCATATTTACCTTACACATATAACCATACACACAGGTAGGATAATTTTCTTATAAATTGTAGTACGAAAATATATATGACTTCTAATACTGATGTAAATTTCTTTTATTTTTTAATAGAGTTATTCATTTTTTAAAACTACCAATTGTTATGTATTGGATGGAGCAATAGTTCAAAAGGTAGATAAGCTTCCTCAGAAGCTTCCACGAGTAGAATGAATCGAACGGCGAAGTTTGCGAGGAGTTTTTTCATAAACTGTTCTTATACCTTGGGTGTTGTCGAGGTGCAGCTCAAAAGAAGTGGAGCCGTGAAAATATGGGAGATGTTCACTCCGGGAATTGAACCTGTGACGTTCGACGTGTGAGTGCCGCCATCTACTCACTACGGCAGCGCGATAAGTAATAACATTTGCTACTATTCTATCAAAAAAAAAAAAATAAAATGCAGATATTCTCAAATGCAAACAGTGTCAGAAATAGTACAAATTTTGGAGTCAGCGTAAAGCTAGGGGTAGATTTTTCCGCAGAGTTTTTTTCACTGTCGAAACACATAAGAGCGATGCCTCCGGCTTTGGTTAAGTGCAGGCTTTTGGACTTTTTCTTGAAGTTTTTGAAATTTATTTTTCGATAAGCTTTATTTGAACACATTCCGACGCAGAATGGAGATAAAGAAAACATCGGAGAAAAATATGCATAGACAACCTGTACTTATTGGCATTTATATATATAACTTTATGTACAACTTTGGTTTTGTAATTAAATTATGTATATGACCTGATGTCGGATGTGACCCAACAAAAGGTAACAGTTCCAGTATAGAAAGAAATATGCAAGAAAAGGTTAAGACTAGGCAATTTTACTATGAAAAATGTGACAATTGCGAAGCACCAATAAATGTATATTTTAATGGGTTCTGATCCGGGCAGAGAATTCGTAAGATAATGCATATGAGTTGCCTTATTTAATATAGGGATATATTAACGTATATACTTGTATATACGTAAAATGTAATTAATTTTTCGTTTTCTAAAGTGCAGATAAATAAATCTAAACAAATTTCTCGACAAAAACATGTCTATTGTATTCAAACATCTTGTAGTATTTTTGTACATGAGCCTAGAAGTCGGGGATTATTCATGTAAGCACTTTATGTAAAATAGTAGAGCCCAAGAGAATCACATGATCACTGACCAATTCACTTCGCTTAAACTTAAAATTATGTGAAAAACGTCTAACACTGGCAGAAATTATAATGATACATATCGCTTCCAATCACTATTACCGCCGGCCAATTGGCTTACAGAATACTGAGACCTTTTGGGGGAAGGATTCACTTTGTGTAAATACAACTGCACTTTTCGATTACTTGTTGGTTTTCTGAGCAACATTTGTTTCTTTTACATGCATACCACACGAAAAATCTGCCTCATTGTTTGAAAAGTCAGCGGTTGTTGTCTGTTATTCCAACACTCAATATAAGAATCTGTGTTGTGAATGATCAGCAGGCTGAAATTTTTGAATAGGTTAAAGTTTATATTGAAATTGGAAAATTTGAAATGTGACTATCACGGGTGGCAATTATCGAATAACAAATGCGCAGCAAATTTGACACGCACATTTTAACAAGTGCCAAAGGATCTCAATTTGAAATGAATGACTCCTCATTTCTTGCACGGAGACTCCCTTCTAAGCTCAAAAGATGCGGTGTCGTGAAAAAATGCAAGAAATCGAATCTGGTACCTTCCGTTTTTGAGTGTCCCACTTTACCAACTATTTAAAGAATGTTTGCTGATTAAATAAGTACTACATTATTTACTTCTTTTCTTCTTCATGTGCCGCTAAAGTCCGGGGTGGACCTGGGCCTTAACCAATATGCCTCTCCAGCCAGCACGAGCTTTTGGCAGCTGCCTCCAGTTGCGCACTCTAAGTTCCAAGGTCCTTCTCCACTTGTGTGCTCCACCCTAGCCTGGGCCGTCCTCTGTTGCGTTGTCCCAATGGTTCGGATTCAAAGACTTTTTGTGCCGCAGCAGTTGTGTCTATACGCTCTACATGGCCTAGCCATCTTAAGCGTTGTATCCGTAGACGCTTGACCAGGCGCATTTCACTGTACAACCCATAGAGTTCGTCGTTGAATCTTCTCCTCCAGATGCCATCGACGCAAACAGGACCAAAAATCGTACGCAAAACTTTTCTCTCGAAAAGACTAAGGGCTTCTTCATCCGCCTTTGGTAATGTCCAGGTTTCCGCGCCATAGAGTAGGACTGGGACGATCAAGCTGTTATATAAAGCGAGCTTAGTCCATCAAGAGAGGGCTTTATTACTCAATTAGCGATTTAGAGTTATTTAGAGTAGTTAGAGTTTATTAGAGTTTATTACTCAAACAGCGATTGGCAAGAGTGATTCTGCGTTTGATTTTGGTACTGATGTTTTTGTCCCTATTCACCGCGGAGCCTAGGTAGACGAAGTCCTTGACTACCTCGAAGTTTCTGCTGCCTCGTGTGACGCTCTGTCCGAGACGTCGATGTTGTGTGTCCTTTTTTGATGACAGCATGTACTTCGCTTTGCCCTTATTTACCGCCGAACCCATTTTAGCCGCTTCCGCTTCAATGCCAGCAAATGCCTCATTGACGGCTCGCTGTATTCGTCCAATCGCGTCAATGTCATCAGCGTAAGCTAGCAATTTAACTGACTTCTGAAAGATCGTGCATCTGGTGTTGACTTGTGAGTTACACACGATCTTCTCGAGGATGAAGTCACATGGCAGTGCGTCGCCTTGTCTAAAACCTTTTTTGACATTGAAGGTCTCGGTGAGCTCGTTACCGGCCTTGACGAAGCAGCGAGAGTTCTCCATCGTCATCCTACACAATCTGACGAGTTTGGTAGAAATGCCAAAACTAGACATGGCACTGTATAGCTCGGGTCTACGCACACTGTCATGTCGACGTATAGGTGGTGGGTGTCGACGCTCACACAATACGGCAGAGAGGATCTTATATGCGATGTTAAGGAGACTGATCCCTCGATAATTGGCGCAGTCAAATGGGTCTCCTTTCTTGTGGACCGGGCAAACGACGCTGAGATTCCACTCATCGAGCATGCTTTCCTCCGACCGTATCTTACAGATGCGCTGGTGCATGCGCCCAACCAGGTCATCTGGTCATCATCGTCCGCTCCAGCAGCTTTGTTCGTCCAAATCGAGTGGAACATTCTGCCTAACACCGGGATTTTGGCCGTCATCGCCGTTAAGGAGTCTGCAGAAATGATCCTTCCAGATTCTCAGCACATACTGCGACTCTACTACTAGTTGTCCATTCTGGTCGCGGCAGGCCTTGGCCCAAGCCTTGTATCCTTCGGATAGCTGTTTTACATTTGGGTAAAACTTTCGGACTTCATTCCTGCCATAACACCTTTCCATTTCCTCGACCGCGCGCTTCTCATGCTCCTTCTTTTTCCTTCTGAGAAGCCGGTGCTCTTCTCTTCTTCTCTGTTCGTAGAGCTCACGAACAGCCCTCGTTGTTCGATGCAGCGTCGCCTTATAGGCGTCTTGTTTGGCTGCATGTGCTTATCTGCACTCGTCGTCAAACCATGGGTTCCTTCTGGGGGGTGACGTGAAACCCAGCACATCCGTGGCAGCTTCTTTGATGGCTTCTTGACAACGTTTACAGTCTTCTTCTATGTTCAGTGCAGGCAGCGTTGAACTCTGAGCGAGTTCCAGGGAGACTCGGTCCGTAAAGTTCCTAGCGATCTGTTGCGATTGTAGCTTTCCGACGTCGAACCGTTTTTGCCTGTCTCGACTTCGTTACTTCTTCGATATCCGGGTTCTTACCTTGGCTACAAAAAGATGATGATCCGAGTCGATGTTTGCACCTCGAAAGGTTCGGACATCGAGAACACTGGAGGAGTGTCTGACGTCGTGGGAAGCGCGTGCTACGTATAGAGAGGCTCTGCCCCGAGGCGAAGTCCAACAACCTAAGTCCGTTTCTGGATGTGTTGTCGGGCAGGCTGTGTTTACCGATGACTCCAGCAAAGATGTCCTCCTTTCCCAGCTGAGCCTTGAAGTCTCCTAGAACGATCTTGGTTATTATTTATTATTTACTTAGCTCTTATAAAAACAGTTTAAAATGTTAGGAATAACAATTAAGAGTTTTATAAGTATGTGCCTAATGGGTTCAAAGTCAGACAAATATACATACGTCGGTTTTGTTGACACACAAAATCTGAGACAAACTTTTCTTGTGTCTTTTTTCTGTCTTATGAGACTTGAAATTTCTTATCAAACGTGAGGACTTTGCTCTATTGCCCATATTTCATACGTCATAGATATTTAAAGAAATGCTTGAATACACTTATTCCGTTGTTAAAGTTAAAGATGACGGCCTCGCATATTTTAATGTTAACTCTAAATTAGGACTTTGCAGAAAGAACTGTATTTTTTTTCTTGGAGATTTTTTTTTTGTTTTTAATTTCTTAGATTTTTAGACTCAAGGATAAATGCTTTCACAGCCAGCTTAGCAGTTTTCTTTGAACGTTCTTAATGTAATTGATATTGTACTACTTAATGATACGTTTTTATCATATAACTTGAGAAAAAATTATTCAAAACAAATAAAGCTAACTCGGCCATATACTGACGATGGCTAACATGTAATTCATAAACAACCTTTTCTGTTTTTAAAAATGCATGACATGGATTAAAAAAGAAAATATTCATTTGGTTCTTGATAACTTGAAGACTACTTGTAGAACTTACATACTTGTTGTATGTTGTGTTTTAATTCTGGAAATGCATATTTTGTTGATAATGTCTGTAAAAACGTAAATATAACAAGCTAAAACATTGAATTTTGATATCACAGGTCACGGCTTGTGATATGACTTAACTCTGACATTTATGGTATATGAAGGCTGCCTTTTATATTTCGGGATTGGGCAACCCTAGTGTTGCAATCTGTCAACTGCCAGCTCTATCGTAAAGTTTGACATTTTTGAGGTTATACGTACTCAAAGTGGCCGCCGTGGCGTAGTGGGTAGAGTGCGACGCTCACACGCCGAAGGGTCTAGGTTCGATTCCCGGCTGAACACCTCGAATTTTTCACGGCACCACCTCTTTCGAACTGCTGACAACACTCAAAGAGTATTAACTGTTTAAGAAAGCTTCTCAAATTTCGCCGTTCGGAGTCGGCAAAAAACTGTAGGTCCCTTCCACTCGTGAGAGAACAGTAGCACGCACAACACGAGTAGTTGATGAGCAAGTCCTAGTCCTCCTGTGGACTGTCGCGCCAACAATTATTATTATTATTACGTACTCAGAACGTTTTGACATACGAGCGCTATTTGTGTTTCTTACAGTAACTAAAGGATTCATTTCGCCCAAAATATGGAATTAAATCGTGAAAATTTTCGTGTGATTATTTTTTACAACTTTTGAAGTGGATTAACTCAATAACAGTGCATCGATAAACTCAATTCAATTTTTGGCAATGAAGCTCCATCAAGGACCAGTGTTTACCGATGGTATGGAGAATTCAACCGAGGTTGTAGTTCACTCCAAGAAGAATTTCGTGAAGGTCGTCCAAAATCAGTTGTTGTTCTGGGAACCATTGATGCTGTGCGCTAACTGATATTGCAAGACCGTCATGTGACCTATCGTGAGATTGAGACAACCTCAGGCATTAGTGGGACCAGCATACAGTCAATATTGCATAAACATTTGACCGTCAGAAAAATTTGTTCGCGTTGTATCCCACACAATTTGTCAATCGCTCAAAAAAAGGCTCGTGCCGATTGGTCGAAAGAAATGCTCCGAAAATACGATCGCGGTGAATTGAAACACGTCTAAGACATCGTGACAGCTATTCAATCGTGGATTTACGCGTATGAGCCCGAAAGAAAACGGCAGTCGACTGCATGGGTGTTTCAAATTGAGCCAAATCCAAGAAAAGTTGCTGGCGCACGAAGCACTTCCAAATGGTCGCCTGTTTTTTCAGAAAAACTAGACATGTGGCAACCGTACCACTGGAACAACGCAGAACAGTCAATTCTGAGAGGTACCCAACCATTTGTTTGCCAGTTGTCTTCCAAGAAATCAGGAAAACCAACCGCCGAAGACGAATCACTCTTCATCACGACAATGCGAGCTCTCACATATCGGCTCAAATAACTGCATTTTTTGAGCACTCAAAACATCGATTTGATAAGTCATCCGCCGTATAGTCCTGACTTGGCACCAAATGACTTCTTTTTATTTCCGTACGTAACAAATAAAAAGAAAGGTCAACTTTTTTCGACACCTGAAGAAGAGGTTGGTGCGTTCAGAATACATGTTTTGGAAATACCTCAATCAGAGTGGCAAAAGTGCTTCGACAATTGGTTCAAACGTATGCAAAAGTGCATAGATCTTATTGGGGAATATTTTTGTTGTTAATATTTGTTTTTGTTCTCTAATCCCGAAATATAAAAGGCAACCCTCGTATAACGAAAAAATGCTACTAGATGTGTCAATAAAATTCTACTGATACTAAATAAACTGTATCACACTCCAAAAATGAAGAAATTAAGAAATAAATTCCTTGCGTTTGCTTTAGAAGAAACTGAATGAGGTTACAAACTTGAAATTCTTAAATTCTCGATTGCTATGAACTAATTCATACAGTTTCAATTGTTTTTGCGAATTCACTTCTAACACAGATGCATAAGCAGGCTGACTTTTTATGCAGTGGGTTTTAATAAAAATAAAAATATGTCAAAATTTTTTTAAAAATTATGCACATATATCATAATGTATCAAATGTATCAAATGCTTTCAAAAAAGAGAATCTAAATATACAGGTAATGCTATTTTCATGCCGGGCCATGAGGAATTTTGCGTAAAGGATTTTTATAAATCTTAAGTAACATTGCTATGAAGGTAAAAACTAATACGTACATAAAGTGCAACATTCCCACGTCGAAGGTTTCACGGCTCCACCTTTCTCGAGTGCTGACCACACTCAAAGAGTATTAACTGTTTATGAAAAAGCTTCCCAAACTTCGCCGTTTGAAGTCGGCGAGTTGTAAACGCCATCATATATATATATAAATAAGTAACTATATTTAAAAAAAGACGCAAAGTTGTGAAAAGATATTATTTAGTAGAAATAAAGAGCGAAAAGCTTTCTTTTCCTCTTATAATGATGGAAAAATAAAACCAAAATTAAATAGATTGACCTTATCCTAACTTCAAGATGATCGGAAATGTATTTCGAGTGTAAAATGTCGGAATTCTTGTTTTAGTTACTTTCTATTGTGTTTGTTTATATTAAATATGTTCAAGTATTGTGCGGAAATAAAGCCGTAATATCTTCGTTTTGCTTTACTTTATCAATGCATGATCTGTTTATTTTTTACGTTATATACCAGTAATATACTATTACTAAATTCTAGCTAAAAGGAACGTGCATTTTCACTATAAGTGCAAGGATAGCACGAGGAGTTATATAAGCATGAATACATATGTAAGATTTGATATTCTTTTAGTCTAATGTACATCAAAAATCCGGCAAATATTTCGCATGGATATGTATATCTGTATTTACCCGCATACGGAATACTGTTCTTGTTTTTTAACCGTATATCCGTTAGAAACGGCCAAAGAAACCGCCACATTTTCGCCGTCATGTTATATCCAAATGAACGCACCTCAGTGTACATCAATATCAGTGATAGGCTCTTTCTATACCTTAGAACGAAATTGTATTTGTGTTGATGCTCAGAAGGACCAGCAAAATCTAAAAGCAAGCAGCGCAAGGCACTCTTTGAACCTACACACTCTCATGGCCAGCAGTAAGTCATCAACGATAAAGGACCGCCACCGCCATCGCCACCGTCACCGTCACCGCCACTACTGCTACCGTCGCCGGCGCTGCCGTAACACGGTGAACGCATCATATACGAAAGAGTGAGAAATAGATTCACAGTCCTTGTATCCTTCATCGGCTAGGATTTCTAGAATTAGGGGAAAATGACTATGGCGAAAGATGACCGAAAAGAATCGATAGAGCATATGCAAAAGCAGGCGGCCGAAGCATCGTGATCAGAAGGACTACATGGTGAAGTTGGTGATTTTATTTCGTTTTATAGGACATAACACAACAAGCAGTCTTGCACGCAAGCCCTCCTTCCTTCTTTAGTTTCTCTCTCTTGCAGCATAATCGCTGTTCAATATGACCGTATCCATCCCCCATGGTAAGCAAAAACTAATACGTATATTCATACATATAGGGTGTATGCATTTAGCAACTGGTATATGTACCATCCAAATGTATCTTGGCCTTCTTTTAATTCTTTGCGCAAAATATCCTGTGTGTAGGTTTCCTATCGCATGGTGTTCCATCAGTAGGTTGGTAATGAAGGAGGACTCTGTGGAAACGGTCGTCGTTGTGGCGGATGGGCCCTGGTGGTGGGTACGTTTTCGTAAAGAGTCGACAAGATGAAGGCAAAAGAAGGAAAGCAAACCTGCATCAGTGGGAACAAAAAATCGTGGGGCCTCTATCGAGAAATGCGCCGTAGTAGTAGGCTGGGACTAACGGCAGCGAGGAAATACCTGACGTTTGCTTGCTCGTGATGATGGCGATGCTACTGTAAGTGCTTATTTTGCTACTGATGTTTCAGTTTACAGGGTGATCAGTGAGATGATGTGTACACCTGTCCCAGTTAAAGGTTATGGTTCTAAATGCGGACACACTTATTAATACGAACAAGAAGACAGCTTTAAATTTTAAGCGTGTTTGGCACAACACCAGAAAAAAACGATCTTAAATAATAAGCTTGAATGAAACTCGTTTGTTTTATACAACAGTAAGGGCCCATTAAAAAATAATTCATCAAATATTATTATTTTGTTATAAACATTAGACAATCATTGGTAGACAAAGATTTTGTGTCACCCTATAACCGCATACGTTGTTATGGAAATCGCCGGAAATTCAGTTTTCTAAAAGTTTTCTCAAATACAAGCTACGGCATTGGTGGCAGTGGCAAAAGCAGAGAAACGTGGGCTGCGATTGCGATTGCTTTGGGGGTAAATATTTCGACCAGCCTCCCCCCATCGCGACATACATACACGCCGGCATCAGTGGACCATCTTTCTCCTACTGGCCAAAAAGCTTCGCATTCAACGTAACCAACCTTATTGCGAGGGCGAAACTTTTTCGCAGAATCAATAGATACAGAACGCACATCAGTAGCACACACACGAGGCCGAGGTAGGGAGGCGAAGAGAGCTTCAGCCCGCAGAAGGAGAAGGAGATGGCTGAATAGAGCAGGAAAGCCTAGCTCAGAACTAAAGAAACAAATGTTTTTGGGAGGTCATTCTTTAAAGGAGGAATATGCCTTACCAGGCTTTATCCCTTCTGAACGTATTAGAACGCCCGCTGATATGTGTGTTCGTAGGAGTATGTATCTTTTGCATAGCCGTACTACCACCCGTTCTTATGCTTGTACCGCTGCCGTCACCGTTGCCACCGCCACTTTGAACCGGACTAGGCGACGGTGATGATGATGATGATAATGGTGCTGAGTAATACTGCCTACTAGTGTCATGGTGTAGGTTATATGACCGGGTTTGGGGATACTCCCAGGAATTCATTCATTTTCGGAACTTCCCCAAACCCTGCCTTTTCGATATTTGAACAGCAGCGATATTTTCCAATTTCATTGTCAATTTTTTTTACATGGTTTTGCAGATATTGTTGTTCTTCTGCAATTTCAATATTTTTACTTTGAAGTCTTTTCCGTTATCGTCATTGTTTAGCAAAATCTTTCAACCGTAGGTGCAAGGATATAGTGGTACGAAAGAGCTGTTCTTTATTGTTACAGCACTGGCTTTTTTTCTAGAGGGTTTTCCTCGTCCGCACTCATTGGACGTAGAAGGCTGTCTTTTGAATCTGACAACTTAGTTTTTCTTTTCATTTTCAAAACTTCTAGGGTATATGGGTGTTTCCTTTTTTCATCTGCGTTTGACTGAAGTGTGTTCGTTATTCCGCCTACGAATGGGTGATGTAGTGTGTAAATTGGGAGGAGACATATGGTCTAGGCTTTTACAGTTTTTTTTCTTTGTTTTCTGAAAGTGGGATGGTCCCTCCCGTGTTTTTTTGGCTTTGACTTAATATTTTACTCATATACATATATAATTTATTTTGACGGCTGCATAAAATATTTTTCCACAAAAGAGACGTAGCAATTATATGTCAAATGAAAAGTTAATTAATATTGCAAATATATGGAGATCAAAAAGTAGTTGCTGATCTTTTGTTTACTTAAAAGTACGGTGCAATGAATTTGATTTAGAAAAGTGAGCATGAAACACAACTTAATTTTTTATAATAATATAAATATAAACTGATATAATTATATATGTATATATGTACTTTTACCCAGAAGAAGGTATATGAATAAGGTTTGAAGATGTCAGCTTATAACACTGATTGGTAGAGAAGAAACTTCGAAACTTTTAGGTCCGATATAGCTAGGTTCTGTAACATTTAATAATAACAATAATAATTAGGAGGCGCGACGGTCCACAGGGGGAGCAGGGCCTAGCTTGCTCACCTGCGCGCTATTGTTCTCTCAAAAGTAGAAGTGACCTTCACTACCGACTCCGAATGGCGAAGTTAAAGCGTCTTATTTTTGTATCAATTTTATAATAATTATAATATTATAATTTTATATAATATTGTAATTAATATATTATAATTTTTTCTTTAGATAACATTCGCTTTAAGTGGTACGTGTTTGTAAAAATTAGCCTTTTGATTTTCCAAATATCTACATATTTATGTATCTGGTATATTTTCACCTTGATTCTTACATGACAAAATATACAATGTTCCAATTTGAGCCCTTTTAGTCTGCTACAAATTAAACATGTAAAAGTGAACAGGCGCTAGAAAATGAATAACAAACTTAACATGTATTGTAAAAGAGGACAAGCGTAAAGTATTTTGATTTCGAAAAAAAGATCGAATGAAATACATTTTTTTCGAATGAAATGGGAATCTTTAAAAAAATGGCCAACTTAGACATGTGGGTCATGCTTAGAATATCTAAACGAAAGCCGACTGAGCGAGTACAACGAACATGTTGGTTAGACGGATAAAGGAATAATTGAAAAGATTTGGTTTGCTTAAAACGAAACTTAAAAATCAATAATGGATCCTAGCTCTATATGTGCCGGATCTTTCTTACTTTCCACTGAATACTAGACTAACAATTTCTCAAGAAATTTTATCTATGAATTTACTTCGAAAATCAGATTGGAACAGTTCTTCACAGATAAATTTTGGAATTCAAGTCATACAAACTAAACTAAATTAAATTCTGGTTGGGAATAAGTATAAAAAATATAATTTGGCTGTTATATTTGTATAATAAAAGAGATTATCCTTACATATGTCTAGCTCATCGAGTTATAAATTTTAAACAGATTCAACGTGTAATATTGTTTGGAATTGCACAAAAATTAACCCTTTTCTTAATTTCCCTTATAAGTACATTTATTCATTCTGGTGCGCTGTATATTATTGGTTGTTTTATAAATTAATAAAAAGAAAGAATGTATGCGATTGAGCTTAACAAAAATGATTTAGGACTTTAAACGAATTGATGTGCACCATTGATCGTGAGACTGTGCCAGCTGGATACAAATGTTGCTTAAGGACCAACGTAAGAACCATCTTATTATGTATGTATAACCAATTACCAAGCTGCAATTCGAAGATAAAAACAATAGCCGGAGTAAGAATAATGTGCAATTTTTAAAAATTGAACATTTCACAGGAGAAAAGAAAATTTTTCTTGCTTACTGACTCTTTACAAGTGCTCCAAGCTAAACTAGGATAATTCATTTAACTCTTTACCTTTTGACTTCTTTATTAAATGTTCGTGCTCGTTCTTTTTTTCATTTTAAAGTCTTATTTTCATTCAAGGCAACTCCAAAAACTTGGGATAACAAATACATAGCTTAACCTAGCTTAAAACTAAAGACTAACTTAAGACTAAAAGTAAAACCTGACTCTATAATAAATTAAGTCTAAGCTTCAATCTACCTAACTACTATATTTACCATTAACTCTAGACTTAACTGTGAACGCCGTGGCGCGTATTGGTAGTGTGCGACGCTCACACGCCTAAAGTCCAGTTAAACATAATTTTTCACGGCACCACCTCTTTCGAGCTGCTGACAACACAAAGAGTAATAACTGTCTAAAAAAAAGCTTATCAAACTTCGCCGTTCGGAGTCAGCGAAAACCTGTTGGTCCCTTC
Organism: Eristalinus aeneus; assembly: GCA_955652365.1. Classification (NCBI taxonomy): domain Eukaryota; kingdom Metazoa; phylum Arthropoda; class Insecta; order Diptera; family Syrphidae; genus Eristalinus; species Eristalinus aeneus. The sequence goes on along the minus strand of OY019134.1, from coordinate 77,868,129 downwards.
TACTCGGGAGAGAACAGTAGCTCGCACAACACGAGTAATTGATGAGCAACCTAGGCCCTGATCCCCTGTGGACTGTTGCGCCATATAATTATTACTACTAGTTTTAACTATGTCCGTTACATCATACGGACACATACACCAGGACGTTTGTATTAATTATATATTTAACATATAATAATACAGTCCACAGGGGGACAAGGGCCTAGCTTGGTCATCAACTAATCATGTTGTGCGCGCTACTGTTCTCTCACGGGTAGAAGCGACCTACAGTTTCTTGCCGACTCCGAACGGCGAAATTTGAGAAGCTTTCTTAGACAGTTATTACTCTTTGAGTGTTGTCAGCAGCTCGAAAGCGGTGGTGCCGTGAAAAATTCGAATTCGTGCGTGTAAGCGTCGCACTCTACCTACTTCGCCACGGCGGCAATACGCCGTGGTGCATCTTTTCTTTCTTGTTTTGTATTTTTTTTTGTATAAGTATGTCTTTAATCTTTTTATTTATATTTTATTTTTTTCTTTAAAATGTCTACCTTTACCAATGTAAGTCGGCCCTAACGTCTCGACTTTCCTATAAATGTTTCGGAAATTAACGGCATCGAATGCTGGTTCTGGTGCAACCAGCAGTACAAATGCCGTTCTTTGCCTGATATTGGTCTATCGCGGGCAGAAATCACTCTACTATACACCACAACCATTATTAACGTAAGGTGGTTATTACAAAGGCTGTGGGGTCCTTGTTACCCCATTTGCATCCATTTGACTGATTTACTTTTAAGCTGACCTTGATTTGCTAGAGTTTGGCAAATAGATTCCTCTGCTTATTAACTGATTGATGATAAGATCTCACCCACTCAACTACTTCCCAGGAGCGTGCTGTAAATTTCTCACGAACGAATAATATAATAATTGTTGGCGCGACAATCCACAAACAAAGTCACAAACGAATAGGTCATGTTATTTGAACTGCGATCCTAAGACAGTTTAGAAATTTCAAAAATTAAAAATTGCAATTCAAAGTTGTGTCGTAAGAGTATGAGTCGTGTCTACTTGCTAATTTCGAAAATCGAATCTGCGACCTCATTGGCTGAGAGACAACGGAGTAACAGAAAACAACACAGCCGCCATTTCATACTTGTAAAATCGTACCAGCCATCAAACACCATATCTATCAGAAGTAAATATTTTGACTAAGACTATTAAGCACGCACACTTTAGTCACTCTTAGATAATAAATTTGATTTTATTGACAACTCTACAGTGAGTTTAGTGGTCGCCGTCAAAAAACTGTAGAGCTCTTCTACTAGTGAGAGAACAGTACGAGCAGTGCGCTCAGCACGAGTAGTAGGTGAGGAAGCTAGACTCTTGTGGACAGTCGCGTTATCCAAAAAAACAAGTGAGTGCGCTGTTCAGTATTGGAAACTTAAGTTCTAAATAGGGACTGCGTATAAATATGCGTATGCAATTTATTTTTGTTGTCAAAGGACAAATTTGCTGTGTTGCAAATACAAAGGTGGCCTAAACATAATTCCCTGATAAAAAGTAGTCGCTCGACAACAATTCTGGACCTCAAGTAACCCAATTAGTCATGTTGCTAACCCGAAGAATATATTCTGAGCCCTGACAGCTCTAGCTTGAACGTCAAGTGGGTTCTTTTAGGTTTATCCTGATTTCTTTAAAATAACAAAATAGCAATCGTAATAGTACATTGTCGTCGTGTTTCTTCTTTTTCTTCTTCCTGTGGCACTACAGTTCGTGGTGGACCTGGGCCTCAACCAACATACCTCTCCAGCCCATAAGATCTTTCGCTAGCTGCTTCCAATTGCGCACTCCAAGTTGGTTGAAGTCCTTCTCCACTTGTGTGAGCCATCTTAACTTAGGGCGTCCTCCGTTGCGTTGTCCGAATTTTTTACATATTGTTTAATATTCTTAAATTTTATTTAGCTTTTAATTACCTGCACAGTTTGGAGATGTTTTCAATCAAGTTTTCGTTTTCCTGATCAAAGGTATGGGAAACCCGTGGTTTAAAGTGATTACTCGGTTTAGTATACACACTATATTAAGAATGTGATTCGAGTGTCAAATTTTTTGAATTTAAGTTTTATTATCTGGTGGCCGGCGTGGCGTAGTGGGAAGTGTGCGATGCTCACACGCCGAAAGTCCAGGTTCGATTCCCGGCTGAGCACCTTGAATTTTTCACCGCACCACCTCTTTCGAGCTGCTGACAACACTTAAAGTATAATACTGTCTAAGAAAAAGCTTCTCAAACTTCGCCGTTCGAAGTCGGCAAAAAACTGTAGGTTCCTTCTACTCGTTAGAGAACAATAGCGCTCACAGTAGTTGTTGAGCACGCTAGGTCCCCTGCGGACTGTCGCGCCATATACATATTTATTATTAAGTTTTATGTGAGACCTCTTACTTCCACTTACATCTTAAATTTTGTGGAAAAGATGGTTTGTAGATTCCGTGACGCATAAGCCAGCTTCAACGACTCCCAGCTTTCGTTAGCCGTCCACATTCGAAGCCTGAACTGGAATTTCATTCATTCTTCTTCGTTAATTTCTCACTTCCTTCTCTCAATTGTCTATAAAACTTCAAGAACCTATAGGTTGGATGCGCATAAAAGTGTAAATCCCATTCATCCTAACACATGCACGGCGAGATGTTTCTTCAACGAAACTAGTTCTTCTCTTTGAATGATGCGACTGAATGAATGATCCATAGTGATTGGTTTTCATGATTTTCATGATAATGAAGTTACAAGTCTTTCAATAAAAAAAAAATCCGGAGCAAGCTTATTTTCCTATTCTGTTCAATGATCAATTTAATTCGCTCGTACTTGAAAAATTGTGGAATTATGTAAATGAAACGCTTTGTTAGAAAGTGGTTAGATTGGTAACGTTCCTAGAGTTGTGTTTCCTTACACCCGTGATAGTAATGCCTGTAGGCGCAGGAGTCCTGTAAGTTGAGGTTTGTTTAGAAAGGAAGCCGCGAAAATTAAGAACATAGGTTTTTGCTCTTTGCGTTTTTGGAATAGTTCCTCTATTTGAACTTAAATAACATAATAATTTTGGATAGAGCTATTTTCAAATTTAAATATAGTTTCGAATAACACTATTTCCCAAATAAGATAATAGTTTTGGATAGAGCTATTTCCCAAATTTTAATATATAGTTTCGAATAGAGCTGTTTCCCAAATACTTACGAATACAAATTCAGCAACACAACATACGACAAATATTATATTTTTTATAAATATTAAAAGCTGATTTTCTAGAATCAAATTCAAATCAATTTGTATGTTTATTACTTTTTTCCTTCATTTCATAATGATTTCAGACAAAAAGCAAATTCATGTTAAGATTCGTTTAAATACAGTACATAAGTGTGAAAAACAATTTGATACATACTAAGTAGTTTTTAAATTGTTTTTAAATAAAATGTATGGAATTATGATGTCCTCAATTTTATCTTTTAGGTTATAGTTTTCTGAATTACGATATTCCTTCACGTCATGTGGTAATAGATCATCCTTATATTATAATTTTCTTTGTCTCAGTTATTGCGAAAATGAGAAACGCGAGTAGCTGCACATACTTTTTAAATTTCTGTTTCTGATAAAAGATAAATATTCAACCCTATTAATAAACAGAAATACATATATCGGCTCTAACTAAACTCGTTGTAAACTTGTTAGTACAAAGCTAATTGTGAGCATCAAAGGATTCAGTTTTATAATCCACAATCATTTTTGCATTGACAATAGTTTATTAATAAAGAAAATATATTAGTCTGAGTGTACAACAAAGCACCGAAATTCGAAGGAGATACACACTGTAAGAATCATAATTAAAAATATAAATCTTACAAGCTCAGTGCAACACATAACTTCTCAGAGCTGTCCGATTGCACTGCAATGTGTCACAGGTGAGAGGGAATAAATAACTAGATATATTCTCACAATAAAAATTGATGAATAACAATAACAGTAATTTTTCATGACACTTTTTTTTCGTATTTCTGAACTTTATTATTACCGTTGGAGTGGAAAAGTCGAAGCAGTTCATGTGTGTGTGCGTCATTATGTTCAACTTACAAACGCATGCATCCAGTGGCACACATGCAGTTCATGGATGGACACAGGTAAACAAATTGGACAAATGCTTGGTTGCTGGAGCACGTGACTTTGCTTGCGGAAGCACCGCCCTCTGACGTCATTTTTGTAATGAATGAATTTGCTCTTTTTTCGCCGTTTTTGATTTCTCCATTCGTTTTTTCGCATTCACTCTGATGTATGCACCTGCTATGGTTTCTTCTTTGATCTTGACGCCAACACAGTGAAACGGCTGGTGGAGCTGAGTTCACAGATGTACTGACTGGGCGTGTCAAGGAGATTGCTTGACTGTGTTGGAAATGAAACTAGTGCCAATGTAGTGGACACTTTAAGGTGTAGTTTTCGTTTTTTTTTCCTTCATTTTCTTTGTGTTGCCAACTTTTCTGTGGGATTCAAAAAAAAGTGTTCTTACTGGGCTGGCTGCAGGAAATTATTGCAACAAAGAGAGTATTGGATGTTCTCTTCAGTGCTCTTATTGCGAAAGAGAATCATTTTAATGACGTTTTGTTGATACACGAGGTGAAGAGCATTCGGTATTTGCTGAGTTCAATACAAGGAGTTTATGTGGACGACTAATTTGTGCCACCTTGCATCTGCTCAGTATGATTTACCTTTGCATAGTAAATTAATTTAATAATTATAAACAAGAATTTATATTTGTTGGTGAGTTTTGAATTTAGAAAAAAAAATCATTAACATTTACAATTTTGCATTCGTTTATATTTTTTGGTTAAATGTTGACAATCTTTTGAAGACTGTAAATTTTCGACAGCACATTTATTTTTTTTTCAATCATTTTATTTTTCATTTATAAAGTTATTGTTTTTTATGTGGTATTGTGATCGCAATTAGTGGCATGTAGTGCCGCCAATAACACAATCTCGGTTAATAATAATTCAAAGCTTTATTTCCCAGAAAACTTTTGTGATATGAGACAGCAGGTTCAATGTTTCAATGCAATTAACGAAGATATGCCATACAGAGAACACGGTACCATATTCTTGAAAGAAAAATTAGGATTCTGTTTTTTTAGTTATTGCATTTTCAAGCTGTCTTCCTTATGTCAATTGCTTACCTTTGTAACCAATGTACATTCACTGGCCTTAACGTTTTTCTTTTTTTTTTGCATTGATGATAAGATCTGTGCCACCCTATTCATGACATTGCATGTTTATCACGAATCAATAATTCGATGATATTTTAACACCAGCATAATGTGTCGATCGTTTCAAAACTCGATAATAACCCGATAAAAGTCTGCATACGTTTTTTAAGAGTTTCAATAGTAAACAGTTACTCTGTCTGTTTGCAGTGCAGAAACTTAACACAACCAGTTTCCTTAATTTAATTGAAAGCGCGTGATCACAGAGAATCAGTTTGTAAGTTCTTGGGCTCCTTCTTGCGAAGTTTGGATTAAGGTCCTAAAGTGGTATTTTCTTATATTTATCACAGCTTCAAACGTTGTGCTGAAAATGCTCAAGAAACATAAATAGCTTAAATAAGGTTTTCAAACCTGGTTGGCTATAGTTTTCACTTAACTTTCAGTTCTCCTTATCCAAACAATTTCATGTACGTACTGAACAGTTTATTCATTATGTACGTTCTCATGAATAAAGGTTTTTTTCTTTCCATAGTTTTTCCTCCAAGATAGATTCAACTTACCGAATTGTTTATCTTACTTGTAAAACAATTGTATTTTCAGTAGTAAGGTTTCTATAAAATCCTATCTCTGTGCAAGCTAGAGCAAACTTTGTTAAAATATTGTTACACTATGTAGCCAACTCTTCTTTGCGAACAGTTAAGATCTTCTATACCAGAACGTTAAGCCACAGAATTTGTTAAAAGAGACGACTTCGTTGTGAAATTTTGATCAGTTGTCTATCAAAGTTAAATTAGGTTTTCATGAGACATGTTTTCCTTTTCTACTCGATCCACAATAGAGTAAATTGGTAAACTACCTGTCTAATAGGTTCAAAATGAAAATGTTAAAGTCTTGCTTAAAATCGGTAGACTTTTTTTCCTGTTTTTCGGACTGCTTAAATGACTAAAATAAGAATGTGAACGGTAAATTTTAATCATTATTCTAGTACTTGAATGTCTAATGATGGAAAAAAAACAGAATAGATGTAAGTACCTTCAATTTTGTGCAAAAATTTGTCCAACCGCGTACAGTGGTAGATAAAGAAACCCAAGATACATAAAAAATATCGACAAACATGAGGACAATATTGTCAGTGCATGATTCTCCTGGTATAGAATTTGTTTCCTTGTGTCAACGTTGCAGCAACACACCATATCGCCGAAATGGTTAAAATGTTTTACAAATATTGGAGCTGCTGAGCTTCAATTTGATTATTAAGTCCATGACGGAAAGTATAAGACGTTGTTGGCTTCAAAAATCGGAATAACTTTAAATATGTTGACGGGCCCAACAGCGTGAGTTAAGAAGAATCTTTACTAAAGGAAAATAATTCCTACTTACTGCATGTAATTATATTTTTATAGAATCAAAAACGAACGAACGACGTAGCCGGTATAGCTGAATATTTTAAGGGCAGCTTATATAATTCCGGAAATGTACTTTTTTGTACTCTCCAGAACTCAAATAGATTCGACGGTATCAGGACTTGCGACAGTTCATAATACTGTTTCAGTATTAAATTAGCTTGTGGTTAAGGAGTTTCAACGGTCTGTATTCCTGCCACTTTTCTTCCAAATGTGTCAAGAGCGAATACTGATCTTTTTCGACTGTTGTTTTCTTTTCGGAATTCTCTATTTCACATATAGGTTTAACTACAGATTGCCTAGATAGAAGATCCACAAGTTCTTCTTCAAGCCATTGGTCTGCTTTGCTTGCGTTTTCTTCTAATCCGAAAGCCAATTTCTAGAGCCTTGGGTCCAGAAGTGCAGCTTTCGAAGCTGTTTTATTTGTTCATTCCGTTTAAAAACTTTTAAGTTTACTTCTAATTTCTGTTGTAGCTTTATCCCTTCAATCCCTATTTGGGGGCCATTTAATAAAGGAATTACAAGTGACATCGAATGAAAATTTTCTCCAGAGAGTTCCTCAGTAAGCTTTTCAAAAGTTCTTAGAAGTGGAATACAATCCTGTATTCTTGTTTCCCATTCGGATGCAATAAGGAATTCGGGAGTTCTGGGTAGATCTGTTACTGCAACAGATAGTGGATCCTTAATTTCTACCAATCTTTGCAGCATAAATAATGACGAATTCCACCTACTAATTACATCTTATTTTAGTTTTAATTGCGACAGTGACATATTTTCCTGTAAATTCCTTAATTTTTAAGAATCTGAAATGCTATGTTTGATGCACCGATGTTCGGCATTTTTTCCTCAGTAATTCAAAAAAATTGGTATTGTTATTGACAGTGTCATTTGCACATAAATTCATGAGCCATACAAGGATGGTGTCCAATGACTGCGTTTCTTACATTAGCAGCATTATCTAACACAATTGTAACTATTTTCGTATTGATGCACCATTCCACGAAAACCTGTGACAATACCTTAGCGATGTTTTCTCCTGTGTGCCAATCATGCATTTCACGAGTTGCAAGTACCGGTCAAAATAACTTGTCAATGAAAATAAAGTGACTGGTGACTGTATAGTAAGATTTATTGCGATCAGAACTCCACATATCAGTATTCATTAAAGTGATTAATAGTTGAGTACATTGGGGATCGAGATGTTCTCGAGATGTTGTAATCGATTATCGATTATCACTCGAGATATCATTCGAATGCTCCCATCACTACTGTGTACGTAGTTTCTATCCATGTGCGCTGACATGCAGTCCTTAATCGTTGTTAGCTGCATTGGATTTGATTTTCTGGACCCGTTTCGGCGTGATCTGAAATACGATAACCTATCTTATCAGATTGATGCTAACAGCTTCACCATTTCACACAACTATTATTCTTCAAGATAAGGAATGAACCCGAAAAAAGGCGTCTGTTTTCGCTAATTATTATTCAGTCGAAAACTGTGCCTTTTTTTTGGCTGACCTTATGAAGTTTCAGAACATTGATCGGCACTTTCAATGCTCTTCATATTAAGTGACACATTCCTAACAGTTTTGAATTTGTTATCATTATTATTCTCTTCAACGGGATGTACTCTTCAAATACGACCATCATCTTCTCTTTTACAGATTTTTATAGATTTACGCAAATAAACCAATGAACGTCTCTTTACTCTCTCACACACACCACGCCGTGAGTTTTATTACACTCGCACTCACACTACTGTCAAACGTCATCAACACTCTCTCACGTCGTTTTACACACTGCTCGTCGCTGTCAGTGGCATTGCATTTCAGTCCATTTTTGACTGTCGGCTTGTGTAGAGTGTCTGTCGCGAAGGGGCATACGTATCAGCACGTTCTTGTTGCGTCCTCTCATACCGCGCCCCTGATAAACAAACTTCTGAGTGGTTTTCTATCCGTTTCGGATAATTCGAATATATGCATATGTTCATATGCACATATTCGGAACTGTGCTTTTGTTTACATCTTCATTGTGTACATTAAGTTGAAGTTGAAGTTTTCTCGCGGAATGGAGTGCTATCTTTCAATGTTCATCGTTTGTCGTCTATGTCCGTTGTCGTCGTCGCACGTAATTACAAATCGATTTTAGGGAGCGAGACTCCTATACAAAATTAAATTAATTTTGTTGTTTTTCTCAACATTCTACTACCCCCCTACCCCCACTCGCAAAGTTGACTGTTGCCGACCCACTGGAGGGTTGAAGTGGTGTGGTGTCGCTCCGCTGTGTCGGCTCGAAATAAAACAAGAAAGAGCGAGAGAGTACATTGTGTTTGTGCCGTTGTGCAAATGTGCTGCTATGCTAAGCTTGCATACACAAAGTAAATAAGAGATATTGGAGGGAAAAGGAGCGCGAGGTCTGTTTTCAGTAAACATTACTTGCCATGTAATTTATTGCTAATAAAAAGGAATAATAAATGAAATAAAATATAACGTCGCCGTCGGTTAGTGCTTTTTCTTTATTAATCAATAAAATCGATGTAGGTACAATGCTGTATATTTGAATGTGAAAGCCAAGTTTGATGTGTGTGATGTGAATAAACTCGAGGACTAAAAAATAAATACGATTCCCAAAAACCGCGTATGAGTTACTGAAGTTAAACTTAATTGATTTTGATGTTACAAAGTACTTAACTGTTGGAGTGCAAGAAAGACAGACACTAAAAGAAAAAAAAAAAAAAACTGAAAATAAACAAACATGGATGTAATCAAAGAATTGCCCCCGTTCAGTGAGCCTTTACCATTTCTGAAGAGTATATCGCCAGCCTCAACAGGTGACATTCCACCATCACCTTCACGTCTCGACGACGAACGCATTGAAGTAGCTATGCCAAAGTCACAGTCGTTGCCATCTTCCCCACAGCACCATTTGAGTGTCCCCAGCATACCACCGTTCTTCAAAGAGAAGGAAGCAATAAATTTCTCTGCCAAGTGTGTGGAGCCCGAATTAAGCAAAAGCACTTCCCCTGTTGAATTGACTAAACCCCGAACACCAACCCCCACACCACCGTCACAAAAATCATCACCCGAATGCCAGTCCGGTCACCAGCAGTTTTGCTTGCGGTGGAATAATTACCAAACCAATTTGACAAACGTCTTCGATGAACTGCTGCAGAGTGAATCGTTCGTCGACGTGACCTTGGCCTGCGAGGGGCAGTCGATCAAAGCGCACAAAATGGTTTTATCAGCCTGCAGTCCGTATTTCCAAGCACTCTTCTACGACAACCCATGTCAACATCCTATAATTATCATGCGAGACGTTCGATGGAGTGAACTAAAGGCAATCATGGAATTCATGTACAAAGGAGAAATAAATGTGAGCCAGGATCAAATAAATCCTCTCCTAAAAGTGGCTGAAATGCTTAAAATACGTGGTTTGGCAGAAGTGAACACAACAGAAACAGCAGATGACATCAGTGCTCTAGCCAGCGCAACATTGGTAAGTGACGAGCCGGCTCCACGCAGGTCACCATCATTGCCGAAAAAACCACGTCTGCACGTCAACACTGAAAAGCTGCTGGAGGTGAATTTATCGTCGACCGGAGGACGCAAGCGCAGTAGATCTCCATCCCCTGCCATTGCCGAAAATCAGAAGGAGAAACCGAAGCAAATGCACCAAGAACACCAGCACTCGCTTCAATACCAACAACGGCAACAGCTTCCACAGGAATGTCCTTCGCCATCGATGTCTTCATCTGTGCGAAATCCTTTCGCATCGCCTATACCACATTTGTCATCGTCAACTTCAAACAATCATTCATCATCCGCTGGTGGTGGCAATGGAGGCAATGCTGGCGGCGGTGCCGGTGCTAGCAGTAGCAATGGAGGTAGTAGCAGTTATCCGATCGCTACCCCACCTACAAACGATGCATTAAGTTTGTCAGCTTTGGGAATTAATCATGTAGACGAGATGGAGATCAAGCCTGAGATTGCAGAAATGATACGCGAAGAGGAAAGGGTAAGTTAACATAAATACATATTTTGTTTTGTTGTTTTGTTTTTTTTTTGTTTTTTTTTTTTTTTTTTTTCAAAACACGAATTTCAATCTATACTCCGAGTCGGCCTGCACGAGGGCGACAAATATATTTATTAGTTTGACATGATCATATGAATCAAGCTTACAAATATTGATTCACTGATGTTTGTTAAGATTATGGCATGGGTGAGTTTGACGGCGGCCACAGGGCGTTAGATCAGGCTAAGGCAAAATTCAAATTAATGTTAAGAAGTCTTTGTGTGACCATTGAACCAATCATTCTGCTACGTTAGAATGGTGAAAACATGATATGAAAATTTAATCATTTGAATATTCTGTCTTAATCAAATATTCGGACAGAATTCTAAATCTGTGTAGTAAATACTTAATATGAGAATAAATTAGAAAATCAGAAAATTCGAATTTTTGCTTAGTATAAATTAATTAAATCGCGATTGTATTTTGGTTTGATCGAAAAACGTTTAGTTTCTGTCCCTTAATATTTAAATTACATAAAACTTCATGAATTTATTTTAAAAATTACAGTTAAAAGCGGTTTAGCATTAAATTTTTTGATACTGTAGCCGCGCATGCTCAGCAGTATGCTGAACTATACTTCTGATATGAACACTGCACTCTAATCCCAAGAGAGATCTTCATGAAACCGTGTGGTCGTTTCAATTGCGTAATCAAGTCCCTAGTGAAGAAACATTGTGCTATCAAATGTTTTAATTCCTCTTTATAACGAGTAATAGTAATAATAAATAAATAATTTTTTATCTGCTTCAGTTTAGTTTGTCTCATAATGTTATGAAGGTGGAGAGTTTCATATGTAACGACTTTTTCTTTTTATCTACGATTGTCTTACCTCATGGTACTTTCGCTGAAATGAAATTACATATGTCCCACTGTACATCTTCTTAGTTATTAACTCATATCAAAATTCACATGGTATTTTGTTGAATCTTCTTAAAAAATAGTTTTATGACTTTTGATAAGCTAATAAAACTCAAAATGCATTCAATACAAAACTTCAATATTCAATTCATAATAGAGAAGCACATACCCAGACGCCAACGTGTTTAAATCCGCAATTTATATATATACCAGTTTTAACTTAAATTTTTAAAAATTTAATTTATGTGACGACTTTTCGTGGTAAAAGCAAATAATTCTCAACAACGATTTTCTAGATTTCATCATCAAAAGACACATAACATACTCGCATCCTTCAATTAAAAAGCTAACATTTATTTTCCATTTAAAATATTTTGTGCGATTATTTCAAAATTATCATTTGACTTATCTATAGGACTATATTTATCGAAAGTATAAAATTATATGGAGTAAATTATTCCTCGTAAAAGTTGATAAGATTTTTCTACGAACTTATGCGCATAGGTCTACGCCGTTAATATATAGCTTTCGAAAGCAAGTTTGACGGTTTCCATATGATTGTATAAACATAAAAGAAAAAATGATAATATAGAAACATGCGACGAAACTTCTTTGGAATCATTTCCATGATTGTTCTGTTTGTTACAGATCACTACTTCAAAGAGATAACTAATGTTAAACAATAAATTTAAGACCGTAACAGCCAACTGAATAAACACGCCTATAGGCTATTTCGAAAGTCGATTTTAAGAAATTGTGTAAACTTATTTGAAATCATGCATTGTGCCTCCATCGCCATTTGTGTACATTTCCCAAACATGAACAATCAAAATGTCTTCATTATTTGGACATGGATACATGTACGCAATTAACTTGTCAGTCATTTAATTATTACTAAGAGTGCTAAGTATGCGTCAGCCTTCGACTTGATTAAAACTGAATAACATTCAAACACAATCGGGTGAATTAAATTATTCAAAGTACCTTGTTATTGTTTTTTTAAAGTAGCGCAAGTTCGATTGCTATTTTTTTGTTTTAATATCTCTACCAGGAAGAAGTTTGTCTAGTTACTCACCATACATGTGCACTGGTATTTTTGTATAAATAAAATGTCATTCCTCATTGTTATTAATGACAGTGGTATTTAATTATCCACAAGTTCAGACAATCTATTAGTTTTTTTTTGTTTGCATAAAGTTTAAAAAAAAAACTAAAATAATTACTTATTACATGTTGTAACTGAAGTAATAGCAAACCGGATTAAAGACCGGATTAAAATTTAATTTCGCTTTAATTATTTCTTTTTTATTTATTTAACAACATCCGTCAATTTTAATCAATAATTGGCAAGACAACTTCAGGTACACCAGGTTCAATAAAAAAAAAAAAAAATATATATCAGAAAGTGATCTGACAACCGGTAAAATTTCACAAGGGTATGATACCCTGTCTGATAAAAAGAAAGAAAATCACGGTATCCACTCATATAGGGAAATGCTTTCGTTTCTTTAACACACCGATATATTGCCTTTCTGCGGCAGCATACCATACATACATGGAAATTATTTCCATGCAATTTCTCACCGTTGGAAAGCCAAGGTGGTAGACCGTTTGAATGAGGATAGCACGCGCAGAAGGACAAAATTAAAAAGGCAATGCAGTGTTGCAAATGCCGACCAGTGGAGGATTGAGGTGATTCTTTTGCATCCTTACGCGCCCCCGATACAAACGAAAACGCTCGCAGAATCAAATAGAAGGAGAATACAAAACTTGTAGCGAACAACTGCATGGTACATAGTGTGTGTGAAAGACCATTACCAGCAGTGTGATCATCATCTACCTCCACGGTTGCTGCTCAACTCCCCAAACCGGTACACACGACCATTTTTAGTTGTACTGTGTGTAGAAAGGGGCCTGTCGCTTAGATAGGGGAGCCTATTTTGCGGCAGGACAACAACTGATGGCCAATGTGAAAGTAGTTTCCCATGACATGCCTCCCTATTTCTCGCATGTTAAATCTGCATAGACATCTCTCGTTTCTAGATTCTACGGGGTGTGTGAATATGTGTGTGCCTATGTCGGTACCTATATGCATTTGTGATGAAAGCTTCCGCACTTCTATGCGCATTTAGAGGAATATCATCATGGAGGCAGGCAGCGCGGTGGAATCGTCTAACACCACGACTGACGGACCAAAGGAATAAATTCGAGCTGAATGCACATGAATGTGATTGCAGCAAAAGCAGTAATCCTTTTTGCCAGGAAATAAGAATTGCAGATGTACGCTAAGTTAGCTTGGCCCGACCGTATAGACAGAAAGCAACGGCAAAATAGCGTAATGAAAAATAAAAAGAAAACATTTTTTAACAATTTTTTCATCAGAAAAAAAAAACACTGGCAACACCTTGTACGCCATACGAGGATACGATATTTACATCGAACCAACACCTCTATTCTTTAGAAAATGCCGGTTAACATGGAATTGGCCTTTAATTACAGACCGCATTCATAAACGGCTTTAGGTGTGCAGGTGGATTTAAGTATAAGTGCATTGTGTATGCAATTCGAGAGCATCTTTGGTGATTCGATTCCAGGGTGCTACAGAGAATAGAGAACTCACAATTTATCTTTAAATAATTTAAAAAATGAGATTGAAATTCGTGTCTTTTTTGTTTAAAGGATATAAGGCAATCTAAGATGCTTTCTTGTGAGGATGTTTTGTTTGCAGAAGTTACACTTTGTGCAAGTTTTAAAAAATGTTTATATATTCGTAGACATTTATGAACAATTTTGAATTCTCTTGTTTAAAGCACTCACCTTATTGAGGTTAACGTAGTTTATAAAAAGCGAACACATATATTTGTACGTATATATGCACATTAACATAAATCGATAAATAAACATATGAGGAAAAATAAATTCCGTCTTTGATTGAAGTAGAAACTAATAAATAATCAACAATTCCATAATCAATAGTTAATTACGAGAGCAGCAACAAGAAAAAAAACCTAGAAAACAAAAAGAAAAGGAAAATAACCGAATGATTAACTTATTTATATTTTAATATACAAATACAGTTGGCCATGGGGAAAGCGGGAAAAATAAAAGAACAACACAACTCAAAAGAAAACGAAGACACGCTCTGTCTTCTTACTCACAGGGAAAAATAAAAGAAAAAAACGAATTAATAATTTAGCTCATAAAAATTAATCGTAAACGATTGTAAGTGTGTTTAATTTAAATAAATTTTTCATCTTCGTGCAGCGGTATTGGTGCTTAGAGTCATCGTCGTTATTTCGAAATTGCTTTATACAAAGTAAATAAATATGAATCAGCAGCAGCGGCCATTATGAAGGCCGGGCGTGATGGTATAACCTGTACAGGAAATAAATAATTAAAACGCAAAAATCATTACTTTTTATTAAGTTTGTTTTATTTCTGTGGTGTTGTTTTTCCCCTTCCCCTCAAAGACAACACAAATGATTCAAGATAAAGTGAACGCAACTTAGTTATCACCTTCGTAGGTACACAGAAAAATGTATATGCATTATTTATTGGCTCTTAACTAGCATTTCTAGCATTTATTTTGTGGGTAGGTCCATTTGATGACAAAGAAAGTTTGTAACAACTTATTACATGTTACAGTTTCGGGGATAAATTCCTAGTTATTATGCTTATACGGTTGTATGGCAACAGTTTTTAAAAACTGTGAATATAATTAAATGACCGTAATTTAATGTTCATATGCATGATGAATCACTAAAAAATGTGTATTTAATGAAAACTTCATTTCTTTGACACATTTCTTGGAAATGAGTCATTAAATCATCAAAAGGAAACTTTACACAGACATATTATAATTCGTTTCATACCTAATTCGTCTGGCTTTCGTGTTTTCAATTCTCTTCACGAATATGCTTAACATTTTTGTTTTTGAAAAAGTCTGATTTCCTTACTCACACATGATAGTATTTTTTTTTCAGTCTTTCGCATGCCATTTGAAAGTGAGGCAACTGAATAGAAGTTGAAAATTGGCAGAAACATTATCTAAGCAAATTTTAAATAATAGCACAATTATTTTTACTTTTTCACACAATCTCTTTGCAAATCGGCACATATTGCGAGACATTTTGCTTATTTTTAAGCATTCACAAAGGTTGGAAGAGATCGCCGAAATTTTGTTCATGTGAAATGAAACAGTTGCCGTCCGGGCGATTATTTCGATTTTGGTAAATAATCTCAAATCTCACTTTATTAATTTTAGTAGTCAAAAGTGCGCATGCGCTTTGTTTATTTTCACAACGAGAATTTTGTAATATTGAAACGACGGCCTATACTTATTGTGTCATTACCTGTAAGTTTATATGGGTTGCCATTATTTTCTTTCTTATACTTAAATAATACATCGCTCAGTAAGTTCCGGGACCGATATATAAGGGGGGCGCCACTAACAAAAATCCATATTATTTTTAGGAAGTACGAACATTGAAATAATACCTGACAATCTGATTATTAGGTTAAGAGTTATAGTGCTTCAAGTGGCGCTACTTTTGCAATTTTAAAAACAATGGAAAAAACAGAAATTCGTGTGTTGACTAAAAAACTGTTTTCTGATGGGATAAACTAACGTGCAAGCTCAGCAATGGCTTGAAAAGTGTTTCAGGGACTCTGCTCCATCAAAAACAAATATTTGTCGGTGGTATGCTGACTTTAAACGTGGCCGTACGGACACCAACGATGCTGAATGCTCTGGAAGACAAATTGCGGTGATCTAACCTAAAAACGTCAAAAAAGTACACAAAATCATTTTGGAAAATGAAATTGCGTGAGATATCTGACACCTTAAAGATATCAGAAGGCAGTTTGTACACTACTTTGCATGAACATTTGTCCATGAGATATGTATTTTCCAAATGGGTGCCGCGTTTGCTCACAATGGCACAAAAACAGCAACGTATCGAACAGTCTAGGAGCTGTTTGCAGCTGTTTCGCCAGAATAAGTAGTATTTTTGGCGTTGGTATGTCACAATGAGTGAAAGATGGATCCATCACTAGTCAAATCTGCAGTCGGTGGAGAGGACAGCAGTGGGTGACCCACGCCCAAAAGGTCCAAAAACACAAAGGTCGGCTGGTAAGGTTAAGGTATCCATATTTTGGGAAACGCATGGAATTTTATTTATCGACTATCTGGACAAAGGCAAAATGATCAACATCCAATACTACGTGGCACTATTGGTGCATTTAAAGGAAGAAATTGCAAGACACGGTCTCATATGAAAAAGAAAAAGATTCTCTTTTACCAAGACAATGCACTGTGTCACAAGTCGTTGGCTACCATGGCTAACTTGCAGGAATTGGGCTTTGAATTGCTTCCGCACCCACCGTATTCTTAAGATCTGGCCCCCAGCGACTTCAAACTCTTTTCCGTCGTCAAAAAGATGCTCGCCGGAAAAAAATATGGGTTGAATGAGGTGATCGCCGAAAGGCGATCTTTTGAGGACGATGATGAATGGTTCTATAAAAAAGTTATCGAAATGTAAGATTGTCATGCAAATGTGACTGGATTTGGATTTGTTAGAAGTACCCCTTACATGTCAGTCCCGGGGACTTATTGAGTAATTTGTTATAAAGTTTCTTCAAAATTACTTTTTTCTGCTCAAAATATATTTATTTTGTAATTGCTGCTTCCAGAACTTAAGAAACAATTCATCTCTTACGTAGGCCAGTGACGTATGGTATTTCTTTTCTTATTATAAGAAGGACTCCCTTGATGCAAGTTTAAGGATAATATAACTTTATTGCCTACAAGAGTTGCAATAAAGTCCTTAGAAGTTGGGGATTATGAGCTTGTGATTTATTTTTTATAACAAAAGCTTTGTCATTGTCATAACAAAAGCTTACGTAAAAATGTACTAACATAGTTTATGTTTGGAACATGATACATATTGCGCTATCGCCCAAGATATGAATTAAAAAGCTAGTGAGCGAGGTTTTGTTCTTCTTGTATGCTTTGTAGGATCAGTATGTTTGATCTTAAAATTGGAAGACTTCATGAATTGATTTATTTTTAAATTGCAAGAAGCACAAACTCATGTGATCAATTCATTTATATAACTATCAACAGTTGCGATAACACATAAATCATGAATTGTATCCGGGTCACATTTTTTGAATTCTTGCAACTTCTCGAAAGAAGTTAGAAAAACGTAGAAAAACTTTTCCTACATCTTATAAAAAAGGTCTCAGCATTCATTCTTGTGCAAATGATCTAAGTGCAAAAAAAATGCGTCTATGTAAATTATAGTTTCTAGGTAAAACTGAATTTAATCCGCCATCTATCCCCACCCTTTCGTGACAAGTCTTTTGCAGCGTCTGCAAACAAACATTTATAGGCCCCATTTCCACTATTTTAAATTTCGTCGACTTTTGTTTTAAATAAGTTAAGAATGTAAAATATAAGTGCTTAATGAGAGAAAGTGACAAGTTTTAAACTTGAGTTACCTTTATATTTATATAGCAGGTTTTTGGGTCTTACTGGTTTTAACTCATATATTCAATTTCTTTTTCTTTTATTTGATTCGTATTCAACATAATTAAATTGAATACGATGAAAAAATCCGTTACGAATAATGATGAAAATCGAAATTCAAGGGAACACGTGCGATCATAAAATTACAAATAATAGGCACGCGAAAGGCACAGATGTCGGTATACAAACGTTTACCCGAAGAAATGAAAATAAAACAACAAACAATAAATAAATATTTTAGAATTATAATTAATGGAAATTTTATCTAATATCCATAATTACGATGTCTCCTAAAACTATTATCTTTATAATAGTCAAATTTGAATTTTTAATGCAGCCATCAAATCGTATCGACACGACGGCACAGCGTCAACGCACGATGTGCTGATGGGCATCGGTAAATGAGAAATCTAGTTTACGTAGCAGCAAGATTTTGGAAATTTTTTTTTTAGTTTTTCATTGTTTTCTTTGCAAATGTTTTGCTTTTACTTGATTGTTGTTGCTATGAAGTTAATTTTGAATTACGTATTTTTGTGTATTTCTTTCCATTCAAGCTGTTTTATTGAAGGTTAACGTAAATTTCATGTATGTGAAATGAAATAGGTAATATATGTTTTACCTCCTTAAGGTATTGTATTCAAAGTACGTGCCACTTTTTCTTTTTCACTGTAAAATTTATGAAAGAAAGAAAGAAACTTTAAAACAAGAACTGAAATTAGAAAACTATGCGAACGTATAACAGAAAATTCTAAAAGTATAAAAACAAATATTTTTCTTCATATTTTAATTTGCTTTAACTGTCATCCATAGTTTCATTTATATGTCATTAATTCACTTTATATGATAAGTGCCCATGCCGCTATACAATCTTTTGAAGTTTGTTTTCTATTCCCATGGGATATGTTGGTTGTAGAATTTCACAATCATTCACGACCATCTCACAGTCCATTAATTGTTCCAAACAAAGGAAAAACAATTTGAATGAACGAACAAAAATGTTTTATTATTAAAAAAATATGCAGAGAACAGTTTATGAAATGAATAAAAAAATACAGCTGTATAAAAGAAGTCATGGCAACGGAAAAGCAGTGTAAATACCCAGTTTGGTGGCTTTATTTCCGAGACTAAGGCTGTCTTGGCCTAAAAGCATACGGGGGATATGAGAATTTTTAAATATTTACTTTGGTTATTAACGACTCGACCAGAACAAAGCAGTGGAAGGAGAAATTAATGTATATTCTGTTCATATTTATTTAAATGAAAGACTATTATTGTTTATCTACCTACGGAGGGCATTCGAGATTCTTTTATTGTTACGAAAAATAATAACTCGTTTTCTGCTGAATGTGGCGGCCATATGTCGTTTTCTGAACATGGCTGTATCAGGTAGTTTGTTTTGTTTGAACGAATGCATCATTCCTCTCGCAATAAGGGATGATGTTACTAATGGTAATAAAATGAGTTTGATGAGAAGAATCATTGTTAACTGTACGTGTGTTCGGATGATGAACTTCTGACACACTATTTCATATAATTTTGGCGAGCCTCACAGCTGAATAGGCGCAGTTGTAAATGTGGAACTCTAAAAGAACTTCAAACAGTGGATTCGACAGAATATAAGAAATTCAATTCGGTACACCTGCCGACAAGATCATAAATTATACACGCTTTGTGAACATTATTTGTATAAGAATAAAGAATTTGTATACATCAAAGAGATGAAAGAAAAATTGGCTTTGGAGATCTTTTTTCATGAGCATATTAAAATGTAATAGAGGACTGACAAATGGTATATGTGAAACGTATACTACAAATAAAAATGTATTGAATTGAATGATGTCCACAAAGAATATTAAAAAAATTTGACAGAAATTCAAATTAGATAGTCAACGTCCGCACCCATTTTCCGGGGTTTTCAAATGCTGTACGTTAACGTATCGTCCTTAGAGATACCTTTCGCATCAATAACTCAATTCAACAAGTTAATTACTGAAAGAATACTACGTTGCAGTGTTTTATAAATTAAAATTACTGTTGATGAGTTACGTATATATACAGACTTTCAATGTATGTATATCTGTGCGCCGACCTCCTCGTATGCATGTGGTGTACCAAAAATCGTTCTGTTGAAATCGTTTTGCTGGTCGTAGTTATGACTAAATATTATAACCGCTACAATAATACGAATTCCTTGCACTGTACTGTATTTGTTCAACGGAGATACCAATACAGACGGATTGCATAAAACATTATGAAAAGAATCATTAAATTTTATCTAATATGCATATTCCACAAGGGTGTACAGACCGTACCGTGTTCTGCATCTACGTATCGACATTAGCTTCGACGTCGCCGCTCGGTAGGCTTTTTATTAATATTTTCAATTACTAAGTATAATAATTCAAGCGAAGCTCTCTCTGTTCATTATTGATATGAAAGTGAGTGAAAAAGTAGCAAAGACCTAGGGGGAGGAGAGGGAATGGGATACGTGTTTACATTAACTTCATATGTATGTATATAGAAGTATGTACGCATCAGTGGTAAAAAAAAAGCAGCAGCATCGGCATCAGAAGGATGCAGTATAAAAGGCGAAACATTCAGATATTTATAGAGAAGAATAGCTCCTGTGGCAGCTATGAACTTTTTTTACTTCTTCAATCTGCGTCTTTTTTTGTTTTTACTCCGTAGCTTGATACATATAAAATTAAAAAGTAACGTCTGCAACCTCTTGAGAGGGTAAAGTAATGGAAGAACACAATTAAAAATTTAACAATTTTATATGAAGCATGTTAATGTAAATATTAATAAGAGATGTATGTATGTGTATGAACTGTGCTCATGGATATGTCTACGCTAAGTCAGTAGTGAAATGGTTGTTGATGTTTTTCCCAAGGAGTCTTGTGAGAAGGACATCAAAGATCGGTGCCTGAGGGCGGTGAAAACAAATGACGCTGCGAAAAATAGTGAACACGCTACCCAAAGTAATAGAATGTATCTTGCTTTCTTATTTGAAGATAGGGGGTGTTTTTGCTGCCTTCAAAGGGGAGTACAGTAGTGGCGGTTAGGTACTGTAGAGCTGTTGCGATGCTAAAGTCACGGGGTGGAGTGGAAATAAATTTTGAATTGAAGTAAACAACATTGCAGGCAGGACTTTCCTGACTCATTTGGGTGCCTCTGTGTCACCCATCATTATGTTCGGTTGTGTTGTGTTGGGGTATAGATCTTCTCGTTGCAACCACTGGCACCGTCGCTGCCACTGCTACTACTGCCACGGCTGCTGCTGACTGCCTGTCGCCTATTCAAAAAATTTAATGGCATTTTAAATAAGAAATTACACCCAATGTGAATTTTGTATGAACCCACTGAATATGTCCTCAAAATGTTTGGGATGTTACCGCCGCTACCACTGGCACTGCATTTGGCGTTGTTGTTGTTGTTGTTGTTGCTGTTCTGATGCGACTGGTCTCTCTCTACACACCAGGCGCTGCTTGCTGCTGCGTTGAAAAACTGGGTTTTACAGGAGGCTTTGGTTGTTGAATGCCTTTGGATTTTCTAAGTAACACTCATTTAAAATTTATACCACTCTAAATATTAAATATTATTCCAGGTAACGAGACCACTACCGTCGCTTCACCACTCACTGCTTTACACAACGCTCATATACACACATCAATACGTGCTGTGTGCTGTATACCGTCAGTTGCTAAAACTAAACGCAAGGTTCAACTACAATCACACAAACACCCCGTAGAAAGCGCACATGTTGGCTACTGAATAAATAAATATTAGTAAAGAATAAGGAAAAGTTAAGTATGCGATATGTCGGTATTCAGCCAACATTTTGTATGTACATACATACATGCATTCTGCTGTGGGTTTAATGGCAAATAGAATTGCATTCGGTGAATTAAAAATACGTTTCTTAGTGGAACGCATAAAAATTGCATGGCGAACGGTTGCGTTGGTTGTGTTCTCAATGAAATGGGTAAACTCAGAAATTACTCAAATTTAAGTTTTTCTTCACATGCATTCCGATTCCGGGAACGATTTATGCATTCTTTAGTTTGCTCTGCGCAAGTATTTTTTTCGTGTGTCCAACAGGTTGCGTCCCAAACATTAAGATAGTTGCATAAAATGTCACTAGAGTATAAAGTAAAAAGTAATTTCGTTTAGACGAGAAAATTCTGTAATTTATAGTCAAAATTTAAATGTTCTGTTCTGCATCCAGCAGATAAATCTATTTGTACCTTCTGCTAACTTCACATTCCACAAACTTCCCATTTTTTGTGTTTTTAAAAAGTTAGTTGGTATCTTACAAAAGCAGGCAGTCACATGAAAATAAAATAAATCAACAACAATAACATCCGGTCTTATATCCCTTTCATTTGTGTAAAGTGCATTCCGAAAAGGTTTAGTGTACCTAAAACTCCTTAAACTTCATTTGAGCCATTAAATAAAATTCAGTTAGTGTGGAATTGATGCATGGTGTTGCCACTATTGGTACTTAAAAGACATTCTCAAAGCAATAAAATTTCATTTCATTGAGGTTTTATCGATTTCTCGCACTGCTCTATCAAAACAGTAAATTCTTAATTTCCACATTCAACTCGATTGCTGCCGATGCCGCCAATGCTGCCGCCAATACCGCCAGTTTCACCACGTCAGCCAGGGTGGCTCAGTATTTTCATTTTATTTTTATATACGTTAAACCATAAACTACTATATTATAAAAGAGTCGCGTGGTATGTAGTTGTGAGTTTGACTCGTCCAATAATATTCCTTTTTCCGTTCCCATTCCATTCATTAATTTATAAGAATCGTAATAAATAATTAATTTAAACAGCACCGTCAAAATGAAATTCTCCCCGTCTTTTGCCTCCTTCGCTTCCAACGCTCGGCAATAACTTGTCCCTCTCATTAAACATGGAACATTTACTGTGTATAGAAAAATCTATATAAATATGTACATAACTATGTATGAATGTATTATGGTATACGGCGAAATGCATCACCCCGAGTAGAACATTGATGGCGGATGTGCGGGGCGGTTAGGGCAGGTTGTGGGTGGTATGAGATGCGGAGGCGGGGAGGGGGTCTTAGAGTGTTTTTTACGTCTTCGCGCTGAGTTTTCTTTTCGCGGGTATAATACGAAAGAAAAAGTTGCAAGCACTCCTGGTGCCTAGTAGCAGTACTAGCAGCTAGAAGTTAGCATAAGAAAAAACACTCAAATCTCCCACGAAACTCGTCCCAAGAGTGGGGACATCGCGGAGATGGATGGGTGATGGGTGGCAACAATGGTGATGAAGTGATGGCGGAAGGAGGTGGGTAGAGTACAATTTGCAAACGTGATTAATTTATACAAAAATACATAAAATATAATTTCTCTTGTTTTGCCACGGTTGTAGGACCGAAGCAACGACGACGATAGTTACGTCCTCGACGGCGACGATGGTAGCGCGGGTAGACGAGAATATACATACGATGTGAATGCATTACAACTCGTCTTCGTTTTAGCATTACTCCTACCCTACTTCCCCCACCCACACTCTCCTGGATACGACTTTGTGTAGTAATACAACTAAATATTTAATAGTATTTTATTGCACGAATACTAAATAAAATATGCATGTCGGTCGAATGAATAATTCATAGAATAATGACTGCTAGAGCAACAGCACATAGCAGTGGTGTATCGGAGTAGTATTGCAAGTACTTTATAATCTAAATGTATCTATGTGTATGATATTCAGGCATAACTCCATGCCACAGTTTTTACGAAAAGTTCCATTTTTATTGCTGTGTATCCCGGCCAATATATCATGGGGTTCACCTTTTTCTTTAGTTATTCCTTTATTTTTGAGTTTGGTTTCTGTTTTTGCTCTGAACTGTCTCTGTTTAATATCGACTGAAGAAGTTTTCAACAGACTGTGTAAATCACAGCCACAATTTATTGTTGCTTACTCTCGCATTTATACTTGTTTTGCGTTTTTTAATATAGAAAGTTTTCATACTTGCTGCGATAGAAAAGTTTTTTTTTATTGTTCTCGAAATTGATGAGTGTGATAAGCTTCGAAACTTCAAGTAAGGAACAATTTTATAAAAAATTAAACTCAATTCGAATTTATTTCATAGATTGCTTTCCTTACAATTTATATTATTGTATCATAAGTTTGCAACACTTTATAATTATGACCAGAATTCGAAATCGTGTTTCATAGTGTTCCTTTGCTTGTCTGTATCCGGTGAACAGTAAAACAGTCAGATTTTAAATATAAGTTCAACAGATGTAGATGACTACAATCGAATGTACAATTAAAATTGTTCAAAACTATCAGAAAATGTATTTGTTTTTAAATTTCTGTTCCTAATAATAACAATAAATGCAAAGCAGTACTTTTCAAGCACTTAACAGAGGTGTTCGCATTGAATGTTTAAACGGGCATGCAAATCCAAGAACTTCTTCTTGTGGCGCTACAGTTCGGGGTGGACCTGGGCCTGAATTCAAGAACTACTAAACAGGAAATAAAAATAAGTAAAGGCCGAATGGAGATTTCAACTCATACGCGAAGAAAGACAATTGTTAACCAAAGGATGTGCGTATGCATTTCTTTCTAAAAAACACCTCTATTGTACCAGTTTGAGAAGTTTATTTTCACAGCTCCATACCATTCCAGATGAAAATTAACATTTCAACTGTTTTTTCTGTGCAATGATTTCTTTCTAGTTAGACCAATTTGCAGAGAAATTAAATGCATTCAGCGCATGTCTTTGGCAGTAAATGTAAAACGACTAATTGACACCATCGTGACATCGTGTCTTTTGAAATATGAGAGCAACTATTCATTAACATATATGCGTGCATTCCTTGCACATTAAAACAAAGCCTTATAAATATAAATGATTATTGATATAATAGTTTAAGGGTTGGTAGCAGGGCTAAATTGATTACAATCTATTGACTTGGATGGCAATACGTTACGCCTAGCTTTTCCTATGTGTGCCTAGCTTTTCCTCTATGTGATTATCATTTCGCTCAAAGCCCTTCTACCCGGTTTCGAATTCATCAATATTCAATTCGAACTGTACATTTCAAAATGAAAGTGCAGTTTTTGTTTTAATTACACAGGAATATGTCGCTAGTTAAAAAAAGACAAAACACGAGCACATCCGTAAATAATAAAATGGTATTAAGCACATTTGTGTAGTGCAGACGACGCCGCTTACCGGAAAGCAGTGCAAAATTAACTTGAAAACCAAAAGAGCAACATTTTGCATGTCTGAAGGAGAACTAAAAAAACAAGAAAAACTGAGACATGCCTGTCCCACGGTACAAATTGTGGTGTAACAGTTAATCAAAAACAGGGAGAAAAAATGAACTCAAAGTGGGAAGAGTAACAGAAAAAAAAAAAGGGAATTACTTCCATTGCTGGCTTTTTCATTGTATTGTATAAATGATTCCAATGGCAGCTTGCACCTTAATTCTTTGTTTTCTCTCACTTGTTCGCCAACGTCGATCTAAAAACCCTTTGCCATTTGCCCGATGTATATTAAGAAATTATATTTCGTGATTGCAGATACTTTCGAATTTACTTATTACGACAGTTTCATTTCAAACGTGGCTGTGTGCTGCTCTATACATTGTAATTTCCATTTTCAGGACTTTGTAGTCTTAATTTATATATTAAACGGGCAAAGAAAAAAAAGTCGAAAGAATAACGGTGACAGAACAGCTTGCGGCAGGGCGTAATTGAATTCTTTTTTTTCTTTTGGTTTTCTTTGTTTTATGAGTATAAGATATTTCAGAAGGCGAGCAAAAAATTGACTTTATTGCTTTCCTTTGTAGACATGTTCAATGTTTTCTTTTCACTTTTTGTTTTTCTGATTTGAGTTCCATCGAAGTCATTGTCTCATTAACTATTCTGAACGATGCATGAGATGGTACAATGTGTTTGGAAATGTGCAATGTTGAGGGGTTTTGGTGTTCTTTCGAATGAGCAATTGATGTGCGAGGGAGGGATGCTTAACTTTTTTTTGTCATTTGCATTATTATGACCACAGTTCTTAATTTATTTCATTCCAGGCAAAACTTATTGAAGGGGCGCATCCATGGATAGGTGCACCACCTCCCTCGTCCGTTGCTGGTATGTATTTTTTATACTTCGGTTTTAATTTCATGCAATAAATTTAAACGTTCAGTTAGCTTTTGGTCGAACTTATATTAAACATTAATATTTTCTTCAATAGTTTTACATTTTCAAAATAAATTAAGATCTGTAGAGTACCTAACGCAATCTTATACTTGTATATGTAATTTAAATTTTTTGGAAAACAGCAAAAAGAATGAGGGAATGCAGCAAATATCTCTGGATTGGTTTAAATTAAAGAATTTATTCGATTTTTCCATTTGTTTTCCTTTTTTATAACAGACAGCTACCAATACCAGTTACAATCCATGTGGCAAAAATGCTGGAACACAAATCAGCAGAGTATAGCACAGCAATTACGATTTCGCGAACGTGGTCCTCTTAAGTCGTGGCGTCCGGAATCAATGGCCGAAGCAATATTTAGCGTTTTAAAGGAAGGCCTTTCCTTATCGCAAGCTGCAAGAAAGTTCGATATTCCCTACCCAACATTTGTCCTGTACGCAAACAGAGTGCACAACATGTTGGGACCGTCGTTAGATGGCGGTTCAGACCCTAGACCGAAAGCTAGAGGTCGACCGCAGCGAATTCTCCTAGGAATGTGGCCAGAGGAATTAATAAGGTCGGTCATAAAGGCTGTAGTGTTTAGGGACTATCGGGAAATAAAGGAGGAAACAGTGCAGATGTACGCGAACGGTGGTGGTGGAGGAGCACCTGCTGTGACTCATGCTGTAAGTTCACCTAATTTCAAATTTTTTTTTTGTTTCTATATTTTCATATCTAAGAATTCAATAACGTGTTTTTTCTTTTCTTGTTATTTTTTTTCACAGTCTACCTATGGCATGGGTGTGAATGCAACAAATGGTTCTGCGTCAAATGGTTATCACAATAAAATGGGACATCCTAATGGACCGATGCCAGCGGACTCCAGTAGCCCATTATCGACCATGGCTGAAACACTCCGTCGTCAGATACAAATGTCACAGCAATCTCCATCCCCATCTTTGAATATGTATAAGTCTCCAGCATTCTTGCAACGGTCTGAAATGGAAGATCCTATTTCGAAAAGAAATTCATCTGATCACCACATGACAACTGGGAAAATGGCAGAGAATTTATCAGAGCTCAGCGCCCTTGGTCTAATGGGAATACCTGGCTTGAATGTTATTCCACAAAGTCGTGGTCAGCACTCAATGGCCCACCAGCAGACGCCAGGACAACATCTACAGCCAAATGCTTCATTCTCTAGTCGAGATTTGAAGGACAGCATGCAGCACATGACGAATGCGATGTCACAGGCTGCGGCTGTTGCAGCGTCACGAGGCCAGCTCCCCTACAATCAACAAAGAAGTGGCAATCAAACAAGTAACAGCAACCCTCACCAAAAACCCGGAAACAGTGCTCCCTTCCACATGAATTATAAGACGAAGTGCGAACCTTCTCCCTACAAGTACCCTGACAAGCGTATGTTGGAGGGGTTGACACCTGGCATCGACTTCGAGGCCATTGCTAACGGCCTCCTACAAAAATCACACAAAGTTTCCCCACGTTTTGAAGACTTTTTCCCCAATCCAGACGTAAGTGAGATGTTTGCAGCGAATTCAGCTACCGAAGGAGGTACAGGCTTTCCAATGAAGGACCACCCGATAGCAAAGATTAAACTGGAGCAACAACATCATAGCACTGAAAGCCATGAAGAATAATTTCTCAACAAAGATTGACTGTTTTTCTCTTAATTGATTATTAAAAGAACCGATATAGTTATACTGATTTATGCAATATATTTCATACATATATCCTAGATAAAACTTTCCCTTAAAGTTGAGTATGTGTCAGCGATCTCTCTCGCCCCAGCATTGAAAGCAACCGTAGTTATGGAGCATAGTAGACTTAAACAAACGATATAAAGTATACTTTACCACTTAGACTTGATAATTAATGTTAGTGAAAAATAATAAATCAAACAAAAAACAAAAAAAAATAAATAAAAAATAAAATATGTAATAATTACAGAAATTAACGTTTCCCCTTGTTTGTTTTCTGAAAATGGCTTGGGAAGTACGCCCCACGATTATTTATACGTCATTGTAAATATTGTATATTGAGAAGCAAGTATGTATGTAAGGATGGTATATAATTGAAAATAAATCTATTCAATTTTTTTTAGTTAATCTTAAAACGTTGTGTGTTTATTTTTTTTTTTTGCTTTTGAAGATTTTCTGATGCAACGTGGGAAGATGTATTTTAAGCTGAAACAAGTTTGTTGGGGAAGGGGTGGGGAAATTGATGAATAGAAAAGTTGCATGTAGGGAATGGGAGAAGAGGAAGAAATGATTTAATTTTTTGGGTAAACCTAGGGTTAATTAACATGAATAATCTTCATTGGTAATGCGAATTCCTCTCTTGTATGAGCACTGGACTATGACTGCAGGGCCTTCTGTGGGACAAAACATGTGGCCGTTGACCGTTCAGGAAAAAAGCATCTGCAAGGAAATAAATAAACAAAAAAACAGGAGTCTGACTTTTTATTGAAAAGCAATAAAGCTTAATTAACGTTTAATTACAGACTGTGTATAAAAGGAGAAGGGGGTACAAACAGAAACTTTCCTCATGGCTATGTAATCTGCTTGATGTCTTAGTCTTATTCCAACAAACATTGAGAGCAGTGTATTGTACGTTCATAATGCCTTGGTCTAACGTGTCCCAATTTATTAAATTTTGCATCTTATCCGTTGTCTTAATAGTAATTAATAATAATTGGGTGGCGCTACAGTCCACAGAGGGATCAGGGCCTAGCTTGCTCATTAACTACTCATGTTGTGCGCGTTTTTGTTCTTTCACGAGTAGATGGGACCTGTACTCTTTTGCGGACTGCGAACGGCGAAGTTTGAGAAGCTTTTTCTTAGACAGGTATTACTCTTTGAGTGTTGTCAGCAGGTCGAAAGAGGTGGTGCCGTGAAAAACTCGAGGTGTTCAGATGGGAATCGAATCCGGACATTCGGCGTGTGAGCATCGCATTTTACCCACTATGCCACGGTGGCCTGTCGTCTTACCTATGTCTTATTACATCACCTGCTCACTCATAAGTTGTACCTTGGAAATGCATTTAAGATCCTGGTATTGCCTT
Organism: Eristalinus aeneus; assembly: GCA_955652365.1. Taxonomy (NCBI): domain Eukaryota; kingdom Metazoa; phylum Arthropoda; class Insecta; order Diptera; family Syrphidae; genus Eristalinus; species Eristalinus aeneus. The sequence goes on along the minus strand of OY019134.1, from coordinate 77,838,790 downwards.
TTTGCCACTGTTTGCAAATGCGTTCAGGTTAATACAAATGTTGCTGCTTTATCTGAAGTTCTGTCAAAGATGTTCTTCTTCTTGTGGCACTACAGTCCGGGGTGGACCTGGGTCTCAACCAACATGCCTACCTAGCCAGCACGATCTTTCGCCAACTCTCTACAGTTGCGCACTCCAAGTTGGTTAAGGTCCTTCTCCACTTGTGTGTGCCACCATAGTCTAGGTTGTATTCCGTTGCGTTGTCCCAATGGCTCGGATTCAATGACTTTTCGGGCCACAGCAGTGGTGTCCATACGCTCTACATGGCCTAGCCATCTTAAGCGTTGTATCCGTAGACGCTTGACCAGGTGCATGTCACTGTGCAGGCCATAGAGTTCGTCGTTAAATCTTCTCCTCCAGATGCCATCAACGCAAACAGGACCAAAAATCGCACGCAAAACTTTTCTCTCGAAAATACTAAGGGCTTCCTCGTCCGCTTTTGCTAAGCCAAGTCCAAGTCTCCGCGCCACAAAGTAGGGCTGCTGTTCTATAAAGCGAGCTTAGTCCTTCGAGAGAGGCCTTTTTTACTCAATTGCCCATTGAGCCCAAAGAAACAGTGATTGGCAAGAGTGATTCTGCGTTTCAAAAAAGAAAGATATTGACATTGTTAAATTGTTAATGTCACATTAATGGTCCAACATGAACTAGTTTCAAAGAACCGTTTATGTAAGATGCACAGGAGCTTTTCCTAGTACGATTGGCACTGTCTCAGGTGCGCTTCCTAATCTTTCCGTGGGCTATCCTTAAGGTCATACCTTGACTAAAAAGGAATGGTTTCCGCTTCAGCTAGCATTGATGTTCTCAAATTCTCGTATCACGTTTTCTTATGCATGAATACCAACCCTCAATGTATGATGAGTTCTCCATGCACTAATAAAAAGCTTTTAACAAAACTGCTGTAAAATCTTCACAAATAGTTTCATGATCGATGCGGGGTCTTTAGTTGGTGCCTTGGTTACGAAAGACAATATAAGGAAACACTGAAAAACAAACCGTCATTCCCTTGTCAAACACAGATCTGAAGATCAAACTCGTGTAGGCATTGCCTGTGTTTTGGCTCAAGATTTCGCCCTCTCTTGTTGGCTCCTATGTGGCTCTAAAAATTAAACAAGGCCTTTCTTATTTATTACAACTTCAATATGTTGATGCAGATAACATATTTATACTTGCGGTTGTACGTAAACAAAATTTGCAGTTTAGCCTTTCATGCATTATTCGTTAAAAAATTAGAGCTCTCATGGCATATCTGCAAGCTAAATCAAAACTCCTTGCAGAAATAATCAACAACTGTAATAATCTGTCCACATCTACACCTGCTTCAAGTAACATAATTTGCGTAGGGAAATTTTATTCTCAAACTCTCACAAGTCTAGCATACACCTCCATACCATCGTTCTATTCAGAATAGATAACACCCACTGGTTGACCAAGTGACCCAAAAAATACCACACGTACAAAACCATTCCCACCTCCCACACTTTCTGTACCGCAAATCCCCCTTGGTGTCACTTATTCGTTTTGATCTCAATTTGCCCACAAAACCATGCATGTCCGTTAATCTCCGACATTATAATAACAAACAAAACTGTCGTCTTTGTGTTAATCTACTTTGTGAATGTCCTTTCCAGTCAGCTCTTCACTCTTTGCAACATCTCCGAACCACGTCTGGAGTCGGTGGAACTCACCAATCTAAGCTGGAAGGTAAGTAGAAAGGGTCAGAATAAAAAATACACACACACACACATACATGTACACTGATTTACCCAGAGGGTGAAATTGACTCTTGTTCTATGAAAAGCGGCATTTGGCCTTCCTTCCTCTTTCTTGTTTGATAGGCCAAGTCTTGCCACACAAGGAAGCCGGTTATCTAAAAACAACCATTTGTTGCTTCGTACTCTGGCTCTTTTGAGCTGGATTGTTTGGGTGGTTTGTTGGGTTGGCTCCGCTGTGCTTGGATGACTTCCTAAGCCAAAAACAGTAAATTTACAGGAAGACGGTCCCAACAGCTCTTCAGTTGAAAGACCCCGAACTCCTGCAGCATTACCGAAATCCCAAAAAGGACGACTACCACGATGATGACGATGACGCCGACGACGACGATGACTACTACATAACGGTAAGAGGACCATGATGATGAGAAGAACAGACATCAGACTATCTTGTTTTCCCCGAACATAAATTCGCAGAAGCAGCAACCAAGAGCAGCCTGAGAAGGGAGTAGTTGAGGTTGTGACTGGGGCTGGGAAGAAAGTGTGGAAATGTATACATGTAGGTGTGTCGGAGCGTAGTGGCTGCTTGTTCAGAATTTAAAGGGAGCACGCCATTCCCATGCCTTTGCTTCTGCTGATTCTGCTCTGATGTTTCTATTTAAATCTTGGATGAAGTGTGAGACGAACAGTTGTCCTTTGCATCTTGGCAGGATTCCACTTTTACTTTCAATGCGGTCTGCCAATTCATGCACAAGTCCACACAGCATCACTGGCAGTTGGTCTGTGTTGATTGCCTACTTTGCCACCAGAAGGGGATGCCCAACCTTAGATCGTCCTGAGTGTATTCTTGAGCAAAAGTGAATGCTGGAACAGCAGCAGTACTCTGTTCGGTTATGTTCCGAGAAAGTGAAAGTTTCAATACTAGAAGCAAGACACTTGATGTTGAATTGGGGTCAAAGGAAAACATAAGAAGAGCTTCAGTGACAGAATTACCCCAATATTTGCCTCGCCTAGGGTATTAACCAGATTCATTAAAATAAATGTGTCATATGTTTCTACAATCTCCGAAGGGATGAAATGGACATTAGTACGACAGCGGTGTGTTGTTTCACGGATTAATACTGTATCTGTGTTGATTTGTAATTGATTTTTGTAAATTTTAAGTACTTTTTCCTATTTTTTTCAAGACAAGGCCTTAGACGAACCAACCAATTAACTCAATTTTTTATTTGTAACAAAATGTTTGTTTTCGCTCGTCATCTTTAGTTAAAGCAGAGCTGTCTGAAGAGATATTTGAAACGTAATGAAAAGCTATCTCTTTCTCTTGCGATGAACATCCAGTGATGTGACACGGATGCGTCTAACTTTCGTTGACGCTTTCCACACAATCTACCACCGCAAGAAGAGTTGGACAATGGGCAAGGTGTTAGGTCTTCTGTATCGGCGCATAAATTATTACTCCAAAGCTTTCTCTCTTCTCCCACTTTGCTCAAGCAGACCAAATAGTAGCCGTTCCACGAACCCCATAGCAACGTTCATCACTAACGTCCGCACAACAAACAAACCTCCTTGCACCCCCTTCCATTCGTCAATTTTGTCTAAAATTTGCAAAAAGCCTGGCTACAGCAGCTTTTCATTCCGCAGAATTCGCTGCCAACACTGCTCTGCATAGTTTTGTTATTTCTTCACTACTGTTGCTTCGGCACAATGAGCCTGTGTGTATGGCTCGAATAGCCTAGGGTTAGGCCAAAATGAAAAAGAAATCTACCAGCCAACCGGCCCACTCCCATAAGGCGGGCAGATTGGTTATGGTCTTGCAAGCAGAGAGAGCCTCCTGATGCAACTGTGAGCAAATATCGTCCTCTCTGGTCTGTCGACCGCACCGTACATAAAGTTCGTGTTCAATTCAAGACGAAGAAGGAGAAATAAATTGCTTTAACGTCCGTTGGTTTGTCCACGGTTCATCTATTCTGGTGGAGAGATGCTGGTTTTGAATTCTGGGTGCCAGATGGATCCTCCATGCATAGGCCTAAGAATAGGATAGACTGCCGAACAAAATAAACAAACTCTACGTACATTGCGTTTTCACTGTGTATCTATGATGCCAGTATGTTATATGTATGTACGAATATTATGCAGATGACTCTATATGAATCGAAACAGCGGCATTGCGATGTTGAGGTACAATAAGATGTTTTGTTTTGTGTTCTGCGATTTTGAAATTCAATGGGCGTGGGCCTTGCGCTTGTATTCCGTACTTGCTCAACAAACAAACAAATAGATATATTTTTTTATTTCATTCAATGTAATTTTACAAAGGACTTCGACGTTCAGTTGTGATTAGTTATTTTTCAATCAAAACTAATCGTGATTGGGTGCTAGTTTGTAAGTAGTTAGTTTAGAATTTTGGATCGTTAGTTGGAGTTACTAAACAAAACAGGGAGTTTAAAACCCACATACACTTTCTAATTCGCAGAATTTTATAAATGTGAACTGGGCAGGTCTGACCTATACTCAAACATACATGCCATGTTTTGGGACTGTTTTATATTTGAAGGCTCTGGAAGTCTTAAGCCAAGGTTTGATGAACAGTACCATATACGCAAAAATTTTAACTCAAATGCAGCTTCCAGCCATTTAGAGGAGACGTTCCATAGCAAATTCAATTTCCCAACAGGATTTTGCAAACCTCAAAATTGATGTTCTGGAATGGCCTGGCAACTAATCTGACCCCTAATTGAGAATCTGTGGGCAATAAAGAGAGACTGCAACACAAACACTAAGCTGTTTTCGTCTATTATTGATATTTGGTTTTATGACGAAGGAATGAAAAATATATATATGTTAAGTTTAACAGTTGTGAGGTTATACGTACTCAGAACGTTTTGACATACGAGCGCTATTTGTTGTTTACACTAAATTAAAAGATTCATCTCGCCCGAAAAATGGAACTAAATCGTGAAAATTTTCGTGCGATTATTTTTTACAACTCAACAACAGTGCATAGATGAACTCAAGTCAATTTTTGGCGATGAAGCTCCATCAAGGACCAGTGTTTATCGATGGCATACATTCAAAATTGCATAAACATTTGATTGTCAAAAAATTTTTTCGCGTTGGATCCCACACAATTTGTCAATTGCTCAAAAAAAGGCTCGTGTCGATTAATCAAAAGAAATGCTCCAAAAATACGATCGCGGTGCTTTGAAACACGTCTAAGACATCGTGACAGGTGATGAATCATGGATTTACGCGTATGAGCCCGAAAGAAAACAACAGTCGACTGTATGGGTGTTTCAAATTGAGCTGAATCCAAGAAAAGTTGCTGGCGCACGAAGCACTTCTAAGCCAATGGTCGCCTGTTTTTTCGGAAAAACTGGACATGTGGCAAGCGTACCACTAGAAGAACGCAGAATAGTCAATTCTGAGTGGTACACAACCATTTGTTTGCCAGTTGTCTTCCAAGAAATCAGGAAAACAATCCGCCGAAGACGGATCACTCTTCACCACGACAATGCGAGCTCTCACAAATCGGCTCAAACAACTGCATTTTTGAGCACTCAAAACATCGATTTGATGAGTCATCCGCCGTATAGTCCTGACTTAGCACCGAATGACTTCTTTTTATTCCCGTACGTAAAAAATAAAACGAGAGGTCAACGTTTTTCTACACCTGAAGAAGCGGTTGATGCGTTCAGAATGCATGTTTTGGAGATACCTCATTTAAAGTGGCAAAAGTGTTTCGACAATTGATTCAATCGCATGCAAAAGTGTATAGATCTTAATGGGGGATATATTGAAAAACAATAAAGCTATTTTCGATTATTAATATTTGTTTCTCTAATCCCGAAATCTAAAAGGCAACCTTCGTAAAATTAACCTGTGTTATTTTTTTCTAATTTTAATGGAAAATAAAGTAAAATATATTAAAAATTTCGTTTGTCCCAATTAATTTGCACACGACTGTGTTGACAAAATGTCAAAAAATTATTTTCGTTGGAAGTTTTGAACAGACGGACACATTTTATTTTTTTTTTTACAAATTTTAAGGCAACTCAGTACAGTGTCTTTTTGTACAATAAATCCTGTGAAATCCTTGAAATGGTCTGTTTGATTGACTCGCCAGTACTTACATGTGTACATAGGTACAGGAGCGAGACTCATTAATCTCTAAGTTTACATTTTTTTTGCACACTCTTTCGTGCTCTTGAATTTTCATGAGTCTTAATACAATTTGTAAGGGATTATAAGTATCACTGTGAGATTAAATAAGACTATAATTTATTAACGTTTCCTGGACAACTTGAAGGGAGACTAGCTTTGACGGAAATCCTTAACAAAATCCCCTGCTTGTAATAAGTTAGCATATATGTAGTGTATATACAATGGATAATATAAAACTTTTGCAGATATATTAGATCTCAAACCAGTCAGAGTGATATCTTTTCTTCTTGGTCTTGGATCAAAATAAAATAATTTCAACCCCTTTTGTCCAGGTGATGCAGACTCCCAAATTGAAGCTCACGAAAATAAAACAACTCGAAGAGGAGGAACGAACTGACCAACGCTAAAACTGGACAAACGTGAAAAAATATTATTGACCAAGAATATACATATTCCTGCATTGGAAAGTACGGTGGCCATGTCTCACGTTGAGATCTCCATAGGGGATGCTGGTCTAGGGATACATGCAACGTTTTATATTCATTTTTTTTTATTGAAAGCAAGTCTTGATGTCCTACCACTCAACTCACATACACCAACTCAGGAATGTGCACTCTCACACACAATCTTTCTCCTCCAATGAAGTCGTCGGATGTGCGCCTGAATCATGAATCTCAAAGTTGGATGGTACCTAGAAACAGGAGCAGCACGTGAATATTCAGATACCCTGTCAATCAATCAAGGTTGCTGTTGCTGTGCTACTGCTGCCATTATAGCCGGAATAATGCAGAAAAGGGGCCCTAGGAGAACCGGAGAACCTATAGGCGAAAGCAAAGGATATGTCCTTCGCCCATCCGCACAAAGCGAAAACTTATTTTCAACTTAAATCCTACACCGCTGCCCGTTTACGTTTACGATAGTTGCGCTGGGGTTGCACGAGTACCACGAGTACAACGGACGAATGAATGTATGGACAACGACGACGACGACGACCACGACGATGGCGATGGCGATGGCGACGACGAAGAAGAACGGAAATATACAATACATATAACTTTCGGCGAGCCTTTCCAATATTTTGCGTTGTGTACTTGCATACGGACAGGACACAGCACATCACCCGGGCGAAGGATATTTCCTCATATATGACTGCCATCGACTTTTTGTGTGCACCAACCGAAAAAATTTGCATATCACCTCAGAATCCTTGTTTTAAACTTCTTTTTCTCTCCTTTCTCATTTCTTTTTGGTTGAAGCATTTTATTTTGCCTTTGCTGACGGGGGTGGCGGCCGGTCGCTGGTGCGGATTCTGTACCTAGGACCAGAGATCCACCTACCTTTGGAGAAATTCGATGATTCTAGTGACTGGATCTTTGGCCAATAGATGCGAAGAATGTGCGAATGGAAAAGGTTGATGTGTGTATGGGTGTTTCGTATATTCGGAGGAGGCATGCAATTTCGCATACGACGATGTGCGTGTATTTTGTATTTGCTCCATCGTGGGAGTCACTGTTTGGCGTGTGCGTGAGCATGGGCTTGATCCCAACCAGTATCGGCTTATTGAACTGAAAAATTTCTTCAGTAGCGTTTTTTCTTATCCCCTTTTTGGCCATCGAACTGTGACTGAAAAGGCGCACTAAAAAAATGTTTCCTCCTGAAAAACTAGTTTTTGTTCATTATGAGTAAAAGATGTTTGGGTATGCAGTATGCATGAGCATATTGTAAAATGCACAACATTCTTTGGCACATATTTCCGTAAACGCTTTCTTAAAGTCATGGTCAGAGCTTAATTTAAAATAAGGAACTTCACTGGACTCGGGGACTTCTTCAAAGAAAGTTATTATTTCTTTTATTTACACAATGAATTTTCATAGCATTAAAATATATTTTTATTTCCGTTAACATAAGAAGATTGAAAGACTAGTAAATCTGTTTAAAAACAATGCAACACATTCGCAATTTCTATATCTTGACGGCTTTCGAGCTTAATATTTTTGTATATATGACTGTGCAGAAATATAAAAGATAATCGCATGCAAGTTCCAAGGACGCACTCAAAGTGTAGTGCAGAATGCATTGAACATTAGAAGCAACGTCTATACGGCCGTGCACTTAATTATTATCTGCAAATATGCAGCGATGGTCGGCGAGGAAATTCTAAAACAAAATTAATTCCATTTCCAGATACACACATTCTGGAGTTTCAATTAAAAATAAATCACACCACCACCATTGCTCCCAAGAGCAATAACAACAAGCACCACTTTCAGATCCCACTCTCAATGGAAATCACAAGGCACTGCCGCCGCTGTTGCCGCCGCCACCCACGCTTGCAGCACACTCTTGCACACAGTTCGCGTTACTGGTGGTGGTGCAAAATAATGGGTGCGTGTGCGCGCATAGGCTCTAGCAGGCGATGGTGTTTAGATTCCCAATTTTATAAAGTTCGAAATGTATTTTCGATCGTACGACTATACCATCCCACTTCGAATATTTCTTCTTGACCACTTACTTGGTTGGGCCCCACACATTCTCATGTAAATACACACGCATGCATGCAACCAGACGCATTTCGAAACGGTCGGAGATATTTCGTGCAAAATGCATACGCACTCCACCCATTCATCCGACGGGAATAAATTACAAATTATCTATGCTGGGAACTAATCCGCTTTGTTTTCTCGAAATAATTTTACGATTTTCATAATGCCATGTTATTTGTGGAGCTGCAGTTCGAACTGGAGAGACTTCTCCTTTTGTTCACGAAAAAATACTGTTGGCCCATTGCATGGCTCTTGTTTGCTGATTACTATAATCAGTGCGAATTTTCTTCATTCATAAGGCCACTGATTTGAATAAGGAGAATAATTCGTCGAATCGTCCGCTGCCCACGGCCCGGCGGAATAGACGGGAGAGACTTATCAGCTGAGGCAGAGGCAAATCAGTAGCCAGTTTGTGTTTATAATGTTTTTCTTTTTTTCTAATTTAAATATAAATACCACACTAACCACGAGTCGTGGATCCTTTGTTGAGTTTGAGCAGAAGAGAAGCTCAGCTTGAACATCTATCAATATGGACATTAAGGCAGGGGCAGCAAGGCGGGAGCATCGGCAGCACTGAATCGATCGTTAACATCACGAAGAACAATTCAAAATTAACGATAATAAGCGGTTGTGGAATGCATCCTGAGAAATTACTGCGTACAACAGAAGCACTTTGCCTTAGCCACGGTGTTATGTAGCTGCTTTTGTTGCTGTTACCAATGGTGGTTGGATTACTGGGATCAATTCGTCGCAGTAACCAATTGCAGAAGTTGAAACGCCGATGGCTTTCTTTGCGAAACCCATAAAATTATTATATTTTGTTGGATGCCGAATGCATCGTGCTGCAAGACGAATACTGGTTTCTGTTGTGTGCTATCTACGAGTATGTGTACATGCTTTGATGGTTTTGCACTGGATGGAGGAAAGTACGACTTTGTTATGATGCCTTGCCAAAGAACTGAAATATGAAGTAGATTAGTTTTACCGTTTTTGTATACAATTACGCTAAGAAAAGTGAGGGCGAAATCTTGCGTAATGTTGGATGTGACATGAAACAAATGGTCACATTTTAAATACAGGGGTTGTTAGAAACTGATTGCGTAGACAAAGACGCCTGTAACATAATTGGGCCACACTTCCATTCAAAAACGAATTTAAAGTCACCCTCGAGCTGTTTTTCAATCCCAATGCCCCTTATCTCACATTTTTATCGCATTTTGCCAAATTACAATAAAACTGACAATAATTGAATATACAGAGATAAGGAGACAAATACAAATTTTTGTCAGTTTTGAATTTAAAATGCATTTATTTTTTTACTATGCACAAGCTTATATACAACAAATTTTGGGAATGTGATTATAACAATAAATTGTCAAAAGTGTCTGTTTGTACTTGGCACAAAGCAAACTTTTTCATCTCAAGAACGGAATAAAGTCAAAATTACAAACACATTCACTGCAGTGTGTGTATACACATATATAAAACTGTATGTAGGAACATTCATTAGCAAGGCTTAATGCTGTTTTGGTCATAAATATTACATAAAGAAAAGAATATATGAACGATAAAATCAGCAGAACAAGGCAAATGTGAAAATACTGTAGTAGATATGAAACCGAACCCAGACCATACAGTAAATGTACGTATCGAATAAAATTACATATTTATGAATTTTTCTAACAATGACTCCACGTTCATGTGCTCATTTTTCTTGGCTCTAACCTATGTAAAGCCGCATCCGAGTTTCACGTTTATTATGTGTGGATTTTATTATTTGCAATTAAGATAAAAGTATTAAGGCACAAGAAATATGTATCTGGCATACTAATTAATGATGTTATAGTGATAAGCAGCAAATAAGATACTTCGTAAGAGTAAGCACATTGAAGAGGATTTTCATTTTGCTGGTTCAACGAAAAGTATTGTTAGATTTGTGTCTAATTTTAAAATGTGCAAAGAAGTACATATATATTCATATGGTGCCCTAAATAACTTAGCTGATTTCACTTCACGGTTTTTATTTTATGCATTTATATTTTCGATAAGAAATTATAGTGTCTTTATTTGAAACTTTGTAGTTTTTATGATGTAGGGGTTGTTCATCGTTTTGGGGAACAATCACAAAAGCATTTTTTCGAAAATTCTTATACTCTATCTTAAACTCAGTTATTACTATGGAACAACAAAAATTTAAATTACTCATATACTTTTGTTGTGACGCAAAAATGTTCACTTCGCGGATCAAGTTGTATTATTATAAAAATAGTAATTAACAGACTTCATATAGAATTTAATGAAGTTACTGTATCTGAGATGGGCAGCATAGCAAACAGTTTCAATAAGCTTTTCATAGAAATCGCTGATAAATTAAAGCCTTCCCTCAAACCGAACAATACTTGTAACTGTAAAAATTCTTGAACAAGTGGTGTTACCATTCTGCTTTTAATAAAAGCTACGTTCAACTTGGCTGATATATTATGCTACTTATTTAATAGCATAATTGGGGAAAACCCAATCATTGAAGTGTGCAGAGGTGAAATCTCTGTTTAAAAAAAGGGAATCCCAAACATTTGGAGAAATATCGCTACTTCTATCTTTTTCGATACACTTTGAAAAACTTTTAGAACCGCACATGGTCTCCTTATTGGAATGACAAAATTTTTTTCGGAACATCAGCTTGGATTCAGACCTAGAAAATCGACGGAGATTCTGAGATTCTTACCTTATGCTCCAAATTGTACGAGAGTTTCAACCTTTCAAAACCTTCTATGGCGCTGTTTATTGATAAGTCCAAAGCATTTCATTTTGTGAATCACAATCCTGTATAAAATGTATGATTCTGGATTTTGAGGAGTGGTTTCAGATTGGTTTCATTCTTATCTCAACGGGAGAGAAGAAGTAATCAAATAAACGGTGTGCTGAGCAATTCTCAACGTCTCCCAAGGTTCTAATAATAATAATTGTTAGCGCGACAGTTCACATTAGGATCAGGGCCTAGGTTGCTCATCAATTACTCGTGTTGCACGCGCTACTGTTCTCTCACGAGTAGAAGGGACCTACAGCTTTTTGCCGACTCTGAACGACGTAATTTAAGAAGCTGTATCTTAGACAGTTGCGTGTTGTTAGCAGCTCGAAAGAGGTGGTGCCATGAAAAATTCGAAAAATTCGTGTTGAGCTGGGTATTGAACCTGAACCTTCGGCGTGTGAGCGTCGTACTCTACACACTACGCCACGGCAACCTGGGTCTTGTACTGTTTTTAATTTTCATAAATTCTCTGTTCTACCAACCTTCATTGGTCAACTCACTGCATTTGCAGACGATATAACTTTTGTTTACCGAGAATTGATCTCGTTTTCTTGCATTGTAAGTATAAATGAAGATCTTCATAACCTACAACAGTGGTTCGCCTTGCACAAGCTAGTTGTTAGTGAAAAAATAAAATGATTGGCCTTTCATATGATAGGTGATGGTAGGTGCGATTTCAATTTGACATTTCATTCTCGCGACTATCAACGTTTTTGTATATTCAATGATTACTTCCCATGTTCAAAAAGATGCATCGAGATTGAATTTGTTAGTGAATATAATATCTTATCGATTCCAACTTGAATTGGAAAGCACACACCAAGGCGGCGAAATCGTATATGCTGCAAGTAATGCGGAAAATGTATCACTTAACCCCCTATTACTCCAGACAAGTTTTTGCCATTATTTATTATGCCCTTGCAAATGCTAAACTTCAATATGGTATCACAAGTAGAGGTGACAACACTTTTGATCCATTGTTCAAGAACCTGAAAAGTATGGTTAGCATTATTTGCGAAAAAAATCGTACTGCTCACTGTTGGCCGTTATTTAAAAAGCTTCACATCCTTCCTTTAAGACATATGTGCCCATGTTTACATCATTTCTCTTTTGTAATTTCTTCTTTCACCCCACACTTACTTGCTTGTATTGCTATGTCACCACATAGTTCGACACTAACTTAATAAGTTACAGAATGATATATACATTTTGTTATTAAATATATTTTAAATTAAACCTAAGATAATGAATGAAGATAATATGAAAATGAAAATTTGAATATGTAAAATTATACTTGTAAGCATTTAACACTTTGGAAGTATATATAACTTTAGTATTTGCCCAAGTCGCATTTTATCCTCTATGCATTTCATCGTACATATATCTTAGGTGAACGCAATACACTTCCGAAAAGATGACAGGTAATTTTCTATCTTTAATATTCAATTTTGTGGATTAAACTTTCTTCAAATTAATTCCGAATACATTCAGTTATGTTAATCCAAAATCATGTGCTTAACCATGCAAACATTCTCTGTCTGACAAACCAGCCCACCTAAGCAAAGTCGATGCCGCACACTGAATTCATTTCCTTGTGCCATCTTGCTTATGGACACTCTACAGCTGAGTAAAAGTAACCAATTACACGTTTAAATGCAATCAACGTGAGCACAACGGCTTTTCTATCAGGTAACCGCTTACTGGTTTCTCGGGCATGCAGAACCCGCCTGGGCAATAAAATACATTATTTAATGAATAGTATATTTTAAAATTAGTTATTTCACATGTTACAGCATTTCATGCAAGAAGTTAACCGAGTTAACAACTACTTGGACAACAACTGACTTCATATTCAGTTATACTCGTTTATTGCCTAAATCATCTGTCCAGCGAGAAAATGAAGAAGATCACCCAACCCAACGTGAATAAAGCGCTTACTCTCAAGTGCAGGCTGAAATTATGAAACTAAACTGTGAATTTGAATCAATTTGAAATAGTACGTGCTCAACTTGGCTGAATATGAACAAGATCTGCCATAAAATGGAAAAATAATTCACAAAAAATAAACCTACAAGCACATTACACGTTTCTTTGCAATGCAAACACACCCACTCTTCACAGTGTTTCACTGAAATTGTGCAGCTGTAAAACCGATGCACAGCAAGTGAAAATAAAATCCAAAAAACTGCTCAAGATCCTACTGCAAACGAACTAACGAACTTATCTGCGGTCGAAGGAGTCAAGTGTCCATTAAAATAATTATCGATAAAATATTCTACTGAACTGCACACTAATGCAGGCTGAAAAAAAAAGAACAAACAAATATAAATATACATAAATGTTTAATGGCCGTTTATTAAATTTTTTATTTGAAATAGTTTGAAACAATGTTGCAGTGAACACGAGAGAGTATGGTCAGATCATCATCAGTCAGATGAATAAAGATTATGATGTCATTACTGGGGATGGGAGTGAGTAGGACGTGTTGTCGGGATGACGCTCATTTGAAGTCGAGATCGGCGGTAGTGCGAATTTGCATTGAAAAAGGAAAAAACAAAAATTTACGGTCTTACATTAGTATACAATGTTGTTGAATGTTGGCAGTGTTCGGTGAGCTCTTAGAACTTGTTTGAATTGATATTAAATGCTTAATGATGCATGGTGCGTTTCTGAATAGCCGATGTTTCCCTTTTACTTTCTGAAAAAAGCCAGCGATCGAATAATATGGACGGTGTACATACATACATTAGCAATTCTTTTGATAATTTGTATAAATTTGATAAGTTACAGTTGTGTTGACAAATGAAAATTAAATTGCGTTTGGGGATGATTAAGGTAATCCTTGCGGCAGTAGATTTTAAGAAGATTCAGACATGTCAAGAATGTGATCAAATTCTTAATTCATTGAAATGTATAAAAACGTAATACAGGTTGAATGTAGTAACGAAAAGTATTTGTGAAATACTACCCAGGGCATGGGTAGGCTAAGATTGAAGATTGTTTATTCGAATAGTCAGTCTGGATCTTATCCTCTAAATATCACTCACAGACGCAATAAAACTCGACATCCAAATGTTGATTAAATTCAATTTTTCAATATAAACATTTCACACTTGGGACCCGATCTCCTCTTCTTGACATCTAAAAACTTCCCTTCTTCATCAATTAAATAAAACAAAATGCAAAACAAATGATGACTAACATCAGGGCCAGTGCCGCCGACACTGCTGCCATCCGCCGTCGCCATCACTGTTGCCGCCGCTGCTTCATCCAACTTCGAGTAGAGGTTTCCTTTGATCTGATATTTAAACAAAATGAAAGAAAATCTTACAAACGCCCAAGAGAGGAGATACACACGCTCTGAATATATAAACAAAGTGCATATAGACAATCCAAAGATCCACATTGGGCAGATGGGAAAGCAGTCCTTTCTTGCGAGACAAATATTTTATCTAATGTAATGTTTAATCGCGCTCGTTTCTGCAATTAATGTATATGTTTACACCTTTTTGGTCCCTTATTTTTTATTGAAGAAATTAAGTTTCCTCTCGCCCTTCTCCCAACTGTGTGCTATATTTTGAGTGCATTTCGATATCAACGAAGTAGTTTGGTATACATTTGAACACTTTGTGCCTTTTAACGTTCAATACCCTTGCTGCGCAACTTTACATAATTGAAAGGTCTTTGAACGGAGCGGTGAGCGTCTCCTTTGGTGCGAAATACAACTGAAATTTGTAGAGTGAGTAGATCAACTTTTTGAACGTGTTTCCTATTTACTGGGTAAACAGGTTTGACAGAAGCCATCGCCTATTTTCTATTTGAAATTACCAAAGTCTTAAATAATGTCTGCGAACCAGAGATCAAATATATACATTATAAACATATTATATTTCTTTGCTTATTTGAAAATGCTTGCTTATAAAAATTCAAGTTATGCATAAATAATATTTCCCCTCTCCTCCGTCGTTCTTATACTTGAATTCTCCTGTCCACTGTCCACCTCCAGATTCCTTAGCATTCATTTAATATTTTTCTTATCAAAGTGCATCAGCCATTAAAGGGAATTTTTAAATAGGTTTGACTCCAATAAATGGACACTTGGTGTAGATGCAGAGCGCCCGGGCCGTAAACACGCATGACTATGTATGTTTCCGCCCACCCCCCGTTCGGTGGTCGATATCTTTAAAATTTAAGCATATCATCACCTCTGTATGACAAATCTTCATCAACATCAGCATTTGTTGTTCTATAACCTCAATCGTACTGAGAAAACATGTCTCGCGCACTTACCGCATTTTGATAATTAGCAATCGGCGTTGACGGGACGCGGGACCAATATTATTTAACCTACACACCAAACTCCTTATCATTCGACATTCCGCTCTGTTTAAATAACAACAGAATTCAGAAACTCAGAAAAATTCTAATTTAACTTTATTGCTCGTCGAAACAAGCAAGCCTCTTCGTGCTTAAATAAAAAAACACAAACAACACACAAACCGCAGTCCACAAACAAGAGTACGATAGAAAATATTTAAAAATAATTAATTTCGTGTTAAGTTTATATCGAAATGATAAGATACGAGCAGCAATGCTGTGCGCGCTTCAAAAACACCCGTCTAGGTAAGTGTTTCTTTTTCGATACGAATATCTTGTAACACGGCGATTAAATAAATTAGGATTCAAGAACAACCCAAAGAACAAACAATTCTCTAAAAGAAACGGTGTTAAATTTTTCGAGGGATGCGATAGTGTTTGGCGGCGTCTTTCACATTCCCTTGATTACAACATCAGCAACGTTCAACGAGGGCAACAAAGGCAATCGCATTCGTATTTGCGCGATTATCTTTGTTTAGTTTTGTGTGTAAGCACACTCAATGGTATGAAATTGATATTTTGTATAAGGATCATGTTTTTTCTTATCACAAGTGTACTGTTTACAAACATACATTTATGAATGCATGAGACAATACAATAGTTATCAACTAAAGCCATTATTGTGTGGTTTTTACCGCATACATTTTAGCGTGTATTTAATTTAATTTCAAAAAGATATTTGTTTCTTCTTAAAAAAACAACGTCCTGACACTTATTTTGAAAATGAACCAACCGGGCTCTCCCATAAAGCCGACTCCAAATGTTAATGTTTGTTTTTCATTTAATGCTTCATAAAAAGTGTTACAGTGATCGGATTCGGCAACTTCATAATACCCTCTTCGTAGAAGCCCCTTCCTTATTTACGAATAACTCGGACAGCCACTTTTCACAAGCCTCTTTCGAGTTCAACTTCACACCACCAAGGGCGTTTGCCATGGACAGGAATAGGTGGTAATCACTTGGCGCTATGTCGGGATATATGGTGGATGTGATAAAACCTCCCATCCGAGCTCCCGTAGCATCTGACGAGTCATCAACGAAGTGTGTGGTCTGGCGTTATCCTGGTGAAGCACTACACCCTTCCTGTTGGCCAATTCTGGACGCTTCTGGCCGATCGCCTGCTTCAAGCGGTCCAGTTGTTTGCAGTAGATGGTAGAATTAAGCGTCTGTCCATATAAGAGCAGCTTATAGTGGATGGTTCCCGTCCAATCCCACCAAACACACAGCAAAACCTTCCTGGGCGTCAATCCCGGCTTGGCCACTGTTTGAGACGATTAACCGTCCTTCAACCACGACCGTTTTCGCTTGATATTGTCGTATATGATCCATATTTCGTCGCCAATCACCAAACGCTTCAAAAATGGGTCGAGTTCGTTCCGTTTCAGCAGCATATCTCAGGCGTTGAATCCGTCCAGAAGGTTTTTTTGCGTCAAATCATGCGGCACCCAAACATCAAGCTTTATTTTTGTATCCAGCCTTCTGCAGATGGTTTAAATTGGTTTGGTCACTGGCTCCCTTCTCCCGTCTCCCATCTATCGTTAGAGTACAAATAATTTTTTTATGAGACACGTTTTGTTTAAAGAAAAAACTTTTGTCCACCTGACGAGATGAATCCATACAGAAAATAAAATATGATGTTAGGATTGTCTGTTGGATTTAAACAAAAAAACCTATCAGACTCACTTCTAAAGCGATCATTTCTTCCGTATAAACGTTAAAAATTGCATCCTTTCAGTTATTTCTTATTCCAGCTGCCACTCGCACTGGAGCTTTGATGACCTCACACAATGCATCTCCTATGATACTATCCTCACGGATATGCCGTCTGATGCTAGGTCGCCAGTAAGACAGTTGCGACACTTATACAAAGTCGAATTTCTGGCCTTGCCAGAAACAGAACCGGGAAAGGAATGCAGTCGGTTTTTCACGGACGGCTCCAAGACGACGGAGGGATCTGGAGATGGGGCCTTATTGAAAAACGACAACATCAGACTTCACGCCTCTTTAATTAATTTCGCATCGGTCTTCAAGGCGGTAGCGTTCGCGATCCTAATGGCTACCAACTATATTGTGAAGAATAGATAGAAAGGATGAAGTATCTGCGTCTGCGTACTCAACCCTTTAGCCACTTGCAAGATAGTTTAAGCATCCAAGTCTTCCCCTAATTTGGTCGGCAGACTGAATTCTCTAAGACTTGTTTGGGTCCCGGGAAATCACAGGATCTTGGGAAACGCGATTACTGATGAACAAGCTAGGCTAGGTTCAGTAGAGGCATTCGTAGGGCCCGAACCCACCTTGGATTACCCGTGTCCTTATTCAGGTCTTCCGTCGACGATTTTGTCTCCCTACAGTACAACCACAGATGGCGTGACTCTGCAGGATGTCCAAGAGTGTGCTACCGAACGTTAGCAAGATATCCGCGTCTTTTCTGCTATATCTGGACAGAAACGAGTGCAGGCGACTTGTCTGTGTACTAACGGGACTCTTTACCTTCGCTTTGCACCTAAGCCGACTTGGGCTTAGTGATGTCATCCTTTGCGACGCCTATAGAGAAGGTAAATGCCCTTCAGAGCATTTTTTCTGTCAGTGTCCCGCCTTTGCTCGTATCAGGTGGCGGCTGTTTGGCGCTAATATGGTGGGAACCGAAAACCTAAGTTTAATATCACAGAAGTGCCTCTTGGTTTTTCTTCAGAAAACCAAGGACTTACATTAAATAAAGGTTACTGCCTGGTAGTACAATGTATTTGAGTCTTAGCGCTCCAGTGTATTATATCCCAACCTCAAAAAAAAAAAGAATTTTAACTGACAGAAAGCCTAAACGCGCATTATACTAAGTATAATACCGAACATGTCGGAACTATCGGACAGGTTTAGGTGGAATATTTGGAACGATTGGAACTAGTTCCGACGGTGGAACTAGGTCCAGGAACTATGTAGGTCCGGAATTATACAAGTATATACGGTCTGCTTAAAAAATAAGGTGAATTTTAATTTTTCTAAAATTTCATCAATTTCTATTTTGTCCGCCTCAAAAACTTCCCCCTCCAAACATAATATACAGTGATGGACAAAAATTTTCACACAAACTAATTTTCCAAGTGAAAGAAGTGCACAAACATCACACATAAATATCGTATAAATTTGTTTTTTTTTCAGGAAACATTTATTAAATCTTAGGCTTTTAATAACATAGAAAGTGGTAATTCAAAAAACATATTTCATTCAAAAAAAAAAAAAAAAAAAAAAAATGAAAAAAACAAAAAAGTTTACAATGTAGGGTGGACAAAAGTTTTCACACATTGATTAACAACATTGGCGTAATACTAATTCAGTACTCTGTAGACAGACCTTTTTGTTTTATTACTTCTTTCAGTCTGTTTTACATAGAATCGACTAGTTTTTTCGTGTAATTCACCAATATATTTTCCCATTCGAGCTAAAGTAATTGCTTTAATTGTTGCTTGTTTGAAATTTGATGTTTTTGAACACGATTCTCGACTTCGTTCCACACATGCTCAATTGGATTGAGGTCAGGTGATTGTGGCGGTGTCGGTAAGGAATGTGCCAATTTATATGTGATCCACATTCGTACTCTGTATGCCGTATGTTTTGGATCCTTGTCCTGTTGACATTAGAAACTCCTGTCCAAAGCTAGCTTTTCGCCGCTCCTCTTTAAGTTTTCCTTAAGAATATTCAGGTAAATGTATAGATCCATTGTCTGTTCGATGAAAACAAGTTCTTCAACACCTGATGCAGCCATGCAAAAACAAACCATAACGCCCCTTCCACCATGTTTCACTGTTGCTGATACTTTTTTTAAGTCCAATTCTGTGTTAGGTTTTCTCCATACCAACATTTTTCTATCCGATTTGAAAATATTAAATTTACTTGATGTACTTGTGCCAGCATTCTTCCAATCCTCGAAGAAGTTACGATTTGCACTTTTCATGTTAGTATGACTTTAAACTCTCTCAAAGATTAGGTTTGTATCACTCCAATCGTCGCAAAACGACGTCACTTCATGAGCCTTTCGATGTCATAACCATGTTTCGTCCCCAGTTATGACCCCTTTAAGCAAATCCGGATTGCCGTAGACGTCATTCAACAAATCTTGAGCGATGCTCATGCTACGAGTACATATATTTGGTCAAAATTTAGCAATTTTGAAACGGACTTTACTGCAACACGCTTAATTTCCACATTCTCGAGGAATTTGCTTGGCATTTTCTTACCGATATCAGCAACTTCTCTAATAGTAATTCGAAGATGCCTCATATAATTTTTTTGCATTTTCTCAACATTTTCACCGGTTGTTGGAGTGCTGGGGCGTCCAGAGCGAGCGTCCTTCTTTGAATGGCTTGTACCACGTGTAAATATTTCTTCACTCAGAGTAAACTCACAGTGCGCCTTTGTCAACATTTGAATTATTTTTGAGCGCTTAATTCAATTGTTCCTAATAAATTCAATGCAAATTCTTTGATCCTTTCATTTTCGTCAGCAGAAAATCGTCGAACGGGCAAAACACATCTAATTTTTATGCCTCTCAAAAAAACATATTCTATAAAGCTTCAATTGTAAACATATATTCGAGACGAGTGTACCAACATAGCAAAATAAAATATTGATAAACGAATGTACGTAGCCCGCGAAATTTGAAAATATACCTTATTTTTGAACATACCTCGTACAGGGATGAGTTCATAATTATTGTAAACCATTTTTGAAACTATAGTATTCAAATTTGTTATTGTCAATATAATATATACCTTTATCTACTATCAAAGTAGGTCTAGTAAAGTGTTGGAGAGTTGGCTTCTCTTTTGAGACAATTTGCAATTAATACATTCCTTTTAAGGCGTTTTTTTTTTAATTTTGATGAACTTCTTTGTTTAAGTAATACTGTTTTTTTTTTTTTATAATTGACGCGTGCAAAAGGGGTTGCGAGTACCCTTAAGTGACCGGATCAAGTCACAGCACGGGCCGAAGATATAGAGGAAGAGAGGGAGAGGAGGTACCGATGCACATTGGTTTTAAATGCCTGTGGATTGTAATGAGGAGGAAAAATTGAGCTGGGAAGAGCATTCCAGATTCGTGTAGTGCGGCTAAAGAACGAGTCTCTGAATTGTACTGTACGTCCGAAAGAGGGCTTGAGGGTGAATTGGTGGGCATTCCTAGCGAGGCGTGCATTGCGGGTGAGTTCTTGAAGGGGAGGAATGCAACTGGCTAATTCATCTGAGCATTTCTTGTTAAAATAGCGATAAAAGAGTGACAACGACGCGACATTACGTCGGAGTTCTAACGAGTCAATCGACTTCGCAATATTACTGTCACCTATAAGTTTTATCGCTCGCTTTTGAATTCTATCCAGCAGGTGCAGGGAGGTCTTAGGAGCACCTGACCAAATAGGAGCGTTATACTCAAGTTTTGGGTGTATGTAGGCCTTGTATATTGTAGCCAGATCAGAAGTTGTGAAGTACTTCTTGCATCGTTTAAGGAAGCCTAGACATTTCGCAGCATTTTTGGCGACCTCAAATATGTGATCGTTCCAACTAATTGTTGGGTTGACACACATACCGAGGATGGAAAGTCTTTCGGTTTCAACAACACAAGTGCCGTCCATGGATAACGGCTGATTATTTTGTAATCGCTTTAACGACAGTAGACAGCACTGTGTTTTGGAAGCATTAAATTCCACTCTATTCTTATTTCCCCAATCGATTATGCTGTCAAAGTCGGAATTTAATGTGCTTAACATACGCTGCCGTTCCGAGTCTAAGGCCGAAGTGGAGGGACGTGAGCCAAGGAACGAATATGAAAAGCTGAGGGTACTGTCATCAGCGAAGGAATGAATGGGATTAGAAGTAGCAGACAAGAGATCATTTATAAAAATGAGAAAGAGTGTCGGAGACAAAACAGAGCCCTGGGGAACACCAGCATTAATATGGTGAATATCAGACTTGAATCCATCCAAAACGACTTGTATTGAACGATTCGAAAGGTAATTTCTAATCCATTGAAGAAGAGACTCATCGATCCCAAAAGCACGCATTTTCGACGAGAGAGCCTGGTGCCAGACCCTGTCAAATGCCTTAGAAATATCAAGCGCAACAATCTTGCTTTCTCCTGCATTGTGCAAAGATTGGTTCCACTTTTCAGTGAGATATGCCATCAGATCACCAGTGGAACGGTTGCTTCGGAAGCCGTACTGCCGGTCATTAAGAAGCTTCCGGGACTCAAAATATTTCATAAGCTGACGGTTGATCAGCGTTTCCATGACCTTGGAGAGAAGGGACGTGCTATGGGTCGGTAGGAGGTGGGTGACAAACATTCGCCCTTTTTAGGGACGGGCTGGACAAATGCAGTTTTCCACTTACTCGGAAAGAGCCCTGAAGAGTAGGACAGATGGAAAAGCTTACGCAGTGGTTTTGCCAGCGTAGAAGAACACCTCTTCAGAAGTACAGGGGGTATACCATCCGAGCCAGCGGATTTGTGTATGTTTAGATCTTTAATTACTCTTGCTACTGTACGAGTGCGAAAATGGATTTGCCCCATGGAGAAATTTACGCTCTCAAGTACAAGCGGGGACGAAGTGCTATCTGGCAGCGTTGAGCTAGCTGCAAAGTGTGCAGCAAGCAGATTAGCTTTGTCCAAAGAGCTGGCAGCTGGAATGTCATTGCAAATGAGCGTTGGGATCGAAGACGAGGCTGAATTCCTTATGTTTTTTACGAAAGACCAAAAGCTTCTGCTACCCTTGGGGCATTGTAGAACTTTTTGCCTCAACTTTTGGTCAAAGAAGAATTTAACACGTCTTATTAATGCATTACAGTCATTACGGATCCGTTTGAACTTTTTCCGGGCTTCCTCAGAAGGGTTGGCTTTATAATCCCGGAAACTCAACTCTCTCATCCTGATAGCCTCTTTGCAGCTCAAGTCAAACCACGCGTTTGCCTTAGGCTTGATGCTCTTCACTCTGTGAGGAATGAAGGACCTCATGCCCAGCGAAATAATGTTTGTGATCGCATCAGTAGCGGCATCCACGTCACTATCGAGGAAGCATAGTGACCAGTTAAAATTCCTAAAGAAGTTGTTAAGTCCGCTCCAGTTGGCTTTCTCGTAGAGCCATATTGTTCTTTTCGGAATTTGTTCTCTAACTGTATGGGAGGAGTACGAGAATTTGGCTGATACGACACAGTGGTCGGATGAGCCTAGAGGCGACAATATATCAATTGAATATTTTTCCGGATGAGAGGTGAGAAACAGATCCAAGGTGTTAGCGGTATGATCTGCAATGTCAGGTATTCGTGTTGGCTCATTCACAAGCTGGGCTAAATTATTTACCTCCGCGAAGATTTCAACATACCTTGCTTCGGGTGTTGTCTGGCCTGAATGTCGAAGCCAAGTAGAACTGTGTACATTGAAATCGCCCGCAATAGCGATTTCAGTGCGAGGATACAGGGATACAATTCTTGTGATGGAGTCGGACAGCGCATCAAACTCGTTATAAGTTGAGTTGCTGTCCATGTTTGGACTTCTATAAACAAAGCAGTAGTGGATTAAATGCTTACGGACAAAGAGTTTTAACCACAGAAAATTAAATTTCGGATTGGAACAGTGGCCATATTGTGGTTGAATTTGGTAAGCAACATCACTACGCACATAAATGGCGAGACCGCGGTGTAAAAAGAATAAGGGCACCAAGCTATATCCAGGCAGGTTCAAATCCGATAAATCGGTATTCTCACCCACCTGTGTTTCACTCAGCGCCAAGACAGCTGGTTTATGGCGGGAGAGGTGGACGTAAACGGCAAAGAGATTAGTTCTCAGTCCGCGAATGTTGCTCACGTCAACACGAAATTGCCCCCTCATATCAGTCTTAGGCATGTGAAAACCAGCTCCGACAATGCAGTTGGTGAAAGTGAGCAGAGTTCAGAGTTATTCTCCTCGAATAATTATATTTTTTCATTTACTGATTTCTTATTAATAGAAGTTTACTTAGTACCCGCTGATATGGCACAGTGAATACTTTGCGAAGGTGCAATCCATTTCGATCTTAAACTGTAGGTTCTATTACTTCATGAAAGAATTATAACACGTACAACGCACAAGTAGTTTATGAAAAAGCTGGGCCCTGCCTCCCTCTTCGACTGTTATGCTGTTGTATATACATAACCTTGATAAATTCCTATGTTGGTGAAAGGACATCATGGAACTTATATGTAACTTGTGAGCTTGTGAAGTTTAACGAACTCTTCATTTTGTATTTTTTGATATTCTTGTCTTTTCACAATTTCTTCCATCCTCTTGTGGTGTCAAAAAATTACGTTAAGTCATTCGCATCTTGTATTTGGTTTGATTTTACAAGTACACACGAAATAGAAATGAAACCTTCTGGACCAAAATCATCGAATTATAATCGGCAACCTTCAAGGACATATTCAACTATTATGTTCCTGAATTTGATTTTATTTTAAAAATTAATCGGTAATCGGAACACAATCAAGGATTCCAACTAAATTCGAATCTGACCATTGCAATAACCGAGGTTGCATTTCCCTTGCAAACGATTTTGTGGAGCTGTCGAACAGCTTGAGTAGAAAAATGAAATCCCCTTGTTTTTTCGCCGCCATACTTGTCTCAGATGCTGGGTATTTAAAATAATTCATACCAAACTGATGCCAGATGAGTTATTTATAACTTGTCGTCAATTTGTTACGTAAACCTTAATCAGCAAGTACTCTTCAATAGATTTTAGGACGGGAAATTGTTAAAATATTGACACATCATTACGATATTTCAAAGGCCAACGAAGACCCCTGTATTCAATCAAATATTCAAAGTGGCATTGCTTCGAAATACAAACTCCTCACATTTTGATATTTAAATGCAAAATGGTTACACCCAAATATCAACCACTTCACACTCACAGTATTATTGTGTAGTCTAGTTTGGGTCTACTGACAGGAGTGTTTCCAATGCCCGAGGGCGCGCTACACGTTCACATGTTTATTACGTACAGCAGAAGAACTTTTCAGGCTTTCTTAATAGAATTTTAGAATACAAAACACTTCAAAGAATATAAATAATGACCATTCGAATTATCATGGTCTCACATTATATTCATGGAATGATAACTGTCCTCAGCACTCTGCCGAAGTAGCAAGGCAATTCCAGCCAACTTATATGGTATGCACGAGATTTTCAGATTTTGGATTCCGGTATATGGTGTAGAAGGTAGCTAGACTGAGCTGCCGTTCAGACGCCTAAAGATACCACACAGGTCTGTGCGTCGCTGGTAGAACACTGTTAGTAGGAGTGGCTGTAGTAGCAAGCGGCGATATGGGGCCGTTTTCGAAATAGGCAACTAAAATTTTCAAATAAATCATAATGGGTGACTGAGCATTAGAATCAGGCACACTCAGTGTGCAACAGAAGGGTGGCTCGAGTGCGTGCATGAAAATGATTCTGTTCGGGGAGAGACGGTACATTGCGGAGTGCGTGAGATGATGGTGGAGGCTGAACGCTTAGGAGAATTTTCGTGTCGTTGTATTATTATTTTTACTCGTGCAATCATGAGAAGACAATATCTCGGTTAAACTGGACGACGCACTGTTGTAGCACACGCATCGCATCTCTGGGCATAATATCCGACATAGATTAGTCCTGGACTCACTCTAGCGCAGAGGATATCATATGCATCACCAGAACAGCAAAACAGGAGTGCACAGCAAAAAACCCAACCCACCTCCCGAAAACAATAGTCAAATGTCATGCGACTGGTGACTGGAGACTGGGAGATTCTTTCTCAAATGTTTACTCGCTCTTCATTCGGTGCAGCAGGCATGCTAGCCAACAATTCATTCAACCATACGGCAGAAGCGGAGAATGAATACGGTGGGTCATTGCAGCTCCTCTGAGGTTTCCAATAATAGCTGCAAGAAGAATTCAAACAATAGTTACAAAATTCAAGTAAAATAAATATGAGTAGGTGCGTGCGTGAGTGGTCGCAGCGACTGTGAACTGAACTGGTCGCAGGATTGCGTTCATCGGCCCAGCATTCGATGCACCGTTACCAATTGCACGTATTTTCATATATGGATGCCTGTACGAGTGTGTTCCGACGTCCCCATATCACAGCATATGCACGTGTGGATGTGTATGTTCGTTCTCTATATCCGGTTGCACGATGCTGTGCTGCGGATTGAGACTTTTGCGTATAAGTTTTGAAATTTATAGAATTTGCCTTTGGAGTAGTTAGAGGTTCGTATACTCGTACACATCAACGACATCGACGTCGACGACGATGATGGCGACGAATAGGTATAGTCCAACGTTCACATCGATCAAATGAGTTTAATCAACAAACAAAACGGACGAATGAAAAATAATTCACTGGCGGGCGGCAGCCCACCTTTGGATCGCCAGTGCGGCATCCTCTTTCCATCGTTTACTCCTCCAACTGGTGTATCTCGTACAGGGAAACATTCATGGAGTTGGTAATTCAATCGAAATTAAGGATGCACCCCTAGCTGCAGTTTTACCCTCTCACACTGTGAACAACACAGAGAGTGTGTACTGAAAACAACAAATTTCAATTCATGTCCAACGTGAATATTTTATACATTGGGATCTAGTGCTGAATTTATTTTGTTCAGAGCAGTCAAGTCGTTTCAAACGTCCATCTGACCCCTAACGCACAGCACAACCCATGGGGTGAGAGTTCTTTTGATTAACATCAAATGTGAATGTAGGGAGGTTTCTCGCTCTTACTTGCACACGTGATAATTTTGTGTGTGCAGTTATAAACACTTTCTTTTGGCAATTACAGATCTGCATCTTTGTGTCTCCGGTTTATTGATGATTCTTAATGAATGTTGATTGTGTCTATGCTAAGGATTCTGCTACGTCCTGAAAGATGATGTATTGATCCGTTCTAAAAATTTTTGACAATAAAATAATTGAGTGATTAGAATAAATAAAAACTCTCTATTGTATATTAACCCTCTCACACTGTTAACGACAAGTAAAATTTAAGTTCTTATAAATGAGGAATTAACAAAGCAACTACAAGTTACACTCACACATAAGTTGGCACTAAAAAGGAAATAATCTAATATAGAGATTTATATTTATATTCCAAAATACAACTTAATTCCAGACCACCACATCATGATCGTGATATCGCGAACCAATGTTTTTGCGGTATAGTTGCATATTAACTCTTCCTTAATTTGTAATGTACAGTTGTTTTTTTTTTCAATCTGTTTATACATTTGTACATATACAGCTACAGACAAAATAATAGGACCACTGAATATCATTTTGACTTGAACTAAAAGCATTTTGTCTTATTTTGACAAGCGTTTAATATTTTTCGTGGACGACCTGATGGCATGTGCGATTTTTGCGGCTGTAGCGCATTAAAAACAAATATGTTTGATCTTTCCACTAGTCTGTAGACCTCCCGCTGTGATTTGCCTTTCTGTGTAAGTTTTTGGATCAAGTTCCTTTCGGACGTATGCTGCGTCCCATTTTTCCTGCCTGCATTAATAACTCGATGCATTTTAACACACAGATATCGTCATTTCTATACTTACATTGATTTGGTTTAAAAATAATATAAGACAAAATTATTCACACTAAAAAACAAAAAACAATTAAAGTGGTTTTATTATTTTGTCGTTGAGGCAGTTCCTTTACATTTAAAAACAATTTTTTTTCAAATGTTCTTGTTTCCGCTACCAACAAAGAGAAAAATTTAATTAAGTTAATTACATTTTATTTCAGTGAGAATGGAGTAAAAGTTCGATGTTTTCCGTACTGGTCTTATTGTTTTGTCCATCACTGTGCATATATAAAGTTTTCCAGTTTCTGTCTCCTGCTCAAAATTTATTAAAGGTAACCCTTTTTTTCATTAAAAGTTAACTTAACAATTTGTTCTGAAATTTTAACAGTTGCCATGAAATCGGTAAACGAAACCTTATTTCAAAAGTTTTGCCGAAATATTACTTTCTCATTGAAATGCATATTATTACGAAAGTATTAGGCAATCGCATATGTTGAGTCGTTCGCTTAATTATTTTGTTTTTCTTTCTAGTGAATTTTAAAAACGATTTTTTCATTGTGTAAAACTTTTTTAGAAACAATGTTTTCTCCATTTTGATCCAATGCCTTTTGCTATTTGGGAACATCATTTTTGATTCTTTCTGACAGAAATCTGGTCCAAATGAAGTTTTGATTTTAGGTGAAGATTCTCTCATCCAAAAAAAACTTTGCAGAAACCAATGAGTTGTTCGAAAGTTTCAAGTCTGTAGAATACGTTTGATGCGGTAGCACATCCCTTCAATCTCTCAAATTGTTATTCAACGATTTGCACCGACCAGCTACTTTTGTCCTTATCGTCTTCAATAGGTTTTGTAGCAAACGAATTTTTGAATTGGCATTTCGCCTTGTTTGAACTGAATTTTTACCTTTTTGGTAGTACACAGTAAAATATGCCATGTTTATATTTTTTCATCCGCATTAGGGTACCAAAAAAAAACTATTCCAAAAATTTAACAAAATCGTTTACAAACAAGCCTCTCTATATCAGCAAAGTGGTGAAGTGCGAAATTGGCTGCGAAAAAATGAATAAGATCAGCTGTTGTCTTCAAACGAAATTACATTGTGAACGACCTAACACAACCCTCATTTTATTTTCCGAGTAATGTTGCGACCCTGTGTCGCAACCAATATGTCACTCACGTTCTGTTGACAGGGGCAGTTTCCAGCTGCGTACGCCACTGAAGAAATTGTTAGAAGGCATTTGTTTATTCGCTTTACCTGATCCAGCCAGCTGAGGCGAAAGTTTCAAACTCATCAAATGTTATTCCTGAGATCCTTTCACACACCCTATTGACAGTCCATCTGAATATGAAAAACTATATATTTATAAACTAGTTACATTTTTGCTTTGACAAAATAACGGACATTCTTCATCGTCAAGACGATCGAGTTTTGTAGGAGTGAAGCACATTCACTTACGGGCTTTAAATCGATGAACAATTGGCATCCAATTAAAACTCATGAGTTTTTTCGAAACGAAGCCTATTATCCTGTGAAGCTAAATTCGGTTCATGCTGATAAAAAAAATGTTTTTGATCTCACTATAACGAAGTGAAGTTAAGTACGGCCAAGCATTGCAAAGACATATTTAATTTTCCATTTCTTCGTTATTCTTTTCGTTGGTGCCCATGGTCATTTGTATGTCTAAGGCCGCAAAAAAAGACGTTTCCGACGCTTTACAGTTGGGAACACACAGACGGAGAATTACGTAAGCGCGTCAGCACTATGTCTACTGTGAACAACACACCGTCCGCTGTGTAATAAACATGTTTTTTACAATAATTATGGGAACTTTTGTTTTCGCCTCCATCCGCTCAATTTACAACAAAAAGTTGTATTAAGCATTTATTGTAAAACTTTTTTCACGCTTCACGCGGCCTCCGCGGCCGCTGAGATCGCATAGACGGGCATTGCGTTGTTGAAATGTGTTCTGCATAAAGGGCCGCTTCTAATATCATGCTGTGAGTAAATTGTATCATTCCAATTAGTCGTAAAACTTTAAAGCACGTAACAAAATTTTTTTAGAGAAAAAAACTAGAGAAAAAAAACTGCATAGGGGAAGTTAAATACACACATTCATGGGGCTGGTGGTCCCTTCGCCCACACTGAGCGTTGCTTTTGAAGAACCATTCCACCGAAACTGGCCCGCTCGACAACAGCGATTGTCTTCCTTTTACGCCTTGCGCGGTGTCCATATAGCGTTGCGCCTAGGATGTTGTTTTTGTTGTCGCCGCTAATTTTTTTTTATTATTTTTCTGCTTCAATCAAATTAAAAAATAAAAGAAATCAGTCTCTACGTCGCGCACACACAATGATTGCAAAGCCGCGGCCATATACTGGATATTTTTTTTTTTTGAATTCAAATATCTACATGCCTCTGTGCCAACTTCCTATTCAACTGAGTCGGAGGTGGAGCAGAAGCTGAGAAGGCTGAGGTGGAGGAGGACCATGTGCAGGTCCGCAGCTAGATTCGAAGATACTCCTTGTGATGTTTTTTCCACCGTGGCAATAGATATCCTGAATATGTTGCTGCTGCTACTGCTGCTACTGCTGCACCCCTTTTCTACATCTACGGATAGGCAAGGAATATTCCATTTTATATTTTTTTGCATTTTTTCTGCAGCAAGCAGAGCAGTGTGTTCGTTAAGTCTCACCTATCCCATAGATGCATGCATGTGTATCCAGAGAAACACGAAAGGGCTTGTGTACTCTCAAACGCAATAGAAAATTCGCCAAAGGATGAGTTCCAATAATGGGTGGTGGACGTGGTGCTGTTGGTGGTAGTGATGGCATTGGTGGTGGCGATGGTGATGGTGAAATGGTGAATGATGGCAGATGATGGGATGCCACCACCACGTGGACCTTAAACATTCTATCGCATCGCTGCGATATAAAATCAAGCAACAAAGCTTAAGCCTGGAAAAAGACGAAAAAGAAATTAGAAAAACGCCAAGCAGAGGCTTTTTGGCACAGCAAAGAAAGAGGTAAAAAATAAATCCAACAAAAGAAAAAACTGAATTTTAGAGTCCTCGCGCGCATTTGTTTTATTAAACAGCTCGCCCTGATGGAGGACGAAGGGAAGAAGTCCGTGCACCATGTCCCGTGCACCGTTCCTCCGTCGCCACTTACTGCTCCTTCAAAAGGGCGGGCGATACTTTCGCTGTGTCGTCGTCGCATCGTCCTCCCCAGTTGGCGGATCTCAGTTCTAATTTTTTAATTCTTCTTTGATTTCTGCTTTTGAATTTTGTATTTTGTCAAGCGAACATTTCGCGACGAAAAGTCCATGCAGGAGCGGTAATAGAATAGCTCCACCACTCAAAGCCCATTGCATTGTAAATTCCAATTTTTATCGACGTCAATGGGGGTATACACCTATCAACCGTGCGAGCTGCGGGCAGACACACACACTGCTCAACTTTTTTGTTTTGTCAGTCCATGTACATGTATCTCCACCACCACTCTGCCTGAATTCTCGGAGACAGAATACACTTTCACTCACGTACAAATGGTGGTTGGGTGGAAAAGAAGAAAAATAAATTACTAACAAAATAAGATAAATAATATCAAAGGAGGAATGGCGAGCAAACCATGGATATTAATAAAAAAAATATGCCAAAGCACACGTGTACGTGCGCGTGTGTATGTTTAGTTAAAAAAGCTGAAATGCAGGACTCGTGGTACAGCGATACCAATATCCATGGAAATTGAGGAACGGCTTTGATTTTAGGTTGAGCAGCTGGAACTTGTTAATTTTGTTGTATGTGATACCGAATTGCAGCCAGAATTAATAAGGGAGCCAAGGAAAGGAGCAGAGAAACGGTCTTAAAAAACATAAACGTAAGCTTTTATAACTGCAGCAAACGTCAAGAGATGTAAGGATGCACATTAGGAGGAGTGTTTTATCGTTCCAAATTCAATGACTGGAACCTCCTTCTTAGATAAGCAAAGTTGGTTATGGTTGAAACGATGCTTTTCATAGATGCAAGATCACATTGAGTACAGATCGTACGATTTGCAGTGTTGTATGTGCGAATGTTTTACAGACTTTCGCACCTGCGCTTTACTTATCAGTTAATATTCGGATCTGTGCCAAAAGATATTGGAGATCACAATTGTGGTGTCGTTTTTAAAGTATGGGTTATCCAATCAGTTGCCATGGTTTACACGGGATTACACTCCGTTTAAATTATTATTACAGGTTTCATCTTAAAAGGCCTAAGTATACGGCCTGTATGTGATGCAAATGAATTTGAAGCTCTTGATGTTGTATCAGGTATATGAAACCTTAAGTGCGAACGCAGAAGTAGTTTATGTTGTAGCTCAATCAAACAATCTCCAACTCAGGTTGTAAAGCCGCTCAAAGCGCACGAATAGTGGATGAAAGATGCAATCAGTCCTCTTAATAGATTATTAGAAGAATAACTTGATCTTCAGCGAAACAAAAAAATCTCCAAAGCTTCATTTTAGGTTTTCCATCAATTAACTTAAGTCTTTGACTAACTTAAGACGACTTCGTGTGTTCTTGACATGTATAGAACTTCGAAGTGAAATTAACTGAATATAGTATTTTTAAAATTGGCATGATATTACCTTTATTTGACATAGAATTTACTAGAATTCAATTTTAAACATTATTTCTTCCCTTGCTCAGATGAAGTTTAATCGGCAGGTCCCATTTTCGGTGACTTTTGCCAGCTTCGCTATTCGGAGCCGGCAAAAAAACTGTAGATCCCTTCTACTCGTGAGAGAACAGTTGCACGCACAACACGAGCAGTTGATGAGTAAGCTAGGCCCTGCTCCTCCGTGGACTGTCGCGCCATCCAATTATTATTATTATTTTCTAGAATTGTTGCCGTGTACGGGAATAAAGCGGGGATCGTCTAAGTGATCAATAATTTCGGCCATATCACAGCAAATAGTCAAAAGAAAAAAAAAAAATAGTCACATGATCTTGTAGGCAGCTCACTGGTCTTAAACGTGAAACTAAGTAGTTATCAAACGTTTCCTTCAATAAATCCATCGTGATACAAACTATGTGACCTACTGAGTCTTTTTGTTTGTGAAACCAAGCCTTCTGCACATCATTGTTGTTCAATTAATGAACGAGAAAGTTAGTTATCATGGCTCTATAGCGGGCACAATTTACAGTCACGTTGTATTCAAACAAAACTTGAAAGAAGTTCAAAATAAGTATTTCACCAATCCATAAAGCACATCAAGTATTCAGGTTTTGGTCATATAACGGTGTCTCAACATCCATTTGAAATATTCATTCAACAAAAAGTCAGTTTCATCGCTAAACAAAGCTCCATTATGAAAACTGGATCAAACGGCAACCTTGGTCTCAATCCCAGTATATTCTTGTATACTGATGGCCTAGAATTCCCAAAGCGATGTGCATGCCCACCTTCTAGACCGATAGTTTGCGGAAAAATGACCCTTCAGGCCTTAGCTAAGGGATCTCAGCGAGCATAGTGCCTATCGAAACCACAACTAAGTTAAAAAGTTGTCGAAAAAGCAAAATTTGGCAAACAACCAAAACCAATGAAGACTCACTTAAAGTTAAGCCATGAATTAAATCTTAACAATCGCAAATCTGTTCGGACAACAAATTATATTATTCGGCTCACATCGTAGCGAGACTGCGTCGAAAGACGAGGATAGAGGCTATGTTCAAATACCGAAACCATCTTCCGCATTAAATCTCACTGTTCCTACGGCAGTTAGAACATCAATGTTCAAAAATACAAAAGTAGAAAGAAGAGGCTTAGAATCTTTCAACGAACGATAAGAAAGTATGAATTGCTGGTTAAGTTCTAAAACGAACAAATTATCTTCTTTGCATTATTTTTAAAGCAGACTTAGTTCGATCTTTGCTTGCTATTTGATCTTGTGCCTCTAATTCTTGAAATGCCAAAATAAACTGACAAATTGGCCGTCAGTTAAACAAGTTTTGCCAACTTAGAGTTCCATATCTCTTAAAGAACTACCTTTATTTACCGAACGGTAGACATTTCGTTATAAAAAAAAACGATCGACAAAGTCCTTCATATAAAGTATGTTTCGTGTTTAGTGTCTGCACTTTCCTTAAATTGTCCTAAATTTCGTTTCTGATAATACCACTGACTCCTGCCAGGGATTTTCTTTTGTCTTTTTGTGCCTGCTCATTTGTGAAAAAAGAATATCCAGTTATTAAAAGGGTATTGATCTATCCATTGAAACCGGATTCCATTGCGCTACAAAAATAAATAGAATTCAAACTTAAAGCAATCATGTCGAAAACATGGTAACCTTTCACAAGCATAAATCGGCTCAGTCAAAGTGATCGGCGCCGCCGTACGGGCACATGACTTAGGGGTTCCCTAGCCAAACTTACCCTGTCCAAATTTACATGCAGAGACCTTTCCATGTGTATCGCTAAATGTTAACAGCGAGTCCATGCAGCAATTTTTTATTATAATTATGAATGTCTCCTTCCTTGACAATTTTCTCATACATTTACTGCAGCACAACAGGCCGCCGCCGCCGACGGATTCCTCAACCATGGCAGTAGCCGTGCTGCACTTATGAAATGTTTTTACTTCTTTAAAAGTTGTTAAGATTTTTTTCTGTTTTTGTTAAATGCCGCGTCATCGCCCACGATGAACACGAATTCGTGCAGATACCACCGCCACCATTGTTGCTTGTCGGTAGCAGGGGCTACTGGCACCGCTCATGCTGCAACTGCTACATTTGCATGAGCATACTTATTTTCAGCGGTCGCCCGTTTATCCAAGCGGACAGGTTATAATAAATATGTTTGAGGAAATGCTGTAATTGTTTCCAAAGCAAAGAAAAAAGGCCCCGGCGGAGTTCATATCAACAACAATCTTGTACGCGATCGGTTTTTATCGGCGAACCATTACTTTTGCATATGCGATCTGTGTCACCGATTGTTTTTTCTTGTACGGCTGCAGCAAGGAGGAATGAGCAGTTGGGACTGAATGGACTGCAGTGAAGCAGAAGCAGACTCTTGTGCTTGCGGGGAGCTTGCATTGATCCGGAATAGAGGGGTACAGATGATGTAGTGTCGATAGAACGCTTCATTTCCATAAAAAACAAAACATAAAATAACTCTTTTACCGTAGCTACTGTTTGTCGGAGCTGTAGCTGGGATTGGAAGTGCTTGCTAGATGGGAATGCATGGTTATTAAATTTGGAACGTGTATTTGGTCATGATGTGTGTGTGTTCGCACATTTTGTGTGCATACTGTTGGAGATCGTGATGCAGAGCATTGTCTTAGGCAAATTGACGTTGAAAGGAAACCCTCTTGTGTGCTGAACTGGTGATAGAACTGTCTCTCATTCGGATGAGAGAATGCATTGGAAATTTTTTTTTCTTGTGAGTGAGAAGGATATTTCCTCTATGAATTTTAATTGTGCTTCAAGTACGTTAGGTTAAGACCTGCAAATGATATGGAAGAGTATGAGCCCTATCTTATTGCAACTACAATAATTTTAAGCTCAAACTGTCTCAAATTTTCTCATTGTATAAGCCGAGGCCTACGGTTACATCCTAGAGAACAGTAGGACAAAGAAGGAAGTTGCTGAGGAAGCCAGTGGCTTGTGGGTTGTTGTTGAGAAGGAACTTCTTAAACCCGAGAGTTTTGCATTAGCATGCGTCTTAATCACGCAAAGAAAAAATACAATGCGGAACATGTATCGTCTTAAGGATTAAATCATAGGAGAGATTCGAAGGATAAGACGTTTCCTGAACTTTCTGCTTCAGTTTTTTTTTTCCGGTCGCGAAACATCGTGTTTATAGATGACGGGTTGTAGCCGTCCATTTATTGAATGTATATAGATTTAGCAAGCTAAGCAGACGAATTTATGAGTGCCACTCTTTCCGACTGTTTTGTGCCGAATAACTAAATGCTAAGTGAAGAGCTTTTCTACCGATTGTATTGCGAGACTTTAATGAAATTCTAGACTTATGATGAGTATATACAATCATTTTCTAGGAAAAGCGGTCATTCAGTAGCTTAGTAGTACAGAAAAGAAATCTTGGTAGATTTCCAATCAATCAATTGGTGTGGCAGTAACATTGTAAACTGTGGTTGGATGATTCTTGAGATAATGATGGAAAGCAATGGGCTTTGCAGTTCAGGTTTTCTATGCAGTTGGTTCAACTCGCCTCAGAGCACGTGTATTTTGCTAAAAGAACAACCCAAGCTTCGTCCAAGTCCTGCTACGTCTTTTGCCGTAGTGAATATGTAAATGAAGATATAATTCAAACATTGCAATAAGTTCACATAAATTGCTTCCTTAGTTTAAGATATATAAAGAAGGTGACTGAAGCGTGGTGGCTTAGATCGACGGTCAGTGGATTGTTCGACAAATTAGGCTTCCAATCAGAGGTTGGGCAATACACAGATAAGACCGTTGTTAATTTCATAACCAAATTCCCGTATGAATGTTAATCAAATGTTGTACATAAAGAAAATCAACTTAACCTTTTATACAACCGTTTGAAAAAACAAAATAACATGAACATAACATTTTTGGAAAGATTTCATAATTGTGCGTTCGATCTTCGGTCCTGTTTGCGTTGATGGTATTTGGGGGAAAAGATTCAACAACGAACTTTATGGGCTTTGCGGCAGCATGCGCATAACAATCAAACATCTTTAATGCAATGTTAAGGTTTCTAGGCCATGTAGACTGTATGGACATGAATTCGAACCATTGGAGCAACGCAACAGAGGGCGGACTACCCTGAGATGGCGCACGTAAGCGCGGGAGGACCTCAACCAATTTGATGTGCGCAATTGAAGGCAATTGGCGATATTGTGCTGGCTGAAAAGGAATGTTGGTTGAGGCTTAGGTCCGCCTCGGACTGTAGGACATCAAAAAGATAAAGAAAAAAGACGTCATGTAAAAGTCGTTTAAACAATTAAAAGGATTTTTTTACTTATGTTTGTTGTGTTAGCAAAAAACGTTGCCTTACTTCATTTCATTTAGTTTGGACACTTAATTTGTAGGAGTTGAGAGCACTATTGTTCTTCTAAGGCGTTTGACATCGGTTTTATCCGTCTCCCCTGGGCTCTAGGTTTGAACTGCACGATGCTTGTCCACGCGGTTGCTATGTCTTTCTTGACGGTCAGAAGGTTGATATATTCTTATGCAGGGGAAACTGTCTTTCCTTCGTCATTTTTTTTGGTCACTGTTGTTTTTTAATGAAACCAGGTTATTTCATTGTTATTATCCCAACATTTCGGCAGGGATTGCTGCCTTCATCAGGAGATCTTTTTTATTGAAAAAATAAAACAAAATATTTTACATACATACATAGTAATAATGCAATTTAACAAGTGAACAATAAACTTACATTAATTGTGTTTTTGTTACAAGTGGATGTGGATGTTAGAGTCTAAATGTTGTTTAAAATTATCACAAAAAACAAAATTCACAATTAAACAAAATATTGAGCACTTCTGTGTGTGAAGATCAGTCTAGAATGATGTGATTTAAATACAATCTGTCTAAGCCGTTACAAGCGCTGAATATACGGCAGATATTTTCTGTATGTCCTGTTTCCTATTCATATTATTGTTGGTCTTGATTATGTATAAGGTTTCCAGAGTGTACCTTTTGCTAGTAGGTTTTTCCGTTTTGACGTCATCAAGGTCGGGTGGATGGTTTGTCTGGACGCAGTGATTATCTTATGCTGATTTCCCTGAGTTCTTGTTGTTGATGTCTGATTTATGACCAGCTAGTCTTTGACGAAGAGTCTGGTTGATATACGTACACTATCGACAATATACAATATTATTCATTTCCTGCAAATATCATTGGCGATCGCGTATCCCGCATCGACCTGAGGCATCATCACCTCATGAAATCCATTACCACATATTAAACATATGTTCGTTCCCGCAACGTTATGTAGCAGGAGGAACATTCACCTCTCACCTCCCACTTATCCATCGTTCGATCTTATGACACTCCATATGCTACCAATGCACTCGTGTGACAGCAATGAATGTAACATTATTGATGACAGGCGTCTCAACCACAAAACGGCACGGTGTAAACTGGTCTGCTACATTAGGAGGGTACACTGTCGAAGAGAAAAAAATTCGCGGCTTGCGCCAAATTTCACTTCTTCCACATTAGATTGACATGGATACAGCAACTAAAGCAGCGGGAGGGCCAATGTCATGTCATTCATCGAAGTCGCGTTCATTGAATGCATCCTGCGCTCGTATTATCTGCTTGGAGTGCAACGCTTTGCTGCTGCGAGGAGATGACCGGCCTACACCATTTTTTTTTTTTGTTCGCGGTGGTTATTTTTCCACACACGCCGGGATAATGGGGATCGAAATCTACCCGAAATCAAGTGCAACCCCGTTCAGTCTACTGGCCCATTCCAACGTACGAGAAAAAGTCCGCGGCCAAAGCCTGCACGAGGCAGGGCGTACAGGGCGAATTTTTCTGCCTGCTGCATGTTTTACCTGCTTGCACTCTGTTGCATCAGTGATACTGCCTGGATGAGAGCTGTGTGATTGGGATCGGAATTGCATACTGACTGCATGCACCCTCTATTCGCACAACGATGCCGAGTGGCTGGTTGCAGGATGAACGAAAAAAAACTGGACTGGGGACCACAAACAAAAAAGAAAACTCAACTATAGGCTAGCCGTTGCAGCCGCATCGGGAACCGCCAACCGGGCAATTTTTAACGCTTAAATAGCACGGTGACCGCAAATTGGAGGTTTAGTGGATGCAACCCCGCTTAGCGCTTCTTATGATAGGCCTCGTTCCTGTCGATTTTTCGTTTTCATTTGGCGAACATTACAACCCAACCCAGAGCCGGGAAAGACTTCAGCGGCACTCCGGTAATGTTGCGAGCTTGTCGCGGGTAAAAATGGGCTCTGGTGTGTTTTATTTTTTTGTACTGCAAGGGGATGCACATTGCACTCGCGGCACTCGGATGCCTGGCGCACGGATGACCATGACCGCGTGAGCCGATTGCACTCGTCCATCGAATTATACGTCGACTTTTGTGCTTCAGTTTTAAATTTCTGTGCTGGGTGGTGCCTCGCTCCTTCGCTGCAGTGGTGCAGAGTGCCAGATGGTATTCCGGGAGTTAAATCACTCGTTAAATATGTTTGAGGTATGAAAGTGTAAACCGCTGATATTGTAGTGATTGAAAATTCAGACGGGAGTGTGATATTGGTGGGGAGGATTTTTTGCGGGATTGTTTCGTGTGCGTTTTTTTTCTTGTTTTTGGGCGCCTTTTGCTTGATGATGCGTTCGTTGATAATGGTTCGCTTTGATTCTTTTTTTCAATCTGTTTTTTTTTTCGTGCATCAAGGGAAATTGCACCCAACCACCTGTGGTAACACGCAAAGTGTTGCCGGTGTGTTTACACGATTATGCCACAATGGGTCGCGCGCGCGACGTCGAAATTTATGATGGTTGGAGATGGTGGCAACATAGTGAGAGTGCATCGCGTTGTGATTGCGGTAGTGGAGGTGGCAGATATGGATGAAAGGTGGTGGCGCCTCGCTTGAATCATTTTGGATTAATGAATGCAACTTGTTAAGCCTGCAATAGAAGTGGAATGGGGGGAATCGTTTAACGCGTTCAATTTTTTTCTTTTGAAATGGAGGGGGTGCAGAGGGTTTTACTTTCATTTGCTTTCTGCATAAGGCGGGGTTTTACAAGACATTCCACGCACGAAGTGATTATGTGGAGAGGCTTGATAAGGTTGGGGCCTTCCAGGAAAGGAAGAAAGTGGCACCTTCATGGAAAGAACCTTAAGTTTTAGTTTTGATTGATCTCGATGCCTCTTTTCTGAAAATAATTAAGCTCTCAGCGCTTTGCCATGCTATTTATAC
This sequence comes from Eristalinus aeneus, assembly GCA_955652365.1. Classification (NCBI taxonomy): domain Eukaryota; kingdom Metazoa; phylum Arthropoda; class Insecta; order Diptera; family Syrphidae; genus Eristalinus; species Eristalinus aeneus. Next base: position 77,799,666 of record OY019134.1, on the reverse strand, counting down.
GCGCGCCTGTATATGCGCTCATACAATATAAGATCGCACGAAAACGCCTGTTTTGGATAAAGCAATCCTCTGAACCCGCATTAGGTGTGGAACAGACGTTATGAAGTATCGGTGGCACAGCAGAAACAGGAGAATCAACCAAATCCGGCAGAGAAATTTATGTATTTATCGAAATGATGGGGGCGGCTGAAATAGAGAAAATTCTATAGACGTGGAGACGACCCACCTCCCTCCGCAACGAAACACCCTTTTTCGACGCTTCCGGCAATGAGGGTGAGCCTTGCTTGATGGACAACTCTGTACTCACTCACCATGTCACTATACTTCACATAATGGCTGTATTCTTGCATTTCGCCGAAAATTGCCAGGGTATTCTCTGACGTTCGTCCGCCTACCCGTCAAATGGTTTTCCGGTGGTGGCTGCAGACGAATATTGCCCGAATATATGTACATATCAGTGCTTGTACATACATATGTAACATATTCAAGTATATTCGTGAATTATAAAAAAAACAAGAAGAAAATAAACATTGCTTAGCTCAATTTTTGTTGATAAGAAATGAAACTAAAAAAATGTTTAGCCGTCACTTTCTCATTTGAAATATGAGTATCTGTGTATATCGTGGAACATTAGGTAAAGCAAAAAATATGACTAAATGACGCGTTCTCTGGCTAGCAATCCTTTGGTTGAATTTTTTTTTTTTTGTTTTTGGACCCTCAAGAGAATGCAAAAGGAAACGAAAGACTGCAATGGTAATGTCAATTCTTGTTTTATTTAGTTCTTCTGTTGCTTTTGGTTTGTGGGTACATTTTCGTTTCGTTTTGATCGAATTTGGGCAGGGGTAGGCATTGGATTAAAGTGCAACGTACTTTTAAAGGCAGATTTTTGTAAAATACGAAAATGGATCTGATTTGTGTGAAGTTATTATTTGCGGAGCGCATTATAATTTTGCCCTCCTGCAGGACATACATATTTTATTTTTAAATTTATTTTTTCATATATAGCTTAAGGCAGTGTAGACCTAAATGAATTCGTGAATCGCTAAGCCTCCATTAGGAATTTGAAGTTGAATGAACTGCAGTGATGGTATTTTTTCGGTATAAGGAAATTTTTTTTATTTTATTCTTGTAGATCCAAGCAAATTTACATTTTAGAGAAATTCTTTATGAAGAATTTTTTCTGCATGTTTATAAAAAATTGTTGGTAAATGATTTCAAATATTGTACCCTGGAAGCATACTCGTATTAATTACTTCTGACAATATTTAAGCTTGTACTAAAAGTAATATTTTAGGTCCCATTAAGTAATTGTTTGTAAAATTTAAACGATGAATGTAAAATTTACTGTGGGTGGTGGTGCATCAAAGTCAGAGCAATGATGTTCTGTGTAAAAACAGTTCTTTGAGATGCATATGACAAGTTGCTTATGACAAGTTTCCTAGTTAGAATTCACACGTAGATGGAATAATTAAGCTTGCGGTCATTTCTACAGCTTTTTAAAGTGTCTTAAGATTTTAAACTAAACAAAGGACTGTATTGTAATGTGTATTGTCTATCCTTCTTGCAATTTCTTTAATAAAAAATAAAATATCACACTATTTAAACTACATGCATACCAAACAGAGTTTTCCAATATATATAGGATGCAACAGCCCTGAAATGGATTGGTTGGTTATGCGTGTTATTGTTTTATAAAGGTAGGATGATTTTAATGAACATTGAAGCATGAAAACTTAACACAGCAAGCGAGAGTTTTTTGTAGTAGATTCCGTTTAAGAAATACTTCCTCAAAGTCGAACCTTCTGTGAGTTAAATCTCCTAGTCTCCTAATCCGAAATTAGACAAGGAGTTTATTATTTTTTTCACCGGATACACCGCATGAACGTCACTGATGCGATTTCGACACTCTTTGTCTTCAAAATTTTGTTCTGCTCTTTTCCTTAAAAGTATTTTGGTATGTAAAAGTAAAAATTAACATACCCTTCGAAATAAGTTTTGTATTATTAAATTGCAACTTTTGGTTAAAAAAAAGTCAACCGCACCTCAGGTTTTTTATATTCTATCATCACTTTACTCCAAAGACTAGTTTGCTAAATTCAGAAATTTCAGTTGTAAGGAGATTGTTGCAATGGTTATGTTACAAACTCAAAATCTGAATTAAACAATCTGATTGCTTTCTTTCGGATTATTAAACAAAATTTTATTTACTCAATAAATGTAACGTCAAAAGCATGTTTTTCTTAATTCATCCATTAGCAGAAGGTTTAAAATTCCTCTTATTTTATTGAAATAGTTATTAAAACCCCTCGTAAGACTAAAATTCAATTTGTTTGAATGCAACAAACATTGAGAACTGCTTTTAAAAATTTCCTTTCCTTCTCGAATTTTCATATTTTTCATCAAATAAATAGTAACGTATTGTTAATAAACAACTTTCACACATTAATAATGTAATGCCCTATAAAAAAAAACGCAGAAATAATTTTATTCAAGTATTTTAAATAGTAACCGCCTACTGGTGAATTCTCAATCTGCAAACCAATAAAAAAAGGACACCAACTATATTTTGCAAATTTTCTATATTTGTGTTTATATTTTTATATCTACAAACATTTTTTTTTTGTTTGCCTTGGGTTATGCTCTTTCTATAACCACACACAACACAGTTTTATTTATCCACCAATCTACACACACTTTCAACCAGCATCCGAAAAAAACCTTGTGCACAATATTGGTAAGGGGGCCGGGCTATCCAACTATCAACAAAACAACACACTGATACATGAGCACGCCGTTCATACACCGGACAAAGGCCCCCAATGTGAGCGAATGGACAAAAACACCAGCAGCATGTGCACCGTGTACATTCAAACCATAAATAACAAGAGATACAAATAAAAACGTAAAAATGTGAAAAAAGAAACTTGAAAAGAAGCACAAACTAAAAGCACACTGCATCCGTAGATGCGAACGCGACGAAGAGCAACCAGATACATTTGTTGCCAACAAAAAGAGCTCACTTTCCTAGAGAGCACTACACTCTTCGTTTGAAATGAGAGAGAGAATACAATCGTATTCAAATGAAAAGTCATAAAAGAAAGAGAATCTCGCACACACCTTCATGAACAGACCAGAGCTGCGTTGCGCCGCATATTTTTCTATTAGGCCGGCGAGTCCTAAGAGACCGATGCGACGTGTGCCAAAGCGCATCTTCAGCTGACATCACTTAGCCATAACGTGTACTGGCGCAATGAGCCATTTACAGAGATTCGCGCTTTTTTATAAGTCCCTTTCAAATTGCAGTCTCTTTCGCGCTTCGTCTCTTTTGGGGTCTGCTCGTTTGTTTCTCTAGCTCTTATTAGCCTGCATTTCATGATGAAAAAGAGCCCAACACCACCACCATGCAAAAAACATCCCCACAATGGGGGAGCGCACACATTAGAGACCCATACGTGTGTTAAGCAATGTTGTTGGCATTTACAGCATGTGTGTACTTGCTGTTGGTATTGTGTTCAAACTTTATATTGATGGTGAATTAAATTCGAGTGTTTTCCCGTATCAAAATGTGCGAAATGATTTCAGTCAAATTCAGACGCTCGTGCTGGGAAGAGTTTTGCCCACTTTTAAATGTGTTTAATCACAAACACGGAGGAGAGCAGTTCTGTGTCTACAACAACTCGTGTCACGTCATTTGTTATTGCCTATAATTGGTCATTAATTATTTAGAACAGCAGTTTGGAAAGCCAGCCAGATACCTCAGATGTCAGTTGCCAGTGAATAGAGAGATCACAAAATACACGCGATCGGAATGAGCGCTGTTTACCGCGGACACGGTGTACGATACGTAGGCCATAATTAATTACCTAAATTGAATTCGATGAGATTTGTGTGCCGTTATACTTGTATGTATGTACATATATGGGTTGCTTAGTATAATTCCTAAACAATGAAAAAATACAAGAAAGTGGTGCGAGTTCGATGTGAGACAGGAAACAAAGTGAAAAATTAGAGCCCGTCATTCGCCGGTTTTAGTTGGAGAGAATAGATAGAGGGCCCGAATATCAGAACACAGGATTTTAAGATGTCGACTGAAACGCCACCTCCACCATCATCAACCCCGCGCAGCTTGTCGCCCTATTCACAGCAACATATGCACGCTTTATCAGCATCGGGTGGAGAAAAAAGGTCACAGACACCTTTCGGCAACACATCACCACAGCCGCCGCCACGTCCAACTTCGGTGATGCCACCCGCCTCATCGCCCCACTGTGTGGACTCCCCTTCCGGTGCAAATATGTCAAACTACAAGTCTCCCTCAGCATTACAACTGCAGTCGTCTTCGATAGCAGTTCCCCCATCCACTCCAGAAGCTAACAACAACCCACCTTTATCTCCTTCTTTCCAAAGACCTAACAGCCCCGCCACAACCCCTCCAAATCAACAATTTTGTCTTCGATGGAACAATTACCAGACAAATCTAACAAGCGTCTTCGACCAACTGCTACAGAACGAGTCATTTGTGGATGTGACGCTCGCCTGCGATGGGCAATCTATCAAAGCCCACAAAATGATATTGTCGGCGTGCAGCCCTTACTTTCAGGCATTGTTTGTTGACAACCCCTGCCAGCATCCGATTATTATAATGCGTGACGTGAAGTGGCCCGAGCTAAAGGCAATCGTTGACTTCATGTACAAGGGTGAAATAAATGTATGTCAAGAGCAAATTGGTCCTCTTTTGAGAATAGCAGAAATGCTTAAAGTGCGCGGTTTGGCCGATGTCAATGGGGAGAATAGTGCCAACAACAATAGCAACAACAATTCCACAGAAGACACTTCACCTGGCATACGAAAAAACGAGGAAATGGCAAATGCCGGTAATCAAAACACGAATACGCTACAATCGCGGCAATTGGGAGACGCCGCGTGTTCGGCGCCATTCATTGAACCGGAGGTCGCAGCCAAAAAGCAGCGATTCGCACGTGAATGGGGAGAACTCGACGTGACGCCTCAGCAACAACAGCAACTACACCTACATCAACAACAGCAACAGATGCGAAATGCACGCAAAAGACGCTGGCCATCAGCGGGTGAATCATTTGGAGCGCCAAGCCCTCTTGGCATAGTCGGCGTGAGCTCGCTTGCCGGTCATCAATCGGTGCACGAAAATCGTAGTGACCTGTCATCGCCGCTGTCGTCACTGAACACAGCACACACCTCTGCAGGGGCCAGTAGCATACCGGCAGCAGCTGTTACGCCGAGCCCTCACCAGCAGTCCGCGGCTCCTCCACCGCCAACACCTCCTTCGTCAGCTTCGTCTATGCAACAACAACAACAACAACAACAGCCGCTTAATCAACAGCAACAGCAGCAGCAGCAGCAGCAAATCGCGCATCCGTCCAACGCACTTACACCGGCATCGGCAGCAGCGGCGTTCTCAGCACTTGGCGGCGGTCCACAGATGGATACGATCGGATTGTCTGCGGCTGCCGCTGCCGCCGCTATGGGTATGAGTCATGTTGACGATTTGGAAATAAAGCCCGGAATAGCCGAAATGATTCGAGAAGAGGAAAGGGTAAGTCTCCTTTACGTTCTATTAGTTTCTTTTTTCTTCATCTTTTGCTCTCGTTGAATTGTCTTTTCCGTCTGCGGATATGCCTTCCGATTGCTCTTCATTTTTGTTTACGATCAGATTATTTATTATGGAAGATCCATGTTTTTTTTCTTTACATTAAAGTGAAATAAATTGCGGTGAAAGACAGGCTGGCTCCGAGTTAAGGAGGAGGGCTCGCAATTAATTCGCGTGAGTTTGGCTCACGTTGGAATGTTGCACTTCTTCGTGTCACTTGCAGACAATTTTGCGATCGAGCAAATGTTCAGAGTTCTTCTCTATAAACAATCAAATCTAAAATGTATTCAGAATGCTTTAAAAAAATTGTTATGAATACTGTTCAACGCAAACTGTTTAAGAGGACCGTAAGTCTGCACAAGTCGTTGTGAATTACGTCGTATTTGGACTAAATGACATAACATAAGAACCATCAACCCTGAAAATTATAAAAAACGGTCTGTATGTTCCAAGGAGCTAATCAATTTTTTTGTTTCGTGGTAATTGGCTAAATATTTCAGTTGACTCACCAACGAAATCAGCCGTGATTTCACCCTCCTCAAACATACGAATGTGTCCGTAAGTATGATCAGAACTCTACCGAAAAAAATAAAAATTCATCGGAAATGAAAAAGAAAATACCATCTGTCAATATTTAAAAATTAAGTAAACCTCAACTTCAAAGGCTAATAGATATTCAAATATAAAAGGGCTCCATTCGTCTTCTTTACAATCGATGCCAGTTCTTGAAGGTGAACAACCCAGATTCTGTTTTCTATTTTTTTGTTTTCTTCAAATCGTTCTCATATGTACTTAACATAATCCCGCCAGATTTTTGAATGCAAGATGAACATCAAACACATTCACACAAATCTATCGTGTACATGACCTCCCTATCCATATCCATTCTCATTCGCTCCTATTCATCAAATAGAAAATTATTATTTTTCATTTTATTTCCCGTTGAAAAACACCACATGTGTGTCGAGTCGAGAGTAGATGTACAAGTATAGGAAAAACGACGAACGAACATCGCTTTTAATTTACCCGCTATCTGGCGCGTTTTGTTTACACCAACTTAAAAGATATTTTCTCCGCCTGTGTATCTTAATAAAATATAAAGTAAGAACGAAATGTTAAAAGAAATCGAAGAGCAAAGAGAGAAAAAACATAAAAAAACTGAAATAAAAATCAACAAGGCAAACGAAACATCTAAACAAAACATATCTCAGAAAAATGTGTGAGAAAAGTTAGTTGCTTATGAAAGTTAAAAATCAAATAATAAATAATAAAAACAAAACAGATACACACAGTCGTACCTCGATGACGGTGTACAGGAGAAGAAACTAGCGCGTAGAGAGACTGAGACCTTTCCATGTACGGTTTCAAAGAATACACACAGCATCAATACCCCGCCGCATCCCTTTCTGCCCCAAAATCATAAATTTAAAATGTATTTATTTATTTAGTTTTCTCTTGGTGAAAACCCCTCCTCACCCTTATCCTCCTCATTCCTCTGACCGTCATTCCTTTCTTGAACAACTAATCCGTTGCCTTTACGACAGAAGTTGTTCCTTTTTCCACACACTCGCACTCACACTTCACTCCTGGATTCATTTATTTTATTTTCAACTTCTTTTCTCTGCAGCATGTCTCTGGAAGAAATTCTTTGTTGAAAATCCGCCACAGTGGCATTCAGAAGTTTTACTCTTAGTCTTGGCAAATCATAAACACATCAAATACAATTTTGAAAGACATTGAAAGGGTACCGATTTTTACAAATAATCCCTTAAACACGGTTAGAGTTTGGCATTAAGTTGTGGATCGTGTACACTAGTGTAATTTAAAAGTAGGCTCTGCTGGCTTGTCTACTGTATTGTCATTCAATTTATTTATTAACTAAAATGTATGACGCACGCGTCGTCTTGAGACATATTTTTTTTGTTGAAAAATGAATTATGAAATTGGCTTTGGTAATTTTTAAGGTCCATGCATTTTATAACCATTTTCAGGCATTTTTAAGAACAATAGAAGGCACAAAAATGTAATTGACTTTCTTTTTTATGGCACAAAGATATCAAACGAAATGAAATTGTTAGATAATATTCCTAGAAGCGCAATATGTTAAGCAGTCACATACACAGAACCAACCAAAATACCGACGGCTACTATCAAACTCTTATACACATTTATACGAGCCCAGATCAAGTAATTCCATATAAGCATCGTTGGTTTTTCTTTCTATTTGCCGTTTTAAACATGTTTTACTAGGGTAGCCACGGTGAAAACGCAGCTAAAATCTCTAAATCCTCCGTCACAGATTCCTACTCAACAGAATCATTACACAAATTTCTTAGTCGAGCCTGCAGAATGGGCGAATATTCATCTAAGCTGAATATTCATTAAAAGTCGTAATAATAAAGCCATTTTTTACAGCCTGCTAAAGTTATTCAATATTGAGTTCCTTATACACTACCATGCTTTTCATTCTATCCCATCTCCGTCCGTCGAAGGAAGGTTTTACTACAATGCTCCGTACGTAAACAAATATTAGTTTTGTTAGTTCGCTCATTTAAAATTAAACATATTACAGGAGAAGAGTTCAACATTTTAATGACAATCAACAAAAATCAAAACAATGACATAAAAAACAGCTTTGCTAACACTTCTCTAAATTTATTCAATAGTATTAAAAGCCGTTATATGCAACAGTGAACGCTAATGTTCACTTCTTGTAAACTGCAGCCAAACGCTTTTTATTTTCCTAGCTGCTACTTTATTAAATGAGATTTATGGGCTTACTTTTAGGTAATAATACAAGCTGTGCTGACTTTAAAAGCATAGCTTAACATATTATTATTAAGCCCTATGTACCGTGTTTAATACCATTCCCAATAAAGTCACATTTTTGCAGAAAAACAAAATAAGAAATAATATAATAACATAATAATAAATAAGAATAAGAATAAGAAATTAATTTTTTGAAATATCAACATACTTTCAACACACACTGTACCATCGTGGCCTATACTAAACTGAAAGTCATTACTCAGCTATCTAGAATAAAGAGGGAACTCTGAAAGAGCCCTCTGGAATGTATGTAAGTCGGTATACGCTATTAGGGTATCTGTATACACAGCTTATAATATTCCGTAATTTATAATAAGTAATACGGTCTTTGTTGCATATCCGAATAAGAAAACTAAGGTGCGAAGAAGTTCGTTTCTGTTGCTGTTGTTATACGAGGTTGGGGAATTTCTTATACACGTGTGAGAAAAAGAAGACAATAACCCGGCACGAGATAAAGGAGGAAACGACACAATACTCTGAGATGCATACCTACGCACAGACATACCAGCCAAATATACTTATACGAAATCCTATTATAAGGCCAGAGTGCCAGCCTGTAAAAAGGCATATTTTAATTTTACGAACAGAATATGTGAAACGAAAAAAAAAAATAACGAAAACAAAAAAATTATAATAATAATAATAATAACACAAGACAGAAGACACAAGAACAACGAAAAACTTTCCTGAACAAAGGGATATGGAGAGAAGGTACGCTTACATGTTCGCCATATGTCTTGCAGATAAATACTTCTTCTTATACAGAGAAATATACATTTTTGTTTATACGCTTGTCAAAGATAAATTTAAAGATACTCAACTCCCGAGCTGAGAGATTGAGAAACTTTTTGCTTAGTATTTTGTTATTGATTGAGGAAACATATGTACGACTGAAGGTAAACTTTTCAACGAAGTCATATGAACACTGATGTATGTGGATGAGTCTCAGATGTAACGAATTCCTTCCTCTTCTTGTTTAAATTTATTTAATAAAAGAATGGGTTCATGATTAAATTTTCGTCTACACACAGTAGACAAGTCTACTTAACTACGCAGCAAGAAATTCTGAGAATGTCAAAGGGAACAATAGAACAAAAAGCACGGAAGTAAATATGTGGGCAAATATGTTGGGTTTTCTTTCCTATTAAACCCACATGCACTAGGTATTCAGACAAAAATTTAAGTATATGCAGTGAGTGTTAGCGCATATCAATTATTGGATTTTGCATATTGGATATGTTTCACGCCCATGGTATGCGATTATTTTCATGTGCTCACTTATGCAATATATAAAATATGGAAAACGAAAGCAGTTGTTTGTACTCGTTTTTTTCTAACTCAACTATTCTTAGGTACGATTATTTTGCATATCTATGGTATGAGTATGTTAGATTTATTTACGTGACAATAAGTTGAATTTGCAAGTGGTTGCTTAAAGTTCGCGTAATCGGCTTTGCGAAATAGGGGGAAACACTTTAGTGGAAGGTCCCATTGTGGACTGTAGAATCGGGTAAATTCTTGTTCATCGCAACGAATCATCAATCTTAAACCAAACAAAAAGTACAAGTAGCTTAAGCATTCAGTGAAATCAAAGAACTGGTTCTGGATGCAAGTTCTAATTTTGTCCAAACGAAAACTTAATAAACAATACCATAGGTTCTGATATTCATTTAATAATAATAATAATTGTATGGCGCGATAATCCGCAAGGGTCTAGATTGCTCATTAACTGCTTGCGTTGTGCACGCTACTGTTCTCTGACGAGTAGAAGGGACCTACAGTTTCTTGCCGACTCCGAACGGCGAGGTTTGAGAAGCTTTTTCTGGGGCAGTTATTACTCTTTGAGTGTTGTCAGCAGCTCGAAAGAAGTGGTACCGTGAAAAATTGGAGGTATTCAGACAGGAATCGAGCTTGGACCTTCGGCGTGTGAGCGCCGCACTCTACACCACAGCGGCCACTGATATTCACTTAGAAAGACATTTTTTGCATGTTTCCTTTCGGTTGTAGATATAGCTTCGTTTGAAGAATTGAAGTGCGCACGCATAGAATTCACATAATGTATTTCTCCCAAACATCCAATTTTTATTATAACTATCACTTTGTATGTAGTCAAATGGACCAGTATTTAAGTCTGAACGCTCCATTCCAGTATATCTCATCACCCTGTATGATTTTTCGGATTTCGGAGAAATAGCAATAATAAATTGTGATCAAAGGGAAATAACTTAACTAAAATAATCATTGCTTAACAAAAGAAATCACAAATGAATGACTTCTTTAAAAGTTGCCTCTTCGAAAGTGGGATATCAACAGACAAGTTAAATAATCGAATCACGTTTAAGCCATTTGTACTTCTAAGAAAATTTCCTTACCTAACATTAAGGAACCCAGAAATATCGTCCCTTTTAGTTTGAGCCATTTCACATATCCCTTCAAAATCCGATGAACCAAATTCGACAAACTGAGTTTTTACTTGAATACTACGTCCAACTATTGGTTTATTTAAATTTAACAGGATGTGGTTTTACTTTTGATTCGAAATCACTTTTTATGGTGTAATGGGCCACAGAAATTTAATTCAAGGATCGTCGTCATCCTGCGAATTGTAGATTCTGTTTTAAACACTAATTGCATTTATAAGTTTCATAATCCTTGGAACTTAACACATCAATTGTAAGCCGCAACAATATGTTCATAAGGGCTAAAGGCTGTCATTACGACTGGGTTTAATCAAAAATGACTTCTGTGCTGTTTTGTATCTGAAATACTTCCTGTCTCAGTTACAACATTCTTAACCATTATTTCGCTACAATAGGAAACATTTAAAAGGGTTCCTATATGAAAATAACAATTTTAATCCTAAAAAATGAAGGCATTCGTTGACTTGCTTACCTTTCGCCTTTCATACTTGTCTTTGACTTGACAATTTTGAAATAAGGTACCAACCGTTGGTACATTTGCCTCAAAGTCAATAAAGGAAAACATTGAAATGAGAAAGTAAATGAGAAAATTAGAATTGATTCATCACGACAATCTTGGTGGTGAGGTGCGTCACACTGTAAAACAGAATAATCTTTTTCTATGGAATTGTCGATCTTCTTACATAATTCTTACTGGAACCACAATATATCAATCTGATTTCTCTCTAATTTCAGGAAGTTTATAAACCTACTTCCAGTTATAAGGAAGTGTTGCACGATAAAGAAGTGTTGCTGCACACTGTTGCACTAGAAGTGTTGTCACTGTCTACTCAATTGAAATTTAGAATACATACATATACAATCTAGTTTAAGATGTATTTAAATGAAAAATGTTTGCAAGTCATTCACGTCACTCACACCAGGAAAGAACAAAAATAAAACGTTTTACGAATGACTTTTGAGGAGCTCATTTAAGAATATTTAATTACAAAACCAGCAATCTTTACCAGGAAACATAGAATATATATTACAACTCATTTACTTGCCTTCATTTGAGAGAACCCCAATCACACGCAAAATTTTAAGAACGGATGCTCGATTAATTTTCTCCTTTTTATTAATTGATTTTACAATACGCCCCTCAATAGGTTCAAACAAATTGAACTCTGCTCACCTTGTGTCACCCTTTTCACTGGCTGTTCGCCTGTTAGCCGGCAAATAAAATAAAAAAAAAAACAAAAGAGAACAAAAACGAGTAAAGCGAATTACAAGAAAAAGAAGAAGAGGAAAGAACCCTTCTTACATGGATTTTAATTCCTCTTTCTTCGCGTCGAACTCACAGAATCTCAAAACTCATTTCTTTTATTTATTTGTCGGTATTTTATCCATCTACTTACCCACCCCAGTCACCCGGCCCGCCTTTAATCATGCACACAGTGTTCTGTTATTATTTGTATGACGGAGCGCATTTTATTATATTTTTTATGTGTGCATGGGTGTAATAAAGTTGAAAACATTTTTCATCATTAAAAATAAAGTCGAAATTATATTAAAAATATTATCAACGACCCCACCAGCTCACACCACTGTATGTGTGCGTTCTCATACACACCATCGATATGTGTGTGCATGGATGAATGTTCCTTTGGAATTTTTTTGTTGCTTTCATTATTTATTAGTCTTAGCGGGAGAAGAGGGGCAACCATCGAGCACAAAGACGTTAGTTACTTTTAATGGCCATGGAGAGAAATAATGGTTTATGTTGGATTTTATGGTGGCCCGCATTTTTTTGTTTATTATATTTTATTTTATTATTATTCTTATTTTGTTGTGTATATGCGTGCGCTTCTAGGCATCCAATATATTTTCTTTTTGTTTTTGATTCATTTGATGGATATGCTAGAGTGTAGTCAGCAGCGAGCGAGTCTTGTCCGTCGTTTCGGATACCATATATTCTTTATGGTGCCAGTTTTTAGAATAACTTTATGGTCTAGTAAGGAAGTAAAAACTTATGTTAGTTTGACGGCATTCATATTTATTATAGAGGGTGTTCACAACAGTCGATATTTTATTGCTTTGAAGTTGAGTTAAGTACTTCGGGTGCACGACAGGATTGCTCAATCATTTTGCAAAGCCCCGTCTTACCAACTCATATCTTTAGTTTTCCTACAAATAACTATTTCATATAAATAACAAGAGGGTTAAGCAAGGTTTTCTCCGGAAACATAAATTCAAAATTTTTCAACTACAAAGCACATTAAACCTTCGCCGAAATAGGCTTTTGGAAGCTTGATTATCGATAATCGCATGTATTTCTCAAACAGGTATCCTTTATCACTAAAAACAAAAGCATGTGATGTAAGATTGGTGTACATCACTTATTCGAGTTTTATTCGCATTTTGCATTTTCAAGCAATTACCTATGTGCTTTTAAAATTGTTTACTTGCAACTAATTATACATACACACAAAAGGAATGACTTGTGTAAAAATAATGCCAGCGTCGTTCATCAAATTTTAAGTGTATTAAATGTGCCTCGTTTCGCTCACAAAATTTTATTCTTGTTGTTACAAGCTATTAGACTGATGTATGTAACTGAGTATTACACACAACCCAATAAAAAAAAACATGCACATACCCTCATTTTAGGATATCATCGTCACTGCCAGCAGATGCTGTTTACAATCACAAGATCTCACGCAAATGTATGTAAATATTCCCAGGAAAGCCATTAGTTGAAATTTCCCTATTTGACCAAGCTGAGTAAACACGCGCAGCCACACATATTTGAATATATTCTTAATTGTTTTTTTTTTTTGTTAGAAATATGTACATACATATCTTGGAGATCATGTCCTCTTGAAACGACTCGATCGTCCAACATATGGCGATTGACTCATATTATTATTTTCAATAAATTAAGAAGATTAAATTTGGAAAAAAGATGACGCAGAGCATCTCACTAATGAACACACCGTCCTGAATTGTGTATACATGTACTTAGACAGATATACAAAAACGAATGTGCAATGTGCTCTAGAAAACTTCAATCGCGTCCCTTCCAAGTGGTTATTCCAACGACCAACAGAGTTAGTTTGTCAGTCATTCAGGCAATGGGGAAGAAATCGAGTCAAGTGATACGGCGACTAAGCGGACAGCCGGCAGACGGAAAGTGTTCCAAAAGAAAGATAGATACAAAACGTTTGAATAATTCCACGTCTCCGTTTATACCCAAGAAGTCATCATACCGCCACCACACCATACCACACCCTCGTCATTAGCTATCTACTCATGCTACAGATCTTTCTCCTTATTTTCATTCGATTTTTGTTTTTCTTTTTTTAGTTTTTCCATTAAAATAAATAAAATTTATATTTGTGTTATTACATTCTACTTTCGGGGCATGTGCTGTGCAGATGTTTCTGACTGCGTTGAGGGAACGTGCAGTGTTTAGTTCCAGTACTAGCAGGCTTGCCGACGTATCTCAACACATATTTAATCTTTCGAGGCGGGAGTGATCCTTTTCCTTTTGAAATTGTTCGAATGTGTACGTCTGCAATATTGGATACTTATTTATTTATAAATTAAGTTTCTGTCGGCATTTATTCATCTGTTTTATTTTGCTTCATACTTATGCGTTGCGTGCGGTGTGGATCTGTCGGGGCTCTTTTACATTTTTCTCGCCCGTATTTGAAAAACAGATTGAAGACCAAAAAAGTAAAACAAAAAAATCGTTTACAATACTTCACCTATAAAGATTAGATTTTTGTATATGATCATCAGAATATGATTGTAGACATGGACGTACGAACAAACATTGCACGATTATTGGAGATATTCAATTACTTTGAAACATTGATCTTATCTTATCAAAGGATGGCTTTGATAATGACGATAATAATATTTTATGAATTTATAAAATAGAAATATAGAAATGGGTTTTTATCACAGTTATTGATTGACTGTAATTTATTTAATTGCGCCGCACAGACATCATGATCCGAGAAGTAACAATTTTGAAGTGCAGATTCATAAAATAAGTAAATATGATAAGATTTTTTTCACTGTCTTATAAATTCAATCTGAACTTTATAATTGGCAAACGATATGGTGCAAATATCTCCTTTGTATAACTGATGACGAGTTTGGCTTATTTGAAGAATATAATCCAAGGGTGGTAATTTTGCAAATTTTGGTCATAAGAAACCTACAATACAACACCTTACTGATTATCGTAGTTCGACCAATCAAGTGGGTCAATCCACACTCCAACTTACACTTTGAAGTAGTTGCAGATAATTTTCAGATACACATCAAGAAAGGAAATAGTTTGTACATGTTTTTCTATTTAAAGTTTTTGTTTAACACGTTTTCAGGTAGAACTCAATTGTTTTCAGAAAAAAGGAAAATCGGGAAAACATTCAGTCAAGAAACATAGTACTCCAAATTTTAACACAAAAGTACATATAAAATACTTCTTAAAAAATGCCGAAAGACCTTCAATAGATACAGTGACATACTTCTCAAGAATGCTTCGGAAGCTCTTTGAATTCATAAGAGCAAAAACAAAGTTGTCGTTTAATGCTTCATACAGTGCACGTGACAATGAGAAAAGAATGCACAGGCCATCGAAAAAAATTGGCAACTTATCCATACGTAAGAATCCAAATTCATGGGCATCGGAAAATCCAACACATCTTAGTGCTCGAAATGAATGGCAAAGTCATGCAACTGGACAAATCTTAAAATCGAACAGGCAGGGAGATAGTATGCCACGCAAACATAATTCCTCAGTATTGTATTTTTAGGTATTTTACTTTCTGACTTTCTGTACGTCGCTCTTAATCAAAAAAAAAAAGATTTCTAACGACGGCTATACTAATTTAAAACGAAAAAGTGTGAACAAGCACTGCAGTGCTGGAAATGAAGAAATTCGCAGAGAGTCATAAAATCATATAACCTGGCGAATCTAGAAAACTAGAGACAGCGAGGTAGTCGCCTTTCGTGGGAATCGTGGGAACACTTTTGGGACATTTCTTAAATTCGCCAACACATGAAAAAAAAAACCTCAGCTGTATGTTTGTTTGTTTGTTCTGGCTAAGAGATTGCTTTAAAATAAAAATGGCGTAAAAAACATTTACGTACTTAATTATTACACAATATTTTTAAAACCATAAATGATAAGTATAATTTTTTTAAAATCAAGACTGCAAATTGAAATTAACACAATAGAGTGTACATTATTAACGAAATTAATATACAGCTACGGGCAACTAGTTAGAAACGATTCATCGATCATTTAAGGATTTACCCTAATGTTATGTTCCGTCATTTTCTACACTCCATGCCGATCTTTTCGTTTGGTGTTTATTCTCACTCAACTTCTCGAGTTCAAAGGTGACTATTCGTTCCCATGAAAGTTATAAGAAAATGTATTTTTTTTCCAAAAAACAGTAAACACAAATATTGGGTGTCCCAACAAGAACGCAAGATTTAAATCGTTGATGCAGCAATTGAATTGTTTCTCTGGCTGTATGAAATGTGACGCCGTCTTGTTGAAACCACATCCCCTCCACACTTATTTCTTCAATTCTAGGCACGAAAAATTGGTTATCATTTCACGATAGTGAACACCATTGACTTTTTGCGCTTGACCTGACTCATTTTCATAAAAAAAGGTCCAATGATTCCACCAGCCCAAAATCCACACCACACAGTGACACGTTGAGGATTTCATTTGCTTCTCCTGAATAACTCGAGGATTTTCCTCGCCTCAAATGCGATAATTCTGCATATTGACGAAGCCATCAAGATGGAAATGGGCCTCGTCACTAAAGATAATTTTATCGGCAAAGTCAGCAATTTCATGTTGTCTCTCCAATACGCAATTAACGAACTCCCTTCGCTGCAGCACTCCATTTTTATTAACCTTATACCTTCTACTAACAAACAATAATAATTGTTCAAATGTCAAATAATGACAATTCGAATGGCGCTAAATTTAAATCTTGCGTTCTTGTTGGGACAGCCTTTAAAACAACAAAGAGCAGCTAATTAAAGAGATTTAGAGTCATTGTTGGGTAAAAATAGTTCTTTCAATTTTAATTTCGGTAAGTGTTTATACATAACAACACGGTTATGATCTGTTACATTCAATTTACCGTTAGCAAGTCCTTGAAAATGGGAAAAACTGCTAACGACAACATACCGAGGAAGAAAAGATCACGAAAAACCACCATCCGATCGCAAAATAATACGACTCTCCAAAAACGTCCCAAAAATAAATGTGTGGGATATTCAACGAGAATTGGAAAATTCAATAAACTCAACAATATCTGTCTGGACTATTGGGAAGCAATTAGTCGAAGCTGTACTTCATGGCCGTGTAAACCGTATAGGACCAGACGGTAGGCGATTTGTAAGAAGACCCAAGACCCAACACCTCACGTGTTGTTAAGTATTGTGGAGGATCGATCAATGTGTAGGAATGTTGCTGGTTCGATTCATCGGATTTATGGTTTCCTCACGAAAGAGAAATATGTGTACACAATGTGAAATGTAATTGAACCGTGGCCTGGAAAAAATTTACCACTTATTTGGAAATTTCAATATGACAACGATATAAAAGACACTGCAAAGTTAACAAAAAAATTTTTTCGCTGACCATTCCATCGATGTTTTGAACTGGTCATTTTCAAGTGCCGATCTAAAGCCTATCGAACAATTATGGAGTGATGTAAAATCTAGCCTAAGCAAAAAAAAAAGTCGAATATGACCGAACTCTTCGAAAAGTAGAGGAATCTTGGTATTCCAAACGAGTTGAGCGATGTCGTTCTCTACTTTAAGTCCTCGAAGTATCGTTGTGAAGCAGTTATAAAACGAAAGGGTTGTCCTACCCAATATAAATAAAGTTTTTATAAAAGTTTTTAAAAAATACAAGAAGAATTTATTTTATGAAGTGTTTTCCTGACTTCCCATATCGTTTCTAATTATTCTAATTGATATTTTTGTTGTATACTAAAGTGTGATAAAATATTTTAATTCGACGCATTAAATGTTAATCTTATTTTTAAGACGTGTTTTCTATGAAATGTATATTTATAAAAGTAACTTCTTGTGTTGATGTAACTATACGAAAGTTGCCTTTTATATTTCGGGATTAGAGAACAAAAACAAATATCAATCATCGAAAATAGCTTTATTGTTTTCAAAATATTCCCCATTGAGATCTATACACGTTTGCATGCGTTTGGTCCAATTGTCGAAGCACTTTTGCCACTCTGATTGAGGTATCTCCAAAACAAACATTCTGAACGCATTAACAGCTTCTTCAGGTGTCGAAAAACGTTAACCATTTTATTTTTTACGTACCAAGTCAGGACTATACGGCGGATGACTCATCAAATCGATGTTTTGAGTGCTCAAAAATGCAGTTGTTTGAGCCGATGTGTGAGAGCTCGCATTGTCGTGGTGAAGAGTGATCCGTCTTCGGCGGTTGGTTTTCCTGATTTCTTGGAAGACAACTGGCAAACAAATGGTTGTGTACCACTCAGAATTGACTGTTCTGCGTTGTTCTAGTGGAACGGTTGCGACATGTCCAGTTTTTCCGAAAAAACAGGCGACCATTTGCTCGGAAGTACTGCGTGCGCGAGCAACTTTTATTGGATTTGGCTCAATTTGAAACACCCATACAGTTGACTGCTGTTTACTTTCGGGCCTATACGCGTAAATCCACGATTCATCACCTGTCACGATGTCATAGACGTGTTTCGAAGTACCGCGATCGTATTTTTGGAGCATTAGTTTCAACCAATCGAGCGATTGACAAATTGTGTAGGATCCAACGCGGACAAATTTTTTTGACAGTCAAATGTTCATGCAATATTGAATGTATGCTGGTCCCAGTAATGCCTAAGGTTGTCTCAATCTCACGATAGGTCGTATGACGATTTTGCAATATCAGTTGCCGCACAGCATCAATGGTTGCCGGAACAACAACTGATTTTGGACGACCTTCACGAAATTCGTCCTTTAGTGAACTACGACCTCGGTTGAATTCACCACACCATCGATAAACACTGGTCCTTGATGGAGCTTCATCGCCAAAAATTTAATTGAATTCATCTATGCACTGTTGTTGAGTTAATCCACGTCGAAAGATGTAAACAATAATCACACGAAAATATTCACGCTTTAATTTTTTGGGCGAGATGAATTCTTTAAGTTACTGTAAACAAAACAAATCGCGCTCGTATGTCAAAACGTTCTGAATACGTATTACCTCAAAAATGTCAAACTTTACGATAGAGCCGGCAATTGCCAGATTACAACACTACGGTTGCCCAATCCCGAAATATAAAAGGCAACCTTTGTACTATATTTAAATTTAATATGGTCTTAACTATGTACTATAATCGTTTCTAATTAGTTCCTCGCAGCTTTAAGTAAAACATAATACAGTTGTGCACTTGTACGTTAAATAATCCATCCATTCAATAACACAGCTTAATTCCATTTAAATTTTTAAACCTACCCGCAATCCTGTAAGTTTAAAAATATCTCCGAGAATCAAATTTATCACATTAAGGAAAAAATAAAGTTATTACTAAGTGCGTGTACGTCGATTAATTCGAGTACACTTATTTGCTTTTAATGTTTTCCACCTTTATATTTATACACATGCATGTACATACTTTATACAAACAGTATTCGGAAAACCGTTTCTTCTCGAACTCTCCATCGGTTTTGTCTTGCTATTTACATTTCACAGTTTTACAAGTAAACAATTCTGGAATGTTTGTGCATGTGTGTGGGGTTATTTGTTCGGATCGTAAATATATTTTTACTTCAGAAAAATAAATAAAATTATTGTTGAAAGAACTCCACTTGAACTGTAGATATGTACGTACACATTTGCCTCTTAAGCAGTGATAGCTGAAGTTTTTTCTTCTATTTTTGTTTTCTTTTTTTTTTAAATTTCAAAAAAAGGTACTTAAACAAAAAATATTGTTTTCTTTAAGTTGTTGTGCCAGTTTTGACGTCTGCTATATTTCTATTTCAAGGACCACAAATTCTAAGGCACACAAAGGTAATGCGATTGAATAATTTTTCCTTTGTTTGGGCATGTTCTTCGCTTAACATATTATTCTTAGAATTTTAGAGAAACATTTCAAGGATCTATAACTATCAGGTTCATTTGACTCGAACCAATGCAACACTTCTTTAAAACATTACCATAGGGAAAAAACAAAATTGTAATTCTAATACAGTTGAAGTAGAAATGAAGAACATAAACATAACATTCATTTGTATGTATTTATGCGTATGTAATGTTCAACTAGTTGTTAACTTAACAACAAAGAACTGCTAAGGCCCAATAAATGTTCATACTTCTTTTAAACGATTTTCATTCTTAAACACGTGTCGGGTAGGTCTTCAAACGCAAAAAAACATGATAATCATTAACTATTCTACACGTCTTGGAACCACCTCCACTACAATCATAATTGCAACACGCAGATGTTCGCCAGTCGACATTGTAAAGTCTACATTAACTCTCTTATTCGACCTTTTCATCGCCATACCAATTCAAGGCTATAATCGAATACATATGAACATATGTATGAACCAAATGATTGACTGAGGCAAGGGTTTTTCATAATTTAATAGTATTAACACTGACTGTCATGTGTAGATCCGAGTAATTTATTTTATTACACTTGGCCCCAATTCTCTCTTCTAGTTTGATAATACGCAGATATAATCGAATAAATTTGTATAGCCAGAGAGCAATAATAAAAATAATTATTATGATAAAAAAAAAAATCCATAAAAATACTTATTAACAGCTATTATAGAGAACGTTGCATAATGGGTCGTTTCGGCAGTTCGGCATCGACATCGACATCATAAATGTTGCCGGAGCAAGAAAGTCAGTCAGTCAATGACTCAGGCAATTACCCACAAGTCAGTCAGAAATACAAAATACAAGTCTTGTCGTCGAAATGACGACGACGACGACGATGCCATTGCCATACCATTATTACCATTACCAAAGTTATTAGTAGTACAACCGTAGAGCAGCTTTTGTTGTATAGTTAATTGTGTGTCTAAATCCAAGCGAACCTGACAGATGAAATAAATGACTTAAACGTAGCTGTTCGCCGTTCACCAGCCGACATTCGGGTTCACGTTCATACTGAGCTTGTTATTATTATTATTTTTTTTTCAGCTTGTCATGGAATAATTAATTGAATAAATATGTAGATGGATAGAGATAAAAAATATGTATTATTAATTTAATATTACGCAAGATCTCTTCTGAATGGAAGTAGTACAAAGAGACTGCGAATGCATTATACAACACACACAGCAGCACACATCGTGTTCATTTAGTCCTATCCGATGCTCATGCGGGTAGATACACATTCGAGTGATAATTGTGGCGGAAGAGATGAAATAAGGAATTATTTCACCTTACTCTATCTGCATGCATACCTAAAACATCCAGTCTGTGGCGGTGGCTTTAGCTTTTACCTCAACTCACTGACGACAGCGAATACGCCATTATCGTCATCCTGTCTCGACATTGTATTTTATTATGATTATTGTAATTATTATTATTGTTATGTTCTTTCGATTCTTTTTCTCAGTCTTCACTTGTCCCTCTTTCCCAGCTAAACTACTTTTACCGACTTTCAACGCGCAAGTACACCTCAGCAGAAGGCAAGTAAGCAGATGTTTCACGGCTGTGGAAAAAGTGAACGGCTCCGAAAGATAAAACTCAAATAAAATAATAATATCAATAATTATAATGAAAAAAATAGAGAGGCACAGAAATGTAGTACCTTTCATGCATATGCATGTAGAAATTGAGGGAGGAAGGCTGTTGGTAGCGGAAGAAATTGGTAGAGTGGAATTGTGGAGAGAATTATTATTGCTTACTTGTGACTAACGGTGTATATGTGCTTGAACTCAATTCCGGTAAACGTTATAATTATCTAACGGTATTGAAAAAAAAACGTGAATTTTATTATACCAGTAACCAAGCGTTTTGTAACGCATATAATAAGTATATTTTTGGATGCAAATATTCTTCATGTTCAACTGTTTACAAAATTTTATAGAAAGTACGAAATATGTTCAAGGGAGGAAATTTCAAATAAGTTGTGCATTGTGTTTGAAGTACAAATATTAAGAGTGTTCCGGAAAGAACAAACAATTTGACCTATTAACTATCCCAGGAACTTATTTTTATTCTATTTTGCAAACAGAAGATTACTGAGTATTTATTTAAAAATTGAATTGCATGTATTTCAAGTTTTGTGTTATTGCAGAAACAATATAAAATACTTTTCTTGTTAAATTTTGTGTCTGTAGTTCGATAATAAAGATGTAAACGAACAAAACGAAGATATGAAGAGAGGGACATGGTCGATTGAACATATGTTATAAACTATGATGTCAAATGGACTTAATGGGCAGGAGACAAGGGATTGGTGTGTCCCCTTCCATTATTGGTTTGTGGATAATACCGTAGTCGTAGGTCATAACTTTAGTTTTGCGCGTCTAAGTGTGTTCACTTAAAAAAACGAATCAATAATCTCTTAGAACTAATAAAAATGTATCTGTGGTAGGAAATTTTTTTAGAGCTATAGAAAATAATTTTAGAGCTATAGAAAATAACTTCTTAAATTATCATCATAGAATAGACATACTTCTCAAAATGATGGAATCTGTCTATATTCACTCCTTCGATTGTTTTCTAATGCCCTGCTGTATAATCTGGTATAGTAAATTGTTAACAGAGGAATATTTAAAGAAGTAACAGTGTTATAATGTGGTCGCCGTAGCGTAGTGGATAGAGTGCGACGCTCACACGCCGAAGGGTCTAGGTTCGACTCCCAGCTCAACACCAATTTTTCGAATTTTTCAAGGCACCACCTCATTCGAGCTGCTGACAACACTCAAAGAGTAATAACTGTCTAAGAAAGTTTCTCAAATCTCGCCGTTCGGAGTCGGCAAAAAACTGTAGGTCCATCAACACGAGTAGTTGATGAGCAAGCTAGGCCCTGGTCCCCCTTTGGACTGTAGCGCCAACAATTATTATTAACAGTGTTATAAAGATCGATAAACAAACGTCACTCAATGTAACATTCAAATAAAAAAGTGGTAAAAATGTAAATACAGACATATAAAGAACTGAGTTGGAAGAAAGAAAAACTAGAATATGACGTTTTATTGAGTAAAAAAGACCCTGTAGTATATGATCTCGGCTCTGTAGGAAATGGGGCCCATGGTGTATTCAGTCTAAAAATCGAACATGTGATGTCAGACTGTTACAAGCTGCTCTGACCCACACCGATTGAACACAAATCTCATAATTCATTACACTTTTTGTTGAAGTACGGATATGCGTACTACATATACATGAACTCGAGGTTAGGGCTGTTAGGGGGAGTAAAAGATTACCTCTGTTGATCATGTTTGGCTAAATATAAACAATGACTCATCGTTTATATGATTTTTTTGGATTTGAAACGTGTTCGTCAGAAGTAAAACAAATGAGTCCCCACTAAAAGCCTCATTACAGGTATATTTAATAGGGGTGCCGGAACCTTTCCTTCATTTTCAATTAAGAAACTTGGGAAATTAAAATCATTATTCCTATAAAAAGAAACTTAATGAACGAACAACCATAATTATCATAATATAATATAATCTATACGCGTGTATATACCATACACCACTTGAGACCCAAGCTCAAATTACTGGTGTTACTTGATAGACATTTCTTCTTCCGTTCTAGTGAAAATATTGAATCTTTACATACATGCCAGCGTCGACTGTGAGTGCGAGGAGGCGTCTTCTTTGAGAGACTCAAAATTGAATATTATTGAAATGACATTTACAACGCTTTTATAATATCGATAATGCAATCACTTAATTAATCAAAGGAAAACTTAATTAACCCTTACCAGTGTCGTCAATCGAGCGAGTGTTAGATACTTTACCATTTGAATACAACAAACACACACCTACCGCCCATTCGATGCAGCCCACGATCCACGTAGCTATCTTACCTACCGACCGACACGGTGTGTCCTGTCCTATTACACCTGACATAAATATTTCAACTCATACGTACACGAACATTTGCATATGCATGCTCCGTGAGGTTGTATAGTTTTATTGAATATCAAAATGGGTGAAATGTTTAAACTATAAATATTGCCTATATTAAACGCATTAACTCCGACGTTGTGATGTGTGCCCTCGAAATAGGAAGTCAACTAACGCTTGGTCGTATGCATACATTCGTATATACATGCGAATATAGCGTTGTTGGTAAAATAATGCTTACATTTAGTATGCATAGTATGTAAATATGCATGCATGTGTGTATATTCTTGTTAGGACAACACATTGTACGAGTAGGTACAACGAAACCTTCTTAATAAATTTATACACCATAAAGCTTCCCTTGTAATAAAATAAAATTGAAAGTTTCCTAGTGCTGCAGAAATTATTAATGGAAGAAATATATTTTTAATATGGATATACGTCAAGGTGTGTATGTAACACGAAGCGTAAACTTTGGACTAGAGTTGCCAGTCTGAGTGGCAAACTACCTTAAAACTTTTAATTGCTTTATTTCCCATTTTGTAAATTTATGTATGTGATTTAAATTATGAAACATTGATAGCAGGGATCTACCGACTTCACAACATGAATTGATAACAACCATATATATATCTATAAAAGTTTTGTAATTGACTTCTTTTCGTTGGTTCTAAGAAAAAAATTCTGAGTTTTTGCTCTATTCAGGTTTATCTTAATTTAGAATTTGTTTAATTTACTGTTTGTATCGTATAAAACGCATACCTCACTTCGTTGTTGTAGTTTTAACAGCTTCTACAAGGTATTTTCAAATATTACTGCAAATAAGTTAAAGTTCTCAACTTAAATTTATTATTCCATTGGAACATTTTGAGATAAACATTTTTGAAATCGTCTTTCTGAAAACTCTTTTTGATTTAGCAAAATTGTGAATATAAAACAAATTAAGCTTCCTGGCAACCCTACCCGATGTTTACTCCCTCAATCATCTGGTCTACACTCCTTTTTCTACTGCCAATGTCCCACTGCACATTGTATATGAAGGCATATGAACTTTGAACGTAAGCGCAAATAATGTCTGTATTGTTAGTTCTTACTTTGGTCTTCACATAAACAGTAAATGTAATTAAGAAAACATTGGTCAACCACAAACTTACTTAAAAGTGCTATATGCGCGGGTAATGCAATAAGCCGACATACCATATTGAGCGTCATCACCATCATCGTCATCGTCTTCTCTGACACCGGCAGCGTTGCCGTTGAGTGCTAGAACTATCAGAGATCCAGTCGTTGGAGATGCAGGGCCAGAGCCACATCATAACCAAGTCTTCGACAATCTTCTTCTTGTATTGCCGGTGCCGCTGCCGTTGTCGTTGTCGTCGTAGCCGTCGTCACCATCATCGCATCGTAGTGGTTGTCGTTGTTGTACACTCACTTGTGGTGTATAGTTTATTGAAAGTTTTCTTCTCGTAAATCAGCATTTATAAAATTAACCCCTTTTCATTCGAGTGAGTGGTGGGGGTTCTTGTGCACGAGAAGATGAAACCATACGGAGGATGTCATATTTTATTTAATTAAAATCTGACACCGCCTACATACACAAGGATGTGCGTAAATTTTGAATCCGTACATGAATTATGTGAATAATTCTTTGCTTAGAAAGTTTTGTGCATTGCAAAGTTTTTTGCACGCACACTTGGCCCTGTATCACTCGCCATTATTACAAATAGTTTTAAATTGTAACAATCATATGCTTATATGCTATATCTAGATCTGTAGGTTGAACGGGCAGTTAGACTGAATGATGCTTATTATGGAAATTTATTTCTTCTTAATTGTTTGTGTTCTTAATTAGCCTTAGTCAGTGTGTCATTCTGAATGAATACAACTGATGCTGATTCCTCCCCACTTTCATCTGTATCCATTGTCTCATCTCGATACATGTTTGCGCTTTGTTTTTACTGAATGGAACTTCAGGCCGGTCATTCTCTTACCTTTAGATTGATATTATAAGTTTGCATTCGGTTACAGAAACAATATGTCATGAATTAATAGTAGTTTACTGGAAATCACATGCGAAATTGATGTGGTTATTATTTCATCTATTATTTTGAGATGCAATTGCCTGTGGCCATGATTAAGCACAATTGTACCATTTAATGTTTAAGAAAAATATAATGCATTTAATTGAATGAATTACTAGTCGTATGTCATCGTTATACAACTCTTTTTAATCCACACTACACTCTTAAGACCCTATGCATATACATTTTATTTTGGATTACTACAAACAATAAGATTGTAGCTTTTCTTGGCGTTGCAGGGAGGCAACAGCTGGGTGGGGTAAATAAGAAACAGATGGAGTTGATTGTGAACTAAAGGGTTAAATTGAGGGACGAATCTCAGGATATCACTCAGTTGTTGTGCATACGAATTCGCGAATTTTAGATCTTTGCAACACCTTTAAAAATATGGTTGGACTCGGCTTAGAAATGAATATATGTAGGTATTGAGATCAAATAGATCTCTCTTTAATGAATTTTTGTTTTCGGGTTCAGTTCACCTTAACTACAGTTGCGTTCATATTAATTCGGACAAGAAATTTTGTTTTTAATTTTTTGGTAGTAGGCTATAATTTGTACGTTTCTTTCAAACATTTTAATAAGTTAAAGTAGGCTATGAAATATATGCTCTATTTTGAAAGTTTTTGTTAGTCATTTAAATTAATTTGGCTGTTCAAAGAGGAAAGCTGAAAAGCAAATTAATCGAAAAAATGAGGTGGAAGCAACAAAATTGGGCTAAGAAACATGAGGAATGGACAGTGGGCAATTAAAAAAAAGTTGTTTTCTCGGACGAGA
This sequence comes from Eristalinus aeneus, assembly GCA_955652365.1. Lineage (NCBI taxonomy): Eukaryota > Metazoa > Arthropoda > Insecta > Diptera > Syrphidae > Eristalinus > Eristalinus aeneus. The sequence goes on along the minus strand of OY019134.1, from coordinate 77,772,814 downwards.
GTCACTTTAAGGCCCAAGGATACCGGATAAGTGTTGTGAGAAAAACTCCGGTCCGGGCATATCGCTCAATCACCAAAATATCCTCCCAAAGTCTCATTTTGAGGCTGTTTTACATTTGAAGGCCCTGTCTTAAACTAATAGAAGATATGATGAACAGCTCCAAATACGCATAAGTTTTAACGCAAATGCTGCTTCCAACCATTCAGAGGAGACGTTCCGTAGCAAACTCAAATTCCCAACAGGATCTTGCTCCATGTCACACATCAAACAAAATTAAACAGTGAAAAGCACAAAATTGATGTTCTGGATTGGCCTGGCAACTCCCCTGACCTCAATTCAATTGAGAATCTGTGGACAATTACCAAAGGAAGGCTCAGGAAGAGAGACTGCACCACAAAAACTAAGCTGACTTTATCTATTATTGATATTTGGTTTCATGACGAAGAAATTAAAACTATATGCGAACGACTTGTTTCATCAATGCTAAAAAGAGTCAACTCATAAAAGCCAAGGGAGGCCATATAAAGTATTAAAATTGACCTGTGTTATTTTTTTCTAATTTTCATTGAAAATAAAGTGAAATATATTGAAAATTTCGTTCGTCCCAATTAATTTGCACACGACTGTAACTTGTTGCTCGTACGGTATACATCATTTTCTTCGTTGATGGTGAAGGTAAGCTCTTGTTAAAGTTAGCTTATGCAGCTTCTGCCACCTCCTTCACATTTAAAATTGCAGTTACAGTACTCTCGTTATGTCTTATATGAGTAATCTCCTTTCATCTTTGCAATTTAAATATCAATCTCATTTGAAACGAATGTTGCCTCTAGTAGCCAAAACTAACGAATGGCCTACAAATCAACTATTGCTATAATTATTTTGAGTGTTCTAAAAGCAGAGTCCTCACGCAAAAACATTTCGAGCAAGTCGTATGTTGAACTTCAAATGCAAAAATCTACTATTAAGTCTATCTGAAATTGTATGCTTGGCTGTTGATTCATTCGATTAACGAAAATGAGTTCACATGGAAAATCCACATAATTTAAAATCAAATTAATATGAATTGCGTACGAACATGTGCTGAATGATGGAAAGTTCTGCTTAAAATCGGGTCTTCATCCCATTACGACGGCAGTGACGATGGCGGTCACTTCAGTTCTCTTTGAAAGTTCTTCTCGTGTGAAATAATTATTCACCTCAAATAAACACTTTGTGTTCATTCCGATTATTCACAAAGTGCTTATCTTTCTTGCTTTCACCATTTTTATGTGGGCCGAAGCATTTATAAGCGGCACATTATACTTTTAGTTGTGGCTGAGATCATTTTGCTTAAAGACCATGTTGCTACATCTTCTACGCTTTGAATTTCTTTATTTAGTTTCAAATTAGTTTTAAATCTGTTTTAAGGTGGAAATGCGAAGACAAAAAAAGGTAGATAGAAAAAAGAATTAAATTTGCCTAGATAAATTCAAACAAAACGCAGAGTTAATTTATTTAATTGGTGGAGAGATGCTAATTAATTTAATGTTTTGAATTTCATCTATTTATTCGAATTGATCATCAGCCACTTTGTTTTCTTTCGTTTATGGCCCTAAAATGGCTTGCGTTTTTTTTCTCGAAAGGCCAATAATTTTATTAGATTAACTAGCAGAGTTTACCGCAAGAACCAAAAGAATTAGCATTGTTAAGATGAGTGACATCATTAAATTTAAATGTTGAATAAACTTACGTTTCCGGTGTAGTCTTGCGATCAACTTACTGAGGGGAATTAAGTGAAGGGGATGTAGACGTATTAAGTCATGCTTATTATTTCACGAATAGATGAAACTTCGACGTTTCTATTTGTCAATTTAATTTAAAAAATTCGAAATGAATATGTAAGCTGACTCTTTTTTAAGTTTTAAAGCGGTTGATGAACTCATACCCGTGTGTGAATCCAAGATTAGCTCGTTGAATCAGATAACATCTCCAAATGAGGCTTTAATAACAACGAGGTTTTGGGTTTTACCTTGAGTTTAATGCAATATTTCGAAGGTAGAAGATACATGAAAGAATTCCCTCATAAGACTACGCTAGAATAGATTTGAATTAGGGTTTGCAAACTACTTTGCTTTGGGCAGTTTCTTTTTCAAGTCTGTACACTGTACTGTGATTAATTGGTCTAATTCCTCTGGAGAAATCTTCGTCAGATGGTTGTGAATGGCAAAAGTGGTAATGCGTTCAAGATCGATCCTGAAGTATGAAATGACTGTTTTCTAGGAAATAATTCAATTGATATTTAAGAGCTGCTTTTGTCAATAAAGTTGATTTTCAGACGGTGAAAGAAGATAAAGTGGCTCTTTTCGTAATGAGTATAAAATTAAATGCAACTGGTGACGATGGTACACCAATTTCGTTTATTAAACAATTATTTTAAGCTGAAGCACTTTACGCATGAAAGTAAACCATTGCATCGTTACATCAACTATTCCAGACACTTGGAAATGTGCCAAGGTAATACCTGTTGTCAAAAAAAACTAATGCAACTTCTCCACATCATTTCCGCCCGATTAGTTTTCTACCATGTCTCTCAAAGGTTTTCGAGATAGTTTCGGCTGAGCAAATCCAAGGACTTCTTAATAGAAACTCGTTGTTGAATCCCTGCTTATCGGGTTTTAGGTAAAAACATAACTGTGCTTCAGTTATGATAAAAGTCTTAGATGATATATGATGATGGTATGCTAACTATTATTTGTCTTCTTGACTTTTCCAAGGCATTTGACAAAATCAACTATGTAATTTTATGTTGGAAGCTTAGACACTATTTCTGGTTTTAGCAATACAGCTACTAAGTTGATAATAAGTGTTTTGACTGGCAGATCACAGAGAGTTACCATTGAAACGATTAACTCCAGTCCTCGGTCTGTTATTAACGGTGTTCCGCGGGGTTCCATTTTGGGCCCAATACTTTTCTGTTTGTATGTTAACGACCTGCCATCTATATGTAAACATGTAAGTTTCCATCTCTACGCGGATGATGTTCAATTCTATGTATCGCTGTCATTTCATAAAGTCAATGTACTCACTTGCCTTACATACTTAATGAGGATCTATCGGCAATATGTGAATGGGGCTCCAGAAATGGGCTTTTACTTAATTTGATGATTTGATTTAAATGAGATCCTTTGATCTCGAACATATTCTTGATAACTTCTTTTCTGGGACAGGACATACGCTGGTGGAATCAGCAATTAGCCTTGCTTTTGACATTTGTCGAAAGTCATATGAATGTCAGATTAATATGAATTTTACATTTAGCAGTATTAATGGCTGTCTGCGGAAGCTACTGTGAGCGTCAAAAGTGAGTAAACAAGTATCTGATTACTATATAAAGATGAAAATTGGGTCAAAACAACAACAAAACTCAAATTCCATTGATACACAAAAACAGATTTATTCAATGTGATCAATTATTCAAAAAATAAAGTACGGTAAAAACAAAAACAAATAAAATTTTTTAATGAAAACTGTAAATACTTTATATATTACGGGTCAAAAGTGAGTAAACAGTATACATTTCTACCAACAATTGCACTTATTTATTGCTTAAAAAATTAAATTTAGTACTTTGTTGGTCCTCCTTTAGACTTTATTACTTCCTTGAGTCTACGTGGCATAGACATTACCAGTTTATTAATAACATCGGATGAAATTATTGACCATTCTTCTGTTATAGCTTTTTTCAGGTTTTCCTTGTTGTTAATAGAACTCTATCGAATTCTTCTATCCAAATGCTTAGGTAATCTTCCTTCCTCATTTTACTATCAATGAAGACAAGATTACCGACCCCAGGTGCTGCTACACACCCCCACACCATCACTGAACCTCCCCCATGTTTCACGACCGGCCTATTATTTTTTTCAGTAAATCCTTCATTTTTTGCTCTTCATTTTTTTTTTCATATGGCTCTTAAAAATTTCGAATAAAGCTAATAATAATAAAGCTAATAATAAATGAATAAAGCTGTTTTTGTGTATCAATGGAATTTGAGTTTTGTTGTTCATCATGTTTTCATCATGCTGTTCATGTTTCCATCTTTATACAGTAATCAGATATTTGTTTACTCATTTTTTACGCTCATAGAATGTATATCTGCAAGTTTTACTCCCTTCGAGGCATGGCGAAAACTTATTCAAACACTTATAATGCCTATTATATCATATGCTGAAGTAGTTTACAGTTCTTTGGATTCGTTGTCTTTTCAAAAACTACAAACTGCCTAAAATGATGCGCTAAGATATAGTTATATGCGTCGCAGATATAACAGCATTTCTGCTTTCTGTATAAAATTCAAAAGCAACATTTTACATACGGATAATAAATTTAAAAACAAACTAGTTACCTTTTTTCTAAATTAGTATTTCCTCTGCCTGGCGGACCATTTAACATTATACTCCTAGATATAAATATTTAATTCGTCTCGTGCATTCTTTATACTCGCTATTAAGCTATGGAACTCCTTTCCAGTAGCTATCAAAAGAATACAAAATGCGGTGCACTTTAAATCTGTACTTTATAACTATTATCGCACATTGATTAATTTCCTTCTTTTTCATTAATTTGTTCTTGTACTTTTTAATGTCTTTAGTTACTATAACCTATTTGTTAGTTATGAACTTGTAACATAATTAGTCCTTGTACTAAAATAGAGTGGCAGCCGTGGCGTAGTGGGTAGAGTGCGACGCTCACACACCGAAGGGTCTAGGTTCGATTTCCGGCTGAACACCTAGGATTTTTCACGGCACCACCTCTTTCGAGCTGCTGACAACACTCAAAGAGTACTAACTGTCTAAGAAAGCTTCTCAAACTTCGCCGTTCGAAATCCGCAAAAACTTGTAGGTCCTTTCTACTCGTGAGAGAACAGTAGCGCGCACAACACGAGTAGTTGACGAGCAAGCTAGGCCTTGGTCCCCTTGTGGACTGTCGCGCCAACAATTATTATTATTTCTAAAACAGACCATGTCTTAATGTGCTTTATCAATTTTAATAATAAATTGAATCGAATTAAATTAAATTGAAAAAAAAAATCCAATTACTGGAGAGTTAAAAGTAAGTGCACGAATTTAACAAAACAAGCTTTCAAAATATTAATTGTTCGTAGGTCAAGTTCTAAATTTTTTGAAATTTTAAGCAATTTAATTTTTTATTTAATTATCGTCCTGCTTTATAAACACTTTAGTGGAATATATTGTGCAATGAGCTTCCGAGTGCATATTCAGTTTAGATTATCGATGTAATGCTGATTTTTAAAGCACGTTTATTATGATTTGCATGGTGTATACCTTCTTCTATAGCCAACATGTATAGCATGCTCTACAAGGGGTTGATCATAGTTTTCATTCAAAGAATGCAGAATGGTAAGGCAATCTAACAATTGTTACCAGCCACATACTTGGATTTTCATCTGTATCGAGTATTATTTTAAGAGCAGCATAATTATCATTATCGACAGTAAACTCATCAGTTGCCTGATTGAATGTGTGAATGGATGTACATATGCACGATAGTCATGCACTCGTACCATAGCTCAATGTTGCACTTTAGCTTCAACCAGCAGAAGTTGCTTAGAAAAGCATTTTTATCATTTCCATGGGAGTGTAGAATCCATATCGAGAGATATGCTTATAATTGTACATAATAATTATTTAATTCCGCTTCAATGTTTTTCTCATCGTGTCTTGTGCTCTTTAGTTTCAATTATTAAAATCAAACCCATCACTGCATATTGCAATGAGCAGGGTTTCTGTGTTAAGTGTTCCCCCATGTGGGTCGAAGTGAATTGTGCCTGGCAGGGTGTTAGGCACGAGGAATTGCCTCGGTTTTAATTTATTAATTCAGGCAATGTTTTTCCTCTCATATAGAAACCAGATATGTAGATGAGGAAAATTTCAGTAAGAAAAAAAGTTGCATTCTCGTCTAGCGTGCATGTAATCTTATTAACTAGCACTCAGAGCAAAAGGTCCCTTGTTTTTGTTTTATTAGCCAAACTGAATCGATATTTGAAGTGGTGGTGCAATATTTAATTTTATGTTTTATCTTTTTAAAAAAAATGCTGTGCACAATACATATTTTTGTACATGTATTGAGGAAATGCAATCAGGATTTTATAAATTGAATGCAATGGACAAAGCCCAAGCTTCTAAAACAACTTCTCCTGTTTTGTGCTATTGTCTCACTTGAGTGTAAATGACTTTTTTTTGCGGCTTTGAATGGCTGAAATTTATAATAGAACCGCTCTCATAGTCAGTTTACTTTCATGCCTGAAATTTTCAGGAAATAGACTGGTGCTCATATTGACTCTGGGAACAATATCAATCTAATCTCAAGTGATTTAAATTAGTTTCTTTTTCTAATGAAGAACCTCACTTTTTCTGTCGATGGCGGTAAATTAAACAACTACTTTCCTGCAGCACAATGCTTTCAGCCTTTAGCAACAATAACATTTAGCGACTGATTTCACCGCAGTCTATACGCGAAATTATCGTTTTGGTTGGTCGTCAAGACGATAGTCATTCGAAAAGTTACGTGATTACAGCCCTGGCGATAATTCCTCTCTACGTGCCGACTCCGAATGAGGCTCATCGTTATACTGTTTTTGACGTACGTAGGGTGTGACCTTTCTAGGTTCACTTCCGATAATGGATATTTCTATGCAGCAGGTGTGCTTTTGTTATACATTCTGGTAAGAAAAATAATTTTTTTGAGTTGTTGACAACACTCAAACTTCGGTGTTCGGTGTTCGGAAAGAACTGTAGGTCCCTTCTACTCGTGAAAGAACAGTAGCGCGCACAACACGAGCAAGTGAGACCCCGGTCCCCTGTGGACTGTCGCGCCATACAGTCATTATTATTAAGAAAAATAATTTATCGTTACAGATTTTAAGCTTACGAATAAACACAGTCCTTAAGTTTCAATCACTCCCCGATCGAACCCTTAAAACATGCTAATTTTCTCTTTGGAAATAAATATCAGTAGCTTAAAATAGATGAAAGTCTAACTACATTTCCAGGCGTTGCCAAGCAAGAAGTAAGCGTCGCGGGTAATTAACTGCTTCTCCATCTGCATTAAAAATACCTTCGATATTCGTGAATTTGTTGTCACTCACCATTATTGTTTAAAGATTGAAACGAAGAGACGACCTCTTATTGCGTACATATTTATATCGTGCAGTTGTTTATAGAGCTGAGTAAGAAATTGCTTCGCCTTTAGTTGTATCTTCACAACAATATGTGTGGAAATATGTTACAGTTAAGGAGATGTAACATACTAATAAATCTAAATTGAGTTAAAGTTTCGACACTCAAAGCATTTATTAACGGCTTCAATAATAACTTTCCGTCTAACATAAGAGTTATACGACACTTTTTAGCAAAAGGAAGTAAAATAAATTTACATTCGCCGGAGAATCTGAGTTAGAATAGAACAAAATAAAGGGTGATTTTTTAAAAGTTGTAGAAGAAGTTGTGGTCGCCGTGGCGTAGTGGGTAGAGTGCGACGCTCACACGCCGAAGGGTCTAGGTTCGACTCCCAGTTCAACACCAATTTTTCTAATATTTCACGGCACCACCTCTTTCGAGCTGCTGACAACACCCAAAGAGTAATAACTGTCTAAGAAAGCTTTTCAAATTTCGCCGTTCGGAGTCGGCAAAAAACTGTAGGTCCCTTCTACTCGTGAGAGAACAGTAGCGCGCACAACACGCGAGTAGCTTATGAGCAAGCTAGGCCCTGGTCCCCCTTTGGACTGTAGCGCCAACAATTATTATTATAGAAAGTTTTTCAAAAACTAACAGATAATATTCAGAAAAATGCATGAAGTCTTTATTTGAATCGATAATACGGTCCATATAATTTAATGCTTGAAGATTATTTCATGCAATTGTTGACCTTAAATGCGCCTCAAATGGTCCATCCGCTTAGCCCAATCTTGACATACTCTTTCCAACTTTCGGCCCGTATCTCACGAATAAGTGCTTCAATGTTGTCTTCCAATGCATCAATTGAAGTAGAATTGTCTGTATAGACATGAGCTTTAACATAGCCCCACAAAAAATAGTATAAAGGCGTTAAATCGCATGATCTAGGCGGCCAATTGACCGATCCCGAACGTAAAATTAATTGTACACCGAACTCGCATCTCAATAAGTCCATTGTTTCGCGTGCTGTGTGGCATGTGGCACCGTCTTGTTGAAACCACATCTCGTACAAGTCAAGCTCTTGCATTTTGGGCAAAAAAAAGAGATAGATATCATCTCACGGTAGCGCTTACCATTCACAGTTACGTTACGATTCGCATCATCTTTGAAGAAGTACGGTCCAATGATGCCACCAGCACATAAACCGCACCAAACTGTGACTTTTTCTGGATGCATTGGTAGCTCTTGCAATGCTTCTGGCTCCAAAATCGACAATTCTGTTTATTTACGTACCCATTGAGCTAAAAATGAGCTTTGTCCATTTTTGACCATAAAATGGAAGAAGCGCGCGATGAACTGTCTTAACAGAGCACGTATTTTGATAATAAAATTCAATTATTTTGCAAGCGTTGTTCGTTTTTAAGATGATTCATGGTCAAATTATAGACCAAGCTGAAAATGTTTGACAGTGAAACAAAACACGAAACGTGCGTCAGCTGTTTAAACTAGTGTTGCCAAAAAGATAATAGCTAAAAAATCACCCTTTATAAAGTAAAACAAAAAACTTCATGAGTACAAAAGGTTTTCACATCAAACAACACCTTTCTTCTTCAATATGAGATAGAGTTCTGCAGAAGTATAAATACTACTTTCTTTAAAATTAATCGATTGAGTGAGTATAGATGCATCCATGATATGCATACAGATGCGATTTACATAGAGAATATTATTACCCATCTGCTAGTGTGTCAATAAAATAAAAGCAAAAAAAAAAGAAAACTAGACAAGAGGAAAAAGTTAAAATTGCACTGAAAGCAATTAAAAATCGAGAAAATTCAATCGGAAAATCTAATTCGATTGAAACGGCCGGTAGAAGCTATGGCAGCCGTTGCATTAGAGCTGCTACCGTCCCTCAAGGATTTTTTTCTCACTTCTCTACACATCCACATAAAGAGAGAGAGACTGTTGTATTGAAGCATACTTTCATGAGAAGGGAACAAAGAAAAATTAATGACGAAAACCAAAAAGAAAAATAAATTCAAATAAATGGGAAAATGGCAAAAGAGACAAAAATCGGAAACATAAACGTTATATTAATTTTCTCTTCTCTTCTATTTGCTCTTGCAATTCTTCTTGTACAGTTAATTCCGCTACCACAATCGAAGAATGCTGGCATCGTTTTTTTTTATTGACGTCTGAAGTTTTTAATCTTATTAAGGACGACGTCTATCATGAAATTATTCGTGGAGTGGTAAAATGAAAGTAATAAATAGTAAATTACTATTTCTGACTGACATTCTTTTCCAATTATATACACAATTTTTGGACTCGACTTAAGTAAGGCCAACAATTATGAATTCTCGGGCCTTACTTTGTAGGCACGAGTTTTGTATGATAACTTGTAAACATTTAAGAGCCAATTAGGAAACTTTGAGAATTAAAAGAGCACACTTACCTACATAGATCGCTTTTTAGAAATGACAATAATGCTAAGACGGCCCTGAACAGTTTCTTATTTTTGTCTTCCATGAAGTTTTGACAGAATATAATTGTATGGAGCGACTGTCCACAGGGTGACCAGGGCCTTGCTTGGTCATCAACTACACGTGTTGTGCGTGTCCCGCGAGTTTATTGCCGACTCCGAACGGCGATGTTTTGAGAAGCTTTTTCTTAGACAGTTATTACTCTTTGAGAGTTGTCAGCAGCTCGAAGAGGTGTTCAGCCGGGAATCGAACCTAGACCTTCGGCATGTGAGCGTCGCACTCTACCCACTACGCCAAGGTGGCCAGACAAAGATCGTTATCTTTTCTTAATTAGCCATGAATTCGGCACAGACATAGGATCTGTTGAATTAATGCTGCTACTGGCTCCTACCTTTGTGTAGAATCCATCAATAGATGCAGATAAACTCAATTACTGGAATGGACGACGTATTGATGAAACAGAAACGCCAGGATAGTGGGTTGCTCGTCTTAAATCGGCTAAGTGCGAGAATTACACTGAAGAAAAGAAATGTTCAAGAAGTTCAAAATTACAAAAATTCATAAACAAGGTAAACCATATTCTACTGAAATAAAAAAAAAACATGGTCGTAAGATATCAGGTCTTCTAAGGATAAGCCACCATTATATTTGTATGAATTGAACCGTTGAAGCTTACCGGAGGTTAAAAGCAGAGCAGATAACGATGATTCCAAGGTTGGAAGAAAGTTAGGTCTAGGAAAAATATAAAATAAAAATAGCGTTGTACAAAATGTAGAAAACATGGAATTACACAGATATGAATGTACTATCCAGGTGACTTCTAATTTGCGTCGAGGGGTAAGATTTAATGAATGGGCATTGATATAATGAAGAAGGAGAGATTGTGTTTATCAGGACTTCCGTTCCAATGAAAGAGTGTAAACCTTGCTTTTTTCAAACTGATGCCCAAAACAAAAGGAAGCAACAAAACACGTTGAATAGTTTATTGTCAAACACTACAGAATATTGTGGCGCAAAATTTGACACAGATAACAGTGCCAGCAGTTTCAGCTTAAAATGGAAAACTCTAGTCCAGAATAGAATTCCAAATATATTAAGTCCGATTGACAACAATAGAAGAAGACGTGTCAAAACACGTGCAAGCTTATGACTATCCAAAATGAACTCAACAATTAAAAAGACCGGTATAAGACCGAGAACTTAGTTTTAGTGACACCCAGAACTATTCCAAAAAAGATTACTGAATGTATATTGGTTATGTTGTTCATTTCTTGATTGTTTCTTGGAGTTTTAAATTGTTTTCGAGCAATGAAATACTGTGATCAAACAAATAACAAATAATTAACCTTGGAAGTTGGATAAAAACAGAACAAATGACTGTTTGTTTAATTGTGTACTTATTTAGTTTTCATGCAAATCATCTAAACATGTAAATATATACTCCAAAAGCTCAAGGGCATGTTATTCAACAAAAAATGCAGAAAGATGTGACTTATAATATAAAACAACCCCCACAATGTTTTAGGTGCTCAGAGGGCTCCTTCACTAATGAACTATTAATTTGTGGTACGGTGGAAAGTCTGCCGAAAATATTCGCCATATCCATTATACCACGGGGGGTCGGGGGTTGATTTCTAATTCTAATCGATAACTAGAAAACATCGCAATTAAAATACTGAAATACTCCTCTCGTCTCTCGCTCACACCGCTCCGGAATGACTCCGGTATCGATGTGCCCACCACATAACCAGCAGCAGGACTCGTACGTAGTCCTATATCGTCCGTCGTTCGCTCCGTTCACTCACTCACACTTCGACACGGCACGCACCAAAGAAATAGATTTTCAGGGGCCATTTGTTTTAATTGAAATTCTAGTACGAAATTCAAATAATAATCTTGTTTTCCCGGCACCTAGCCCCGAAAGTTGTGTTTATGTTTGTGCATGCACTGCACACGTGTGTGCGGATGGACGTGAATGTGTGCGCTCATATGAGTGGGCAGGTAGGGGGGAGAGAACGCTGCGAATAAATTGGGAAAAGGCTGAGGTACACTATACACACTCTACTTCCGTATTCCCTCTTGGTTATATGAATGTGAAAGGGTTGCGAAAAGGGACCTTTCTACTGCCCGTAAATCTATATTTGATGATGCATGTTTGTTACCTCACCTTTCTGTGAGCCTTCGTATACTCGTACTAGTGCATTGAAGGTCCAGAGCCAGACCATGTGGCCTGCCGGAGGTGTGATTGCTTGGTGGGAGACGGAACAGAAGGCGATGAGGACAAAATATCCGAAATAAAGATTTTATACGAACGTTGGACGTAGGTTTTTGCCGCGTTGACACCAGCATCATCTAGCATCATTGGCATGGCAACGGCATGGAAGTGCCTCTGGGTGTTGTTCTAGTACATCGCATAAGGAATCGAAGTTTAACAGCAACTCCTCCCCGTCGTCGTTGGTGTTGCTGCTGATGCTTCTGCCGCTGCTGCTGCTGCTTGATGGTTGCTGGGTGAGGTGATGTTGTATTTTTCTTTCCCTTATTGCTGGTGCACTGCAGGAATGTCGTTAATTTTAGTCACACTTTGCACATCCACACCTAATATGATATGATGGTGTAGCACATTCGCTTCGATGAAAGCAAACAACATTATAGACAAAGATGTGCGTGCATGCAAGAGGTAAAGGTACCTACTATATTTAAATATATGCATAGGTAGGATCTAATATTTTTTTTCCTCCGATGGACATAAACTTGATAATTGGTTTAGGCAGTGTACTTTCCTCTGCGCAGGCTCTGAGTGATACTCTATTTTGTTGTGACATAATTTTCATGTCTATCGGGATTCTAGTTATCATTACTTCGCGCATTCGTGTCAAATCGAACGGTTTAAAAGGTTCAAGTATAAGCAATTCAAAAGTCACCACGCCACGAAATCAAAGTCAGAGCGAGTCAAACAGAAACACATGTATAGGACACGCGATTATAGTGACATAGAACCCGGTCCCATGTGGCATGTAATTCTTACCTGACAAAACCAACCCATTCGGGGTCTACAGAACGATCCTGAGCCAATTGTTTTTTTATGTGCGTTGTGCATTTAGGGTTGGAATTCACTTCATTTCATTTGATTGATGGGCTCACATAGCACTTGAAAACAGGGAATTGTATTTTCAAAATTGTAATTTAATTTGATATTTTTACGGTTTCAAAAGGTTTTCTACTGCTACTACTTCGAATTCATATATTGGAATCAAAACAATTCCGTTCTAAAGTGAATTCACCCTTGGCATCACACCAGTATACTCCGTGAACTACGACAACAAGACAATGTGCGTGCTATTGTTTTTTTCACAAGTGGAAGAGCCCTACAGTCCCTTGCTGACTCTGAACGGCGAAGTTTGAGAAAAATATACAACTTTGTTAGCATTTCGAATGAAGTGGTTCGCTCCTGGAATCTGACCTGGCACCTTCGGCGTACGATTTTCGCACTCTCTCGTCCCTCTCTTCTCTTGATTCTACGCAAGAAAACAGTGATCAACTAACCTTTTCCGATCGTGTCCCTACGCCGTTTATTTCTAATCCCCCTAGGGAGACAAAAACCATGGAAAATCTCTGAAACCAACGATTGCCGTCAATCATTTTTATTAAAAAGAATTGACTATCGAAAGTGTCACTAACATATTAGTATTTGCATATGTTTGTATTTTTTGATACTTGAAAATATAACATTGATAAAAAACGAAAGAACTATGCCTCCAAATGTGTACACAAGTGGAAAGCCAGCTGTGCACTATCTTAAATATATTTTTGAAAAATAAATATGTACCTACTTCGGTCGCTCCCGAGACGTAAACTTATACATTTTGTGGCAATTTATTTAATAGCGTTGAATATTTAGTCATAAAAGCAAATAAATAACGTCGAACAACGCCACAACTTTATTATGAGTGCCACACAAAACAAACAAGATAAATCGAAACATGACTTACTTGAGAACGATGAAAGATGCCGACGTGGCTTTGGAAAGGAAAAAAAATAACAATGCAAATGAAAACAAATACAGCAATTCAATTTAATGGCAAGCATTTCAATAAATATGGCATATAAATAAAAAAAAGAAAAATCGCAACTTTCTCAGGGCCTGTATTTGCGTCCTCATTCCTTGCTCCGATGACTCGCTGGAAAAACAAACACACTATTTCCCTGGGTGAACCCCACTGATTTAATTCGACATCCTGCATATACATACATAGTAAACATACATTACGTAACATGTCGGAATGTATATTCGCATAATCTACGCAGATACAAAAGTATAACAAAAGAATGTAGAAGTGCTATTCGCACCAACAAAATAAATAGATTTGTCCTCGCATAGAGTTCAACGTAATTCTAATTCACATGTTATTCTCTTGGTCGTCCCATTGTAGTTGCGAAAAGTAAGCATATATTCATTGAGAAATTGTATCGCTCCACCGACAGCGGTGACCAAGAGCATCGCCGGAGGTACGAACAGCTCGTGTTTACAACGAACTCATTCATTCATTGATGCACAGAAAATTCTTCTTTCCCAATGTAGTGATGTCATAAGTGAGTAACACTTTGCGGTCAGGTCTCTACGGTTATTTCCCGTGTCTTGAGACGTTTTGTTTTTTTTTTCAGGTGATCGAGTTTAAAAACCAAAATAATTCTTTGAAGATCATGTGCAGGGTGTTTGTATATTTTGTTTGATTTAATCCCGATTACATAATCAAAGCGTTGAGGGCATTCACTACCTTCCCACATCGTTTTATATTGGGACTTACGATTCGGTTAAGATCTAGGGAAAAGTTGACACCAATGTCTTTATATTTCAGAGAAATTTAAAAAATTAAAAAGAGTAACTCCCGCTTTTGGGAGAAATGTCTTGAAAGCCAACATTTGTATTAATCGCTAAAATTGTAGCATACGAGTTCTGTTCAATGCCTGGCTTGTTGCATAGATATTCAATTGTAGGTAACAACAGTGGTCGCCGTGGCGTGGGGGGTAGAGTGCGACGCTCACACGCCGGAGGGGTTAGGTTCGACTCCCAGTTCAACATCAATTTTTCTAATATTTCACGGCACCACCTCTTTCGAGCTGCTGACAACACTTAAAGAGTAATAACTGTCTAAGAAAGCTTCTCAAATTTCGCCGTTCGGAGTCGGCAAAAAACTGTAGGTCCGCTGTAGGTTCTCACGAAAAGACTAAGGGCTTCCCCACCCGCTTTTAGTAACGTCCATGTTTCCGCACCATAGAGTGGGACTGGGATAATCAAGCTGTTATATAAAGCCAGTCTAGTCCTTCAAAAGAGGGCCTTATTACTCAATTGCCTCTTAAGCCTAAAGAAACAGCGATTGGCAAGAGTGATTCTGTGTTTGATTTCGGTACAGATGTTGTTGTCCCTGTTTACTGCGCAGTCTAGGTAGACGAAGTCCCTAACTACCTCGAAGTTTCTGGTGCCTAGTGTAACGTTCTGTTCGGGACGTTGATGTTGTGTGTCCTTTCTTGATGACAGCATGTACTTTACTTAGCTGCTTCCGCTTCAATGCCAGCAAACCTCATTGACGTCTAGCTGTGTTCGTCCAATCACGTCAATATTATCAGCGTAAGCTAGCAATTTGTGGCTGCAGTGGCGTGGTGGGTAGATTGCGACGCTCACACGCCGAAGATTCTAGGTTCGATTCCCGGTTGAACACCTCGAATTTTTTACGGCACCATCTCTTTCGAGCTGCTGACAACAGTCAAAGAGTAATAACTGTATAAGAAAGCTTTTCAAACTTCGTCGTTCGGAGCCGGCAAAAAACTGTAGGTACCTTCTACTCGTGAGAGAACAGTAGCGCGCACAAATGGTCCCCCTGTGGACTTCCGCGCCAACAATTATTATTATTATTAAACTAGCAATTGAACTGATTTTTGGAAGATCGTGCCTCTGGTGTTGATCTTCTCGAGGATGATGTTGAAAAAAGCCTTGCATGATGGAATACAACACCTTTTCGATTTGTGAATTCGGGCCGCTTTTCTTTAACTGCATTGTTCAATTTTGTTAGTTGTTTAATGTAGACATCTGAATTGATCGTTCGGTTTCGTGGTAAAAGTAAACAGTTCCTTTGTAATCCCACCAAACTAATAACATAACATTTTTTTGACGAATGTTTGCCTTTGATGTTGTTTGAGTTGGTTCACCTGGCACGATCTTTTCCGATTGACATTGTTAACAACCCATTTTGTATCACCAGTTATCAATCGTTTTAAAAATAGATCATTTTCATTAGGTTTTTTTCCCAAATCGCAAATGCTAATGCGTTGTGTTGAATAATTTTCTTTTACTTGATGAGGAACCCATATATCGAGTTTTCGTACATAGCGAAGTTGTTTTAAGCGATTTTCCTTTGTATGTCACACATGAAGTTTCTCTGCAATCTCATGTGTTGTATTGTAATGACCCGAATCGATTATTGCTTTGATTTGTTCGTCATCAATTGCAACTGAACGACCAAAAAAGTGAAAAATCACCAGAACGAAATTTGGCAAATCAATTTTGACACTGCCTTTCTTTTAAAGCTTCGTCACCATAAACGGCGCATAACCTTTTGTGAGCTTTAGATGCAGTTTTTCCTTTCTGGAAATAAAAAAAAACATAATTTGACGGAAATGTTCGTATGTATGACGCCAAACAAAAACTACACAACAGATCAAGAATTTTTTCCTGTTTGACAGTTGACGTACCAACTATCAAATAACAAAATGTGCTTAACATTTCGATTACAAAGACAGTACATGCATTCGCATATATACCTGCACGCCCTACATATTATGCAAGTATCTACCTTGCAACCGAAGTTAAAATCAAACTCCTGCCACAATCTTGAAGTCACACGAATCCGGGTTCATGTTTGCAAAAACTATTCCATCTCTACACACATACATATAACACACTTGCAAAATATAACCCCAAATTACCTGTTACATTGAAACGATAATTCATGAAAATAATCGTCGATATTAAATTCCATTCCAATTTTCAACACAGCCAGTCGTCGGCTGTGTACACAAACACATGAGCGTATTCAGTAAAAAATGATCAACGGATTCATACATTTGTACACTTGCCGATGTGTATATATTTAATTCGAGCTAAATGCGAACAGCTGCATGCAAGTTGCAAGTAGGAGAAGTGCCACGATCCATCCCGATGAAGAGTTGTATTTCCTCTTGCGTTAAGTATATCTTTTCTCGATTATCCTAAATATACATTTTTAGTAGAAGTAATTGTGTTTTTGGTTGTTTTACTCTATCTCTGGCTTAGGCGGTATATACAGTGTACACAGGGATACAGCTGTTTACTTATGATTAACTTTTCCAGAAATTTGTTAGCTCATAGCTCTTTATCACATCTGTTCATAAGACGTGATCTTGGCAGAGAGTGAAATGCATAAATCTTCAAAACAAATTGGTAGATGTAAGCAGAGGTTTTGATTAAGAATTTCAGCAGTTTACAGCGAAGGTCATCAGTTTAAATAAGAAAGTTCAATATCCGAAACCCAACTACAAGCAGAAGAACACAGACATTGCATCCAAAAGGCGAACAAACGAAGTTACACTCAAATTATCCAAAAGAATGCACTGTGCTGCACGCCACCCGAGAATTATACGTTCAAGGCCCGGCTAGCACGAACACATGACAAACACACCATTTCCATTCAGTAGTGGACTATACGACAACAAAAGGAGCAATCAAATATCTTTCAGGTTATGGACATGGTAATCAATAATAAAATAGGACCTTTGAATTCTATTGCGAGATCTACGTTCGCTTCCTTTTTCTACAACACCAACCTAACGCTCGGTTTCGCATTCGCATTCGCATTCGGATTCGCATTCGCATTTGATTCCAAACAGCAGTAGCAGCAACATCACCACTCAACCCACACACTAGCGTAATCCTCTCCCGCACAAAAAACCCACAAACATGCGAAAGCGTTATAGTGTGTGCAGATAAATTCATTTTGTTTCGTTCTATAAAATATACAATTCTGTCCACTTTTACCACTGCAAATGTTGTACTCCGAATTTGCAATAGCAAGCCGAGGAGCCGGAGGTGCTGGAAGTGGTGGGGGTTGCCTGTTCGGTAGATGTTCCCCTGTTAATTTTTTTTCTTTTCCACATCCCTACCACTACAACTATTCTGTGCTTCTTGTGCGCCCGGTGATGCTGGTGTGATTGGCGTTGCTACCATCATCGGCGATGCCGGAAAGGGTTTTGTTTTGAAATCGATCCATTTTCTCCTCCGAATTACCATATCCGATAGATATGTGTTCTATGACTATACCTCTTTGGTCTACGTACGTGATGGAGTCGGACACACAGCCTACTACTCTGGAGAATGACCTCGTAGACTTATATTTCAAAATTAATATAAATCTCCCATCCGTCCCTCACATTCTATATGTGTGCGCACGAGAAGCTGTATTACTAACAAGAGCAACATGCAAGTACTAGCGGTGCCGTTCACGACAACGACATCGGCAGCGCCGGCGACTACGACGATGACGATGAGGATGACGATGACGACGACGACTCCAATCGAAATTATACTCGATTCCCGAGAGCTTCGGCTCCCGATTGCTGCGCTTCTGTTTTATGTTTGATAGAACACCATCGGTAAACCTGGAGAGAGTGAGAGAAGTAGTAGTAGAAGCTTTGTCGTTTACGTCGCTGTGCATAATGCTCACTTTTTGTGTGTGTGCGTGTGTATGTGTGTGCTTTTGAGCTGGTCTATGGTGGACAAAAAACTTCACCCTCATGTGCGAGTGCTGGAGATAGCCCTGCTATGAGAATTCATGAGAATACTGGCCCAGCGACTTTCGCTGCTTTCAAAAGGGATATTTCTAAACAGGAACGGGAATAGGGCAAAGCCCCATCGCCGAAGTTGACTGATTCGAAACAGCAGGAGAGCATCACATATGGTGACAGTGCTGTTTCTTGGTTGCTTTGTGCTCCTCCGCCAAAGGGTTGAATTCTGAAAATGGCCTAAAGGATGTGTTGTGCGTCGTCATCGTTATCGACGTCGTAATCGTCCAGCTAAACATCACCATCGCCTCAGTCATTATCATCAGCAGCATAGCGTCGATAACAATGTGCACTTACAATACATGTGTGTGCATACATGCATATGGGTTGTGGCCTCTCGGGACAGGACGATGTGAGTTGTAAATTTGATAAAAGCCTCTTTCATGGGCACGGAGTATGGAACGATTTTCAATTACGATTTAATTACCGTCTTAGTATCCTTGTTGTTAGCCCATCGTCCATCGTCAACCGAATCAGGTATTTTTGCTTTTACTTCCTGCGCTTATTTATTTATTATTTTACTTTCCTTTTTTTGTAATAAGTTTGGAATTATGTGTATTCGTTGTTTTTATCGCACCACATTGAACACACCTGCTGGTGATGAGAACAGCTCCTTGGCTCGCTCATTCGTCCTTGTTCTTTCTTCTTAAATGTTATAACTTTGATAATAATTCACGAGAATGTGTGTGTATCCCTACAGAGTAATCGCAATTTATTGCTCCATGTATCATAATAAAATATTATTTTTTTTATCCTCCAGAAGATGTATGTAAGGACGTGTGTATAGACGTACCCACATTTCTGTTCTTCAACGTTTCTGATTTTTTTTCGTGCTTAATGTGAGAAGCGGAGCATACAAAAATTGTATACATACATTATTCAAAATTATTTAAAAAGTTTTTCACCGTGGTGAAACTACTACTGAGTCGTTCGGTTTCCTTGAGTTCGGCGAAGACGAAAATGAAACAATTTAGAGGCACAAGCCACGCTACAATGTTGCGCGGGTATCGCTGCCGAAGTCTTACGTATGAACATATGTATGTACGTATGTATTTGAAAGAAACGTGTAAGTTTCGTACAGACTATAAACTTGTCGCAAGAAACTGATTTTCGTTTTATACATTACATCTGAGACGTTAATAAATATAAACGATCGAGTGACTTAAAAACATCGCTGACAGCGTGACGCTCGTGGCTCTGTATTCCCAGGTTGCAAAAGTAACCATTTTCTGCTTTTGCACAGCATAGGCAGTGCTGCGAAATACAATTGTGTAATTATCCCATTTCCTGACCAACCAAGGATGAGTCAATCACCCATAAACATCACTTCGGTGCACTCAACAGATTATGGGTTCAGTTTCATATCCGGTGGCAGATGTACGTGTGAATCTTTTCTTCAGTTCAATGAGAAACATTTGCTGCAAGATTGCCCCGCTCAATCAGAGACGTTTTGGGTCAAGGACCCAGTGCGGTGCGGTTAATCAATAAATTGGAAAACAAATACATTTCAACGGCTGATTGCTGCATTATTTTCACTTTCAATATCTAACAAAAAAACGTCATCTCACGCTCATCCTGAAAATGGAGCAAAAAATGAATTCTACGCCCAGTCAAAACCAAAGTGAAACATTTTTACATACAATTGAGTACCCAAAAGGCGAGGTGTGGCGTCCTCTCCCCAAAACGTTTAGACTTCACAGACGTCTCACACGCTAGACGATAGCCATCATCCAAACATACCACACCGACTGCCGGTGTACACATACACCCACTGCCGCGCCATCGTGCAGTTGTATATGCGTATAAATGTATTGCCTGGGTGCTTCATGACGCTGACACTGACGCCGAGGACGGCTTCATTTGATGTATTTCATTTAAAATGCAAAATATAAATATTAAATATTTGAGTGTATGTGTTTGCCCACAATTGCTGTGTTTAAAAGTTTTCCTATTTTCTATATGTTTACGGGTTGGTGTGTTTCTTTCCTTTTTCAATTCCAATTGCAATTGCTGCGGAGTCAATGCTGGGGGGATATGGGGATAAGGCGGCGAATATTTCAAGGGTTGGTCTCAGATGGGTTGAGGTGGTGCATTTTCTTAATTGCTTTCGAGCACTGTGTGAAACTGTTAAAATGTGTAACAAAAGTAGCAATTCTTCTTCTGTGCTGCCCCCCATGAGATGATGATGTTCATCGTGGTCTGGGGGGCAACCAAACGAATGATGAAAATATAAAGGACGGGGTATGTTAATTCTGGCGGTAACAGATGAGTGTTACACACCTACCCGGTTTACCTCGGCGCTTGGGATTCCATATGCACATGCCGTTGACTCAAATTATATAACTTAACAAACGCGGACAGGAAGTCGATTTATGTGTGATAAAACGAAAAAGGGTTGTTTTCTAAACGGATATTGTGCGCCCGTACAGGATTGTAAGTTCACCGAGTAAGTGTACCTAGTTGTCGTTGGTGGTGCTGGTGGTTGTGGTGTGTAGTAAAGCATGGTCGGGCTGCCGGTCGGCAAGTACAAAGAAGCAGTACTGCAACTCTTTTTTTATTACACATGCAATTGCTACAATAGTCAATTGAGAAAGACGAATAAAATTTAATGTGCAAGGATATTTCGTTTGAGAACATAATAAAACATAAAGTCGACTACTTAGTCTCTGATTGCACACACACACACACACACACGGATACACACGACTCAAGCTCAACCGCTCGCGTCCCATCATTCGTACTGACTCTTGCTTTGCGCACCCTGTGCCCCTTTCTTTCTCTCTCTCATACCCTCTCTTGCACTATCCTCCTTTGATATTCTGTGGGAACTACTAGCGTTTCTCGTTCCTTTTATTATATTTTACGTCTGTATTTTATATTCTTTTTGGTTTTGTTATTTTTGTGTTTACCTCCCCTGAAGGTTTTGTTACTTTGAATTTGTTGCATTTTGTTTATTACTTGCAGTGTAATTGTTTTAGTTTTGTGCTAAAATCAACCATAAAACGACGAACGTAAAAAGTTGCCTTTTACTTTGTGGAACTTTGTGTTTTAATAGGTTACTTAGATTGGAATATGTTTCAGATTCAGCCCAGAAACGGGTTTGATTAATGACTTCGGGAGAGAAGTCATTTGCAGTGATAGTATACTTGCGAGCTGTGAGGAGGCGACATTTTAGATGGCAAGCGCATTGTTTTGCGACCTGTTTTCATGGTTTTTACGAGCGACACGCATCGCTTCTGAATGTTCCATTAACTCCTCTATCAAATATGGTTTCTAAAATTTATGCTCCTACATACCAAATGCGGTTGACTAAATCGAGGCTGTAATATTCTATTCAGCAGTAAAATAGGCAAGACACCCATACATTCTGTCGATTAAAATGTAAGCATTAAAGTGAGACATGGAAATGTGAACAGGATGGAAGCGACGGTCGGCAAGTCCAGGATCTCGGCCTCCAGGAATTTAGGGAAAACAATATTCAGTTATTTTGTTTTGCAGAAATCTGGATGTATTCCATTTGCTCACTCTCACATAATGAGTTCTTTGGTGTCGTGCTGCATTCGATAGGATATGATCTGAAACCAAATGTTGCTTAAGGTAAGTACGAGGGCGTTCAATATATTTTCGGTATCGATATGAAGAAGTATGCGAATTCAATTTAAATTGTTATATTTTTCAATATAATCTCCCCTAATATCTATGCATTTGGTTCATCTTGAGATAAGCTTTTTTCAACCCTCAAAAATATAAATTTCTTCTTTCTCTGTAAAATACCCATTTATTGCCGACTTGAGTTCTTCATCATCCGAAAATATCTTTCCATGAAGACATTTTTTTCAAATCCGGAAACGGGAAATACTCACTAGGGGCAAGGTCTGGACTATAGGGTGGGTGTTGGATTTCTCCGAAACCACAATCTTGCGCATCAGCCATGAAAACTCGCGCCGCTGCGAGTTTACCCCGTCTCTTCTCTTTAATTTCCTCTCGCAAATTATGCAAAGTGGAAGCGTAGGATGTGGCATTGATGGTTTCACCTTTTTTTAAACTCAATGAGGAAGATGCCCAAAAAAACTCTGGCCATAAGCTTCTCGGCAGATGGAGTAACTTTAAACTTCTTCGGGGGTCTGTTCCTTTTTTATGACACTGCATGGACTCTTGTTTGCTTTCACGGTCATAGTGGTGAACCCATGTTTCGTCCTCAGTAACAATTCGATTCATAACACGGTCCACGTTCTCACTACATATCTCCAAAAGCTCTCTACAGCATGCGATTCTCACTTTTTTCTGAGGCGCTGTGAGCATTCGTGGCACCCACCTTGCACTGACCTTTGAAAGGTTAAGATGGTCATGAAGAATGGTGTGAATGGTACCAGTTGAAAGCTTGGTGATCTCTGCCATCATTTTCACCCTCATTCGGGCATCCTCAAGAACAAGTTTTTCGACTTTTTTGATGCTTTCTCCCGTACAAGTAGTAGCCAGGGCGCCGGAGCGGAAGTCATCTTCAATGTCTCCTCTGCCTCTCTTGAACTCACACCACTTTTGCACAGTTGATAATGAAGAAGCGAAACCCTGGTAAAAAGCCACCACCTCTTCATTAATAGTTTTTTGACTTTATCCTTGCTTAGTGAGAAATTTAATTACAACGCGATGCTCAATTTTCACCATCATCGTCTCAATTGCTTTATGATTTTGTTTAACTAGAGATAAAACGCGAATTATTAATTATTAAGATTTATTAATTTTCCATGAATGCACTAAAGAAATAATATTACTTGAAAAATATGTTAATTTTTATATATAACCACAGCTTCAACCCGTTACCGAGAGTATATTGAACAAGCTTAAAAAAGTTGCGGAGTTTTAAAGTGTAACTCTGCGGAATGCTTTGTCTAAACGGTTAGAAAAAAGGTCTGTACAAAGATGCGAAAGGCAGAAATATTGATCGATTCTACAGCAACATAATGACCCCAAACATAAGAGCAAAGTGGTTAAAGAATTTTTCCAAAGCAATATAGTTCAAGTTATGGAGTGGCCACTTTAGTCTCCGGACCTGAATCCCATTGAAAACCTTTGAACAGAAAAAAGTCTGCAAATGAAGAAAAACCCAAAATTACAAAACTGCTATGGGATGTTGTGCAGGTTGCGTGGAAGAATATCTTTGTTCAGCGATGTCAGGCCTTAGTCGACTCCATGTCACAACGTTGTGATGCTGTACTTAAAAATAAAGCTTATACCAGCAAGTACTAATAATAATTATTGTTGGCGCGACAGTCCACAGGGGGACCAGGGCCTAGCTTGCTCATCAACCACTCGTGTAGTGCGCGCTACAGTTATCTCACGAGTAGAAGGGGCCTACAGTTTTTTGCCGACTCCGAACGGCGAAGTTCGAGAAGCTTTCTTAGACAGTTATTACTCTTTGAGTGTTGTCAGCAGCTCGAAAGAGGTGGTGCCGTAGAAAATTCTAGGTGTTCAGCCGGGAATCGAACCTAGACCCTTGGGCGTGTGAGAGTCGCACTCAACCTACTACGCCACATCGACCACAAGTACTGGCCTAATAAAAAAAATGAAAACAAGAAACTTTACTAATCCTTTGGCTTTTACTTCATATTCATGCATTTTTGATCCTGGTGATATTATTTTGCACACACCGAAATTCGGTGTTATTCCGGATAACGGGCCTTTTCAGAGGTCTGAATGCACTTTTCTTATGTTGTTTACGGGTTTTATTACTAATGGAATAAGGATGTTGTGCCATAAATTTGTTTACATGGCGGTAGGAAGAAGTTATTAGCAAAAAAGTGACAAAATTGTGGCAAGGTTGAACATGGTGATATTATTTTGCACAGTGTTTTAATTGACAACGTTTTGAATACACTAAATGTCGGTGGCGTGCAGTTGCAATAGTTTAGTACATTGAAAGAAAGGACCCAGTCAGCGAACGCCTCATGACAATCCGCATCAAGGCTAAATTCGGGAACATCAGCCTAATATGCGCTCACGCCCCGACAGAGGAGAAGGATGACAACATCAAGGATGACTTCTATGATCTCCTAGAAAGAACATACGATCGATGCCCCAGCTATGACACCAAGATCGTTCTAGGAGATTTCAACGCTCAGCTGGGAAAGGAGGACATCTTTGCTGGAGTCATCGGTAAACACAGCCTGCACGACAACACATCCGGAAACGGACTCAGGCTGTTGGACTTCGCCTCGGGGCGAAACCTCTCTGTGGCTAGCACGCGGTTCCCACACCTGAACATTCACAAAGGAACCTGGCGATCTCCTGATCAATCAACCGTCAACCAGATTGATCACGTTGCGATCGACGTCAGACACTCCTCCAGTATTCTCGATGTCCGAACCTTCCGAGGTGCAAACATTGACTCGGATCATCACCTTGTTGTAGCCAAGGTAAGAACCCGGATATCGAGAGAGCAACGGAGTCGAGAAAGGCCAAAACGGTTTGACGTCGAAAAGCTACAATCGCAGCTGATTGCTGGGAACTTTGCCGACCGAGTCTCCCGGAAACTCGCCCAGAGTTCGACGCTTCCTGCACTAAGCATAGAAGAAGAATGGAAACGTTGTCAAGAAGCCATCAAAGATGCTGCCACTGATGTGCTGGGTTTCACGTCACCACCCAGAAGGAACCCATGGTTTGACGACGAGTGCAGGCAAGCGCACGCAGCTAAACAAGACGCCTATAAAGCGACGCTGCATCGAACAACGCGAGCTGTTCGTGAACTCTACGAACAGAGAAGAAGGGAAGACAACCGGCTTCTCAGAAGGAAGAAGAAGGAGCATGAGAAGCGCGCGGTCGAGGAAATGGAAAGGTGCTTTGGCAGGAATGAAGTCCGAAAGTTTTACCGAAAGGTAAAACAACTATCCGGAGGATACAAGGTTCGGACCAAGGCCTGCCGGGACCAAAATGGACAACTAGTAGTAGAGTCGCAGTCTGTGCTGAGAATCTGGAAGGATCATTTCTGCAGACTCCTAAACGGCGATGACGACCCAAATCCCGCTGTTAGGCAGAATGTTCCACTCAATTTGGACGATGATAGACAAGCATTCCGTCCCCCCGACTTAGACGAGGTGAAGATAGCAATATCCAAGCTAAAGTCGAACAAAGCTGCTGGAGCGGACGGACTGTCCGCAGAACTATTTAAAGCAGCTGGAGATGACCTGGCTGGGCGCATGCAACAGCTCATCTGTAAGATATGGTCGGAGGAAAGCATGCCCGATGAGTGGAATCTCAGCGTCGTTTGCCCGGTCCACAAGAAAGGAGACCCCTTTGACTGCGCCAACTACAGAGGGATTAGTCTCCTGAACATCGCATACAAGATCCTCTCTGCCGTATTGTGTGAGCGTCTGAAACCATTTGTCCATGACCTGATAGGTCCCTATCAGTGTGGTTTCAGACCAGGGAAGTCCACAATAGACCAGATCTTCACATTACGGCAGATCCTGGAAAAGACCCAAGAAATGCAAATTGACACTCACCACCTATTCGTCGATTTCAAGGCTGCATATGACAGTGTGCATAGAGACGAGCTATACAGTGCCATGTC
Source organism: Eristalinus aeneus (assembly GCA_955652365.1). Taxonomy (NCBI): domain Eukaryota; kingdom Metazoa; phylum Arthropoda; class Insecta; order Diptera; family Syrphidae; genus Eristalinus; species Eristalinus aeneus. Next base: position 77,746,721 of record OY019134.1, on the reverse strand, counting down.
TAGTTTTGGCATTCCTACCAAACTCGTCAGATTGTGTAGGATGACGATGGAGAACTCTCGCTGCTCCGTCAAGGTCGGTACCGAACTCACCGAGACCTTCAATGTCAAAAAAGGTTTTAGACAAGGCGACACACTGTCATGTGACTTCTTTAACATCATCCTCGAGAAGATCGTGCGTAACTCACAAGTCAACACCAGAGGCACGATCTTCCAGAAGTCAGTTCAACTGTTAGCTTACGCTGATGACATTGACGTGATTGGACGAACACAGCGAGCCGTCAATGAGGCGTTTGCTGGCATTGAAGAGGAAGCGGCTAAAATGGGTCTTGCGGTAAATGAGGGCAAAACGAAGTACATGCTGTCATCAAGGAAGGACACACAACATCGACGTCTCGGACGGAGCGTCACACTAGGCAGCAGAAACTTCGAGGTAGTTAAGGACTTCGTCTACCTCGGCTCCGCGGTAAATAGGGACAACAACATCAGTACCGAAATCAAACGCAGAATCACTCTTGCCAACCGCTGTTTCTTTGGGCTCAAGAGGCAATTGAGTAATAAAGCCCTCTCTAGAAGGACTAAACTAGCTTTATATAACAGCTTGATCATCCCCGTCCTACTATATGGCGCAGAATCTTGGACGTTAGCAAAGGCGGATGAGGAAGCCCTTAGTCTTTTCGAGAGAAAAGTTTTGCGTGCGATTTTTGGTCCTGTTTGCGTTGATGGCATCTGGAGGAGAAGATTTAATGACGAACTCTATAGGCTGTACAGCGACATGCGCCTGGTTAAGCGTCTACGGATACAACGCTTAAGATGGCTAGGCCATGTAGAGCGTATGGACACCACTGCTCCGGCCCGAAAAGTCTTTGAATCCGAGCCATTGGGACAACGCAACAGAGGACGACCTAGACTGAAGTGGCGTACACAAGTGGAGAAGGACCTCAACCAACTTGGAGTGCGCAACTGGAGACAGCTGGCGAAAGATCGTGCTGGCTGGAGAGGCATGTTGGTTGAGGCCCAGGTCCACCCCGGACTGTAGCGCCACAAGAAGAAGAAGAAGAAGAAAGAAAGGAAAGCAATGAGTAAATAAACACGTCAATATTCTCAAACAGATAAACAGCCTACATCGGAAGTCTTATAAATGTCTGTTAATTACAAACCCTTTAGGTTCTTATAAATTTTATTTTTTACACTACATTTGGGCAGGTCCTGGTCCTAGTTTTTTACGGCAATTTTGGGTGTTATGACTGTTATTCATTTTCCGAGTAGAAGGGGCTTAAAGTTTATCGTGGATTTGAGTGTGTTATTAGTAACAAGGAGGGTTGCCATAAAAACATTCTAAAAAATTGTTCAGTCTATGTTTCGGACTTAGAATCTCTTACTTTGCCAGGTTGTCTGAAGTTGTGCTGAATATAAATTATTTGGATTAAATACAAGTATACTAAAAATAATTTAATAATTATATGGCGCGATAGTCCACAGGGGGACCGGTGCCTAGCTTGCTCATCAACTACTCGTGTTGTGCGCACTACTGGTCTCTCACGAGTAAAAGGGACCTACAGTTTATAGCCGACCCCGAACAGTTATAACTTTTAGGGTGTTGTCAGCAGCTCGAAAGAGGTGGTGCCGTGAAAAATTCGAGGTGTTCAACCGGGAATCGAACCTAGACCTTCAGCGTGTGAGCTTCGCACTCTGCCCACTACGCCACTGCGCTCACATAAGAATTATTTCTTTATTTTTAAGATCATGCGAAAAATGCATCGACTTTCGCTGAATGTCACTGGGCTAATGGATCCCCCGGCATAAGGTGTAAGAAAGTTGTCCGTTAAGAGGCGGAACTTTTCAGGTAGATAGAGAAAAGAAGTACTTTTGCTTATTTTTGCTATCTTCTGATGTTATTCACAAGTAAGATGCTTGCAGACTTATTTGAGCTCAGTAGGAGACTTTACACAGCTTCAGAGTCTTTAAATTGCAGACTTTAAGTACGCCTAGGATTTTGCACAATGTTAATAGGAGATCAAGTTGAATTGTTACATACAGATCCACTTTAGATGAGGGAATGCGAATTTGTCATCAATGTTCGATTTCGTACCATTACAACAGATTAAATGCAGGCAAAAAATTTCAAAACAATAAACTGTACTCTCGCATATTCATGTGGTTACAAACATCAAAATTTTTTCTGCGAAAATGCTTTTTGTGTTAACAGCTGCTTAATCTGCTGCTGCTTGCGACAAACTTTCATCCTAAATAAAAATAATATGTGTAAAGTAAGAGACAATAAAAACACATAAACTCGTGTATTCTCATAACGGTTACAGTCGGTTTGACTAGAAACTTATATACAAATGTATATTTCGAAATTTATTGCCACATACCTTGATATTATCGTATAAGTCTTGCACACGTGAAGATACATATGAACATTTGTAACGTACATACCAATAAATTTAATTATTAATATCCATACATGTGTGTGGCTGTGCAAGAAAGTACGTAAACAAATAGTGTAGACATACAATATGCACATAATATATGACAAATGACATGAGAAAATTACTCACGTACATACCTACGTACGTACACATGCTACACGCTCCTACAACAGCCATCCACCAGTAATTTTGACTTGTGACTCAGTAGAGCATGCCGCGCAAATGTACATTCGTACATTTCCACGTACTAGCACGAAGAAATAAAAATTATAATAATAAACGAAATTATTTTAAATAAAGACAATGAAATAAAACGATATTTTCTTTTTGCCATGGATGGCGCATTGGCGGTGGGACGGCTACAACGGCAGTGTTATTACAATTTCTCTTCACCCTCGAGGTCCTCGCCTTCGACGTCGTCGTATCACCGCATATACAATAGGAATATAAAGAAACTATAATTTGTACTTTTGTTGTTGTTGCCCGTCACAGTGTAGCTGAAAGTGGAATGCTCGCATAAATACAAAACAAATAATGTATTCCGCCTAATGTTTGGTCGTACTACAGCCACACAGTCAGTCAGTCAGTCGGCAATCATGATTCATATATAAAGCGGAGCCATAAAATCATTAAAGTAATTACACTTTATGATGGGTGAATGTTTTTTTTCTCTGACATGAAAAAAGAATTAAATGAGAGAGAAAACACACTGAATGCAGAAAGGTTACAAATAAATGAAAAAATTAAACAACAAAAATAACAAAAAGAAAAACAACCAGTGACCAAAAAGTGAATAAATGACAGGGAAAGGCAGAAGTAGATGTACTGTCATGGAAATCGTTTCGTATTTTTCCCACATTCCGCCACACTTGAATAATGCATTTCAGATTTGTGGATTTATGAAGAGAGCTTAAATTTCCACATGTATATTTGTTGGCGATTGGGTCATCCTCTTCGGCTATACAAATATTTCAGATTGACTTGCTAACAGAAAAAAATTATTTATTTACTTAGTTTTGGTTTATTAAATTCACTATAAATTAACTTTCTTACTGACGTAGGCCACCATTGACGGGACGTGACTTTTTGATTTACGCTAAGCATTTGGTGGATGCTATAAATTTATTTACTTTTGCTTTTATCATTTGTTTCTCTTTTTCCTACACACATGTAAATATTGTATTGTTGATTGTATGCAAGGTTAATCTTTTAGTGCAAGCTATAATGTTGCGTGTTTTATATCTGGCCTGATCTGACATAAAATTGTGAAGTCTTGTTGTTTGTTTTACAAATTTTTAGAATTCAATTGTCTTATGTGGAGACACCACATTGCATTAGAGGCCTTTTATTAAATTTAAAATGAACTTATCGATTTGCAGAACCCAATAGTTTTAAATTTTATACATGTAGTACAACCTAAGATAAAAACAAGAAACTGGCCAAGTATGAGTTGCGCCCACTTATAGATGGTTACGTATATATGATACAGTACAAAAAAAAAGTGGCCGCCGTGACGTAATAGGTAGAGTGCAACACTCAAACGCAAAAGGTCCAGGTTCGAATCCCGGCTAAACACTTCGAATTTTTCACGGCACCAATTCTTTCGAGCTGCTGACAACACTCAAAGAGTAATATCTGTCTAAGAACAAATTCTCAAACTTCGCCGTTCGAAGTCGGCAAAAAACTGTAGGTCCCTTCTACTCGTCAAGGAACAGTAGCCCGCACAACACGAGTAGTTGATGAGCAAGCTAGGCCCTGGTCCCCTTGGTACAGTCGCGCTATACAATTAATTATTAATTTAGTGTATTCTGGGTGAAGAAAATATTTACAAGTGATACAAGCCTTTCAAAGATAGACGACCTAGCACTCGGTTTGCGCAAAACAGTTCCTTTGCCGGACCGAACATGGAACGGTCCCTTTGTGGAAAGGAACTAGTTCCGAGGAACTATTTGGTTCTGAGGAGATCTTTGTGGTATAGGTAATATCTCATAAGAAAATGAACACTTTATAAATGTTTTAAAATTAAATCTCTATAAACTACCTCTACTACTACGTAAATGTTATATTCGTGTTAACCATGCCATACAATTATTATTATTGTTATTATTAAATTAACAGATGACATTTAGTATGACATACTTATCAGCATATTTCCATCACTGAATTCAAATATACTTGCTTACGTGCATTCTTCGATCTCCTTCTCTAAACTTGTCAGAAGATAGAGGAAAATAAATTGCTTGCTTGCTGCGAAGAAATAATCTTCGTGATTTTCGTAGTTTGTGAGGACGCTTCCGATCACAAAGGACCAAGCCCTAGCTTAATCAGCACATATTCCTCAACTAAAGACTTGACGCCAATGAAAACGCAAATCTGGTCAAAGCTTCAAACTTGAGTCGCTTCAAACTCACTACGCCACGGTGGCCATTCGCTGGCAACCAATTTTGTTTCATAACGAGCAAACAACCACAAAAAAGTGTCTGACAACATTAATTAAATATCTTCGCAAGGTTCTGCGCAATTGCCGGTTACACACTCCACACCGAGCAAAATTCTTCCTAAATTACTCTGCTTGAAAGATTGAAGAAACACACTTATAGCATTCATAACAATGCTCATAATGAAAAGCAGAAAAATATTACATATTCAGGAAAGAAAAACGAAGTAGCTAAAAAAACGTACAAAAATATATATTCGTCTAAATGAATACCCAGACCGAGGTAGTTCAATTGAACTTTCAGCAATTAATCATTCTTCTCATATAGACATGCCCCTTCTGCAGCGCTGATTTATCTGTATCGCAGATCCCTAGTTTCCTTTCAATTTGTTGTTATTATTATTATTATTATTTGTGGGTGTGGTTGATTTCAAGTCTTTCCTTACTTCTTTTGGATTAATCAGTCCAACTCTTATAACTTCCCCACAAAAGGCATGAAGGTTGTTGCTGTATTCTTCAATGATTCATCATAAATATTGGTTTTCTCATTTCGAGTTCGAAATCAGGAAACAAACCGACAAGAGTATAAACATAAGTCTATCCAAAGCTACTCATTACCTATTTGTGTATTTATTCTATACACATATATAAATATCCCCGCGCAAAAGACATAACTTAGCTTGATGGTGTTTTTGTTTTATTTTGTTTCGTTTTTATTTCCTCTTTTTCCTAGTAATTGTTGATATTGATGTCGATTCTAAAGGTACTGCCTCCCCATCTTATTTCACTCATTATCCCTTTGGTGTGTTCGTTGGTAATGATTTTTGTACTTAGACAACTAATTGCCGTTGTCTTTGTGGTTGTAACAGAATCGATTATCCTGTTTGTACATAATTCCTATCAAAAATGTATTAAACACTACTCAGACCCTGTAGATTGCTACTTTGGAGACTATGCACCTGTCGACGACCCCATAAGACAATTAGGGTTCTATTAGCCCGTACTTCATGACTTCTTGGACTGGGGAGCTGCTTAAATTACTACTTGACCTCTATAACTTTGTGCTGAGTGCTGTTTGCCTTATTTAGGATACAAATCTAGGTCATTGTTTGTTTTTAAAAGTGGTATTTATTATTGCGTACGCTGGAAACTCTTATTGGATTCGTGTTGAATTTTTTCTTGTGGAAAATGTATGCATTCTTTTTTGACAACAACGATAAAGTTTTATTGTCCAAAAAACTTGACTTTTTTATACTCTGAGAAGCGTGACCTTTACTTTGGAAGGCGAGGAACTTTCTATTGCTCAACATCTCATTTGTTTTCGACAATTTGTTGAATTTTCTTCCTTTTCGCGCAAAATTGTAGAAGCTTTATAAAAAAAAGAATGAATTTAGTGAGTTCATCAATTAAAAATTAATAAAAAAGTCCACTCAGGAATTAACAAAGTTTGAGCTATGAATTCACAGTCCCTACAATGCGGGGAAATTTTAGAAACAATAAAGGAACAATGTCAGAGATGTTTGAGTTCATGACCTGAACCGTTCTGTTATGGAGGCTTCAGAGACGAAATTGGAGAAAGCAAAGAAACCAAATAACAGAAACTAGATACAAGCTAATACTATAAGAGCGCTTAGGTCACCATAACCAAAATATTTAGCTTGAATTTGTATAAGCAAATAATAGATTCTTTCAGGTTCTTGCGGAGATTTTTAAGCTAAACATTGAGGTCTATCAAAGTAGATAGCAGAACGTGTACTTCGATTTTGTCGGGCTTTATGAAAGAGACAAAGCCTCTTAAACTATTTCTCATCCATAAAGATCTGAAATGGTATAATGGTCGCCGTGGCGTAGTGGGTAGAGTGCAACACTCACACGCCGAAAGTCCAGGTTCGCTTCCTGGCCAAACACTTCGAATTTTTCACGGCACGACCTTTTTCGAGCTGCTGATAACACTCGAAGAGAAATAACTCTCTAAGAAAAGCTTCTCATACTTCGCCGTTCGGAGTCATAAAAAAACTGTAAGTCCTTTCAACCCGTCACAGAACAGTAACGCGTACGACACGAGTAGTTAATACGCCAGCTAGGCCCTAGTCCCCCTGTGGACTGTAGCGCCACCCAATTATTACTATTTTTGATGCTGACTTATAGTCAGCAATAATTTCTTGAACTTCATTACCACTCTTGGTAAAGCCTTCTTCTTCTTTTTCGTGTGGCACAACAATCCCAGGTGGACCGGGGTCTCAGCCAACATACCTCTCCAGTCATCACTATCTCTCGCTAAAACTACACATGGCACTGTATAGCTCGTACCTGCTGTCATATGCGGCTTGAAAGTCGACGAACAGGTGGTAAGTGTCGATGTGTGAATATATGGTCTGTTGTGATCTTCCTAAGTCTGAAATCACATTGACAGGAAATTGTCAGTTTGTAGACAATCGGTTTCGGATTCTCGCATTATACGGCAAAGAGAATCTTGCAGGCGATATTGAGAAGGCCGGGCCCTCAATAATTGGCAAAATTAAAGGGGTCTCCTTTCTTGTGGATCGGACAAACGACACTAAGATTCTTCGGGCATGCTCTTCTTCGACAGATGATCTGGTGCATGCGCTTGACAGGATCATCTATAGCGTCTGTTCCAGCGTCCGCTCCAGCATATTTATTTGACTTGACTTCTCGATATTACTATCTTGACTTGGTCTTAGTCGGAGGATGAATTTCTTATCTATTATCGTCCAAAGCGAAACATTTTGCCTAACCGCGGGATTTGGGCCGTCATTTTCCCTTAAGGAGCAATGATACAAGAAGGACTCAAGTAGACAAAAAGGTAAGGTCGGATATAAACAATTTCACGACTTATCTTTTTCGAGGTTTTTCAATTTAACAGCTGCTCGAACAAAATTTATACTTATCGCACCACTAGAACAATTCGTTCTTTGGAACTCGTAAATGTTACAATTTAAAATGTTTAAACCTACTAATAATTGTTGGCGCTACAGTCCAAAGGGGGACCAGGGCCTAGCTTGCTCATCGACTACTCGTGTTGTGCGCGCTACTGTTCTCTCACGAGTAGAAGGGACCTACAGTTTTTTGCCGACTCCGAACGGCGAAATTTGAGAAGCTTTCTTAGACAGTTATTACTCTTTGAGTGTTGTCACCACCTCGAAAGAGGTGGTGCCGTGAAATATTAGAAAAATTGGTGTTGAACTGGGAGTCGAACCTAGACCCTTCGGCGTGTGAGCGTCGCACTCTACCCACTACGCCACGGCAACCTACTGGTCTTTATAATATGATATAAAAATATTTAAAATACTTTGAACTGTTGTTAAAAGAAGCGTTTTCTGTCTCTTCATTGGACAGTTAACATTTCGTAAAGTTAAGAATGGTACCTGACTAGCTGATGACAGCATTCTTTATACCTTACTCATTGGTTTCATGGAAAATCCGCTCTAAATATAGTCGCTTTAGACTCAAAGGCACTGGTCCGTTGCAGCTCATTAATTCGTGGAATTCCATATCAACTCTACGCTACTCTTTCCAGCTTACCTGTAGAAAATAAGAACAATTTTGTCTGCAAAATGTCACAAAAAATGAAAGGTGCATGCAAGATTTAAAACAATTATTCATCTGCATGCATCATACTCGATCTCAATCGAAGCTATATTTGTTAACAAAAATCAAAGTTAAAAAAAGAGAACAACTAAAAAAAGTATAAACGAATCCTTGAATCAGCAAAGTTTGAGATGGCATGAGAAAGAGTGAGAAGTGAAGAGGGGACCAATACACTAAACAGAACACAGAGAGAAAGTTCCGCTGCAACAACGACGACGTAGACTTGCTGGACCAAAATATTCGCGACAAAGGGTGATAAAATCAATACACTCCAGTTCAAACTCCCACCTTCATCCCCCGCCAAATGACATTTGAAAAAGGAATCCAGCGAGAATCAGTGAACGGCTAAGAGCGATATTAGAGAATTTCCTCTCTGTTCGAGGGTTGATTGGTATGTGCGGCTATATGTACCATTGGCGTTTGAACGCATACCCAAACCGAACTTGTAGAGGTAGGTTGGTAGGTAGGTAGTTGGTGAGTACAACCAAGTTAGGATACACATTCAGCTGAGCAGTGTTGAACTTGTGCAATCCAAGCCACACATTCATATGCACCCTTTCGACGTTCGCACTGTATGTTTCTTATGTTTTGCCGCGACTTTATTCTCGTATCGAAATGTTTCGATTAAAAATTGTGTGCTCAACTCCAGCGATGCCGCTGGTAATGCTACCCCAATGATATTTACTCATGTGTATGGTTGTATGCATACATGCAAGCCTATGAGCTGGAGACACCGACGACGACGATGACGATAGCGGTGACGACGACGGCGATGTCGACATCGACGACGACGACTACAAATCGAACTTCATTCATTTGTATTTGTTTGATATGTACGCGCCTATCCACGAAAAGGATACAATAACGTCTACACCCACGCCGACTAGGTATTGTATGATGCTGCACGATGCAGCACCCGAGCCCCTTCGACTAGCTTACAGATCTCCGTTTCTAAGCTCACGTGAGAGAAACCCAACCCCCACGACCTCAGACAATTAAAGACGCAATATATAAATATGTATATGTTTGAATATATTACACATATGCAGATGTGGGTGGAGAGGGTGGAAACGAAACGGGGGTCGGCGGGACATGCAGTGATTTAATTCATGCAAGTGTATATGGTTCAATGCATGGGGCTGTGTTTTGTTTTGAGCAAGGACCAGGATTATTCTGTTCATTGACAGCGTAACGAAGCATTGACCAACTGATCTTAAGGAGACCTTTAAAACTTAAAGGGTGCACATAAATAGATTTGCCTCTTCTGACCAAAAGCATATTTAGTCTGCTTTAGTTAAGTGCAGTATATTGTTTTAGACTCTGCAACATTTCCTTTAAAAAATACAGACATGAAAGTTTTTTTTTTTTCAATTGACAGGCATAAAACACAATTTTGTTTCAATATGCAAACATAAGTTTTTAGATGCGTAGCGTACATAATGGTGAAGAAGGCACATCTGCCAATACTTTTTCATATTCAGAACAAAAGAACTTAAAGACAACATACAAAAACACTTTTTAAATTGCCTTTCCATTTTTTTTTTTGTTTTGTTGAATCAGTAAACAGACTAACTAAGCTCCTGTACTTGCCGAACTTTCATACACATACATAATTCTATGCAAGGCATATTCGACTCCTTCAAATCACTTGCCTCAAAAATCTTTGCATTTGTATGAGCAGACTTTGCAGATACACATGCAATTATGATACTTATTGGAAAAAAATGAGGAAAGAATGAAAATATTCATTTATTTGAAAGAAATTTCCAAAGCATTTACATAAAATCGATTTGCGATATTTGTGAATAATAAACGGAAAGAAGACTGCATAAAAAACAATATTTAATTATATCTGACATGGGGCGGCAGCTCAGCGAGAATATTTAAACTCCTCAAGGAGACGTACATATGTACCACATCTTTGTGAAGTTATAAATGTTCATACATATTTATTTCTCAGATGAAAAATATGAATGCTTATGAATGCATTTACATTTTTAATATTTTTATCGTCTGAAAGACATGTCACTTATTACATACATAGTTCATAAATTGAGAGAATTGCGGTGGACCAGAATTTGTACATAGCAGATGTTCGAATAGAATATATAATAAAATATATTTGTATGAAATTTTCAGGTTAAAGTTAAGTTCTTTAACGACCTTTCAATCAATATCAGATTGAACATCTTAACTAGTTGTCTTGCAATTAGACTAACTGTCTTACGGTTGAGAATGATTTGAAAGTTGGTCTGAACTCTCAAATTCAAAAACACCATGGATGTTTACTTTATCGTTCTAGTTAGTTGACTTAATGCACTTGTTTCACCCTTCTGGAATACATTTTGCATATATATCTAGCCTAGATTACGAAAACTTAATTCCACGTAGTAATATTCCTGACCGGCGTGGCGTAGTGGGTAGAGTTCTACGCTCACACGCCGAAGGTCTAGGTTCGCTTCCCGGCAGAACACTTCGAATTTTTAACGACATAACCTTTTTCGAGCTGCTGACAACACTCAAAGAGTAATATCTGTCTAAAAAAAAGCTTCTCAAACTTCGCCGTTCGGAGTTGGCAAAAAACTCGTGAGAGAACATAGCACGAGTATTCGATGACCAAGCTAGGCCCAGGTCTCCCTGTGGACTGTCGCGCCATAGAATTATTATTATTATTATATTCCTCATGGATTATGCGTTTTATTAGGCTTGTACGTTGTCTACAACTTTTTTTTTAACCCATAGCTTCGATACTTGAAGCTAAACAAAATTCGATTCACTAAACATCTTCTGGCGCCAAACGTCATAATGTAAAATTTTTGTCTAAAAATAATAGGAAGGTTAAGAATCAAATAACATGATCCTGCTCTTCCGGACAACCTTCGGCCCGTGTTTATCCATTTTAGAAGAAAATGTACATGCAATAACGGGACTTAATTCGTGTGCTGAATGGAATTTTAATTTTTTTATCCCGAGAATCACTTCTCTTCAAAAATATTTAATCCATATAGATTTCAACAAGTGCTTCGTAAGCACTTGCACTCTGGGTCGGCCCAAAGCCAGCTTAAAAATTCCAACTTATAAGATCATAGTATAAGATCCACTTTCTCCTTTGTTTTTTTTTTTCAACATTTGCTTTATTTAAACATTATTACAAACATTTAGACGTGTACTCAATTTCAAATAAATGCATGTTCACACAGTGTTCGTCTTTTTTGAATATCAATAGGAATTTGCGAAATATATATTCCAGGCAAAGTAGAATATATTCCAGGAATAGTGGAATTTATTCCAGGAAAGAAGGGGCTTACCTTTGATTTCATGTCTTTGATACTTTGCTTTTTCCATTCAACCAAAGACGAACATAAATTTATCGAGTTGTTGCATAAAATCACAACAGTATGCTACATCAGAAAGTACAAAAAGTATATATATTCCAGGACACATATAACACACATATAACACATATTTTGCAAAGAAATGAACCACCAAATGAATCATTCCAAAATCTGACGTAAACAGAAAACTATAATAAAAAATATTGTGCGTAATAAATTCACCATATAAATAGTATAAAGGCATTGCTCACTTACATACTTACATACTCGTAATCATAAAGCGCTCGATCAAAGCAAAAAGAATATATTTAAATAAATGATTTCATGTTTTTATTTGATCTCTAAGAATAAAGAATTTTATGAGACTCATAAATGTGAGTTATTCGATTGAGGCTCTTCATCTGAAAACATGAAAAAAAAGCAAGACAAGAATTCTAAGATAATAATACGACTTTAAAATTCTTTTGTTAACATCAACTTCCACTTGAACTCGTTAAATATTTGAATCGTCCCCTAGAATGAATGACGTATAACAAAAGTATGCAGCTGTGGAAACAGAATAAATAAATAAAAATGAGGCAAGTAATTAAATTTAAAAGCACCCTCCACCGAAAAATATTATTTTTTTCCGCTGAAAACCCATATACCGCACACACACACACTTTCAGAAAATAACAACGATCAAAATAATAACAATAAAATAAATATGAAAAACGAAAAACGCAAAATAAAATAAATTTGTATATATTCCAGCGCTGCCCTCCCCCTGGGGTAGAACGCACTCAAAATCGAATTGAGCACGAACAACCCTTATCAGTTCAGATGGAGGACGAAATATTGAAATAATGCGGAATTCCGGGGTGTAGTCACTTCTCCCTTAAACGCACACCCGCACTTACGACTTGTAATAATATTAAAAATCTGAAATTTAAATAAAAAAATGAGGACCACTCTATAAGCACACCCGGTGTGGGATACAACTTGTTCAGATTCTATGCTATACTTATTATAATTCTAAAATAAATTCATTTTATAATACCGAATACACCCCTGCGCATTTCTGTATACTGTCAGTGTTCACAGTTCTGTTATTCGAAAACGTAGAAGATGGAACTTGAGATATAAACGAAGAGCTGTTATTATTATTTTTATTATAGCTGGCATTACTACAATGCCTTGTGTGTGTCGAGTGGGGTGGCAGTGTCCCGACTTCCCCTATCTATTATTATATTTCTGTTGTATGTGGAATATCTAATGCGGGATTTTTGTTACTTCTCCTTAATGCAATTAAAATAAACGACAATTTATGGATATGCCTGAGTGTGTATCTGATATTTGTATATGTCAAGAAGAAATTAAAAGTGACGACGTAATATTGGGTATGCTCCTTCCTTTCTCCGACACTGCCTTGAATACACCATTATGTCTATCGAAATAAATAAATCTGGGGTAGGGCAGGGAACTAGCGTTCGGTATAATTTCTAAGTACAAAGATATCAGCATTAAGTTAACAGCATCGATTGGGATCGCAAAACAAATGGAAAGATTTTAGGGATGCCCAAAAATAGTATTGAAGGTAGGATGGGTGGAGGAGATGCTTACACACTGAATTAGCAGAAGGTTCATCGACCGTCGCGAAGGAATTTATTCTGGACCCAAACTTTAAAAGTTGTACGATATATGAAGTCTCACACGAATGTAGTTGAACAGAACGATACAAATATTTTTTTTAATGTTGATATGATTTTTTCTGCTTTTCATGCTTTCTGTTAGCTGGAACGGCTGTTTTACAAAAATCCGCAGATGCTCGCTAAGATAGGAATTTTTACTACAAAACGTAGCTTGATATTTTTTTGCATAAGTCCAGGGTTATGGAATCTCTTTTTCAGTTTTTTATAATTTTTTATAGGGTTTACTCTGAATTTTTTATTAGTAAAGTTTTAGAAACTTAAACATTGGACAAATTTCTCAAGTTACCTTCAAAATATTTTGAATCTTGCAGAATCTGTGGTGACGTTAACTGTGTGCACATTTTTAAACTAATTAGACACAAAAGCAAAGCTTAAATAAAAGCTAAAAGCTAGTGACTTTAGGTCGGTATCGGGGGCTCTTTAACAAAGATAATCAGTCCGAAAAGTCTTCTGCAATATTTAAATGCTGATTGGAGCTCATTAAGGATTTCACACAATTTCATCAATTTTCGAATTTTCGTTTGCGAATTTTCAGTTTGTCTTTTATAAGGCCTATAAGACCGGCTATATACATCACAAAAGTGTAAGGAAAACAATTCTATCACTGAAATTAATTCCAGTCTGAAGAGCTGAGCTGCAATAATCTCGGAATTCGACTTTATGGCCGCTCTCCAATTCAACTCCGTCAGTTTTTCTCAGAAGAAATCGTTTCAGCATTAGTATTACATACACACAGTCATACATACATATGGATATTGTAGAGTATATGCGTGTCCTTAATGTTATTCGTTACTCGAGTCTAGATTGCGGAGAATGCAATAAACCTCATCGCCGATTTTGTTCGTTTTGCGCTTGCCTCCTGCAATCGAATCCCACATTACATTGTAGTATAGAGTTGACGTAGTATAAAACTATAAAACGATATCGTACCAATAGAATACAATGTACTTAGATGCAGGCAAATCCCGAGAAGTCAGGCGGCACAGCAATCGCAGCAGCAACGCTTGTGGAGGCGGCAACGGTGATGGTGATGGTGAATGTAAGTTTATAGAGCCAGAAAAGTTAATGTTCATTTACAATAAATTCTGTAGTGAGATGAAGAAAAAGGCGCTGCTCCGGCTGCTGCTCTTATATAAATTCTGATCATAAAAAATCCACCCAACAGTTTATGATTAAATGTGCTCACGCCGTTCCCTCTGTCCCCTTGCAACCCAATTGCTTTAACATCGCCTTCTCTTGCTTCTTAACCGCCTTCTTCTTCTGCTCATATTACATTATTATACCGCACTATTCAGGCGGTATTACACTACACATCCGTACGGCCCAACTTCATCGCCACTAGCATAAGTTGGTGGGATGGTGTTGCTACTTTATTTAGTTCCCTGCTTTGACCCCTATTCTCTTGCTCTCGCTCTTCTATATTTTGTTCGTCCCTCAACCCACCAACAATATGTTGTTGCCTGAAATTACATTGTACCTACAGCCAACAGTACAACAGCTCTCGCACACAATTTGCTACCACCACCCCCACCGCATCCCCATTATCAACTTAAACCGTGCACTCTGGCGGCGCTGCTCTACTAAGGGTTCAACTTCAAGTGCAACATGCACTCGATGTGGCCAAGTAAAATTAAAAACTGAAAAAGTGCAATTAAGATATACGAGCGAAATTTATTGAAGGAGTTTCGTTCTCTCACACACAGTTTTAGATACTTTTGTTATTTTCTCTTCTCTTTTTTTTCGGTTCTTGTTGTTGTTTTTGGTTCGCTTCTTACCCTCTCTCCTTTCCTTTCTCTTTCTTGAACTTCTTGTCATGCTCTGCATCTTTCCTTCGCCGCCGTTTGTGTGTATACCCTCCGTTGAAGTTTCTTTTTTGTATGTTTACTCAACCTCTCTGGCTCTTCTTGGGCTGCATTGCATTTGCATTATGTGGCTGAGTGTGTGCATGCGTTTTTATGGTTAAATACATATTACCGATTTTATGTTTAATTTTGCAACTTTGTTTGGAAATTACATTAAAGTTTATGGTATGAAATTTATAGATTTGTATGCAGTCGTGTCTGGGCAACAGAGACACTGCGCAACGCCGAGACTTTGGAATTAATTTGAAAGCGTAAAAGTACCCGTCAAATGTAGTAGGAATCAATAAAAATTGTTTTATATTCGAATTAAATGTAAGAGGATGTGTGTGATGTGGTGTATAGATTGGGTTGGTGGCTCCTTGCTTGTTTCATTTATAGTGCAATGACTTTACGAAGACATTACGCGTAAAAACATGGTTTGTAAATATAGACGATGATGTGATACTTGAGCTCTGCGTATCTTTTCTAATTTATACTAAAAATTACTTCAGTTGCGTCGTAAAAAGATACTTAATGGATATTTTCCCCGATGCCTTTAATGAAATATTCCACTCACACACTGACTGAAGCACTCATTGCCGTCTGTCGTTCTTATTTGAGGGGACAACAAAGTATAAATAATGTAATTGCAATTTTATCATTATGAATGTGTGAATGTCTGTGGGCTTGCACACATAAAATGTTGATCTGATGTCATAATCATTGTATATTTGCAATTTATATCTCTTGGACGTATCCTGAGAGGAGCTGAGAACCGACTTAAAATTTAAAACCCTCGCTTTTTATTGATTCGTATATTCCTTTAAAGTTTCGTTACAAGCCGATTTGGTGTCTGTCCTTCAATTCACCATGCCTATGACACTTTTTCATGTGGTGTTAAGCTATAAACATGTTTGTTTTGAAAGCTAATTGATCAATACATAAACTTCGTAAAGACAATCTTAAGTTTATAAATAGTGCGGTCATTTTGGACCTCTTAGGGAACAGCAACTCGCGTCCTACGTCTGAAGGGAAAAAGACTCTGTAACTTGACCTAATCACAATCAACCAGCGAGCCACAGTTTCTCACAAACTATGTTTTCTCCTTAAAACCAAATAAAATGTCCTACTTTGTCGCACAATAGCAACAAATTGAAGATGACATACAATCAGGCTCAACAAGCTCAAAATCAATAACTATTCCCTGTTTTGGTAAACAGGCGCATAATTTTGTAGTTTTTTTTCGTTGTTTCAATTATCCTTCATCTTCTTCAAAGGATTTCTTTTAGGGACAGGAAAGGCACAATCTTCTTAAAATAAGTACAACGTCCACTTGGACGATTTCTACACGCATCGCAACATGTTTCTAAAGAAACTTTTAAAGCGATTACAGAGCAGGCAGAGGTGGCCTTATAACAATAAATGAAGGTGAATGGGATGTTCACGAATAGAACGTGAACGATGGTTTTCATAGCTCCTTCATCCTTAAAGCGGACTCTCAGCCTATTTTCATGGGCACACAACAAGCAATATTTTAAAGGATTTTTTTAATTATAATAATAATAATTGGATAGCGCGACAATTCACAGCGAGACCAGGGTATAGCTCATCAACTACTCGTGTTGTGCTCGTCACTGTTCCAGTTCGAAGTGTTCTGCCGAAAATCGTACCTAGACCTTCATCGTGTGAGTGTCGCATTCTACCCACACGTCTCGACGCCACAACTTATTTTCAATCAATTTTGATTATTTTCGGATGTTGCTCATTCATAGTGAAAATGTTGAGTTCGACAGTGACATTTTTAATGCTTTCACAAACCCCATTCCTAAAAACTCTTTATTGTTGCTCTCACCAGACAACAAATGTCTGATCAGTTTCACGCAATTCGCATCTCAGAACAGTTGAGGTTAACATTTGGTCAAATTGCTGTTGATGCAATGGAGACTTGCCAGATGATCATGTGCTTCCATTTAAGTGGGGGAGGCCTTCCGCACGGTCAGGCTGGAACCGAAGTTTCAGGAGCTCTTGACCTCCCGTGGCACCAGAATATAGCCCCTGGTCAAGCTGTCACTACCAGTCAGGTTCCCTCAATGCCTGGGTCTGTTAGCCACCATCTCGCCACAGATGGTCTTTTCTCCAACAATGTTTCCGTTGTCACTATAAATAGTGATACGGATGTGATTTTGAATCATTCTGTAAACCCAGTTACATCATCTGGAGCATCTCAGAACAGTTGAAGATAACATTTGGCCAAATTGCTGTTGATGCCGAGGAGATTTTCCAGATTATCATGTGCTTCCGTGTAAGTGATTTATAGCCGCGTATTGCAACAGTCTAAAACAACATTTTCCCTACCGTGTTTCCTCTTCAGTTTTTTATTTAATCTACCCTTAAAATACCGGAACACTGGGTGCACAGAACACAAATAGTTATTACTTCTGACTGCCACAGCTGTGGTTTGAAAGACTTCTAGGAGTATATTTTGTTGATCATACGCTACCATACTCTGAAGCGTTCATTTTAATGGAATAAATATTTTAAATACACAAACTCGCACGCAATGAAATATTTAAGTATTTTTTTTCATGTTTCCACAGAAACATTTTACTCGTATCACGAATAAAATGAATATCATGATTTCTTGGAACTTAAGTGTTATTTCCTTCCTGCCCCTTCCTTCTGCAAATATAAAAACCAACACAAAACAAAGCTTCAAGGATAGCTAGAAATCATAAAAATCTTTCCAAATGTAAACTCGAATATGAATGGAAACTGAAATGTATATCGTTTGTAGGCATTTCAACCTTTCTCATAACAAAAGAATTAAATGTTTTCTTTGTAGCCAGACATATAAAAGTGCTCGTGTATGTATGGATTCGTAAGTACATAGATAAACACAACCTTTGTCCCAGTTTTAAGCTCTGTTCGTTGGAATTAAATTTTCTTATTAACATGCATGTATTTGTAAATAAACCGAAGTAGCACACTGAACTTATTTCATTCTCCGAAATATGAATTTATTTTTTATTGTTTAACAACAATTGTTACCACTTGCAAGTGGGGCAGCGACAGCCACCAACAGTCGTAATAATAATAATAACGAAACAAAACAAAAAATTGTGTTGTGTAATTCTTTCTGTGCGTCCGTCCACTTTCGTCAAGGTATTATTTTTATTGTAATTGTTAGTTTAACGGGCATTGCAGATAAAATGTTGATTCGTATGTAGATTATACGGATATACCGAGCGTATATCTTTGTGTACAATTTATTTCTTTTGTTGTTATAGCGTCCGTGTTTCCCCTTGTAGCCGCTGCGGCTGCAATTACAATTAAGGTATATACATGTGTAATTTGTTGTTATTTCCCCAGAAAGAAGAAAAAAAAAATTACGAATTGCTTGAGATACAAAAAATAATAAGAGGGAAGCAAAAGATACAATAACAGAAAAAACCTGCCGAAGGAGAAAACTGAATAAACACTCAAATAGATGTGGCGTAGGAATGAAGTCTAAGCGAACGGGTTAAATAAAATGTCGGCATATTTATTATTATAATTATGAACGTACGAACATACACGAATATACAGGCAGGCGTTCAAACCGACAAGCGAAGTACGTACGATTGTCGGTTGACGGTTGTCTGAATGGGAATAGTCGTTCCATCGTTGCTGGGGCCTGCCATTACCGAGAAACATTGCCTTCCGCTCCGATGTTAATTTTTCTTTTTAATAATAAATAATGATACACAGAAGTAGATACAACAACAGCAACTACAACAAAATGAACAAAAATTATTACAGCACTATTTAGACAAACATCAACAATTTTTCTTGCATTTGCATCTTTTCCGTTTGCACCGCTCTGTTAAGGTCTTAGTTTTTGTGCTAGGTTGTTAGCGCGCTGTTTTTGTGTTTTTTTTGTTTTTTGTGCAAAAACGAACAGCGCACAAAAATAATTTAGATTAAGGCTTGCATTGCCGGTGCATTGATGCAACATTGCCGCAATTGCAGCAGGAAACTACTTTGCATTTAATTGTATGCAATGGCGTTTGGTGGAGTATGCGGTTGCTACAAATGGAATGCATTGTATAGACGTTTGAAATGATCTCACCTGGATAATATGAAAAAATGAAGTAACCTGTTCGTATGGAAACTAAAATTATTAAAAAAATGTATTTTATGCATTTAAGTGCCTACGGCTTTCCCAAGATGCATAAGGCATTACAGCAGCTTTTTTATTTGTGTCATAGTTAAGATGGATGATCTATCGTTTGCTCTGTTCCGGAGAGTTAACGAGTTTTGAAATGAATAAATAGTTGCCCATAGATGCATGAACAGCATGAACTCTTCCTTCCCCAAATTCACGGTGTATTAAGGCAGATAAGAAAAGTTTACAATTAAGAGATTAGCATATTGCTTGAATTGTAGAGGCTAGACATTAAGTATCAATTTCGATTTGAGATCAAAGCCTCTTTTACTTGGTTGGGTATGAGGACTTTCTCTTCGTTCGTTGGGTTACACTATTTGATACAATCTTTTTCCAGTCTCAGCCGGCATTGCATAATAATCACATGATCTAGAATAAGAGATCATACCTTAACAATGTATAAGTCTAAAGGTACATAGCCTATTGTCGACCGGAATATTGGTTTTAATGAATTTGGACATCGGAATATAACCTCCATTCCAGCTAGAAATATTGTAAAAGATGGTGCAGGAGTCCAACAATGGGCCAGGGCCTAGCTTATTTATCAACTGATCGATGATCTTTGACTTACCTCATACTGATCCAGTCTTAGCCGGCCGAATCCGTGAATGAATCGAATCGTAGTCAATCGTAGTCATTTCAACTTATTCGGTTATGATGAGAATCCTTGCACCCACTCAGCAAAATTTAAAACACTTTTTGGCATCAGATAGACGAACTTCTACGAAATTCAACCTAAGGAATGGAGAACTCCGCACATGAGGTGTAATGTGTCTCAACTATGTCGAGACCTCGGGCATTTACAAATCTCTGCACATGAACCAGTTGCTAAAGTGTTTAATTATCAAGGCAATTCGCCCATTGTACCCTTGCGAATCATTGGTATCTAAACAAATATGCAGAAGACAAGAGGAGGGTAATAAAACCAAAACAAAACTCAAACTTGAATGCCTTTACCAACCATGCGTGCCCAATTTGTGAAGACGTTTATACATAAACACATTCGGCAAGGCATCCACTCGCCCAGTTGACCAAACATCTACTCAGGAAGCATATAATCGCATCTACAACCTGCACAATGTCAAAGTGTTTCCCCGTTCCATGCGGTGGGTGGTGGTGTGCACGCCCAGTGCCGTCTACTGTGAGTCAAGGTCAAGACCATTGTATAGTCGACAAACCAACCCCAAAAAACCCGACGTGATCCCCTAACACAAGGAGATGAAGAAGACGGTTCAAGTGATGAAGTCTGGGTAAGCACATAGTGAGTGGAAGTCATGTACTTTAAAAGGCTTTTCTACCCTATTTGCCAATCCACCCAACCTATTGCCACCCAAGAGAATTCCTTTCAATCTCTCTTTCTCGTTCACTCTCTCTACCTTTCTCTCTTTATATTCTCGTCTCGTGTAAAGCTCTTGTTGAGTCAAGTAGTAGTGTTGGCATTTGTCTGCATGCCATGGTAATATACCGTAGACACCTGTTGGTACCGACGACGACGACGACAAGAACGTCGACGGCGACGATGACGACGAAAACTGTGGCGGCAACTGCCGCCTTGGGGGTTGCTTAACCGGGCTACGACAACGATTCATTCACTAGGCACAAACATTACTCTCCACACAACCAACAATCCACCCTGCCTTTACTCCATTCCATTCATGCTGTGATGTGTTTTCACTTTCGCCTCTTGAGTTCCTACGACGACGACGACGATGATGACGACGACTACGACGACTACAACGACGACGACAACGATGATGCCGGGCAAAGTCAGAGCACTCTCCGTGTCCTCCCAACCCAATTGGATACTGTTTGTATCATCCCCATATCTGTGCTGTCTCCATTTAATTTTCTTCATCTTGAAGTGATGGCACTGGTGGTATTATTCCTGTAGCATAGAGAATTAAGTGGTTGTGGGGAGAAGTGTTTTGGGCTTATGTATGCCGAGCGACAAGGATCGCTTAGACTGAAAACTGGAACAGTTTTCCTCCCGCTTGGAGGAAACTCTTTTTAAATAAAATGTTGTCCCGGCAAAGGACATTCCTGTTCAAGAGCAGAAACGGAAGTGATAAGGCCAATGGTGATGACGACAATAATAGCTGTGAAGAGTGGCGCATTTCCCTGTGTTATAGCAGAGCAGTCAGAGAGCACGGGTATTTCTTTCCATTTTTACAAAACAAAAGAGCAGAAAAAACAAAGAAATATACCGTCACGAATTTGGCTTAGAAAAAACTCAGACTTTCTATATTAGGTGTTTCAGGATTGTTGGACAATCGTAGAACAGTTGACTTTGAAAGATAACGTTTTATGTCGGTGTCGTCACTTAAGTGGAAAATGGTTTACCATCCTCCTGTGGCAAAAAGAAACAAATTTGTTGGCCATTTAGTGGCAGTGGTTGTTGTTGTGGTTGGATGGACATGAAATGATAATTGTTTTGACTTAACCAAACCACGATGAAGGGTAATTAGCAAAAATAATGGTAATACTTTGATTAAACGACGTTGCAGCTGTAAAGTGATTGATGATTTTTTGAGTTTCAAATGTGACAGGGATAAGATGATTAGATTTATTTTTCATAAAATGAATTTTTGAAACATTTTGTTGAAAGTAACATCGGCTGAATGACGTTCATTAAGTTATTTGATTTGCACGAAAATAAAGTATATAGGTCTTTAATCGATAATTCAGAAAATGTTTGAATGTGTAAAGTTGCTTAATTCAAAAGATAATAAATCTCTAAAAAACGTTCAGTTAGTTTCCATGCCATTCAGCTATTTCAAGGTCACCGTAACTTACCGAAATGTTGAAATCTGGGACAAGCGCTAGGCTATAAGGTCCTTATACAAGCAAAGCACACGTACAACACAAGTTGTTGGCGTATTCGCATTCAAATCTGGGTCCAATTGCACTACGAAAAAATGTAAGGTGTTGTAAGGTGTGCGTCTTACGTCGGCATTGAACTAATATTCTAGAAAAACCTCTTTACCGTAGAGTCATAATCATCATCATATGTTGTGAATTTGGTGGTTTCATTAATTGATGCATCTCATACCCGATATCCTTTACTATAGACAACATAAAAAGGACATGGTAGAGAGATTGGAGGATAGACTTTGTTGTCTCCTGTTCAGCTTTAGCAAATCACAGGTCTATATGAATAAGCCAGCAGAACTTATACCGTCAAATTTACGGTAATAATAATAACAATTGTTGGCGCTACAGTCCACAGGGAGACCAGGGCCTAGCTTGCTCATCAACGTGTTCTGTTCTCTCACTGTTCTCTCACGAGTAGAATTGACCTACATTTTTTTTGCCGACTCCGAATGCCGAAATTTGAGAAGCTTTCTTAGACAGTTATTACTCTTTGAGTGTTATCAGCAGCTCGAAAGAGGTGGTGCCGTGAAAAATTCGAAAAATTGGTGTTGAGCTGGGAGTCGAACCTAGACACTTCGGAGTGTGAGCGTCGCACTCTACCCACGGCGACCACCAAATTACGATATTTACCAAAAATTGGACGTTTGATTTAGAGTGGAATTTTAATCAAAACTTGATAGGAATTTCAGAAATAAGGGTGTCCAGGGCCAAGCTTGCGAATCCACTACTCGGTTATACGCGCTACTGTTCTCTTACATAAAGAAGCGACCTAAATTTTTTTTCTGGCTACGAACTGCGAAGTTTGAGAAGCCTTTTCTTAAACAGTTAGTACTCCATAAGTGTTATCAGCAGCTCGAAAACGGCGATACCGTGAAAATTTCAAGGTGTTTAGTTGCGACTTGAATTTGGGACATACCCACTACACCACGGTGACCAGAAGGATGATTTTGATTTATCTCAATTTTGAAAAAGAAACCGACAAATGAAATTCAGAATATGGAATACGAATCTAAGACTTTTGATTACATTTACTTACAATCAACAACTTAAAGACGTTACCGAAAGTATTGTCATTCTTTTTTTACTGCAAAGCTAGAACTAGAACTCAATACCTTAAATGCATAAGTCCTTAACAATACAAAAATATGTTTGAGTGAAATTTGAGAAAAACGATTAAGTTTACCAAGTCCTTTCGTAAAGCTTATAAAAATGCTTTGAAATATCTGTCTACTATTTTCTTTGCATACGTTTCTTAATCCTTATAAATAATTTCCCATTCCCTAATGATGACCTTTACCTGAAATAAAGTTGAGATATCACGAAAAGATTAAATACAACCTCCTTTTCAAATAATACTAATTATAATAATACTTGGGTGGCGCCACAGTCTACAGGGGGACCTAGCTTGGTCATCAACTACTCATGTTGTGCGCGCTACTGTCCTTTTACAAGTAGAAAGGACCTATACTTTTTTGCGGACTGCGAACGGCGAAGTTTGAGAAGCTTTTTTTTAGACAGGTATTACTTTTTGAGTTTTGTCAGCAGCTCGAAAGAGGTGGTGCCGTGACAAATTCGAAGTGTTCAGCCAGGAATCGAGCCTGGATCTTCTGCGTGTGAGTGTTGCACTCTACCCACGACTCCACGGCGGCCCCTGCTCTATTGCAAATATTAATTTGATTCTCAATGTCAGAATAGAATAAGCTCGTGTACTCGAATTCATATAATATTGAACACTGAAACTTTGAATGCCAAAAATCCTGCCTATTTTATATTTGTAAAATCGTAATACAGTGCATAAGCACATACCCTCCCTCGATAATACTTTAACTTCATAATCATAAAGCAGGAATTATATTTTTCAGAGCCACGGATCGCGCAGTTTCCCCTTCATACTTTTATTCCAAGTGTCGTAAAGTGTATTGCAATCAAAATATTCAAGCAGCGAAGCAAAAAATAATGAAATGAGATTAAATACGGGTATTTAAGGAATGTACTTTACAAAAATCCATTAAACCGACAGTGATTAAAATTCATATTCACCAATGAAATAATTTTATCCAGATCGCATTTCCATAATCACAGGCTTTATAAAAGTGAAACTCTGATAAAAAACAAAAAGCGACAAAAAACAAACGACAACGATCGCTAATCAAATTAAAGTTTAACTTGAACTGCACCCTATTTCGACAACCTTTGTGGAGTAACATGAATTTCTTTTTACAATACTTAATCCAATTACTTGCATAGATCGCTGTTTCTTTCTTTCTCTTCAAACTGTAGTTCACTTCTACATCTGAAATGCACAAACACGAGATCCTGGTCTTATTAGGCAGCAGCTCAATCGATTTTTTTATTTTATTTTTTTTTTTGTTTCACAAAATGTTGTTTTTGATCTTAAATTAATATTTAGTAATTATTTCTTACTTAAATTTTTTCGATTCATTATTTTTCCCCTAGAAAGCAGCATGAAAACAGAATTAATTTTTAAATATACTAGGAGGCATTTCCATTCAAATTTAAGAATTTTCAAAAATTCCAATCAACGTAAACAAACATTTTAGAAAAAAATATCGGAATGAAAAAATGATGTATTTGTTGAAATTAATTTAAAACGGTGTTTTTAAAAATAGTTAAATTTTATATATTTTGAATAAACATTTTCCATAATTTTAAGAACATTAAAGATAAATTTTGGGCTGTACAGCGACATGCGCCTGATCATGCGCCTTCGTATACAACGCTTAAGATGGCTAGGCCACGTAGAGCGAATGAACACCACTGCTCCGGCCCGAAAATTCTTCGAATCAGAGACATTGGGACAACGCAACAGAGGACAACCTAGGCTTAGATGGCACACACAAGTGGAGAAGGACCTCAACCAACTACGAGTGTGCAATTTGAGGCAGCTAGCGAAAGACCGTGCTGGCTGGAGAGGCATGTTGGTTGAGGCCCAGGTCCACCCTGGACTGTAGCGCCATAAGGAAAAGAAGAAGGATAAATTTATCTACACTTTTTATGTCAATATGGTAGCTCTCGACTTTATAATTTAAATGTGGAAAAAGACATACCTTTTAAACATAGAATGAGTTTGTTTTTCAGAATTTCGTCTTTTCACTTATACACACTCCAACAAAATGCACATAGTCTTAAGTGAAAATTAAAATTCGTGCATTTCATCATAAAAGATATTTTGAACTATTTTCCAAAAAATTAAAAATAATAAGCTCTGTACGAAATTCCGTCTCCGTGTATTCCATTGAAGTGTAATATCATGCAGCTCATCTCTTGTGAGACAAAACTTTTCAAAGGCGCCCAAAAATTAAATATGTGCAATAACCGTAAATTTACATCATTATACCCTATACGAAAAAAAAACACACATAAGAAAACTGCGACAAAAGAAACTTTCACACACAATACTACTAATTAAAAGGGTCCGCATAGTATCTACCCAGTTGCGACCACCAGTCGAAACTCACACATGAACATAATGAGTCTGCTGAAATATGAAAACTGGACCGAAGCATGCCAAAGGACTATATTGCATGATTTTCCGAATAATCAAATAATTTGTTTATTGAAAAACACCGCCACTTTCCGCCTTCTCCACTGATTCAGCGCCAGGCTCCAGGCGTCTCTCTACAATTATGAGCAGTAAATTGTTTTCATAATGAAAAATGTCCTGTCGTTTCTCCAGACAACGACATCACTGCTGCCACAGCACGGCCACATGCGGTCGAATCAGTTCGTCCCATACCCAGTGAAGGCCCCATTTCATAATTACATGCAAGGGTAAGAATAACGAGGGAAAATATAAATATCCGCAAATACTACCCCGCAATATTGAATTATTTAAATATTGCAAATAATATCATTATTGTCGATGGTGTGAAAAATCACTCGAAAAGTGTCGGGAGGCCATCGGGCCATCATGCCATTTGCAGTTGCATTTCCTCCAGCCATTCATATGATTGCCCTTCGCATTCTCCGCCAAACTCCGCTCCCTCTGAGGTCATGAGTTTTATGAATAAAATATTAAATTTTGTATTAATTCACAGAAAATCCTGTGGAAAAAATGGCTCAAAAACGGATTGAGTAAATGCGATGGCAGTGCAGGTGGATGGACGGCATGACGATATGAGCAGCGTATGTCAATTGCCTAAGAAATTTTCCCATGCCTACTTGCAGCTGTTGGACATGCTTCTGTTGGAAGTCATTAAAGAATTATGCACTAATGCAGATGTGGAGGAGGACATTGACATGCATAAGCATAACACTGCATTGTAGTCTGCTGGCTCTGTAACACAAGTGTCAAATCTAACTTGATTTGCTTTTATCCGTGTTGTTTACCTTAGTGCCGTCACTGCAGCTCTTTACAGGCATTCGATGCCTTGATTTATCCCAGAATGTCTCTACAGAGGAGCCAAACTGACGATGGCTAATAGAAAATATGTGTACACAGACATAGGGGACATGTGCTGCCACATATATGTATGATTCAATAATGATTGAATTAATTGCGTTAATAACTGACACCAGCACATAACAGATTGACATTCCAAAATTGATTGATTTCATACTAATGTTTTATACACAATGCATATGGGGATATCTGCATATCTGTCTGGTAGCGTATATCAGGTGGACAGGTACGTCATAGTTGCGCATTCGGTCAGGAAGATGAACTCTGTAAATCAAAAATTAAACGTCCTCGGATTGAATTTGCTCCAACACTGGATAGATTGGCCTTTTTTCAAGTTGCTCGACGACTAATGCCGCTGCCATTGATTTGTTTTGTGCTGCAAATAGTTGAAATGTTTTAATCGAATTTGTTTGGTACCACATCAAAATCCGTGATTATTTGTAATGCCGTAATTTCATAAAGCCTAGTGGATGAATGACGGCGGAGCTCTATTTGCTCATTATATTCGGTCACTTCATTACCTCTAGGTCGCCAAATTTGATTCGAACCGTGTATGTATTGTAAATGGGTCCTTATTAGCTAAAGCATTGTGTGCCCAAGTGGTTGGTTGAATAATATAATCTGAAGTTCATTTGAATACAAGTGTTCTAGGCATTTTCGTATAGACGGTTATATCTGTCTGTTGGTAGCTTGATTCTGAGCCGAATTACTAAAGCGCACCAAGATGTCAAGAATGCATGCCGAATAGTATTGGAGCTGATTAAATATTAAAATCTTACGCCTATAGCATATGGCAAATTAATAGTAAATTAAAAAATTAAGCATTCAGTTGTAGTCTCTTGTGTTTGAAAACTATTCAAACTTTTGCTGTAAATAAAATAAAATATGCAACGCATTCTCTTCCGTTGTTGCCCAAAATGCCGTTTTTGGCGCGGCGAGCACTATTTCGCTGCACCTTGAAACTTTTTCATGCAGTTGTACAAAATTATTTTACTCCTTTCCTACTCCTCCCTCTGAAAATATGTCTCAGTGCAAAGACCATAGCCATGCAAAACCCCTTTACCGGAGGGATATCCAAAAACTTTTCCCAGAAAAGTGCATAAATAATATTTAAATTTAATTAATAAAACAAACAAGATGGACAGTGGTGTCTCCCCATTTGATGAATGATACACAGATTCAACAAAAAACCCCTACAGCAGAGAAAGATATACTCTTAACGCCATCACACCGTCTGGCAGGTCAGCCCGAGTAAATAATCTCCAAGGCTTCTCTTCGGATATTTATGCCAAAGCAAAATACCATTATTCCGTGATGAATAATTCATGGCACTTGCATGCATTTTTAACGACTAACAAACAGAAGCCGTGGCAATAGTTGTACTCCTGCTACAACTAGAATGCAATGCAATAAAATTGTATCAAATATTTAGCAAAAACAAAAGACGAACTTTGCTTTTGCACTAGCGTTCCTCGACATTTGGTATATGTATGAATGATTTAAATGGCCCACCGTTTGATTGGCTGACTGGCTGACTTGCCTGCACTGTGTTCGAATTCTTTGGTACATTGTTCGAAAGTTGCAAGCTCAGTGTGACGAAGCTCAATGGAAGGTTGTAGGTTGGTATTAGAATGTTCAGTCCCCATGCCTATGGCTACTTGTGGCTGCGGTGAAGTAAAGAAGAGAGATTGGCGTTTGATTGACGGATACTTCCTGTTGCATATTTTATCCTGGTTGTATTGTGAAACTATTTCACTATTTCTTTTTTCTTTTCATTTCTATGGGAAGAACGTTTATATGCTAGTGTCTGGTATAAGATCAATTTGATTACACAGTGGGGCCTTTCTGACAAGAGCTACCTCTTAAAGTTTCTAGCATACGCACATGAGACTTTGTTTTATTTTAATCTAAAGGGATTCGTGCAGCAAGTAAATTATGAACGTGACAAATATTTTATAGACCAAAGTCTCCTAGGGCAGATCACAACCAAGAAAGTCTTAAGATCCAAACCACACAGGCTGTATCGTCGCTCAATAAGGAACACAAGTGTAAATAGAAATGAAATTGAAAGCGAAAAAGTATCACGAAAGGTGGGAATGGAAAAAAAAAAGCCAAGCCAATAAAGCCATTATGCCGATAATATGATTTTGCCCTGGAAAGTGCTGCGAAAGAGAACTTCTTAAGAAACTCAGCGTAGCTATTAGAAATGAAAGAATCTGCTGAAGTGTAGATGAGAACTTCTGTATTAATAAAATAGGTAGCATTGTGAAAAGCAGCCTTGAAAGAATCGGAAATGCGAACAGTTGTTTCTTCTCCACTTTGACAATATTTAAGCGTACTCAAGTTATATAATATTAGGAACATTCGTCAATTCATCGGTTTTACCACAACAATGATGGATCGGATGATGACTGCAAAGGACTTAACCAATACAAGGAGAGATGGTCTTTCGGTAGCAGGGGAAGAGCTGAGGAACAAAAGTTTACTTCAAAATTCAAATCTTAAATTCGTAAACAGGAATCAGTGGACTTACCCAATGAACAACCTAATCGCGTTGATTTAGGCGTACGTGAGTATGCAAATTTTCAAAAAATGTTGGTTTATTGATTCTAAAGTCAAATGTTTTCGCTTTTAAAAATAATTCTTGCATATTTAAATCTTGACTGGATTATCGACCTAACTACATAAATGAATGTTAAAGAATTAAAGTTAAAGAAAGCAGATCTTCACATTACGGCAGATCCTGGAAAGGACTCAAGAAGTACAAATCGACAATCACCTTCTATTCGTCGATTTTAAGGCCGCATATGACAGTGTGCATAGAGACGAGCTATACAGTGCCATGTCTAGTTTTGGCATTCTTACCAAACTCGTCAGATTGTGTAGGAGGACGATGGAGAACTCTCGCTACTCCGTCAAGGTCGGTATCGAACTCACCGAGACCTTGAATGTCGAAAATGGTTTAAGACAAGGCGATGCATTGTCATGTGACATGACGTATTGTCATGTGACTTCTTCAACTTCATCCTCGAGAAGATCGTGCGTAACTCACATTTCAACACCAGAGGCACGATCTTCCAAAAGTCAGTTTAATTGCTAGCTTACCCTGATGACATTGACGCTATTGGACGAACACAGCGAGCCGTCAATGAGGCGTTTGCTGGCATTGAAGCAGAGGCGGCTAAATGGGTCTGGCGGTAAATCAGGGCAAAACAAAGTACATGCTGTCATCAAGAAAGGACACATAACATCGACGTCTCGGACAAAGCGTCACACTAGGTAGCAGAATCTTCGAGGTAGTCAAAGACTTCGGCTACCTCGGCTCTGCGGTAAACAGGGACAACAACATCAGTACCGAAATCAAACACAGAATCACACTTGCCAATCGCTGTTTCTTTGAGCTCAAGAGGCAATTGAGTAATAAATCAAGGAAACAAGGACGGTACTAAAAGCGGATGAGAAAGTCTTGCGTGCGATTTTTGGTCCTGTTTGCGTTGATGGCATCTGGAGGAGAAAATATATTGACGAGCTCTATGGGCTGTACAGCGACATGCGCCTAGTCAAGCGTCTTCGGATACAACGCTTAAGATGGCTAGGCCATGTAGAGCGTATGGACACCACTGCTCCGGCCCGAAAAGTCTTCAATTCAGTGACATTGGGACAACGCAACAGAAGACGACCTAGGCTAAGATGGCGCACACAAGTAGAGAAGGACCTCAGCCAACTTGGAGTGCGCAATTGGAGGTAGCTAGCGAAAGATCTAGCTGGCTAAAGAGGCATGTTGGTTGAGGCCCAGGTCCCCTCGGACTGTAGCAGAAGAAGAAGAGTTAAAGACTTGAATCGAATCCTTAAGGTCTGAAGATGTTTCCCTGAGCAACCATTCAAAATATATGCGCCGTAATTGTTAATTAATGTCAGCAATTTTCTAGGCTGAATTAAATTTCTTTGTTTAAATAAACGCGCACGTGTTGCGAAATTGTGAAATAGAGTGAACTGAATATTTTGCTAACAACGAGCAGCCGTTTAATTTTCCAAAGTTTTATTTAAAACCAATAAAAGCAAGTAAGACAGTGTGTTGAATAAGCCTGTTAAGTCTAATGACTAGTTCATGGACAGTCTTAATTGAAGTTAATCATATTCAACTAAAAAAATTATAATAACTGAATTCCGACAAAATAATCGTGTGACGAAACCTGAAATCAAATCCGCTGACATGCACTTGCGCAACCAATAATCAATTTTTCCATACTCACTCAACCCGACTTCATTGTTTTTAGAAATAATTATACTTTGCATATAACTACATATATACAATTGCATCTGTCAGGAAATCGGTAAATGCATTCTGTTTTCTTTCGTTTCACTTAAATGAAAATGTATTTCTGAATGAATCCTATTGTCGATCAATATTCCGATGCTCCCGCAATGAATGCATTAAACTCGTGTAAACGATGAATAATGCACTTTCCTTGAGAGCGAACAAGAAAGATTATTAATATCTTTCCATGTGAAAATGTCCTTTCTTTCAGTTTGAAAGGAAGACAAAAAGTCAAGAAACAACTTGCAAGTAAATTGAGAATTTCTGATATCAAGCGAGAAGTTTATACACCCGTTATACTTGGTAAAGACGTGTAAAAATGCATACACATGCACATATGTAGCGCTGTTATACACCCCAATTATTAGTGCACCTTAATGCACCTATACACTGATTCAACATTTATTGTTCATCTTCGCTACTCTGTATCTAGGTTTCGTCTTATTTATTTCTCTTTCCTACGGGGTGCCTCCTTTCCGCTTCTGAGGTTTGAATAGATACATGAGATTCTTAGTGAACGGTTGACGGAATGCGCGAACGTTGGCGAAGGGGGAGTGTGTGTGTGCGTGTGTGTTTCGTCTTCCTTTTGGGTGAAATTAAAATGTAAGACTCAAAGAGGTAAGCATTTTTAATATGTCCTTTGCAAGGTATGAATAAGTACAGAGTATAGGCGTGTGTTTTTTAATAACACCCCAGTGATAATGACTGTGTGTAATCCAAGTGTGACGACTAGTGTTGAATGCTTTGAAAATGAGAAGCTGAACAAAATAATAATAATCAAAAATGGCAACTATGTCAAATGTAGGCAAAGGAGTGGAAGTTTGTATCCTCGTGATTACTTTAATGACTTTCTATCTTGCCTACAGACTTGTAGCAAGTAGGTATTTTTAAAGAGATGGAACGATTAATGCCAATAAGGGGTGTACTAAAGATTTTTTTTTACACAAAAAAGCCGTAATTGCCAGGCCAAGGTGAGTTAGGGTTTAAATTCAGCTTTTGGCTGGCCCAAGTAAAGCAAAGCAGAAAAGTAAGAGTTGATTCGTTCCTCTCCTGTAGTCCCACCGTGATGAAGGGGTAGAATGCGATACCCACACGACGAATGTCGCGGGTTCGATTCCCGGACTGAACAGCTCCCCTTTTTCTACGGCACCACCACTTTCGAGCTGCTGACAAAACTCTAAGGGTACTGCAATAACTGTCTAAGACATAAGCTTCTGAAACTTCACCATTCGAAGTCGCCTATAGGTGAGGGCCATTAATAGATGAATGCTTCGTCAAAAAATTAATTTGTCGCAATTGGTAGAACTCCAACAACAAAAATTCTTTTTACACCAAAAATTCTGCATACTAACTTCTCGAGTGGCAGAGTTAAGCAAATTTTTTAAAGACAATTTATACTCCCTTGCACTATCTCGGTGGAGGAAGGAAGAAATATTCAATCTCCAATTATTAGCCGATATGCCCGTTCTCTGAATCCCTCCACTCAAACATTTCTATTTGACGTTATCCAAGAAGTAACTCTTTAAAGACAGAGTGACTCGATTTTCATTCCAAATATTTTTTATGAAAACGTTGGAATACGAGTATTCAGTTGATAAATTCCAACAAAACCTATTTCCTAAAATATTATATAAATAATTTCGCCTAAAATCGATGTTTAATGCGAATTTGAAAATTGATCAGGTACGAAAAAGTCACTAGTAGAAATTCATTAAATTTATACATATATTATTTTCCAATAATCGTGCAAAGTTCCAAACCATCACCGCCATCGTTTTGTTGAGCCATTCCCATTCCCATTCCCAATATTCATGCCACCAGCTGGTGATGGCATTACCGAACGACTTCCGCCTACAACCCATTTTGGATGCACTCACAAGCCTTAAGTTATGTAAAATGATCAATTCGACGTTGTCAATTTGTAAATTAGCAAATGATTGATTGAATTTGATTATTGTTTACTTCGTTGCGAGTTTATTTTATATATTTGTATACCGTGCATGCATATTTCGCAAGGGTTTCTCTGGCTGCTAGAATTTCAGAGAATATTAGTGCTGCAACTGCTGTTCGTCGTACAGCGGCAGACAAGTAGACAGATAGCCATTGGAAGTAAATCCCGCCGTTGCCGTTGAGGGCAGAAAGCGATGTGTCTGTAAGTTGTCATTTCGATGATGCTGTTAAATGCATGTTAATTATATTATATACAAATTTGTATACATTCATTGTATATATGAAGCGTGGCACTGTTCGTTTATTTGGTTAAGATTTGAATGACGACAGCAGTTTGAATGGAAGTGAATGTGTGCGCATCCTTGCAGCGCTTCTGCCTTGTTGTATGTATGCGCGTAATCTGTTCACAAACCCCGTATTCGTATATTTAAGCTTTGGATGCTATAAAATATATATGACACGACGTCACAAGCGCGACGTACAATCAGGCTGAATAAATCATTGGCAACAGAAATTAACATTACACATGCTACAATCAGTATGACTACAGCGACGCAATTGGTACCACCGCTTCGACCACCGTGCCGCCTTCTTGTTTGTCATACCTTTAGCTACTTACTTAATCATACTATAATACGGTGAAGAATGTGTCTGCCAGGAGAACATATTAAGCGGTGTTCCATCAATGGGTAGTAGTGGACAACTTGCATGTACCAAGTTCCACGCTAACTTCTGAATAGAAATTGTCGGCCATGTCATGTCAGTAGCAGGCAGACCTGTCGACCCTTCTTCCTCCATTAAAACGTCTAGAGAATATATATCTATGCGTGTCTATATGTATTTTGTTTAGACGATACAGAAAATTGATTTTCAACCCTATTTTGGTCTGAAAGTTGCAAAGCCATCAAGTTTTCAGTAATTCATCCGTGTCACCACAAATATTGCAACCCCTTACATTTCTGCTCAATTAACCACAATTTGCAACGGCCTCCCCATTAATAACAGTACAACTTTATTCGGCCCAGCTTAAATGTGACTACATATTTTTCCATTAATCTCTTTTGGTAAGGTATGTCCTTATACAATTTTTACTTCCTTGAGGGAAACTTAAAGTGTTCACTGTCGTGCCTGTTTTCACGCTTCTAACACAGCGAGTAAAGTGAATACACAGCAGGCAGCCTCTTCTATATAGATCTGGTCTATTACGGTGTGGTTTCTTGAGAGCTGTTAAGCAACGATGGTATGACAAATGCACCCCTTTCTGGTTGACTTTTTCCATTTTCCAAATAATTTGATTTGCCTCTCAACTGGGTGCGAGATTTCATCGTTTATGATTATTGGTATATTTGATCTGGATCCAAAAACGAGGAGTGGCTGATATATAAAAAGGTGGGGGGAAACATTATTTTGAGCTTATGAACCGAATCAATTTCGAAAAACATTCGTATATTGTTGTGAAAGTTCTGTTCTTCAACCAGTAAGGAACAATAAAATAAGAAGCCTCCAGGTTTCGTTTAGTCATTTGTTCTCCCATAAAGCAAACAAAACTACTTCCACTTACCTCCAAAAAATTAATTTAATCGCAGAAACTATTTAACTCTCCTTCAAATAAAAGAAACACGTATACACAAACACATAGATTACAAAATGGGAATTCAAGTTTCCCGTTTTTCAAAAGCAGGATAAATTACACTAAAATGCGGCCAAATCACATCCATTCCCGAGTTCAACAAAAAATGCAACCGAGTTCATGCAAAGAGTGAGTTTTCAATTGACTAGGCGAAACAAATGCAACATATCAACAATTAATCGACTGGAATGAAAAACACCGACTTACAGGCGGGTTAGGGAATGGGGGCAGGGCATCAGATCCGCCTCGAATTCCATCAGCATACCCGACTACAATCACTTCTCCCACTGATAAGCCTACCACCGCAAACGATAAACCTTTTTTTTCACTTACCGTTAACACTTTCGTGTTTTGTTTGGGATTTTCCTGCTTTGAAGCAATTTTACAATTTTTCGTGTGCCCGAAGCCTTTCACGCCTGCATTCGAGAATGCAACAGACTAACTGGCTGACTGACTGTGCACACGCAGTGGTTGGCATAACAAACCACTCGATGACACTTTGGCAGTGTTTAACTGCCGCTGTGAGGGCCTGTGCCGTTGCACCGAATATGCGCCACGTGGCCAAAAGGAAAAGCGAAAAAACGTGGAAAACCTTAATAAGCAACCAATAATCACTGCATTCCCGCACTGAATTGAAGGGCATCATCGTTTGCCATGGTGCGAGGTTGCACCTGACTACCCAACCGCCTGTCAATGGCGACATCATCATTGGCAACATTGGCGTCATTGCGAAGGACAGCAACAGGAATCCATTGGTTCTGAACTGATTGCCTGAATAATTGGGGTTTTCATGTTTCCATTCCCCGTTGCGTTTTTGACTCTTTTAGTTTTTTGTTGTCGTTTTTTGTGAAATACTGCTCTGCTGGCGACAACTACGTGTGTAGCAGGATATACACGTGTATAGGTTTGTGTAGGAAAAAGGACGATGAGTTGGGGTCGGATGTATCGCATTGGATTGCAATTTGTTGCATTATTGTTTTCGTGCCACAAACGTTGATGTGGTTGTTTATTGCCTGTAAAGTGGATATCGATGCAAGTGTCAAAAATTCAATCCTGTAATTAATGGGTTAACACTTAAATCTGTTTTCTTTTTCAGGGGTTATTCGGGATGAAATGTCAGTAAAGGTGGTGGTGATGGTGTTGTTTTATACTGTGAATTTGCTTTCCCCCAAATAAAAAAGTGAATTGCTGGAAATAATGGACTAATTCTGAAATTTGTTACTAATTAGTTTTCACATGTAAATATTGAATTTAGATGAATGTGTGGATAACTGTATGACACCATCTACTACAACCTGTTGTCGAATGTTTGATTTGTATATGATTTGAAGTGAAACAATTTTAATGTAATTTACAAAAGACTACTACTCCTAGTAAGATTATGGTATTAGTAGTAATAATTGATTTAAAGTATGAACTAAACTGAGTGAGTATACAATCCACAGGTAGTTATCAAATGATTTAGAAACAAATTACAAAAAATACAAATGTCTTTTTCCTGAAATTCGCTGTAGACAATTTTACACTCATTCAAAACAGCAAACCAAAGACCATTAGATCAGTCATAAAATCCGTACACAAGATAATAAATAAATGCATCTTATCATTAAAAAAGTTCCGTTACCGGAAATGCAGCCGAATTTAAATGTGCAAAATAATAGCACCACATCATTCTGAAGATCGTTTTCGATGTTTACACCAGTGTTTATATATTTTTTTACCAAAAGATAATATTTCAAAAGTGGCCGCCGTGGCGTAGTGAGTAAAGTGCGACGCTCACACGCCGAAGGGTCACCTCTCAATTTTTCATTTCCTCGAATTTTTCACGGCACCACCTCTTGCGAGCTGCTGACAACACTCAGGGAGTAATAATTATCTAAGAAAGCTTCTCAAACTTCGCCGTTCGGAGTCGGCAAAAAACTGTAGGTCCCTTCTACTCGTTAAGGAACAGTAGCGCGCACAACATGAGTGGTTGATGAGCAAACTAGGCCCTGGTCCCCGTGTGGACTGTCGCGTCAACAATTTTTATTATTAATATTTCAAAAGTGCAGCGTTGTTAGCAAAATAAAATGAGTCGTGGTGTGCGTTGTACTCCCGAGAAATGTGTTTTAATAAAAATTGCTTTCTAAGGGTAAAAACTTAAGCATTTATAAGAGAAATCGTTTTCAAACGAAATAATCGCAAATGCCAAAAAATGCGTTCAAAAGAAAGAAAAAAGAGGATGAAAGCAAAAACTACGACAAATAGTAAGATAAGTTAAACGTAACCCGCAAACAAACGTTAGGAAAATAAAAGATTATATTAATTTACCCAAGCAACAACAGAAGGCTGGTAAAGAAGCATTTACTTGCCAGAAGTTCGAAAAAAGTACCACTACCAAATTTGCGAAAGAACACCTGAACTGGGAACCTTCTAAATGGCGTAGTATATTATGGACGGGCTAATCCGAAATAGTTTTATTTGGTACTCGTGAGACCAGGACATTGTGGCGAAAAAACAAGAGTTTCAAACTGTAAAGACTGTTAAGCACGGTGGAGCAAAAATTAACGTGTGAGGATGTTTTCCTTATTATGGTACTGGTCTAATTTTTTGAATAAAACCGATGATGACTGATGGAATTTATTTCAGCATAATGCGAGAAACCATGCTACCTTTCGCACAGTGGAATATGCCGCTTAGATGGATTCTACAGCGAGACAACGACCCCAAACATACGAGCAAAGTGGTCAAAGAATTATGGAGTGGCCGAATCAGTATCCGGACCTGAATCCCATTGAAAATGTTTGGACAGATGTAAAGAAAGCTGTATATAAAGCAAAACCGAAAAATACAAAACAGCAATGGGATGTTGTGCAAATTGCGTGGAAGAATATCCTTGTTTAGCGATGTCATGCATTAATTGACTCCATGATACGAAGTTGTGACGCTGTAATTAAAAATGAAGGTTATACGAAAAATACTAACCCAGTAACAAAAATAAAAACAAAAAACTTTACTATTCCATTGACTTTTACTTCATATTCATGAATTTTTGCACTTGGTGCTATTATTTCGCACATTTCGATAATTCGGTGTCATTCCGAATAACGGGCCTTTTCTAAGTTCAGAATGAACGTATTTCATATCTTGTTTGTGGGTTTTATTACTGATAGAATAAGGATGTTGTGCAGTAAATATGATGTGTTTGTATGGTGGTAGGAAAAAGTTATTAGCAAAAAAGTGACAAAGTTGCACAGTTGTGGTGGGCTATAAAATTTACCGGTGCCAATCAATATACACACACAAATATTTTCAATAATATCCACAACAATTTAACCCAACTTTTGGTATTATATCCTTTTATCTATGCGCACTAAGCTTTATAAAACGTAAAAGTATTCATTACTCCATCGCACATAGGATAACTTTTCCAGCATTTTCGGATTTAAGTATGTGAAGAACAACTTAAAAACTAATAACGGCTTCTCGATAACGTAAAAGTACTTTCTCCTAGCCCATAATTTTTGTTCATATCATACCAAAAATGAAACGGAACAGAATAGAATTCCAACAATAAACAACAACTAAGGGCAAATAAGGTGGTAACAAAAAAAAAGTTTCAAACAAAATGAATGCATACACGAAATGCAAATTCAAATGCTTCTACCCTTCGCACACTGCACACTCATCTTAAAGCACATGTCTAGGCGGAAATCACGAATTCAAATTTCATTACGTTCACGACTCTACGAGTGGGTACCGGTACCTGATGGTTCCGTGCCACCACTCCTGCTGATGCGATGTAGCCACCGCAAACAACGTCGAACCTCAAAATAATCATTTCACTTCTGTAATTATCATCGAATCGAAATCGAAGGATATTGGAAAGTAACGGTAAATAATTTGCATTTGAAAGTTTATTAAAACAATTATTATTGATTACGAGAAATATTCGTATCCGCTATTCTATAATTCACAAGTTTACCGCCTCCTCCACTCTCCACCAGCCAACTTCGTATGCAGGGAACGCCGCACTGTATTGGCTTTATACAGGTTGTGTTATAACCAATAGCTGTGAGCCGGCAAAGGCGGAGGCTAGGATTATCAGGCATATATTTCATTATCGTTTTAAAATCTATATGTACGGGTATGTGCATAAATATGTGCGATGCCAAACTTTAAATCGAATTTTTACAGCATTAGATTCGATTACTTCGATTGGGGTTGCAGACGAGCAAGTTTGCCGCGGGTATGAGCAAACGCCTCCACCCATGGGATAGGTACACCCAGGGCTTCGTACATTACTATAAAGAATCCGCCACTCCATTAACCCTAGGTTGGCAGAAGGCTTTTTCACTTTGAGTATTGTGCATTCTTTCAATGCATCGTGTACTTAGAAATGAGCTTTTCATTGCTTTAACATTTTATGTATGGTGAAATGTGATGGTGACGTTCTGCAGTTTTTTAATAACAAAAATTACATACTCTTTCAACACACAATAGCAAAAAACTTCTGTCAGTATTTTGCGGTAAACAATATTTTTCAGCTTCTGAGGAGGTATAAACTTTTGTACTTTATGACATTATTCATACAAATTTTCTTACAATAAATACATCTAAATGAACCTGGGTATGATTATCATTTAAGTTTTGTATTTTACATATCTGCCATGACCGTAGGAACTTTGAAAATTAAGGTCAAATAAGAATGAATTTGCGTTCTTTTGCAAAGCAAGTAACAAAAAACTGAAAAAAGAATCCTCAGCACATTATAATAAATACAAGGAAGTCTATATATAGAAAGAAATAAAGGAAACATTGAGACTGAAGTGTGGTGGGGGAGGTGCTAACGAAAAGCCTGGAGACAGAGGAGGGAATGCAAAACCGTCGCGCTGCGATAATACCAAGAGAATTGTGTAATTATTTTGCATAAATGAAAAAGTTACTCGTCGTCTTTTTCGTTGTCGCTAGTCATCTTGGTACAGAACTGGTTATTACTAAGGGTAGTTCCAAGCAGATTTTACATACATACATGTGTAGATATAAAAAGAAATATAACCATTTTTTATTGTTATTAAACTTCGGAGCATTATTTTATGATGGTGCACAGTTTACAACATTGTGCACTTATAAAATAATACATCACTCAATAATTCTCGTGACATATAGGGGGCGCCATTAAAAAAAAATATTAAATAATTTTTGTTGGTGGCGCCCTATAGGTCTCGGGACCTATTGAGTGATGTATTATTTTAAAAGTGCACCATATTGCAGACCATTATAACCATCGTCAGACCATCATAATATAATGTTTCAAAGTTGAATAACAATAAAAAATGGTTATGGTTTTTTTAATAGCTACACATATATACGTATATAGAATCTGCTTGGAACTGCCCTTAGTAATAAAAATTAAGCCGCCGCCATGCTTAACTATTTGAGAGGTGTACCTGGGATCGAGTTTTTTGCCTCTTGGTCGTCGGACGTACCTTCTACCATCCGGACCAATCCTATTTGTCTTTGTTTCATAGCTCCATAGTATAAATTTCCACTCATTTGCCGTCCAAGCAGCATGGGTCTTGGCAAAGTCGGTACGACGAATTTAATCATCGGTTTTATTCGCGAAAGCCTTCCGTGAAGTCCGGCTTCCATCAAACGACGAGCAACAGTCCTCTAAGACACATTGATGCCCGTTTCATACCCTATTTAATGCTGGATTGCTTTGACACTTTTTTGGAATCCGCTTTTAAATATCCGGACAATTTTTCTGTCAATGTGCTGTGTAGTTTTACGGAGTCTTTTATTGCGAGGAACATTTTCCATGATGCCATATTCACGAAAATGGGAAATTGCACCCATCTACCCCATGTACCATCATTTTGGAACAGTTTAAATGCGTTGCAATGCGTTCATATGACTGACCTTCTTTTTATAATCCAACAGTAGAATTCCGCGTGTCAGATGTACAGCTCTTTCCTTTCACCATTTCTTTCTTTTTTTTTTTTTTTGTTGTTAATTTAAATATATTGATTTTCTATATTTTTCTAATGTAAACCAATGCTTTCTTACCAAACTAGTTGAGTAAGTATGTAAGAGTTGTACTCAACCCCTTTCTAATTAGCTGTCAACTCAAGAACTCCAATTGATCAACTAAAATATGACTCTTATGCAAACCTCTGGCAAAATGGGAATATGTATGTATTTCTTAAAGGGGGATACATACAAAAGTAACCCTTGCAAAAAGTTTACCGTTATGTTAATAACAGTAATCGGAATATGAGCAAGCACTACAATACTGATCTCGTTTCTAGTTAGTTGTCAACGGCTGTAAATAGTGGTGGGCTTAACTGCCTTAAAATATTGAAGCGGCTGATTAAGCCAGATTATAACGAATAAAGAGATTTTGACTATTTACTATTCATTCGATGTGTGCCTGATTATATAATTTTGTATGTTCTAATAACATCATCTCTTTTGTCCAATAAACATTTCGTTGTAAAGTTTCTATATAGGGAAAACACCATTCTGTGAGTCAGCCTGATTGTAATTGTAATTGAAACTTCTGGAATCGGTTGATATTATCATACATACATATATATCTTCCATTTCCCAGAGAAAAGTACCAGAGACAACAATAGTAATAGATAAAAAAACAGTTGCTTGGTTGCTAATTTATGCATGTTGATGAAAAATATCAAAATTGTGAAGCCCCCACACAGCCGATTTTTTCTTGAATGCGTCAAAAACTTTGTTTTGACATTCTGATAATCGAACTACGACATCAATTCAAGACTGATGTATGATATTCTTGAAAAAGCTTAAAAAGCCGGAAAGTAAAAACATATTAAAACTCTATTGGATAGCTGTTCGTTGTACAATTGTCATTTCCCTGACAATATATGTACAATATATACAATCCACGAATCCACCTGCACTGTAGGAAATATTAATCCAACTGGAATCTACTTATCTACATGTTGAGCGAAAATCAGCCCTATATACTATAGTTTTCGAGGAACACTTAAAACAGCCATGGTTAAAATTAAGAGACTAAGATTTCCATGGCACCATACCACAAGGCCCACTCCAAGTATAAGTTAAAGATATATAAATACAACTTGCAATCCTCAAACTTTATGTATGAGTTTTGTCACTTTTCTTATCATAAAGGGTAGTGTTGAAAGATAACGAAATGTCTTACTATGTTCGTATAAAATACAAAATGGAATGAACCACTAAAAGCGATGTCTGATCAATATTCAGTCTTTAAATCCAGAAAAGATTGCATACGATTTTTGCCACTACCGCTTTTTACCGCATTTCAAAGTAAAGGTTCTTCAAAGTAAAAGTTCTTCGTCAACGTAAGGGTTCTTTTCGACTTTAAAATAAATAATAAAACCAAAAACACAACAAAAT
Source organism: Eristalinus aeneus (assembly GCA_955652365.1). Lineage (NCBI taxonomy): Eukaryota > Metazoa > Arthropoda > Insecta > Diptera > Syrphidae > Eristalinus > Eristalinus aeneus. Next base: position 77,704,585 of record OY019134.1, on the reverse strand, counting down.
GTTATTGTATTTGTTAAGTAAAAACAGCATGTTCTGTTGCATAATATTCTATTTAAAAATTTTATTTTCTCTGATCCACATCAATCGAACTACAAACCATTTCCCTACAGCAAAATTTTATAAATGCGAATATGTATGTAAATGCCCTATCCTAGCGAGTGTTCACAAGTAACAACAATGGAAATTTTTCAGAACAAATACTCCAGTGTAAGCAAATTTTCTAACTTGAAACAACACTTGTCTGGAACTGTTTTAATAAATATGCTAAACAGAAATATAATAAAAGATGTTTTATGTATATAAAACGAAATGGAGAGAAAACGTTTTCTTTCTTTTTTTTCTGAAATTTATTTCAGCCATGGATTTTCATTATATGTGAGTGTGTTTACATTTAGGTCGCGTTTACATGACAAACGAAAATTGATTCAAATAAAAAGTTCACCATGCAACTATGGAAAATAATAAACACGTCTCACTTATTGCAAGTCATCACCCATGGAAGCATTTCCCATTCAGTAACAATCAATTCTCTGAATTACAAACGCCTTCATTTACATATGTTTTTTTTTTTTTTTTTTTTCTATTTCTGTGGAAAAAATAACTGAGGGTAAAATCATTACAGACGCCATTGTAAGTGCACCTACTCCATGTTTCTTCGTTCCACACTAGGGAAATTATTACAATTTTTTCTCGTGTTCACAATTCCACTTGACACAAACGTTTCACCTACATTCAGCATGCACCTTGCGAAGAGTTGCAAATTATACAAAATGAATATTACAATATCTTGGGGGTATTTTTATTATTGCTGCTGTTCTCTCTTCATGTGTTTTGTCTGCACAGGAAGTAATGCAAAAACGATAAACATCAAAGAAAGACCCTTTAAATGAAAACGTGTACTTAATTTAATAGTTACTGTCAATTGGGAATAGGACTGCTCTCGAAATGAACGTATGCTTGACCTCATAAATGCATAATAATTTGCCCATGAGAAGTGGCGAATAATGACAGGCAGCCATACTTGTATGAAAATTTGAGATTTAATGAAGCAATTTCCATTTCTTCGGAAATTGCCTATTTCTTATCGTTTCTTATTTTTCTTTTTTACAGACATGCATGTTTATTTTCTTGTCCACGAGGATCGTCTAGACTAAAATTATCTTATAACTCTTGACTCCTTCTATTGTATTATGAATATTTCGTACAAGCACTAGGAGTGTTTACAATTACTGTGTTTATTTTCTTCCAGGCTAAGCTTCTGGAGAATTCTCACACGTGGATGGGCGCTTCTACTTCATCTATAGCAGGTAAATTAGGTGTTTGGTTCATTCAGTTATGTATTTACCTTTATACATCTCTCTTGTCACTCTTCCATCAATTTTTAAACAATTTTTATTCATTTACAGACAGCTATCAATACCAACTCCAATCTATGTGGCAAAAATGTTGGAACACAAATCAAAACCTAATGCACCACCTACGTTTCCGCGAACGGGGGCCTCTTAAATCTTGGAGACCTGAAACAATGGCAGAAGCAATTTTTAGTGTACTAAAAGAAGGGCTATCACTTTCCCAGGCCGCCCGGAAATACGACATTCCATATCCGACATTCGTACTTTACGCAAACAGAGTTCATAACATGCTAGGCCCTTCAATAGATGGCGGAACAGATCTCAGACCAAAAGGTAGAGGACGTCCGCAACGAATCCTATTGGGGATTTGGCCGGATGAGCACATAAAAGGCGTCATAAAAACTGTCGTATTTCGAGACGCAAAGGATCTAAAGGACGAAAGTATACATTTACATTATGGACGCCACTCCGTGAGTACACACATAAGAACCACAAACGTACAGATCTTAACTTAAATGTATGTATGCTATTGCAGCCGGTTTTCCCATTTCAAGATAATGCACTTAACTATCCCGGAGCACCAGTATGTCCGAACGGGCTGCCATCAGGGCCCGTTGGACCCACGGTCGCTGATCCAATGTCACAAGAGGCTACTGCGGCTGCCGTTGCAGGAGTTGCTCATGCTCTGCGACAACAAATGCAAATGGCGGCGGCCGTTCAACAGCAACAACAGCAACAGCAACACCAACATCACCCCCATCACCCACAACAGCATCAACAGCCAACACATGCCCACCATCATCCAGAACCTGCTGCAAACCTATTCAATCTTCCCACTCATTTGTCACCTCATGGAGCTGCTGGTGGAATCCCAATACCAAAGCAAAACTCTCCAATATCCGGCAGTACCGGACAAAACCCATTACAAAGGCATACATCACCGTCCGCACCAACGATGTCAGGTCTTCCTAATCAGTCGGTATTGAACCTAGCCAGCATATCTGGTCTGCATATGGTTCCCGGAATGGGATCAAATATGACTTCAACAGGAGGGGCATCGTCGTCTTCAACATCGACTGTTCATCGCGGAGAAGGCGCCTCTCAAACAAGTCATCAGTCAAACATTTCACCTGCCCACATACCATACAGCAGCAGTAGTTCTGTATCGCATGCGCCTCAACATGCGACGGCACCACCGTCCAGTAGCAGTAATACGCGACTGCACTCTTCGTCGCCCTCCGAATCTGCACATGATCTCCGGATGAACAGTCCCGAGGAGCGTTTACTTAACTCACCTCTGCAGATGGCTCTGGAACCGTCAGTCAATTTGGCTGTTGGAGTGAGTGGAATGGCTTACAAACCATCAAGAGGTTATTCCTCCCCACGTCCAGAACATCTCTTCCAAGAGGACATTGCCGAGCTTGTGGGCTCTGCAAGTGATAGACCTTCGGCGTGCCCTTCGAATCTAGAAAACTACAAAGAAGCTCCCACTAATATCAAAATGGAACCAATAACTGAGTGCCGCTCGGAATAAAGTCTCTTCTGTCTCCTCGAAGTGAAAATCTTTCCTTTCTTCTCTTGTTCAGTGTAATCTCCTAAATAAATTCAAAATAAATCTTAATGTAAGTAAACTATTAATAGATGAAGCTAAATTAAGTAAGCTATAAGATATATCCAATGTGCAATAGGAAACCTATTTAACCGAAACTTACATGTATTTAAAATCAAATCTAAACGAGACATAAAAAGAAAACACAATGTTTTACACATAATTTTTGAAACTTAAAACGGGCTGTTTTGTAATGTTTTCCCTTTAAGAATTCAAAACATTCCAGTCACCATTGAGAAAAAACAAACAATTCGTTTCGCAGAAAAAAAATAAAGAATATTTTTGCAAGGAAATCAATTGTGTGCGATTTTATCTTGTGTTTTCAAAGAACTTTTAAAGCAAAATTTATTGTTCGGACAAAAATCGATCTAGTATATAATAAAAGTACAAAAAATTCACCGTTTGGACTAGAGAATTTTTTTATGAAAAATTTTAACAAAATTGTTGCCTAAAACGTTTTAGATACTCGAAATTGAATGCCTTGGAAATTATATAAGAAAAGTAAGGAAAAATAATTTTGAAATATAAGAAAGAAAATATATACTAAATTAATTGTAAAAAAAGAAAACTAAAATCTAATATTTATACAAAATTGATTCAAAAACTGATAACTGATAAGTTAAGAAATAAGACTTGACTTGGCCTCAAAGCGTGCATAGTGGTGTGCTGTCGTGACATTAGAGAGACGTTTCCAGGAACTTCAGTTTTCTAAGATTTTCTCTACATACCTACCCGAAACTTCTTTGATATAAACTTTGTAACTGGCATTGTTTACATTGTTTTAAAATTCATTGATATCCTCCGTCATTTAGATGATATAAACATTTAATATAGTATAGGAAAAGACAAACATTTAAAAAAAATCATGACTCCACACATGTTTAAGACATTCTACTCTTTTCAAAGTTCAATATTAAGCTCAATTAATTGTACAATTTAAGGCTCTGCAAAAATATTTTCGGAATTGATTTCGCAATTCGTAAGGCAGTGATTTGCACCAAAGCCGTTTTTTTATGCCACCATATTTTATTTACGCCTGTTGTCAACGATTTGCGGTAATTTGATTTGCGTAGGTAATTATGAAGATGAGAGTATTGTTTTATGTACACTGCGAAAAAGATGTTCTGAATTTCATAAATCCATAAAAAATAGGATGAGAGGCAATATTTCGGAAATGATAAAAATTACACAATGACAAACTCGAAAAACATAAAAAAACATTTCATAGGAGTATATGTGGAAATGCAGGGCGTTTGTTCTTATTCTCCTTTCAAAGGTTGCCCTTTTTTTTCAAAGATCTTATAATTCAAATCTTTCGTGGACTTTCCACATCTTATGATGATAACGACAACTAAAATTCATTTACTCTCAACGACATAGCCAGCTGAGCGTTTGAATTTCAAATTTGTTGCTGTAGGTGCAGCACGAATTTAATTTTTTTCCTCTAAACTTGAATTAAAACTTATTGAAAATCTTATTATCAGCAGGCAAACCTCAAAGCTTTATGTATGTTCAAAAACTTATAAATTCATAAAAAATAAGCTGAGGGGCAATATTCTGGAAATGATTAAAAAACAAAAACACATTTCATGGGAGTAAATGTTGAAATACAGCGCGTTTGCGTTTATCCTCCATTTGGTTACCGTATAAGTATAAGATTTCTTTCAAAGGTTACCGCATAATTTAGAATCCTTTCTAAGCTGTGCTAAATCGTTCAAGGGCTTGCCACATCTTATGATAACTTTAGTTGTCATTTGCTCTCAACGACATAGCCAGCTAAGCTAATTTAACATTTTTTGCTGCAAATGCAGTACAAAATGTATTAGTTCCGTCTAAATTCAAATTAAACCTTATTATTAAAACTCTTATTATCAGCAGGCCTCAAACCTCAAGTTTTATGTATGTTCAAAAACTTTTTGGATTGGCATTTATGCTTAGGATACAGTTAAAAGTAAAACTTTTACTTTGTTTTACAGTAAATACCGTAATCTTTATCGATTTTAGGACTTTAAAGTAGAGTCTTAAAGTTGAGTCTGTATTTATTTTTGAGTCTAGAAAACCAAAACGCGAATAAGAGGTCAGTACAGAGTACAATATATTCGCTTGCGCCCTAACCAGCACTATTTCAACTATTTGTAATAATATTCACCGACATTTTTGACACAAAACCTCTTTGTTTTTTTTATTTGTTTTTAATTTACTAATAACGTAAAGAGAGGACAATATTTAATTACCGACGTACAGTAGAAACTAATCTTGTATATGCGTACAATCGCTGACCAAATGTGATTGTCTTACTGGTAACCGGCGGTTAGAACCTATGTTTTATGTACTATTATACAAAGCGTCCAGTTAACACGGTAACAAACCCGAGATTCATATATTTTAAACTTACTTCCGCAAAAATTGTATTCTTCAACACATTTTCAATTAGTTATAAATCTTCACAAAAAACCTTTAAAAATATTCACATTAGAATTAGAAAGTGCCTTCTCCTAAAGTATATTGAATTTGAAAAGAACGTGCAACGTAACTTCACGCATATTCACTGTTATTTGAGGTCAAGTCAGTCATATATATATATTTTTATATATTTCGATGATAATATTACTAAAAAATGTACTCGGAATTTCAAAGAAACTAAGTGATAAAATCTAATTTGATCTTTCGGCTAGACTTTTGGGGTTATAAGTTTTCGTTCTTAAGCTTTAAGTTCCAGAGAAGCACACAAAACCGTAAAAAATAATAAAAAGAATTAAAAAGAAATCACAAGCCCGTTCTCCAAACAAAAACAAGCATTTAATATCATTGTAAGTAAATGTTAACATATGAATGTATGTCTTTAATTAAATTTACAACTACTACCAGCGATAGAGAAATTTATCCACAGACAGAAAGCAAAAGTTTTTTATGATCAAACCAACGTTTTGTTGCTACAGTTACAGTAGTTTACGTTAACATTTAGCAAAATTAATTTAGAACACAAAATGTAAATAGCCAAGATTTAAAACTTGATTCAGTAACCAACATTAAATTACCCAGCAATCATTTATGTATAAGTTTTGAAAAGAAATTTCATATTAATTTATTTCTAAATTGCATTTAGTATACGTGTAGAATCTAAACAGAAAAATAGTGAATAGAAATAAACCACAATTGTAAGTAATTGGACATTTTATGTAATATTTACATTCATTGCTATCCCTGCACAATTAATTCAACTAAAAATATTATCAACTTAAAAAAATAATCACATTTGTATGTATTATTTTACAAACCAAACAAACCGAATATAAGCAAACAAAATAAAAACACATAGACCCATCGTTGCTGTTTTAAAGTAATTCTTAATAACAAGTTATTCCTAGTTTTAAAAGCAAACAAAAATAAAATTGTATCAAATGCATGCATACAGAAAAAGAAATGAAAGCTTTTTATAGGTCAGCATATTTTTGTGTCTTCATGTACATGTTTCAATTTAAAATTAAATAAAAAGAAAATCAATGAATTGAATGCACAACATGCAAACATAACCACAAACGACGTTAAACCAAAAATTCAGAAGTAAGGGAATAGTTACCGATGACGTATGACAGACATTTTTCGATTGAATCCAGTTCAAGTACATTCAATTCAATAGATACTCATGTCCTTAGAATGCTCAGAAGACAGTTTCACTTAAATCAGTAAATTATACACTATCAATATAAATGAATGTATGTATGAAAGCACATACCGAGTAATTAGAAAATAATCCTAATTTTCACTTTCAGTTAAATTAACATTTTGGAGAGCCGAAATTGATAAGTATATTATTCTGTTTTCGATGTAACCGTCTTATTTATAATTGTTGGATTTCAAAATTTTTAAAACTTCTAAAGGAAAATTGTGCAAAACTATTGAAAAAGAAAAAACTAAATAATAAATGTACGAAGTTTACAAAAATTAAAAATGTACAATTTTAAAAAAATATAACAAGATTGATTTTATTTAAAATTCTACCCCTCAACATAATCCCGGTCCAGGAATAGGGTGATGATCTTTTGTCAATATTATCTTGTTTGTTTTCACGCCACGGAAGTCCAAGATGAAACAGATGCAACAGCACTGCAACCTGATGATGAATACCCACGATCTTCGTTACCCTCGACATCTTTTAATAATAATAATTGTGTGGCACGACAGTCCACAAAGCCTAGCTTGCTCAGCAACTGCTCGTGTTGTGCGCGCTACTGTTCACTCACGAGTAGATGAGACCTACAGTTTATTGCCGACTCCGAACTGCAGAGTCTGAGAAGCTTTTTTAGACAATTATTACTCTTTAAATATTGTCAGCAGCTCAAAAGAGGTGGGGCCGAGAAAAAATTCAGTTCTTGAGGCGGGAATCGAACCTAAGCCAAACATAGCGATGCACGATGACGAGGCTCGACCTTTTTTTAATAAAGGATTTCTTTTAGCATGAATCAGGCATCAGATGGTGAACTTTCACTTTTTCCTTATCTGTTCATGATCGGATGTTGGATTATATTTTGCTAGAAAGCTGATTGGGAAGCATAGAACTATAGCTACCTTTATTCATCAATCCTTTCTAACACTAGGATGGATTGACGAATAAAACAGAGAAGATACATACATATTTGGAAATTATGATTAATTAAATGGATCCAAACATGACTATTCGCATATTATCGAGTGATTTTCGACTACCAAAGTGGAATCGAATATATATACTCGCTACCGCTCATACTTTACATGCAATTTTTTGGAATAATTCTAATTTAATATATATTCATAAAGCATTTGGGAATAATATTTAGATAGGTTTGAATCCACCTTGATTTAAACTTTCGGTGTATTTTCATGATTTACTTAACGTCTTGGATAAACTTGAACTGTCGCAGAACACACAAATGGGGAGTAGGCTCCAAGGGACACACTTTGTATTGTATTTTGACATTAAGCTTGCTAAAGATTGGCATATTGTTGATGTTAAAGGAATCCGAATTTATTTACTCCGTACCGCCGCCTGCGAAATAAGTCTTAATTTGCCTACCGTCATAAAATCTGCCTTTACATCTGACGATTTCGTTGACATTTAACCAATAGTAGGAAAAACATCGGGTAGATGTTTCAGTGGTTGTAAAAACTAAATTTCCTGCCCATTTATTATTACTATCTTTTATGAAAGTCTACTAACACGGTGTGGCTCTCGTAGTTGTGAACAAAGGACATAAATCTTAGGCGAAATATGATCTACGCAATCCTCAAACCTTAAGATTAATTTGGCTTCTTAAACCTTAAGAAGCTAAATCAAATTGATGTTGCTGTACAGTCCAAAGTCAACGATTTTTTAATATTTAATTCTTGTTTTTAATGCGTACATGCATCACTTCAGAGCTTTTTAAAGCTAAAAAATTGCATTTTCAGATGACAATTAATATATTACATTTAGGTTAAAGAGAATAATATAAAATCAAATACAGAAGTGTCATTACAACGTGCATCTATTAATGTCCAATAGAATAAAAGATTTATATTAGTTTCTAACAGACACTAGCTGCATCATTTCGATTGTGAGTGTTTTGTATGTCTTGATGACGCTGCAGGAGACTTAAACACTGATGCAAACATTGAGTGCTAGCGGTTGAAAATGCTTTCAGCATCAAGAGATCCGGATCAGTTGGCAAGAAAGGGCCTTCAATATTCTCAATCGCCCTAGCAAGTGAAGCATTGCTGTAATATAAATAAAGTAAATAAAGTATTCAACCATTTCAGGTATGTCAAGCTTACCATAGCTCTGTTTGCTGCAATTCCTGACGTGCGGTAACCAGAGCATCGGAAGCTGCGAGCAATTCTCTTGGTGGTAAAGGACTAGAGTTTATATCCATCGCTTTGGTATGACTTTCAACAACTGCCCTCAAACCATCAACCCACTCTTGTCGTGCACGTGCATCAGAAGCTCGCAACTTTAGTGTATCACCGGACGCACAGCCAATCGAAAAAGTTTTGGAGTCTTCATCACTAGGGCAAACAACAGCTGCAGCTAGATGAACCTGTCCGCGCGGTGCGTTACCAAGAATGTGTGGACTGCCATCATCATTTGAGGACGAGTCGCATAAATAATAACTTAATGTACCCGCTTGAGCATCCACCGTGAACCACCTGTATTGCCAGCCTGCAAGAATTCCAGTTATATTTGGATTGCAATTGAGGAAAAAGTTTTGAGTTACCTTTCATTACATTTGTATATTTGCAAAGCTGACCACTCAGCTGATGCCGACTTTGGTTTAAGACTCTGTTTAAATTTGACTCCATGGTTGCGCTTATCGTCGGCTTACGTTTAGATTTGCCTTTACGGTGTAGTGTTTTTATTTTTCGCAGAATTTTTATCAATTTTACCTCCGTATGATTCAAAGTAAATTCAAAAAAAAATAACATGAAACAATTTCAACAATTATCTTGACACATGACACTGTCAAAATGTAAATTTTGTGTTCAGCCGGTTGAATTCAGCTAAGTAGGAATTAATAAAACCATATATGTACATATTTTATCTTCGCAGATATAGTGCCGATAAAAGTTATGATATCTTATAATGAATATAATTAAAGTATTTTATGCATAATAAACTATTTCAAGCTTATAGAAATATTGTCCACTGATTCAAGCTATTTTCAACTGGTGTTGGATTTGTCCTCGCCGCCTAGACCTATAATAAATCAATATCTTCCCAAAACAAATTTTAACAAAATATGTCTGAAGAAATTGTGTTATACAAAAATCACTGACCGATGTGAAGCCTCAATATTCTAAGCTCGTTACTTTATCAAACTGACAAACGCCCGCACCCTCATTCGTTACTCGATAATTTGGAATGGATGTGTTCATCGTGCTCGAATTTGACGAGTTGCGAAGGTGCACTCGAACCGAGGCTCTTTAGGGAAAAAGTATATTATTCTACTTGAAATTAATAAAATTAAATTGAAAAATGTTTAAGAACGTGAAAATAAAACATTGACTCAAAGTATGAGTGAAAATCAAAAAAGAAATATTTGTGCTAATCGTTTAAAACAACGTTAAAGTGAGTCGGGTTTTTCATTGACGGAAAAATTGACTTCTTTTATTGATTGTTCAATGGGGAAGAAGAGCATCACAACCGCACGGGAAAATAAAAGATAAAAAACAAAATAACAAAACCAAAAGCAAAAATAGCACATTTTGGTTCCCCTTTCTTATTGTTTGCCTTCTTTTGATGTCAGCTCTCGCTCCATTTCATCTAATAATCAATTACTATTATTTTTGTTATGAAGCATTGTGATTTGCTAGCTGTGTAGTATTTACGAAAGAAAAAAAACTTCTAAAGCTGTGAGGGTGTCGAAGAATAATAAAAGAATAGTGAAAAAATCAGATCTCAAATATCCAAATGTTGGCGAAAAGGAAGAATTTCGTGGTCATTGCTATGACGCCTTCTTCATTAGTGGCAAACAATTGGTAAGTTTAGTTAATATGGTTTCGTAAAGTTAACGAAAAATTAAGCTTGTTCAAGTGATGTATTAAAGCATCGTGCCCCTCTTTTACCTTGTATAGCATGAATCATTTTTTTTTTCAGTTGAAAAGACATCAATAAAAATGAATATGGCACCAAAACTTTAATTTCGCATATTTCTTTCAGAGAAGAGGAAACATATTGCTGTAGACTAAAAGGAATTCAAATTGTCCGATCTCCACTTTCCTGCATTAGTAACACACATACACGCGTATACAATGGACGGACAAAGGGCACGGGATATTCTTACACTGTTGCAAGAACGTGCGGTGTACCTTACTGGTGGAAGAGATCGCAGGGGTGGACCTTTGTTATGTTTTCCAGCTACACCCAGGAGGGAGAGACTCAAACCCGAGGATTTGAGACGATTACTCAGCTATTTGATTATGATTCCAAGGTAAATATTTACGCCCATACGTCAATGTTAATATGGCAATTCTTGAGACAATATAGAAGTAGATAAATGGATTAAGAGAAAAAGTATATGATGCAAGATCGCACGCACATATGATCGACTTCCGCTTTAAAGTGTATCCCATGAAAAAGTGTACGTGCTTGTTCATTAACTTACTTGACAAAGAAATTCTTTTCTTTTCCATTAAAATTTGCAAATTGACCACGTATGATGGCAATAACATTCTTGAGTCATAATTTAATTATCGTTTAGAATATTCGATTAACTAGTCGCCATTCTTGCGTACAAATGCATTGAAACTCCTAATAATCAATTAATTCATTATTTATTTTGTTTGTTTCAGTGATGCCGCAAAGAACCTGGGATTTACTGTCATAATTGATATGCGGGGGAATGGCAACTGCTCTACAAATGTTAAGACAATACTGAAAGTGCTTCAAGAACATTTTAGTGCTAATATTCATAGTGTAGTAATAATAAAACCTGACAACTTCTGGCAAAAGCAACGAGCTTCCATCTCGACGAACAAGTATAAGTTCGAAACGTCTACTATATCGATAGAAGCGCTTAACAAAATCGCAGAGACGCATCAACTTACATCGGACTTTGACGGCGTACAGCCATACGATCATCAACAATGGACTGATGCTCGACTGGCAATCGAAGACTTTTTCTGGCAAGCCAGTGATATGGCCGATCGCATCGATGACATACAAGAGGACTTACAGCGCAATGATTTTGCCGAAGATGTTAATGGCGCTCGCCATAGCCTAGACCATCACAACGAAATGAAAAAGAAAATTCTCAAACTCCCCATTGAGGATCTTGATATTCAGCGCAAGAAGCTGTTGGCAAAGATAAACATGAGTAACCAGCAGCATGCAGAGGACGGCTCATCTCACTCATCGAATAACTCTCCGGGTTATCGAGCAGCATCGAATAATCCTGATATGACGGCAGCTATAAACAAGGCGCTACGACAAATCGATTTAATTCATCAAGGGCAGCAGCGATTATTGTCACTGTGGCAACATAAGAAGACAAAGCTAGATCAATGTTTTCAATGTCGGCTGTTTGAGGAAGACTGCGAAAAGATGTTCGACTGGATTCTGCATAATCGAGACGCCTTTCAAATGAGTTACGTGGAAATTGGTCACAACTATTCTGTGGCCAAGAGCCTACAGGACGAACACCAAAAGTTTGCAGTGGCCTCCATGAATGTCTCAGTCAATATTGATCGAATCTTAGCGGTAGCAAGTAGGCTTATCGAAAGTCAGCACTATGCCGCTCAGCATATAAAAACTCTAGCCACTCGTTTGGATCGCACTTGGAAAGATTTTGCTGCTGGATTGGACGAACGCACTGCTGTTCTACAATTGAGCGTGCTATTCCATCACAAAGCTGAGCAGTATTGTAACAGTGTATCGTCGTGGGCAGCTGCATGCCAAGCGTCACAGCCACTGCCTTCGGATATTCAAAGTCTCGAAACAGCAATACGCACTCACCAATCTTTATATGAGGCCATGTGCCAAGCTTACACTGAGGTGCATTCCACAAGTAAGAAACTACTATACCAGCTTGATCATTTAGTTCAAGTTTGCAACCAACCTCCTCCACCCGGAGTGCCGGACCACAGAAAAAATAGCAGTTTTACAAAATATGAAAGGCAAAATCCAGCAGCAGACTACAGTGAAGGCGCTTCTCACGTGCTAGCCGTTATTCATCAAATTCTGGGCCACCATCGCTCGCTAGAGGCCAAGTGGCACCAAGAAAAAATACGCCTTCATCAAACACTGGCTCTAAGGCTTTTCCAAGAAGATGTAAAACAAGTATTGGACTGGTTAAAGAACCATGGCGAAGTTTTCCTTCGAAAAAATACGGGAATAGGCAGAAATTTGCAAAAAGCTCGCGTGTATCAAAAATCCCATGAACACTTTGAAAATGTCGCCCAGAATACTTACAGCAACGCAGAGAAATTATTGGCCGCCGCCGGCGAGCTAGCAAGAAGTGGCGAAGCCGACCCTAACGAGATTTATTCAGTCGCTGGCGAGTTAGAACTGCAAGTGGACAGATTTGAGGAACGTGTAGAGCAGAGGCGACGACGATTGCAGATGGCTGTGTTGTTTTACACACAGGAAAAAGAAGTGAATTCCTGGATTGACCAATTGCGAACGGATGTCTCAACCGACGAAACCATGCTCTCCCAAGAAAATCTGGAAGGAATCGAAGCACTTCTTCAACAATACCAAGGTCAGCAAGATAGCACACTTACTGGTTGTATGCAAACAATTGCACAAGGCGAAGCTTTGCTGCAGGAAATGCGATCACTGGAATATGCTGATAACACCGGTTCGATTTCAGCATTAGAGACAACTTTAGAAAAACTAACAAAGCAAAAAGTGGAGTTAGAAGAACTCTGGTCTGCTCGCAAATTTCGAGCAGATCTTATTCTTCGACTGCGCTACTTTGAACGTGATGCTATGGAATTATCATCTCAGTTGGAGATTTGGGCGGAGCAGCTTCAACACGCTGACCTCTCCAGAGACTATCAGAAAGCCGAACAGCTAATTCGGATGCACAATGAATCTGTGACAGATATTCAAAATGCAACATACGAAGTTCTGCAACAAGGACAGGATCTCTTGCAAATGTTTGAGTCAGCTGGTTTCATTGCAATGGCAGACGCTACCCACACAGCTCAGGCTCGAATTGAGTACTTGTTGGACTTCCTTAGAGAGCGGGAAATCGATTTGGAGGAGCTGTCCGAGGCGAAACGAGCTAAACTCGAACAGGCTGTTCAGCTCTGTCAGTTTCAAAATGACGCGAATCAGGTAATCACCTGGATACGAAATGGAGAGGGAATGCTTGTTGCAAGCTTTGTCACGCCCAGCAGCTTAATGGAAGCTGAGCAACTTCGAAAAGAACATGAACAATTTCAAGTCGCAATCGAAAAAACGCATACATCAGCGGTGCAAGTTAAATACCGTGCTGATGCACTAATCAACGCAAACCACTATGATCCGCAGTCGATTCGAGAAATCGCAGACGATGTTACTAAAAAGTGGCAGCAGCTTGTAACATGCGCTGAGGAACGCCACAAACTTGTCACCGCCTCGATAAATTTCTATAAAACCGCCGAACAAGTCTGCACCGTTTTGGACAGCTTAGACCGGGAATATAGAAGAGAGGATGACTGGTGTGGAGGAGGTGGATCAAGCGACAAATCTCAAACGATAGTTCAACTTATTTCAAAACATCAAGAGCAAAAGGAAGCGTTTCTCAAGGCATGTACCTTAGCGCGACGAACGGCAGAGACATTTTTAAAATACGCCAATCGCTCTCAACAATACTATAAGTACCAGCAGCAAGGCAATTGCGAGAATCGAGTTAAGTCCATTTTGGATAAACTCCTCACACAAGAAAACCAAGTTCTAGAATTCTGGACACAACGAAAGAAAAGTCTCGATCAGTGCCAGCAGTTCGTTTTATTCGAACGGTCAGCAAAACAAGCCATAGAATGGATTCACAATACAGGAGAGGCTTATTTAACATCAAGGACAAATCTAGTTGGAAAGACTCGCGAGGAAACTGAAAGCCTCCTTAAAGAACACAATGAGTTTAGAAGCACTGCTAAGGAGACTCGTGAGCGTGTTAAACTTTTACTACAACTGGCTGACAGCTTGGTGGAAAAGGGGCACGCACATGCCAGTTCCATTAAGCAATGGGTGGCTTCTGTCGATAATAGGTAAGCTTCTTTTGCTTTAGTTCTTAGGTTAACTTTATTAACTAGTTTAATAACCTTTAAGGTATAAGGACTTCAGTAACCGCATGGATACATACCGGGAGCAGCTTGAAAGGTCGCTGGGAATGACAATGGCGGGCGACTCTGAATCAAATACTTCACTAACCTCAACATCAGGTGAGTTGTTTTTGCAATTTGAGAAGAAAATTTAAAAAAAAAACTTAAAATATGGAATCTCTTCATAGGATCAGCGTCAGATCGACATTCGGACCCATCATTAGAAGCCAAGTTAAGTTCCACCAGCAATGCCAAGGAAATCAACGAGGAAAAACGTAAGTCAGCACGCCGAAAAGAATTCATAATGGCTGAGCTTATGCAAACCGAAAGAACCTACGTCAAAGACCTTGAAACATGTATTAAATGTTTCCTTGAAGAATTCCGAACAGGACAAAACGTTCCACAAGCGTTAATTGGCAAAGAAGATATTCTCTTCGGTAACATGAAGGAAATCTACAATTTCCATCAAAAGATATTCCTCCGTGAACTCGAAAAATACGAAACCATGCCTGAAGATGTTGGCCATTGCTTCGTCACTTGGGCTCTAAAATTTGACATGTATGTCCATTATTGCAAAAACAAACCTCTCTCGAATAACTTATTGGTGCAGCATAGTGGTACATACTTCGAAGAACTCCAACGTAAGCACAAGGTTGAGCATCCGCTGCCGGCGTTTTTGATAAAACCTGTGCAACGAATCACTAAGTATCAATTACTTCTTAAAGACTTGCTTTCGTGCTGTGAAGAGAGCCATGGAGAAATCAAAGAAGGTCTTGATGTAATGCTAAACGTGCCAAAGAAGGCAAACGACGCAATGCATTTATCACTGTTGGACAACTGTGATATGTCTACGGATAGTTTGGGAGAAGTAGTATTGCAAGACTCATTCTTAGCTTGGGACAATAAGCAAATAATTCGCAAGGGTCGCGAGAGACGTGTGTTTTTATTTGAGCTTTACCTATTATTTGCCAAGGAAGTAAAAGACTCGAATGGATCCGTGAAATATCAATTTAAGAACAAATTAATGACAACTGGTAAGGGTTTTACAAAGAAACGCACTAATTACTGATAATAATACCTTATATCATTATTACAGAAATGGGCATTACTGAGCACATAGAAGGTGATGAAACAAAGTTTGCCGTATGGACGGGGAGGTCACCAATGCTTTCTGATTACAGAATAGTTTTGAAAGCCAGCAGCTTGGAAACAAAACAGGTACAACTGCCCTTCAATCTTATATATGTATGGTTTTAAAAATAATTCAATTCTACAGATCTGGGCCAAGAAACTTCGTGAAGTAATGCAAGAAACCTGTTTCTCTGGTACATCACTCACTTTACCAAAATCTCCGGCGAAGAACTCAGCTTCAGGTTCATCTCAAAGATCATCGCGTGACCTGGACGAACCACTAACCGAGAATGACCATGACAGATGCTCGCTTGCTAGTTTTGGCTCGGGCAACACAACCGATAGTGATAATAAGGTTAGTGATGTACAATAATTCTTTTATTCAATTACACCGAATTCGCACAATATGGCTCAAAACCTCTGTGCCAAAGTAATATATTCTGGTTGAACTGTCAAAATCGATTGACTGATAGTGCAGTCGACAAAAAACATTGGTTGCATTGTCAACCGGATACTGCAATCCAAAAAGAGGCAGATGTTTTAGTATAAACTCGCTAACAATGTGAAGTCACGGCCCTTCAAGCATAATCTCGGTATTGTTCTTGGGTAAATAAGGCGTCTGGTCTTGTGTTGTCTACGACTCTTGAAGAAACTAACCTTGTCGTATAAGCCGAAAAGCTAGGTGATCACTTTACTTCAACTCCCTTAAGGGTGCCTTGCGAATCTATACCTAGTGTTGTGGCATTATAGACAGCAACCAGTACAGAAGTTGCAGTAATGAAGAAGGAGGTCCTGTATGATTGCCCAGCGTATGTGTGTGGCTTCAGAGTAACATCCAGGTAATAATAATGATTGTGTCATACAAGACAGTCCACAGGGAACCAGGGCCTAGCTTGCTCATCAACTTGTCGTTTTGTGCGCGCTACTGTTGTCTCACGAGGAGAAGGGACCTACAGTTTTTTGAGGACTCCGGTGAAGTTTGAGAAGCTTTCTCTTAGACAATATAAATATTAACTTTTAGAGATAATAGATATCCTACAATTAAAACCTGGATGGGTAACCCTCAATATGCCGCATAAAGTTGCCAATCTGATAATCTAAGTGAGCCAGTGCGGTAGAGCTTAGAGCTAAGTATTACAAATTCCAAAAGGGATTTTAAACAAGTAAAAGGAATGTTTTGAAGTCAGAATGTTCTATATATATGGAAGTTACACTTCTCTTAACGACGTTGTTGCACAGTTACATGGAAATCAAACTTTATTTATTTATTAGCAATAGCTAAATAACATACATGTTTTAAAGTAATTATACCTAAAAATAGGCAGTTTCTTTACTAAAATTGTTGAAGTTGAAGTTTCCAACTCATACGAGTATATTTTAACATTCTTAGTAGCTTTCCCATCTTGTGATATCTAATTAAATATATTAAAAAGAATGTTTTAAAAATTAATTGAACCTCATATTGTGTATTCACATTCTAACCTCGCTGAAATTAAAACTAATTTAGTAAACAGATTCACTCAACTAAGGACGCCCAATAAGCACGTCGAATGGTTTTCGTTTATAAACAGGAATCTTAACTCAATCGTCTTGCAAAAACCAATAAACTCACCCTGTTAGAAAATTCATTGTGAAAACATACAAATCTTTTACACATAATTTTCCAATTTTTCTCCAGGAAAAAATATTATAAGAAATCCGGAAACAATTTATTTGAATGTATCATCCAACAAAGTAAAATATCGGACGTAAGTATTTCTCTGTCTGCCCTAGAGAATCAAAATATCCGGTAAGCAACGATGAAAAACGGAAACAACCGCATTCAAGTTATTTATTCACATTTTGATCGACATTATGAGTATAATTCATTGAAATTTGTCAGCTGTTTCTTGTGTAAAATTGTGCATGCGTTTATGTTAACGAAAAATAAATACGATTTCTAAGAAAACAATGAACCACAACAACAAACACCTAAGACACAATATTAGCACGCCAGTCCATTTATTTGTTTATGTCCGTCTTCTTGTACATTCGTTTTATTCTCATTTTACATTACGCATTCGTGGTGTTCGAACTAATTTTCGGTTTTTACTCTGAAAAAACGTCAGAAGTTTAATATTTATTATTTCGCTATAACCAAAGAATATAAACACAATTATTAAAGCTTGCAACTCGTTAAGTAGCGATTCAACTCAAATTAGTTCGTTTAAAAACATGAATCTCTCTTAAGTGGAATAATCTCTCGCTGAAAGCTTTGCAAATTTCGCAAATTTCAGGACTGGCATTTAAAAATCCCTTTTGGCTGTAGTCCATTGCGCCAATCTACATAAAACTGTGTACAAATTTAAGAAGTGTGCTCTTCTGTGTATACATGCTTAAGTTTTTCAACAATATTTTATACAACATCTAAACTTTATTCAGTACAAAACTCAAAAGGCCTGTAGATCAAAAGTTCAAATCGACAATAAACTGTTGTTCTCCTTCGGTCGTAAGAAAACAACTTGAGTAACTCCTGAAGAAGGTAGGCAGAGCCTGGTCCCATGTGAACCACCAATAAAATGTTGTCAATCTTAAGGCAACTCTGTCGAAGTGTAAATTTTGCACTTATTTATTAAAATTAATTTCTACTACTTCAAAACTCCAAGTTCACTGGGTTCTATGTGGAATGTACATTTTCAATGAAAGCTTAAATCGATAAAGTAAAATTTGTATTTATTTTTTAAGTTTCAACAGCCTTATTTTTAATAATAATTGGATGATGCGACAGTTCACAGGGGGACCAGGGCCTAGCTCATCAACCAGGCCGCTACTGTTCTCTCACGAGTAGAAAGAATCTACAGTTTTTTGCAGACTCCGAACGGCGAAGTTTGAGAAGCTTTGAGTGCTCAAAAATGCAGTTGTTTGAGCCGATGTGTGAGAGCTCGCATTGTCTTGGTGAAGATTGATCCGTCTTCGGCGGTTGGTTTTCCTGATTTCTTGGAAGACAACTGGCAAACAAATGGTTGTGTACCACTCAGAATTGACTGTGCTGTTCTAGTTGAACGGTTGCGACGTGTCCAGTTTTTCCGAAAAAACAGGCGACCATTTGCTTGGAAGTGCTTCGTGCGCGAGCAACATTTGTTGGATTTAGCTCAATTTGAAACACCCATATAGTCGACTGCTGTTTAATTTCGGGCTCATACGCGTAAAATCACGATTCATCACCTGTCACGATGTCATAGACGTGTCTCGAAGCACCGCGAACGTATTTTTGGAGCATTTATTTCGACCAATCGACACGAGCCTTTTTTTTTTGAGCGATTGACAAATTGTGTTGGATCCAACGCGCACAATTTTTTTTGGCGGCCAAATGTTCATGCAATATTGAATGTATGCTGGTCCCACTAATGCCTAAGGCTGTCTCAATCTCACGATAGGTTACATGACAATCTTGCAGTATCAGTTGGCGCACAGCATCAATGGTTTCCGGAACAACAACTGATTTTAGACGACCTTCACGAAATTCGTCTTGGAGTGAACTACGACCTCGGTTGAATTCACCATACCATCGATAAACACTAGTCCTTGATGGAGCTTCATCGAATTAAGTTTATCAATGTACCGTGTTGAGTTAATCCACGTCGAAAGTTGTAAAAAAGAATTGCATGAAGAGAGAGATGAATCTTTTAAGTTACTGTAAACAATACAAATAGCGCTCGTATGTCAAAACGTTCTGTGTGCGTATAACCTCAAAAATATCAAACTTTGCGATAGAGCTGGCAGTTGCTAAATTGCAACACTATCCAATCCCGAATCCCAAAATATAAAAGGCAACCTTCGTACTCTTATTTAATACTAAGGCTCTATCGAACCATGTGTGGACATGCAGCGAATACTCATGTTTTCATATAAACTGAAATATGTAAACCCGATATTCCGATTTTGAAAAAGGCACCTCTTGTTAATCTTAAATTTAAGTCTTTATTCCGCCAAAGTTGGTACAGATAGATTTACCGAAAGCAAAAAAAATATGCATGCAAGTGGCTACGAAGCATTAATTTCTGGGTATGTGTGCGACTATAAACTGCCAGTATCGCTACGACTTAACATATGTATGGGAAAGCATACATGTGTAGCTCCTGTTTTATAGTATTTTGTTAATTCAAAGTAGGGCTTAAACTTTAAGGTACTGCATTGTTCATGTTCATACCGCTGTACTTCTAAGCGAGTGTATGTGACTTTGTACTACAGCTTCATTTCATACAAACTTGAATTTCTTAGACGTACAAATGTGTATGCGTCCAACTTATAAAATATTTAGAACATTGTGAAGTACACACTTAATTGCTTATACACAAACATCGTACTTGCATTCAGTGTCTTGAATAAATACACGTGCTCTTCAATTGTGATGCGTCACACAGTGAAATAATTCGCTAGATAAATTAATGATTTTTAAATAACATTGATATTGTTAAGGAATGAACAAAAAGTACTCGTACTGACATTAATTAATTTTCAGTGCCAAAAGTAAATAGGTACACATTTTTCATTATTCCCAGTACACAGATTCGTTCATATTATTGCCTCCTTGGGAATACGTACGTACGAAGTGTAAAGTGAGGTTGAACATTTGATAAGTACGTACAACTTAAAACTTAAGTCTTTATATCGTTACAAGAGCAGGGAATTGCGAAGTCAGTGATAGTGTTCTTTTGTTTCACCAACACAAGTTATATTTAACGAAAAAAAAGAGAAGTGTATAGTACGCTCTACACAATATATGATTAATTGTTCCGGTATGTAGATGCATCCATAACATGAAAAGCTTTTATCATGAAAATAGATTGCCCAATTGACTCTGAAAAGAAATCCCGAAATGACACAGTGTTATACTGGCGGGAGCAACTGGAAGGAGACTAGCGCAGAGAATGAAAGCTTTTTAGGATATTACCTACCTCACTGCATAACATTTTGCTCTTACCAACTACTACGCAAATGTCGTTTGGTTGTTTAAAAAAGCTTCCTCCGCAAAGCAGCTCTCTTCTCGAAGAAATAACGAAATTCTTTCACTTGTATGTATATCTTTCACTTTTTTTCTTCGAACTTAGATATACACAAACAAGCATGGTATACTTCTTAAATGATCACGTTGTTGGCTGGTCAGTCACATCCCCTTCTAACGAAACTGAAAAAAAAGTACCTTAATCGCTGAAGCTCAATCCGCGAACAGCTTAATATGTCCTACTCACGGTAAAAATGAAAACTTCCAGTTCTGTCGCAGAGTTTATGCAAAAAGGTTCGTTTCGCCTCCCGGTATCTCGGTGTTGTGCTTTTTCCAAATTTTTCTTCACAAATAAAATGAAAAATACAATTTCTTGATGTTTGTTTAATCTTGAATATCACACTTTATTATTGCGCTTATTTGTTGTGTGCCTCGCTCTGTACCCTCTCTATATCTTATCATACGTACTTGACGACCGTATCAATGATAAAGTTACGTTTACTTTATAAAGCGATAAGAAACTATGCCGATTAACAATATTTAACGTGCAGTTTGGATTTACTAAAACCACGAAGAAAATTAACCACGTACAGAAATTAAAATATGAAATAACGACGAACGATGTATCCATCAATTTAAATGTTATTCACGCTGCAGTTGAGGATATTAAAACGAAAAAGACATTTTCACGGTCGTTCTCTTCTTGATGTGTAGACCCTCAAGAGCATCATCATCACCATCATTGTGATTATCTATAAAGGGAATGAGGAAGAAAAAGGGTGTTCTCATGTGGTTTTATTTTTGATAGAAAATTATATGGTGAAAACAAATGAGTGTTTTTGTATGTGCAGTTCGTATGGCGTAGACATTTGAATTTGTTTAGGGAAAAGTGTGTACACCTGGTGCCGTTTGTTTCTGAGATGTTTTATTAGTTTGCAGTTCTGAAATCATCATTTGTACATTAACATTTTTGAATACACACATCAATGGCATTTAGTGAAACAGAGTGTAGAGACAGAAGGCTTTGGTAAAAAGCTTCTGTCATTAAGTGTACACAAAACCAACCCAAAGAAAACAAGATATATCCTCAGTGCATACATGTGTATATTCACGCTTGGTTGTTTGATGTAGAATAATAGAATCACATTTCCAGTATGGTGTTACAGTTAAATCGATTTATATAAATAATAATTTTTTATTCAAGAAACCTATATTGCAAGCAGAATTATCGCCAAAAAGTAGATATTCGTTAGCGCGCGAGTGCCTAAAGATGCTTAAGTGTGATTATTGAGTTAAAAAATTTGTTATAACTGCTAAATATATAGAGTTGTTCTGTGATTTAGGTTTAAACGTATTTAAGTATATTTATATTGCAAATCGGTACAAATGAAGAGCGTGAAGAATTTTTTCATTGAACGAATGAACAGTAACGACCCGTCTTCTTCGTCATCTCTTTCGACTGGCGCAAGTACAAAACACCAATTGGAGAAACTAAAATCTGTCGGTGATAGAGGCGTAGATGGACCGCAAACTGCTCCTCCACTCTTACTACCATCAAGCGTGCCAAGTAATAATGGTCATTCGTCGACGTCATCATTTATAGCACTTAGTACGGATAAGTCACTAACGTCAATATTCCCCGAGACTGGTCATCATCCTCTTTGCTCAACTAAATCGGAAACGCTGACAATGGCAAGTGCAGCAGAGGAACACAAAGACAGTGATGCAGCAAGTGGGGTGGACAGAAATGAATTGGACTTGCCACCCCTAGTATCAAAGACGCAAAAAAGTCGCAGAAAGATCTCTCTTCCCTGGTTTAGGCAGACGAGTGTGACGTCTTCGCACGCCGTTTTATCAAGGCAACATACCATCGATTCACCCGGATCGTTTAGAATGTTTCGTCAAACTTCAAACACATTTAAGGTTCGATAGATATAAATTTATTTTATTGTATTTGAAAAGTCGTAAGCGTTTCAGGGATTATAAATGTATCAGCTAAACAATGTTGCTATTTGCTTTGTTAGCTTTTATATTATTCCAAACAAAGTTTCTATTATAAAATGTTTGCGTTTATTTACTAAAACTCGAACCAAAACTGAAGGTTACACTTTTCTTTGGGCAACATTCTTTCTGATAACATTATCGTCTGCTTATTCTGCTCTAGAGAACTGTTATAAGATAAAGCAATTGGGAACCGCAACGGTTGAATTTTCATACTTCGTTTGACGAAAAGATAAATGAAATCTCAAAGCATTTGCTTGATTTCTTTTTGTTGATAGAAATAAAAATGTTTCGAAATATCATCGAAAGAGTAGCGTAGAATAAAATACTCTAAATCAATTGTCTTGTTCCTTCTGCAAAGACCAGCGTTCTAGCTAAGTAAACACACTAAAGCTGTGGCTTTGTTAAGCCATAAAATAAATAAACATAAGGACATTCCAAACACATAAGCACACAAATTGTGCCTGGACTTCTTTCTGTGTTAAATGTATATAACACATTATGTCATTGCTCAATTAGTAGTCTGTATCCATCTCCTGTTCATTTAGTTGAGTAAACATGGCTCCACGCTGCCCTGTCCATTTTATAGAAGGTAGAAAGAAAGATATGGTTCTTACACAAAGTGAAAACAAAGTCCTCGTTCAAGTGCATACTCCGACGGGTTTGGATACCTCCTATTTCTATCTTTTCAACTATTAAAGGAATATTGTCATCATCGTTAGTATCGCATATTCGATCAATAACCACATGGAGAAATGGTTCAGACACACAAGAGACTTAATATCCAATGTACCCTTATGTTATGTGGATGTTGTTGGTAAGTTTCAGGACAACTTGAACGTGACAATATTTTCAACAAAAAAATATTGATTTTATTGGCGACAAATTAAATGGAAATTTCATAAACAACACCTAAGGCACGGATCGTTTGGCAGGTTTCATCCCCCGGTTATCTGTATTGCGATACTCATTAATACACTTAAGTGGGTTCATTTATTTTGAAGGATATGAGCGTATGTATATGTACGCCTTAATTGGCAATCGTCACCGCAAGTAGATGCTTATTTACATACTAAATTGGGACGATACTATCTATATTAAAATTTGCTCTGAGTTTTTTTTGTTGTTTCTCTCTGCTTCGTTCTACTTCAAGATAAATCAAAGTAATTTTTCTCTGGTTGCTTGGATTAGATCCTACGTATTAAAAGTAAACTATAGAATAAGCTTTTACACAAATAAAAAATGAAAAAAACCGAAGCTTTAGTTAGGTTTAATAGATTTGGAAACATGTACTCGTACAATAGAAATGTTTAGGTTGAACATTTTTTGTTAAACTGTTCATTTGAGCTTCACCATTTGGGATTAATTTTAGTATTTATGTTACATGTTGCTCCCGATGATATTAACTTATGATGAATATTAAATATCATGAATATTAAACATCATGGAATATTTGGCGAAATTGTTCTTCAAAATGTTGGATAGAACTTTATTATTGTTTCATGAAAACTTTTAGATATATCTTTGTAAATCTAAATGATGGAATTCGGAGCGTTAATTCTTTTTCATCAATTTACAATACCTAATCGAATGTTTTTCAAGTATCTAATAAAAGTATATTATGACAGTGCATTTAAATACCTGTTACTCAATGAAAATTATATTTTTCTGCTCGGAAATTCATAAGGTCAAGGTACTCTTTAAACAAGTCATTCGTAAGGAAAATATTGTGTTTTTGTTTCTTTTTTTCTAAGGTTATGTATGTAAATAACAAATTCATCATCTACAATAACATTTTGTGCAACGTACGACAAACTCTAAAATTGCAAATAACCAATTTAAAAATGTTGTTTTTTGTTATTATTATTTTGCAAGAATATAGTTGTGAACAATTTAAAAAATAAAAAGGCTTCGATAAATATTGTAATAAGATTAGAGGAGGAAAGCAGTAAAGTGAAAATATTTTTTTTTAATCACTCTGCACTAAAAAAAAAACAAAAGCGATTAAAATCAAGGCAGTTGGGTTTTGCTGCATGCAGTTATTTATTTTTTTTTTTTTTCAAAAAAAAAAAGTTATTTTATTTTAACTCCTATTCTAACACTTCTTCTTCTGCTTATGGCGCTACAGTCCGGGGAGGATCTGGGTCTCAACCAACATGCCTCTCCAGCCAGCACGGCCGTTTGCTAGCGGTGTCCAATTGCCCACTCCAAGTTGGTTGAGGTCCTTCTCCACTTGTGTGCGCCATCTAACACATTCCTCTTAGTAAGGATTCATTCAAGAACCATAACAAAGTCTCGATATCGAACCTATGTAGAACTTCTGACGCAATTGTGTTTCAATTGAAAACCATTTGACAGTTTAAGCGATGCTTGTATACGCTTTCGTCTTATTGTCTACTGTCAAACCCAGATCTGCTAAATCGAAACTATGTAGTGGGGGAAAGAGAAATTTTATTGAAAGAGAAATGTTGAAAATTATCAGTTCTGATTTAATTTGTTCGATCACGTGTCTCAAAATGTGGTCCCAGACACATTCCCCTGTTTGCGTTGTATGCTCATTCACGCTCTAATGGCCAAAAACTGCAGGCGTTCCAAAAAAAGGGGGGATATCGTTTTCATGAAGAACATTTCCGTTGTTACATAGATTGTAAAGATGTGAAATCAATCTGACACATATATATTTAGCAGAAAAGTTGCATCGAACCTGAAAGCTTTAAGACATAGCATAATAGTAAGAAATAATTGTATCTTCTGTAAAATTTTTGAAAATCCGCAATTTGATTTTATTTTATGGCACTTTTCCTAAAGTTAATGCTTAAAAGTATGTTAGCATACGTATGTATATTTGATTTTTTTTCCTTGCGAACATCTTGAACAAATAATTGACATTTATAGACAAAATAAGAGAAAAGAAAAAGTTTAAAAATGTATTTAATTAATTAATTAGTCCAAGGTTTATTTAATTAGTTCAGTCTCGCAAAACACTATTAAAACTACGAAATTTTCACTTAAAACAGTTCAATTAACATTTACAGAGGAATACATCAATAAGTTAACTTTATTTTTTGAAAAGTGTAAATGGATTTTTGCAACATCATTCTTTAGAATTTATTTAATAAAAGTAAGGAAAACAAACGCAAAGAAAGTTACTAGATGCATGAAAAAAGTGATATGGGAAGTATGCCTTTCTTGTTCTCTTTCCTCATTATTGGTTATAAGCCGTGGTGCTAAAATATTTTTCTACTAACAAGCAAATGAACTACTTCAATATACCACGTCGGAACTACCACCCACTTAGACAATTTGCTGTGTATACAAGGCATGAAACAGCTATAATGTTCCACTAATTGTAGACATAACATGCTAAAACGTGATTGACTAATTCGGTATACACACATACTTGGAGGAACTGTGTATAGCAATTTTCCGTCCTATGCTCGCCTTGTTGAGACCTGGCGTTTGCTTCCTCGATAACTGCACCCACTCCATCCACCCAGTATCATAAATTCATTTTGTTACTGGGTACCATTTGGTGTATGAAGAATCAATGTGAAAATTTAATTGTATAAGTTTAATAGTGCGAATATGGTGAAATTAAAGTAATAAAACTATATTTAATTAATTTCTCTTTATTTCGCGTTTCAGGTTGGAACACTGGAAGCAACGTGGGTTGTATCTGATTATATAGCTACACCAGGCTCAAATGAACTTAGTGTGACAAAGGGTCAACAAGTAGAAGTGATTGAAATTGCACCGGCAGCAGATCCTGATTTTTGTCTTGTTCGGCTGAATCCCCAAAATAATGATGATCCAGTCCATGAAGGTCTTGTACCTGTGTCGATACTCAAGCCCCCGCCTGGTTTACAAAAAGGAAGTTCCACAAGAAAAGAAAATGATTGCATTCAAGAACAAAGTAAGTTAAACTGGTTCTAATTCTCTGTAAATCTTTCATTATTTTTTTTTTTTCTAGACAATGTCCGCGGCAAACCGGATCCACTTACTTCTTCTACAAAGCGTCGAGGATTCAGTGGGTAAGATGCTAAGATATTTATTTATTTATTTCTCCCTTTATTTCCAATGTAAAAAGTACTAAGTGTTTGTTCAATATCTTCGCTAAACTGATTTCCATGTATAATAAATGATCTAACTGTTCTCGATCTATACACTTCCTAACGCTACAACTGAGCTGTATGACAAAAAAAGGAAAATCTACAGATCTCTGTTGGAACAAAATCGCAGAAATATTTTTAGAACTTCGTTGGTTATATTTGACTGTGTTGTACTGTTTGTGTTTGAATTCAAAGGATTGTGTATAACCGAAGATATCGTTACTAAATTTATAAAAAAATTTAAAAAAAAAATTTTTTTTTCTTGTCCATGTCCCGAACCACATAAACCTTTCGAGTTATTATAATTTAAGGGCACAGTACGTACAGTACAATATTTAAGGGTATGGTAATTTAAGGGTACAGTTGGTAATTCAAAAAATGTTGGATTGATACATGTATATATGTGGCTGATTTTGTTGCAAGTTCGGGAAGTCGTAGTTCTTATTCACAACATTTGTTCCAAAGTAACATATCGAAAATGAATGCAAATATGGTTAGCAGACTCTTTCTAATCACGCAGCGTGTCGTTAATGTTTGGTTTTTTCTACTTGTACTGATGTGTTCATAGTATAATCATTTCTACGTAAAATGTAAAGACACGAATCTATTTCATTAAATTAGGGTAATCTGTAGTGTGGATATAAGTCAAATTCGAAATTTATATGAAATGAAGTTTAATCATTTACGAATTTTTTAATGCACTTTATTTTTAATTGTAGCAAAATAAATTCCATATATGAAATAATAATTTTTTACTTTTTAATATGTAGAATTTCGTAATCAATTCATATAAATTTCAATTCTTATAAATTTCCTCGGATGGTCCTAAAATCTTCAGAAAACCGTAATATAACACTTTCAATATTTAAAAAAAAAACACAATGTATACTACATTTTTACATTTTTTGGCTGAATTCGACCAAAATAACTTTGAACACGTATTTCAATTATTTGTCATTTTCCATCTCTCAAAAAAGTCCCAATACCGAAGTAGAGCGCAAATTTAAGGGTGTTTATGCAAAATATGTGCTTATCGAAATAAATGAAACAAAAAAAAAATAAATATGTTACGATCAGGAAATTAAACTCTCAATATGAGTGAAAATGATCCCATAAAACATAACATCCTTAAGTTGATGTAAGTACTCCTACTTTCAATTAAACTAAGATAATCAAGTCGATTAGTTGGGGGTGATTTCAAAAACAATTAAAGACATTTTTTGTGCAGTGAATTACCGTTAAGTGTGTAAAAGATATGGAAACAGAAACACTGACATAGAACGCATGCATTTGCCACATTAGCCTTGCAGTATAAATGACATTTTCTTTAAATAACGCGTATTTTGCCATAGAAGAAATTACAAAATCATCACGCTCTCTACACCACCACAGATACCAGATACAAAAATAAACGTTCTGTCCAAAAATAAAAACTAATCGCTCGAATTTTTTTTAGTATATTAACGTCCCACACAAAGCATTGGCTCTGTTAGTGAAATGCCACCATGCCACCCCTGATTGTAATTATTTGTTAAATATCTCCAATTCTCTCCTTACTTCACCAATTGGCAAATATTGAAAAATTGTATATCGCGTCCTTGTCTCTCTTTACCTGCCTTTATGTTTGTTTATTAAGCGTCCATTTAAATACAAATAAAGCCATTCATACTGATACACTGCCTTTATTTATTTATTTATTTTCTTGACAAGAGAACCAAGCCGACGAACACCGTATGTTCTTTAAGAGTGTATTCACCAGATACTACTAGAGTCTTCGTTCATTTACTCATCAGTACGACTCTCTGTTAGTTGATTTACTCAGAAATTGCTCAGGAAAATTCAGATACCCGAATCACACAGAGTATATTGTAGATAAAACATAACAGCCTTCAACAAAAAAAAAGTTATCTCATAAAAAATACACCAGACAATCATTTAAACAAAAAAAGTGTATGCAAATTTACTGATCGACGACCAGTACGGTAGTGGGAATGTGAGTTTAATACATACCACTTATTGTTGAAAAGAATAAGCATAATAATGACAGTGAGAATTTTTTTTGATTAATCGTGTGTATGGCACAGCCCCTATGCCACTCAGACGACAATATTCATACCCGGGTGTTTTAGTTGTTTTCTTCATTTTACATTTCTTTCCTGTACACTAATTTGCGTTAATTATTTATGAAAAACCAAGTGAAAATGAATTCGTTTAGAATGGAAATGATAGGGACAAGAATATACAAACTTACATAAGAAAAATTAAATTCAACAAAAAAATTATTTCTTCGAAATGCTTTTTAGGAGAAAGTGGCTACCGCAACCGTTGAGGAAACTGTCGCAAGGCAAGGTAGATAAACCACCGATTGAGAAAACTCTAATCAAGAAGACCTCAGAAAAGAATCTTAAAGTGAGTCATTGAACCAAATCGTTTTGCAATTGTCTACATAACGAAATTTCCTTAGTTGTCTACAAAGCATGCAGAGCACGAGGATGAAGTGACTACGCCTGCGACAACAGGTTCTATAACACCCACTACTACACCACAATTTATGTCACAAGTAAACAACACTCAGCAACAAGATTATGAAGCCGAAGAAGAAGTTGGTCTTGAGTTACCACCACCAATGAAACCGATCCAGGAGCCCTGCGTTATTTCCAATGGACCACCTGCCTTTAAGGACATGAAAGAGAATCCAGTTAATTTGGTAAGAATTTAGAATTATTTACATTTTTTATCCTGTTTTAGCATTTTACGTATTGTGCATATTTCGCGTATAATACTGTGATATACCCAGCAACACGCGTTTAGTCATTAAGGCGAACGAATACACACGTATATAAACACACGCCCACATACTGTTGGTACAAAATATATTGCGGGTGGGGGTTCCATTTCGTTATTCAAGTGCTTAAAAAAACATTACAGAAATTCGAATGGTTTGAAATCAACAGAATTCCTTACGTAGATGGAAGTAGTTTTCTTAATAATGATAAATAATTGAATACAAGTCGAGACTATCTATCAATTAACGAAAAGCAAAACAAACATATCACGCATGTTAATGAAAATCTATAGAAAGTGCGGAAACAATGACTACACTAATTTAGCGCAAAGAATATCTGGTTGTATGTAGGTATAAATAAACACAAATGTAAGAGGAAGTTCTTACGCGTTCTAGCAATAGCAACAAGCTTGATTTTTGTCATTGCAGCAATCTTTATCGCAAAACTAATATTCTGTCCAAAATGGGAGTGTAATTGAGCATGATAAAGTGGTAAATAATTATTTTACGTCTTCGAGAATCAGGCACGACTCTTAATAAGAGAAACAGCTATTTAAATCGAATTAAAGTAGTCTTTAAGTTGTTCAATCATATGACTTTATTTTTTATTAAAGTAGTTCGGTATTGTTTTGACACTTCAATAATATACATATACACAATTACTTTTAACGGACGGGTTGTGTTGAATTTTTGCATGGCTGAGACATTGAGTAACATTATATTGAGTCCTCCTTCAAACCACATGTTCGATATTTCCTTATTTTGACTCAACATTACAAACGGTAATTGGTTTTTACAATTTCTCAATCTTACACATTTACTGGAATGTTTGAATGTAACACTCGCGTTATGTTTGATATCATTGTTAATGTGCGAAAAAGAAATAAAACCCAGTTGAATGTGTAGGAGAAATGCAGAGATAATTTTCAAGGCACTACCTGAAAATTTGAGTGTACATACTACTTCGAAGCCCTATCTACTTGTTACTTTAATGTTTTGACACAATTGTACCTGTATGTACAAGATAATAATAACATGAGTAAAAGACACGAGATAAGAAAGCATATAAAAGTGTTTCATAGAAATTTTTACACCTAAAGCGCCTATTTTTTGGACAGTACATTATTTAAAATCAAATTGTACGTTTCTTCATTTGAAAATTATTAAAGTATTGTAATTGTTTCTTTCAGGCAAGCACCTTCAAGAAAATGGAGGATAATGCAGCAGCAGACATATCTGAAATAGAGCAAATAGTCAAAGAAAAAACCGTAACTTTGAGCAGAAGTTTCAAGAAAATTGAGAAATAACACATGTATTTTTAGGAACAACATGAAGTCAAGTCTAAGTTCCTAAAGCCTCTTGATATAAATAATAGTGACAGTAATGGCAGAGATCTTGATTTAACGTATTCAAATAATGATAATACAGCCGATAATAATGATGAGGTAAGCATGTAAAACGTTCATTACCGAGCATAGCTGCTTTTGAGTTGGACCAAAACATGAGTCATATGCAGTTAGCGATAATTGTGTAATTCTTCAATAGAAAAATAAAAAAATGAAGGTTATATATTGAAAATAGATTTTTATTCAATTTAATTAATGTATTAACTTATGCTTGTATTCTTTAAATTTTTTTAAGAACAACTCGGAGGCGAACGACGTTGAAGCTGCACAAAGAAAACGCTTGTGTGCGCTTTCAGAACTGCTATCAACTGAAGAGTTGTATATTCAAGATTTAGCCGAAATAGTGAATGGGTAAACACAGAACTCAATAGTTAATTAGACTTATTTCATATAATTAATATGGTTTTAGATACATCGCAGAAATTCGGAATCCAAAGAGTGAGATCCCGCTACCGGAGGACCTTAAAGGCGGAAAAGAGCGAATGGTATTCGGAAATATTGAAGCCATATACGAGTGGCATAGAGAGTACGATTAAAATACTACTTATTCTATGAATAGCACAAAATTTAAATACTTTTCTTCTTTTTCATTTCAGTAACTTTTTGAAAGCTCTTCAACGCTGCATTAAAACACCATCTGAGCTTGGTACGATGATAAAGCGATACGAACGAAAGTTTCATATGTATATTGTCTACTGTCAAAACAAACCAGTATCAGAACACATTGTGTCCGAGCATATGATGTACTTTGATCAAATTCGGCAAAAACTAAAACATCGTCTAGATGTATGTAGAAAAAATGCATATATGTATATATATTCAAGCATATATTCACATTGTTCTTGTATCTCATTTTATGTAGCTAAGTGATTTACTTATAAAACCTGTACAAAGAATTACAAAGTATGAACTTCTACTACGTGAGATAACGAAACAAACTGAGCGGGCAGGTTTGGTTGAAGAAGTCCCAAGTATGAAAGATGCTTTCCATGTCATGAAGGTACATATATATACATTCATTTAAAAGTAATAAAAATGCACTTATATTCATTTTATCCAGGTTGTCTGTAGAGCTGTAAACGATATGATGGTAGTTCGACGCCTTCAGAAATTTGAAGGTAAAATCACAGCACAAGGCAAACTTCTTCTTCATGGCCCGTTAACGTGTGTAGAGGAAACAAAAAATGTTGAGCGAAACGCAACAGTGGTGCAGAAGCCTAGGGAGCTTCAAGTCTTCTTATTTGAACAAAGTATTATTTTTGCTGATATTGTTGGAAAGAAAACACAATTCACATGTCCATCCTACGTGTACCGTTCGCATATTCAAGTGAGATCCATATGTCCCTCTATGTTATGAATTGTAATGTGCCGTTTTTGCAGGTAAATAAAATGCAGCTGGAAGAACTCCCGAATAACAAATTTCTGCTCAAATCAACTGATCCGCATCGACCAGATTTAAATAATTACATTTGCAATGCGGCCACAGTTGATCAAAATCACGAATGGCTAGAAACTATAAGAAATATCCTGCAGTCTCAACATGATTTTCTTAAAGCAATTCAAAGTCCGATAGCATACCAAAAAGAGTTAACAAAAGATTCATGAGCAACCTCCTCTACAAGAGGAAATTAATTCACAACAAAATGGTGAGAGAACAATTGCATTCGGAGGTGAAAAAAAAGAGAAAATATTAAAAAAAAATGTTGTGCTAAAAATGCTCATCGTCATTTTCATCATAATGTTGTTTTTTGTGTATTTTATTTTTTACGCTAGATACAAACAGAACTCTTTTCATCGTATTTCGTAATTGACTCATTTACCAACAAATTATTGTATGAAGAAACAAATTATTTTTATTTGGCCCTTAGCATTTTTTATTGATTGAAACGTTTAGAAATACTTACGTCTTTGTAATTTTATTTATTTCTTAATAGTAGAGTTTAGAATTTATGTTTATGCTAATGGTAAGAACATTTGAGTGATTTACATAATAAGAACAAAACAATATTTTTTTACAAATAAATTTTATTTTGCTACGACATAATGGTGAGTTTTTGTTTTAATTATTATTATTATTTTAAATTTTACTTTCATTTAAGGAATTTTCTCAGTATTTGAGTTGTTTTTTTCAATAAAAAGAATGTTTCAGTAATATTAAGTTAAATATATTAATCGTGAAAAGAATCAATGTAAGTAAGAAAGCATACAACTTTTTTAGATAACACAAAATGTAAATATATATACTATATATTATATTACAAAAAAATTAAAAATAAAAAGAACAATTTAAACATGCAAATTTTAGTTTTCATTTTGTTTGTTTACACCTTTTATTTTCTCATTTGCTAAAAATTGCAAAGCATATGAATCAAAAAATTATGTCAACAGAATACGAAAAATATCAACAATTATATTGGTGTTGATTTTTAATGTATTATTTATTTGTTTTCCCTGCTTACAGATGAGATTCGAACAACGCATAAAATATAAAATCATATTTTATGAAACCGAAGCACAACTTTTGTGCGTCTTTAATCTGCAGCATGTTTGCCGAATTTTGTTTGCATTAAGCAATGTTTACCCTCTTATGCTTTGAGATCTACTTAAACAGATCACATTCAATAAAAGAAATGTAATAAAGTAAATCTTAATATTTCATACGTTTACGGATCAAATACGCTGTATTGAATTAATAAAACAAACAAGCCAAAATAATACTCATAAATTTAACTCTGCAAAACGCTTTCGAAAAAAAGTAAAAACTTTAGAAAAATAGTTTTCAAATTGACTATACAAGAAATTAAATCTTATAGTAGACATCATAATACTAAAGAAAAGTCTTCATATATAAAATTCCCTAAAACAGGACCAAATATTATTTCCAACTGAAGAAGTTGTTTATAAACAACCTCACCTCAACGATATATGTTATCAGTTCAGTTAAACCGAAACGGAAATATCATCTTCGCAATAGAAATAAAAAAACAAACATTATAAGTTGGTTTCGCTTTGGTTTTTGCAATTTCTTTTTTTTCTGTATTTAAATCTTTTACAAGTATAGGTGAAACTACGTCCACTCGATTGTTTGTTTTCACGAACTAATTGTTAACAATTTGGCGTCCGTCGGAATTCTTTTAAATGTGATCATTTCAATATGTAAAAAATTATTTCACGTAAAAAATGCGTTTATTATTAAAATCTTTTTCAAAATAAGAATTGTAAGATTAAGAAAATTTAGAAACGTTACGATAAGAATAATTTGTAAATAATGGAAAGTTGTACATTTTTCTTAACCTTCTGCAAAGTACTTATTTTAACATTATAGATAGGATAAAGAAGTGTAAGATAATATTCGTTCGAAGTCATCATTCAAGTAATAAGGGTTAAAAGGTTAAGGGTTAAAAAAATCTTTAAAACAAATCACTCTCAGGTTTGTGCTTATTTACTTAAACCTTGTTTAAATTGGGAAACTAACTGTAATATTTTTTTGGTTACTTTCATATTCTTTCTCAATTATTATATTTCCGTTTCAGAGCTGGCAGCTGATTAAGATAATACTTGCGATACATTGTGAAGTCAAACAATTTACTTAGAGTCTAACGGTTTTAAAAGTAATTCAATGTAGTGTACTAACATAAAATTTTGTACGTATTTAGGGAGAATCAATAAAAAAGAATGTTTAGTTGAAGAATATTTCAGCCTTAAAATCTATTTTTACACTGATAATAGAAACAAAGCAAATAAATAGAAATCGAGGGATACAGCAGAATGAGAGTGGTTTAATATAAGTAATTATAAAACAATAAACTTTTGAATTATGTTTAACGAAACCAAATTCAATTCAAAGTATGCAGTTATTATGAAATATACAAATATGTAAAAATAAACACATTATTATTAGACATATATAAAGTATTCCATTATTTTTCATGAAATCCACTGCTTTAAACATAAATATATACATTTTGTGTTGAATATAAATTATAGCCCTCTTTTTAGAGCACAATTTCTCTTCTTCACCAAAGCAAACCGCTTTGGATAATTTTTTGAAACAGGGGTTAAAGTTGTTCATACTACAGACCCAAAGCAGTCACGAACATGGCCAAAACTCTCAGAATTGCAATTCCAGCTTCGACCGGGAAATGAAAATATATTTTCCCCAGCTTTTTATAAAGAATGATTTTATGTTTATTTTGCCAGAATCGGCGGTTTCCCTTGCACTATCATCTTTTCAAACCATTTGATATTAATGCCAAACCTGTTAGAAAAATAATGGATATCTTTTTACTACACCTGATATAAATGTGCAACAGTAGTATGAAACACATTTTATTAAGAATAAAAGTAAACATATAAGATGATGACAAAATCGTATAACTGTAGATTAAATTATTTAAATTAAAACTAATTAAAACATTGAGTTGTAGCAAAGTGAATACAAATAAAAATTAACAGCAAGAATTAATAAATCGAAAAAATGTACTCACATCAAACCGTTGTTTTCATTTCCTTATGCCTTAGGTACCTACAAAAGTAGCTCAAAAGTGCGCAGTGACTATGAAAACTAAAACATTTTCGTTATTCTTTTAAAAAGAAAGAGAAGCGAATAAACTTAATCTCTCACCAAAAGGAACCGAAGAGACTTTTAAACTTCGAGAACAAATGACATATTGGGAAATATGAAATCTGACTTTGAGTAACAATTAATCCCATTCTTTTCAAAAAGTACAGTAGTAAAAACAGGATTCAACGCCATGGTGATTTAATTTTACCATCACCACCTCCGATGAATTCTAAACTCACCGGCAGATATAAGGTTGTCAAATATTCGCGTTTTTACTCTTCATTCAATCCTCCAAGTGTTACAGTGATCGGATTTAGTTTAAATATGTGCCGATTTGTTCGATAATCTGTTTCCATCTTGACGGCAATTTCATAATACCCCCGTCGTAGAAGCCCCCCTCCTTATTTGCGAAAAACTCGGACAGCCACTTTTCTCACGCATCTTTTGAGTTCAACTTCACACCGCCAAGGGCGTTTGCCATGGACAGGAACAGGTGGTAATCACTTGGCGCTATGTCCGGGCTATATGGTGGATGCGATCAAACCTCCCATCCGAGCTCCCGTAGCTTCTGACGAGTCATCAAAGAAGTATGTGGTCTGGCGTTGTCCTGGTAGAACACTACATCCTTCTTGTTGGCCAATTCTGGAAGCTTCTGTTCGATCGCCTGCTTCAAGCGGTCCAGTTGTTCGCAGTAGATGGTACAATTAAGCGTCCGGCCGTATGGGAGCAAATTATAGTGGATGATTCCCTTTCAATCCCACCAAACCAGCCAGTCAACATCCGCTTCAAAAATGGGTCGAGTTCGTTCCGTTTCAGAAACATATCGTAGGCGTTGATTCGGTCCAGAAGGTTTTTTTTTGTGTCAAATCATGCGGCACCCAAACACTAAGCTTTTTTTGTATCCAGCTTTCTGCAGATGGTTTAAAATGGTTTGGTGACTAACTTCCATCTCCAACTCGATGATTTCCGTGATTCGATTGGTATTCGTCGTCACAGTTCTTCCGCCGGCTAGCATATTCATGGTGTCGTTTTCACCGGCTTTGAACCGTCGAAACCATCCTCCGCGGTTCAAAGTGATAGAGTACCATCCTCCAAAATACTATTAATCTCACGGAACGTTTCTCTAGTGGATTTGCCTTTAACGAAGGAAAACTTCAACGTAGCGCGAATTTCGGCGTTAGTGAACTCCATGTTTACACGTCTAACTGTTGAACGCAATATCCAACTAATCATGCATAGCGCCGTTTTGTAGGTTATGTCAAGACCTTTCAAATGATGTATAGTATTGCCAGATACAATCGTATCACGTACGACATCGTGCGTTGTTGCGCAACCCTCAACTAATATTTTTTAACTAACATTACTTCTCCTATGATACAAGTAAGCAGTTCTTTAAATAAACTTATTTATTGTAGTCCAAAATATAACAAAACAAACGTAAGTTTGATGTACTTTTGACTGATCTCATTCACAAAGTTATCGTCAGTTGCTTTTGCCATGACAGACTCCGAGCTGAGAAATAAGGGAATCTTATTTAACCGTCAGTTGGTAAGTGCGCTTTAGTGTTTTCGGTAAATCAAATGGAGTGCCGACAAAAGTGGGTGAAGAACGGCGATTCTGTCCGGGAATCTAACCCAGCTCACCGATGTGTGACTTGAAGCTTTAAGCTAAAATTTAAAACAGATTTTAAAGTAGTCATAACATTAATAAAAATAATATTTATAATCTATAAATAGAGAATATAATCAATAAATAGAGGTAAACGCATTGAAAATTAGAACAATTATATTTTACTTAAATGAAATGAATCCGTTTATTCAATTCGTGGAAAGATTGTCATTGAAAACTGGAAGCCTATTGGAAAAGCAATTTTCATACTTTTGGGTTTGACATTTAGTTCTGTGATCTGAATTACAATAAACGGAGTAGAGTTATTTGCAGAATATCTTCCATTGTTTATTAAGCGAAATACTATTGACTCAGGTTTGTTTTATAGTGTACTATGGTTACCACAAGTTTTTAAGCTTATTTTATTTTACAGGATGGATGTTCTTCAAAAGAATCTATCTAAAATCTCAGTTCCGAGTGAAAACCAAAGTGTTTATAAAGATGAGTGTGTTTATTCATACGATAATCCTGAAACCTCCACCGGCATATACGTGAACCTAACCACGTTTCTGGGTTTCGGAGAAGATTTTATCAAAGCGTATTACAACAAAACTGGCAATGGAGTATTTTTGCATATTCGAAGAGAAAAAAGTAAACAAAGCAATAAGAGTGAACAAATCGATGAGGCTGGCCCTGAAAGGAAGATAACCCGCCTGGCTATTGGTATTGAAGGTGGCGCTGGACTAAAAGAACAAGCATTTACGTATACTGATACATACCAAATTGTGGTTCTCCCAGATATGGTCAAAATTCAGTACCCGAATGTAGAATTGCCGCTGCTTGTACAGCAGTCTGTGGAGGCAATCATTTCTGCCGAGTCACCAGCGACAAAATTAGAAAAAATGGCGCTGACAGGTACATGGGATGGTGAAGTACGTCAGATATCAAAGTTTGCAAATGATCTCAAACAAATTGACAATGGCAAAAAAATTCCGCCAACAGGCTGGAAATGTGAAAATTGTGAGCTGACGAATAATCTGTGGTTGAACCTCACGGATGGTTCCATACTATGTGGACGGAGGTTCTTCGATGGTTCTGGAGGAAACGATCACGCTGTAGAGTACTACAAAAAAACTGGATTTCCATTAGCTGTTAAACTGGGAACCATAACTGCAGATGGAAAAGCCGATGTTTTCAGTTATCCGGAAGACGACATGGTACTCGATCCCAAGTTAAATGAGCACTTATCTCATTTTGGAATAAACATGACTGCAATGCAGAAAAGCGAAAAGTCCATGGTTGAACTGGAAATCGATATAAACCAACGTATTGGAGAATGGAGTCAGTTGACCGAGAGTGACAGTGAGCTTACTCCGCTTGCCGGGCCAGGTCTGACGGGAATGCGTAATCTAGGAAATTCTTGCTATATGAATAGTGTAATGCAAGTTATTTTCACGATTCCTGACTTCATTAAACGTTTTGTTGATGGAGCTCCCCAATATTTTGAAGCCTTTCCGGCAGACCCTACGAACGATTTTAACATTCAAACAGCTAAACTTGGTACCGGTCTCTGGAGTGGGAAATACAGTTCGATTGCAGACAACACCTTGGATTCAGAATCAACGGGAATATCTCCTGTTATGTTTAAAAATCTTATTGGAAAGAATCATCCAGATTTTAGTACCAAACAGCAACAAGATGCATGCGAATTTTTTCTATATTTAATTACTCTTATGGAACGCAATAGCCGCGGATGCGAAATTAACCCAACCGATTCCCTTTTATTCTCTATAGAAGATCGAGTAGAATGTGGTGAAAGTAGAAAAGTAAAGTACACTAAGCGTGATGAATTTTGCCTGTCATTAGCAATCCCGCTTCTGGCTGCAACAAACATGCATGAAGTGGAAGAATACCAAGCGAAGTTGGGAGAGAATGGCAAACAAAGTTCTGGAGAAAATATAGTCCGTCCTAGGATACCATTTCAAGCTTGTTTGGATAATTACTTCCAAACAGAAACGATCGAACAATTTTTTAGCTCTGCAATTAATGGAATAACTACGGCCAAGAAGAAAAGTCGTTTGGCTTCCATGCCGGATTATTTGATGATTCATTTGAAAAAATTTACGTTACGTGAAGATTGGGTTCCAATTAAGCTTGACGTTTCAGTAGACATGCCTGCTGAGCTGGACTTATCTAACATGCGTGCACAGGGTCTTCAACCAGGAGAAGTTACATTACCAAACGCAACGCAGGAAGTGCCAGAAGTAAAGTTCGACGAACGTATAATGAAAGAATTGCTCGACATGGGATTCCCATCAGAAGCATGCAAACGAGCGATCTTTAATACTAAAAATACTGGACTTGACGCTGCCACCCAATGGATAATGGAGCACATCGCAGACTCGGACTTTGCAGCACCATTTGTTGTACCAGGCATCCAGAAAAGCAATGCTTTTGTTCCCAACGCAGAGAGTCTTGCAATGTTAATGAGCATGGGCTTTGATGAAAACCAGGCAACCGCTGCCTTAAAAGCGACTGACAACAACATTGAAAGGGCAACAGACTGGATATTTTCTCATGCGGAATCGATTGATAACTCAATGGAAACTGATGATGGCAATCCACAGGGAACGAGCGAAAAAAAATACCGAGATGGCGGTGGTAAATATTCGCTGGTCGCATTCATCTCACACATGGGTACATCGTCTCAAGTTGGTCATTATGTTTGCCACATCAAAAAAGACAATCAATGGGTGATATTCAACGACAGCAAAGTAGCGGTTTCGCAAAATCCCCCCAAAGATTTGGGATACTTGTATTTTTATAAACGACTTAACTAATAATGGAAATGTTGCTGATACAACTATATACTTGCCATCATGCATTTCTCCTGATTTCGTTTTTGGCGGCGCAACGTTTGTAAAATGAAGAGATCGCCATTCGCATTCAAAACATTTTTACATATACTTTGTTGATTATTTTCTGTTCAGTAATGTAAATCTATAGCTGTGAAAAATTGAGTTACAATTAAAGTACAGCATTTATGAGCGTAACTTTTTTTACTCGTATTTTATGTAGTTGTATATGTACATTGAACGCGGCCGTTGACTGTTTAGTACTTATCTTCATGAACTCGCCATTCGGAGTCATTAGCAATAGTTTCGCTTCATGTGTGTGTTCAACTGGTTCCTGGTCCGTTTTAAAGTATAGTGCCACCAATTTATTGTTGCTTAAGATGCTGCAAGCAACTCGAGGATATTCATGCACAGCCACGTCCGCTTTTAATGTGTATGGAACAGCTATAATGTGAGTAAATATGATGAAATCAAAAACTCGTTTACGCACACATTTAGAAGGTATTTTAAATGAAAAACTTCAGATAAATTTGTTTATATGTATTTATTTTTTGAATGTTTTCTGTTAAATCACGCTTGAACATCTTCCTAATTAAAATGTGTCAATCAAATTAGTTTCTTTTCAAATATTTAGGGTCAAGTAACTCCCTTACAACACTATCCATTTTGTTTGTAAACGCCTCGAATGAAAACTTTTGCTGAACTCTCTTTCTCCCCATTTCTCCCATTCTTTCGCAGAGCATATGATCCTTAAAGAGGCTGCACATGGCGTTAGAGAAATTAGTAACATTTTTTTCGCACAAAATGCCAGTTGAATTGTGCACTACTGTTTCTGTTGGGCCGCCACTATTTAAGGCGATTACTGGTTTTGACATGTACATAGCTTCCAAAGGTACTATTCCAAAATGTTCATTTTCCGGTGTATAGAGTAAACATCGAGCCTTTCTTAACAGAGCTATCTTCTCCACATCAGAAGGTGAACGAAGTAATGTAACTTTATCTTCTATTCCAAGGTCTCTAGCCAACTTGACAAGTTCATTGAAAACATCCACATTTTCTATAACACGCGTATCATAACCACCTGCAATCACTAAACGACACTTTTGCCACTCAGTTCGGGAGAAGTTGTTTTCAAGCAATTTGAAGGAATGCATTGCCAGAGCGAGGTTCTTTTTTCTTTCAAATCTGTTAATAGAGAGATACACGAAAGTATCCGGAGAAGCATTGGGTGCTTCTTGCTGTATTTCAGCTTGCATCTTATCGAAGAAATTAGTATTCAAAGAAGGGTAAAGAACATCGGGAACGACATCTAGTCTTTTAAACGTTTCCCGAAATACACGCAATGTAAACTTGCTGTTGACCAAAACAGAATCTGCCAAGCCAATTGTATATTCCTCGATGAAATTAAGCGGTGCTCGATAGAAGGATTTCAGGTAGCCCTCCTTGGCACTCAATAATTGGTCAGGGAAGTGACAGTAGAATATTATTTTTGGTTTATTTTTGGCTAATCGTAAGACCGGTATTCCAATAGGTATCTGATCACAAAATA
The DNA here is from genome assembly GCA_955652365.1 of Eristalinus aeneus. Lineage (NCBI taxonomy): Eukaryota > Metazoa > Arthropoda > Insecta > Diptera > Syrphidae > Eristalinus > Eristalinus aeneus. The sequence continues at coordinate 77,662,872 of OY019134.1, read as the reverse complement.
TCACATCGATTTTTTCTTGCCTTGATAAATAAAATGATGCATACAACGCAGCACACAGCATACGAAAATAGGCACAAAATGCATAGAAACGTCCAAATATTTTGCGAGGCAGCCAGTCACCAACCGCTTCAACTATGAATGTTCCATTTCGTGTCTCTTCAAAGCAATGGGTTGAATCAAAGTGATTTGTGAGAAAACTAACGCGATGTCCTTTTTGTTGCAAAGCAAGTGCGGCATCAACTACCAATCTCTCAGCCCCCCCTATCCCTAAATCAGGATGTAAGAATAATATTCTGACCATTGTGTTTCAAAACCTAAAATAATTCATTATTGCAACAAATTTAATTTCCATGAGAATAACTACTTACTTGAAAGCAAACCATTCAAGAAATCAGTTGTGGAATCGCTGGAGTATTATCAGACGAAAAATGTGTTCATGAGTCAACAACAAAAAAATATCCAGCCAAGCAATTAAAGAGTATGTCACTTGCACTTGTAAACAACGTACCCATCACAAGGTGCGTCCACATGTATCTATCCAGACGGTCATGTTCGTATGTTGACATTCTTTCCCACTGTATTCTACCCATTGTTTAAATGGCAAAAATTAATACAGCTCGTATTACTCCAACAATTTTTACGATTCGTGTTTAGAGTTGAAAGTAGGGGTGAAGGAAATTACTACAAATTGTTGTTGTTTTGTTGTATGTGTGGTTAACTTTCAAACTCATGTGGTGAATAGAAATAGTAAGTACAGCATTGGGTTTTAGTGACAGTGCAACTGGAACCATTGGAATGTATACATACACATCCCGCTTACATACAATCTTTGGTAAACTTGTCACCAAAAGAAAGCAAAACAGTAAACTATAGTAAATTAACAAAAAAAATTTTTTATTTTTTCTTGAAATGTCGTTAGTTGCATATGCTACAAGTAGTGATGATGAAAGTGATAATGAAAATTTAGAAAGATCTCCAGATATTAATTCAGCTAGTAATTCCACTGCTTTTACAAATGACAATCATTTTAATGCGTTGACGAGCCCAAAACCAACGAGATATGGCCTAAATCTTCCAGTGCCGAAGAACGCAGAACAGTCAAATGAAAGAACATCATTGTTTGAAGTTTTACCACCGCCAAAAGCTAAAAACGCCCAACAATTTGCGATAATAGAAGAGGAAGATGACGAATTTCTCCATAAAAAAGCCACGCCGATAGAGGTTCCAAAGCCTGTACTGCCACCACAGACTAAGAATCTCGTACAAATAACGATACCTTCACTCAAAGATTTTGATGAAATAGACGACACAAAAAACAAAAAACTATGTAATGGGAAAAAACCTTCAAAGTTCTCCAGCCTCATTAGTATACTACCTCTTCCAAAATCAGAGCAGTCATTCGTTAAAGCAAATAGTAGTAGCACCTCCGAAAATTCAAAACAACTAAACACAAAACCATCATTTATTCCGGACGCCGTGAAGATACGTCGACCAGCACAAAATACTGAAAATGTCGATCGAACTGTTCACAGAAAAGTACCCCCCAAACCCAAACCAAAATCATCGCTGGTCAATGTGAGCGATAGTGAGGGCTCTGATTTGGAAGGCGATTTCTTTTCATTAACAGATGACAATAAATTACCCGAAGTGACTGCAGATGAAATTTCGGCGATGGTTTCTAAAAAAGCTGCGGAAATGGCGCGTGCTTCATCAAAGTTTGCTTCGATGAATATGGAAAATCAACCCGAAGAACCTCCTGAAAATATTCAAAATCAACTGGAACAGCCACAGGTGGAACAACAACTTGACAAAGACGCCATTCAAGCCCTTATAGGAAGTCAAGCAAAGCGACGCAAGATGGATAATGTCCAAGTTATTGACATTTCAAGTGAAGAAGTCCTTCCAAATAGAGAAGAGTGGCTGCGTACTGCCCTTGCTTCTGCGACTACGTATCAACCTACAGGGGTGTTGACTGATGAAGAACCAGCCGCCGGTACGAGAAGAAAGCATCAAATAACATACTTAGCTCATAAAGCTAAGGCTAACGAAGCCGAATTGCAAGCAATGTGGTCCGCGAACCGACAAAACAGAAGACAAACACAAAGCAAATATGGTTTTTAACGTTTGGCTTTTATTCCTGTAAGAAAACAAAAACATTGTTTTAAAATAAAATATTTAAATGTAAGTTTGTTTCTTACTTTGTTGCATGCTAATAAAAACATAAATTGTTGTAGAGGGTAATAGTATCCATATCGGGATCATGGTAACGAATATTGAAAGTTCTAAATGAGGATATTCGAGCTTAAGACAAATCATCACTTGGGAAGCAATTTTTAACAAAACACCGGCTATGTACCACTGATATGATATCAGTAACTCCTTCAATCGCTTCAAGTTTCTCCATTTAGTAACGATTTTTATGATCACATATATTATAAGAATAGCATCAAAAAGCCAGAGGGGGATAAAAACAATAAACCAATTCCAATGGGTGCGCGGATCTAATCTAAGACACAGTAAAATGAGGAAAACTAATATAATAAACCACGTAAATAGAGCTCGATGAGCCAGAGTCATCCTTAATAATTAGTGTTTAGTAAATATCGCAGTTTAGCAAAATAAGTCTGTTTGTTCTATAACATAATGAAGATATGTCATATTTGACACATGTAAAATAAATTGTATTAGAAACTTATATTTAGCAGAAACTAGTAAAGAAACAGATGGTCGACTGATTTGAATTACTATATAATCAGTAAATTGACGATTATTTACGAATTTTGGTGAATAACTCCTAATTTTTGATTGTTTGCATTTACCATGGAACATATGGAAATAAGGCACGCATTAAACCACTAACAATTCGTCAGCAATCGTAATGAATATTAAATAGATTACGTTAGTAAGTAACTACAGCATATTGTGTGTTAAAATTAGTGGTATTAATATTAATTGGTCTCTGCCTTATTGGTTTCTGGTATGTAGTTGCTACAGACTTGTAGTATCTTAATTCTGGAATTTATTTATTACATTCTTGCTGTAGTAATTAGAAATGAGCCTGAAATATGTATAAATTGCATGAATTTTATTTATTTCCTAAAACAAGGTAGTTCTGGCATTCAAATAAAAAAAAAGTTTGAAATCATTGGAATGTATGTTTTCATAATTAATAATGTTAACATAATATATAGAAAAAAAACTAAGTTACCACGTTGTTAAAATTCGTTGCAAAAATTACAAAATTTGTACATCATCAACCGCTAAAACGTTATAACCAAACAAGCCTTGTGACTTATTTCTCTTCTAGGGATTAATGTAGTAGAATGGATGATGTCGTGTCATCAAATTTGACAAATCAAAGTATTGTTCCGTGGTGCTGGATTCGACGGCAAATTCATTTTTACAATCAAGAACGACAAAAACGGGAAAATATATAAATAAAAACTGCTCGACTATATTCAAAACCTATTGTGCAAATTGTTACTTTTATCAAAACAATGTTAACCAATTTCGAATCAAAGTCGGCTCGCGTAAAGGGCCTTTCATTTCATCCAAAAAGGCCATGGATTCTTGCCAGTTTGCATAGTGGAGTAATCCAATTGTGGGATTACCGTATGCACACCTTATTGGAAAAGTTTGACGAACACGACGGTCCTGTTCGAGGTGTAGCCTTTCATTGTCAACAGCCATTGTTCGTCTCTGGTGGCGATGATTATAAAATAAAGGTGTGGAACTACAAGCAGCGAAGGTGCATATTTACCCTTCTCGCTCACTTGGATTATGTTCGCACAGTTGCATTCCATCATGAGTACCCTTGGATTTTAAGCTCTTCGGATGATCAAACTATCCGCATCTGGAATTGGCAATCAAGAAACTGTATTTGCGTACTTACTGGCCACAATCATTATGTGATGTGTGCTCAATTCCATCCGACTGAAGATCAAATTGTTTCTGCTTCATTGGATCAAACCGTTCGAGTGTGGGATATATCGGGTCTCAGGAAAAAGAACGTTGCTCCCGGGCCTGGTGGACTTGATGATCATCTTAAGAACCACCCTGGAGCAACAGACTTATTTGGCCAGGCAGACGCTGTGGTAAAACATGTATTAGAAGGTCATGATCGTGGTGTCAATTGGGCTAGTTTCCATCCGACACTACCACTCATTGTCTCTGGAGCTGACGATCGTCAAGTTAAATTGTGGCGAATGAATGAATACAAAGCATGGGAAGTGGACACGTGTCGTGGCCATTATAACAATGTGTCTTGCGTACTTTTCCACCCAAGGCAAGATTTAATTCTCTCTAACAGTGAGGATAAAAGTATTCGAGTTTGGGAAATGACCAAAAGACAATGTTTATACACATTCCGACGGGAGGGTGAACGCTTCTGGATACTGACTAGCCATCCCACATTGAATCTGTTCGCTGCTGGACATGATGCCGGTAAAATATAAAGTAAAAATACAAATTACGACCTAAAAATTTGCTATTCATTTTAGGTATGGTCGTATTCAAGTTGGAAAGGGAGCGTCCAGCGTATGCTGTTCATGGAAATATTCTTTACTACGTCAAAGATCGTTTTCTTCGCAAATTGGATTTCACAACAACAAAAGATACAGTCGTCATGCAACTGCGAGGAGGGGGTAAGTCTCCGGTGCACAGTATGTCATACAATCCAGCATTGAATGCAGTACTGCTGTGCACTCGCACAAATAATTTGGAAAACAGCACTTACGATCTTTGCCAAATACCAAAGGAGTCTGACTCCCCATCTCAAACCGAAACCGAAAGCAAACGATCATCAGGTATAACTGCCATCTGGGTTGCCCGAAACAGGTTTGCCGTGTTGGACAGAAACAGTCAACTTGTTATCAAAAATTTTAAAAACGAAGTCACTAAGAAGATTCCTACATTTTGTGAGGAAATTTTCTACGCTGGAACCGGCATGTTGCTGATCCGTGATCCTGAATATGTCACTCTCTACGAAGTTCAGCGATTGGTTTCTGTTGGATGCATTAAACTTGCTAAATGCAGGTATGTAGTGTGGTCTGGGGATATGTCACTTGTGGCTTTACTCTGTAAACACTCAGTAACAATTTGCGATCGACGTTTGCAATATTTATGCACAATTCAAGAAAACACGCGTGTCAAATCTGGGGCATGGGACGACTCCGGAGTGTTCATATACACAACAAGCAATCATATTAAATACGCAATTACAAATGGTGACCATGGTATCATTCGCACTCTGGACTTACCAATATACATAACACGTGTAAAAGGAAACCAGGTGTTTTGCCTTGATCGTGAGTGTCGTACTCGCGTTCTTCATATTGATCCAACAGAGTATAAGTTCAAATTGGCTTTGATCAATCGCAAATATGATGAAGTATTGCATATGGTTCGCAATGCCCGGTTAGTTGGACAAAGTATAATCGCGTATCTTCAACAAAAGGGCTACCCCGAAGTTGCTCTCCACTTCGTTAAAGACGAGAAAACTCGTTTCGGGCTTGCGCTAGAATGCGGCAACATTGAAAATGCATTAGAAGCAGCCAAAGCCTTGGATGATAAGGACTGCTGGGACAGGCTGGGCCAAGCTGCTCTTCTACAAGGCAATCACCAAGTTGTTGAAATGTGTTATCAGCGAACAAAAAATTTCGATAAACTATCTTTTCTTTACCTGATTACTGGCAATCTGGAGAAATTGAAAAAGATGAATAAAATAGCTGAAATTCGTAAGGATATATCCGCACAATATCAAGGAGCACTACTTTTGGGTGACGTTCAAGAGAGGGTCAACATTTTGAAGAACTGTGGTCAAATGTCTCTGGCTTACTTGACTGCGGCTACACACGGTTTTGATGAGCAAGTCGACGCAATAAAAGAAAGTATAACTCAAGAAGGAAATGCACTGCCGGTGGTGAATGAAAATGCTTTACTTCTAAAACCACCAGTACCTATACAACAGGTCGAAAGCAATTGGCCACTGTTGACTGTGTCTAAGGGATTCTTTGAAGGGGCTATGTTAACTAGAGGTGCAGCATCTAACGTTCGACAAGCTCTCAATATAGCAGAACCAGCTGGCGCTGTTGAGGAAGCTGGTGGTGATGGATGGGGAGCCGACGCCGATTTGGGTTTAGACGATCAAGATGATGAAATGCACGATGCGATTGACACTGAAGAAGTAATTGATGCGGAAGGTGCCGGATGGGACGTTGGCGACGAAGATTTGGTGGTTCCAGAAGAGTTGGTTCGCGGAATAAAAACCTCCAGTGGAGATGGTTATTATGCTGCACCTAGCCGGGGTCTATCTCTTCCACAGCATTGGGTGAATAATTCACCATTGGTCTTGGATCATGTTAAAGCCGGTTCATTTGAGAGTGCATTCCGATTGCTTAATGATCAAATTGGTGTTGTCAACTTCAACCCCCTTAAGTCGCTGTTCCTTCAGAATTATGCTGGTTCAATGGCGAGCTTTGAAGGCATGCCCAACCTTAAGTCTCTGAAGACATACCCATTGCGCAATTATACAGAGACAAATCCGAAGAATTCCCGACCTGCTATTGGTATCAAGTTAAATGACCTAGTACAACGTTTGCAAGCTGGATATCAACTTACCACTGCTGGAAAGTTCACCGAAGCAATCGAAAAGTTTCATTCAATATTGCTAAGCATTCCCCTATTAGTTGTCGATACTAAACAAGACATTGCCGAAGCGCAGCAACTACTAAAAATATGTTCTGAATACATACTGGGTTTGAAACTGGAGTCAGAGCGGAAAGGATTGCCAAAGGCAACATTGGATGAGCAGAAACGCATCTGTGAAATGGCTGCGTATTTTACACACTGCAAGTTACAACCTGTACACCAGATTCTCACATTAAGGACAGCCCTTAATATGTTCTTCAAGCTTAAGAACTATAAAACCGCTGCTTCCTTTGCCAGGCGTCTTCTCGAACTTGGACCTAGGCCAGAGGTTGCGCAACAGGTCAGAAAAATTCTACAAGCATGTGAAGTAAACCCTGTTGATGAACACAATCTGCTTTACGAAGAATTTAATCCCTTTAATATTTGTGCAAAGAGTTACACACCAATTTACCGCGGAAAGCCGGAAGTGAATTGCCCGTTCTGCGGAGCATCATACGATCCACAGTTTAAAGGAAAACTTTGCAATGTATGCGAAATAAGTGAAATCGGAAAGAGCGTCATAGGCTTAAGGATATCCACTCTTCAATTCCGCTAAAATATTTAAATATGTTTCTGTTATTTTTTATAGTTTGTGTCTTATCATTTGTCGAATTCAATATAATATTCACATTACGTATATGAATAAATAATACTTGTTTTACTTATGTCATCTTTGGAGCTCTAAATTATGTTGATAATCTGGTGGGATGGAAAATATGTAATTGCGCTGTTGTTTAATAAAAAAAAGACAGACTTATATGGCTTTTCAACTTAGCTCTAAGAAATGATTTTGAAGGCGTTTGAACATGTTTGTTTTTATTAGAAAGAGACGTGTAAATGGAAAACTAAAATTACAAACATAACATTGCATTAATAAGTTAAACAAGTTTGTTTGATGTCCGCCGTCCACATATTTTAAATAACAACCTACACCTTAAATCTGCTATATTCTGAAATGACGAACGGGCTCGTTCATAAAAGTGTCAGAGCTTTAGGAGCGACCACCATATCATACCGGTAGTGGTACAGAAATAGATAATTGGACGATAGTGTTATATTCAAACCAGAAACCAATAAGGAAGGAGATGGTCAACTGAACAGCTGATTTCCCCTTTGTAAATCGACCGTTTGACTGTTATTTACGTGTTTTAGTAGACATAACCTCAAATTCTGAAAATTATTTACGTATCATCGAACATTGCCTCACTTTACTCACACATGTTTACGTTTTGATTTAAATGCCCTCTCCTTTTAACAGTGTGAAGAGTGAGGAGATCCACCGTATAGACAGTTCACACGTATTCTCATTTGAAAACAAACAAAATCTTTTTTGTGCGTCAGCTGTTCAGGAGGGGAAATGTTATAAAAAACGCTGTCAAAATGAATTCAAGGGCGGGAGACGAGGGAGTGGACTGTCTCCCTATTGGTCTCTGATTCAAACTGAACAAAATTCGTTGAATGCTGAATTCCACACTGCCTTAAACAGGAATAATCTGGTAACACCGTGCTTGACAGTCACATAAAAAAGTAATGAGGAAAATAAAAATGGCGAACTAAAGTTGACCTGTGTGTTTAATTTCTATATATTTTTTTACAATGATTCATTGTTTTTGGAAGAAGCAACAACATGAACAAAGTAAAAACAAATAATTCAATGTGAAAAATCAAACAATTGAGAAGAATATTCAGATACAAGGTATATAAAAGTGAAATTATTTGCTATGACAAGAATATTTGTGTGTATTATTGTGTTGAATTTTTATTGTAGGAAACAATTCAAGGACGTCGCTCTTCGACGAAATAATTTATTTACTTCAGAATATTTTTGATTGCGACAACAACAACAATGTGTGAAGAAGAAGAATTACCAAATGTATTGAATAAATTGGAAATAGGTCCAATTATTCCTCAAATTAAGCTTATTGATAGCAATCTTCCAGTGTCTCTGAATCCTTTTTACAGTGATTCAAGTGACGAACTTTCTGGTGTTACTGAGACCGATATGCTATTTGGAGAAGTTAAATGCAGTTGCCGTATGCGACGGCGATCGGAAAGTGTTCTTGATGACTGCAAGACAACGGCACAACTTCCAGCATTTACCCGCATTGAACACACAATTAAGAATCTAACACAGTTTAAGCACAAGAATCGGAAAAAAGTAATACTACGGGAGCCCATTTTAAAGTCCTTACAAAAGTGTTTGCATCCTAGACATTTAAAAACATTTGGAGATATATCAAATAGAGCAATTAACAAACCCATACCCATTCAAAGATCTGATGAGGAATATGCGCCCTGCACAACAATTGAAGCGTTAAATCTCGATGATACAATAGGGTCTTTACGAATAAATGCAGATGAACCAAAATCGCGAGGCATGACTGATTTCCGAGATCTAATTGAAGAGTGCCAGTCACTACTGGAAACGAATTTTAACTGCAACAGCTGGAATGCGTCGATCGCGCTAAGGAAAAATCAGAAAAACTTCAATGTAATTCAAACAGTTGAAGATCGTCCCGTTAGATCAAAATATTGTAAAACAAGTCGTAAACTGTCCGCTCATGCTGAAAATTCAAACAGGGAAGGAGGCTCCAAATCCAATGGAGGAAGTAATCCGAGAACATCATGTTCCCAACAGGCTAGAATAAGTACGTCAACAGTACCAAGTAGAAGTCACTCATCATCCGTTGCTAGTTCAACATCTCCATGTGATGTAACAATAGACGAACTGGCGAGCTATTTTGAAACCTTTGTTCACATCCCGAAGAAAATGTCTTCGATGGCTGAGATGATGTACATATGATCACATTTGGGTTATTTGAATGTTCAACTCGCTATTGTATTGTACATCTGTTCATATGATATATATAATATATATATGTGTACTCCTTTTTTTTTTATTAATTACCTACCTACATTTTATTTTTAAAATAATTTGATGAAGTACGTCTTGAAACAACTATAACTTGGGTATGGATTGTGTACATAAATAACAATCACATCATTTTTATTTTAGAATGAAATTTAGAATTACATTTTTATTCGTAAATTTAAAATGGAAATAAAGAGAATAACAATCAATACATGAGCTGTTTTAATTTGCTACTGAATATACAATACTTTAGATATATTTTAAAATCTGTTCAGTCTTTTAAACGTGAAAAGCATCGCAAAACAAATAGAATATGCCTTGGGTTGTCTTTCCATTCAACAGGTATATATATTTATACAGGTCGTATACAAAGTAAAATTTATGTCGAAGGCTTTAAACAACCTTTTCCAATTTTCCAGTGATATTAAAATCATGCAATAAAATTTTTGTAAAAATGAAACCAAAATATTATTTTAAAGCCTGTTAAGTTTTTCGCCGAATAAATGTCCACGCTAAAGGTAGTGCATAAGTTCTGTAGACAAAAGGTTCAAAAGAACATTTGGTACCAAATAAAAAAGAACAGAACTTCTGTTAACTCTGAATTTTTCTCAACATGCAAAACAAGTTTTTTTTTTCCTGTGTGACAAAATTATGTGATTGTAGCAGAATTCAGAAAAGTAGATCAAGTATAAATTGTGAAATTCTATAATTCAAAAAAAAAAGTAACAATGGAATGTATTCATCCTCTTTTAAAACTATTTTTTTCAACGAATTATTTAATTTAGTATCAATCAATATTTTCGAATAGTACTTTTTATAGAAGATTATGGCAACTCTGTCAGTTTTTATGGAGTTCACTAGAAAATTCATTTTCGTCATTCTCGTTTACTCCGTAACTGAGAACAGACGTGTTGAGACGCAGTTCCTGTGCCCAGACATATTAAAATTAATTAAAAAACGGATTTAAACAAATATTAAAAACATGTAAGTTAATCATTTATTACTTATCTAGCCGTTTGTGGTCAAATTTATATTATTATTATTTTGTGGTAGAAGTAAAAAATGTATTTTTCTCTGCCTACAAAATGGCGGACGATCGATTTTTCTTCGCCACGATTTCGTTGGCATTGTATTAATATCCAAATAATTAGATGTATTTAAATCGTTTTGACTAAAATATTCAAAAAATTATAAAACTAGTACACATTTGACTTTATTTTGTAAAAAGGCTAGTCGTGAACTTAATGCAATATTGCATTTCTCTTTATGAATATGTGTTCATGTAAACGTATGTAAAACACGAAACTCGGTTGAAAATTCCATCCTAACTTAATGTGTGTAATATATTAGTCAGAATCTTTACATAAAAAAGAAAGCTTTTTTTTACCTGTTTTTTCATTTTTATCTTTCTCTACTCCATGGCCACATTTATATAAGCCTACATGGTTGTGTTGGTTAACATGAGCGCGCTAGTGTGTGCGTTCCATGCATTGATATACTGTGTATAGGTGTGCATTTTTTGTATCTACATAGGACTTTTGCATCGATTTGTAATCTAGGTTTAATTTTAGAATGTGCGAAAATTCAATAAATCAATAATGATTTTAAATTATTTTATATAAATATGGTGAAATGTTTTAAAAAATTCGATACAAACTTTAGACTTTAACAACAATTAGAAATAACCGAAAGTTTCTGATTTGCTTCGTATATAACAAACAACTTCATTTACTTTTTAGGTACAATCGTTCTGGTGATCGTCCAAATGGAGGTAATCGTGGTGGTTTCCGTGACAATCGTGGTGGCGGTGGTCCAATGAGAGGCTCTGGTGCACCCCATCAAAGGGGAGGACCCTACAATAGACCGCCAGCGCCTGATCGGCGCAACGATTCCAAACCTGGTGATCGTTTGCGACGTATCCATTGGTCAGATGTTACATTGACCCCTTTCGAGAAGAACTTTTACAAGCCATGTGATACGGTCTTAAGTCGTACGCAAACAGATGTCGATTCATTCCTAACGAGCAATGAGATCACTTTAAAGGGAAAGAGTATTCCCACACCCAGCTTTGAATTTCAAGAGGGCGGGTTCCCTGAATATGTGCTCGATGAGATTAAAAAACAAGGTTTTAATAAGCCAACTGCCATTCAGGCTCAAGGTTGGCCAATCGCTCTTAGTGGTCGAGACATGGTGGGTATAGCTCAAACCGGATCGGGAAAAACCTTAGCCTATGTTCTTCCGGCTGTTGTGCATATAAATCATCAGCCTAGGTTGCAACATGGCGACGGTCCGATCGCTTTGATACTTGCACCCACTCGTGAGCTAGCCCAACAAATTCAGCAAGTGGCGAACGATTTCGGCTCTCAAACTCGTGTTAGAAATACTTGCATTTTTGGTGGCGCTCCAAAGCATTCACAAGCTCGAGACCTTGAGCGCGGAGTTGAAATCGTTATTGCTACTCCTGGAAGATTGATCGATTTTCTTGAGCGAGGTGTAACCAACCTACGTCGTTGCACTTATTTAGTGCTCGATGAAGCGGATCGAATGCTTGACATGGGCTTCGAACCACAGATTCGCAAAATAATGGAACAAATAAGGCCAGATCGCCAAGTGCTTATGTGGTCAGCTACATGGCCAAAGGAAGTACGCAACTTGGCTGAGGAATTCTTAGATGACTACATTCAAATAAACATTGGATCGCTCACTCTTTCTGCCAACCACAACATACTGCAAATAGTAGACGTGTGTGAAGAACAAGAAAAAGATAATAAATTGATAAAACTCCTAACAGAAATTTCATCAGAAAATGAAACTAAAACCATCATATTCGTTGAGACAAAAAAACGTGTTGACGAAATAACACGCACTATATCCCGTCAAGGCTGGCGAGCATGTGCTATACACGGTGACAAGTCTCAACAGGAACGTGACTATGTTTTAGCCTCGTTTCGTAATGGAAGACAGTCTATTCTAGTTGCAACGGATGTTGCAGCTCGCGGTCTAGGTAAGAGATTCATATGTAGAATTAGTGAAAAAATTCTTTCATTATTTCGGTTCCACCCACCACCTTGAATGAGTGCTAAGGATTGTTATCAATACTGATTCCATTATGTGGACCTTTGAAGGTGTGGGAATGATGACGAAAGGATTTTTCTTCCTACTGAATATTCATTAAAGCACCACAAAAAGAATTTAAGTCAGTCAGATAAAAAATGGCCGTGATATCTGTTTTTTTTCTCTTAAATAAGCAGAAATTTATTCTTTGAATTTAAAGCCTTGGATATACAATATAAGTTATGATTTTTTATTTAGTCCCATCAAACTAAGTTTATAAAACAATACATTTATTTTTGTTACAAGATTTATGAGCGCATGTACATAATTGGCAATCAATCCTGATTATGAAAAGTATGCTGTGCTTCTTATTTATTCTGCGTAATAATGTCAGAGTAATAAAGTTTCTCTGTTGATTTTAGTTTATAAGATTGCTATCATATATCCCCGTTATAGAAACACTTGCTCATTTATATATATCCTCTTTTTGTAAACTGTTATTTTTTTATCTTTTTTATGGCGGTTTGCTTTTAGAGGTATCCATGACATTTTTAAATTTCTGAATCATATAACACACGTCAGCCGGAGTAATATATCATAAAAGCATGTTTCGTCACTGTTTTCAATATTTCATATTTTTAATTTCATTAATTTTCTTTCTTTTCTTCAAATCACCTTTTTTTCATTCATTTGTATTTACGGACGAAGAATAAGGTATCTTTTAATGGAAACTTACAGTCGGTAAAACAGACTGGTTTCTGAAATTCAATGCGAAATTTCATTGATGCCAAACCACGGAATTCCTGCATGTTTTGTTTTATGTATAATTGACTGAAAAGAAAAAAAGGACATTCGCAGCATATCATTTATTCATATTGTATTTTATACACATTTTTGTAGCTAATGGTTGTTAATACGTATTATCTAGGCTTAAATTAAAGGTTTAATACATACGAAAATTTTAATATTAAAAACTGTTGATCATATCTAAAGAAAGGCATTATTTAGAACTGTGTGTATAGCATATCGACAAACAATTTGTATACAGTACTCTACGCAATCAGCGGGTATAATTTATTTTTCTACGTACTTTCATTGCTGACGATGTTTTTAAGTTTGCAATGTTAGCGGAGATGTATTTGATTCAACAAGGTAAGGAACCGATGGAGCCTGCCTTACACATATTCATCATCTACCCGTTTAATGTGATCTTTTACTAACTTAAACATATTTCTTTTGCTTTTTTCATCTTAGTTCAGGTGTTTACCATTGCCTGAATACATCAACAGCCAGCCAAAGTACAAGCTATTATAAATTTTCTGCGGATCTTGTGGATTTTAACAATTCATGGATTCATCATTACATTTCATTATTAGGTGATTTTTGATTCGTTTTTATACAGAACGAATCTTTAAAAAATAATAATATGCACATGTGTGGCTGCAGCTGTAAAATCAACAGGTAAAACACTGGTAAACAAACTGTTTTAAAGTTTCGTTTTCGATTTTTGTTTGTCAATTTGAAATACTTAAATCATGAAACGATGATGAAAGGAACCGCCGCTGAATATTCAACGAAAATTTGATTATTCGAATGCATGCCTGAACAGTAGTTTTAGTTTTAAGTCACTGGGTTCTCTTGTTTGATATACATACATGAAAATTTATAGTGCCTTTAAATATGATACGTGATAAAAAATAGTTTTAAAACAAAAAAACAGAACACCACTAATTGTCGATGAAAGCAGTTGGAGGATGAACACTATTCAGACTCTCGGCCAACTTTTTGACTGACAAATTATTATTGTGATTGATTTATTTAAATAAAATCTTTTAAATATAAATATGTGAGAACAAAACTGTTAACTAAACGAAAATGGACTTCGATTTTTACAAAAACAATTGCGCGAGTTAATTTCTAATGTTGATTGGACTGTAATGTTACTTTTTATTTTCGAAATTTATCCTTTTTTTTTTATTATAATTGGAGTAAAATACGATAGGTTTATAATTAACCACTTTACAGATCATTAACGGGGTAAGTACAATTCAATATATACATTTTCTTCTTGGGATTATTATCAAGGTGAAAAAAAAAAAATTAATGAAGTCGAGGTCCACTATAAATTTGAAAACAAATTTTGTTCAAATTAGTTAACAAATCTCTGCGTCGTAGCTTAAGTACTTTTTGAATGACATTTCTTTTCCCTCCTCTACACAATTAATCTCTTCACAACAAAGATGTCGAAGATGTCAAATTCGTAATCAATTACGATTACCCTTCTAATTCTGAGGACTACGTTCATCGCATTGGTCGAACTGGCCGATCCAACAACACGGGAACGGCATATACTTTGTTTACTAACTCGAATTCAAACAAAGCAAATGACTTGATTCAAGTTCTTCGTGAAGCTAATCAGGTATGTAACCCCTAAACATATGTTTGCTTCAATAGTGAAAAATGTGTCCGTAGGTTATCAATCCACGTTTAATGGAAATGGCTCAGTATGGTTCAGGTTCAAACAAACGCGGCCGTGGCGGTTATCAAGGACGCAATCAATCTCAGTCCATGATGTCGTACGGAGGTGGACGAGGACGTGACGGTGGTCGCGGTGGCTACATGAATGGTGGAGGTCATCAACAGAGAAATGGGAATGATGATCGTAATGGTGGTGGTTATCGCGGTGGATACGCTACGCAAAATCAAGTGCAACGAGATTTTGCTAAGTCATCTGCTCAAGAGCAAACAGCGGATTCCCGAAACGGTATTCCGAACGCTGCGCAAAGAGCAAACGGCCAAGTATCAAGATTCTCCACCGCTCCCCAACCACCTACGGGAGCAAGCTCAAATGGAACAGCATCTAGATTTAATGTACGACCACCAATTTTATCGCAACCATCTGGAGCAGCATCCCATTACACACCAAATCCAAGCTACAGTATTCCATCAACTCAAAACTTCAGCACACGCCCGGCCCCAGCCGCTCCTGTCCAGCAATATGCCGTTCCCGCCGCTTTTGCAGCGGCTCCTCCTGGAATGTTCCCATATCCCCCACCCCCTCTACCAGTACAGAACTAAATTTAACTAGTTTTTATTCCGTTATTTTTTCCTTAAAATTAATTTTTTTTTAACTGTCAAAAATCACTTGAGATTTAAATTATTAAACTTGTATGTGATCGTTAACAGAAAATAGGAAACTACAAAACATAGTTGTAAAGAAAACACACTAACAATAATTTTAATGAAAAGGTACAAGTTTGAAAACGGTGTTAGCGTTAAGTTGACGATACCTTAGCGTAACCGTTATCTATCTATCAATTAGTTATTGGGTATTATTTAACTACTATAATCTTGTAAGTAAATACATCTATCACCAATTGGTTACATCTCACAAAAAACAACAGTTCATTTTTTCATATTCACTTGTAAGATTTAAAAGAAATAAATATCATTAAACGTAAAACTTCTTTGTTCTGATTTAATTTAAACGTTAATGTTACAGGCTTAAGTATGTCGTTGTTCCTGTGTAATGCAGCTGGAAACAGACTACAGGCTACGCTATTGATAGTGGAGGCAGTTTAATGATGACAAGCTTAAAAACCGACAGTTATAACACAGTTGAATAAAAAACAAATTTGCTTCTTTTTACGTCTGTTTAATTTCTTTTATTTTTAAATCAATGTATTCACAATCATTTTGAATATTCTGACATGCATGGCAAAGTTTTTTAGAGGGCTCATCGGGCTTGAACACGGTCTTATTACAGCTATTTGTGAAACCACTATGGGAAGATACAATGCGCGAAAACTCCACTGCCTGAAGTGTTTTCGAAGTCTCTACATCCATCACTGAATTACAAAATAAACATTTAGAGCTACAATCGGCATTAGATGTAATTGGTGCTATCTTGTCTCCTGTTCGAAATACGGTAGATACAGTTGAAGAGAAGTTTTCTTGTAGATCCTCAACAAATCGCTTTGTTAAGTTCTGAATACTGCAACTCGATCCAGAGTTATTCCCAAACGAAACTTGTTTAACTGCTTTCAATTGTTGTACATCTAAATAAAATCTTACCTCCTCTGTTGTAAGATTTCTCAGTGGGCGAATGAATTTCAAACAAGGCAATCGATCGTCTAACAACGAAATGTCTAAAGCGACTGAACCGCCTCTTCCTAGCGCAATATTTGCCAATAGGTCTGTCGCTAGACTTGTGTTAATGTCAGGAGAAAATATATAATTACAATTTAATTGTGCAGCTGCTCGCCGAATAGCATCATTCTTCCATAATCTAAGAAAGTCTTGGCGAGATGTTAAGGACTTTATTTCATGAAAAGGTTTTGAGAACTCATCCTTCCTGGACTTTATATACGAGCTTAGTTCCTTAATATTAAACAATTCCTTGTTTGTTAGGGAAGTTATATACGACTCGAAATCGAACTTGGATAAGAGATTGGCGATGCTAAATATGTCAATATCTTCATTGATTTCACTTTCATCTATATACAGAATATATGCGTTTACGTGAAGTCGCTTGTGTGTACTTTGTGTCTTAGAATATTGCATCATGTCTAGCAAAACCAGACTTTCCGCAGTGCCGTCAAACAGAAGTATTACTTCAGCTCCTTTAGGTAGAACTTTAGATGAACCAAGTGCTGCTCTAAATTTGTGACGGACGTACGCTAGAAAACAAGTGTAACATTCGGCTTCTCTAAATTTAAGTTTGATGACGGCTCCTTCTACTCCACATTTTGCACATGTACCGAATTTAGTATTTTCGTTTTTTGAAACTTCGTCTTTAAGCATCGCATGCAATCCGCCCTCATCACCAAAGTCATCATCACCTATACTACACATTTCTTTTTAACTTAACACAAGTCAACTTCAAAGAGCAAAATAGAAAATTAGCTATGAGGAAAACTAGATGAAGAAATCAACTAAGTTGACAACATGTGTACTTCCATCAGCCGAACGAATGACAGAAAACATGTCATTCAGTCATTCAGATAAGTCATATAAACGCTTGTGAAGAGTTCAGGCTGAAGCTGATTATATTATAAATCTTTTCTTAGGGTTGTTGGAATCAAGTTATATGTATAAATATATGTTTGTGATGTATTATTAAAATATCAGACCAATTGTTGTTGCGACCATATTTATTACTTTAAAAGTGTATGAGGCATGTTACTGCATTTACACTAAAAATTATTCCAATACGATATACATAGTTTCTACCAAATAAATACTCAGTTTAAGGAGTGCTGGAATCGAAGCAATGATCATTGCGCAAAATCACCTCCATGTTAATATAGAAATATATTTTCATTTCACCAAAAAGTTTTCGATTGAAGGAACTTCAGAATCGATTTTCCGGGTGAAGGGCTTGTTAGTTTGAGCGGAGTGAAAACGAGTTGCTCTTGATAAAGAATTTGATATAAACGAAGCCTTAGCTAAAATAACGAACTTTTTATTTCAAATTCAGGTTTTATTTTAAAATTTAAATAACATATATTAAATTAAAGTGTCTAGAAAGTAAATCACGTAAATTATATATACATACAAATATATTCGGATATATTTCGTGTAAAATTGGGTTTCATTTGAAATCGAATATATATAAGTAATCTGGCACATATTTGCATTATGTACACAGATTGTGGGCTATAGCCTAGGGATAAGCAGTGCGTTACATTCTTTTTATAGAAGTTTAGCGGTCTTTTTTTGTCATTTAAGTTATTGCAAAAAGCCATCAAAACGGAGAACGTCAAGAGATATTTTAGAATGGCATCATCGAATACAATCGTCTTAAGAAGTTTATCAATATTGCTTGGGTTGTTTTTTGTATTCGTAGGAACATTAAAGCTAACACCGCACATTAGCAAGGATTTATACAAAGATCTGGTAAATATACATATAAGTTTTTTGCAACATATTTGAAAGCACACAAATCAAATGAAACTGAACAGTTTTATTAATGAATTTATGTGTGAGCACTTGATTAATGTTGTAATATACACATGTTGGATCACGAATTTTAAAAATATTATGCCACGACATAGCAGAAATGTCAAAAATTACTTGCTTTTAGCAATGACATATATTTATGTACATATGGACATTTAAGTCATTATGAATATGGATAAGCTCTTATTTATAAATATATATATTTTTTCTAAATTTATACAGAAAGTGACGTTAAGCATTTTTCAATGGTCATGAGCTTGAACACAAGGTGTAAGACACATTTTTGCACAAAAGCTGAGTTATTTATTGAGTTTTCACACGTTATTTACACTGTCCTATGTGGATTAAAAATGCGTCAAATATTAAAAGAAAAGTATAGTGTTGCATTTTGATGATGTAAGGATAGCCTCCTATATTCTTTTCGTAAATTTAAATATAATCAGCTCAAATATTTATTTTCGTGTACTGTATGTATATTAATGTTTTTGCATAGAGAATACGGAGCATTGTTCCGCAAAAGAGTTCAATTTAATTAATTTTTTGTTTTTGAATTGAAATGTTTTCTTATGATAACGTATATAAATAAAGGCCTACATTACATGCATGTGTTAAGGATGTACATTTTGAATATTCGAAATTCAGCAATTTGCAGCCCTCTGAAAAAGCGTCGCGTCCAATCTTTAAGACTGGAGATAGGAGAAAAGGAAAGAAACCGTGCATTTTGTTTCCTAACAGGTGTTTTGGAGAGAACTTTGGATTGGAGAAATCAAATTCTAGTACAAAAGAATTTCGCATTAATTATTTCAAGTGCATATTTGTTATTTTTATGAAATTGAACATGTTCATAGTCAAACATAAACGTGCATGCTTGTTTGAATACATAAAATTAAACATCTGGCTTTACATATTATTTATAGCGAGAATTTATTAGACATTATACGTCTGGAATAAGGAGAAGGGCGATTTAATAAACAAGAGACGCTATACTTTTTAAGTATCAAGAAGGTCGCCAACTATTCGGTTGTTTCATTCTATTTTTATCTTAAAATGCTATTAGGACCACTTGTAGGAGTAAATACACTTAGTATTAGAGTAAATACATTAATTACTTAATTCGTTTATTTAGTTGCTAATTTTATTAGTTTTACTGTAAAAACTGAAATGATGTAGATAGAGTATCTTTCAAAAAAGTTAATTTACCAAGGCAAACATCAAGTTTATTTAAATAAATGCAGACATACTCGCAAAGTACATTAATTTCATTGCAAAAGTTTGATTCGAATAAATATGCCCCATCTGAACAGACTTGCAGATACATTAAGCAAACGAAAGATTTATTGATTGGGATGAATACAAGCGTTGTGCTTCATATTATTTTTGTTATGATATATTTTTACGTGCTTTGAGTGTATATTGAAAGCGTTTTGTTAAAATTATTGTGTCCCAGCGGTGACAATTTATCCATTTGTATGTTTGTAGAAACTCATGAAGCGCAAAAAATCCTGTCGTGTTCCAACATGGGTGTGGTAAGGGAGTTTTGTTAGTTGTAATCGGTAAACCGATGTAGGGATATCATAAAGCGATAAAACAGATCAGAAACTGTGTTTTTTTTAAAACACTACACACTGAATGTTGTTTGTACTTCAAAAGAGATGCAGCCGTGAACTTAATGGTGCGATTTCTTGAAAGACACCTATAAACAAAACAAAATATATAAAAAAAATACTATTTTGCAATTGTTATGTATGATTAATTACGCCTTGTTGTGTAAGAATGTTTACAAGTCGGAATTGGTTAATTATTTTCAAATTTATTATATAAAATAAACGAAATTGAATTTAAACTTACTACTTTTAAAATCTTATTTTAGCGAACGGAGTATGTTAAGTATGCAAAGGTGTTCCCATTGACTATTCTGTTCGGTGTTAAAATTCCTTCAAAATGGTACCGTCGTTGCGTCGGAATCTTGGAAATCGTGTGTGGGTTGGCAATGGCTCTCATCCCATATCGTAAATTAAAAATATTCTTTTCATTGCATTGTGTACAAAATTTTGTTTGCAGATAAGGTTAAAAATACTGCCAATGTGACACTACTTATGCTTATGTTACTCGGAGTATATCAGCACTACATGGTCAGTGACCCCTTTGAAAGATCGGGTCCAGCATTAGTTTTTACGTTCATGCTTGGTGGTCGGCTTGTAGTTTGGTACCAGGTAAGTTATTTTCTGATATATTTGATCATTGAAACTCATTCACATTCATGTATTTCAGACGAGTCGAAAGGAGTCCGAAATTGCATCCGCCAATCAAACACAAACAAATGGTATTAAGCAAGACTAGAAAATCCGGGGCTAATAAATATATGAACCATACTGCGTGACCATTTTTGTTTAATGACTCCCGGGTGACACTTTTGAAACTAAGAAATGACATTTTAAAAATATAAGCGTAACCAAAGCGAAAATCTAGTGAATTAATTTGTTTTTTTAAACCGATTTCTAGTCATAATTGTACAATTCGTGATAGTAAAGTTTCTTTTAATTTATTTATATATCTTAAATTTAAGTGCCAAATGATATCTGTATCTCCTGTAGGGAATTGAACGTTTCTAAATTGATGTCGTCCTGTGCACAAAGCCGAAAACCTTCTTAGCAAAATTATCAATTTTTTCGTTTTTAGTGAACAATGACACTTTTATAAGACCAAAATGAGAGTAAACCATTTTTTATTTAATTTCTTTTTATATATAAATAAAGGTTTCATCACAGCCTTTGTGTGTATTATTATTACTTCTAGAAATCCTAAGTCCAAACGATAAGAAATCAGACTAGAACATACATTTTAAAATAAGTTTTTGTGGTGGGTTTTGAAAAGCTTTATGGAGTTTATTTTTGAATATTTTTTTTTCTAAATTTTGACTTTAGGCATTCAAAGCGATTGACTCGTTTTGGAACCTGGTCCACCCAATCTGTAGTTTCAATATTACTATCTCTTGCACATACGAAGACTTAATAATGTACGAAAATACACTCAACTTGAGAGACCAAAGGGGGCAGTATTTTTGTTAAGAATTTAGGCTTACAGTGATCTATGTGTCTTTGTTGAATCTTATGAAGAATCATCAATAAACATTTGTTTGGAACAATCAATGTGTGTGTGGGTTGTGCATTCGTATAAAGGATAACTTTTGCTTTGCGAATTGGATCTCTCTCTCAAAAGACGTTCCATTCGCTAATTTTTTTCGTAGAAAATAGAGCTTACGAGAGAGCAAAATAACCCCCCCCCCCCCCCCCCCCTCCACCCATTCGAATTTCTGACGAAGAAAAATCTGTGGGCAATGGCTGTCAAGGTGAATATAAAAAAACTGACATTTCATATCTCTGATAGCCGTCTATGAATTTATACGAAAAGTCGTTTCACAAGTACTTGTTTTTCATAATATATATTTTACTCTTGAATGATGGATTCTAGTAATTTTTTGAGAAAATGAGAAGCAACTTCAATCTTTGCTGCTCCTTCTTTCTTCAATATTTATAATATGTTTCATCAGCTGTTATCCGTTTGTTTCTTTTCTCAGTTCTCAGTACAAATTTTTCACATTTATGTTAAAAAAGTAAATAAAGTTTAAATCTGTTTACATTTTGCCAAATTTATGAATCCTTCCAATGCGCACAAAATCACGTTTGCGTTTAAACTATAAAAGTAAATTTAATTATTTCATTCAACGAAAGAGGTCGTCGAAGCTTTGTTCAGAAAAAAGCATGTTGATGTTGTAACGTCGTCAGAGAAAACGCTTGATTAAATTGGGGTGTGGGAAAAACTTCTTACAAGAGACGACATTTTAATCGTTGAACTTGATAAAAATGTTTCCAAACTCACATCTCTAGCATGGTTTACCATCAGTGATACCAAACCCATCATTTGCCAATTCAAATGTCACTACATGACTTCATTTGTTGAGTGTCATCTATTTGGGAAAAACAAATTCAATAAATACTAAGTTTATCATATTTCCATTACACTCGATAAGATGGCAGATTTTCCACCTTGTCCTGTTAGTTTAAAATCAATTCAACATTATTTGAAAATCGCCCAGGAACATGACACAAGAGACATTGTGGTAAGTTACTGGGCTCGCCTTTATGCATTGCAAGTTGGTCTTAAAATCTCATCACAACAACCTGAAGAAACGAAATTACTCTTGGGTAAGCAAATTACTCATCCAACTGAAAACATTTACGGACCTATGAGAGTGAATCATTTTTAAGCTCTGATGGACTGGTTGGAGGGAGTTAAGAAACAGAACGCTGACAATGAAGCTATATGCAATGAAGTTGCTGCGCAGGCTCATATGGAAAACTATGCTCTGAAGCTGTTTTTATACGCTGACAAACAAGATCGCGAAGCAAATTTTGGAAAGTACGTTTTTAATGCGTAGATTTGATTTGAGTTGTTAGAATTTTATTTACAGGAACGTTGTAAAGGCTTTCTATACTAGTGGGGTGCTGTACGATGTTCTGCAAGTGTATGGAGAGTTGACCGAGGAAGCAGTACATAATCGAAAGTATGCGAAGTGGAAGGCTGCATATATTCACAATTGTTTGAAAAACGGAGAGACTCCAATTCCTGGACCTATGGGAGAAGAAGGAGAAGATGATTCAGCTGCAAACGAAGGTGAAGGTGACGAGCAATCTTCCGGCAACAATGATTTATCACCAACGGAAAGTCAAGCAGAAAATCAGCTTCCGGACGAACCAACGCCTGTAACATCCGAACCCCCTCCAACTGCTGAAGAGGTATTATCAAATCCAAGCAAGTTACCCAGTCCCCCCGTAGACGAAGAGAAGCCGGGTGGTTTCGTCCCCTACGTCCCAACTCAACCGCAGCAATATGATACGCCAGCTGCTGGCGTTCAAATAACGCCCGAGCAAATGCTCAAAGCTCAAAAGTATTGCAAATATGCTGGCAGTGCCTTAAACTATGATGATGTGAAGTCAGCAGTCGAAAATCTTCAAAAAGCCCTTCGGCTGCTAACTACAGGTCAAGATTCTTAGAACAAACGCTTGAACTGCAATTAATTTCTATATCATCATTTTATGCTTTGAAATATTTATGCTTACCTTATAACCAGAAGAATATAATGTTTGGCTGTTGTATACATATTAACAACTGTTTAGACGCAAATCATTAAGCTTTATATAATAAAAAGATTTAGCACCGTATATGTTTTTTTTGTTTTCAACCCAAAGTACATAGATGCACTGCTCTGCTCAAATAATCTGTGTTACGGGTTATTATCTCATCTCTCAGGTGCTAATAATGGTGTCAACTCACTCGAACATTGCATTATAATTCTATCAGTCTTCAAGAACTTGGTCTATTTGTTTTTGCACTTCCTCCAGCAAATTAAAAAATAAAACAGCATGTACTATATTGAAATATTGTAAAATTTATTCAAAAACTTGGACGTTTGTTTACCTTGATTTGTAAATAAGTGGACGGATCAAAAGTTTGTAAAAAAGAAACTTTACCAGTACAATATATATGTGTGCTTGCAAGACAATTTCATTGTTGTGTATACGTATTTAAATATACACAATGTAAATCTTAGTTAAACCTTCTTCTATACAGCATTCTGTCTTATAAGTAATGATTATAAATATAAATTGGTATTCGAAAAATTTCGTTTGTACAAAATGTTCACTTTGTTTGCTTATGAATCTATTTTGTAAAATGTAAGTTTATGCAACTGTTAAAAGTTAAGGCACGGCATCGTAAGGCACGTCAATGTAGGGGTCAATATTTTTCATTTCTGAGATTCGTGGCGAGTTTTTTTTATCGGTTAGTTACGTGGATGATCGTTTATCGTCTGGCGTAAGTGCTTTGGAATGATTTGAATTAGTTTTTAATGACTTCTAACATGATAGTTTTTCTTCAGCACTTCTCAAAAGGAGCAATACACTGTCAGTCTTTAACAAAATTGTTACGTTTTTCTTCTAAGTACCAACAGAGTCTATTGAGTTGTGAGGGTGACACTTCACATATTGCATAAACTTATCTCTCGCTAAGCTAACAATGAAAGTTAAGGAATGTTTATACTACAATTATTGTCAACGAACAGAAGTGGAGGTGTTTGTTGCAGCTTGGACGGTAATTGGCTGTTGATTCTTACCTAAGCATTTCCACCACGTACGAGCTCGAACCTAGTTTGGGATTCCTTAAACTGCTTCCTTTTCTTATTTTGAACGTTCGCTTCAGTGAGGAATAGAATTGATGAAAGAATTGCGGCCAAGGCTCCAATAACTCCAACGACAAACGACCAGCCGAACCAATTGTTAGCATGCTCGGGCATCCAGCCGTCACGATTCGCGAAACATGCAAACACGATTACTGCAATTGAACCACTCACGCCAGCCACTAATAAAGTGAATCCAATAGCTTTTATCAAAATGATAAAATGTTTCTGATCTGGTCCAGCACAAAGGCCAAAGATAAGCACCATTATCGTAGAAATGAGCATTGCAATTAAACATATCGTGTAGAAAAATTGTGTCATTATAATGAACCACGGAAGAAGAAAACCGCGAATTTCGTCGTATCCTTTGGTGAAGGGATCGTATACCCAGCGGCATCCAACAAAAAATCTTCTTTGACTATCATCGTTGACATCCTTTAGTGATCGGAAGCAATGTACCCAAAGGCCCAGCCTTTCTAGTTTGGATCCTGTGATACGATAATCACTAACTAACCAGCTGGGTGTGGCAAAAGCCACAAGAACAGTCACTATTGCGATGGCAAACACTCCGATTCCACAGCTTCCAGCCAATGTTCGTCTCTTCATGATGATTGTTCTTCGATTTTCGGAGAATGATAAGGCTTCTTCTGTCGTCGATAACCGCTCCGAGCCTCTTTGCATCCTTTGAAAAGCCTAAATAAAATAAGGCGTTTGTTTGGCTATTGAAGCACTTGACAATTAAAGCTGACGTTCGTGAATCAATTAGACAAATTTCAGGGTGTGTGTGGGAATTTACATTTAACGCCAAGCTACCGACTGTCAAATGTGACGTGTTCTTATTGAAATGGTTTGGCATTACTTGCGGCTATGTGGTCCGCTTGAAAATATTATTTTTGTTTTTAAGCATTTTTATTTAGTTATAGAACTTAAGAAAATATAACTACTTTTAATTAGAAAATAGAACTAATTTCAATTAGATAATAAAAAAGGTTTATCATAGAAGTCGAATATCGAATTATAGTTTACTTAACATTTTCAATTACTCCTGAGAATTTTTTTATTCCAGTCTCAATTTTGATTCCGATAGGGTAAATTGTTCAAATCGTTTGTTTCCTCTGTTCTTTACAGCATTTAAATGGGGAAAAATTAACAAAAGTTGGAGCTGGCAGTCAGAAGTAAATTTGCATTTCTGTTAGCTTTAATTTTATAGAAATTCCATTTAGCTAAAATTTATCTTTTTGACTGGGACTAGTTTTGGATATGATTAGTTGGACATGGTTAGTTAAAAATCAATATTTGTAAGACTACAAATTCATAAAAAAGGAAATTAAATATGTTCAGAAAATATTATAGCAGGTTGGTTGTAAGTTAAATTTTTTTTAAAATAACTCAAAACTAACTCAAGATCAGAAAACTGTTAAAAATGGAGCAAATGTATTATGTATCCAAATTGCCAATCAAATTAAACAGTTAACTTTTGTATAATGCCTTGTATATCTAGATATATTGAATGTTGTTCAATATTTAACAACAGTGTTCCCCTCTGATATTGAGAACTTATAATCAATCCACTTCGGTGAGGCGGAAGATCGTAACTTACAGTCCGCAAGATAGAAGAGTCTAGCTTCCTCAGCAACAAATCGTGCTAGTCGTGCTGCAGGTTTTAATCACTCACGAGTGAAGAGGGCTTATTCTTACAAACTGCCAAGAGCAAAATTTACAGACAATAAGTAAACTTTTTTCGATAAAGGTGGCCGACAATCAAAAATTAAGCAAATTTCCCTATCTATACTCGTACATGAGCGGATAAGCTAGCCTGTAATTATTTCAAGAAACACACCTACTAAGAAGTTGAAAAACTAGTAACTTCTTTATAATAGATTGGTTTCGTATTATTCGTATTATTACTGTGGGAAGCTAATAGCGTGGGAATTTTTTGACCAACATTTGTAAAGGCTCTTTAGAACTGAAAGTTCGTGTTTGCAATAAACAGCAAAAATCACGACACAAAAAACATTTTTTATAAGATGTAGCAGCAGATAAGGAAATAAGGCTTCTTTGCACTAGAATTTGATGATATCTCATAAGTTTATTGAAAACAACTTTCAGAGCAACTATAACAACCATTTTTTGTGTGCTTAAATGAAGTAAAAAGAGTAATGTCTCTCTAAAGAATTAACAACTTAGTAACTCGGAAATTCCTTATTTAATATTTCCATTTAACTCATGTCCCTGAATAATCAAATTCAAAGAAGAAGAAATTACAAACCACCCAGGAAATCCATTAACAGGCAATTCAATACTTCCCGCATCGGTGGAGATTTCAAGTCTATATCCGGTTCTGATTTGAATAAGCTACAAATTGCTCTAAATTTTCCAACACATGCATGAATATTGATGGATCTGATCGCGTTTCTGTTTAAGAAACATCAAAGCCAAATATCTCAACTATTAACATTTAACTCAACTCAACTCCGAGTCATTTGTTATCCTCTGGTACATAAAAGTTTTGGTTTTTGTGGTATTCTATTTACAGGAGTATGGGCGCAGCATTTACTACCGCGATCAATGTTTCCACAAATTTATATGTTAAGTTAATCGTTGAATGAATATATTGTGTTTACGTCGTTAAATGGTATATTATGCTTGGTTAACATTTACAGGGACGGGCGCATGTTGCTATCAAATTAAAATGAGATCTTTCAGCGGGGATCAAGGACAAATGTGGCTTATTTCAGATCTGCCAAGAGCGAAACAAGCTGCCAAGCTGCCAATCAAGGTTTATGTGATCATTTTATACGAGTTTTGTTTTCTCTACCGACTTTTATAGCAATAAAGGACCAGTTTTATAATAAAATTGCTATAAACCCAAACACTTGGCGTGCAATAGAAAATAAAAAACAGTATATAAATATATATACCAGGGTGCGAAGTACAACGGTTTTAGAGCGTTTAAGAAATACGTTTATAATCATAGAAACAAGGAAACGCTTCCAACACTCGCAAAGATTTGACAGGCCGTTTATATGCGCATCATGGGGACGCGATTAAAGTAGATTTTCTACCGATTTATGTAAAATGTTTGATTAAGGGCGAACTCAACAAGCATATTACCGGTTGAACAAACATTTCAAAACTTTATCAACGCAACCGTGAATGAGGTTGAAGTGATTAATATCATGCTGTGGCATGGCGAAATTTAATTTTTCCCGTCTGAAACTTAGCAACCTCCCTTAATTGGCTTGCCTTAGGAAAGGTTGTAACTGAAAGCAAGAGTCTCGAATTTCTTATCCCATTAAAAAGAAAGGAAGGGACAAGTAATAAATAATTAGACCCTGAGCAGTGACATCTTTAACAAGATATCGTTATTTCATGTTTTGTCAGCACTTTCATTCTCCGCGTGATGACTCAAATCTGAGAAATTCCGTGCGGTTGTATAAAATGTGTCTATAGATCCTTGACCTCTGCAACGGGGTTGAGCCTGTCTCGAAACTCTAGAGAGTGTATATTCCCCATCATGAGTGGGAACTTCAAAATGACATCCGCTTTTATATGGAAATATTCATGAGTATGTATTCGAATGTATGTATACAGAAATTTGAGGTCGGATTGAGGAAAACAAGTTTTGCTTAAAATTAACATGCAATCGGAAAATTGGTTAACTCATTTACGAAAACTTCAGTTTTTTTATAATTGAGTTAAGCTGCCGCCGGTAAACTTCAGTCAGAATAAATGTGCCAAGAATATAGATATCGATAATGTGGTTGAGGTTATTGAAGGCCGTATATTTTTCTGGTTCTGGGCGTTTTGGGTGCTAATGGTGCTCAATTGTATTGCAACTACGGAAGCCATAGCATTCGTTGGTTGTTTTCCTCATAACAGAACCTTCTGTTTTATGTTTCTATACGTGCGGGCAGAAGGGCCACGGAGACCCTATCTATCCTAACTATCCTTTAGCGAAATTGCATGCATTTTTCTTGCAAATGATTTGCAGTTTCACCGGACCGGAAAGTTTCAAAATAAATTCATTTGCAAAATTGAAGATAGTTGAGAAGAAGTCGTGCTTAATACAGACGTTTTTAAGTTAAGGTACAAGTATCCAGGACGAATTACCAAATAAAGAAAAATCTGAAAAATGACGTGTTACTTGTGACGATTAAAACAGAATCTTATAAAGAAATTATTTTTGAAGCTCTTCTTTCTTTGTCTGTTAAAGTGTTAATATTTGTGGTAAAGCTGTGGTCACCGTGGCGTAGTGGGTAGAGTGAGACGCTCACACGCCGAATTTTTCACGGCACCATCTCTTTCGAGCTGCTGACGACACTCAAAGAGAAATAACTGTCTAAGAAAGCTTCTCAAACGTCGCCGTTCGGAGTCGGCAAAAAACTGTAGGTCCCTTCTACTCGTGGGAGAACAGTAGCGCGCACAACGCGAGTAGTTGATGAGCAAGCTAGGCCCTGGTCCCCCTGTGGATTGTCGCGCTAACAATTATTATTATTATTAAAGCTGTGGTCTATCTGACTCAATATTGAATAATTACGGGGCGGAAAGCTTGGCTGCGGTTACGCCCCTACTCAGTTATACGACTTCGTTTTTCTTGGTAACTGTTACGTCTTTGATCTACTCAACATAAGTATTTCCTGTATGGCATGGCTAGCTCTCTGTGTTCTTGTGTTTTCCTTTCACTTTTTAGGAACTTAAGGATAAAATGCTTCAGATTACCTCCAAAGTTCCTTTCAAAATAGGAATTCTTGTTTCTAAATTGATTTTAGTATTCATTGTCATATTATTCTTTTTTTTATTATCATTTTTTTTTGTAGTTTGAATCGAAAGGAATTTTGAAGAACATTTTCCGAAACACGGATCTTATAAGGTTCAAACACAAGTGGCGTTGACATTTTACCAAAAGCCAAAGCATGGTAAAGATCCAGTTCCCTTTTCAACCATCCATTAGACTTAAATCTGATACAG
Organism: Eristalinus aeneus; assembly: GCA_955652365.1. Lineage (NCBI taxonomy): Eukaryota > Metazoa > Arthropoda > Insecta > Diptera > Syrphidae > Eristalinus > Eristalinus aeneus. The sequence continues at coordinate 77,633,092 of OY019134.1, read as the reverse complement.
CCACTTCAATTAAAAAAAAAGCTCACGCGTCAATGAACTAATTGCATGTGTTTCTTACTGAACTGTGGATGATAAAATTTCAACTTCATCAATACTATTAAAGCGAATTTCTTTTGGAAAAATAACATTTAATTAACCACTAGTATGGACTAACCCCTTTTTAAACTGATTCCAAATTAATTTATTGAACAGGCATTAATTGAAATGAAAATTAAAGTGATTTCGTGGGAATTGACGTGCACACGGAAATAAGGCAAAATAAAAATCATGGAGCAATGCATCAACGGAAGCTATAAATTAAATTGAATTATATCAATTAAAGGTCCTTTTCCGGCGAATCACACGTGACAAGCCTATAAATGCTGCGTTAACGATTTTTGTGTTTACACCCACCGTCCATTTAAAAATGCCGATAAACTAACCGTCACAAAAAAAGATATGCAGTCTTGTTTCCATTTTAACACATATGTACGTGAACTATTGACGCCCTTAATATGCAGCAGCACAAAAACAGAAATGGCTGAACAAATGGAATTAATCCATATTTGAGTTTGTCTGAATTTTGTCCTTTGTAGCCACCTACTCAAATTAAAATAAATTAAAACATTTTAATTTGACTTTATTTTTAACAGATTATGGATTTATTGCGATTCATTGTGTGCTGGCTTTCGGTTGTAAATTGTTTGAACCGATTCTTCATAACTCCATTCTTACATTGTGATCACTTAGGAGTGTCTTCAGGGCATTTGATTACTTTCTACAAGAAAACTTGTTCCTGGTTTTTGTAAAATTAATTTCATATTATTCTAACGTTAATACCAATCATTATCAACATTTATAAAAATGATCGTATTTGATTGAGCAGCGTGTCAACGGTAAACTTTCATTATTAAAATGAATTAATTTTTTGCCGAAAATCGTTTTGAGCGAGGCAGTCTTACTTGACTGCTGACTGACCGAGCAATATGCAAAATTGATATTATGAGATGACATCAATACACATCGTACAAAATTTGACGATGCGCTTATACTTTTTTCCTTTTATGCGCGTTTTGTTTTTACAATCTCGCACATTAATAATAAGAGAAATTATTTGATTTTAAAATGGTTTTGTTTGATATCTTGGTTTTTAGTTTTGTATTTTTGTTCGTTGTGTCATTTAAGTTACTTAAAAGTGTAAGAGCCCAGTAAAGAGATAAGAGTGATGCTGCGTGTATTTTATATGAGTGGAGAGTTTCGTTTTTCATACGATTTTGGCAAACGGATTATGTTGCGGATTGTACAATACAACAGTGGTTAACAAAGGTAAATCAATTTGTCTCTATTATTTTTTTTAGATTCATAGCCAACAAAAGAAGACCCTATTTAAAAATCGTGAAATTATTCATCTTATATTTTATTATATAAGATGAATAGTTTCACAAATTGCAACACCTTGTTTAAGCTAACTTAACAGAATTTATCTCACTTTCTCGTTTGGTTTTTGGGGACTAAAAAGATTTTAAGCGTACAATGTAAAAATTAAATTGGCAATTTTTGAAGTCCATGCAAAATTTGGCTGAGTGTTAAATTGAAAAATTCTACTTTACAAACATGCCTGCAATCAACTGTCAATGTAAGAACATTTATATTTATACTTTAATCTGTACACTATACAATGGAGTAAAAAACAAGACGTGGCACTACAATACACATCCTCGGAAACTTAATCTTTTCAGCACTGTATTTGTTTTTTGACAGACTATAAGAATTCCTTCTTTTTATTCAGAAACGCTGGAGCAGTTGATGTGAGAGACTTCTCGATGTACACACACTTTTTACAACTACCTCACGACGTCGGCACACACACTTTTTACTAGGTACTACCTCACGATGTCAACAAAATAATGTGATGTCCACAATTAAATCTATAAAAATTCCAAACTAGATTGTTTGTGGACAAAACAGACAACTTCATTTGCGTTAACTATCCAAACTTGTTCGGTTTGCATTTAACATTGTTTATTGAGAGTCCCTTAAATAAACTTATTTAAATAAGATCTCGTGCAACACCTTCATTATACGCAACACGCGTGTGAGAAAACCAAAAAAAAACATTGCCTTCTATATGTTTAACTTTGATCTCTGATTATATTTCTTGCCGAACCATAGCGATCGGACCGTTGAAGTCGCAATTTTTCGCATTTATTGACACAGCTCTTCTAATTTGGTATACATATGACTTGTTAAATAAAGACTTACAAGCAGCTGTGAAGCTATTGCCTTAGCTATGTACATCAACTACGTTTATGCATACACATGTTTGCCGCAGGGCGATAGTGATTTCAGTAAGCTCTTCATTTTAAGCCAGCGTCAGTTCACAATTAAGTCACCTACTCTAAATAACGAATGTATAGCTTCATATTTATGACTGTAGTGGTTTGTCTAGACCGCAACATGAAAATTCTGCAACCCAAATATTCAGTTCCCGGATGCGGTGGACATCAAAAAATACATTATGTATTCGTTACACATTTGGTGGTAAGTTCTGGAGTTAGCCATCCTCTATTCATAAATTCCAATACCCTCTGGAGCGCAGAACCTATATTCTGTGTGATAATAATTGCATAAAGTTGTCCTCACTCACAGGAATTTCCGAAGCTCAAACTCAATATTTTACATGGTTTCCACGCAATGCGGGACATGTGTATACCGTTGTGGTGAAACAGGAATCAGTGAACTGTCGTTGATTATGAAAGATAAGTTAAAACAATTTTAAATAAAGAGCAGGATTGCTTTCATCAGTTCTGCATGCAAATCGAATTTTATGCGGAAATTCCGCAGATCCTTTTTATTATTTATTCACCTGTCATCACGTTCGTTAAATCAAATGAAACTGAAGACGAGTATAACTATCAAATTCAGTGTTTGACGTCATTCACTTCACTTCACTCTTCGCTACATTCATTTACCAATGCCGTTCAAAGGAACTAGCGGGCGTTTTATTTTAAGTTGAAAACCAGTACAATCCCCTTCAACGTTCAATTCAAGTTTCGGCATAAAAAACTCACACCAGAATCTATCTTGAACATTTAACTTTTACTATCTCTGAATTCCATTGGACCATATTAACGAGGCGGCGTATGCATATTATGTAACGCGAACATCAAATCAAATGTCACAACGACTTAAGGGTCGTTAACAAAATTTTAGTAAATTGCTCGCAGCAGTTATTACGCGTTTAGATGAATAATTTAAAATGCAAATCAGTTTTTTGCTTATTTCTTTTTTTTCCTTTTCAAAGAGTTTTGAGTATGCCGGAAAAACAGACTAGTTTTTAAATCTAATCTAATGCTGGCGACACTTTCGAATTCTTTTCCAACTTCCTGTATTCATCCTCTTGGCATTGAAATACTTCAATTTATCATGCATTTGGGGAAAAAATTCAACAGATCTAAACAATAAAAGATAAATGTATCTAAACGATGATATTGTTCACGGTCGCCTTTTTTTTCGTTCATTTGAATGCATTTATGTACATATATTGATTTTAACTGTTGTGTTGTTTAATACAATTTAAATTTTATCATACCGAAATTGTGTCATCATATTTTGCGATGCTGTATGTATTATTAATGGTGACTTGTCTAACGAAAGCCTTCGGCTTGTACAGAGCTTTCATCACTTTGCTGCAGGAATATTAATGACAGTGTACAGGCAGAACTTATTTATCTCGTGGTGACAGCCCCAAGAATAAAACTTGGTCATATCAGGTAGCTTACAACTCATCTTGGAAGCCAAGTCTGTGCAAGCTTTATTACTCACGGGTGTAAAGATTCTCCCACCTGATCAACAGATATGAATGGCTTTTTGAGAAGCATTGAACTGCACAATTTGTCTGGCGGTGATTTATCATAATTAATTACCCTGTGTGCGTATCTTTAAACGAGAAAAACATGCATAACTTAACTTTGGGTTTTTTAAGGAATTTATGAACAATAAATGACAAGCGCATGACTTTATAAGGAACTTCATATCCTATTAAATCGTTGCTGACTTTAAATAACACTAATATTGGTTTTTGTGGCAGTAAAAGTTCCATTCACTATTTCTATAAATAACACATATCGTGAAGTTCTCAATAAAACCAGTCTGAAAACTGGTTCAGGAACCAGCCTCTATTCAAATGAGACTATACGTCTGCGAGTTTAAAGGGTTCAAGATTTTCGATAAAAGCAGCAACTGTAAGAAAGTTTAATGTACTAAAATTATTTTTTTTTATTTTTGATCAGGTTTGGGGGCGCTGTAAGAGGTAGGTTAAAAGACGCGGGACCAAAAATTATGTTAAGTGTTTACAAAACTTTCCTTGATTTGATTTTGTAATTTGGGAGCGGCTTATTCAACAAGGGTGGATCAATATTGGAAAGGAAAGAAAAAAGGTGTGCGTCAACATTTTCACATTGTCATAGAAACGGAGTTTTTTTTTAAATTTATAGGACATTTAGTTGGCAACACTATTTTGACTGGCGCCTATTTTTTCAGTTTTCAAGTGATTTATTTTTAGCTTGGTTTGGTATTGCAATAATTGAAGTCACATGACCACCTAGTAAGGTGAATATTTAGTAAATGGGTCCGAAACAAGATATCCATGTATCCCAATATTCATAAGCGATTGATTGTCTTTAGCGATGAATGGAAAGTTGAATGGATATGTAAATAAATAAACCTGCAAAATTTGGATGGACGAGACACCGCTACATTCACGCAAACCAACTCCTTGATTTATCCTATGGGACAGTGACATGATTGATCCGTACTTATTTTTTTAAATATGCTATCTTGAGCAGTAAATTCAACGATGGCCGCTATCGATCCATGATTAATGATTATTTCGCTCATTAATTCTACAAGAGCTGTATTTTAACGCAACATGTCCAATTGATTAATTGAAGGAAAGGTTTGGTTGCCGCTTAGTTCATTTGGCCTGTGTTTCACTGCACTCAAAAATATTCTGGGGGGATGTGTCAAGTTGTTGCCGTCGTGGCGTAGTGGGTAGAGTTTGACATGCAGAAGGTCTAGGTTCGATTCCCGGCTGAACACCTCGAGTTTTTCACGGCACCACCTATTTCGAACCGGTGACAACACTAAAAGACTAATAACTGTCTAAGAATCTAAGAAAGCTTTTCAAACTTTACCGTTCGGAGTCGCAGAAAATTGTAAATCCCTCTACTTGTGAGAAAACAGTAGCGCGCATAACACGAGAAGTTAATGAGCAAGGTAGGTCCTGGTGCCCTGTGGACTGCCGCACCATGTAATTATTATTATGTGAATTCACAAGTATTCGCCTAAAAGGCCAAAATAATTAATTTCTTGGAGGATAACATTCGAAAAAAAGACCACAAATCTCAGATAAAGAAAGACAATTGAACCTAGCTGTCCAAACAGCCACTAGCCAGCTACTCATCTTAAAATGTGTTGGGTGCAAGTGAAAAATAACGTAAGCTGGAATAGTTGACGTCTTTTTGAGCGCTACGGTAAAATCCGTCATGAAGTGCATTCAGCTAAGCGTGGCACACAGTTTATTTACTTGCGTTAAAATCTATTTGATACCAGCAGAAATGCCTAATATTTTCGACTGCCAAAGTACTTACCAATAGCTGTTCAATTCCAAAGCACCTCAAGAGACTTGTAGCATCGAACCGCTAACGTTACGTATAAGCACCCATGCTTATATTCACAATGCCGTCTTACAGTTTTTGGTTTGTCTCATTTTATCTGTTTTCTTTTTCTCCATTTTGTTAATATTCATAATTAAAAATGTTTTTGGTACTACCTCCATAGGCTGATTTTATCAATTATCACTCGGAACTGATCAACAAAATCTCTTTAAATTTTGAATTAAATGACAAATACTTCAAACGTATTTTATGACCTGAAAACTTACCTTGGCAAAGATGTGTTTCGTTTTGATACAGATTATCATGTAGCTCAATGCAAAATCCTTCACAGCTTTTATCGTTCAGATTCAGTTAAATTTCACAATTTCTAGTTTGAGATGCTACACAAAATTTTATAGATTCATATCAATGACCTGGCGGTGGCCCTTAGCTGAATTCAAAGTATCATCGCAAATGGGCTCGTCATGTATCACTTTGGAGGTGTACCATTAATCATCTTCATAAATAATTCAATTATTGTCATGAGCCTTCAATTAGATGAATCGCTTTAAATGTCAAAAAATTCGTCTTACCCAGAGGCCGATATGAATGAGTATGGCTTTTGGGTAAGTACCCACTAATTACGATCATTAATAATTTGTTTCTTTTACTCGATCTTCATCCTGTTCCACAAAAAAAGGAAAACTGTTGTTAAAACTGGGTAAAAACGAATGACGAACATAATGTATGTACATACATGCCTGTGGTAGTCAGTCCCGGCTGATCGTGACCTTTTACGTTTGATAGCAGAAACATGTCGTAAATTTTTCGCCTGCCTTATTAATTCGCCAATGGCGGAGAGATCCGCAATGCACAAATTTATTTATCATTTTCATTTCTGGTAATGCTTAATTTTTTGAGGGAAGGCTAAATAAATCGACTGTCAATCGATTGGGGCGTCTCCTGTGTGCCTCCGACTTGATAAAATGCGATTTTTATTTAAATAAGATGTTATGACTAATTTTAAAGATCGTATCGAGAATCAGATAACAAGCATCATTTTACGATGGCAATTTTTCATGCGTGACTTTATCCACCCGCTACAGATATTGCGTATGTGGGTTTACTGCTTGCTGCAATGTGTGTTGTGATTAACTTTATGAATTTATACGGTAAGTGTTTTTTCATTGGTCTCCGCTTATACGATTGCAATTCTTGCCCAACGCCAATTTAGTTTATTTGTAAATTTAATTAGAACTTTGTGGTTCTGTAGTCGTTCCTTTCGTTTCTTCAACATAAACACGCAGTGATTGGCACGGAGCCATCACAAAAGAATAACAACCTGTTTTTACGTGGGTTGTATTAACTAGATGACAACAGAATATTTGGCTGATTATATCATCGATGTTATACACGGAGGGTTTGTATATGTGGTACCTTGCTTCACATAGTTTAGCTGAAAGAAAGAGTGTTTTACTTAAAACCTGTTACTAAAGATTCTGTCTTAAAATATCCAAGCCAGGCCGCAGTCGCAGCTACGCCGTGGAGTAAAAAACAATATGCTGTAGACAAGCGAGACGAATCTTGGGGGTCAATCTTTTATATGAGTATATATTTAGTTGTGTTGCTGCAGACGGGGATTTCGTCATTGAGTGATGTACATAAGAAAGGTCCTAGTAAGTCTGTTTTTCTGGTGTACTATGTTCTGAGGAAGCACAAGCATGTTTGTATTTTATTTGATGTAAAATAAAATTCATCACTTTAGTTACTTTTACTGACTCGCACTCATCTCATTTAAACGTTATCCAACTGAAGTAGTGAGACATTGCCAAAATTATGCAAAAGTGGTTGAGGAAAAATCGGGGCATTGTCTCATAATAGCAAAACGGTAATTGAGAAATCATTTAATTACCCATCAAAGATTCCAACTCTACAATGGGTATGAAAAGTTGAAGATTAAGTAACGGTCAGAAGTTCATAATTTACTAGATTTACATCGCGTACATAAATAAATGATTCGGTAAATAGTTACACCCCGACTACCTATACTTGATTTTAGATGCAAAAATGTTGGAGCTATTTCAGGTTTCTAAAAACTAAATTGAAAGTAAACATCACAGTCATCATCACTGGGCACTAAGGTCCGCCTAATCAAGCTCCCAAAGTGCCAACAGTCAGTGATTTTAGCTTTTTTCCATGACAAATCAATACATTCTCGGGATTATCCCACACGCATTTTGCTGTGCGTTTGGCGGCAGCGAAAAAAAGCTCATTAAACCTGTCTGGTGAATTCACACAACCGCTTGTGGATCATCTTCGTCATTGTCGCGAGATTCGCTATGTAGACGAATGTATTGATGTGGTTCACCTGGGCTTTGCCATCAGCTGGTGTGAGATGTGACGACAACTGAAAGTGAAAAAGGAAACGAAAAGAAACAAAACAAAAAATCAACGAACAAAAAACATAGCCACATTATACATGAAGTTTTGAACGCCTCTTGTTTATATTGAAAAGTTTCGCGAAGATCTTCTTCAGTTGTTAAAGATCGGCTTAAACTGTACGATCTGTTTTTTCTCATTTCGCTGACCTTAGACTGTAAGGTGTTCGAATCTCTTTCTGTTTCTTTTATTTTCATCTTCTCCCCTAGTGGATTTAAATCCTTTAAAGGACTTAAGTCTTATTAATTTTTCCTCTTTTTTATTTTGTTTAGGATTCGTAAATGAGTTTTGAAGTGATCGTGGCTTAATTTATTTATTGCATTTTAATTAAACTTCTACGTATTATTGGCTGTGATTTTGTGTGTAAAGTTTTATTGTAATATTATTTAATTTTTCCCTGACCCCTACCCAAAAACAAACAAAATGAGCCTTCGTGCAGTTTTTTGCATGGTGAGTGTGAAATTTTTTTATTTTAATTTAAACTATGTTTTGTGCGTCGTTTTTAAACTTTGACAACTGTTTTAAGATTAGTGTAAGGTAAAATTACTGCTGGAATACAACTTTTATCGTGGAAATGTTTTGTTTTCTTTCTAAAAAACTAGAATAATTTTTGAACAAAATCTAAAGGTTAATTCTGATTGTGAAAAGAGGAAATTTAGGAGAAAAAACTGCGCAGGACATGTTTCCGGTATTTGATTTTTAAATTCATTGGGATTTTACAAAATAGTGCGCTTTTCGTAATTAAGTGCATGGAAAATTTGTTTTTCAAGTTAGCCGCTGAATGATAATACCGAATCGAGTCCATTTATGGAGTAGAGCGCAAAACTTATCAACAAAAACAAAATAAGAATCTAACGACATTTAAAAGAGTAAAAGCATTGTCATACCTGAACACTGATATTTGTTCACTGGTAAAAAAAACAGTTGGAAATCAGTTATTGCCGATTTTCTGTAAGCAATCTTCTGATCACTAAGGTCATGCATATACTATTTTTACCCATAATGTCATTAGATACAGCAAGCAACTCTTTAATTGGTACAAGAACTTTTACGCAGCTGTTGCACTGCGTATCGTTGTCATCTGCAACGACGTTTATGGGTTTCGTAAACTTTTGAAGGACAACTTGCATTCGCAATTCTTAGAAACGCATTACAACCAATTAAATTCTGCAAAAAAAAGTATGCTTAAAAGACTATTTCCAGAAAAATCGTAAAATATTTGTATTAAGATTCAACATAAGAGTTCGCTGACGTAATATAATTTACGATCGCGTCAACTTCTAATGGATTTAAAATCGAAAGTCACCGAAAGAAGTTTAACTTGGTATGCAAATAGATTGTCATAAGTTTGAAAGCTCTGATTATAATATCCATTTGAATGGTTTATTTCTGGTATTGATCAGATTATGTAATTTTCGTGATGATCTTGTCTTCGAAATATTTTTGATTTTTTGATTCCAACTCGGTGATCAACTAATCTTTTATGTGTTGGTTGGATCTGCGCGAACTACAATTTTTTTGTTTAATTGGTTTCAGTTTGATAAAACTTTAATTTACCGTATGACTATAATTTGTAGTGATTTAAAAATCAAAAGTTTCTAGAAACTCCCGCAGAAGCTTCTACTTTGAGTTTAAAAGTGAATTTAACATTATTAAAAATGTATTTGTTTACATAAATTCCACACAGAATAAATAAAAACAGAAATACAACATGAGAGTAAAGAATTATGCCAATATTCATGTTATTTGACAATTTTTTTTGTTAATCCTGTTTGTAGTCATATGGAGGAAAACGATTGGTGGAGACTTTTTCTTGACTCAACCATTTTAAACATTCTTTTCGCAAATTATGTAAATCATGAATTATAGAATGGTCCAAATTTACATTTTCCCATAAGTAACGACTAACCAGAATTAGGTGGCGACAAACTTTAGAAGTTTTTTCTTAAGTCTTCAAGGTCGTATAAATTTAACAAAAAAAAGTAGTGGTTATGAATATGAAGAATTTTTTGTTCCCTCGATTCTGTCTGTAAGCCGGTTTTATTATTGTCCGATGCTCTTGAAAGTTTTACACAAACATCTATATGTAGGGAAATTTTTGATGGTCATCTGTTGAATGTTGACCTAAGAATGTCATTATTTTTCAAAATGAAAGTTTTGTTTTGGAACTTCTCATGTACGCTTGTGTTAGTTTTTTAAGGGGACATTTTTAAAACTCCTCAGTAAAATTGCAGTTTTCTTGAACATTCAAAAAACATTAAAAGGTAAGAAAATGGCTTATTTAAGTTTCCCATAGTTTTCAAAAAAGGTAATTGAACTCGCAGAGTCTGATTAATACGTCATATGATAAATATGGACCGTGAAAATCCTTTTCCAAAATGAAATACGTGATTGAAGTAATAATGTTGTCTTGCGAAAAAACCCAAAATTACCAGAAAATTGCCAAGCAGAGAAACTCTCCTGAAAATGCGAAGAAAAATGGTTTGATCTCACATCAACATGTATGGGGCTAAGAAATGCTAATTTTGAACGTGACATTTTTCCAGTAACTGTAAGCGAAGAATGCCTAATTTGATGATGTTTAATGACATCACGTAGAACGATGTATCTTCTCTCGTGTGCTACTTGAACGTAACAATGAACATTTTAAGATTAATTTCTAAAATTAGCCCTCCACGAGCCTACGCGTAGAAGAACTGTTTGTTTTTTTTTTTTCATTCGAGAATGAATGACAAAGGGATAAGCTTGGAATGCAAAGGTATAGGAGAATAAGAAAGCATTGCGAATAGTCCGCCAAAATCGTAACTTCCCAGCGCTCAATTTTTTGTGATATGGTTTCATGGTCTAGTCACGCCAGGCACGCATCTCAAACTACTTTGATCGTTAATTCTTCAAACAATCACCGATCAGCTTCTTTGTCTATGGTTTCCTTCTTGACTACTAATGAATGAAAGAAAAATCCAATTCACCCATAGATTTTGGTTAAAGATACAGATTGAGTAATATTTCCCACATTGCTGTGGCTTAGCTCTGTGAGTCACTGGCCAATGTCACGATCAATCAATATCCGAAAGAGTTGACATCACCCATGATGGTTGGTTTTATTTAATCGCCTAAATCATCGTTATCTTTTGCTTGGCGTCGGCATACATTTCTGAACAACAATGGAAAAATTCTGAGTGCAAAATAAGAAGAATGAAACTGATACAGCTATTGTTTATATAGGAGACAGAGGATATCGAAATCATAACTCAAAGTTGGAACAATCGGAACACATGACCTTTGATGCGTCCGTGAAACATCATGAGCTAACCATTTGACAAAGCCGTACCTCCCACTGTCTTGTTCTGTGGGCGAGTATTTGACATTTAGAGTCTGTCTCAGCAATCTGCTTTATAAATTACACCTAACTGTTAATTTCTTGGTGAATGCATACCGCTAGCACATCAGGGTAACTTAGACACATATTTATTTTCTTCTTCTGGCTGTCTAACGCGTTTCCAGTTTTGAAGTATGGTCGTGACGAAGGCATGCGCAAACGTGGCTAATATTTTTATGATAAACTTTAAAATTGGTTCTTGTATAGACAGTTTAATTGCAAGTCAACTTGAGAAGAAGTTTGTTTAGTCTTTGGTCCAAGTTAATACAAGACACTCTAAGCGATGGGTGTGGTTTTGACAAAGTACTCTGTGGCTTATTTGCCAGTGACTCAGTTACACTGGAAAGTATTTTATTGAGCTAATAAAAATCGGAGACGGATCTGTGAACTTATTTGCCCAACAAATACATTAACTTTCAGTTTCTTTCTAAATTTGTTTTTAATTTTATTTTCGCCTGATCTAATGCTGTTGACGTAGCTCGCATTTAGAGTCAAGGTGAGACGGTCTATAACGGCATCATTTAAATAAAATGGAATGCATACATTTTGCGAGACACAAAGTACATACAGATTCACATATGTATGCAGCAGGTATTGTATGTGTATCTGTTCAAAAAGAAACATTCGACTAGATAATTCCGAAATTTGAATAACGGATCTATTATATAAGGAACGTTTCCTGTTTTTGTTAACACATACCGCAACCGTCCAAGTGCACACAAATATATTTGATAGATAGTGGTGAGTTGTATATTTTATGAGAATTTCGGGAAGAAACCATCTCCCTGTGTGCAGTTTTGAGTTCTGGTTGTGATTCTGCAGGTCTTAGAAAATAATGTATTTGAACCGGTATACATTTTAATTAAGTAGGATCATCTTTTATGGTCAAGTTATATTACTCAATTTTATTTTGTAATTAACTTTTTTTTAAAAGCATAACCGTTATTTTTTATTCATCCGCGAGCATTATTAGGCTCCGAGCTATTTTTATTTGGTATAAAAGGAATTCGATAAAACGAAATTGTGGGTGAAAGTAAATCCATGGCTTAAGTCAGAGTTTATGCAAGCAATACTGACAAAGGTTGAGCTTCCACACTTTGGGCAATAAATTAAAACAAAGCTTTGGGTTGGCTGTCGTTTGTATTTTGCAGAAAAATTTTGTGAAACTTTATTTTTTGCATACTCCTAGAGTTTCAACTCTCACTGAGGAGAATGAGCCTGAGGGTGTACATTTTATCTCTCACTAAGTGTACTGCGCTCGCATCATTGCGTAGTGTGCCATTACTTCAATTATCTTCTTTTGTCTTATTCGTGTGGTGTGGTGATGATGAGATCTTTTTTCTAAATAGCAGGAATATCAACTCGTCCGTTCGTTATTTTTTCTTTTCGCTTTTTTTGTTTAAAAATATTTTTTTTTCATATTATTGTAAATTCTGGCTGCAATTTTCAAAAGGAGACTTAGCTTAACAGCAGGCAAGAATCTTCAAAGTAGCTGAATTGTTTTAGAAGCTTTGAAAAATTTGTACCAAAACTGGACAGTTCTGTAGAAACAATTAACAATAATTGGATTGCTTTCATAAATTCTTTTATTTGCAATTTCCAAGAATACCCAAAACAGATAAAAATGACATTTATGAGGAAGTGATGAGGAAAAACAAACAATTCATTTAAATTCAAGTCGTTTCTCGTGGCAGTCTTTAAAAAAGTCCAACTAGAAGATCATAATCCATTCTTCTTAAAGTGCAATTCAGTAGGAGTTATCTCCATTCAAATCCATTCAACACGTGAGTTTCGTTAATGTGCTATTCGCTAGAATTGCAGATTTCGACATTCGATTCTTACCCAGTGAGAAATAAAATGGATTTCCGCATACCTTAATAATAAACATACTATTTGAACATACATATGCATGTTAATATATATTCAAATTTAACCATAAGGCAAGCTGTTAGTTTTGTTAGCATGTGTAAATGCTTTTCGCTGTATTTAACCATTTCGCTCCGTCATTTCAGTCTATAATTATGCAAACAGAAATCTTTTCTAAAGTTTTAACGATTTGTATGTAGGCTAACTTCATTTCCTTACTCTTTCATTATGTAACAGTAACACTCATGCCAATGGCATTTCAGTAGCGCACTAGCAGATTTCAATCGTTCAGCGAGTTGATGACTCCTGAGATGTTTGTTTTCAATTTTTTCACCTCAGAGCCATTTGATATTCAACAAACGTACTGAGAATTCACACTGCTAAAAACACACTGTTTGTAAAAGAGCAATGTTTAAGTCAGCGCGTGCCATAAATACCTGGGGGTAGTCCAAGATTAGAGATGTTCAAGATAAGTTTCAAAATTTGGAAAATATCACTTAAAATGCAGTTTAATTTGCTTAAATGGTTGATACACCCGTTTAGTAATACGATTCCATTCAAAACTGATTAACACCGTTTATTTGCGCAAGCAAGCCACTAAAAATTTCTATATCTTGCAAGTGGACCTGCATAGCGAAGAAATACCAGTTTTCTATTTAGTACATTCGTGAATTTTTACCAACATTCGATTTCGTTGGGATGTTTTTAGTTTAACCGTGAGCTGAGCTTAATATGGTTAATTATGTATGCATTTATGCATGCATGTTTGTTGGGTACCCTGCAGTTTTTTTTCTGCATCTTAATGGAGTTCACTCTTGGTATAATGTGACCAGATGTTATTTCTCAAGGCCACCAACTGCAGCATACTCTCACAGAGACCGCAGTTTATTGGAAATTTCCATTCGGCAGCCTGCGCCCAATGAATTGATTTTCTGGGTCATCCGTAGTCGGGGCCCTTTATTGATGCATTCGCTGCAGACCTTCAGAAATCAGATTTAATCACACATACGAGCCACCGTGAATTCCCTCATCCCAATTAAAAAATTTTGAGAACAGACCCCTGGCCACGATGCAGTCGTTATTTACGACCGGTAATCTATCTTCGGTCTCGCCAAGGGATTTTAAGAAAACACTACTACCTTCTGGCCATCCGTCTTGATGACTCTGACCTTCGTTTTCACATTTATTTTTTTCTTCATCACGCTGCCCGCTTCGTATTTACTTTATCACAAGGCAATATCAGCTTCGGCACGCAAACAGAAACAACTTTTTCGCAATGCGACTCTGGCCGAAGATGCACCGCGGGAAGACACTTGGGTGCCACCATGGCGAATGCGTCTGCATGGAGCGCTCTTCTTACGTAACCCGTGTAACCATCGCGTCTCACTGTCAACATAAATTCCTCTTTGAGCTTAAGACTGACCTTAATTTAAACTGAAAATGAAGATCATAATTTAGATGATCAACGTAATGGATGTTAAATTCAGAAATTTATACGTTCGACCTTTAGCAGTTGATCTGCTATCACTGATTATTGTTCGAACACTTCAGAAGTTCATTCTGCAGGCAAATATTTAGCCATAGGCGTTTCTTGTTGAGTTTCGCCAGTCATCTCGTCTGTCTTGTCTGCGAGTTGTAGCTCATAATTCAAATTCCAATTGAGGAGTGTTGCTTGTGTAAGCTCGGTGTTAAGGTTTGGTTTTCATTTTTCGTTTTCTACTTTTGGAACCATCAGTCATGCCTTAAACAATGGGAGGGTATTCGTTTTGTCAACTGTCACCGGTGTCTTTATGTCACAAATGAATTCCTCAAAAATTGATTTGCTCTTTCCACTAATCCACACCCGACACATCATGGCAAACGTCTCGAAGCTGCGCCGTGGGGAAGAGCGCACATCATCATCAACTGATGTGTGGCAGCCTACTTCACCGAGGTCTCCAAACAAGTTTGCGAACGAAGTCCTCTTGAGCATCCCACTTGTGGCCTTAAGAGTTGAGTGTGCAAAAACTGAAGTGAATCGATCTGACCTGATTCGTGAAACAGATTTTTTCTTCTCAAATTGTTTTCCCTTTCGTTGCGGAATTTCTTTTTAATTCCATAAAAATTATATGCACACATGCGCGTGCATCTAAATAGACCCCAACTTGCTTTGGACTGGTTTGAAATAAAATATAAATTAATATAATAATTAAGATTTTATTGGCATTAAAATTTTGTTGAATGAGTTCAGTTATACAACCGAATCTAGGCGTTAATTTTTCAAGTAATTAGGAAAACACGCATTTGGGGACTGCATGCAATTCATGTCAAGGTCATTGAATTCACAAAATCAAGTTTATTTGGGGGATTATCTAACGCAATGGCTCTAATTGGTGAAGAGGTTAGGTTTGGATTCTCGGGTCATTATACCTTGCAGAGCCGACTGGCGCGTCGCAAATCGATTTTATTGAATGCGTCTAATTTTCCTGCGTTTCCATCAGCAGAAGAAAGATCTGCAAGTCATGTGAAGGATTATATTTGTGAAGCAAAGTAGTTCTTCAATGAAATTCTTCCAGTGCCGCTTAAATGTCACAGTTCTCTTGCTGGATTGTGTTAATCACAAGTGAGACCAGAACTTTGCCTCCTTCTGGTAAGAGCGTCTCAATAAAATAACTGATCTAAACAGACATCAGCAAATAACATTGGTGATCGGTCAGTTTCATTAGTCATGCATCAGACAGATTAACGGTGAATAGAAGAAGGTGTTTTGCTAGATATCGAAGATCTATTCAAAAGGTGCGACAATAAACAGTGTTATTCCTCATGAATCGAAGATGAGGATGGATTGCGCGGCAATGTATTTTAAATGAGTAGATTTATAGCGCCCACATGTCTCTTGAACACTGCGAAATGTGTCGGGAGTAGAGTATAGCAGTGACTTTCAAATTCAGGGCATCAAACCGGATCTAAACTATGACTAAGACTCGTGCAAAGAGTAGTTCTCCTAATTGATTGTCAGTTCTACCCTGTGCATTCCGCGGTTAAGGGTCATTGACAAGGTAAAATGCACTGGTGCTTATGTAAATGAGTACTGGATACAGTGAGTTGTCAGGCAGTTGAGTAATGGCAGGTAACACTCTTTCATTCATTTCTATAATTAAATGAATGTCTACACATAGTACTACGGATTATACAAACTCGACCGGTTAATGATGGCGCCTATTTTGCTATTCTACTATGTAATCGGGGATTGACTACATTAAGCAGCTGTCAATGCCCCTTTTCTGTTTTATACAATAATAAACTTTCCAAATTAGGCTCATGAACACGATTTGGCAGCAATGCGGATTCACATAAATTTGCTGGATCACCAAATTATGATACACGTCGTAAAAATGCCTCAAATCATTCGTCTGAGGCAAATCCGGGTCCATGAAAATATATACTAATCAGATTAGTCACCATCCACATACCACGCTGGCATATGAGCACCTTTTATGGCCCGAGTTCGTCCCACATACATACAATCGAGATAACGCCAGTCCAAAATGTCAACCACTCGGCGGGATATTCACGTGACATTTCAATAAAGGAAAACTATACTGACTACCTTTTTGATGTCTTGTGATCCCTTGAAATCCTTGTCAGACTATCGTGACAGAGCGGGTTACGCAGCAGGAAACATTCCTAATGTAAAAGCTTTGTCATTTTTTGCATCTATGTACAGCATTTTAAAGAATCAGCTGGATGTGCATTGGAATTGTTAATGACGTTACCACAGATTGCACTTTTATACATATTTTTTAAATATATTACTTGGACTTTTCAAGAATACGATTTTTTTAATATTACGTCTTTCTCAAATATTTTTAGGGTTTCGTTTGTAGATTGTGTATTATGTAAACGAAATCTTAATTCTTTCTTCATTTTCAGTCTTATACAAACTATTTATTTCAAATCTGATGATCAAGTTGATCACAAAAAGAGTTTGTTTTTCCAGAAACGATATCTTTAATAATAGGGCCTAGCTTGCTCATCAACTACTCGCGTTGTGCGCACTACTGTTCTCCCACGAGTAGAAGGGACCTACAGTTTTTTTTGCCGTCTCCGAACGGCGACGTTTGAGAAGATTTCATAGACAATTATTACTCTTTGAATATTGTCAGCAGCTCGAAAGAGATGGTGCCGTGAAAAATTCGAGGTGTTCAGCCGGGAATCGAACCTAGACTCTTTTGCGTGTGAGCGTCGCACTCTACCCACCACGCCACGGCGACCACAAAACGATATCCTTATAGAGGAGAAATATTTTTTTTGACGAATGAATCAAAAAACTCCATTTTAAGGGTTTGACCAAAAGAAATCCCTTTCCAGATCAAATCAGTGATCCACTGGTTATGATCTTTTGTCGTTTTTAGTACAACAACATCCAGTTTTCCGTTATTAGCACGCAATTAGCACCTTCGGCCAGTAACTTCTCACAAAAAGCACACACTTTCAAGAGCACTTAAACCGGACTTAAACTATTTCAAAACTACAATGCATACTCACATACATATACTCACAGGCTAAAATCATGCGTTGAAAATAGAATCGTGTTTACAAACTATTAAACAAACACCAGAAACAGGTTTCATCTGTATAGCCCCCCGAATACACGGACGTTTAAAAAGTTTCGTCGATTTCAAATATCAATAACATTAGCATCAGCTATGTGCGGACCACCCCATATGTTTCATAGTGCATAAAAATTTTGAAAAGGCCAAATTGCGTTTCGCTTAAATGTCCATTAGCTCCGTGGATAATGTGCAGACACAAATGCACGTAAAACGAGGATGATATTGAGTAATTAAAGACTTTGCCCTCGCGGTCGATATAGACGTTGTCAGGGAAATCAAAAGGAATTGCAGTGGTGACTCTATAAAACGAGGAGTGTCGACGTTGCTGGGCATGTGGATACGATGCAATTCGGCCTCAGGGATGAAGAGATAAACTAAAAGTGATGTTGCATGAATGTCAAGTCATAAAAATAAGCTTCACCTCGAGAACCCGAAACCGCATGCCTTTGTTGAAGTAAAGTTTTGCCTCATTCTCGTGGAATGAAATCCGTGAGTCCCATCCAAGTTGAATGTCACTTTGATGATTTCGCGTCCACAGATCAAGTGCTTCGTTCGCGAAATGAATTTCACATTAAGTAGGATGCAATAACAAAGTAATAAAAATAAAATAACAAATTACACATTACAAAGCATAAATTTTTATAGAATATGAATATTGACTGCGTTTTTTTTTTCATACATTTAAACTTAATTTAATAACCGAAGAAATTTGTTTATTCACATGATGACTTTGTTTTGCTTTGCAGGTGCTCGCCATTTTGTCGATTCAACAAATTCTCACCGCCCGAGTAGTTGACAAAGAGAATCGGCAGTTGATAATCGATATCAATGACAGAAAAACAACAAACACTCAATATTACTCTTCAAACTTTGACACAAGTAAGTACGAAAACGCAGTATGAGAAAACAAACACAAAATGGACTAAATTTTGGTATTTATATGGTGGAATTTGGGTGCAACTTGGTAGTTTTCAGTTAAGATCAATCGGCTATTGCAAAATGCGCAATGTTTGTATATATGTATGTAGATCATAACAAAAGAAAAACAAACTATATATACGAGTCACATGTAAATATACGATTTAAAATCATAATTGCAAGATATACAGCATAGCAAGCAAGCAAGCAAGCTGGAGGTAAGGAGATGTGAGTGGACCCTCATGTGTACCCTAATTCGAAAATATCCACTAAACGCACGCCCGCACACCATGCAATGCTTTTTGTACGCTTTTGCTTTAAGATTGATCCAATCACCCTTTGTATATATATGTAGGTGCCTACCGTTACGGTTACGATATCGGTGAGACCGGTAATTTTCATCATGAAACGCGTGGCCCAGATGGCGTCACATACGGTTGTTACGGATGGATAGATCCGTACAATGTTCTAAGGGTAATACATTATGTAGCGGACGCTCACGGTTACAGGACCGTCGAGCCAGAAAAACCTGTCGAAGTTTTCCCTGAACGAGGGGACAGCTCACTGCAGACTATTGAGCAGAGAGCTAAGAGAGTGGGTGTACTGTTGCCCTGGGATGAATTATACTTCCCGGTAGGCTGTGGTAAATTTGAAGGCGGTCCTCGTCCAAATTTCCCAGTTATAAAAATTCCCGCAGGCAATGTGAGTCTAGGTTATGTTATTTTCTGGCATTATGTTTGAAGTGTCTTCCCTGTTTCGATAGCAGAAAAAGCCTTCAAGTGGACTGAATATTGAACTCACAGGAAGTCCAAGCACAAGTAGTATACGAAAAGATTATCACCTCTCTGGTCCTTTAATTCTGTCTGGATCAGATGAGAAGAGCTTACCAATCTACAGTAACAAAGGAAGCGGTAGTGTCAACGGCGGCAAAGGTGGCACAGGCAATCTGAATGGTTTCGGTGGCGCTGGATTTGGAAGCAATAGAGGCACTGGTAATTATAAGGACGACGGTTCGTACAATACCGGCAAATACGTACATGTTGATGGAGGTGCAGGTCCCCCAGCTGAGCCCTACGACCACATTGTGGGTGCAAATGGCGGTGTTGGTGGCTCAGGGGGATTCGGATCCGGTGGAGGAACTGGATCTGGTGGAGGCTTTGGACCAGGTAATGTCTTTCTGTTCTTTTCTTCACACGGTGGCCTAATATTCGTATATTAGGGGGTCCTAATGGACCAAATGGTCCTAATGGACCAGGAGGGCCAGGAGGCTTAGGAGGTCCAGGAGGCCCAGGAGGGCCAGGAGGCCCAGGAGGTCCTGGCGGCCCACTTGGTCCACCAGGTCCTCCAGGTCCACCAGGCCCCTTCGGACCTGTAGGAGCCGGAGGCGGTATTGGTGGAGGAGATGCTACAGGCACTGGTCCACTTGGTGCTGGAGGAAAATACAGCACAGGTGACCGAACGGGTGCTGGTCAAGGTGGATCAAGTGGCTTTGGTTCTGGTTTTGGAACAGGCCAAGGCGGATTAAATGGCGAAGGTTCCGCGTTTGTAACTGGCCAAGGTGGGCGACCAGGAGCAGGAGATTTGACTGGAAATGGAATCGGAGGTGGCCCAGGCGACGGTGATCTGTTTGGAAAAGGTCAAGGAAGTGGCAAAGGAAAAATAAGTGGAGGAGGAAAATTCTCTGTTGGTAGTGGCAACGAAAACGGAAGGGGTAAAGGTGGATTCCTTGGCAACGGTGGTGCTTTGGGAAATGGAATAGGAGGATCTATCAGCACAGGTGATGCCATTTATAAAGTTAGGATACCAGCAATAAACTTATCGGTGTTAATTATCTCTCAGGCAGTGGAAAAGGTGCCGGAGGCTTGTTTGGAGCTAACGGTAATAGAGGGGGAGCAGGGAATGGTCAATATCATGATTATAAGGTAGGAGAGGCATCAAATCCATCTCCGGCACGCGTTCAGTCAAATCGTAAGTAAACATTTTTTCCCTAAAACCGCTCTATACAAATATAGTTAAATTGTGCACACAGAAAATTATCGAGGTCAGAAGTATCAAGAAGACAATTCAGGCAAATACGTGCACGACCCAGTTCCTTATGTTCATGTTGAAGGTGCACAAGGCCCAGGAGCAGATCCCTATGCTCATGTCATTGGTCCGGAGGGTGGATTCGGAGGAGAAGGAGGCTTTGGTGGTGATGGAACTGGCGGAGGATTCGGACCCGGTGGTCCAAATGGACCAGCTGGACCTAATGGTCCCAATGGACCAAATGGACCAAATGGACCTAATGGACCTAATGGGCCTAACGGTCCACCCGGACCACCCGGACCTCCCGGACCACCTGGACCATTAGGACCCACTAGCCCAGGCCCAGCAGGACCGCCAGGACCACCAGGACCCCCGGGACCAACTAAACCAGGACCAGGAGGACCACCTGGACCACCAGGGTACACTGCTCCCGGTCCCATCGGAAACCCAGGAAGACCAGGCCCAACGGATCCCGGACGACCAGGACCTCCAGGCTACACATCACCAGGACAGCCCAACTACTTCTATCAAGAACGCGATAGATACAACCAATACACGGGCCAGCCTGGTTTTCCTGGGACCTACGCGGAGGATTCAGGTTAGCAATGTGTGAAATGCGCGAGAGCAGTTTCTCGTAGGTTCTTGGTAAATGCAACTAATAACATATCTTCTAACTTTATTAAATAATTAATGACTTAATTAATACAGCCAATTAAACAACAAATAATTAATATTTCTCAATAACAAGAAGTCTCTTCCAGAAGGCCGTTAACCCCACCGTTTTAACCGTATATAATGTTAACCGTAACAGCACTATGACTGCAAAACTTGCCTTAATTCATATTTTGGTTCAATATAGAAAAATTTAACTGTCATCTCTCACTTAGTGTAAGACTTAACCATCTTAAACCTTCGCATCCTGGTGTGGCCATAATTTATTTTAAGGCTTCTCTTGCTTAACGTACACTATTTGCCCCCAACACAGGCAATCATGCACGCGACTCTACTTACAATAGACTTACCACTGCTATAACGAAGTGTCCTCTTCTCTTTTCTTTACAGAATCTGGTAGATATACTGATGGTAGAAATACTCCTAAAAATTCTGATGGTAGATATAGTAGAGTCAGTGACGGTAAATACCGTCGTAAGTACCATGGATTTCTTAGGAATTTGGGTTGAATAGGATGGTCGGATATTAACTTGATTACTCTTTTCCACAGCTAAAAACGACGGAAAGTATGTTCCCGATGACTCTGGTAAATACATTCACATAGAAGGACCCAAGGGACCGGACGCTGAGAAATATGAACACATTATTGGACCCGAAGGAGGTGAAGGTGGTTTTGGAGGTGAAGGTGGTGTCGGTGGTGTCGGAGGCAGGGGTGGAGCCGGACCAGGCGGTCCTGGAGGCCCAGGAGGCCCAGGAGGCCCAGGAGGCCCAGGAGGTCCAAATGGCCCACCCGGCCCACCAGGCCCACCAGGCCCACCTGGACCCCCCGGCAGATTCCCACGTAAGATAACCGAAAAAATATGTCACAAGTAATGGTTAATACATTTGACACTTCTCGTTTAGCACCACCACCAGCTAAGCCCAGCCCAGGAGATTTGGGACCACCTGGTCCACCAGGACCAAAATCACCAGGCAATCGTCCATCAAACCCCCGTGAATCTAACCGAGAAACAGCTGGTTACTTGCCCCCTCTGAATACCCCAAAGTCGTATAATTTAGGTAAAACCTATGAGCCTGAACTTTCTCCTCCCCGAGAACTACCGAAAACTAATAAAATAAAACCCTCCTCCACTCCCAACCTAGGTCTCCTTGGAAATGTTAATGACCTTCCACCAATTTACGGGTTGAGTATTAATAATACTGTTAGCACTATTAGCTCACCAAAACCTTTTCAAACCACCATCAAACCCATATCAATTAGCACTAAGGTCACCGCAATTAACAAAATCGTAGAAAATATTCCAATTCAAACAACCGCTAACCCTTTCCCCAAAGTAACCCCAATCCCAACTAAACCCAGCATCAAAGTTGTTCAGATTACACCAAATCCGACAACTGCAAAGCCCTTTCAAAGCATCACCCCTATCCCAAATAGAAATAGCATCAAAGTTGTGGAGAATACACCATTCCTAACAACTGCTAAGCCTATACCAAGCATAACTCCAATCCCAAATAGAAATTTCATCAAAGTTGTGGAAAGTACACCAATTCCAACAACTGCTAGACCTATTCAAAACATAACTCCCATCCCAACTAGAAGTAACAAGAAGGTTGTCGAAACGGTACAAATTCAAGCCACTGCTAAGCCCAAACAGAATATAACCCCCATCCCACGAGTTGTTGTTGAAAAAACACCAATTAAAACCACTGCTAAACCTATCGAATCCATAACCCCCATTCAAAATAGATATAACAACTTTGTAGAAAAAAATACTCCACTCACAAGCTATCCAACAATTTCTACGCCGAATACCACTGCCCCAATCTCATTTATTAATGTTCCTTCCCCAGACGTTAACTGCCCCTGCTCCCAGGCCACACTAACAACTAACACCAACGTAGACAACTCCAACGCTCGAAAATCAACAACGACTAAAAGCACAACGTACGACAAGCCGAATGCTTCTCAATTCCAAAGCATAATGCCAGCTGCACTACCCGATAAAATACCCGTATTCCCACAACAGCCAGGACTCCCTGCCACTCTATCTCCTAACAATCTTCCCGAAGGCGCTGTCATTGCCTTCATGCCAGTAATTTTCTTCCCTTCCATTAGTTCGATTAACAACTGCGATCTAAACACTCCAAGTGTAGAGTCGATTGCAGCAGCCACCCGAACAACAACTGACCATGCGGGACATACCCTGAACGTACTCCCCGTACTGCCGGCCGCTTTCCAAGCTCACTCCCAACCATCCCAAGAACAATGTATGTGTCCATGCTCCTGCACCCAAAACATTCCCACCACACGTAGACCGCACAGAAAGCGTTCCCATCGTGAGAGTAGAAAAAGCAAAGACACCCCACAAGCCGCAGCCGCTTAAGCGACTGCGACTGAACCACACGAATGACGGAAACCACACATACACACCTACTCGAACACGATCACGGTAACCAGCTTAAATTGTACGTGGACGTTCACGCGGCCATATATTTTCTATAAGCACATAAATGTAAAAAAACTAAATTCTCGAAACCTCGAAATCTTGAAATCTTAAAACGAACGGCTTCCCGTTTACAATTTAAACTGTTTACCGATTAAACTGCGCGCGATATGATCCATTGGGAACACTACACTAGATAAGTTGAGCTAAGTTGTTAAAGCTTTTGATGATTCGTCCTTCCTTCTTGCTCCACCTGCATACTTCTACAATTATACAACTAAATTATTCCTGAATACTAAAAAATTACCGAAACCGTTAACCATCGACCAATCATTTAATATTTTTTATAAGAACGGAAGATTGAGAAAAACCCAAAAAAAAAAAAAAATGAAAAAAATTTTTTTTTTGTAGAAGTGAATGTCTTGATTTTGTTGATTTTATATTTATGTTATAATACTCACGCAGTTGTCATTATGCTTGTAAATTTATTATGTAATTTTAAGTTTTTTTGAGTTTTACTATTGTAATAAAAATTGCGTTCAAAAGAGAAAACTTGTAGATTCTGGCGTTTTTCTGTTGAGTTGTTGGAGAAATTCAGATTTCAGCACGATGTGCCGCTTCAGGAAACTAGCCGAGCAGAATGCCAAGGACGGCAGTTATTTGAATAGCCTTCTCAAAATGCTAATAAGTTTCAAATAAAATAAATTTACGTCCATCACCCCCAACAAATGTAGTTAATGCTGATTCAAAAATACATATTTCATCTTGATCCGAAGGTCGATTGAGACGCGTGAACGGATCTGATATCTGTTTTACTGTCAATGGGCAGCACCAAAGACTTGTGAAATATGTCTCATATTTCTGCATATGGGGAATTTTGATTAATCGCACCGTTGCAGCGTTTCTCATGGCAATAAAACGGTCTCTGATTGGCGCTGAGGATGTGGGCATTTTTGTCTTTGGCCGGCCAAATGTCATCTGATACAGTGTTGAAAACGAAAGCTAACCTTGGCAATCAGTATGCATATCGATAAATCGAGGTTTTGTAAAGAATTTGGATAAAATTTCAGTTTGGTTCATGGGCACGGCGAAGTGTCGAGCAAAGGTGAGAAGGTCCGACTGGTCGTCAGAGATCTGAGATAGCGCACGTGGTTGCTGTCATCAACCAACCGAAAACATTTTGCAGAGCCATGTTGGATTGAGTCAAGGGCGAATAATATTATAATTGGATTATCACAAAAGTATTATAAATGACACCGTGGATTGGTCACCGGTTTACGTTTCGAGGTGAGCTGACAACGGTTATGCTTAATGAAAAATTTCGTGGCGTCCGGCACGTTCATCTATTGATGCAATTTCCACATTTTTGAAAAAATAAATTGCATTGTGATAAGAAAAGAGTCACCATAAATAACTGGAGTAATAAAACTATTATGAATTTCGAAAAAAAATATATACAGATATTCTATTTCTTGCATGGTATAACAGTGTTTTAAAGAAATTTCTTATGTCCAAGCTTGCTCAAGGATGAAGTTTATAACACTTTCCTTACTTATCAGGCCTATCTGGGTTGAGCCTGAGATATCGCTGGCTGCTTCCACTTGTCAACCTTATAACACCATTCTACTCAAAGAACAGTCGTTCTTCATACAATAATTCACAGCTCAAAGTATGAAAAACAAACCTCCATTTGAATTATGAAAATTCTAAGGTGCGGAGGAATGATATTCAAATGTTTGAGTGGATTTGGTTTAAGTGTGGTACTTTAACCGATCATGTACTTTTGTATACGAAACAATAATGGAGACAAATAATAATTCACAAACTTTTATTACATGTGTTAAACCACTGTTTCCTACTTTATGGCGCGCAAATCTGAACGTTACCAAAGGCGCATAAAAGAAAAGATTTGCGTTAAGATTCTTGGTCCTGTTTGCGTTAATGGCATCTGGGGTTCTATGGGTTGTACAGCGACATGCGCCTGGTCAAGCGTCTACGGATACAACGCTTAAGATGGCTAGGTCATGTAGAGCGTATGGATACCACTCTGGCCCGAAATATCTTCGATTCTGAGTCATTGGGACAACGCAACAGAGGACAGACTAGACGAAGGTAAGGCACACAAGTGGAGAAGGACCTCAACCAATTTGGAGTGCGCAACTGAAGGCACTGGTAAAAGATCGTGCTGGCTGGAGAGTTGGTTGAGGTCTAGGTCCATGCCGGGATGTTGCGCCATACGAAGAAGAAAAAGAAGAAGAACCGCTGTTCATAATCGAATGAATCTCTTTTGTTATTTCTGTCCCGTAGTCCGCTACATTTTGATTTCCCCTTTCTGAAAGAATTGTTTCAAGGCCAATTACAATTTGTGTTAAAAAATATAACATTTGAAATTTGAGTCTTTGATGATGATGAGAATTTGAGTAGATTGCTCAAAGAATATACCAAAACCTGGAGTCTATTGGCATCAAATCGAAAAAATTCTGAAACAAATAATTTTGCTTCAACAGAAAAAATTCTGAAACAAATAATTTTGCTTCAACAGAAAAAACGAGCACATGTTGACACTTGCTTTAAAATTACTTTTAAATTTCAGTCTCTTAACATGTAATAATGCAAAGTGTTTTATCATAAAAGAGAACTAAATAATGCGTTGTTTTTTTCCTTTTAATAGAAGCTTTTAACTATGAGTTTATTTTTCATTAGTGAATTTGGCAAGGTCAACCTTAGGAAAGCCCATAAGATGCAAATTTATTTAGCTCATTCGCAATCTATTCTCAACTGCACCACAATCTTACTGAAGGTTAATGGTGTAGTTGGTCCTAAGTGTCAAACGACATATAAAATGTCAAACGACATATAAAATGTCAAACGACATATAAAATGTCAAATGCATTTTTAATTGGTGTATTCCAGTACATTCTGTACTGAATTCTGAAATCTGTCATTTGTTTAGAATGGGGGTAAATCTCTCTTAGAAAGAGCAAAAGTACGGGAATGCATTTAAACTAAATGTGTAAAGTATGTCATTAAGAAATGTCAAATTCACTTTCTCGATACACAAAAATAACAACAAAATTTGAAACACATACACAGAGATAATGGCTCAATGCGCTCCAATTAATTTGACAGAAAACCAACAGCCTACTAAACCTAAAGACATTTATTGTGTTAAAATCGGCAGGATGGGGAAATATTGTACTCTTGAGAGAGAGCACTCATTTGACGTAAAACCCATTTTTTCGGAATACAGGAACAGACATTGTGTTTGTTTGTGTTGTTTTGTGTTGTTTGTTTCGTGTACGGGAACAAACCTAAACTTAAGTGCTCTAGCAAAACGTCAACAGGCGTCAGCGTCAGCAGTATTTTGACAGATACATGCATTCTTATGAGAGGTGGCCAAAAGACCAAGGCTGCAGCTCACGCGACGGATGTAGTAGCTCAACTTTTAACTTTTCTCCCTCTGTCAACGTTGACAGTCGGCACATTGTGACATTTCAACAACACATTTCAGCACACCTTAAATGATCGCTTAACACTCAATGTCAAATATTGCACCATGAACACAGCTATCAGTTTTAGTTAAAAGAATCCATTACAACTGTGTTAATGAGTATCCTTTTAGAAAAACAGCAAAGAATCTTAGCATTTGAAAACTAATGCACTTGGGTATATATGCGACAGACGAATGTCTGGCCATCATGAGTGGCACTTTAGGCATTGCAATGTTTGAGTAAAAAAATCTTTGAGGCTCAATGTAGCTATTCTAAAACCGATACAGTGCTATTCTTGAGAAAAGAATCCATTTCACAAAACCGAATTTCCATTCATTTCATTTATGGGCTCATTCCAATGCTGGGA
Organism: Eristalinus aeneus; assembly: GCA_955652365.1. Classification (NCBI taxonomy): domain Eukaryota; kingdom Metazoa; phylum Arthropoda; class Insecta; order Diptera; family Syrphidae; genus Eristalinus; species Eristalinus aeneus. The sequence continues at coordinate 77,605,260 of OY019134.1, read as the reverse complement.
ACAAGGTCTAAATTTTTAATCTAACCGTGAACAAAATGTGTAATCGGATGCGAAACATATGTGAAAATGTATGAAAAGAACCCAACGGTTTTCTTTGGATGCGCCTGAGGACCATGTGCACACTGTATGAAAAAAAAAATTAAGCTGTTGACTGAATTTCACAGAATTGTAAGTAGAGGGTATAGCGCGACTCTCACACGCCGAAAGTCCAGGTTCGATACCCGTCTGAACACCTCGAATTTTTCACGACACCTCTTCTGAGCTGCTAAAAAAAACTGTAGGTCCCTTCTACTCGTGAGAGAGAACAGTAGCGCGCACAATACGTGTAGTTGAAGAGCATGCTAGGCCTTGGTCTCCCTGAGAACTGTAGCGCCATCCAATTATCAATTATTAATATAGTCTCCTCAACTCCAACAGTAATAATTCTGTTCTGTGTACATGGCATAGTCAGATTAAAAAAAATCTTTTTTGCAATTAAAATTCCTCGACATTGTAAAGCTTCCTCAGTTTAATAAAATTTTACCACTCATGACTTACAGGTCGAACCATATTTTTTGTGTAGCACCGAATTGGAAGTTGAGTCAAATGATGAAAACGATCAATACAAATGTCGATCAGTATTATTATGAATATATTCTGCTCCTATGAATTTTATCACGTAAAAGTTAATGTCGCTTCTTAGGAAGCTGTGTTCTTAATCTGGTTAAATTGTTACGAGGCTGTTTTTCCCCGTCAATTTCGGTTTCGATTTTACTTTTTAATAGACTGAAAATAGTAGAAGTGGGGCTATTTTACGTGGACGCCGTGTCCTAGTGGATAAAATGGAACACTCACATGTCGAAGATCCCCGGACATCTCCCATTTTTCACTGTACCACATCTTTCGAGCTGCCGAAAGCACTCAGAGAGTAATAACTCTCTATGAAAAAGCTTCTCAAACTCCGCCGTCGGGGTTAGTAAAATTCTTTAGTTTCTTCTACTCGTGGAAAAATAGACGCGCAAATTACACGTGGTTGATGAGAAAGTTGGGCCCTTGTGAACAATCGCGCCTACTTGTATAAGATTACCTTATGCTTGCGTTTGCTGTTTTCTTGAGTTATACATGAGGATGGTACGAAGAACTATTTTTCGATGTTAAAATGACGACTTTGCTGCAATTTTTTAGTGTCATAAAATATTTGGCTGCGGAGTTCAGAAAATTCAAATTATCAAATTTGTACATCAAATACGACTTTGTATGCAAGCTTAAATACGTATGTATATTTTTAAATCGGATAGATGCTTGAATTTTGTCGTATATTTAAATGTATGTTATACACACATGCTTTTCGTCACTGAATCGTCGTACGTAAAGGATAGCATGTGCACATTTAGACTTAATTTACAACTTTTTCGTCATAATCGCTATGGTCAAGCGTGATAAATGAATTAAATCACTGATTCATACTTATTGATATCGGAAAGTTTATTTTTTGCCCGTCTGATAGTTTTCATTCAAGCCGGTTTGATCTATTCCTTTCATTATGCTTGAAAAAACTTTAATTTACGCAGGATTGCCTTGTATATAATCAACAGACAAACGGACATTCTTTTCATAATCCCAACAAGTCTTTCTTTAAATTGTTTTTATGTTTAAAGGTTAATAGTTATTCATTCCATTGAATACAAGGTCAACAAATAAGACTTTTAAGAATTTTCATTTATTTTAAATATACGAGTACATACATACGAGTATTCATGAAGTTCTAATTCAATTCCCTCAAAGTAGTCTCCCTTAGATATAACACTTGTGGCAGCAGTTTTTTCAATCCTCGAAGCGTTTTTCATGTACACTTTTTGGTATGCTCTTGAACTCTCTCAACGATTCGCCGTCCTTTCATGTGTCTTTCGATGTCATAACCATGTACACATGATTCGCCATCAGTTATGACCCTTTTAAGCAAATCTGGATCACCGTTCACGTCATTCAATTCCTGAGCGATTCTCATAAGACATTTTAATCAACATTCAGCAATCTTCGAACGAACTTAGCTGTTACATTTTTCATGTCTAAAATCTAAAAAAAAATGTCATGACATGAGCCAACCGATATGTCTACAACTTCTCTACAGCAATTTTCTTCAATTTCTCAACATTTGCATCAGTTGTTGACGTGCTGGGACGTCCAGGGCAAGCGTCATCATACACATCTTCTCGATGTTCTTTGAAACGCTTGTACCAATTGTTGACATTTTGTTGACTTAGAGTAAACTTACTGTATAAGTGCAAAGTATTTGACTCAAAAAATCGCCGAACACGTAAAACACGTCTAACTTTTATCCCCCTCAAACAATGCAATATTGCTGAGACTGTTCAACACGATTGTACCAACATGAGAAAATAAAAAAATCAACAATCGAATGTACGTAGCCCCTCGGAATTTGAAAATGTCCCTTATTTGTTTGCTTCTATGTATTTATTTGACTAGTGTCCGACGTTTAGATTTAATAGATGACTCAATAGGGGCTGCCACTAACAAAAAATTCAAAATGGACTGTGTTACTTTCTTTTGTCTTTTCATAATTTATCTAATTTGCGTCAGATCATAGACACGCCGAACGAAGTCAACATTAAATTTGCATCACCGCAAAAAACGGAAGTCAAAGTCCAAATTGCGTATTTTATTTGGAACCAATCGGTGACATGAATTCACCGGTTGCAACGGGTGAGACACGTCGTCTCACCACAACATTTAACTAATAATGTTGTGGCACAGATATGTTCATGCGCATCGTGTTGAAGTTAGTTGCTAATTAATTTTGTTTGCATATTGTGATGTAAAGCAAATACAATTCGTGAAAGTTTGTTAACTGATCAGACGATGCGGAAGCGAATGCAACCTCTTGATCAGAAGTCACAATTTCGTTTGATCGTTAAAAATTGTTCCTTGTAATTACCTGTTCGGATTTGAAGTCTAAAATTAACTGATGTCTTACTTTTTTAACCCCATCTCTTCAAACGGACAGTGCTTGCAAGCTAGTAGGTCTATTCAAATAAAAACCTCTGAACTGCAACTCTGCCGCACACAAGTACTAAGTAGTAGTTAACTGAAGTGGGAATAAAATGCTGTGTGTGTGAAAATTATGTAGGAGTAGAAAATGAAATAAGAAAATCATAATTTTTGTTTAAAACGAATGAAATTTGTTAAGTTTAGCCGTGGCGTTCTTTCTTTCTTACAAGAACATATTTACGGATTTTGAACAAAATTAAGATTTAGTAAGTATTGCCATTTCAGTGTGAACAAGTTGAAGAGAGAGGCCAAATCATGACAATGCTTTCTTTTCTTTTCCAGCCGTTCCAAACGGCAAAAATAACATAAGAGTATCACAAGCTAGCACAATTTGATTTGTTTCTTGAGCAGCCAAAATTTAATGTTGTTTTTAAGTTATATCAGATGCAGGGATAGAATATTCTCCGTATTTCCATCTACAGCGAATCAAGAAAACGAACGCAATTTATAACTTCGCTTTTAGGCGAAACCATAATTTGAGCCTAGTCACAAACAACATATTTATTCCGCTGAATCAAGTCATTGATTATCCCAAAGGTATGTTTTTCATTTTAATGAGTTAAATTAAAGGTTGCATATTTAGCATGGGTTTCTATGGGAAGTGAAGTTTGGTTTGCAAAGTTTTTACGCAAACGTTCTCTTTTGAACCAACGGCTATGACACCAGATTTGTTTATTGGATTTTATCATTAAGTAACTAATAGTGTGTCTTTGGGTATTGGACAGTTTATATATTTTGGAAAATATGCCAGATTCAATTAAAAAAATACATTTGGAAAGTTCTTGAGCATTGTTTTTAGATAGGGGGTAAATATATGTTAGAGATTATATCAGGTGGTTGCAAACTGTGAGTCATTACTTTTCAAAGACATGCTGAAACACTAGGTTCAAGACAAAATTGAACTTTAATAAAGCTATTTGTAGCTCCTTATTTATTTTAAACATATTTTCAACATTTGAAATATTTTTTGGATGACCGCCGTAGCGTTATGGTTAAGTGTAACAATCCCACACCGAAGGTCAGGGTTCGATTGATGGGCCGAACGCTTTTTTCACGGCTTCGTGTCCTTCGAGTTGCTGTCAACAGCGATGACTGTTTCACTGTACGGAGTCGGCAAACAAAACTGAATGTCGCTTCTTCTCGTGCGAGATTTATGAGGATGCTTGGCGCTGGTCCTTTTGTGGACTGTTGGTTGCGTCATCCAATATGTAATATACTTTAGGGGGTTTAAATATTATAATGAAAATATGCCTGAAGCACTCTTTGATAGTTGTTTATACAAAATTCTGTATCCAACTGCACAAAAAAATATTGACAATTGCTTACAATTTCTCGATCTTGCGCTGGTGGTTTTATTATTTAGTCGTAAATTGGGGCAAATCAGATTAAACGAATAATCGAATATAGATGTTTCCTTGATTACTTCTCTTTATCATAATAGCACTGAACAGTGTAACAGTACACCAAGCATTTGACTGGAATAATTCGAAGAACAGATGATAAAATAATGGGTTCCGAAACTTTAGGGAATGAGTCCCCATTAGATATCTTCGAAATGTATTGTCCCTGAGGACATCAATTGGATATGCGAATTCAACAATTTAGCGATTCTATGTTAAAGGTGGCATTTTTTGGTTTCATATTTTGAGTACTTTGAATTCAAGCTTTTTGGAAAAGCAAGATTTTAATTCTGCAGCTTAAAATCTGTTCAAGAAAATTTTCAATTTGAAGATCAGAATAGCAATTTACTCTAAAAGGTCTGCCAACTAATTCATGTATCATTTAATTTTTTACTAGACTTCAAGTTTGTTGGAGCCATTCCCAATTTTATTTTTTTCAAAAACACACTTTCGAGTCCAGCCAATGTTTAATAAACAAAAATATTAAATTTGAAACTAAAAAACAAACTTGTTCCCGTTTATAAGCACAAAGAAAAGCTTAAAACAATGAAAAGGGTGGTTCTAGGAAATCCGAAAAAGTCTGCAAGCAAAACAGTTGCTGGGACTCAGTTCTTACTCAGTTCTTACTGTACAAAACTCAACACGCTAAAAATAGTCGATCTTGGCAAACTGCGTTATCATTTCTTATTATATACAAAGTTATTGGTTCAATAAATAGATTTGAATAATATCCAAACTTTTATTTGAAATTAACTCATTTCTCTGTTTTATTTCAACTCTTCAAGCAATGAGGCAACCTTGAGGTGACCCATTTCGTTACTAATAAAGCAGTGATTCGTTGAACGCAATCCCTTCTAACTGAGCCAAGAAACCCATTACAAATACCCCAAACAATGTCGGTTCGCACACTCGCCCTAGAACAGATCGGTCTCTTTGACGACACACGAAGTTACTTTCAATTTCTTTAAAGTTACGCTTCTGTAAACATCGTTAAGTGGGTATCTCCTCTGGGTCTAAGTCAGATTATCGCTAAGCAAATTTTACACCCATATATGCATATTTGACTTGTGGCAACAATAAGATAATTTTGAATGTCAAATACAATCAAATATTTACTTTTCGTGGGGCCAATGTTCCTCGTAATCAGCGAAATAATTTGTAATGATTGACACTCATTTTAGGATACCTAAGTGCATTAAGTCGAGCACTCGTCTGTGTACTTTGTCAAGTGTACGTAAACCCAATTACATGAGAATTATCCATGTTTGAACACAATCGGCTGCGAGGGCCAACCATAAGTCTTCTGTTCTGAAGGCGAACCCATAGCAATGTGTTTTCGTTTGAGACTAGGTTTTCTCATCACCCGAAAGCTTGTGCGAAAATTTGTGTCTGGCCCACTGCTAAAGCTCGTCTCAGAGAAGTGGGCAGAAGATATAAATGTTGAACTCACTGTGGGAAACTGAATTATTTACGAACCAAATATTGTTCCAAGCGGCTGAGCTGTGAGGGCTTTCTAATTCAGTGCAAAGAAACTCAAACCCGAAGCTGTGCGCTCTTGTTTTGTTCTAAGTACACAAAATCTGAGGATATACAACCGATGATGGTGAAACAAGTGCTTGGTGTTTTGTGCTTGATGGTTTGTAACCTCTGCGAAATCTTTGTCAGATAATTAAATTCAAAAAAAAAAAAAAAAAAATAAAAATTGTGTAACAACTATTTACGTATGCATCGCTTTTTGCAGTGTGTAGTGAAATCGAGTGTGATGCTTGGTGCAGTTGGTGCTAAGGCTGGCGGAAGAATAAGCGAGGCTGGAAAGGAGGAAAGATTTGATGACTTGGAGGGATCAGAGACATCAGCGAAGTGTGGGTACATTGAATGTTTCTGTTTTATTCTTTCACTGATTAATTGTGGTGCAGAATGAACAAATCAATTTAAAAGATAAAAGTGATCACCCATGACTTTCGCGGTTCCCAAGAAACAAACTGATATTGAATAAATGTTCTTTCTTTTCAGTGTTTAACTTGGCAAGCCTTTTCCCGACATACAGCAGCTATCCATCTTATCGTCCGGGAGGATATTACCCACCGTCCACAGGGGGATATTACCCATCATCCATTGGTGGCGGCTATCCCACATACACCCCCACTCAGGGGTACTATCCAAGCTCGGGATACTACCCAACTGGAACAAATTTCCTTGGCAGCGGCTATGGTGGGTATCCGTCGCAATCATATTACCCCAACACTGGCTACGTGAGAACTGGAGGCTACGGAGGATACAGCGGGTATGGAGGATATGGAGGATATGGAGGTAATGGCGGCTTGAAAGCCTACTACGGCTATGACAATCCCCAATATAGTGGCAAACGCAACCTTGGCTTTGGCTATTATTCCGACACAGATCGCTATGGCTTCTACCGATCCCCATCGCGACAATATTCTGTGAATCGAGGTTACAACTAATGCTCTTTGGCTTCTGGCTTGTTACTTAACAAAATTAAATGCGTTTTGTGCTTACGTTTGTGTGTATTTATCATGAAATCATTGACATCATTGTGAACTGCCTTAGTCTTAACTGGCTTCATTTAATCTTCATTTAGAAAGTAATTGCACACATTTAAGTGTCAACAGGCGCATGAGTTGTCAAATGTTCGTGTCCAATTGTAGCCTAGAAATATGTTGTGTCTTTGCAAACATCACGCCGGCGTGTAGTTTTCAATGTCAGCAGTATTTTGTTTTGTATTGTGCTGTCTATGTCTTTCAGTTTATTGCCATAAATGCCTTCATGGACGTAAGTTCTAAAATCTGTTTATCTCGTTTATAAATAATAGCCCAGAAGCGTGTGTGAAGTAAGATCAGCGATGCGTGGAAACCGACTTGAAGCGAATACCATTTTGATTGACTTGACTATGGATACACTATGCGAAGCTGAGCTATTGTTTAGATTAAATTTTTATAGATAAAGTAATGATAACTGCAGCGAAACCTTGTGTTGATTGCATGATGCCTACGTAAAGTCATCGGTTTGAATGTAAGGTTTCCGGTTACCTAGTTTGATAAGAACATCAATTTACCCTACAATTTGCCGGAGTTTTGGAGATTTCTTTAAAATAAACTCAATCGTGGATACATAGATCTTACGTATGAAGATGTTGATATATTGGGGTGGGAGATGACATTTGAAGCAATCCACGCTTTATTGGAATACCTTTTTTCCACATTCTTCTGAAGTTTCTTTAAAAGATTTTGAGTGCAACTACTCCACTTAAAATTGGAAATGCCGCTAAGGAGCTGACAACCATAGTTGAGGTTCTAAGATGTGTGAATTAGTATTTTACTTGTAATCACGTCAAGCGAAAGGCAGTGGTTAGGCCGCCAAACTAAAATTGACGAATGGAAACGGTTCTTTTTACGAGTATATTGTCGGATTGGGAGAAATTTAATACTCGGCACAATCAAGGTCAATGTCAAGATCGATAACGAACTCACCGATACCTCCAGTGTCAAAAAAGATTTTCGACAAGGCTACGCCTTGTTAGGTGATCTTCCTTTCTTCTATCATTGAGAAGGTCGTATCTCACAGAAAAATACCACACAGGCACAATTTTCCAAAAGTCTATTCAACTGCTGGCTTACGTTGGCGACATTGACATGATTGGACGAACACAGTGATCAGTTAATAAGGCATTTGCTGTTTGGTTTGAGGCGGAAGTGGCTGAAATGGGTCTGGCGACAAATGAGGGAAAAATAAAATTTATCACACACAACATCGACGTCTTGGACAGAGAGCCACACTAGGGAGCAAAAACTTCGAGGTAGTCAAGGAGTTTGCCTACCTCGGCTCCGTGGTAAAGGGGGACAACAACATCAGTACCGAAATCAAACGCAGAATCACTCTTTCCAATCGTTGTTTCCTTGGGCTCATGAGGCAATTGATTAATGGAGCCCTCCCGACTGACTTAGATGGTTTTGTATAAAAGCCTGATCATCCACGTCTTGCTTTCTGGCGCGGAAACTTCTATCTTACTATCAGCGGATAATGCCCTTAGAGTAATAATAATAATTGTTGGCGCGACTGTCCACAGGGGGACCAGGGCATAGCTTGCTCTTCAATTATTCATGTTGTGCACGCTACTGTTCTCTCACGAATATAAGGGACTTACAGTTTCTTGCCGACTTCGAAAGGCGAAGTTTGAGAAGCTTTCTTAAACAATTATTAATCATTGAGTGAAAAATTCGAGGTGTTGAGCCGAGAATCGAACCTAGACCCATCGGCGTGTGAGCGTCGCATTCTACCCACTACGCCATGAAGCCCTTAGACCATTCGAGAGAAAAGTTTTATGTGCAATTTTTGATCCTGTTTGCGTTGATGGCATCTGCAAGAGAAGATTCAACGACAAACTCTGTGGGCTATATGGTGGCATGTGCCTGGTCAAGCGTCTATGGCAGCAGCGCTTGAGGTGGCTTGGCCATGTAGAGCGCATTAGGCCCACTGCTCTTGTCCGAAGTTTTCGAATCTGAGTGAGGACAACGCAACAGGGGACGAATTAAATTGGCGCACACTAGTATAAAACCGTGCTGACCCGGAAAGGCACGTAGGTTGAGGACAACTGCCAATCTAAAAAGAAGAGGAAAATATGTATCGAAAGAAAAATTGTTCTCCTTGCAACGACTGGGTGAGAGTCACTTTTGCAAGATACTCTACTTTTTAAACTCTTAGATTGAACAAACAAGGCACACTAGTGTTCATCCTGGGATTTTTCTTCTTCGCATACTCTTTAATTTTTTATGAATTATTGGGCACTTCGCGTTTAAATAATCTCGATGATTACACGCTTGATGCACAGAGTAATATTCATTCGCACAGGAAAATTGTTGAATATATTGCCTGTTTCAAAATGTGAAACCAATTAATACACCATTAGCCACACCGATCGCTGCTGACTTAAGATGTCACTCGACTTGACTAAGCTTCCCCTAGACACGATAACAATATTTTTCCAAGTCATCCTATTGCATTAAGTGGAACAGCTTAGGGGCTAAGAAGTTCTATAATTTTTTCGTTGCACAATATAATTCAGCTAGAAAAAAGCGTTGCTCACAAAAAGTCAGACCGGAGTGTGCTATGGGCAAAGCCAGGGGACAAGCAGTTCATTACATCCTATTACAAAAGGTTTATTTCCTTCGCGAAGATACTTACATTTCCGGGTGCTGTTAGAACGCATTCAGAAAATACAATTCTGCGCCGACACAATAAACAAGAGCAAACAGAAAAACATTTTCAACGCAAACACCGCTTTGGCACCTCTGAAAATTAAATACTTGCACCAAGACAATTATCGCAGCAAAGGAAGCGACTGCACATTCATTAAATAAAGGATCGAATTTTAATTTCCTTGCAAGGTTCTATCCAGCAGCAAGTGCGTGCAGAGTGAATTGAGCAATAACGTACGACCTGTACGTGCCCCTGTTTACTGTCACGGCATCCGCTCTGTTTGTTTTGAAATCACAACTCGTGCTCTTAGGCCCGATGGCACAGCATGGTTTAGAGAAACTTCTAAATGTGATACACAGAGATTTGTGGGGATACAGCAATATTTACTCGTCGTAGAGAGACATGATGTCTCTTTGGCAATATTGAATCTGTTTGATGCTACTTCCACTCACTTGGGCAGTGAGCCAGTGTAATTGAATCCCTTACCTGTGCTTAGAAAATTGTAATGAAATTCCGGGTATTTTTGTTTCCAGTGGGATGGGTATCAATTTGAGTGAGAGGTAGTAATGTATGATTTGGAAGCTCAACCTCATTACGACGTTAACTTTAAAAAGTAAAACTATTCTTACTTTAAGACAATGTCGATAGAGCCATATATGTTCAATGACCTTAAAAGCAATGTGTCTAGTGTTTAAATGTAAGTGAAAATTGCGTTTGTCGAAGTTGAGCATAAGTGCGACGTAATCGATCGGCAACGCAATTGTCCACTCTGTGGGCAATTAAGTTAACAGAAGGATTTTATCAGCCGAACTACATTGCAGATAGTCTCCTCATTGATGAACAGTTCGAGAGGAAGTAACCGATGGGTAACTGTCGGTCAGGGTGGGGCCGAATTGCTATAGCGTTATACCTTTCTCAAATCATCCTTTTAAAATTTTTCAGACGATTAATATTTCTTTCTTCACCAAGGGTAGGTAGCCTCAATGTGAGAAGGATGGGATCAACAACGGTATTGTACAGGCATGGACTGGTTTTCCTTGACCCATCGCAGAATACTTTTTTGGCTTCCTGTAGAACGTGTTATCTGTCCGAAGCATAAATAAGAATGTAAAAAATGTATCAATGTATGTATGTATGTATCAAGACGAACTCTTAATTTAAATATATTTGTATAACTTCTTCAGGATAGACACCCGTGACAGGAAACTTGAGCAGTCATTCATATTCAAGTACAGGCTGGAACCGGGGGCAATCCGTACAAATTAATTCATTATTTAAGCCAAAAAACGGTTCCAAGACCTCTAGTTTTGAGTTTTTATAATTCACCCTGCACATGTGTCGACTATATTCAACAGAAATCGCCCCCATATATCATGCAAAAGTTCGTCCATCTGTGTGAAAGAGAAATCATAGAAGGAGGCATCAGTTATACAGTCCCGCATACGTACACATGCTTGCCGCATGTTTTCGATATTTCTTGTGAAAAGAAAAAACGGGTTAGGGTATTCTCAGCACGTCTTCAAAGTTCTACTGACTGGCAAATAATTTCTGAATAAATTCAATTCGATTTGCTATGTCGACGAAGAATACTGAAGAAAGCTAAAAGTTGTCGCTCTGAATTTTTCACGGCAATATGTTTGGGATGAATTTAGGGTGATGTTTTTCCATTTATTCCTGACGATGATATTTTCTTTCCGGTAGACGGGCATGTTTGAATAAAAAATGACGATCTTTAATGTATTGGCATATTTGAAATTTGTACAGTGATACAATTTTGTGCAATGTTTTTTTTTGTGGTAAATATTTATTTTGTGTGTACGACAATCATATCGAGGAATGTGGAAGGAAAATGTCTGTTTTTAGATTTGCTTCAGTTTTCGCAGAATTTTCTAAAAGATTTTTTAGCAGTAGTTGTGTAGTTTTTCTTTTATTTTGGGTTTATACAATATTATCAAAGGGGCCTAAGAAGTGAGTGCCTCGAGCTATGTAATAAGTTATTTCTTTCTTGATGTTTTAAATTCAACAAAGTTGTTGATCTATTCAGAGTAACAGTTTATGAGAAGAGGAAGAAAAATTTGGAAGGGTATTTTTCTAGTGAAATAGGGTCTTTATCAGGGATAACTGAACCCGAAAAATCTGAGAACATGGCATAATTCATACGAGATTCCTTAAATCTTGTGTTAGTGTCTAGTGCAAATTGAGAGTTAATTTAAATAAATCGAGAATAGAATAAATCTCAATTGTTATAAAAATAATAAGTATGAGACGGAGGTAGAAATAAGTAGTGATATTTTTTTATAAGCAAATCACATCCCTTTGGCGTTATAGCGCAAAGACTTTGAAGCAATCTACAGAGCACGTCTATTTAAATCTATCATCGGCGTACCAGAGACAGAAATACAGGGCATAATTCAAAAAAAAGAATTATTCCTGGCCTTATCTAAAAACCTTCCGAAGACTGATATATTCTGTGTGCATAAGCAATAACAGCTTAAGTCGACTTAAGAGTAGATATGTTGTTGTTTGTTTCGTCGTTATCTACAGGCTTTGTTTTACAAGAGAAAAAATCCTGGCCTTGTATTTTCAGCCTTGATAGAAATAGACAAAATGCAAAAGCTTCGCTTAAGACGCTTTCATAACATTCGTACATACACATACTTGCATAACATTAAATTTTGATAAGCTTTTTCGGAGAGCTTAAACGGTTTTAGTTTGGAACCACAACAAAAACTTGTTGTTTTTTAAAAAATAATGTGGTAAATTAGGTTAATATTTTTTTAAGGAATTGTGAATCCCATTTAAAAAGCCTCTTAAAATTCCTAGCAACACGACAGTAGTGGATCCGTGCAACTGCGCGTAGTCAAAAAGTGCGTCGAATTCTTCAATATTGAAAGTTTTCTTTTGTTTTTAAATTCCTTAATCTTTTGCACCATAATAATTCTTTTAAATACTAGACAAAAATACTTAAACTAGTTTACTTATCTAATCTTTGGTCCTAATTGTAACTTACTGACTTTTCAAAAGTACTCTAAGCCAACCTAGGATTATTTTTCAATTCTGCCTTTCGGCCTATTTTATTTTTCGATTTGTTTTAAATTGTCTTTCTTTTTAAATTCTCCTTATTTCAGTTTTAGTTTGTACCAAGAAAGCTTGGACATTAATGTTCTCAATTTTACTTAGCACTAAGACTAAAACTTATGATAAGACTACTTAACTTAACTTACGTCTAAACGTAAGTACTTAACTATTTACATTTCCAAAAGAAAAGAGGTCACAAGTCATTGCGTTACATGCAAAGCCTGGGCAAACCAGAGATTTAAGCTGACGTTGGAGTTTCAAAATTCAGTATTTCAAGGATTATTGCTCAACACAAGATCACTTAATCAATTGAATCCAATCGGAAGGGTAAATGCGGACGGAAACGTAAAATAACAAAACATAAGGTTTATATAAGAAATAGTATAATCAACGCTTCCAAGACAATTTTCGACTTGCAAAGGGAGTGGACAACAGCTGGCGTTCAGGTAAGAGGGGCGTTCAATGTAGTCTCGGTATCGATATGAAGGAAAATGAGAATTCAATTTAAATTGTTTTTATTTTTCAATATAATCTCCCTGCATTTGTTATATTTTGATGTTAGTGGAGATTATATTGACTGATTATATCAAGTTGCCAACTTGAGTTCTTCATCATCATTTTTTCCACGAAGACATTCTTTCAAATCCGAAAACAGGAAATAATCACAAGGGCCAAGGTCTGGACTATAGGGTGGATGTTGGATTTCTTTGAAACCACAATCTCGCGCAGCTGCCTTGGAAACTCGCGCCGTGTGAACAGGAGCGTTGTCATGAAGAAGCAACAAACCCGCTGCGAGTTTACCCCGTCTTTTCTTTTTAATTTCCTCCCGCAAATTATACAAAGTGGAAGCGTAGGATGTGGCGTTGATGGTTTCACTTTTTTTTTGCACTCAATGAGCAAGGTTCCCTTTGAGTCCCAAAAAACTTTGGCCATGAGCTTCCCAGCCGACGGAGTGACTTTGAACTTCTTCGGGGGGTTTGTTTCTTTTTTATGCCACTGCATGGACTCTTATTTGCTTTCAGTGTCATAGTGGCAAGCCCATGTTTCGTTCCCAGTAACAGTTCGATCTACAACCCCGTCCGCTTTCTCACTACACCTCTCCAAAAGCTCTCGACAGCATGCGGTTCTGACTTTTTTCTAAGGGGCTGTGAGCATTCGTGGCACCCAACTTGCACTGACCTTTGAAAGGCTAAGATGGTCATGAAGAATAGTGTGAATGGTACCAGTTGAAAGCTTGGTGATCTCTGTCATCATTTTCACCTTTATTCGGGTGTCCTCAAAACCAAGTTTTTCGACTTCTTTGATGCTTTCTCCCGCACAAGCGTTTATATGAAATTTTACATGAATGCACTAAAATAATATTAATATGGTACTTGATCAATTTATATATATAACCACAGTTTCACCCCGATACCGAGAATAAATTAAACGCTCCTCGTAGATATGTCTACAGCCTGTAGGCGTCTTCTGGATGTTGATCGAATAGGAAGAACGCCTTATTGGGTGAAGCAATAGCTCGAGCAATGTGCTTTCGTAACAACTTAATAATAAAATTATCTATCCTTATGAGAACCTCGTTGGGGTAGAACTGTACTGAAATTCTGGTATTCGATATGAACGAAGACAGGCCCGTAGGAACCGCCACTTTCTGGGAAGGGCTTACGTTGAACCACACAGGACAACCATACACCATTTTTTTTTATTGCAAATTTGTAGCTAGCTAGCTAGCTTAACAAATTCTTATCCTACATCTATCTTACTGACCCTATGCGGATGCTCCAAGTTAATATAAACATAGTAGATATTACTGCCTTTCGGCATCTTGTTTTTCTTTTTTTTTAATCTTAATCTAAACTCAAATTAAAACTGTTAAAAACGTAGCTGCATTTCGTTTTTTTTTCTTACATACTAATACTTAATATGCTATACATTAATTTTGTCCGCCGTAAGGACGCGTGCACCAGGGCGAATCAGTTATTTATATGCCTAACATATATAGTCTTTACGCCGTGGTGCACCTTTTTTTGTATTATATATATAAAACCTAAAACTAAACGTAACTTAAAAACTAACTACTTAAAACTAAAGCTAAGAACCTGACTACAGACTGCCCAGCTGGCAATATCCGTCCACATAAAATAACTCATAAAGACAAGTTAACGGCGGCAGGGGTCGACCTTAACACAGCCACCAGTACAGGTGACGTTCTTTCCCAGACTCCCTCCTGTCTCGGGAGGCGATCGCTCTACTGAACCGAAGCAGATCTTCGCGGCTGCGAGCGACGTTCGGTGCATAAAGGAGTCGCCGGTCCACTGTTCGGCGTGCGACATGGAAGATTGTAGGGCATCCCTCCCTGTCCTGAACTAGATCCATCATATCTAAATAAAGGAATGCCTCTGGTGGAAAAAAGCCATTCTGCCGTACTTTCTCGAAATACAAAATGTTGGGGTAGTAAGCCCCGAAGATCAGGCTGTTGGTAGAAGTCAACGACTGTGCAACGTGCCGTCGAATCAATTTTATTGTTAAATTATCAATCCTTATCAGGTTTGCCTCGTTGTAGAAAGTCTCTTTGGGATAAAATATTTTGTACTCAGATTCGGGAGTTCGATGCAACCTGCCTCTCCAATAGCCTCATCTTTTTCATCTGGAAAGGACTCACGTTGAACCACACAGGACAAGCGTACGCTATCATCGGCCGGATGAGTGCCATATAGCCTATTCCCTTTACCATGGAATCAAGTTGGCTGCTGTAAAACAGCCTTCTTGCCACAGCAAAGGCTTTCTTGGCTTTCGTCAGAGCAGCATCTACATGTTTGTCAAAGTATAGATACTGGTCCAACCAAACGCCTCACCAAGCCTTTCACAGCTAACGGTTCTCGCCGTTTGTCAACAATGCGGAATTTACGCCAGTTTAACTTCGTGACCCTTGAGGCCCGGGACGGCGGGGTCCTGAAAAGGATAGTCTCGCACTTATTGAAATTAATTTTTAGTTTCCAGCTATCATAATATTGCTGACTCTTTTCGAAGTCATGTTGGAGCAGGTTGTTAATAACTTCGACCTTTGGCGCTGATCTGTATGCTACCAAATCATCGGCGAACACTATTATGTGCGACATGGAGTACAAAAGATCGCTAGTAAATATAGCGAACAAGATTGGCGAACCAACTGCTCCCTGTTGCAGACCGTTTTTAATGTCGAAAACCATGGTAGACGTCACGTAGCCATTTTTCACAACGAACTTCCTACCTGTTATCATGTCATAGATCATGTATAGCAATGATATACTTATGACAGATATGGCGTCTGACCAGCTTTAGAAAAAATGCCTTCTAACCAAACGGTGTCGAACGCCTTTTCCAAGTCGATCCGACATGCACCCGTACATTGGCTCTTGGACTTGTTCCATTGTATGTCGGAAACCAACTTTGACGCGGCATGTATGGTATCATATAAGCCGAACTGGTTGTCCGGTATTATTTTATTGTCCTCAACCCATTTTTTCAGAGCTATAACAATTTTTTCGAAGACCTTGCTAATGCAAGGAAGAGGACTGATCGACCGGAGATTTGTTGGGATGGACCTATCTTTGTCCCAATTATGGATCGGCTGCACCACAGCTGTCTTCCAATGCGACGGATAAAATGCATTACTCAGCGCATTGTTGAACAGTGTCGCGTAAATCTCCACCGTTTCTAAGGGTTTCTAGGCACAATATTAGGTATACCATCGACCCCTGTTGATTTCTTCTTCTTCAGAGAGTTTAAGATGCCTTGGAGTTCTTCTTTTGAGATTTGAATGGTATTGATTCCGTCTATGGCGATGACATTATTATCCATATTCTCATCATTGAGCCTGGTGAAACCATTGTTCTAAGATCGCCACTGCCTTATCCCTTCCCGAAGGTAGAAGTGGTTAAACTGGGCTCTGTTCTCCAGATCATGGTCTAGCCTACGGGACTCGTTAACCGTATACACTTTCTGAAAAACAGCTCCCAGTGTCGTAACCTTCTCCTGAGGATCTTCAACTACCAAGAAGTTATCATCAAGCACTGCTCTATCCGGATTGATGCCCACAGATGTCAGTACAATACCATCTTTCGACTGACAAACCATACACCATGATTGGCCGAGTAAGGGCCTTATAGCAGATTACCTTTACTCTGGTGTCAAGTTGACTGCTGTAAGACAGTCCTGTTTAGGATTGTACTCTCAATGTTTGTTTTGTTGTCGTTGTTAATAATTATTCAATTATGTAGATTCAATAATCAAGACGAAGGTTGCCTTTTGTATTTCGGGATTGAGAAATCCTAGTGTTGCAATCTGGCAACTGCAAGCTCTATCGTACAGTTTGACTTTTTTGAGGCTATACGTACTCAGAACATTTCGACATACGAGCGCTATTTGTGTTGTTTACAGTAACTTAAAAGATTCATCTCGCCCAAAAAATGGAATTAAATCATGAAAATTTTCGTGCGATTATTTTTTACAACTTTCGACGTGGATTAATTCAACAACAGTGCATTGATGAACTTAATTAAATTTTTGGCGATGAAGCTTCATCAAGTACCAGTGTTTATTGATGGTATGGTGAATTCAACCGAGGTCGTAGTGCACTCCAAGACGAATTTCGTGAAGGTCGTCTAAAATCAGTTGTTGTTCCGGAAACCATTGATGCTGTGCGCCAACTGATATTGTAAAATCGTTATGTGACCTATCGTGAGATTGAGGCAACCTTAGGCATTAGTGGGACCAGCATACATTCAATACTGCATGAGCATTTGACCGTAAAAAATAATTGTTCGCGTTGGATTCCATACAATTTGTCAATCGCTCAAAAAAAGGCTCGGGTCGATTGGTCGAAAGAAATGCTCCAAAAATACGATCGCGGTGCTTTGAAACACGTCTATGACATCGTGACAGGTGATAGACCGTGGATTTACGCGTATGAGCCCGAAAGTAAACAGCAGTCGACTGTATGGGTGTTTCAAACTGAGCAAATCCACACGAAGCACTTCCAAGCAAATGGTCGCCTGTTTTCATATCGCAACCGTACCACAAGAGCAACGCAGAACATTCAATTCTGAGTGGTACACAACCATTTGTTGTCTTCCGAAAAATAAGGAAAACCAACCGCCGAAGACGGACCACTCTTCACCACGACAATGCGAGCTCTCACACATCGCCTCAAATAACTGCATTTTTGAGCACTCAAAACATCGATTTGATGAATCATCTGCCGTATAGTCCTGACTTGGCACCGAATGACTTTTTAATTCCCGTACGTAAAAAATAAAATGAGTGGTCAATGTTTTTCGACACCTGAAGAAGCGGTTGATGCGTTTGGAATGCATGTTTTGGAGATACCTCATTCAGAGTGACAAAAGTGCGTCGACAATTGGTTCAAACGCATGGAAAAGTGTATAGATCTTAATGGAGAATATTTCGAAAAACAATAAAGCTTTTTGTGATGGTTAATATTTGGGTTTGTTCTCTAATCCCGAAAAATAAAAGGCAAACCTCGTATATACCATAAATTGTTTTGTTTCACCTACTGTATTTTCCTCAAATTATATTGTACAAAAAATATTATACATAAAGAAAAATGCTTAGTCACTGTACCTAGAATCACATGTTGCCGTCAGATTCAAACAACAAATCTCAAGGACAACATCAGGCCATCCAAGAACAGCTCATCGTCAACAACAGCATCATCATGCCATACGTCGTTGCATCATCCGCCCATCAGGAAAATTCGCCACCACGCCACCCGCTCCCGTATCGTACGATCATTCCCTTCCTTCACCATCAAAAAAAGGGGAAGCTCCCGCAAGCGCACACGCACGCATACATATGTGGGTTCCCGCAGAGAAACACAAGTGGTGAACAAGGGGGATGCTTGTAGATCGTGTTGAACGCTGGTGGATCTTGGTGGGTGTTAATAATTTCCTGATGGATGACTACTCACTTTGAAGTTTGACATGGACTATTCTTCTTCGTGTATTATATGTATATCCGTAACCAAAAATAAATACTGGTCGCTTTCTTGAATTGAATTGAATTTCATGTGTATTCTTTAGTCTCATCGAATTTCAATCTCTTTCCTTTTTTCTATTTGGTTTTACCAATACGTATTTTAAAACAAGTCCTTTTGCCGTAGCAAAGGCATTCTTAGCCCTGGTCAAAGCTGCATCTACATGGATACCACCATATAGATACTGGTCCAACCAGATGAAAGGGATAGTTGTGTGTGAATTTCGATTCCCGATTTCGCGCTGTTTACAGCTCTATCTCTGTCTTAGCAGCTACAGACGACAATTGAAGTTTAACACTCCGCACATCAAATCAAATATGTTTTAAATTGGCATTCAATCACAACGTGAGTTACAAATCGCAATTTTCCTTACCAAGTAACTCAGAATGCTTGGGCTTAGTGATGTCACTCTATGCGACGCCTGTGTTAAAGGTGAAGACACTTTCTCTGTCAGTACCCAGTCTGTGCTCGTATCAGGTGGCGGTTGTTTTGCGCTGATGTCGTGGGAACTTAAAACCTAAGTTCCATATAACAGAAGCGCCTCCTGGTCTTTCTTCGGAAGAACAAGAAATTACATTAAATGAAGGTTACTGCCTGGTAGTACAATGGATCGGTATTTGGGTCTGAGCGCTCCAGTGCAGCATATCCCAACCTCAAAAAAAAAACCTCAAAATGAGTGACGTTACAATACTGCGCTTATATTGTAATTACAAACTTAATTGGCCCTTTGTTGAAAAGAAAGAAGAAGCTCAAAGTTACTCCATCTGTCGGGAAGCACATGGCCACAGTTTTTTGGGACTCAAAGGGAATCTTGCTCATTGAGTGCAAAAAAAAGTGAAACCATCAACGCCACATCCTTCCACTTTGTATAATTTGCGGAAGGAAATTAAAAAGAAAAGACGGGGTAAACTCGCAGCGGGTGTGTTGCTTCTTCATGACAACGCTCCTGTTCACACGGCGCGAGTTTCCAAGGCTGCTGCGCGATACTGTGGTTTCGAAGAAATCCAACACAAACCCAATAGCCCAGACCTTGCTCCTAGTGATTATTTCCTATTTCCGGATTTGAAAAAATGTCTTCGTGGAAAAAAAATTTTCGGATGATGAAGAACTCAACTCGGCAATAAATGAGTATTTTGCAGAGAAAGAGGAAAGTTATTTTTTTGAGGGTTTAAAAAAGCTTATCTCAAGATGTAACAAATGCATTGATGTTAAGGAAGATTATGTTGAAAAATAAAAACAATTTAAATTGAACTCGCATTTTCTTTCATATCGATACCGAAAATATATTGAACGTATGCATGTATGTCAACTAGCAAAGCTATTAAGCCTGAGAAATAACGAGTGAACCTCTCAAACTCTTGTAGCTGAAAAAATAATAAATAAATAAGTAAAATTAATCACCCTTTTCTAGTTTTCTTTTCGAACACCAAGTAAACGGCTTACATGTAAAAGCTTTGCTCAGTCTATCGATCAGGTTATTGACCGGGAATACAGCTTTATTATAAATAGGAGACAAAATATGTTTTTTTCTTCTTTTCCGTCTATCGACCGACCAATAAAGATAAGGAACTGTGTGAGAACATCACCCGAACCTCAACTTTCCTCCTACACTCTATAAACCAAACCTTATATTTGTCTCACAATATTCAAATTATACTCTTGGACGTTTTCAATAAAGTTACACTGTACCAGTGTATTGACAATTCTCCTCTAATTAAAATTCAAACACAATCTGCAGTTCAAAAAATTCATCAAATATAATTTTCATCCTTTTTAAAGGTAAACGAAGAGAGCGGTGAAGGCGTTAATAAAATGTAGTACGAGTTAATATTACACAGATTCGAAGGCGTGACGAACTCCCTTTCACATGTTCACATATTTTTAGCAATCAATAAACAACAGATGAAATGATTGCCGTTTCAACTGAATCAGTTAAGAGCGGAGTTCCCCGAAGCAGAATTGTGCTGTGGGAGTAATTGAATTGATTTCGAAAAATGAGGCTTGATTTAAGAATTAAATAAAAGTCTCATAAGCGAATTGAGAAATTATGAAATACAAAAAATATTGTTCAGATGTGATTATAAAATGATTCTTTTCCTGAAAGGGAAATGTATTTTGAAGATTTGTTGGGTGTTGGGTGAGTTATAAAGCTGCCCAGATAAAGATTCCTTATCAATATTTCTATGTACATAGGAGTCTGTGGAACTTAAAGACTTAAGCACATCGAAATGAGTTTAATTAAAACAAGCCTTGAATTATAGAAATGAGTTTTGTTATGACAAGAGCTTAAGGACTGAATATCAATTTGCCAAAAACTTAAAACGTGTCTATTTAGACAGTCAAATAATTCTACTGGCGGGTAGGGTCTAAGTAAATAGCCTCTGAAACTGTGACCGAAAACTGGAAAAATATCGATTGCATGGCAATCGGTCTCGAATAAACACGGGTATTAATTACGAAATTTGTTTACACTTAATTGATTATCTTGCCGGCGAAGGTGTGGTTTGGAACGTTATCATTATTGAAGAGCATTCATTCGGCATAAAATAATTTTGTTCCGCATTTGCTCTGAAACAGAAAGTCAATGTTGATACGTATTGACAATGGCGGCGATAAACTTTTCGGTCGGTACGTAGGTAATTCTTGTTTTCCTTGAAGGACGTTTGTCAGATGAAATCCATTTTCTTGACTGTTCACCACCAGTAGGCATACATCACTTTTACCATTCTGGGTGGAATCGGAAGATTAGTTCGGTCTCTTGAGATGTGTACTTTTAACCTTCTGCATTTGCAATCAGTGATGGGTTCTTGACACTTGACACTCATCACAACCAGACGTGTGTACACGACAAAGTGGTTAAATCAGTTTATGCAAGTAACCATTGAAGGAACAAGTAAAGAAATAGAGTCTTAGTCCTTATCCGACCATGTTTGTCCATGTGCAAATTAAGAACGTATAAGAAAATCGTTTAGCAGGTGTTTGAAAAGTCATTAGATCTGTACTTTGAGAGCCAAGCTTTAGGTGATGAGTGGGAAAAATTGTTGACAGCAGATAACACGGCTACTATCTGAGCTGACTGATACTTTCCTCTACAAAGCAAGAAGACAATTTATGGAACGATTCCATTTGTTTAATCGTTCCACAGATTGTCGTTTTGCTTTGTAGAGGAAAGTAAAGTAAAGAAGTAAAGAATTTGAAAACTGGTAGTTTCAAAGATGTATTACTCACCCAAATTTCGGTCCTGTTTGCGTTGATGACATCTGGAGGAGAAGATTTAACGACGAACTCTATGGGCTGTACAGCGACATGCGCCTGGTTAAGCGTCTACGGATACAACGCTTAAGATGGCTAGGCCATGTAGAGCGAATGGACACCTGGTCCGAAAATTCTTCGAATCTGAGCCTAGGCCTAGCATCAGCGGAAAGCCTAGGCTAAGCTGGCGTACACAAGTGGAGAAGGACCTTAACCAACTTGGAGTGCGCAACTTGAGGCAGCTGGTGAAAGATAGTGCTGAAGTGAAGTGAATAAGAAGATTATTGGCTCAACCAAAACTTTGTTTATTCAGTCGTATTATATTCTAGCCCATAGTTAAGTTAGTATGTTGTTTGTGTATCTGGATGAAGCGAAGGGCAAAACCTATTCGGCCTTTTAAATCAGCTTAAAATAGGAATCCGATGCTTTCCACTTGACTTTCTCTGTCGACTACAGTTCCCTTTTAGTAACCCGATTGCTATCTCTCCTTGTCTCAGAACTAGTCGTGTTCTTGAAGTATGAAAAGAAATATAAACAGTAACCATAAATAGTTCAAAGCACAACAACGTCTTGACTGACTGGTTATCCTTTGGACAAAAGCAAACATCTTAGAAAATTATGCCTACCTCTTATGTCGATGTAAAACATACAAAAACATCACATAACTCTAATCGTGGTATATTTCAGTCCCCTAATTTTGTCGCCTGTCAATAATTAAGCTCGCTGTTCTTCAATTTTTTTATATTTCATACTTCAATAGTTGCGGTCGTGGGAATTCGTACCTGGACTATCTTTTCAACTTAGTGTGTTCGCCTGCATTTTATTCATTTGAAGGCAAACCAAGAAAGATTCGGCAATGTTTCTATAAGAATCGCCAAGTGAATGCTTTCGATTCACGTAAGTCGGCATATGACTATTGTTTGAAAAGAAAAGCGATATTTCGATTAACTTCCTTTGCAAAAAGTGCGATGACGGATTCGTTGCGTATAAAAATGATTGAAATTAATGAACCGATTGGCGTGACTGATTTTATATTGATTTCCAATTACAGTTAACAACTCAAAGAAGATGAAAAGGGTCATCATAGGGTGGGATTCCTCCCAACTCTCATTATCTGAATTAAGTAGAGAACGGTTTGCCTTGGTTGTGTAACTTAATAGGTCCAAGGACAATGGGACAGTTGGGATGAAGTTAAAAATACATTATTCAAAAATAAAATTAGATGTCGTTAATGATGGCAACGGGCGTCCGTTTTCAGATCTTTTGCTTTCTGAGGTTAATTGTTGTTGATTGCATCCGTCGTAGCTTGAGTTTGAAAGGTTTCTAGCGTTCAAATTAAGAAAAGAATCAAATTAGGGCCTGTCTAAAGAAGAAACCCAAGGGCAGAAGCACATGTCCATATCCACGATGCTGTATAAAGACTAAGTAAGTTGGCACTTAACTACCTACATGTAGGATCATAGCACTCCATAGTTTTTCGCACATGAACAGTGACAAGAAAATTTACTAGAATCGAGGTTGAAGGACGGTTAAGTGCACAGGGGAGTATAAAAGACAGCCTAGTACCCGTGTATTTCTAAGGATTGCTTAGGACAGGCTAAGAGTTGGTTTCTTTCGTTTTTATAGCTTCTGTAGAAAATACATGAGGTCCCGTCTAGTTTATTGACCCAGTCGCCGATCCAAAAATCTGTTTAAAGTTCTGAATCATCAAAAATTGCGTCAGTCGATTTTATATTTATTAATTTTATTACAACCATAAACAATCTGAAGGCCAATTGTGTGTGTGCGCATTTTATTAGACAGCTTGAACGATCAATGCCGTCATCAGTGGAATGTCAGTAATTCAGAACAGTCGAAAATTCTGAATTGGTGGGCCCGGCGGTATGGCATGGAACCACATTTGATTGGATGTAATCTTTGAGCCTCATTCCTTTCTCAACACGTTAGTATGGTGTTCATCATGTCGACACAGGGTGATGAAAATAAGTCTGTCCAGAAACTAGTAATATGGATAGCGAAGTCCACAGTCCGCAAGGGGACCAAAGCCTAGGTTCTTCAGCGTCTATTCGTGTTGTGAGTGCTGCTGTAGAAGGCACCGACTCCAACCGACGAATGCAAGAGCCTTTTTCGTAGACAGTTATCACTCTTTGAGTGTTGTCAGCAGCTCGAATTGAGGGGTTCAATCCGGGATTGGAACCTAGGACCTTCGGCGTGTGTTTGTCGCACTCAATACAATACCGCCACGGCGGACATACTTCGGAAGGATACTATCAATTTTAGAATTTGAATTATTTAATAAAAATGATTGGAACATTTCGTCAAATAAATACAATTAGTTAGTCATTCACAAAACGTGCTCAGAAGAGGCACTTGTTATTCTATTCATTTATTCTGCTCATTTACTGAATTACACGCAATCGCCAGAAATGGCAGGTCTATAATCATCAAAATGGATTGCCGTGCATTTAAGTGCACCACCCTGTGTCATTATCGATCGAAGTAATCGATCGTTCTCATTGTTTATTCAGTGTCAATCTTTGCACTTATCAGAACAAAAGCATGCTCTTCCGAAACGTGAGAGAAATTAATTCATAAGCACTATTAACTGGCGGGTGATAACTGCCTCACAAAAGAGGGTTAAATTCGACTGTATCCGGTTATTGATTGTCAATTTTCTGGTCGATTGCTAATAAATATCCATCTCTTCCGGTCTCTTCATATTGCTTATGCATACAAACAATGTGCAGTGAATTCTTTGAGTGATTGACGAGTTTTAAAATTTGTTTCCAAAATTTCTTGAAGTGAATGTGAAAATTTGTGAGAATTTTTATCGGATTGCTTGTTGACAGATAAGTTATAGAGTCTCATTTTGGTGTAAACATGCTATTAAGTGTCATTATTTGGTCTTTGATAACTGTTTGCTGATTTCCTCATTTATAGCATCAATAAATTTCCGAAAACTTTGATTGCGTGTTGAATTCAGTCATTTTTAAGATCGGTTCATGTGAAAACAAGTTGTTTAAATCTGATCGGTTAAGTTAAATGAAATTTTATTTATATCAATGGCCGTGAATGCGCTTTAAAACTCTTCAACATAGAGGTGAGACTTTGTATCAAATTTATATTATTTCACATTCGTTGGCACGCATTATGTGCGCTGTTCTAAATATGCAAAATTTTTCTAGGACGGGGAAACAGAATCTGTGCCGTCTATACAATTGCAATCATTGCTTCAATTATTTGCGTTCATAAGCTTCGGCGGTTTACGACTGTACAATCCGCGCCATTATACAACATATAAAAAAGAACTTTGTTTTTGCTGGCAGACCGTAAAAAAGGCTGCACTCATCTCTGTGTACTCGCGCATCCAATATTTGCTTACCTTTGTGGTGTAATTCAGTGTATACATAAATGTTTACAAAAGTTAATTAATCTCGCACGGAAGTGAAGCTTTATTCAATATCATTTATTTGCGGTCATGTATGCTTTTGCCGGGGATAGGGTGAAAACAGATTCCGAAAAGAACGTCTGTAATTTGCTTGTTTTTGGGAAATTCATGGTTTTCCTTTGATTTGAAAAAAAAAGACAACAACACAACTCAGTCTAAACTGTACGCAGCATCAGCCTTAACAGAAACTGCGTCCAAGAAATCTTGCGCGGCTGTTCTGCGGCGCTAGCGCGCACATTGGCAGCATCGGAAATGAGTTTTCAGTTGGCTTCTTAGTCTCGGCGAAAATGAACCCAATCGCTTCTCGCAGCATCGATTTCATAAGCTTCGAGGACTTGTTTGTGAATAACTAATTCGAAGCGCCAGTGTTGTCGTCGGGCCGGTAAAGCGAAGAGCTGCCCACTGACGAACTTTTGCGTGGTAATTAAATTTGAATTTGAGTGTCTCTGTAAATTTGCCAATGTCACATTAATTACTCACCTCCATTTTTGATTACCAATACGTGTTGATTTCATTAAGTAGTGCTACTAATTGAACGTTAGGCTTGGGTGTACGCATTGGGGGTGTGAGAGTGTTTATTCACCAGCGTGATAGATAGTTGTAGTGGGTAAATAATTCCCGTCAACATTTTACAAGGGGGCGCAACAGCACATCGGTGGAAGAACTACAATGATCTGGTGTGTTTAGGGTAAGTGCGTTGAATTTGTTTATGTTCATCAGACCGGCTATGTGGGTGGCTGCTGTGAGTTTTGAACGCTTACAACACTTCGACCTATTCCATTGAGGAGTGATGTTTGAAATGTGTGGATATATTTCCGTGTGTGCAAAGTTCCGTTTACACTAAAATTTAATGAATTCGCTAATTGATTTAATTCAACTGCATACAACCACTGTTTGTTCGCAGAAAAATATGAAATTGCGTATTTTGAATGGACAAATTCAATTAAACTAGTTACGAAAGTGTGTGCATACGGTTCAGTCGTTCTCCTATTTTTGATTTTGAGTTTTCTGTGTAATCTGACTGTCAATCTCTGCAAGTGTTGATGTTGAAAGCTTCTCTGTGAATGACCGGTCCAGAGGGGTTTGTTTGCATTTGGCATGGGTGTGAAAACAAAAGCGCATTCCAAAGTGTTCTGTTCACTTAATTTGGATTAGCTGACGTACAAGTAAACAAATAGATACTGATGGGCAAACGTGTGAATTCCAAATACATGTTCAGATACCTAATGGATGGGATAAGGTATGCAGTGCTTAAGCGTTGTAAGTAAATTTCCTTCGTGAAAGTTGAATCTGCGGGGGTTATTCCCCCTTAAGCAAAAACAAATATGTTGCATCAAAAGAATCGACTGTCCTTGGACAAATTGAACTAATGGAAACTAATGACTGCCAGGATACCCAATTTATAACCAGACACATATATTCGAGTCTATGGCATCTTTTATCTAGGTGCCCCAACGCTTGATAGTCCCCACCATTTTACTAATTGAATTTGAGTATGTTCACCCACTGAAATATTCACCTTTACCGATGTTAACAGAAAGGAAAACTCGAACTTTAACAAAAGGGTCATCTTTTTATAAAGTTAAAGCGGGCGTACCACAAACAAAACCACATTTTAGTACACGTATTTAAAGGGTTCTTCTTTCATAAGCAGATTCCCCATCATCACAAAGGAAACCATTTAAATGATGAACGAGCATTCCCGAGAATTTGAATACGCTTCCGCTCAACGTTCATAGTGCCGGGTATACGCCCACGTGACCACGAAATTTGATAAGCGAACAATTGAAGCCGCCAGGTGTGTCAACACCACCCCGATCAATTACAAAAGCACCTTTAACCCCCATGAATATTTTCAGTTGGCCGGAGCCGTCGAAGAAGCGACTGCGACTTCCAACAACATCTATTTGTATTCGACATACAGAGTATATTTTCAAGAAGGGAAGTTTGAAAAGAATCCCAAGCTTATCTCGTCGGTTATGCCCTTAAATGGAAACATTGTTGATGCAATGTTTTGTTTTTCATGGTGACGCCTTTCAACAAATTGTTTTAGGCAGAAGCAGCAGATTCTGAGAAACTCAAGTTCCGGAGATTGATTTGATTTTCAAAACACAACGAGTTGGAAGCATAAACACACATTATCACTTAAAACAAAGTTGCCATGTCAAGTTTAACTTGTTTTTTAATTATAACGCATGAAAAATGTTATGGATGTTAAAATACTTGCGATTTAAATTAAAGAAAAATAAAAATCTCTGGTTGTCTACGGACAACAGGTGATGAGATATTCCAATAAGTGAAAAGTCAAACAAAAGAGAAACAATGTGCGCTTGAAATTGTTTTAGGCACTTTGACGGGTGTATAGGGGAGATTAGAGTCATGCGTTGCTACTTGTAATTTGTGCTTATTAAATAATGTAAATGAATTTGGAATGAGATGCCTTATCGTACAGGGAGATTATGACAACATTTATATATGGCGTAGCGGTTCACGAGGGGACTAAGGCGTAGCTCCTTCAGCAAGTGCACGTGTTGTGTGTGCTTTTGTTTTCTCACGATTATAAGGGATATACAGTTTTTTTTTAGCGAATGCGAACGTTGAAATTTGGGAGCTTTTTGATAAACAGTATATTGATTGTTGACGGTAGATCGAAAAGGGTGATGCCGTGAAAAAAGCGTGGAATTCTGCCTGTTAGTCGAACCTGAATGCCGCACTATGTCAATACGACAGTACGAAAATTTTTTTCTCAAAACCAATATTCTGATTTTGTAGTTAGTCTTTTTCTTCTTCTTGTGGAGCTACAGTTCGGGGTGGATCTGGGCCTCAACCAGCCAGCACGATATTTCGCCAGCTGCCTCCAGTTGCGCACTCCAAGTTGGTTGAGGTCCTTCTCCACTTGTGTGCGTCATTTTAGCCTAAGCCGTCCTCTGTTATGTGGTCGCAATGGCTCATATTTGAAGACTTTTCGTGTGGAGCATTGGTGTCCATACGCTCTACATGGCCTAGCCATCTTAAGCGTTGTATCTGAAGACGCTTGACCAGGGCATATAGCTGTACAGCCCATAGAGATCGTCGTAAAATCTTCTCCTCTAGATGCAATCAAACAGGACAGGCAAATAGGACCACAAATCGCATGATAAACTTTTCTCTCTTTCTATCTTTCCCTCGACTAAGGGTTCGTCATCCGCTTTAGTAACGTCTAGGTTTCCGCGCCATAGAGTAGGACTGGGATGATCAATCTGTTATATAAAGCGAGCTTAGTCCGTCAAGAGAGTGCTTTATTACTCAATTGCCTCTTGAACCCAAAGAAATAGCGACAAGAGTGATTTTGCGTTTAATTTCGGTTCTGATGTTGTTGTCAATGTTTACCGCGAAGCCGAGGTAGACGAAGTCCTTGACTACCTCGAAGTTTCTGCTGCCCAATGTAGGCGCCTCTTTTGAACAAAAGACAACACTTAAAGAGTAAAAACTGTCGAAGAAAAAGCTTATCAAACTTCATCGTTTGGAGTCGGCAAAAACCTGTAGGTCTCTTCTATTCGTGAAAGAACTGTAGCGCGCACATGACGAGTAGTTTTTGAGCAAGTTAAGGCTATTTCCCTGTAGACTGTTGCGCCATACAATTATTATTATTAATGGGGTGCTCTATCCGAGACGTCGTTGTTGTGTGTCCTTTATGGATGACAGCATGTGCTTAGGTTTGTCCTCATTAACCACCAGGTTTTCGGTTCAATGTCAGCAAACGCCTCATTGACGGTTCGCTGTGTTCGTCCAATCACGTCAATGTCATCAGCGTAGGCTAGCACTTGAACTGACATTTGGAAGATCGTGCCCCTAGTGTTGACTTGTGAGTAACGCACGATCTTCTCGAGAACGATGTTGAAGAAGTCACATTACAGTGCGTCGCCTTGTCTAAGATCTCTTTTGACATTGATAGTCTCGGTGAGTTCGTTACCGACCTTTAGGGAGCAACGAGAGTTCCCCATCGTCATACTACACAATTTGACGAGTTTGGTAGGAATGCCAAAACTAGACATAGCTCTCGCGACCCTAAAATCGAAGAAAAGATGGTGAGTGTCGATTTGCAATTTTCCAGGATCTCCCGTAAAAAAAGATCTGGTCTATCGTGGATTTCCCTGGTCTGAAACCATACTGATAGGGACCTATCAGGTTATGAACAAACGGTTTCAGAAGCTCACAGAATACGGCAGGAGAGGAGGCGGAGAGGATCTTGTATGCAATGTTATGAAGGCTGATCCCTCGATAATTAGCGCAGTCAAATGGGTCTTCCTTCTTGTGGACCGCGTAAACGACGCTGAGATTCTACTCATCGGGCATTCTTTTCTCCGACCATATCTTACAGATGAGCAGGTGCATGCGCCCAGCCAGGTCATCTCCAGCTGCTTCAAATAGTCCGTCCGCTCCAGCAGCTTTGTTCGACTTCAATTTCGTAGTTAGTATGCATGTACATATTGATGAAGCTGTGATTTGAAGAACATACGTTCCGCTTTCCATTACTTCATTTATTATTTTGGAATTCTTCAATTAATTGATGTACACTGCTGGACAAAATAATAGGTGTGTGCATATTATAATGTATTATTGCGAAATGATGGAGCAAAACACATACGATGTTATTTTTCAGACAAATTTAAGAGTTGGACAAAAAAATAGGTCTTAACTGTTTTTCAAGAGTGTTAAAGCGAATATATAAAATTGTATTTATTAGTGAGAAGGTGAAAAGGTGTGTCAAAAACTGTGGATATAAGATTACTTAAATATCAATGAATATTTTAGATGGTTCGAAAAGGTCACTGCATTTTTGAAGAGCGTCAGCTGGTACAGCAGCTGCAAAAATAAGGAAAAACGTATAAATTCATAGCGCAGTTTCTGGGTCGATCAGAAGACTTTGTAACAAATGCCCTAAAATACCGGAAAGTCTCTAAAACGGCAGGTAGACCTAGTTTGACAACAAAAAACCAAAACATAGGGAAAACTAAACATACACCTATTATTTTGTACTGCAGTGTATATTTTAGAATCCAACAATGATATGTAAAATTTATTGGAAACAATAATGCCGCGAAGGCAATTCTGTCGCTAGAACATCGATGTAATGTTGGGTCTTTATCACTTCTTTATCCCTACTCAACAAAAAATGCTCTAATGGATTAGCATTCTTCCTATTTAATTTACCCGTAACACTCGACTAGGAATGCTCACCGGTTACCCTTAATGCCCGGCCTTTAATCACTTTAGACGCACAGTTATGTTCATTCTCTAGTCACACCATACTTACAAATGTATGCGGAATGCTCTTTCCAGCTCAATTTTTCCCCCACAGGGTACAGGCTTTTAACACCAACGGGCACCGTTTCTCCCTCTCTTCGTTTATATCTTCAGCCCGTGCTGTGACTTAATCCCGGTCATCGAAACTGACTAAAAAAACCCCTTAACGTGAGCCAATTATAAAAAAAAATAATTTTCTCAAATGTACACAGACGTTTTTAAAACTATAGTTTTCTTCAAAAATCAAATGAAATTTCTATTTTGTTGTTTTATTATTTGTACACATCCGTGTAGGCAGATGAAGGTTACACATGTTTTAAACAGCAAATAAGGTTCAGTGGCCGCTGTGGCGTAGTGGATGGAGTGCGACACTCACACGCTGAAGGTTAAGGTTCAATTCCCGGCTGAACATCTCGAATTTTTCACGGCACCACCTCTTTCGAGATGCTGACAACACTTAAAGGGTAATAATTGTTTAAGAAAGCTTCTCAAACTTCGCCGTTCGGAGTCGGCAAAAAACTGTAGGTCCCTTCTACTCGTGAGAGAACCGTAGCGCACATAACACGAATAGCTGATGATCAAGCTCGAGGCCTTGGCCCACCTGTGGAATGTAGCGCCACGCATTTATTATAGAAATCTCAAACTACTTTTAAATCTTGTGTTTCAGAGTTTTCTAATTTTCTATTTCAACATTGCTAGTGCATCTTGTTTCGAAATTGCAAGCAGATCCTTCATAATTGTAGGGGATGTAGAACTGCCACAGGCATGACGAAGATTAAAAATAATTTTGTTTGTGAGAACGAAACCATGAAATAAGAAATTGCTTAAGCCCTCGCATAGAAATTGTCTTCAAATAAGGGAACGTTTTAAACAAGTGCAGGAAATTCGAAAAGGAATAATGAATATTTGGCTTAAGTAACGTGGTCACCGTGGCGTAGTGGCTAGAGTGCGACGCCACTGGTCCCCTCGTGGACTGTCGAGCCAACAATTATTATTATTATTATTACCGTTAAAAAGTTTTCAACAGAAAATTTTCTAAGAATGTGGTATGTAACACATCACTCAACAAGTCCCGGGGATATCCAATAAAAACATATTTTCTAGGCAAAAGTCGATTTTATTCATCAATACAGTTTCCATCAAGAGTAATACAATTAGCCTAACACCGCTCTTAGATTTCGATACCTTTTTTATAGAACGATTTATCTTTGGCCTCAAAACAGGCTTTAGTTTCGGCGATCACCTCCTAATCCGAGTCATATTTTTCTCTGTCGAGCATCTGGAGAATACGGTGGGTGCAGAACCAATTCAAAGTCAAATTCTTGTACTTTGGTCATGGTAGCCAACGACTTGTGACAGGGCGTTGTCTTGGTGGAAAAGAATTGTTTCTTCTTCGTATGTGACCGATTTCTTGCAATTTTTTTCATCAAATGCACCAATCATGCCATGTAAAATTCGCCGTTGATCCTTTAGGTGTTTTCAAGATGTTTTCGACCAATGAAATTGCGTGCGCATCTCAAAATACGGATGCCATTATATTGCCAGCCGATCTTTGTGTTTTTGGACTCTTTGGGCGTGCTGCTGTACACTCCGCTGATTTGACTCTGGAGTTTAGTGGTGTATCCATCTTTCATCCATTGTGATATACCAATGCAAAAGATCCTGTTAATTCTGGCGAAACACTTTCAAACAGCTCTTAGGATCATCAATACGTTGTTGTTTTTGGTCCATTCTGAACAAACGCGACACCCATTTCGAAAAGGCTTTCTCTTGGACAAATGTTCATTCAAAATAGTGTACTGTCATCTGATATCTTTAAAATGTCAGTTTTCTCACGAGATTTCACTTTACTGTTTTCCAAAACGATTTGGTGTACTTTTTTGACGTTTTCAGGTGTCAAGTCAGCATACCACTGAAAAATAGTTGTTTTTGATGGAGCAGAGTCTCTGTAACACTTTTCAGGCCATTGCTGAGCGTACACGGTATTTTTTCCAATCAAAAAGCGGTGTTTAATCAACACACGAAATTCTGTTTCTTCCATGGTCTTAAAAATCGCAAGAGTAGCGTCGCTTGAAGCACTGTAACTTGTAGCCGAATAATCAGATTCTCATGAAATTTTGTGAATGTTTGTACTTCATTAAAATAATATGGATTTTCCGTTAGTGGCGAACCCTACATGTCAGTCCCGGGACATTTGATGTGTTAAAGTTTTATTTCCCAATAACAAACTGGTATAAAACTGTCTTTTTATTGTTTTAAGCTTAAATGG
This sequence comes from Eristalinus aeneus, assembly GCA_955652365.1. Classification (NCBI taxonomy): domain Eukaryota; kingdom Metazoa; phylum Arthropoda; class Insecta; order Diptera; family Syrphidae; genus Eristalinus; species Eristalinus aeneus. The sequence goes on along the minus strand of OY019134.1, from coordinate 77,572,234 downwards.
ACAATAAGTCTTAAAATGGTTTCCACATTATGAAAGTGACATCTTCAGACATTTTCGGTTATAGTATCCTTACTCAGGACTTCATTTTTTTTTTAGATATTTATATTGCTTGTGCGTCAGCGTACTTTTCGTATTTCCAATAAACTCGCGTAGGTAGGTCTATGTTGTTGGTATTTTTGAAAGATGCCATACCTAATTGACTCAATCGGTTAACAAAGTTAATGCGCACATTTTTCTTTTTCTCTCATTCCGATATGCTGGGAAGACTAGGCCAACAAGATGAAGCTTGCAAGGTTTCAGAATTCGATGCTGAATATGAATTAAAGGAAAGTTGATTGAATCATGTTTAAGAAAACACAACACAATACCCGCCATAAATAAAATTAAGCCGAATAATGCATGAACATTAAGAATTGATACTCGAAACCATGGCAGAAATACAAAGAAACCCTTGTCTTATGAAAACGCTGCATACTCCGTTGGTATAGCAAGAAAATTAATTTGAATTCACAGCATGAAGGAGCATCCTGTTGCTGACCAAGTGCGTGTGGCAAGCTTTGCGTATGCAGGACATGTTTACTCCCAAAGCATCAGGTTCCCACCGGCGGATAAGTGTACTTTTATATTTCCGGCAAAACAGCGGAAAGTCAAAGAACAATTTAAATTAAGAACTCCGAGCTGGAAAACATTATTAAGCTCAGGAATGTGCGGCTAATTCAAATTGCGAAGAAAGGAGCAGTGTGCTGAGGAATTTTTCTTCTTTAAGCATTTTGTGGATACCGATTTCTTTTGAAGTTATTACATTTTAAGAGGATTCATTTGTCGCGGAAAAAAGTTCATGAACTCATTATTAAATGTATCCATTAGTTATTTGTGAATGGTTAATTAATAATATATGTGCCCATGGGCAAAATTGGAATTGGTCTAGAAATTATGCTAATTGGGGTCATCATTCTGTGGCGGCAGTAGGTGGTCAGACTTTAGATGTAAGCACGGATGAGATGGGTATTCATTAATCAGTGTCAGTTTTCGAAATCACTGAGTGCTCCTCAAGTCTCAGCTGCCAAATTACGTTTTTCTATTTTTACGCCACCGTTTTTTGCACGTGTTTCTGTCTGTATTTTTGGAAAAGTCAATTCCTTAAGTCGTTTGGTTGAATATTTTATGAGCTTTAAGGGGCGGGTAAGGTATCTGTGTTTCATGGAAGAAATGAAAAGCACTGCCTTCCTTGACTTGAACAGGTTCTCGTGTACCGAACGCCTTTTGTTATGCTTGTGCATTTAAGAGTGCTTTCGATTTCTTAACACTTCATGATTTATCACTGATATGGAATAAAATTTCGTGATATATGGTGCTGCTAAGCAATGAAAGGGAGAGACGAATGAACCCCGTTTTCGGTCCATTGGGAATCGAAGAAATTTGTGTACGAAACTAAGGAGTTATTGTTATTCAGGTGTGAACGCGTAAGGGATGCTTTCGAAAGTATGTTGAATTTTCCTGTCATCACAGACAATCCTGATAAGAGTCACTTTTTTCCCCGTGTGAAGTTTCATTCGTCTATTATCTATTCAAATTCCTAAGGCGCTTTCAGTTTTTGCTTTTCCCCTTTCAGATAAGGTAAGGAATGAAAGAAAGCGAACCATACGACGTATGGATGAAAAGAACCAGCAATGTCATTGAAATTCTGGAAAGTATTTGATCATAATATAGGCTACCAAATGTGTTCAGCGTTGTAAACACGGCTATCAAAAATTAAATATTTAAATTTGGTAAATAATTTTAAATGCTATTCATGCATATTCCACAGTTCTTCTTATTTCGGCTGTCAAGATACTCTTCGGCTTAAGATATTTTTCAAAAAACCCTCCTGTCCAAACGATTGGATAGGTGCGGGAGTATCAATGCACTGCTGGTTCTAGTTTGGGAGTTCCTTGCCATTTGTTATTCCAGTGGAGATGTATGATTCTAATCCTTGTCACGTCTAGAGGTAAGTGAATCCTAGGGGTCCATAAATTTATAAAATTACATTAGGCATAGCTATGGAATTGATTTCAACATGATTTATGCATACGCTATACATGTATGTATGTAAATTAATATTGTTTCTATCAATCTAGAAGCTGGCAGACGTTTCTCTGGTAAAACTTCTTCCATGATTGCAATAAATAATTTTGTTGGGGATGAAAAATGAAACGAAAGCGGTCATCAAGAGGAAAGGATTCGAGTACATGCCAATATGTAGGATTAACTGTCCTCAAATGTAATTTTTGAAATTGACTTTTCAAAGTTGTCTGAGAATTGAATCCATTTATGTTCCTTGTTAATTTCAGAATTTATGGCTGGTTTTTACTCATGCAGTGATCTGATAACATTTTTGTTGTCTTGTGTCTACTTCCCTATCATTGTTCAGCCAATTGTCCTGCCTCTTTAATCGGCCGTAGGGTAATTTTTTTTGTGTAAATGTTTGTTCGTATTAGCGCTTGAATAATTTACATTATTATGATTGTTCCCCCCCAACACATTGTTTGGGACATTGTTTTCGAATTGCTAGTATCGAATTGGTAGAAAGAGTTTTCTAAGTTTATATATAAGTTTGTATCCCTTCCGCCTTTTTATCAAAGCGCTACAGAGCTCGTATATGGCAATAATATACATCATCATGTTCTCTCTAAGACCAATTTATAAAAATCTGGGAAATATCTCAAGTTTTGTCTTGTCGTCCAAAATATTGGGCTTAAATCGAAGGTCTAATATCCGGAGTGCGCAAAGAGTAACAAATTCTCAGAATTTAATTTTTATTTCGATCATACGTATTGCAAAAATAGCTTAGGTGGTAAAACGAATTAAACGAGTTAATTTCTTGGACTATCAGGATTAGTTGTGTTATTCAAAAAGAGCTTGCGAAATGACATGGACTTGATAATAATAAATTACTCTTTTCGTCGTATTTTTGCAGACGAATTTGCTTTCCAATTTTTTCCGTTATTAAATATGTATTTTGTTTTAATAAAATATACAAAACAACACATACAACTTAATAGCTGCATTTTACTGCAAATCGTTTGATTAGCATTTTCAGACAAAGAAGCTTGATTGTCGAATAATTTTGTTGGTGACTTTATTATGTATCAGTAGTAATTGGTTCGATGTGTGTCAAATAACTCCTTAACTTGTTTCTTACATAGGCAGCATGAAAAATTGTCAAATGATTTCTTAACTTGTTCTTTCCATTTTTTATGTAGACAGCATGCCAGAGTTGGTTACACAAACAACAAGTAACGCGGTCCGCCCAACACCTCCGCGAGTGTAACAACAAAAAAAAAAAATAACGAAAAACGAAAACCTAATTTAAAGTGCAGTGTAGTGCAGTGAAGTGCATTGGTAGAGCACACGCGGTCCGCTCCCCCCTCTCCCACTCCTTCACAAAACACTGTTGGGCATTCTCGGTCGCAACTCCCGTTTGATCTACCAGACGGGCTGGGGCGATGTCCGAGTCTGCCTAACATCTGACATAGCGGATTCGGAAGTGTAAATATTTGTTAGTGGACCAATTCAAGTCAATGTACGGGCATAACACCTACATTGATTTGTTTTGCGAAGCTAAACGCAGAATTTACACTTCTGAACTCTGCTCACTTTCACCAACTGCATTGTCGGAGTTGGTTTTCACATGCCTAAGACTGATATGAGGGGGCAATTTCGTGTTGACGTGAGCAACATTCGCGGACTGAGAACTAATCTCTTTGCCGTTTACGTCCACCTCTCCCGCCATAAACCAGCTGTCTTGGCGCTGAGTGAAACACAGGTGGGTGAGAATACCGATTTATCGGATTTGAACCTGCCTGGATATAGCTTGGTGCCCTTATTCTTTTTACACCGCTTCTGAATCGTTAACACTATACATTTGAAAAATGTTGCTTTACAAGACTTGCCACTTTACAAGACTTGACAACGAATGAGTTGTTTAACAAGAACATGATAAATAAATAATATATACATCACTGTGCAAAAGACATGCCCGCGATTGGTGGTTAATTATGATACAGAGTTTGTCATGACTAACAGTTAATCATATATGTGAATGACGAAAATTCATGACTAAACGTTAGTAATGAATTAATCCGGCAATTAATTTATTCCTGACTGACGTTTTATTTATTTATTCATTGTTCATTATGTCATTTTATGCCAAACTCTGTCAGAATGCAGGCGTTTTATTTACCATATCAATTGGTTAGAGCAAAACAACAACCATAGTCGGCAAAAATGCATTAGACCATCTGCAGCGTAGCGCATCGTATAGGCGTTATACTATTTGGGGCTACTCATTCAATACACACATTTATGTTTTCTGTTATTTATTTGATTTAAAATATTAATACAAATTAATGTAATCATTACATCATTTTTTACCATAACAATTTCTTTCAATTACATCAATGTAATTGAATAAAAAGTAAATGAAAATTTCAATTACATGTAATATGTAATGGACGGTTTTCAATTACAATTACTTGTATTTGTAATTGAAAAAACTTCAATTACAACTGCATGTAATGGGTAATTAAACTCGTTTGTAATCAGTACATCCCAACTCTGCAGCATGCAAACTGTGCCGTTTAGCTCAGTACGAATTTCCAAAGACTTTTAATGTACTTTAAAAATGACTTCAAAAACGATGTTTAAAGTCCATACGATATTCCAACGAATTCCAGTGATTATCACTATTCATCATTATGCAAATAAAAATAACTTATTTTCTATACCTCTGCTTGACCTATGAATTTTTACCTCTTTTGCGAAATACATCAAGCTTCCGTGTGTATGGTAAATTATCATCAGAGGGTGATATAATGTAATTAGCACTACCCAAATAAACATGGTAGCCCAAACATTCCATAAGGGGAACCGTCTTTAGGTAATATTATAATATATTATAATTGAAACTCACCACATAACAAGGGTTGACAAAAGTAGTAAATGAGTCTATGCGGACATCAAAGTATGTCCAACATAAATTTTAAAAGTTATTATGTGTTTTCACTTCTGTATATCTTTAAGCCATATGAGGGGCATTCGATATACCATATTCTCGGTATCGGGGGGAAGCTGTGGTTATATGTATTAATTGACTTATTAATCAAGTAATAATATTATTTTAGTGCATTCATGTAAAATTTCATATAAATGTGATTGTTAATTCGCGTTTTATGTCTAGTTAAACAGAGTTATAATGGCAACTGAGACGATTATGGTGAAGATTGAGCTTCGCGCTGTAATTCTATTTCTCACTAAGCAAGAAACTTGTCAAAAAACTATTCATGAAGGGATGGTGGCTGCTTATCAGGGTTCCGCACCTTCATTATCTACTGTACGCAAGTGGTGTGAGTTCAAAAGAGGCAGAGGGAGCATTAAAGACGACCTCCGCTCCGGCGCCCCGGCTACTGTTTTGTACGGGAGAAAGCATCAGAGAAGTCGAAAAACTTGTTCTTAAGGATGCCCGAATAAAGGTGAAAATGATGGCAGAGATCACAAAGCTTTCAACTGGTACCATTCACACCATTCTTCATGACCATCTTAACCTTTCAAAGGTCAGTGCAAGGTGGGTGCCACGAATGCTCACAGCGCCTCACAAAAAAGTGAGAACCGCATACTGTAGAGAGCTTTTGGAGATGTGTAGTGAGAATGCGGACGGTGTTATGGATCGAATTGTTACTGTAGATGAAACATGGGTTCACCACTTTAACCCTGAAAGCAAATAAGAGTTCATGCAGTGGCATAAAAAAGGAACAGACCCGCCGCAGAAGTTCAAAGTCACTCCATCTGCCGGGAAGCTCATGGGCACAGGTTTTTGGGACTCAAAGGGAATCTTGCTCATTGAGTGCAAAAAAAAGTGAAACCATCAACGCCACATCCTACACTTCCACTTTGCACAATTTGCGGGAGGAAATTAAAAAGAAAAGACGGGGTAAATTCTCAGCGGGTTTGTTGCTTCTTTATGTCAACGCTCTTGCTCACACTGCGCGAGATTGTGGTTTCGAAGAAATCCAACACCCATCCTATAGTTCAGACCTTGCCCCAAGTGATTATTTTCTGCTTCCGGATTTGAAAAAATGTCTTCGTGCAAAAAGATTTTCGGATGATGAAGAACTCAAGTTGGGAATAAATGAGTACTTTGTTTGAGTCTTATCAGTAAGGCGATATCGAACGTGAGAACTTCACTGGTATGTCCGACATATTTGCAACTACTTTTCGTTCCTTTTTAATATATGAAAAGACTTTTTGGAAATTTTATTCTTGTATATATGTGAGGATGTCTAGTATTTTATGAATGGCGCAACAATCAATATATTGAAATCATCAACAACTCGTGTTTTTGTGTCCTTGCTCTCTCACGAGTGCAAACGACGTACACTTCTTTGCCAACTATAAGCCGCGAAGTTTGAGAAGCTTTTTCATGGATATTATGGGCCCTTTGAGTGTTATCAGCACTTCGAGGTGCCGTAAATACGAAGTTTGGTTTATATTTCGGGATTGGGCAACCATAGTGTTGCAATCTGGCAACTGCCAGCTCTATCGTAAAGTTTCACATTTTTAAGTTTGTTTCACAAACTCAGAATGTTTTGACATACGAGCGCTATTTTTGTTTTTTTACAGTAACTTACAAGATTTATTTCGCCCAAAAAATGGAGTTAAATCGTGAAAATGTTCGTGCGATTATTTTTTTCATCTTTCGACGTAGATTAATTCAACAACAGTGCATTGATGAACTTTACTAAATTTTTGGCGATGAAACTCCATCAAGGACCAGTGTTTATCGATGGTATGATGAATTCAACCGAGGCCGTAGCTCACTCCAAGACGACTGTCGTGAATGTCTTCCAAAATCAGTTCTTGTTCCGGAAACCATTGATACTGTGCGCCAACCGATATTTCAAGATCGTCTTGTGACCTATCGTGAGATTGGGACAACCTTAGGCATTGGTGGGACCAGCATACATTCAATATTGCATGAACATTTGATCGCCAAAACAATTTGTTCGCCGTGGATCCCACACAATTTGTCAATCGCTCTAAAAAAGGCTCGTGTCGATTTGTCCAAAGAAATGCTCCAAAAATACGATCGCGGTGCTTCGAAACACGTCTATGACATCGTGACAGGTGATGAACCGTGGACTTATGCGCATGAGCCCGAAAGTAAACAGCAGTCGACTGTATGGCTGTTTCAAATGGAACAAATCCAAAAAAAATGCTCGCGCACAAACCACTTCCAAGCAAATGGTCCCCTGTTTTTCCGAAAAAAAACTGGATATGTCGCAACCTTACTAGTAGAACAGGGCAAAACAGTCAATTCTGAGTGGTACACAACCAGTTGTTGGCCAGTTGTCTTCCAAGAAATAAGGAAAACCAACCGCCGAAGACGGATCACTCTTCACCACGACAATGCGAGCTCTCACACATTGGCTCACAACAACTGCGTTTTTGAGCACTCAAAACATCGATTTGATGAGTCATCCGCCGTTTAGTTCTGACTTGGCACCGAATGACTTCTTTTTATTCCCGTAAGTAAAAAAGAAAATGAGAAGTCAACGTTTTTCGCCACCTGAAGAAGCGGTTGATGCGTTCAGAATGCATGTTTTGGAGATACCTTAAACAGAGTGGCAAAACTGCTTCGACAATTTTTTCAAACGCATGCAAGAGTGTATAGATCTTAATGGGGAATATTTTGAAAAACAATAAAGCTATTTTCGATGATTAATATCTGTTTTTGTTCTCTTATCTTGAAATATAAAATGCATCATCCCTCTATCTAATCTATCTGATCTAATTACGGATGACGACGATCATACCACGATATCGTTAAAACGAGAATTTTGTATCGCGTAAGCAAAAGAAAAAACGATATCGACAAAACGATATCATTTTGGTTGCTTCATGTACTCTCAAAACTGCTTATCACTATCGTCCTGACGACCGCTTTTTGACGATAGCTATTTCACCATCGTTTTGCATTAAGCTGGCATGAAGGTCGTGAAAATTTGAAGAAAAAAGTAAGTGTCGCAGTTTAACCAATTGTCTACGGCGGTCATTTGTAAATTTAATTTGAATTTACGAAAAATTACACATTAGATGAAGCTGTCATTTGCTATAAGGTTATAATTGTACATCGTACCCTGCGAACATCGCATAATTTATTATTCTTAGGAAATTTTTATTTAACATTCTCTCGTGCATTGTATTGCATTGTAAACTTATTAATTGTCAGAAGCAACATCAATAACAAAAAGTTTCCTTTTAGAAAAACAACGAAATCCTTTTTTCCAAGGCAATGTTTGAAAACAGTGAATCAAATGAAGATAAATTTGGAGAAGACTTATACGTTTTGTTTCTTCGCAACATACAGCATGTTCCAATAATGTGCATATCATATTTATACCTCTATCTCAATGTATTTATTTTTCAAGGAAGATAGGAAAATAAACGTTTCGCAAGGGATCTATGTATAGGCGTCACGACTTTAATGCCACTGCTTCCCATCAACTCCCACAAACTGTATTGTAATGAATAGTCATTAATTACTTGCCGGATAATAAATGAAATGTAACTGATATGAGGCTTTCCGAGAAAAATATCGACAAGTGCGCAACACATTTCGAGGAATTTCGTCCAGAAAAGCTTGACAGCATGATGTTTTTTTCTGTACCAGCAAGTTGTAAACAGACACCACTAACAGACAAAATATCCTATTATCGCTTTCCATGAATTAAAAGACGATTAAATCTTAGTAGGTGATGGACGAGCATCCATCGTTTGATAGCACAATTCGATACGAATTTAGAGTGAACCCAAGTCGTATGTGTTCCTATTTCTGTGACGGAGATTTTCAGGTTGCTATTGGCAGCATTTATTTTCGATATTGTTCAAGTATTGGCGACGAATCCACAATGTACGGGAACTTGTTGGGATTGTTAGTAAAAAAAAATTTGTTTCACGATGTTTACTTGCTTACAGCCAAAACGTGACTGATTGTCAAGAAAATTAAAGAACTGAATTATGTTTCTCATGTGAAGTACAAGCTTTTTTGTGTTCTCCTTGGCGTAGCGGGTAGAGCGCGACACCTACACGCCTCTGGTCTAGGATCGATTCCAGGACAGAACGCCTCGCATTTTTTAAGGTACCACCTCTTTCAAAAAACACTCAAAATTCGTCATTGGTAATCGGCAAGAAACTATAAATCCCTTCCACACGCGAGAGAACTGTAGTGCGCACAACACTAGTAGTTGATGAGGAAGCCAGCCCTGATCCCTTGTGAACTTCCTTGAACATTTTTGGTGGTGAACTAAGTTATTGTTCCCAAGGAATGGGAGAGATTGAGTCAAATTAGTTTAAGGCACCTAATACTCCAACTCCTTAATTCAGTTGTTCACCGCCAAAAATGAAGAAAGCAGTTCTTACCGTTAAAGTATGCTTGCCTGAATCAGAGAAGCCACTTCATCAATGTGACATAATAGAATCACTGTGCTTTTCTGACTGGTACGACTGAACTGAAAAGTGAATAATGTCTTCCCAAATTTCAGAAAAGAAAGGAATCAAAATGAACCGCCTTCATTAAAATGTTTTTCTCAGATTTTGACTCCCTTCCTCGTCATAAACAATGTGTATGCAAAACACGCACAATTGAAGGCCACTGTTTCTATAGGATATACTTTTTGTGAGGTTTCCTATTCGTCATGATTCATGTAACATGTACATATTTTCTTTTAGTTTCACGCCATGCCAGTGAGCAATAAGTCACGAACATGTCTCCTACATTCAAACATAGAAAGAAAACAATTCCAAGAAACAGGCGTATTTGCAATGTGTTACGATTTCCACACCTTTTAACACGAGGCCTTCATCAATACATTTGATTTTTCCAAAGCCAATTTTATCAGTTCGTTAAATGCGATATTTATTGTCTCTCCTTCGGTGTACGTGGGAGCATTTTGCTCTACAGCGTATTGTCTATATTTGCTGCGTCGGTTGGCGACGAATATGATATAAAAGATTATCCTCTGTGAGCTATGCTATCATCTTAAGCGGCTTTGCATCGTACTGCTGTATTTCAATTAGGATTAGTTCAGTTTTTCGATCAGATGAATTCACAAATAAAACTAGTAGAAGGGTAAGTGACATTTGCCAAGTATACTATAAATATACACTATACTATACTATAAAAATACACTTTTACGGTTTTGCTTTCAATAATATATTTACTATAATTTTATTGTGTTCTGATTAAGTAAATATATTTACACTTTTCACTTTACTACTAATGTTTTGGAGTATAACAGATTACTCAATAAGTCTCAGGACATATAGGGGGCACCACTTGCAGAAGTTATTAATTTAATATTGATTTTTGTTATTGTTATATAATAATATTGGAAATTAATAAGAGAATACATTTTTTTAAGTTCCACCGTACTGTACTTCAACACTTTAGCCCTATTGCAGTATTTTCATTGTAGTAAACTTAAAATCTAAAATAGTTATATAAAATAATTGTTTAATTCATTTAATGGGAGACTATTATTTTCCCAATACCTTTTTCCTTGTTGTTCAACATACTGGAGTTCAGCTTTCAACATCCAAACGCAACATGCAATGGCGCGATCCAGGGTATAGGCACATTATATTTTCACTTATAGATATTGCTACTATATAGCTGTTAAGTTATTTTGACTTTAGTTTATAGACTGCTTGCTTTATATGTTGTTGAGAAGAAACCATTTATGCGTAAGTGAAACATAGTTTATTTTGAAAGAAGGTTACAGTTTGAAAATAAAAAATCAAGTTTAGGGCGGCAGGCTTCTTCACTGGAAATGCAATTTACTTAAGATTGAAACAAATCAAAGTAAAAGTGGTAAACAATATAGTATGTCATTAATTTTTAAAACGGAAAGTACTTTGCCGGGAAATGTTGGGTTGCAACCAGAATAAGATATAATAAAAGAAATAGTGCGGCGTAACTGCTGAAGGGACCCAGGCCATGTGTTTTAGGAGCCGCGTTCTACTGACATCTTTAGACTGATGGGAGCTTATTGTCTATGGGAACTGATAAATAAAAAGTTTTTCATCTTTGTATTTTTCATGTAGAAATACAGGAGTCAAATAAAGTGATGGATACAATTTTTTAAAGTAGTTGTTCAAACTGTACAATTGCTTTAACTTTATAGTCATTTTGCTTGCAGTAACTGTTATTAAAAATCAACAATCTAGTAATGAATTGAACACGCATATTTTATTTTGAAGGAAAATTATAGTTTGGTTTAAAATAAAAAAACACAGGTTATGGAATCTTATTTCAATATTTTTCCGTAGAACCATCAAGTTATCCTCATTAGCCAAGTCAAAGTAATATCAGTAAACGATGACATGTATACTTAACAACGGAAAGTTCTTTGTCGAAGATTGATGGATATTGTTGAAAACAGGACACAGGGCCTGGTTTTTCAGGGGCCACTCTTATTAAGCGTGCTATTGATTTGATATAACTGATTAAAACCCACTGTTATGCCCATAAGAACAATTAGGTTGAAGTTTTCAATGTTTTTATGAATGATGGAAAACCTACTTAGGAGTTAATTATGAGGGTTGCCATTTATATTTCGGGATTAGAGAACAAAAACAAATATTTATTATTGAAAATAGCTTTATTGTTTTTCAAAATATTTCCCATTAAGATCAATACACTTTTCCATGCGTTTGAAACAATTGTCAAAGCACTTTTGTCACTCTGATTGAGGTATCTCCAAAACATTCATTCTGAACGCATCAACCGTTTTTTCAGCTGGCGAAAAACGTTGACTTCTCATTTTCTTTTTAACGTACGGAAATAAAAAAGAAGTCATTCGGTGCCAAGTCAGGACTATACGGCGGATGACTCATCAAATTGATGTTTTCAGTGCTCAAAAATGCAGTTATTTGAGGCGACGTGTGAGAGCTCGCATTGTCGTGGTGAAGAGTGGTCCGTCTTCGGCGGTTGGTTTTCCTTATTTCTTGGAAGAGAACAAATGGTTGTGTACCACTCACAATTGACTGTGCGCGAGCAACTTTTGTTGGATTTGGCTCAATTTGAAACACCCATACAGTCGACTGCTGTTTACTTTCAGGCTCATACGCGTAAATTCACGATTCATCACCTGTCACGATGTTATAGACGTGTCTCGAAGCACTGCGATCGCATTTTTGGAGCATTTCTTTCGACCAATCGACACGAGCCGTTTTTTCAGCGATTGACAAATTGTGTGGGATCTACGGCGAACACATTTTTTTGAAGGCCAATTTTCATGCAATATTGAATGTATGCTGGTCCCACTAATACCTAAGGTTATCTCATGATAGGTCACATGACGATCTTGCAATATCAGTTGGCGCACAGCATCAATGGTTTCCGGAACAACAACTGATCTTGGACGACCTTTACGAAATTCGTTTTGGAGTGCACTACGACTTGAACTGCCGTGAACTTCATCGCCAAAAGTTGAATTAAGTTCATCGATGCACTGTTGTTGAGTTTATCTACGTCGAAAGTTGTAAAATATAATCGGACAAAATTTTTCACGATTTAATTCCATTTTTTGGGCGAGATGAATTTTTTAAGTTACTGTAAACAACACAAAAAGCGCTCGTATGTCAAAACGTTCTGAGTACGTATAACCTCAGAAATGTCAAACCTTACGATAGAGCTGGCAGTTGCCAGATTGCAACACTAGGGTTGCCCAATCCCGAAATATAAAAGGCAACCTTCGTACAGTGACCTATACCATGACATAACAGTATTCATATACGAGTTATAGAACAGTGTTAAGTATAAGAAGTAAAGTAAAAGTTCAAAAGTAAGTATAACCTCTTAACCGACAACGCGGGCTGAGCGGAAAGTTCTCATTAATTAAGAAGAGACAGAAGGTGCTATTCGCAAGAATTGCTTCTAATGAAAAGGTTATAACTCCAGACTGACATACACAAGATGCTGAAGGAGGAAAAGGGCTTAATTTCAATAAGCTTGAAACTTGCCAAAGAGTTAATTGGCAAGTCGATACCGTTCTGGAGGAAGGCACTGTTCTCCGATGAAGGAATGCACAATTAAATTTAAATTTGTCAAAAATAATAATTGAATGGCGCGACAGTTCACAGCGGGACCAAGACCTAGCTTGCTCATCAACTGCTCGTATTGTGCGCGCTACTGTTCTCTCACTAGTAGAAGGGACCTACAGTTTTTGCCTACTTCGAACGGCGAAGTTTGAGAAGCTTTCTTAGACAGGTATTACTCTTTGAGTATTGTCAGCAGCTCGAAAGGTGGTGCCGTGAAAAATTCGAAGCGTGTGAGTGTCGCACTCTATCCACTACTCCGCGGCGGCTACAAATTAATTACAAAAAGATAAGCAATTATTTACAAAATATAAGCTTCTAAGTCATGTGTCGAAAATTTCGTCTGATAGTATATTTCAAACTCCTAAAAACAGTGAACTTGTAAACACGTTCTTCGTTTCACGTTTAAACGTGAAAAAACGCACTTAATTCTTGGTTAACTCTTTTAACACAGCAGCTATCAGAAAAGCAAAAGTCTGCCGAGTCCCAGTGCAATCTTAATGGTACTTGGATATAAATCGTGCACGTAGACTGGCTTGTAATGGAATCACATCCTTATGTTGATACACTGTCAGTATGCATGAAGTAATTATTCACCCCTAATTCAATCATCATATTCCCTTTACGCACCAAGTTTTTATGTGAGAGTTGTATTTTAAGAAAATCCGATTCTCGCTTTAAAATGCCTGTGCCTATAAATAGATATCGGTATGACATTCCGAATCACATTTGAGTGAGTGATTTAATTTCGTCAAGCCACTGATAGGTTCGCATGACGTAGTAAAGTTGTTAACATTGAAACTGGGGGAATGGTGTTCTCCCGTTGTACGAGTATAGGAATGTACAGCAATTTCAACGAATGCTCTTATCTTAGAACATTACGAACATTACAGATTTATAATGTAAGTAAATGTATGTGTATCATTCGTCTGTATTTTAATGATTTTTTGTTTCACAGTAAAAAAAGTTTTTTTTTTATCATCTTCTTCTACACAGGGTTATCATCTGAGCATTATGTTTATCTGATTAATGGAAAAAACAGTTCCTCTAGTCCTTTAATTCTTTAATGAGAAATAGAACAACTTTATCCAGGGATACGATTGGGAAAATCAAACCGAGTGTGTGTTCATAATTGTGACCTTTTGAGTTCACAAGGGCGAAAATCTCTCCCACTTGCCGTATGCCCTGGGGGGGCATTCTAAAGTTTCTAGGTTAATTTCTTCTACGGTTTACCTTTGAGTTGGCGATGATCAGAAATTCTTTCCTGCCTACGTTTTGGAAGCGTCTGTAAACTGTCCCCCTTGCTAAGGGCACTTCAATATAATTATATGGAAAACAGAAATGTATTCAGTTACCCAAAAAATGTATTATGGGTTGAAGAACATTTAGTGGCGATTATGGGTGGAATTCAGTTTCCTTTGCATAATCACTCCGGGCACATTTACAGATCCTCCATTTATTAAAACCAATTTTCGACCACAAATTGATGGAAGTCCCAGCTGTGGGTTTTGAATCGCACTCATCAGTAGTCTGTTTGTTTGCATAGGCTTCACGTAGCCCCAACAAAAATCCTCTCAAATGCCTTAAATCACATAAAGTGACCATAATGACGGTTAGTTTTAATTGCACGATAAGTTTATCCATTGTCACATATGTTGTGTTGCTCGTTGCGCAATCCCGTTGAAATTCCACACATTTTCCAAGACAATACCAATGTCAAAAACAATCAAACGAAACACAATTCGCATCAAAATCAGGTCGAAGAACGGCGTTAAGACTCAGTGACAAATTCTTGGTTGAAAGACCTCACTCTCTTAGCAACTTCAGTTTATGTTTCTATTATATATAGAATATTCTTCGAATATTTTTGGATAAGTTCGAATTGATTAATGAACAAAAACCTCATGTATGTTTCGGCAGTATACAGAGTTTCATTTTTGTTTTACTTCCGCTTTTCGCCATAAGGGTTTGGTCAAACTTATATCGGCCGATTAACCCTAACCAATAGTTCATAATAATAATCGATATCAAGAAAAACAAATTGACAAGTCATCCAAAAGTCATCGATGCATTAATCTCCTTTGGTATCAAAAACTTTCCAAACTTTATTCATCAATAACTTTTTGCCTTTTTGAACTTTCCCTTCCAATACGCCCACGTAGAATGTCAGTATATCCTGTGATACAGAATGCTAAACAATGGAGAATTAGTTCTTAAGTATTTATATAGAAGTTGTTCATTCTTAGATTGTCGCTGCGTATAAATAGCTTTAATGCACAAAAATTCGCTGGAGCTATTTATAAAAAGCGGTGTAAACGGAAATGTGAACCCCTCCCTGAAGCTACGACTTGCATAACTTGATGTCTTGCTGAATTTAATGAGTTGAACCAGACAACCATTACAGGATTTACTTGCGCAAGCAAAGAAACATACATCAGCAGATGCACATCCAATACTTCAGAATGAGTTTTGAATTTTAAATAAGGTGTCTGCGGGGCCAAAACATAGCTTTAAGTTTACTAAGAAGCACCTAACAGGCATAAAATATATTCTCACGGGTTTATATGCAATGTGTGATAATAATTCACATCTTTGTATCAAATATGCGGCGGAGAAAGGTGAATTTTTGGTGGAAATGGAAGAAAAGAAAAACAACAGAGGCATTGTAGGAACGAAGCTTGTTTTGTTGTTTGTTTATGTTTAATTCATCACAAAAAGTCAAGAGTTGCAATGCACTCAATTATGCGTTTCATTAAGTTGGATCACTTCAGACTGTCCAAATGCAATGCAGAGTTAAGAGAGCCTCCGAACAAACCACCTCTGCCAAGCAATGCCTGACCGTTAAGAGCCAAAGCATCATTTCCAATCAACTGTGGGCTGGATAGTAGGTTTTCGTTTCCAATGTCGATATTTTGGTTTTGAAGTACCAACTCTTCCTGGTTTGCAACCAAAGAACTTCCATCCAAAAGCTGCCCTCCAATGAGTTGCTCTTGTCCAGACACAATTTGTGTCTGTACCTCTGGTTGGTTATTGCTCAGAGAGACTCGGGTGAGCAGCCTTTGTTCCCGATCGACTTGATCCTGTCCAGACAAAATTTGTTCCTGCTGATTTCCATTCAACAGCAGTCCCGGTTCATTCACCGCTCCGCCGGTTAAAATTTCATTCTGAGCCTGTGGGATGTGAGCTGAAATCACTTGTGACGCCAGAAGTGGTCTCGATTCACTGACGACAGCTGGGGCCGCTATCGAAGTAATTGATGGAATCAAAATTGAGCTGTGTATTTGTGATTGACTTTGATGTGTAATTGAAGTAGGGATACTGCTGACCACAGTGCCTATTGTTTCAAGTGACGTCTGAGTTCTTAGCAATCCGGGACGGGCAGCAGCCGTTGCAATGAAGACGATGGCAGTAACCTAAAACGACCAAGGGTTAAAGGATACTCAATAACAGAAACAAAAAATACTCAACCAATTTGTGCATGCTGACAGAGATTAGATGACGGATTGTGCGACGAATATGCGATGTGATTGTGATGCTGTGTCATTGTTGACGGAGACCTTTTATAGCGCACACTTGAGCCCTTCCTGATCTTTTTTTTTGCCATCCCTACACAAGAAAGTGAAATCAAAACCGACCTCTTGCGGCCGCATTCGAGTGGAGTTTTTCATTTATGTGTGTTACTGTTTCACCTGAAGTGCGGTAACCTGTTTGCATAATAATACAGGCTTGTAATTGTATCTCTTTCGTTCGCAAGCGTTCGTCGTTTTGTCGTAGTCGAAGTATATTTACTGTGAAAATATTTTTTCAGGACCGCTTCGTATAGGGGCGCTCGACCTGACACCTGTCACCCTTCAAATCTGGTTCAATTTTCGTCATAAAAAAACAGTTATGGATTCTTGCCTCTTCTTGGTATTTGAAACGTTTACCCAAAACAAATTCCTTTTGATAGCCGGTTGCGTGGGATACAAATAATTCTTACGGATTCTTCTGCCATTTACCATTCGCCATTCGCCACTTCTTGCCTTCCCTTTCGCGAACTTGGTGTTGCGGTTCGAAATTGTAATGGTCCTGTGTTGGGTGGTTAAGGGTGATTTCAACTTAGCTCTGAAACAAGAAGAGAATAAATAACCGCTTCCTCAGAGTTTATTGGGTAATGAAACAATTTCATAAGCTTGTCGTTATGTGAGTTAATTAAACGACCTCCATCTCGTATCTGGGTGAGAATGCTATAAGCATCCCCTGTCAGTTGTACCTCGGGGGTTGAAGGGAACTTTCGAGTTGAGGTGCTTATTGAAATCTCCTTTTACTTCAAAGATTAGATTTAATCATGCAGAATAATATGAATTAATTGTCTTTAATTGAATCTGTTGGACTTGCGTACGGCATGGTGCCAGTTCCAGTTTTCAGATTCACCTGTTACTGGTTCTTGAGAATTGTAATTACACACGAAAACGTACTCGTAATCCGGTATCTTTGAACTCGTTTTATGTCATTAACGTTCACAGTAAATCGATTGATTTTGGACAGGAATGGGTTGTTTCTGTAGATTTCATTGCAAGCTTTTAGGAATATTCCGAAAAGAAGCTTATATGGGCTCTCACTTAATACCGTGCGACGATCATGTGATTTAACAAAAGAATTAAAGTTCGAAACTGGAAACATCGCCAGTTTGATTTTTGGTCACTGTTGCACAATTAAATTTTAAGCACGGGCAACAGTTTCAAACCGCAGCTTTATCGAATCTAATTCAAAATTTATACACGACGTAGGGTAAAATATTACGGAATCACACAACACACACATCTCAATACACCCTAATCAAAGCGGTAATTAATTGACACCTACTCCATCAATTCATTTCGTTAATTCAGTGACTGATGGACATATAAGGTCCGTGTGTCTTGAAGTAAATATTTATGTTCCCCGTAGAAGAGGTGAGAACACTAAAATTTTGAGACGGCCCCATTTGTGAAATGGAGTGTGAAATCAAAATCCACTAAAAAGGTAACTATTTCTGTTCATTATATCAATTCCCTTGATGTTCATTCAGCCTTCCCACTTGGCACGGAGATCTCTAACCTTACTTCCGAAAGTTGAGAATGGCTTTCTGTGAGGCATAACCCTTGAGTATCGACTTGGCAAATTAATTACTTCTACACGCACACACACACACACGGACACGCGCTTGCACACATAGTGTGTAAGTGCGTCGCTTGGATTTAAATTTTGGTGTATTGTTGCGAAACAATTCTGGATATTTACTGAGTTGCGGAAAGTTTCCGGAGCACTCTCTAAGGTTAACCTCGCTGTGTATCATCTTCAAAGTGATTCCTTTGAATTCCCATCTATTTCGGGCGGTTTCTGGTTTTTGATTTGAAATTTATCAAAAAAGGAGTTATTTGGAGAAAATTTTGCTATGCTCACTTAGGGGAACGCTCCTTAATTCGGAAACAGGCGCTGAATGAGGTGCTCTATGAGAAAGTTCCTTAATTTCTTCTCAAATTAATGAGAAGTAAATTATATGCACCCGCGTAAGGGAGGCCACACAATTTGGAGCACATTAACTGGGCCTAGATTCATTGAAATTGAGAGTATTAAAGAAGGCATTTCCGTCTATTGCTGACAGAGTTCTAATTGTCATTTACGATGGGATTTGAATGAAAATTACTTCCGCGCAATGCTGGCAGGACATTAGTCCTCAATTTTTTGGCATTTGCGTATAGGATTTCGTTCGGTTTTTAGGGAGTGCTGTCTAAAAGATTTTAAAACCCGCATTTTTTGAGTGAACTTTGTTTCAGATGTAGCAATAGAAACACATTCACGTAAACGACCCTTAATCAGATACAATCAAGGAGAAGCATTTGAATTTTATATTCTCAGTGGACGAGCTCAAGGAACCAATTAAAGGAAAGGTTGAATAATTGGTGGAAGTTGTAAGGATACGTACGCGCAGGATGTGGGAAGAATTAATTTCTCGATTAACTGGATTTCAAAGCAAGCTTCATAATTCGCATATAATTGCTTTCGCTGTCGCGTATCACTCATATTTTGTGTGAGTTTGGGGGAGACTTATATCTGCAAGTATGTATATGTGAAATTTTTGCAAAACAGCTGTACATTTTAAAAACAGGATAAGAATTTTAATGCTGTACTTAACAAAGTTAACCAGATTGTAATTAAAATGTGAGTTCCTGTTAAGTTTCTGTTCTAAATTTAGCCTGCATATGCAAACTTTAGCGAAGAGAGACTATTTGTTTTATTACGGTTTGGTTAACGATACTCTCTGAAGACTAGTCCTGTATTTCTTTAGGACAAGTTGTCATATTTAACTTCATCTCTTATGAGGGTGTTGGCAAAATTATCCTTGTAAATTAACAGTTCTTGCTTACCCATCTGACCTAAGTTTCGTGAACGACACTATATGTACCTTTTTGATAATTTAAAAGGTACAAATAGTGTCGTTTTAGTGAAAAATTCTGGTAAGCGATGTGGTGACGGAATGTGAAAAAAATTAAGTCCGACAAACAATAACGTACAACGCCTGTTAGAAGAAATTGGAATCCTCACACATTTGAACGCCTTGAACAGTGGGCGAGAAGTGAAAGCACTTTTAAAAAGTGAAGTATTTAAGTGGATATTGTGGGCGCCGTGGCGTAGTGGGTATGTTGCGATGGTCATACGCCGAAGGTCTAGGTTCGATTGTCGGCTTAACTTGTCGGGTTTTTTACGTCACTACCTTTTTTTGGACTGCTAACAACACACAAAGAGTAATAACAGCTAACAACACACAAAGAGTAAAAAAGCCTTCGGAATCGGTAAAAAACTGTAGGTCCCTTCTACCCGGGAGGGAACAGTAGCGCGCACAACACAACTAGTTGATGAGCAAGCCAGGCCCTGGTTCCCTGTTGACCGTTGCGCCATACAATTAAATATATAAGTGAAGAAAGAATCTTAACTATCCGCTGTTCGTAATATTGTTACCTCCGATTAGGTTTGTTAATTTAAAACAAAGTCGTCGCTGAACGGTTGCACCACATTATGGAAAACAGTAGAGCTTTATATAAGCTTAAGAATGTAGGAAAATGTTTTGAAATATTGCAATGATGCAAGCAGAATAGCAGATTCTCAAAGCTTTTGTTAGTTTTTTCTGATATTTCAGATGTTGTAAGGAAAGGTCCTCAGTTCAAGTTTTGTTTTTTTTTATCCATCATGGAACAAAACACTTCGTTCTCTAAGTGTTAGATCTCAGTATCGCTTTACACAGCAGATGTAAGCCTGATGTTAGTCCTTAGTATCGCTTTACACAGTAGATGTTTGTTGCGTGACTAAGGATCATCTACCGACTTCTTATCTCACAGATTACAACAAATAAAAAATATTAATCATGAACCAAGTATACACTATCTTCTTAAACTCTGAAATTGGTAATGTAAAATCAATTTCATTGCAAAGGTCATTAAAGGTTTTAATGCACATAGTAATGGGTTCATTGCAACCGTAATTGGTTCTATGTCTTTTATCAAGCATTAACTTTCTCACCCGAAGAGATCTTTCTGGAGCATATATACTCATAAGAAAAAGTAGTTCTGACGAATTAATATGGTAATTTACAACATCGCAAATAAACATGGCTGACGTTCTGTACCCCTGAAACTTAAGGCTTGCGAGCCAATTGTTGTACATCTTTTGTCATAGCTAGGTCGTTCTTTGTAGGAATTTAATTTACGGAATGCATACCTCGTGAAATTTTTTTAAGCTCTTGCAAGTCTGAGTTGTTGTGTCTCATATGGCGAATCCCAAATGATGGATGAATATTGCAAGTAAGGTCGAACTAACGAGTAATACATAGACTTTAAACTAGATGTATCCCGGAAATCCTTGCACTTTCTTTTGAGAAATCCTTACATAGCGTCCGACTTCGCGATAGTGTAATTATAATGAAGTGTAAAATCCACATTAGTATGAAATAATACTCCGAGGTCTTTAATTTTATCTAGTCGATTTAGTATTTGGTTATCTATGAAATAATCATATACTATTGGAGATGTTATTCTAAATACAGTGAAAAATTTGCATTTAGAAATATTAAGATCTAGCGCATTATGTTTGCATCACTTCGCTAAATTATGTATATCCGACTGAAATTTAATGCAGTCGGTTATACTATTAATCGATAAAAATAATTTGAAGTCGTCGGCTAATGTTAGAATTTCGCAGAATTTAAATATTTCACGAACATCGCTTATGAATACAATAAGCAGTAATGGACCCAAATGACTGCCTTGTGGCACACCAGATGTTATATTTATAATACGTGATATAAAACTATCAATTTTTTCCAATTATTTCTCCCTGTTAAGTAATTGGAAAACCACTCAAGGATTGTTGAGTGAATTCTCAAAGACTTAACCTTGCTCAAGAGTAGCGTATGATGTACCTTATCAAAGGCTTTCGTGAAGTCAGTGTAAAGTACATCAACTTGCAATCGATTTTCTAAATTCGCAAATATGTAATTTGAAAATAATGATAAATTAGTGGAACATTATCTTCCCCGCATGAATCCATGCTGCCTATTCGAAATGATTTCTTTTATATAATATTGTAATTTTTCTTTTACAATGTTTTCAAACAATTTAGGAATTGATGAAAGCTTTGATATAGGCCTATAATTTTCTATGTTTTGCTTTAAACCGCTTTTGCAAATTGGTATTAAAATGGAATACTTCAATCCATTTAAGAATTCACCATTTAAAAGCGATTGATTTAATTTGCAGTGGTCTATAAAATGAACTCACACATTTTTTTAATATAACAGCTGGGACCCCATCGGGGTCTGGTGTTGGTGAAAGTACTCAAAGATTTGTGATTGTCTTTGAATTTCTACACAAAACTGAAATAAATAGCAGGTGACCTCTCAGCTTGTTTTAAAAATGTCCATTGTCCCTTGTGAACGGACGGAACATGTGGGTTTTTGTGTTATACAGAGATTAAGAACTACCATTCAAATGAAAAAGTTGTCCTTCAAAAAATACTTTGGCAGCATCGAAAATCTTCGTCGATTTCTTAAAGCAGGAAAATTCTATCTATAAATTGTTTAAAGTATTCTTCATTTCCATGGAGAATTAAGTATAAATACTTCACTTGAAAAGAAACGTTTGTATATCATGAAAATCAATTAAAAGCAATCTCCAAGATTGCATCAGCACGTCGAATAGAGCACCACTTGGTTATTTTCCCAGACAAAAGCCGACGGTTATACTTAAAAAATTACAAAATACTGCTTGGAATTTATTTGGGGTAACTCAGTGGGAACTTTGCCCCTTGTGTCGGAAATCTTGAAAATCCTCCCCGACCAAAGGAAAGAAACTTTGAATAAGACATAGTTTCAAAAGGGAAATATTTGAAAATTAAAAAAAGATTTATAACCGATAATATATTCCTTTAAACTGGCATATGTATATATTTGTTTGACATTTTGTAATTGCACTAGTCTTTGCAATTTGTATTATTTTGTTCTACGGTAATTTTTGCTGAGAAGGTGAGATGTTGTCAAGGACAGAAAAATGTCCAAGAAATGAATAAGAAATTATGTTACCAACCCCAGCTGTTTCAAATGACGCTTCTTTGATGGTTTGTTGATCCCTTTAAACATTTGTAAATTTTTTTTTGTTTGTTTTTTTATAATTGACGCGTGCAAAAGGGGTTGCGAGTACCCTTAAGTGACCGGATCAAGTCACAGCACGGGCCGAAGGTATAGAGGAAGAGAGGGAGAGGAGGTACCGATGCACATTGGTTTTAAATGCCTGTGGATTGTAAACATATAAGTACAAGAAGATTTTATTTCTTGTCGAACACGCTTACTTTATTCAAGCGCAGGCAATTTTCATTTAAATTCATTTACCAACTGTTAAGGCACGACATGCGTGTTAAATGTCACTCCAAAACACTTATGATTGCTTTGGAGTGAAATTAAACTGAACAGTTGCAACATTAGTATTTCTTGAATTCTCCTCAAATTCAAATTCAATATTTTCGTTGGAGAATTTAGCTCTGCTACGTGGTATGACCAAAACGATGGCTATGAGATTCGTTAGCGTTCAAAGGAATAATGAGTTTTTCGTAAGAAGTTTAATCACACACTGCCTACACTCTCAGCCACATTCGAGGAGGGCCCTCATCTCATTTTCATCTTAAGTACGGTTTTTGACAAACAACTATCAATTTACCATTAGATCTTTAGCTTTCATTGTAAAGCCAATTTCATTCACATTCGTATGTAGGGTAAATAATGTCAGCTACCCTCTCATGTATTGAACATTTTCAAATGCCACGAATTGTTGCATATGGCATCATTAATAGATTTTAATTTCATTCAAAATCTTCCCCTCCTTGGGCCACCGCGTTACACGGAGGTTAAAAAATGTTTCAATTTAAATTCGATCGAACGCAGCTTTTTTTATAGGAAAATGAAAAATAAGTGTACAAAACGTGAATAGTAGGTGAGAATGAGGGCAGCGTCCCGCGGCGAAAATTTGATTAGGAAACGTGAATATCTTCATTGCGCATTACCAGATGAAAAACACATCTGAATTCGAAATCCATGCAAGTATTTAGAAATATTGAATCAATTTTAAGTGCTTTTCACTGAGAATCTCACTCTGTTACTACCACGAAGTAAACTGCAGTTTTCATTGTTAGCTGGGACAATCAAAGTTTAGTGCTGTGTATCGAGAGTGGGGAGAGATTTGAAGCACTCGCCAATTCTTCGATGTGATTAAATTTTTGCTCACTGAGTGGAACTACCACAAGACGTGTCAAAGATGAATGGCAGCAAGCGATTAAACGTTTGAAAAAGTTTATTTTTGTGAAATTATTTTCTAAAAACTGGTCGCAGATAAAGTGTTTTCTCAGAATCCGAAGTACGTTCGACATTTTTTCGTTCCATCACTTGTTGGTAAGGGCCAATCCCTTAACTTGGGTAGGGGTTGTGGTGTGGAATGTTTCTCAGGAACAACGACTGTATAACATACAGAAGACGGTTTATTTGTAACAAAGTCGTACAGGTACTTTAAGTTTGAAATCAGTGACTTTATTGTTATCAGATGTCTTTGCAAACAAAAATTGACAAAATTAAGCTTTGGCTTTTCGTGATAGAATGAAAAAATGAGAGACAAAGAGCCAATCAAGGTGCCTTTTAACTTGTGTTTAGTGTGATTATCTTTATTTTGTGCCCCACAAGGTTATGGCACATTGACACACATTAATATATTATAATTTTCATTTTGGTAGGCCTAAATGTTTCCGTTCCTTTAATTGTTTATAATGGGTTACCATTTTCTGGTGAATACAAGAAGGGCAACCCGCAACGAATAGAGACAATTTTCATACTTCGCACATCAACGAATAACATTTTAAAAGGTTAAGACACATTAAATATTCACACTCGAAATGGATTTTTGTCCCCGTTGCCTAATGTTAATGCGATGACTTTGATATGCCGAATCCAAAATTATTTGTATTTATTGAATTGACAAGTGAAAGAGAGGAGTGCTACTTTGAAATTTATATTGAATCCATTTGGAATCGAAATAATTTATGTAAGCAGTCTTATACATGATGACACTTTTTAATGACAAAGGGGTCAATTAGAAAAAAGTGTCCTTTATCAAAAGTCATCTATTTTTATACTTCGCTTAAATGATTTAAAAATAATTAGAGTGGTGCATTAGCACACAAGGGCCGGGGTGTATTTCCTACGGGAATCTTATTAATAGCAGCAGCTTAATCAAAGGATGTAGAATCGACTGTCGAAGTCAAAAAATTATGATTCACGAGTCAATATGCAAATCATTTAATATTTGTGCAAGTGTCATTCTTTCAAATGAAACAAAAATAGAGTTACTGGAATCACACATAAGAGAATGACTAATGCAAAGAACTTTAAATCAATCAAAAAGAATAAAGGTGAGTGTGTAAACCTAAAAGAGACTAAAGTGGGTGTACCCACATTTTAAGACGAAATGTTATTCTGCTGAAAAATTTACGGATATTTTCTGCAAAATAAAAACAACGATTCGTAGAACAGCTCCATGCAAGAGTGATGTTTGTTGCTTTTATGCATATATATATATATATTTTATGCATTATGCATATAATTTTTTGATCTTAAGGACATTGAAAACACAGCTTGCTTCAACTAGCATAAACTGAAATACCAAAGTCACGGATATTTTGAAGAGCAAAATTTCGTGTAAATCCATACCACTGATCAGTTAACTGACATATGTAGATGACGGGAGAAGTGTGAAGCTCGATCATTAATTTATAAACTAAATTTGGTTTTACCTTAACTGTCACTGGTGTTACTTTCTCATACACCTTTACGCTCGATATGAAGCCCTGGATTCCTTTTACGGTTCACAAGCACTCTGAACACATTTCACTGATGTCATCTGTTTCTTAATTTTACAATTCTTGCAAGTGTTTTCCCTTAATATTAACTTTTTTAAGCATCTTCAGTCATCAGAATTCTATTATAAAACAAAAAGCATTATCCGCCTTAAAAATTCATGGGTAAGGTTATCTTATTAAAACTCCCTTCCAAGGAGAATGACAACACTGAAGTCATTTGAGGAGAAAATATCTTTTTTTGCACACCAGCTTCTTTCTTGTGAACTTTAATCACCTTTGTAAACTTTTGCACTCGCATTTGTTGCTATTTTACTCTCCTATGTTGATCCTTAAACTTGTGGTAGTTGCGTGAACTAAAAAAAAGGTCATTCAAACTTTGTAGATTGAGGTGAGCGTTTTGAAGACCGGTTTGTTGGACTGCACGTTTTTGTTTAAATGAATTTTGCAAAGTCTACACGTGCAGAGATGTTATTGTGAAATTTAACTTTTTTGTCAAAACATTCAAGTACGTTAATAGTGATGCACATGTGTCCGTAATCTGATTATGTGTGGTACAGTTTCTGTTTGACTTTTTGAGTCTGATACTCTCTTCAATTTATACATTTCCTTCCCCTGAAGGCAAGGCAATACGCACCACAATTACTCTGTGAATATTCAACTTTCAGTTCAAATTTCTTTTAAATTTGTGAAAGAGAAATTTCTTGGAATCGGAATTGTTTTGGCATTTTTAGGACCAATATTGAAAAGAGCATTTCTTCGTGCATCTGTACCCCAAACGTGTCAAAAATTAAGGAATGCACGTTCGCTTATGGAACAACCTGAAGCAAAGCATTCTTCTCCGCCAGACGATTCCTTTTTTAAAATTTGATTCGAACATCAAAGGCCCATTCCACGCACATACGTGTACGCCATGGAATCAATGAAAGCAACCATGCTTGCACAGTCTTGGACAATGTAGCGTGTCCCAAAGTGGGGGCGAAGGTCATTTGAAGCCCAAAATAATGGTCCTGTCTGTTGGTGCAGACGCGTGTGACAATTTAAAAAAATTACTGATAAATTTCCCATTTCATTTCATGGCCAAATTGAACTCTATACCACAGCAACGGGTTGACCACCGAAACAGTTTGACACGCAATTCGATAAATCGGTTGACTTGTAAATGCGTCCTCAGTTTCCGGGACGGGAGCAATAATGGTGGAAGTTGTAAACGGATAGAAATAGGGATTCGATTTTTAATTAAATTGAGTGGAGAAAACACATAATGTCACCAACATGTCCACTTGAAGTAAATTGAAAATCACACCTTCTGGCTCTCGGTTAATACAATTGGGGTTTGATTAAAGTGGGTCATACGCTACAATGCTCATAAATTGATTTGCCCGGGACACCTACTATGGCGAATATTTTGGTTAAAGCACCAGCATAATAGAATGAAATCTGTGTCGATGTGCAACTATATTTAAGCCTTTTTTAAAGTCCTCACATAAAGTAACCTTATCTTCCGCGACCCATCGTTTCAGCCACGTAAGTCAATTTCTCACTGGGTGGGTGGGAAAGTGGGTGAATGTCTTTTATTCTCGCTGTTCGCAAAAACAAATTTTGCCGAAATCCACATAATCCACTAAGAAGTCAGGCAAATGTGTGCGGCGTACATTTCTCATTGACATCACATGTGTAGGCTAAGCTGGTAGTTTTTAACAATGAGTTTCAGACGTTCATACGTCTGACCTCACATTTCCTAATTTTCCTTTCAGCCGGCGATATGTCCATTCGTGAAAACCTGATGGTGACAAGTGTTTTCACGCTTAGGGGGGCAATTTGTGATCTCAAACTTATTTCACTTGGATATGTACACGAATATATTATACCAACCCAAAGAGTATACACACAAACGCACTGTGAATCCTTGAGTTCTTTGTAGCAACCACTTGTTCGTTAGACAGCTAGATTGGGAGTGCGTTCAGTTGGTTTCTTGAGTTCGTCGAGTGAAGACAGTGCCGTCAGTGCGTCAAATGCTTTTACAAGAGTATCGAACTTTATTCTAGTTCAGTGCCGGAATATTTTTAATATTTGTGACAATGAATAGATTGTATATTTTCGTCTTGTGCCCAAAGGTTCAGCATCGAATCGAATATGCTTGGTGTTAAGAAAATGAAAAGTTTTCAAAAACCGTGAGAAAGTGCAGGTGTAGGAAGAAGAAAATTAATTAGGAAAGAAATGAAATTGAATTTTTGGCCTGCCAGTAAACCTCGAAGTTATAAGTGGTGAGTGAGCAGATGTTCACTGATGTCTTGTCGGTTTAACGCGTTGTGGTTAAAATTAACGATGAACTACGTGTCTGCGTTCTGTTCGGTTTCGGCAATAAAAAGAGTGCTGACTTAAGATTAAGTTTGTGACTCTCCACCCGGGATTAGCTCTTGTAGTGGTCACGACAATAAAGAAAAGCGAAGTGATGTTTAGAAATACTTCAGCCGTTTCATAAAACACTGAGTAAAACTAGGATAAGTGGGTGCAGCTTATTTATAGTTGCTCTGTTTTTATTGGTTGTTTTTGGAAAGAAGATGTAGCTAAAATTGTTTGTGAGTGGATTTTTTGGGAGAAGTATCAGATGTCCAGATTTGAAATTATACTTTCGCATGCAAACTTGAATTTAAGCCCACAAACTTATTCAACTTGCACGTGACGTCCTTCGTATTGTTTGAAAAATTAATTATGCAAATTATATCAGTTTTGCAAAATATGTCGTTGACAACGTGAAGAAGAGAAGGCGCTTCCTCGAATTGAATCAATTATTCTAATTTCGTACAAGGAATAACAAATCAATTAGTTCGGCAGATGTGCTGTTCACCCTGGATGGTGTTTCATTGGTATCCTGTGTAAGGTATGAGTTAATATTTTTTTATAACCTTGCTGAATCATTGAAGCAACATCATGTTGTATGTTTAATTTTTGTCTTAATTCGTTGGATTTATATAATCTCTTGTAAAAAAGTTTTTTCTGACTAATATTTTTCCCTTTTCTGTGTTCGAGTTTATCAATCTATATTTAAATTCGATTTTAGCGGCCAGTTAAACATAAGCTCCGGTTTACAAATGGGTTTTACAATATTTCCCACTGCAAAAATAAAATAAAATGCTCTTCTAAATTTTAAGTTATTTGGTCTTTACGTTTTAAAATTTTGGTGTAAAGAACTGAAAAGCTTTCTTTTATCCTTGGACATGGTTTAAAAGCATATACTTCAACTATATGTAAAAATACCAAAAGTCGTAACGCCATGATTGTTTAAAGTGCAAAGATCACAGTTAAGATAAAAATGAAAATCACAAATTTAAAAAAACAATTAAGCGCTAATAAGCGGCATATATTGCTAAATTCTTTCTTCACTTTCCGAATAAGATGTTACGAAAATAATTCCTGTGCGAATATGAATCACTTTTAAATAAGGATTAAAATCGTTGCCCTTTGTTCCTGCTATATCATTAAAATATGCTATTCTTTAGTGGGTAAAAACATGTCAACAACTACTCCGTTTTTAAAAGTGTTTCTTTCTGTGCACTATTCGCCTTTCGAAAGCAGTTACTTATAATTTGACTGTTGGTCTTTTGGATTCAAATGCAACGTGGAACACGAGTGTTCTTAGATTATTCTTGATTTCTCATGATTTAATAATAACAATAATAATTACGTGGCGCGACAGTAAACAGGGCGACCAGGGCCTAGCTTGCTTATCAACTACTCTTGTTGTGCGAGCTACGGTTCTCTCATGAGTGGAAGGGACCTATAGTTTTCTTTGCCGACTCCTAACGGCGGAGTTTGATAAGCTTTCATAGACAATTATTACTCTTTGAGTGTTGTTAGCAGCTCGAAAGAGGTGGTGCCGTGAAAAATTCGAGGTGTTCAGCAGGGAATCGAACCTAGACCCTTCGGAATGTGAGCGTCGTACTCTACCTACTACGCCACGGCGGTCAAGCCACACTCATGATTTAATTCAAACCGCTAAATCTATGAACATTGCTCTAGAAGACAACATAATTCTTCTTCTTCTTCCTCTTGTGGCGCTACAGTCCGGGGTGGACCTGGACCTCAACCGACAAAAAAATTTTTTGAAGATAGCCCAAATAGTTAAGGCCCTTTCAAGGAATAGACGTCTTTTACGCTCTAAATTGTGGTCTGGGGTACACTGCTTTCTGCTTGAGCGATGGTAGGTTCTCCCTGCCATCAGCTGCGGGATTGTTCGACTGCGGGTCGATTGACCAAGAAATGTACTAAAGATTTTCATAAATGCCGATTTTGAGACGTACTCGTGTTTCAAAAATGGCAGCGAAAAGCTTAAGCCAGTGGCGTAAGGTCGAACTTAAGGATCGGCAAAAATGTCGGCACTTCTTGTCACTTTCAGTGTAAGTTTGTGGCAGTGATTTCAAAGAGTTCTTTTATTTTGGACATTTCTAATAACTTGAGGGTCAGGTTTTTATAATCACTGCAATTGTCGTTTTGTTTCAGGCTCTATTGCAACGTTCATTGGGAGATGGGGGACTACGTTCTTCGCACCGAGTAGACCCAAAGTTGATTTCCGTATGCACGGTTTTTAAAGTTGTGTTACAGTGGAATACAAACACTCACGCTAATTGTCTTATGCAGACAAATATATGAAGATATACTTTTCGTTAATTTTTATAATCAAGCTGTATATTATGCAAGAGATTGAGGGACAACATGAACATCATTAACCCAAACCAATTATCATATACCTTTCTTAATTAATTCTTCCAGAGGACATCTCGCAAAGATACGTCGAGTGACCAATGGCGGCAGGAAACGTCCAATGCGATGTGCCTTGGATGACTTGTTTGTCAATCATTAATGTGAGTGACTTGATGAGTTTACCCTTCCTCACTAGTATACATTGACTAACGACAAGTTATATCAAATGAATATTTCCTCGGTTTGAATGCTTAATTAATACTAACGATGACATTACCTTCATAATGAAGCAGAAGGAAAATGTGAAAGAAGGGAATTCTTCAGAAGAAAGAAATATTTGTTGATACCCTAAAATCGCTTTTCTCTTGGCAACTGTTGAAGCATCGAAATGAGGGTAAACAGTTTAAAAAATGATGTAATTTGTGAACATTAAATTCGGTATTTTATTGT
Organism: Eristalinus aeneus; assembly: GCA_955652365.1. Lineage (NCBI taxonomy): Eukaryota > Metazoa > Arthropoda > Insecta > Diptera > Syrphidae > Eristalinus > Eristalinus aeneus. The sequence continues at coordinate 77,541,538 of OY019134.1, read as the reverse complement.
GGATGTTTATAAATCAAATACAAAAAATGCTTCTTTGCAAATCCGAATTTTGATAGAATAGTCTTAATTCGAAGCGTAATATGTTCTCTGAGAATTCTCATTAAAGCAAATGTTTGTCATTTGAACATTTCATTTGTAAAACTGTAAAAACTAAACCAAGCGATTGTCTATATCAAAGAAATCAAAGAATCACCAACATTGCCATAGAGCTGATAAGATGGATATAGCGCATTACAAATGGTTTAGTCTGATTATTTCTCCACAAATCTGTTTTGAAGGCTTCGCCCTACGTACATTGTAGTTCACAATCAAGCCTTGACTAATTGATTGAAAACCAAGCCGAAGGTAATACTATTCGTTTGATAGTAACAAGTTGTCACTAGCACTTTCCCACACCGAGTGAATTAAGCAGCAGCCATTTGCATACCTGCCGAATACCTTCAGATTTGTTCATTGAAATTCGTTTGATAAAACAACAAAAGGTGTCTTGAATGAGGCCGAATTAAGGAGCATTCGACTGATTTGCAAATTGAAACAGACGAGTGGTTGAAAATTAATTTGACGCCTCTGCACACAGTATGAAATCATTGACAGCATAGAGAACCTAACGTAGCACGTGTTTTTTGGTATGAATTGCGGATAATACAAGATCAAATAAATTCCTGGAGCAATTTAAAACAAAAATAAATTCAAAATGAATTACCGGCAGGGGGAGACATGCGACATGTAATTCCATAATCGGATAAAGCAAATTCGGTGTTCTCTTATAAATTCATTATTGTGTTAAGGGCGGGCCTTAGGAAAATTCTATTCAAGGTTGGAAAATATTCGAAGATATGAAAAAACAACATAATAAGACTTATATTGTTACCTTGGCTCTTTCTATTAGGGGTTTGCTTAGACTTTGAGGGAAATAAATCATTTTTAATTTTTTAAGCACAATCACATCTCGTTTTCTCAGTCTGTTGTGTATTATTGTCGTTCATTGGTGGGGAATTGGGAATCAATGTTTTGATGCGACAGTAACCAGAAGGAATCAGTGGTTTTCATTTATAGACATTTAAGCTGTACATTTACTTTCATACAAATATAAGGTTGTCAAATGTTTCCGCTTTTTTGCTCTTCATTCAATGTTCCATAAAAAGTGTTACAGTTATCTGTATCTGAATCTGTTTCTATCTAGACGACAACTTCATAATACCCCCTCGTAGAAGCCCCCTCCTTATTACCAAAGAACTCGGACAGCCACTTTTCACAAGACTCTTTTTAGTTCAACTTCACACCACCAAGGGCGTTCGGCATGGACAGAAACAAGTGGTAAACACTTGGTGCTATGTCCGGGCTATATGATGGATGCGATAAAACCTCCCATCCGAGCTCCCGTAGCTTCTGACGAGTCATCAACGAAGAGTGTGGTCTGGCGTTGTCCTGATGGAATACTACACCCTTCCCGTTGGCCAATTCTGGACGCTTCTGGTCGATCGCCTGCTTCAAGCGGTCCAGTTGTTCGCAGTAGATGGTAGTCTACTGGCGTCTGGCCATATGGGAGCAGCTCATAGCGGATGATTCCCTTCTAATTCCACCAAACACACAAAAAACCTTCCTAGCTTTCAATCTCGGCTTGGCCGATGATTATGACGATTCACCGGACTTCAACCACGATTGTTCTCGCTTGATATTGTCGTATGTCATCCACTTTTCGTCGCCAGTCACCATCCGCTTCAAAAGTGGGTCGAGTTCGTTCCGTTTCAGCAGCATATCGCAGGCATTGACTCGGTCCAGAAGGTTTTTTTGCATCAAATCATGCGGCACCCATGATTGTTTTTTGTATCCAGCCTTCTGCAGATGGATTCAAATAGTTGGTAGTAACTCTCATCTCCTGAGCGATGTCAGGAAATGCCACATGCCGGTCTAACTCGATGATTTCCATGATTCGATTGGTATTCGTCGTTACGGCTGGCTTAACCATGGTGTCGTTTTCACCAGATCTGATTCGTCGAAACTATTCCTCCACGGTGATAGTGATAGAGTACCAACCCCCAAAACACAATTAATCAAGGAACGTTTCTCTAGCGGATTTGTCTTTAACGAAGGAAAACTTTAAAATAGCACGAATTTCGGCGTTAGTGGACTTCATGTTTACACGTCTATAACTGTTGAACGCAATATCCAAACTAATCAGGCATAGCGTCGTTTTGTGGGTTATGTTAAGACCTTTCAAATAATGTATAGTATTGTCAGATACGGTGGCCGCCGCGGCGTAGTGGGTAGAGTGCGACGCTCACATGCCTAAGGGTCTAGGTTCCCAGCTCAACACCAATTTTTGGAATATATCACGGCACCACCTCTTTCGGGCTGCTGACAACACTCAAAGAGTAATAACTGTCTAAGAAAGATTCTCAGATTTCGCCGTTCGGATTCGGCAAAAAACTGTAGGTCCCTTCTACTCGTGAGAGAACAGTAGCGGGCGCAACACGAGTAGTTGATGAGCAAGCTGGGCCCTGGTCCCCCTCTGGACTGTGGCGCCAACAATTATTATTACTGTCAGATACGAGCTGTAGCGTTTTGTATATAGCCGGAAAATTCGAAAGACAAAAAAGGCGGAAGGAAGATATTTGACAACCTTATATGTTGGATAACGCGACAGTTCACAAACGGCCCAGGGTCTTCCCTACTACTGTTATGCGCGCTACGGTTCTTTCACAAGTTTAAAGGACCTCTAGTTTTCTTTCCGACTCCGAACAGCGACGTTTGAGAAGGTATTTCACAGACAATTATTACTATTTTTGTGCAATCAGCAGCTCGAGTTGGTGCCGTGGAAAATGCTAGGTGTTCACTGTGTGAGTGAACACCTAGCATGTGAGTGTCGCACACTACGCCACGACGGTCACACATAGAATGAATACGAAAATTGAATTAATCCTTAGAAGAACATGATTCTCGTCTACTTGATTGGAGATGTTGAATTGGAATATAGTGGGAAGAGTTTTTGACTTTATTTAATTATGCCTTGTGCGAGCTTTTGCAAGAATTAGAAAAAACATCTAAACGTGTTAAAATTCATCATAAGAAGATGAAGATGATTTTGAAATGTTCGGTATTTCCAAATTCGTCATATTCCAATTGAGTAAAATCCAGATTTCCAGTTCCACTCTTTGCCATCCGAATCGGAGAAAATTTGTGAAATCACCCTTAAAAATTCGATAATGGACTATTTAGGAAATTGTGGATAACGGCGTTTCTGATCAAAAGTATCAACATGAGCTGATTTAAAAGAAGACCATAATAGACATGTACTTGTCCATATTCAAATTGGATCCGTGCTATTTTCGTAAGCACATTTGTCATGCTTCCTGTGAAAACGCATTTTCTGCCATCTGGTCAGTTCTCAATGTCATATTTTTATATTCAATTTTCTTTGGTTGGGGCTTTAGGCATGTGTATACTGATAAATCAAAATGCGTTGTCCTAGAGTCTGCTGCTACTTCGAACATTGTTTATCATATGCATGGTCGCGTAAAATCAATGTACGAAGCTGATACGCAGCTTTTGAGTTATTTATGTGTGCGATTTCGTTTCTCTTTTATTGCCATCGTTTAATCGACATATATTCGAGCTACGTCATTACGGCCAAGTTTTCTTTCGTCACCCATCGCGAAAATCATTTCGGTTTTCTTTTCATTCCAATACGTCAACTTCAAGAAGATCCGCACACTTTGTATATTAGTGTTCCCAGTTGCTGCATGGTTGTGAGCATGGGTTGGTCTGACGTTATGCATTTTATTCAGACTTGCTATGATCCGAAGATGGATTTAATTCCGTGTTGAAGATGAAAATCTCATCGGCCATTCCCCCTTGTCTGATTTGCATGCTAAGTAAAGTATAAGCTACAAAGATATTCTTTAAATATAATTCATTGGCCAATAGATTAGACTTGAGGACATTCAATGGGTAATCCAGCGAATTTGGCCTCAGTTCGGAGTCTGTATTTAGGTTCTTATCTTTTCAAAGACGTGTTACTTATTCACGTTGAGGTTTACTTTCAATCTCACTATGGTTCGTCATAAAGGGCATACAGTGTGGCGTATACGTAACAAATATTTTATTTATTGCTTTCGTTTCGCAAAAATGTTCAAATAAACCGAATTAAGCGCTTCGTTCCCATGTGATGTTGTCCATTGGCTTTCTGTGGCAATTCATATCATTTTTTCTCTATTTCTGTCTGACTGAATGTACGAAAGATTGAGTGGTTCTGAATGCAGAGAGATAAGCCGATAAACAGTAATCGAGTTTAGCGTGGCTCTCTTCGTAGATCTGCATTCACATGAAATTACACATGACGCAATTCGTTGTATTTAAGACATGGATAGTATGTATTGCAAATTGCAGACATTTGTGTAGGCCTTGAGAATTTTGTAACTAAATAAATTAAGAAGACATAAAGGTTCGTTTGATTTCAATAACGAGCAGACAATTTTATCTCATTTGACTGAAGACTCAAATTACTGTGGCTAAGAAATATGTTTTCGTCCATCATAAATCGAGAGGACGACTGACGCTTGGAAAGGTTTTAAGGTTAAAATCACAACTACTGTCTGCGCTGCGTTGGGTGAAAAGGTTCAGATTTGAGTATTGAGAAGAGCCTAAGTGCCTGGTTTTTAATTGTCGCAAAAAAATTTAAAAACTGCTTAAAGTTCACAAAATTTCCCAATTCTGACTTCAACAGTGTACTGAAAAGCTTTGAAAAGAAGAACTTGCTAATCCTGCCACTGTAAATGTTCGTGAATTTCCTGCGAAATATTAAGCACCATCCACTCAAAGTAGGTATGTGCAATTAAAAATTCCTATGCAAATGAGTTACTCAGTTTCTTCCCTCGTCATGTACCCCAGTGGCTATTGCCTTTTAAAATGATTGCTATTTTTTAAAGTCCCTTCCAGCATTGCGAAGTAAATTCGACAACGAAAAGTTGATAAAATCAAGAAGTCTATTAAGGACTTCATTGTTGGCATCTCGTTAACGCAAACTCCCAACTTCTGGTAGGAATTTCTGTTTTTACGGGAACATGTACCAATTATCAGTATCTTCATTTCATTTTTCAACTTCTTTGAAAATATTTGCGATGAGCTCACATAGGATAAGGAGCTCATTAGAGACTCCTAATGGGTATTATTCTCTTAAATTTTTTATACATCTCATTTCTTTATGGCGTTGCGCGCTGGCCCTTAAACCAATTAATTTGGTTGCTGTACCGGGGAGCACGTTGTGTCAGATGTTAACAGCGAGAGCAGACGAGGTGAAGGTGAGATTCGCTCCAAATTTCAAGGATATTTTCGAGTTTTGAGGATTTGTATGGAAATTCATACGTACACATGAGAATGGAAAAATGTGAACATCACCGCTGGTGGTAAATGAATTTTTTGCTGTTGGCAGCTTACATTTGGAAATTTAACGCAAGATTTCAGTTAAATGAATTGGAAATTGCTTGCGGTCTGTGGTGTAGGAAGAGATTTTAGGTTGGGTGGCTTTAACATATCATATGTATGATTCTTAAGATTTTAGGGTAGAATATGTGTGGTAAATGTTTATGTATATATATGTTTACGAAGTCTGTGTCTAGATATGTATGGAGAAGTATCCTTGTATAGAAGTATCACATTCTACACTAGGAGTACGGAAACGGATATGTTTTGCAAATGTGAGCTTACTGACTTCGATTTCATAAGTTAATAACTTCCAGAGGCATACATATATGAATATATGACAACTATCTGGATCAGAGCAATAGGTACAATATTGTTTAAGACAAAAAGACATAGACGGTTCGCAGAGTGTCACATAGGGCAGCAACTAATGTGTGCCTGTGAAGGTCGTTAACTTGCTCAACTTCGTCCCTAATATATCCTTAACTGAGTAGTTTTTTAACAGTCTATATATGCTTTCTTAAAAAACTAAGCTTTCTTTGCATAATACTTGCTGTATGTCGGAGGAACTTGTACGCTTTCAAGTCCAAGCGAGTATGCCCTTGGTCATTTTAGTCGTTATATGCACAGTCATACATTCCACGCTATTGCATGGACCCCAGATCTCTTTGTCAAGTCAAGTCAAGTCAAACAACCCCTATATACCTAGATTATGTTGAGTATATAAATGACACAGGTCTAGCCCGTGGAGTCGCTAAATAAATTAAAGAAACTTCCTTTTCTTCTTGTTGAAAAAAATGCTACTTTAAGTTCCGCGCTCCAAGTTGGTTGAGGTCCTTCTTCACTTGTGTCCGCCACCTTAGTCTAGGCCGACGTTTTTCCAATGGCTCAGATTCGAGGACTTTTCGGGCCGGAGCAGTGGTGTCCATACGCTCTACATGGCCTAACCATCTTAAGCGTTGTATTCGAATACGTTTGAACAAGCGTCGTTAAATCTTCTTTCCCAGATGCCATCAACGCAAATAGGACCAAAAATCCCCCTCGAAATGATTAAGGGCTTCCTCATCCGCTTTTAGTAGCGTCCAGGTTTCCGCGCCATTAAGTAGGACTGGCATGATCAGGCTGTTATGTAAAGCAAGCTTAGTCCTTCGAGAGAGGACTTTATTACTCAATTACCTCTTGAACCCAAAAAAAACAGCGATTGGCAAGAGTGAGTCTGCGTTTGATTTCGGTACTGATGTTGTTGTCCCTATTCACCGCGGAGCCTAGGTAGACGAAGTCCTCGACTACCTCGAAGTTTCTGCTGCCTAGTGTGACGCTCTGTCCGAGACGTCGATGTTGTGTGTCCTTTTTTGATGACAGCATGTACTTCGCTTTGCCCTTATTTACAGCCATACCCATTTTAGCTGCTTCCGCTTCAATTCCAGCAAACGCCTCATTGACAGCTCGCTGTGTTCGTCCAATCACGTCAATGTTATAATCGTAAGCTAGCAATTGAACTGACTTTTGGAAAATCGTGCCTCTGGTGTTGACTTGTGAGTTATGTACGATCAGAATGATGTTGAAGAAGAAGATTTTCTCCATAATGATGTCAAAGAAGTCACATAACAGTGCGTCGCCTTGTCTAAAACCTTTTTTGATATTGAAGGTCCTAGTGAGTTCGTTACCAACCTTGACGGAGCAGCGAGAGTTCTCCATGGTCATTCTACTCAATCTGAAGAGTTTGGTAGGAATGCCAAAACTAGACATGGCACTGTATAGGTTGTCTCTATGCAACACTGTCATATGCGGCCTTAAAATCGATAAATAGGTGGTGAGTGGCGATTTGCACTTCTTGGGCTTTTCAAGGTTGTGCCGTAAAGTGAAGATCTGGTCTATCGTGGATTCCCTGGTCTAAAATCATACTGATAGGGACCTAAACGGTTTTAGACGCTCACAAAATACGGCAGAGAGTGATCTTTTATGCGATGTTAAGAAGACTAATCCCTCGGTAATTGGCTCAGTCAAAGGGGTCTCCTTTCTTTTGAACCAGGCAAACGATGCTGTGATTCCACTCATCCGGCATGCTTTCCTCCGACCATATTATACAAATGAGGTTGTGCATGCACCGAACCAACTCATCTCCAACTGCTTTAAATAGTCCTGCGGGTAGTGTATCTGCTCCAGCAGCTTTGTTCGATTTCAACTTGGATATTACTATTTTCACCTCGTCTAAATCGGGGGGACGGAATTCTTGTCTATCATCATCCAAATTGAGTGGTACATTGTGCCTAAAAGAGGAATTTGGGCCGTCATCGCCATGCAAAAATTATCCTTTCAGAATCTCAGCACAGACTGCGACTTTACCACGAGTTGTCAATTTTGATCCCGGCAGGCTTCGGTCTAAACCTTGTATCCTGCGGATGGCTGTTTTACCTTTCGGTACAACTTTCGGACTTCATTTCTGTCAAAATACCTTTCCATTTCTTCGACCGCACGCTTCTCATTCGCCATATTTTTCTTCTTGAAAGTCTGTCCCTACTTTTCTATTCGTAGAGCTCACGAACAGCCCTCGTTGTGCGATGCAGCGTTGCATTATTTGCGATTGCTTGTTTGATTGCATGCGCTTGCCTGCACTCGTCGTCAATCCATGGGTTCCTTCTGGGTGCTGATGTGAAACCCAGCACATCAGTGGCAGCTTCTTTGATGGCTTCTGGACGACGCTTCCAGGCTTCTTCTATGGTATGTGCAGGTAGCGTCGAACTCTGAGCGAGTTTCAGGGAGACGTGGTGGTAAAGTTTCCAACGATCAGAATTAGAGAAACGCTGTAGTTTATAATTTCCCTTCGTGTGAATGAGTACTGGTGTTAGATTCGCTAGTCGGCTCTAAGAAACATTAAAATTAAAATAAATGTTAATCTTCCAAGTCTCGTGCTCATATGGCTTGCTGCGTAAAACAGTTTTTGCCTTTTTTGCATTTTCTGCAAGTCAGCGTATAAATGCAGTAGATATGCGGAATTTAACAGACATGAAAAAGAGCAATCAGACTAAAGTTGTAGTGGATTGTGCAAATCCAAGATGCTACCGATTTAGTTTTGAACTAAGCCACTAGATTGAAAACATATTTCGACCTGATAAGAGGCCCCAACTCATAAAACCAATACATATCTCAGCAGATGCCTGCTCTGTATTTGATGAAATAGGAAAAGGGGATGTAAACGTTGTCAGAAAAGTGTAATACTACGAAGGTTGCCTATTACATTTCGGGATTGGGCAACCCTGGCAACTGCCAGCTCTATCGTAAAGTTTGACATTTTTGACTCAGAACGTTTTGACATACGAGCGTTATTTGTGTGGTTTACAGTAACTTAAAAGATTCGCCAACAAAATGGAACTAAATCGTGAAAATTTTCGTGCGATTATTTTTTACAACTTTCGACGTGGAATAGCTCAACTACAGTGCATAGATGAATTTAATTAAATTTTTGGCAATGAAGAGCCATCAAGGACCAGTGTTAATCGATGGTATGGTGAATTCAACCGAGGTCGTAGTTCAATCCAAATCGAATTTCGTGAAGGTCGTCCAAGTCAGTTGTGGTTCCGGAAACCATTGATGCTGTGCACCAACTGATATTGCAAGATCGTCATGTGACCTATCGTGAGATTGAGACAACCTCAATCTAATCAATATTGCATGAATATTTGACCGTCAAAAAAAATTTGTTCGCATTGGATCCCACACAATTTGTCGATCGCTCAAAAAAATAAAAAAACTCGTGTCGATTGGTCGAAAGAAATGCTCCAAAAATGCGATCGCCGTGCTTCGAAACACGTCTATGACATCGTGACAGGTGATGAATCGTGAATTTACGCGTATGATACCGAAAGTAAATAGCAGTCGACTGTATGGGTGTTTCAAATTGAGCCAAATCCAACAAAAGTTGTCGCGCACGAAGCACTTCCAAGCAAATGGTCGCTTGTTTTTTCGGAAAAACTGGACATGTCGTAACCGTACCAGTAGAACAGGGCAAAACAGTAAATTCTGAGTGGTACACAACCAGTTGTTTGCCAGTTGTCTTCCAAGAAATGAGGAAAACCAACCGCCGAAGACCGATTTCTCTTCACCATCGGCTCTCACACATCGGCTCACAACAACTGTATTTTTGAGCACTCAAAACATCGATTTGATGAGTCATCCGCCGTGTAGTCCTGACTTGGCACCGAATGACTTCTTTTTATTCTCGTAAGTAAAAAAGAAAATGAGAAGTCAACGTTTTTCGCCAGCTGAAAAAAGCGGTTGATGCGTTCAGAATGCATGTTTTGGAGATACCTCAATCAGAGTGGCAAAAGTGCTTCGACAATTGGTTCAAACGCATTCAAAAGTATATAGATCTTAATGTGCAATATTTTGAAAAACAATAAAGCTATTTTCGATGATTAATGTTTGTTTTTGTTCCCTAATCCCGAGATATAAAGGGCAACCCTCGTAATTGGTAGGTTTCAAATAGAAACATGCTGTTCAGTTTCTATACCACATATAAAGAGTCATCACACACAAAATATGAAAAATCAAATTAAATCACTGTCGGTCAAGGGAATTATACATATTGAGTGAACTTTAGCTCTGTTCAACGATTTCATCCGTACGAATATACCTGCCCATATTCTCCTATTCTGAATCCTTATTTGGGTGTAGGTTTTCCTTATTCCAGAATATGGAATTTTTGTGTGTCTATTTTTGTCAGCCGAAAATCGATTTGAATACCCTTCATTAAATTTTTTAATGAATGACACAATAGGATTGAATTTCAAAAGAAAACATTTGTGAAGTAATGCTAATTCTCGTATCAATATATTCATCATTGCTACGAGGTGTTCGTGAGGAAAGGACAGGACAGACAACACACGCCGGCACTTGTCCAGCTTTATCAGATGTACAGACACAAATTTATTTTAGCAGGTGAGTGAGTCCATTGTGCTCTAACAGTGATTCTTTAGAGTGAATAGAAGTCTTTTGAAAACATTGCATGAGGCGACAATTTTAGCAATCATCTCATCACGGCCTGTTGCAACTTCCGACAGGTTGACCACAGGACTATGGGGGAGGCTCTGTTTGATTTACTTTATTGTCGTTCTATTTACTTTTTCGACATCATCGTCTAATTTCCTCCGAAATACTTAGTGAAGTGAATGCACATGATTGGACGAGCCATTCTTGATTTGTTTCACAAGTGAGGCTGCCTTTAAATTTAACGTATTTTGCCGTCAGATAATTTCCAATTACATACCACCGAATGAACTACACAGATGGACAAAGATTTTGAAGCCCTGTTGTGTTGTCTTCTTAAAGATTGTCGTGTCTTTGAATTCACCAACAGCTTTGAAGCAATTGCTTAACAAAAATTATGTTTTTGGCGAATAAATATCATTATCGTTATGCGTCGTAAGAAATCACTCCATAAAGTCGGATATATATTGATCTGCTCAAAACAACCTGCCATTATCTATGAATGGCTCTTGCGTTGTTGAAACTGAACGACTTTCCATCCTCGGTACGTGTATCAACTCAACACTAAGTTGGAACGATCACATATTCGAGATCGCCAAAAATGCAGCGAAATGTCTAGGTTTCTTAAAGCGATGCAAGAAATACTTCACTCCTTCTGACCGGGCAACAATATAATAGGCGTACATCCGCCCATTTGCTATTTCAACAAAAAACGCTCTAACGAGTTAGCCAGCTGCATTCCTCCCCTTCAAGAATTCACCCGCAATACCCGCCTCGCTAGTTCACCTCACCCGTTCACCCTTAAGCCCACCTTCGGACGTATAGTTAAGTTTAGAGACTCGTTTTCAGCCGCACCACACGAATATGGAATGCTCTTTCGAGCACAATTTTCCTTTAGTGCGTGCCAATTATAAACAAAAGAATATGGGGGCGCCACCAACTTTTTGTTAGTGGCACCCCCTAAAATCACTACTCCGGTTTATGTATATCTTGCATTTAGTATCGAAATTGAATTATTTCTCTTTGTCTAGAATTTCTTTCAGCTGTAATTTTCTTTTCATTGCTTTATTAATCAAAACATTCGTTGTTTACCTGCAGCTCATAAATCACTACCCGTAGACAAGAGAGAAGTAATTGTTTGCATTTGTTTGCAAGTACGTGAGAATAAAACGTCAGTAAATTAAAAACAATCCCCCAGTTCTGCACAAATCTTCAATCTTCTTCTTTTGTCAGACATCAGTTTTTGTTGATTGACCATCAATTTCTGTAATAATTGCAGATTCGAATTTACTTGGGAATGGTTTTGCCACAAAGTGGATTACCGCTTGATGTGGTAACTTTAATGGGACAGGTTTCTAGCTAGTTTATTGAACACAATAAGAGCCGATTGTTAGAGTTGCTGTATTCTATTTATTTGAAGGGACAAATTCAGCTTGTAAACAGTAATCTGTTTACGGTGGGTAATAAAGAGGGAAAACATATTTCTTGTTGTCTCTCTGTTTATTGGTCTAAAGGACGATTGACTTACGGCTGGATTATAGTTACATCGACAAAGTTAACTGCTTAGTTGATTTAGAAAATGAATTCAGAAATAACTTTGTGTGTAATAAATATACATACGTTTGATGGGGCGACAGTCCACAAGGGGACCGGAGCCTAGCTTCCTCAACAACTTCTCGTATTGTGCGCGGTTCTGTTTTCTCACAAGTACAAGGGTCCTTCTCTTTTTTGCCGACTCCCAACAGCGAAGTTTGTGCATTCCTGTCAGCTTCAAAGGGATGGTGCCGTAAAAGAAGTGAGGTGTTCATTTCGTGAATAGAAAGTGCACCTTGGGCGTGTGAGTGTCGCATTCCACCGACTACCCCACTGCGTTGTCATACTTATAAGTGTAACAAGCTCCTAAAGAGCAATAGCAGGAAGGGAAACCAGAGGACAATTTTTTTCCGTGGGATATCGAGTATAATCTTTTTTGATTGATAGTAAATATTGACATTTGTGGTTCACAGGTAAGACCTAAAACGTGCTGCGATTAACACTGGGTGTTCCAATAAAAACGCGTTCAAATTTTAGGTGAGGCACCTATCATTTGAGGTTCTATTAAGTGACCTAAACTCAAGTGATTTTGATTGACTGAAATCTGAGGCTAATCAATCAACAATTTGAAAGACAACAACGACGGAATGACGACAACAACGTTGAGATTCTTATTGTACGTTCCACTTTGTAATTGCGGGTAGTTTTAGGTGAAATGGAATGGTATATTTTATTTCATTAACCACAAATTCAATTCAATTTATTAAAATTGGTAAAGAACATGGTCTTTTCCAATACAAGGCATAATTATGTTGCAAGTTCATAACTAACATTTAGGTTATAGTAACTAAAGAAAAAGTCTTTGAATCCGAACCATTGGGACAACGCAACAGAGGTCGGCCTAGACTAAGGTGGCGCACACAAATGGAGAAGGACCTCAACCAACTTGGAGTGCGCAACTGGAGGCAGCTGGCGAAAGATCGTGCTGGCTACAGAGGCATGTTGGTTGTGGCCTAAGTCCACCCCGGACTATAGCGCCACAACAGGAAGAAGAAGAACTAAATAAAATAAAAATAAAAAAATAAAATACAAGAAAAAGGAAGGAGGAAGAAGGAAGAAGAAGGAATGTAAGAAGAAAGCAGAAAAATTACTGTTGCAATGTGCGATACAAATTATTAAGTGTACAACATTTCGCACTATTTTGATAGCTATTGGAAAGGAGTTCCATAGCTAAATAGCGTGAATAAAGAACAAATGAAATGAATAAAAATATATATACCTATGAGTATTAATGTTAATTGCTGACGAAATTTAATTTGCAAATAGGAGTATCAATGTTAAATATCCTTTCAGACCGAGAAAATACTAATTTAGAAAAAAGTAAACTAAAATATATTAAAGTTATTAGCTTATGTATAAAAATAAAGTTCTGTATGCAGAAACTTTGCTTTAAGGAACACCCAAGGAATTTTATAGAGAAAACAGATATGCTGTCATATGTGCGACGCATATAAATATATCTCAGAGCATCATTGTAGGCAGTTTGAAGTTACTGAAAAGACAAGGAATCCAAAGAACTGTAAACTATTTCATGATATGATAGAAAAGGCATAATAAATGTTTAACGTGCAGATATCTATTGCTTCAGCAGGCAGCAATAAATACGGCTAATTGTAACATTCATATGACTCCGACACGATAAGTTTCGGCAAATGACAAAATCAAGGTAAGTTGCTGATTCAACCAGCTTAAGTCTTGTCCCAGAAATGAAAATATCAGGAATATGTTTAATGTCAAAGGATCTACAATCGATAGTAATAGCCTGCCACTTAGACGAATTTAGTAAAAGTCAATTTCTGGAGGCACATTCACATATCGCCGATAGATCCTCGCTAAGTCGGCAAGTGTGTACAGTGATTTTTTCAAATGGAAGCGATAAATAGAGTTGAACATCATCCACGTACATGTTTACATATAGATGGCAGATCGTTTACATACAAACAGAAAATGTTGGACCCAAAATGGAACCCTGCGGAGCACTGTTTATAACAGACCAAAGGTATTTTTCCGTGGTCTGCCAATAAAAAAACGTTTTATCAATTAAGCAGCCGTATTGCTGAAAATAAAATAGTGTCTAAGCTTCCAACATAAAATTACATGGTTGACTTTGCCTTGGAAATGTCAAGAAGACAAAGAAAAGTTAGCATACGATCATCATATCCCTGTCGTATATCATCTAAGACTTTTACCATAGCTATGATTTTGCCTAAAACCCGATTGGCAGGTATTCAACAAAGAGCTTCTAAAAACAACGACAATATAAGACCGAAGTCAAACTCTTTGTAATGGTAATCTAATGTAAATCTGTACGGATACAAAGCTTAGAATGGCGTACAGAAGACACAGTTCTGGAGTTTAAAATTCCCCGCTATTGGACATCTTACATTAAGCTAGTAGAAAATGTCCTCATCCAACTTGGAGCAACTATGGCAGTTGCCTGGCCTAAGTCTATTTCGCACCATGTTTTATTGATCGACAACAAATGAATTCCCGATTTATATCTCTTTCGGAAATATGCAAGGGCGTACAATATATTCTCGGTATCGATATGAAGAAAAACGCAAATTCAATTTAAATTATTTTTATTTTTCAATATAATCTCCCATAACATCAATGCATTTGTTATATCTTGAAAATCACAAAAAAATAAATTTCAAAAATATAAATTTGCAAAATATAAGATTATTGAAAAGTTCTTCATCATTCGAAAATCTTTTTCCACGAAAACATTTTTTCAAATCCGGAAACAGGAAATAATCACTAGGGGCAAGGTCTGGACTAAAGGGTGGGTGTTGGATTTCTTCGAAACCACAATCTCGCGCAGCAGCCTTGGAAACTCGCGCCGTGTGAACAGGAGCGTTGTCATAAAGAAGGAACACACCCTCTGCGAGTTTACCCCGTTTTTTTTTTTAATTTCCTCCCGCAAATTATGCGTTGGATGTGGCGTTGATGGTTTCATCTTTTTTTTCACTCATTGAGCAAGATTTTCTTTGAGACCCAAAATACTGTGGCTATAAGCTTCCCGTCAGACAGAGTGACTTTGAACTTCTTCGGGGGGTCCGTTACTTTTTTATGCCACTGCATGGACTCTTGCTTGCTTTCAGGGTTATAGCGGTGAACCCATGTTTTATCCCCAGTAACAAATCGATCCATAACATCGTTCGCGTTGTCACTACACATCTCCAACAGCTCTCTACAGCATGCGAGCACTTGACCACTTTTGCATAGTTGATACTGAAGTTGCGGGACCCTTGTAAACAGCCACCATCTCTTCATGAATAGTTTTATGACTTTTTTCTTGCTTAGTGAGAAATTTAATTACAGCGCCATGCCCGATGTGCACCACCATCGTCTCAGTTGCCATTATGATTCTGTTTAACTAGAGATAACACGTGAATTATTAATTACACTTATATAAAATTTCACATGAATGCACTTAAATAATAGTATTACTTGATATATAAGTCAATTTTTATATATAACCACAGCTTTACCCCGATACTGAGAATATATTGAACGCCCCTCGTACATGTTGAAATGCCAAACCAACCAAACAAATTATTTAAGTGCTGACAAAAGCGGCACCTGTTAAAATAATGTTGTTACCTGTAAAAATTCACTTGTTTTAACTGGATGTATACCATGCTTTAAAAACAACCACTCACGTTATCGACTGTCAGCCCTTTAAACACAAATATTGAGAATTCTTTCGTAAATCTAAAGTTAACTGAACTCTGTACTTTTGTAAACTCCGCCCCTTTATGACGTGTGGCAATTTGGTTAACGAAAAATATTATTTCTATGCGAAGAGTCAATATTTGTAAAAATAAAGTAATGACACTGTCTAAACTTCTTTTAACATCCCTAATTAGTTATAAGTTTCGGATGATGGATGAGCCCAGTATTGTTTTTTTTTTGAATACATTGTGATATCACAAAGACAAATTGCAAGTCAGCATGTAAAGAACCAAACAGAAAATAATGTTCTCGGAATTGTGTGAATCTGCGATAAGGCAATCTTTAATTTAATGATTTTCTAAAATGTGAACTGATTGTTTTGTGTCACTTGAAGTGGTTATTTAGAATTTTCGGGAATTTTCTCCCTGCCTTTCTCCGAAATCAATCGAGAGTTGAACGAGGCTTAACACCTAACACCACACCAAGTAATACTTCGAAATGGTAAAAAGTATTCAGTTACATACACTTTGTAAATGACAAGATTAATTCGGTTTGTGAAAAGAAAATCTGCGTCAACACACATTTTTTGTTTGATTTGCGTTTTTTTGGCTGGAATAACGTATTAAGCATCTAAATTAATTGGAGTCCACATTAACCTCATTCGCCAGTGAGTCAAAGTATTGGTAAATAGCTGTTATTTATTAAATTATTTGTTAATTTCTACCTAAAATTGAATCGTTTGGTGCCATGCCAGCATTTCAATTAAGTTATTAAACAATTTGACTAAACATGAACGCATGCCAAGAGTTCATTAATTATCATTCCCATTTAATCCTGTTTTCAAATTTGCCAAATTTAAAACAGCTTAAGCGTTACGTAATCGCATCATTAATAAAACTTCATTTTTATTTGTTTTTTTGCAGATTAGTCCGCAGGAATTCATAAAATTTCATGCAAAAGGACACAATCATTTGAGTGGTTCCTAAAAACAATGGATGAGTATCCCGTTAATACCCCTGCAGCAGGTCTAATTCTCGGCGAAGAGGAATATGGTAAGTATCCTTGCCCGGGCAGCACGCATGTACACAGGCAAAAGTACACTTTCATTACTTATCCCCAATGATGCATCCTCTTAACAATGTTGAGCTGAAAAACCCGCATTAAATTTTCACAGAAAAACTATATTCAGCGCCCGCCGAGATAGTTGCGTTGCTGTCAGTATTCTACGGCGGAATAAGCATAATAGCGATAGTCGGCAACACTTTGGTTATATGGGTGGTGGCGACTACCCGTCAAATGCGCACTGTGACCAACATGTACATTGCTAATTTGGCATTCGCCGACGTTATCATCGGAATGTTTTGCATCCCATTTCAGGTGAGCATCAAAACAGTGTAATATATTCAAGCCTAAATCTGTTGGCTCTGCCAGCATTGTAACCATCACTATCATCATTATCCCTTCCATTTTACCTACATTACCTAAATCGCACCCCAACATAACGCTCGCCACTAAACCCATTTAGGAAATTGGTGGCGCTAAGGTATCAACATCGTTCCCGCTATTGATCGACATTTTCTCGTGAACACTGTCCCGGACTATTTAATTTCCGGGGCGTAGCGTTTCAAATGAGATCTTCTCCAGTGGTTCATTTGCCATTTTTTGTTGCTGAATAATGAAAATCAAATATGACGGTATTTTGAGAGCTGCAATTGAATGACGTTTATCTGCTTGTTTTGCGTTTCAGTTCCAAGCTGCGCTGTTGCAACGATGGACGCTGCCGGATTTTATGTGCGCATTCTGCCCTTTTGTGCAGGCGGTTAGTGTTAATGTATCCGTTTTCACACTCACCGCAATCGCTATTGATCGACACCGGGCAATTATCAATCCATTGAGGTAAGTTTTGACCACACGCAAAGTAACTAGTAAATTAGCGCCTGCCATTATTAATTAAAACTGCGTGGGGGTTGCACCAAACTGCGAACGGATTGGGTAAATTTACTTACTGATTGCAAATCTATGCATTGTAATCGGAATGATGTGCTTTGCATCTCTGTTGGCTTGAACAAAATCGTTATTGTAGGAGAGGAGAGGTGTTTTTTGCGTTTCTTTGTTTTTCAAAGGTAAACACTTTTAGAAAGATGGTGTAATTTTCTGTGACAGGGGATAAAAGGTTAAATCACAGATTGGGAATAATAATAATAGTTTGTATTTTCAACTTCGGTCGAATTTAAGAGCGCTGTCTGCTTGGTGTTTGCGCAAATGTTTTGAATTGAAGAGGGTCTGTGTGGGTTAATGGAAAGAGGGTATTTCTTAAAGAAATAAATGTTTTGAAAAATCGATATCGGCCTCAAATATTCAGTTGACTTTTTTTCCTTTTTTCCAGGAATGAAGTACAGATTGTAGTCGGGCTACGCACTCGCTAAAGCAAATTTCCTATTTAAATGTATTCGGCGCCCGGAAAGATGTTTCGGGGAAAACAAATAACAATTGGGACAGTGCTGCGGGCCAGTAAGGATTGCCAAAAGCAGGTCTTTTGTTAATGTGTAGTAAATGCAGATTTATTTCTGGAAATGTTCAAAAAAAAAGAATAGTCTGTCATTTGCCTTTGCCGGCATTTTGAGCATACAAAGAGATATTCAATTTTTCAAGTGATTTCTATTGTAACAAAATACAATGAAATCTTTTTTCAATATTGTGGCGAGGTATTTGTTTTGGTCTGGCTGTAGTGCTGCACATTATTCCCAGCTTCACGTTCAGATTACACGTGGACTTCTTCTTCTTCTTGTTGTGGCGCTACAGTCCATTACGCTTGAACATTGACCCTAAAACCTTATAAGATTCAATGAAAAAATAAATAAACAACACACTAGTTATTAATGGGAAAGTAAATACATTTTATTCAAAGTATTGGAAAATGTTTTCTACACATTTTTACCACCTTTCTGGCAACTTGTGAATACCACGCCAATAAAATTGTTCGTCTTATATAGCAAACCAATCAGACACCCTATTTTCGACCTCCTCGTAGGAATCAAAGTGCTGCTCAGCCAATGCGTTTCCCATCGATGAAAGCGGCGGGTGGGATAGCTGCTCTTAGCCAAGTGTTTTGATTGTATTCTGAATTGGTTTTGCTTTGTGTGCAGGTAAATTGTCATGGAGCAAAATTACATTGCCGTATCTTCTGGCCCATTCTGCTCGTTTCTCAATCAATGCATGGTTAAAATTGATCATTTCTTGTCGGTAGCAATCAGTATTAACGGTTTCACCAGGTTTTAGGAGCTCGTGGTATAGCACACCTTTCTGGTCCCACCAAACACACAGCATTGTCTTCTTGCCGAATCGATCTGGTTTTGCAGTCGATGTTGATGGTTGTCCCAGATTAAACCATGATTTTTTTCCATTTAAGATTCTTAAAACAAATCCATTTTTCATCGCCAGTAACAATCCGATGCAAAACCGATTTTCTTTCGTGTCTTTGAAGCAAAATTTCACAAATGTTTTTTCGGTTTTCCATCTGTCTTTCTTTCAATTCATGTGGCACCTATTTTCCACACTTTTCGATCTTTCCCATAGGTTTTAAACGGTCAGAAATTGTTTGTTGTGCAACATTTAACATTGTTGCCATTTGCTTTTGACTCAAAGTGTCATCTCCATCCAATATCGTTTCCAATTCGGCATCTTCAAACTTTTTTGGTGGTGTTCCACGTTCCTCACATCATCACATCAAAATCATTATTTCTGAACCGTTGAAACCATCTTTTGCATGTTGCTTCTGATAGAGCGTGATCACCATATGCCTCGACAAGGATTCGATGCGACTCTGCAGCACTTTTCTTCAAATGAAAACAAAAAATTAATGCTTTCCGCAAATCATCACTTTCTGGTACGAAATTCGACATTTTTAACACGATGAAAAAATATGATGCTGTCTGTTCAATGTCTTAATGTATACAAACTATTTTTCACAGATGTCATAGCAAACAAACAAAAATAAAATAAGGCTCGTTCACAACAAATGTTCCCTATAGAGACATTTATATCTTGACGCTCTCTTCATACCGGTATACCTGGTATTTAAGAAATTGTGGGTGAGTAGTGCATGGACAATTTGAGGATTTTTAAAATCCCAACGGTACCTGTATGTGTCTGTGCCTGTATGCCGGTGTTTTTATTTGTACATTCGCTTCTATCAGGCACAAATAGTAGCTTTTCTTATGATTCACAGGAGGTTGACCTAAGCAGGGAATTATAATTTTTACTTATGTTCCTATCCTTTAACATTCCTTTTGTGTCGATTAAGCTACATCCAAATCCATCTGTAAATTCGGAGATGAATGAAAGAACGACCAAACGTCTGTATTAGGAAGTTAAATGCGTCACAATCCAATTTCGGAGGGAGCTTCCGACTGAATGTATCAAATGTATCACTAAATCGACTTAACTTCTTAGTCAAGAGGTTTCGCAAGAAATTCTGTAACCTCCACAAACAATTGATTTTAGAGACAAATGCCCTTACCACGGAAGCGAATGTCAAAAGAGAGTTCCTGGGACAGTACAGAGACCCAAAATTAGTAACAATGTTGACAATGACAAATTCTCGGTTTTAACCAGCGTCGTTCAATTTGTCTCATTTTAAGTGCCATTTGTAAAGAATGTCATTTACATGCAAATGTTGACTTTAATTATTCGCTGGGTGAATTGTGATTAAAGCAACGCTAGTGATACCGAGTTAGGGGATGAATGAGTCAACCTAGGCGCCAGGTAAAAGATGAACCAATATGAAAACTTTGCGTCGCATTCGTAATTATGTACACAAAGCCACGCGAATACTGCGCAATAAAAATTTCAAAGGCCCGATAAGAAAAGTTGTGGATAAAAATGTATCAATAATTTTCTTTGAAATTCTCTGTTGCAGAGCGGTGCAAAAGTGTTTGACGAGGAAGTCGTCCCATTTTTGCGCAGTAAAGTTTTTCTCGCGAGTGAATTGCGGGGGTGACGTATTGAATCAAAAGAAAGGTGAACAACAAACATATTTACTTCGGGTATGATGTCAGTACCTTCAGAGATTCCCCAAATTTAATTTCCTTTGCGCGATTTAAGTTTTTCTTTTTGCTTTGTTCGAGTGAAAACTTATGCCTTTGCAAGTTTAATCGAATTTTCTCGTGTATATGTGAAGGCATGTGTGATATATTTGAAAATTATGCATAACTCTTCGGCGAGCGAAACACACGCTTTGCTTCTTGCAAAGTCAGTGCGTAGTTGAAAGGAGAGGTAGAGAGTCGGTTCAACCACGTCCCACACGTCATATTTTCACTGAGACGTGAAACATGCAGAATGGCATTGACACTTTTATGGTAGAAACCTATAAAGAGAGATTAGTCTAAACTGATACATTCATGAAAACAGATCGTCAAGACATAAGATGTGACAAAGTCTAAGGCAGTGAAGCAAATTTTTCTTTAATAATTTATCTCTACACTCCTCCCACCTACAGTGGTGAATGAGACAAAGTTTTGACTTTTTGAATGTTGGGCAATTTGTGCATCTGCATATCTTGGTTTGGCTGGGTGAAAAAAAAGCCGTGCTAAATGTCCACAACAGGACTAAATACCGCACAGTACTCTCCCTAGACTTTTTATCATTTGTCTATCTACCGTTAACGTCTTTATGAAGACGTATTTGGATGGGCTAACACCTGATTTATAGTACAACAACGCTGGAGATTGAGACAAAAACCACGTCGCACACAAGCATTAAAATCTTTAAAAATTAAAAATTGTCGCAAATTATTTCGGCGTTTTTTTTTTCAATTTTTTTTTTTTTAATATAGCGTTTTGAGACAAACGGGTCTACTAAATGTACTACCTTCTTTCGAAAATCATGATAACGACTTTGCTTTATAGTTATTGGCGCGACAATCCACAGGGGGACCAGGGTCTAGCTTGCTCATCAACTACTCATGTTGTGCGCGCTACTGTTCTCTCACGAGTAGAAGGAACCTACATTTTTTGCCGACTCCGAACTACGAAGTTTGAGAAGCTTTCTTAGACACTCTTTGAGTGTTGTCACCAGCTCGAAAGAGGTGGTGCCGTGAAAAATTCGAGGTGTTCGCCGGGAATCGAACCTAGGGCCTTCGGCGTATGAGCGTCGCACTCTCCTCACTACGCCACGGCGACCACAAATGGAATGCTTACATCAGCCGTTTCTGTTTCCAATACCCACTGCAACGCAGCTGCTTTACACAGCTGCCAGGGAATCGTGCAAGTTTAGAAAGTTAGGATCACTCTCTTGCCAGCTGAATGTGTTTATCTTTCACGAGTGCAATAAGTTCCATCCAGGGTTTAATCAAATAAGAACGCATCAAATACGCACGAAAAACACAAGAGCTTCATGTTAATATTTTGCAGATGCCATAAAATAGAAAAAACCAAGCTTCTGTAATAGACTCTCGCAACCTCCCAGCTCAAGGAAATCGAAGAGTCTAGGAACAAACAAAATAATTCGGGCCTTTTACAAAAAATCCAAAAGCCTGTCGACAGGCAAATTACCAATGCGGCTTCCTGCCGAATTCGGGATACTGGGAAAATTGATCCGGTTGTGTCGCACCACGCTAACACACACACGATGCACCGTGCAGTTCAATTCAAAAACCTCTGAACCGTTCGAGACCTGCACCAGATTTCGGCAAGAAGATGCGCTGTCGTGTGAATTCTTCAAATTGGTAGTAGTACGTAGTAGATAGTACGGCGGGTCAAAGTCAACACGGAACGCACCGTCTTCTACAAGTCAGTCCAGCTGTTGGGATACGCTGATGATATCGACATTATCACGCGGATCCAACGCGGGATAGTGGAAGCTTTCACGGCAATTGAGGAACAGGCGAAACGAATTGGTCTTAAGGTCAACGAGAACAAAATCAAATATATGCTGTCGAGCAAAATACGATCCATCGCACACTACCTGGGCCAAAGCGTTACAATCGACAGCTACAATTTCGAGGTAGTAAAGGAGTTTGTATTCCTCGGGGCAAACGTAAACTCCACGAATGGCATCGTAGTGGAGATCCGACGTTGAATCGCCCTCGGCAACCGATGCTACTGCGGTCTGTCACAGCAACTAGGCTCGAAACTCCCGACTCGAAGGACCAAAGTCATGCTCTACAAAACCCTTACTCTGCAAGTCATGCCTTAAGGTGCCGAAAGCTGGACATTAAGTAAGACTGCAGAGCTGATTCTTGGTGCCTTCGAATGAAAAATTCTACGTCAGATATATGGTTCCGTCTGCGAGGAAAGCGAATGGAGGAGAAGACACAATGGCGAACTCGATGAGCTGTATAAGGATGTGGATGTAGTCCGGGAGACAAAAATCCGTCGACTACACTGGCTTGTCCACATCGAACTAATGGAATGCGCCAGCAAAGACGGTCTTTGAATGAATTGAGCCTCCTGATTCAAGAAGGAGAGGAAGACCGAACTTCTGATACAGAGTCCAAGTCATCGAGGATGTAAGACAACTCGGCCTTGATGACAGGAAGTAGCGTGCTCAGAACCGTCAATGGTGGAAGCAATTGCTCAGGCTTCGACCCTTCCTGGTTCGTCTGCCTGATAAGTAAGTAAGTAAGCTTCTGTAATTAACCTAAGTGGTGGCCGCCGTGGCGTAGTGGGTGTTGTGCCACACTAACACGCCGAAGACCCAGGTTCGATTTCCGGCCGAACACCTCGGATTTTTCGCGGCACCACCTTTTTCGAACGGCTGAGAACATTCAAAGAGTAATAATTGTGTAAGAAAAAGTTTCTCAAATTTCTCTGTTCGTAGTCTGCAAAAACTTTAGGTTCCTTCTACTCGTGACAGAACATTAGCGCGAACAACAGGAGTAGTTGATGGGGAAGCTAGGCCCTGGTCCTCTGTGGACTGCCATTCAATTTTTATTACTATTAATTAACCTTAACTGGCGTGACTAACATTGTTCTTATCGATATAATTTGCTAATCGTGACACTTAGACATAGTTTAGAATCTCTTTTATCTATTTGAAAGCGTTTTTTAAATATAATCATACAAGAGGGACTACATACCGGAATAGTTGTTGAAAGAAGATCATTTTGTTTTGGATCTGTGTATACAAGATTGCTAAAAGTTGCTTTTTTTGGCATTCACTGAATTTTTATTACTACCTTCAGGACCTTCTGAGGCTAACTCTTTCAAAGATGCAATCTCTGTATTAATTTTTTGAAATTTGGGAAACGCTGCGGCTTAAAAACTGGTCCATTGTACAACACAAAGCAGACAATATGAGCAGTTACATACATTTAATACAATTTCTTCCGAAGAAATATCAGCAAGTGCTTCTGTGATAAAGAGCCGAACTTTACACCACCCACCACATCATCGCCGCCACCTGATCGGACCAAAGGTGGAGCATTGACAAAAGAAGTGCTCTGCAGTGTCTTCATCTTCTCTTCAATCATCGCATGGATACCGCCACTAAGCCCAAGCACGTTTTGCGAATCTGAAATTAACCGTTTGTATGCCAACAAGTCGTCTGAAGTCTTTTCTATTTAGAAGAAGGAAAATGTGAATTTCTTGCTGACGTTTGAAAGCATGCACTTGATCAGTCTGCATTCTGCTCAGTTCTTTAGCCGATATTCCACCCCTGCAGCAGAGAAAATTGTTGTATTCTATTTTCTGACCAAATGAGCCTTGTTTGTCATTTTTAGTTGAGTTTCCTTAACTTCCGAAGTCGAAGTTCAGGGTCATCTATTTTTGGTCTCGTGTTTTTTATTGTTTCTTCTTTCCCTTACCTCATTCATAACAAAAACAAAAAACACAAAAGACAGGAAATCAAAGTTCTCTGCACCATGTGATTGTACAGTGGTTTTTGAAACACTTTGATGAAGAGAGTCGTTCTTGTATCTATTTCTTATCAGGTGAACAATTACTTAATGTTCCATTCTTCAAGGGTTGAACAGATTACATTTCAGCATTTTTGAATGTGCCCTAGATCTCTTCATACTTCGTGTGAATTTCTCTTATTATACAGTTAAAGAAGATCAAAAGCGTGAACACATACCTGAGAACACACGTACACGACCCAGCGCCTGGGGATTTCAACGATTCTATTTAACCCTAAACTGTCGTTGCCTAAGGATAAGTCTATACAGCTATAGATAAAGTTACAATTTGCATACTCCTTGTGCAATGTATACGTTTATACGGTACACGTTTAATTTTGAAGAATGCCCCAGGGTATCTGATGAGGTTATATTCGTACCTACCGAACAGAAACCACAATCATGTGCGTCTAACAAGAACCGAGATTGTGGCCTGGGTTCCGCACATAACTGCTCATTTGACATTTTCTATGTGATGGGATGCTTTCAGGGTCAAATTGAATCGAAAATTTTATCACAATGATTAGTCCCGAACATAATTTTCAGATGGCACAAATAATCTCTCACCGCGGTCGCCTGCTAAACGCGCCAGCCAAGAGTAATTTCGGAGAGTCCACTAATGGCCAGCAAGATCTTGATATTGATTAATTGAAACTGATACATTTTGTGAGTCTGGTTGTTTCCCCTTGGAAACGATGTGTTTCAAAGACATTGCTGTTCTACCAAATGGAAAACAATGTAGAGGAGAGGAAGATAAATTAAATAAGAAACCATGTTTGTGGGGAATCCGTGGAAATAGGCTTCAAGGTTTCTGATAACTGTGTTCTGTTGGAGACGAATAAATCATCGTTCAAATGGCGTGTTAGGCTTGCGGTAAAGCCGCCAATCAATCTTTAAAGCAAAACACTCACGGTATGATCATATTTACATGTCGTTTAATATTGGCTTTCTGCCTAATGAAGAGCTTTGAAATATTTTGTTTAAATGAAGATGATAAACGACTCACGCCAAGAATAAACAAAAATCATTTCAGTGCAATCTTTTAAAAGCGAAATTTGCAACTAGCTAATAAACTCGAAAAAATATACAATTTTCGAACGTGGGCAAACAATTTTAGGAGCTGGAGAATTTATAAGAATCTTGCGCTTTAAATAACATGCACAACCATCCGCAAGCGCTATCACATTTCTTGCCATCCATATATTAAGCATGGCAACAATTTCTTGAAGACTAATTATAGGCCTACTTCCCCTCATGTCTACGGTAGTGCGTCAGCTGTGTATGCATTCATACGATATTCTCCTTAATTGTTTGAATTTGATTAACTATCATGTGACACGTGCGTAGGTTGTTACATCAATAGTCTCATCAATCTGTATCGATGTCATAATTTGAAGTCATTGTTTCTCTTTCAGGGCTCGCCCGACGAAATTCATTTCCAAAATCATAATTGGTGCAATATGGGTTACTGCGATTGCCTTCGCAGTCCCCTGCGCCATAGCGTTTCGCGTTGAAACTCTTAATGAGCGTATACGAGGTAATTGAGTTTGTCTTAGGATCCGATGAATTGAAACGTTTACATTGCTTGTTCCAGAGAATGATGTAATCCATAATGTGTCACGGCAATTTTGCTCAAACATCAACTTAAGCGACGACCAATTGCAAACCTACAGATACTCGCTGGTGTTTGTCCAGTATTTAGTGCCGTTCTGTGTCATCAGCTTTGTGTACATTCAAATGGCGGTGAAACTTTGGGGCACTCGAGCACCAGGCAATGCACAGGACTCCAGAGACATCAACCTTCTGCGAAACAAGAAAAAGGTAGGGAGTGGATCTCTGTTGTTATGCCAGTCAATATCACGTTTTTAATGCTTTGTCTTCCTCACTAGGTCATCAAAATGCTGATAATAGTCGTTGTGGTCTTCGGCATGTGCTGGCTTCCACTGCAGTCATATAACATCCTGTACGTGACCATACCGGAAATAAATGAGTATCATTTCATCAACATCATTTGGTTTTGCTGCGATTGGCTGGCCATGAGTAACAGCTGTTATAATCCATTTATTTATGGAATTTACAACGTGAGTACATCCGCCATTAATATATTCATTGACATTGTTTGCCGACACAGAAAGGACTACCGTGTTTACAATTATTTACATATAGTGCTATTTCATCAGTAATCTATTGGTGACAGTAGGTCGTCGATGATAAAACAGAAGCCATAGCCGGTTAATTGGAAATATAAAATGCAATGCCCCCAATTCACCCCACAAGTGTTAACATAAAGCTCCTCTTTACACACTTAGGGAATATTTTACTCAATCCTTATCCATTGACCAATTTTGAAGCAATTTGATTTAACACATGTCTCGTTTTCTTTTAGGAAAAATTTAAACGAGAATTCAACAAACGATTCTCGGTTTGCTTCTGTAAGCTGCACACAAATTTGGACAACCAAGACCGCAATGTGTCCGTACACACAAGAGCCAGTTCGATACGCTCCAATTATGGTAATGCGCCGATGAGAGTGCGCGGAAATATCTTCAATCCTCACGTGAGTCACTACAATCACTCAAGCTACCAGCAGCATGGGAATTTAACACCACTTTTTCGGAACGGAAGTGTCAAGAACGGTAGCAATGTCAGTAAACTGGGCTACAATGTGATTACGTTTAGCGACACCAGCAAGCAGCAACAGCAGCAGCACAACGGCAGCCTGAACGTTTTCAAGCTCGACAACACACAGACACTTTATCACTGGCGGAGAAACGATTTCAAACCTCTGCATCCGGACGTCATCGAGGGTTCGGACGATGGGGCTCTATTAGGTGTCTCGCCAGGTCCAACGCATATGGTAGCGACTTCACCGAGTGATTTAACAATAACCACAACGAACAACATGACAACCGCAGATGGGTGTGCGACTGAGTCGTGCATCTGTGCGGATGAGCTAGGTAGCAGAACCGAATGTGATGGCTCGTGTATTCTTAATGAGGTGTCACGTGTGAAGAGTGGCAACGAAAGACATCGAAGAGCGATATGCTTTAGTGACACAAGCGAGAACAACAATGTCAAAGAGGCAGATTCAAAGACATCCAGCTTTGAAATGAACGACCTCTTGTTGCTGAACGATGCGACAGCGACGCAGCACTACGAATGTCTGAAACTGTGATTTGAATTTTGTGTGATCTTATGCTAGCAAACAGAAGTCATCGTTAAAAACTATGTCCTCGCTGAAATAAGCAACCACTGTATTGTATTTATACCAAAAGTATGTTCTAAGTGTGAATGTGTTCCCTTGGATGACGAAGTCCAGAGAAGAAACAATTTTCATCAATATTTTATTTACCATTCAAATACTGTAAATATCACAAGCAATTAAATTAAAAGCTTAACAGAGACATGTGTCTGATTCGTTTGTGTGTATTTTTGATTTGGGAGAAAAAGGGCGAGGACTCTTGGGTAACCTTCGGTGCCTGTGTGTAAAACTAATTTCGTGAAAATGCCGTACACAGAAAAGTATTTTTAAAAAACTGTCAGGTTATCTAAACTGACAGTATTTTTATACAACCTCATCCTCATACGTGTGTGAGCTGCGGCATTCTATTGACAACTTGAGCGAATGGAATTTGTTTTATTTTTTGTTGATATGGAAAGAGTTTCTTGAAACGTTCATATCATATGTTCTTTTATATTTTAATTGTCAATTCAACGATTGTATCCTCACGTTGCTACCACTATTATTCCACGACCACCTGTTGTTAAATTTAATAAGGAACGATGAAAATCGTATTTGTTTCGTCTGCCAAAAAAATGTTAATTCTGAAGGAGAGTGACTGAATTTCGTCAAATGTGTGCGAAGGGATCTTTTGAGGGCACTTGACATTGGCAATCATCAGGATTTTCTTTGCTTTTGCGGACTCTATAGCTGTGTTCCAATACTTTCTGCACCAAAATATGAGTTCTGTCATATGTTAAGGAGTGAAGAACGAGTCTCTAATAGAGAGGCAAAATCTTAAAAAGTACGCGAAAGCAGTTAAACCAAATGTGTGTAACATTTCATTGAAAAATGTCAAATTCACTTTGTCGCTATAGAAAACAAAAACAAAATTTGAGACAAATACACAGAGATACTGGGCCGATGCTCACTACCACTGTACGCTCGTCAACTATATTGACAGAAAACCGACAACCTACTCACAAAAATTTCTTGGGTTGAAATGGGCAGAATAAAGATATATTTTTACTCTATCGTGGCCGCCGTGGCGTAGCTAGTAGTGTGCGACACTCACGCGCCAAAGGTCCGGGTTCGATTCCCGGCTGACCATCTCAAGTTTTTCACGGCACCACCTCTTTCGAGATGCTGACAACACTCAAAGAGTCAAAGAGTAATAACTCTCTTAGAAAAAGCTTCTCACACATCGCCGTTCGGAATCGGCAAGAAACTGTAGGTGCGTTCTACTCGTGAGAGAACAGTAGCGCGCACAGCAGGAGTAATTAATGAGCAAGCTAGGCCCTGGTCCCTCTGTGGACTGTAGCGCCACCCAATTATTATTATGATTATAATTATCGTGAGAGCGCTCAATTTCCGTAAAACACTTTTTTGTGGCGTTTGGGAACTGTTGTTGTTTTGTACTGTTTTCTATTGTTTTTTTCGGTTACGGGAACACACCTTATATTTTTCTACAATAAAGAACGAAGTTCTATGCTCAGTTTAAACCATTATTTCGCTAAGCTTCTCACATTATTCTCAAAATGTCCCTGCTGCTGGACCATAAAAAAATTCCGAGTTTTTAACCAGAAAATCTAGTACATTAGGAACATTGTGTTTCCTCTGATGTTGTATAACATATCACTGGTTCTAGAAGGCAGATAGTTGTAGGGTTGTCAGAACAGTCTCGGGATGTCCGCAAAAGCGACAATATATTCAACGATGCAACTTGAACTTCGTATACCTTGATTTTTCATGAATTATTCATCTACCCATCGCTATAACGCCTGAACTTGCTAGACAAACTGCTTCACAGCATAATTTAGAATGAATTATCTAACATTTGATGAAAAAGGATAAACAGAACTACTAGACATACAAAGTCTGTTAAAAAAAAGGTAATATGAGTATTTTGCGTGCTCGGCGATTTTGGCTTTGGTTCTCCAAGGCTCTTGGAGATACCTAAGATATGATACGTCACCAGTTATGACCGGTTTAGCAAATCTGGATTGCACCTGCCGTCATTTACCAATTCTGGAGAGATGCTCATGCTCATACACATACCGTATGCAAATGTCAACATATCCAGTGGTTTTGAGCAATCTTCCTTCACACAAAATTGAATATGAATTCGTTGATTCTTCTTTTTCGACAGCAGGAAAATCGCCGTACACGCGAACTTTTATAAGCGGTATAAACGAAATGAAAACGTTATGTAGCTGAAACTGTGAACATATATTCGAGACAAGTAATATAGGACTTGTAAGACTATTGAAAAATAAAAAATAAATATATTGCTCGTGGCATAACCCTTTACTCACCGCGCACGTGCACATAATTGTAACATTGCCCTCGAACGATGTCAAGTTTAATTAAGATAATATTATTTTGTGCCCGCCGTGGCGTAGTGGGTAGAATGCGACGCTTACACGCCACACGGGTCTAGGTTTGATTCCCGGCGGAAAACCTCGAATTTTTCACGGCACCACCTCTTTCGAGCTGCTGACAGCACTCAAAGTGTAACAACTGTCTAAGAAAGCATCTCAAACTTCGCCGTTCGGAGTCGAAAAAAAAAACTGTAGGTGTTTTCTACTCGTGAGAGCAGTAGCACGCACAACACGAGTAGTTGCTGAGCAAGCTAGAGCTTGGCCTCCCTGTGGACTGTCGCGCCAATAAAAATTATTTATTATTCATATTATTTTACGCTCATGCTATGCTTCAGTTATGTTCTATGCTATGCTCTATGGCATGCTCTATGGTATGTACGATCGTGGTGAATAACAGATCAGTCAGTTGGTTGCAGTAAAGCTTTTATTTGTGGTTACCTTACAGCATACCGATATTATAAAATCGATAATCGAATGAACGTAGCCCGCGAAATTTGTCCTTCATCTTATTTTGTGATCAGAGCTTGTATTGACATGTCGATAGCTAGCTAAAATACAACAAGCAGAATTCAAGCCGGCACTCAAACCTGAGGTAAACATATATCATTGGAGCAGTCTCATTCAGTACAGTACAGGCTTGATGTCGGCTCTTCTCTTTGTTCGTTCTCGGGTCTTGTTCCATTGGAGCCGTTTTAAGAGCAGCAGCAGCAATATGAAGAACTTCAAGTAATTCGAAAAATCATTTAATTGTTTGGCGAACTATATGAACTATATGAAGAAACTAACTTTAAGAAATAACAATAATAATTGGATGCCGTGACAGTCCACAGGGGGACTACGGGCTAGCGTGCTCACCAACTACTCGTGTTGTGCGCCCTACTCTTCTCGCACGATTAGGATGGACCCATAGTTTTTTTACCTACTCCGAACGGCGAGGTTTGAGAAGCTTTTGCTGAGACAGTATTACGCTCTGAGTCTTTTCAGCAGCTCGAAAGAGGTGGTGCCGTGAAAAATTCGATGTGTTCTGAAGGAAATCGAACCTGTACCTTCGGCGTGTATGACCATCGCACTCTACCCATTACGCCTCGGCGGCTACAACTCCACAAAAAATAGGAAACTTTAATTTTTTGTTACATAACACTCACTTACAGTTGCCAACGCGACATATCATTTTTAAGTGCTCTGTTGTAACAGCGAGCACACGCAGTACATGTATGCGCAAACCTACAAAAGTCTGGGTTTGCCGCAGATGTTCTTTTGTTGTTTTTGACAAGCACGAAATAGAGCTCATATGCCCCAATATAGTGAATCACTCACGACGTTCAACTGAATTAATATACTGCCTTCCAACTACACTCAAGGTAGCAACCTCAAACAATTTAATTAATTTTAATTTATTCCCGTATTTCTATATACGGAAAAAACAAAGTTATAATATCTTTTCAATCCACTCGTTAGGAATAGCATTCAAGCCCAATTCTTGAATTTAATTGTAATTGTGTACAGGTGCACCCTTTCCCAAGTTATTATTATAAGTTAGAATTACTTGGGAAAGGGTACACCTACACTAAATTCGAATTTCTAAAAAAAGATAAACGTGACTCTACTAAAATAAAAAAACGAGTTTTTAATCGTCAACACGAGTGGTTTAAATTTAAATTGCGGTTTAAAATAACCTCAATACAAATCTAAGTCAGACTTAGTGTCAGAATTGATAACCATAATTTTCTGCACATTTGTATAAATAAGATTAAAATAAAATATTTTTTTCGAGATCATGGCTGAGTTTCGACATATCTACACCTTCCAGTACTTAAAAAATATGCTTAAAGATTTGGAGTGGACCTTATACGTTGTAGGATTCTTTCAAAGTTATTTGTAGACTTGCCCATACCAAAGAAATTCTCCTTATTTCTGCTCGTCATAGCTGTATGAATTGCAGACCTATACAAGCTGAGTTCTTTTAAAGTATGTAGAATCTTCAAAGTTAGTTTAAAAGTGCAATACAGAGAGTACATCATTACTGAAGGAATGCATTTAATCATAATTTCAAGCTCAAGTTCAGCGCGAGTAAGTGGATTTAAAATTGTGAAATTTGCAGTTCACATCAAAAGTCTTTGTCTGCAACAAAGACGATTTCGAAGCGCACTCCGTTTAAAACTCCAGCTAAAGTATCTTTATTTTCTTTTTATCTGTCTGAAGGGCAGCTTGCTAATGACAGTAAGCAGTTTAAGTTAATTTATGCGTGCGGAGTCGTTAGACTATAAACCAGTTCAGCGCCTGTCATTGACTATTGATTTTCCTTGTTTTCGCTGGATTGGCGGAAGGGAGGAGCATCTAATAGGACAAAAGGAAACAAACCAATGTCAGTGAGTGATGAATGAATCCTTCGATTTTGAATTCATTTCACTATCAGCACGGGTGTTGTGCTCTCATAACGATTCAATCAATATCATTCGTGACGTCGTTTTGTTGGATTTTGATGGTTACTAAGGCAAACAGAATTGTCATTGTTACCTTTTGATCCTTGTTAATCATTCCCCATCCCAGGCTGCCTTGCACTAAAAGGGAACTAAAAGTAGCTTACCCACCCCATTGCCGAGGTTTTGAGTAAGAACTTTATTTTTTTTTGTTTACAAGTAGGATTATGGACACATACAAGTTGGCAAGAAAGAAAATCAAACGACACTGGAACTCTCTTTAAGGAAAAGTTAATTGAACTCATACAATGCAATCTTTATGTGCGGTGTTCGTTGCGGTCGGAGACACTGTTTTCATAAACACATACAACCAAGACTAAACTTACTATTTTAGTTGACAAAAGTAGGAAAGTTGTTTTTATGGTGTGCAAGAAGTTCTACGGGAGAAAATTCGCCACAGAATTTCCTGGGAAATCGCCACTGAGTGGTGGTTTATTTGACAAGGCCAAGGTGAACAATTTATTTTACTATTTGTTTGCTTTAGTTTAATGAAAACCCAAGGTTAAACGTTTTTTCTTCTAAATAACTAAACTTTGTCTTTAAGTGATTTTTTGTGTGGACTCGAAAAATAGCATCCCTAACGTTTCTGCCATACGCTTTGAATAAAAATGTGCTTAAGCTCGACAATGTTGAAAATATTTTGATCATAGAACCTGACGAATAACCAAACACATCTGATCAAATGAACAAACAAGACAGACTACTGATCAATTTCACTGTTGTCAGACAGGCAAACCGAATAAGCAAAGACATGGAAATGCAGAGATACGTGTACTATATAGGCTGTTCGCATGTAGCCCTTCCTTTGAGCAAGAAACATCCATCTGGAATTCCATTGGTGGTAAGCAGTAGAGTAGAGTGGTCGCCGTTGCGTAGTGGGTAGAATGCGACGCTCACACGCCGAAGGGTCTAGGTTCGATTCCCAGCTCAACACCAATTTTTCGAATTGTTCACGGCACTACCTCTTTCGAGCTGCTGACAACACTCAAAGATATAAGATATAAGTATAAGAAAACTTCTCAGATTTCGCCGTTCGGAGTCGGCAAAAAACTGTAGGTCCCTCAACTCGTGAGAGAACAGTAGCGCGCACAACACGAGTAGTTAATGAGCAAGCTAGACCCTGGCCCCCCTTTGGACTGTAGCGCCAACAATTATTATTATTATTATTACTAAGCATTAAAGAAGAGATGAAGTGGTCAAGGACTTCGTCTACCTCGTCTCCGCTTTAAAAAGGGACAACAACATCAGTACCGAAATCAAACGCAGAATCACTCTTGCCAATCGCATTTTCTTTGGGCTCAAGTGGCAGTTGAGTAATAAAGCCCTCTCTCTAAGGACTAAGCTTGCTTTAAATAACAGCTTGATCATCCCAGTCCTACTTTATGGCGCGGAAACTTGGACGTTAGCAAAAGCGGATTTGGAAGCCCTTAGTCTTTTCAAGAGAAAAGTTTTGCGTGAGATTTTTGGTCCTGTTTGCGTTGATGGCATCCGGAGCAGAAGATTTAACGACGAGCTCTATGGGCTGTACAGCGACAACGCTCAAGATGGCTAGGCTATGTAGAGCGTATGGACATAACTGCTCGGGCTCGAAAAGTCTTTGAATCCGAGCCATTGGGATAACGCAACAGAGGGCGGCCTAGTCTAAGATGGCGCACACAAGTGGAAAAGTACCTAAACCAACTTGGAGTGCACAACTGGAGACAGCTGGCGAAAGCTCGTGCTGGCTGGAGAGGCATGTTGGTTGAGGCCCAGGTCCACCCCGGACTGTAGCGCCACAAGAAAAAGAAGAAGAATTATTAAAGAAACCGCAATTTTTAGTTTAGGGCAAAGGAAACATTAGCAAAAGTCTTTTCTTAATTTGGTCGGCAGATTAAAGGTGTTTAAACTTGTCTGGATCCCGGAACACCACGGGATATGAGATTGCGGCTGAGCTTGCTAAGGTAGCCATCAAAAGGCCCTAACACACCTTAACGTCCTTTGTCAGGGCTTCCATAGGCAGTTGAATTTCTCGACAACACAATCAGAGATGACATGATTCTGCAGAATTCCGGCTGACTAATTGTATGCTCTCAACATCAGCTAGAAATGTGCGGCGATCTCTAAACAGGAAAGACAGTGACGGCTTGTTGGCGTAAAAACACTTCACATTGGAGGAATGACACTTCGCACTCTTCACTGAAGTAGGTAAAGATACGAAATTGAAGTCCCACCTTTGCTCATCAATTGGCGACTGTTCAGTGCTGACGTGGCTCAAGCTGAAACTATTTTTCACAGAAGTACTTGTTGGTATTCCATAGGAAGACCAAATAATTACATCAAATATAAGTTACTGCCTGGTAGAACATTGGACCAGTTTTCGAGTTTAAGCCCCAAACTTCTACAAAACTCAGAAATTTTTTCTTAATGTCACGTAACTGGGGCTGCACACTCGTGAAACCTTCAGCTTAAGTGGTGAATGGAATGTTACTGTCCATTCAGAATAAATAATCTACCTAGTAATTGGAACATATAACATTTATAGGTTACCAAAATTGGTTGCATTCTTTTTTATTTCTACATGAACGCTGCCTTTTATATTTCGGGATTGGGCAACTCTAGTATTATAATCTGGCAACTGCCAGCTCTATCGTAAGGTTTGACATTTTTGAGGGTATACGTACTCAGAACGTTTCGACATACGAGCGCTATTTGTGTTGTTTACAGTAACTTAAAAGATTCATCTCGCCCAAAAAATGGAATTAAATCGTGAATTTTCGTAAATTTTCCCGTGATTATTTTTTACAACTTGCGATGTGGATTAACTCAACAACAGTGCATAGATGAATTTAATTAAATTTTTGGCGATGAAGCTCCATCAAGGACCAGCGATTATCGATGGTATGGTGAATTCAACCGAGATCTTAGTTCACTCCAAGACGAATTTCGTGAAGGTCGTCCAAGTCAGTTGTTGTTCCGGAAACCATTGATGCTGTGCGCCAACTAATATTGCAAGATCGTCATGTGACCTATCGTGAGATGGAGACAAACTTAGGTATTAGTGGGAACAGCATGCATTCAATATTGCATGAAAATGTTACCGTCAAAAAAAATTTGTTCGCGTTGGATCCCACACAATTTGTCAATCGCTGAAAAAACGGCTCGTGTCGATTGGTCGAAAGAAATGCTCCAAAAATACGATCAAATACAACAAAAGTTGCTCGCGCACGAAGCACTTCCAAGCAAATGGTCGCCTGTTTTTTCGGAAAAACTGAACATGTCGCAACCGTATCACTACAACAATGCAGAACAGTCAATACTGAGTGGTACACAACCAGTTGGTTGCCAGTTGTCTTCCAAAAAATCAGGAAAACCAATCGCCGAAGACGGATCACTCTTCACTTCAGCCGGGAATCGAACCTAGACCCTTCGGCGTGTGAGCGTCGCACTCTACTTTGTTCTCTAATACTGAAATATAAAAGGCAACCCTCGTATTATTCCTTTTCCAGTTCCTTTGTATTTATTGCATGAACAGCTTTAAATCATTACGAATTTCATAAACAGGGCTTATCATGCTGTTCTCTATTGTAGGAACGTGAGTTAGAATACACTCCCACGGAAATGTGCCTGCGATCCTGTGCATTTTCAGACTTCAATGAACGATATGAAACTGATCTGGTTTGGTATATTCCTTTTGGACTTCAATGTAAAAATAAAACTTGATGAACTTGAGTGCATTAACTCAAGGCCAAAGATTATACGATGATTCGGATCTTACTCAAGCCATACATCGAACGAAACATCAGTCTTACTCAAGGCCATACAACACACGATGCATGGTGTACATTTTTTAGACCGATCGCAACATCGAAAGAAACCGAGCTGATGACTGCTAGCTACGGAAAGAAAGCTTACACTCTCCATCCAATATTTGTACAGTGATGTAAGCATACTCGCATTTCGATAAGATTTTTTAATTGTTGATATATGTAAATACTACTCCCGTTTCTTTTCTTAAATTCGTTTCCATCGTTGGTCTACAAGTTATCGGTTCGCAAACAGAAGCAAAACCGGAATTGTTAATTTTTTTGCCATGACATAGACGAAATACTATTTCGTGTGAGAGAACACTTTTACTGGTTATTGGCTTTCAAATTCTCCAATCAATAGTAATTTTGTTAAGCAAGCTTATACTGTCTTATAAAACCAAGGTTTTACAAAATATGTATAAATTTTGTTTATCTTGAAATATCTCCGAAATTAAAAAGGCAAATATAAATCATATTTCGAGAATTGTTTATTGATCGACTTGATTTTTACAATTGATGGATCTATAAAACGTGAAATATTACAATCATACTGCACTGCAGCGCTCAGACTCAAATACTGGTCCATTGTACTAAATTTTACAATCAATCGTGCCTCAAAATATTAGAACTATACACTTCTTGTAAGTTTTCTCCAGCATCGTATTTAACATGCCGGGGAAAAGGAATCCCCATGAAGTTTCCCAAAAAACGACACAAAAGTAAACAGATTTGTTTTCTCACTCCCCACCCTATACATCATGTCTGCGAACCAAAAGACGTATGCCGAAATATCCTTATTAATGCAGGAAAGTGAATTCGTCTCTTAGTAGCTGTATTTACCATCATATCGTAACCGATAGAAGTTTAGAAAATTTTCTTCAGATTGTGAACGCGCATTTCTTGAGCAGTGGTCCATTCGTTCCGGTTTGTGTCTCGGGAAATATGATTTGCCACGCGAAGCTTTTCTTAAGTTCATTTCTTTTTCTTTCACCACACTGGCTTCCTTAGAGATAGCCTGTTGGCAAGTAACTATTATTTTCATGTGCGTGTCATACTCCCACAGCATGTGCTAGTTTCGGCTACATTCAGTTAATTATTTACCGAAGAAAGCATGAATGAACTAACAAGCATGCGACCGGTAGGAACATTTTGAGAGAATTTTAAACCCCAATATTGATCGGTTGATAATTGCTTTTACATTTAAAATTTCCACTTGAGTTTGTCAATTGTTTGATTTCAGTTCAGTCCCACGGTGGAAACGGAGTGTACTAGTCGTCGTTTGTTTCTTGCCATCGAAAGACCATTTATTCCTTGAGAGGGAAAATGGAAACAACTTTAGATTCCACAGTGGGTGAGTAGGAAAGAAGAGCTTTACCATCTAACAGAGTTATTTTGAAATGTTCTCCCGCTTAAGGACCACCACTGCATCAATCTTCAACACCAATTTGCGAATTTTATTGCGGTTCAACAATTCTCATAACCGGTGGCACAGGATTCGTCGGAAAAGTGCTGATTCAGAAGTTGCTAAAAGCTTTCCAAGTTAAAAAAATTTACATGTTGATACGAGAAAAGGGAGACATGAATGCTAGCCAACGGCTGGAGAAGTTTTTTCAAGAAAGTGTAAGTGGTATACCCAAAAAAATCCTTTGATTGACGATGAATTATATGCAGTTACGAAAAGTTGAAAGTTCACCGAGGGGAGTTAAGCTGCAGCTGTACTCCTAAAATTATCAGTGCACACATGTTGAATATAAAATTGTTCCCACTCAATTATCGAAGTGAAAGTTGTTTGTAAATCTATAATTTACATAGCATTGCTTGGAGACAGGCCACTGATGTATTGGTTTTCGAAGTGACGGAAAGGTTACACAGTCGAACGTATTCAGGTGACAAATGGTATGTTTCGTGCTTAACTTACTTATGCAGGTGGTTAGTCATGAGCATGATTATTTATTTCTAGAAATTCCTTAAAAGGTCATGCATGATTAGAGCTTCGTTCATTTTGGAATTGAAAATGTATTGAGTTTTTGACTGTTGAACAAACTCAAAAATTGAAATAGGATTGAGTTCAACAAACACCTAAATTTTGCGCATTTGCTTGTCAAGTAGTATTTTTGAAAAGTAATTTCCGCTTGTACGAAAATCGACGATTCCTATGTTCTATGAATCAACTAACGATAGAAATTCATCAAAGTTACATTACAAGTATTCAAGTTTTTAATCTTCCTCGAATAGTGTCTCATTTAAGCAGTATCAAAATTCAACATTGATCGAATTAAGACCTTTGTAAAGCAGCTACCGCTGCAATTTTCACATAATTGAAAGTGCACACACATGAAGAGCCAGCAGTCATGCTTATATTCGAAATTACATTCACACATCTAATTGACGTATAAGCATTGGAAGAATTACAACTTAATGATTCCTTTCCTTTCTAGATATTCGACAGTATTCGCGAGGAAACACCGGAATTGATGAGCAGAGTACATCCGGTCCATGCAGACTTTAGCGCGTCTGACCTAGCACTACTCCCGTCGGACAGAAACGTTTTATGCAACGAAGTGGAGGTAATTATTTGTAAATGATATCAGCAGGGTTTTCTGAGAATCATTGAGTTAACTTTGTGGTGCATCATGACTTATTGGAGTTCTAAAAGAGGTCTATAACTCACAGTCTATTCAATTCAAGGCAACTGGAATTTTTTCAAGTTCTCTGTGCCAAGATAAGCTCCCCTTAAAGTGCCAAATTTCGAGATGGTCAACAACTTTTTATAGAGAGATATTCATAAATATTATTTTAAATATTTTTAAATGAAAGAAAAAACGTACACAACTATGCAAAGGAAATTTATCATAATAATTGGGTGGCGCGACAGTCAACAGGGGACCAGGGCCAAG
Organism: Eristalinus aeneus; assembly: GCA_955652365.1. Lineage (NCBI taxonomy): Eukaryota > Metazoa > Arthropoda > Insecta > Diptera > Syrphidae > Eristalinus > Eristalinus aeneus. The sequence continues at coordinate 77,502,204 of OY019134.1, read as the reverse complement.
CCTGCTCATCAACTACTCGTGTTGTGCACGCTACTGTTCTCTTGCGAGAAGAAGTGACCTACAGTTCTTTTTATTGACTCTGAATGGCGAAGTTTGAGAAGCGTTTTCTTAGATAGATATTACACTTTGTGTATTGTCAGCAGTTCGAAAGAGGTAGTTCAGTGAAAAATTCGAGGTGTTCAGCCGGGAATCGAATCTGGACTTTCGGCGTGCGCGTGACGCACTTTAATCACTACGCCACGACGGACACGCCGTTTGCTTAGCATGGTATTGTATAGCACGTTTTTGCTAATGTTTGCAGAAGTCAAGTTGTTAAATTGAATTTTCAATAACGACTATCGAACAAATTTGTTGAATTTACAGCTAATGTGTTTTTTTATTTTTGAATTTTTTTTTATTTTGTATTTTTTCTAGTTAATTAAGTGTAGCTATAAAAATACTTAAACTAGGTATATAATAAATTATAATTAATATAATTAATAACGATCTTACTGTCCGTACGCGGCCATTCTAAGTTCATCTAAACTATTTTTATATCTAATAGCCTTTCAACGTGTACGATTTTTTTTTTGATTTTAATTTTAACGACAATTTTAACAAATTTATGACCAGGAAAAGATTGAAAAAACTTAGCAATCTAATTTATTTTTCATAAAACTAATGTAATACTAAATACTCGAACCTAAAATGTACCTTAAACTATATATTGAAACTTATTTATTTACTTTTTTGTTTTGTTTTGTTTTCTATTTTTTTAACGTGCTTACCTCTTCTACCGGTCGCCGTGGTGTAGTGGGTAGAGAGCTCACACGCCGAAGGGTCTAGGTTCGACTCCCAGCTCAACACCAATTTTTCGAATTGTTCACGGCACCACCTCTTTCGAGCTGCTGACAACACTCAAAGAGTAATAACTGTCTAAGAAAGCTTCTCAAATCTCGCCGTTCGGAGTCGGCAAAAAACTGTAGGTCCCTTCTACTCATCAGAGAACAGTAGTAGTAGAAACACGAGTAGTTGATGAGCAAGCTAGGCCCTGGTCCCCCTTTGGACTGTAGCGCCAACAATTATTATTATTACCTATGTTACTTAACCTAATCTAAATTTAAATTTGCCGTAGAGGACCAACAATATACGTTTTAAGCTGACAGTAGCTGGAACACTTGGTGTGGCTCTACTAATAGAAATGCCTATCCCTCCTAAATGCCTATTCCACCTCATTCCTGTCGCGAATGGAGATGGCTGTGCTGAACCTATAATCACCCGGAGTTACGATTTTTACATTACTCTCATAGAGCAGCCGCTTGTCCACTGTCTGTCTAACCAAGCGGTAGATAAGTGGGCATCCGTCTGCATCCTGGATCAAGCCAAGTCGGTCCAGATACAAGAAAGCTTCCGACGGAATGAATTCACTTCGGCGTGCGCTCTCATGATATGGGTCTCCAGCAACAATATTTTAAGTTTAGTATTAGCGTTCATCGTTGCCGGCTAATTTCAAAACACGCAGCTTAATAAAAAATAACCTTAAGATGTGCCGGTCACGTGAAGGTTTCATTTCATGAACCAACACACCTCATTCAGTAACTCGATTGTGATATATGCTGTGTATCCTATCGAAACCACATATTGACGCAAGTTATACTTTACCATTTGGGACACAAAAAAATCCCGTTTCATCGACTTCCATTTACATGGCGATTAGCATCATCAACAAGGAAATGTGGCCCAATGACACTTTCGGCATGTAATCCACACGAAAACAATTGTTTTGGAACATAGTTATGTCTTGTGAAGCACATGGGCTTTGCTGCTTGCCGAACAAAGCGTATTTTGACAGAAATGTGTCTGATTGCTAAATTCAAAAAACTTGAGGTGTTCCTCATCCAAATATGGCCACGCCTAAGCTGGTTCTTGTGTCAACTTGATCTTGTACGGATGAAAGTCAAGGTCGTTTCGCAAAACTCCCCACAATGTTGGCACACAGCTGACCAAATGTTGAGAACGTCGTGTAAGTGATTAATGTGGGTCCTTTTGAAAGGAAGCTCTAGCGATGGTGATATTTTCTTTAACGAGCCTAATATTTGTTTTGCTGGCACTGGAACATAAAACAATTTCTATTTACTAGACACTGAGTTGTTGATGTGGTGGGCAATAAATGGGTTAATGGCAGTTGAGGTTGCAGTGAGAGAACGCCAATTTAAATTTGAATTATGTGCGGAAGTTGTTCAAGTGTATACTTCTTTATGAGGATTTGCCCACGGATGAGTAGAAATTCCAAAAAATTTCAAATAAATTCCAAATAGAGTTTTAAAGACTTTATTGAAACATCATTTCATTTTTACAGATCACTCAATAAGTCCCAGGGCCCTATATGTCGCCAGTAACGAAAATGATTTGTTTAATATAATTTTTTTTTTATTAGTGGCGCCCTCTATATGTCCCGGGACCTATTGAGTGATGTTATATGTCTAGGCCTTTTGGAACAGTTGGTATTTTTTCCCATTTAAGTCTTGTAAGACTGATTTTGAAAAAAAATACCTTGAGACACTGCAAGTATCCCAACCATTCCATTAAAGTTGTGCACTTGTCATTATATGCTCAAGTTTTCTTAATATTAAAACTGGAATTTGGATTATCTATCGTTATCTCATTTTTGTAAACTAATGTATAAAGCAAGCTGAAGGGATAAAGCAAAGACACTCTATGTCAAGACACTTCGCTCATTGCTTAAGAACCGCATCGAACCAACACGTCATGTTTCGATGACTGTTTAAATAAGCCCCCCTACCAAGTGTGAAAAAGCCCTCATCTCACCATCAAGTAAATATTTATTTGCCGATACTCCTTAACAAGTGCAGCGTCAATTATCTACCATAACTCTATGAATAGGGTCTTCGTGATTGTTTTAACAAAGTTAATCAAGCCGCCAACAGCTTTCATGTTGTTGATGTGCTTTCGGGCTTCAACTAAACTGGGTAAAATATGCACTCACCTGTCTGGGCGAGATGCAGAACATAGATGCATTTTTTCCCGGTTGCCAGTTTCAGTATCGATGGCTGTTATGTTTCAACGCGTCCGCATACCCAATTCAATTCCCCAGTAAGCCACACAAACATTATAAACATTTCCTGCCGTGTTTTTTTTTTTTTTCGTATTCATCAGATAAACATTTTATTACTCTAGTCCTGAAAGTGTTATTGCACTGTATCTGCAGGCGCAATCCATCGAAAGGGATAACATCCCTCTCGTTGTACCATGAGTGTTGTACCGAACGATTGTATGTTTGCTTAAATGTTTCAATTGATGTGCGTGTTTTTTGCTCTTCATTCTGTAGTTCGATTCGTTTCGTATTTACTGTCTTTTTTTATTCTGTTTTTCAGATTGTATTCAATGTAGTTGCGTCCGTGAAATTTAATGAAAAACTCAGCGATGCAATTGATATAAATGTCTTGGGAACGAAAAAAATTCTTGATTTGGTAATGGAAATGCGACACTTAAAGGTAAAATCGATCGAAAGATACACAATTTAATTTCTGTGAAATTTTAGTTGTGTCGGTCTCGTTTTATTGTTGTTCAAATAAATTGCAGTCATTTGTGCACATTTCTACATTGTACTGTAATTGCAATCGGACGTTCATAAAAGAGCAGGTGTATGACAACAAAATTGGTTATGAGAAAATTATTCAGGTGAGAAACCGCTGATTTAAATTGAACAGTAGTTGGATGTATTCGTTGTTTTTTTTTTGAATGTGTGTTTGGTATGGATGTAGATATAGAGGGTTTAGTGTAATTTGAGTGTGTTTATTTTGACAGGTTTATAGAGTGTTCGATGATGAAACGCTGGAGAAGATACGACATTGCCTAATTGGAGACATGCCCAACACATACACGATGACGAAAAAGTGTGCGGAAAATTTGGTCAATCATCGAGCTTATTTTCTGCCTGCTGGGATATTTAGGCCACCGATTGGTATGTATTTTAATATGCATTTGATGTTGGCTTGTCATTTTGATCAGGTTTTCAGTCAGCATGAGTTGATTTCCATTCTTATGACATGTGTAGCGTTACATATTGAAGTGCTGAATACAATTGTCAATCGTCAAGACCCTGAAAAATTCGTTGATCCACAAAACGTAGTGTATAACACCATAGCCGACTATGGATTTGTTGTAAGTGGCGCCCCTTATATTAGGATGCCAAATATCTCCCTTCCGTTTTTTTGTCTTTTGAATTTTCTGGCTATGTACAAAGCACTACAGAGCCCGTATCTGGCCACACTATACATCATTTAAAAGGTCTTGACGTAACCTACAAAACGACGCAATGCATGATTAGTTTGGATATTGCGTTCAACAGTTATAGACGTGTAAAAATGGAGTGCACTAACGCCGAAATTCTAGAGAAACTAGAGAAACGTTCCGTGAGATTAATGGTGTTTTGGGAATGGTAATCTATCATTTCGAACTGAGGAGGAATGGTTTCGACGATTCAGAGCCGGTGAAAACGACACCATGGATGAGCCAGTCGGCGGAAAACCTGTGACGATGAATACCGATCGAATCATGGAAATCATCAAGTTAGACCGGCATGTGGCATCTCGTGACATTGCCCAAGGGATGGGAGTTAGTCACCAAACCATTTTATACCATCTGCAGAAGGCTGAGTACAAAACAGCTTGATGTTTGGGTGCCGCATGATTTAACGCTAAGAAAACTTCTGGACCGAATCAACGTCTGCGATATGTTGCTGAAACAGAACAAACTCGACCCATTTTTGAAGCGAATGGTGACTTGCGACGAAAAATGGATCACATACGACAATATCAAGCGAAAATGGTCGTGTGGCCAAGCCGGAATTGACGGCCAGGAAGGTTTTGCTATGTGTTTGGTGGGATTGGAAGGGAATCATCCACAATGGGCTGCTCCCATACGGCCAGATGCTTAATTCTACCATCTACTGCGAACAACTGGACCGCTTGAAGCAGGCGATCGGCCATAAGCGTCTAGAAGTGGCCAACAAAAAGGGTGTCGTGTTCCACCAGGACAACGCCAGACCACACACTTCGTTGATGACTCGTCAGAAGCTACGGGAGCTCGAATGGCAGGTTTTATCGCATCTACTATATAGCCCGGATATAGAACAAGTGGTTACTACCTATTTCTGTTCACTGCGAACGCCCTTGGTGGTGTGAAGTTGAACTCAAAAGAGGCTTGTGAAATGTGGCTGTCCGAGTTCTTTGTAAATAAAAAGGGGGGCTTTTACGAGGGGGGTTGCCGACTAGATGGAAACAGATTATCGAACAAAACGGCGCATATTTGAACTAAATCCGATCGCTGTAACACTTTTTACGAAGCATTGAATGGAGAGCAGAAATGCGGAAGGATGATATTGACAGCCTTTTATATCCAGGGACTTAGTGAGTGATCTTTTATCTTATGCCGCTAAGTTATTTTATGCAAAGCATTTCGGCTGTTGCATGTACAATCAACTGGTTACTTTAAACTTAAGGTTGTTGTTCATTTGGTCAGACAATTAAAAAAATTGAAACATTTGACATTTCCTCGTTAACCTCGTTTTGCGAACGTCAAGGAAGACTCTTGACTAGTCAAATTTTAAAACATTCTGTTTTCCTTGGGGGTTCTGATTCTTGCCGTTCTTGTCTACTGGTATGTGAAGCATTATTGGACCACCTCTCAAGCGCTTGGGTGCTGCAATGCTGACACTCTTTACGATCTATTTGTAAAACCAAACAATTTGTTTTGAATTTCAATGTTACAATTTTTCTCTATCACACAAATCTCTTAATTGGTGTTCTTCTTCTTCTGGACCTGGGCCTCAACCAACATGCCTCTTCATCGAGAACGATCTTTCGCCAGCTACCTTCAGTTGCGCACTTAAAGTTGTCCTCTGTTGCGTTGTCGAAATGGCTCAGATTCGAAAACTTTTCGGGCCTACGCTCTACATGGCCTACATATGTTAAGCGTTGTATCCGAAGACGCTTGACCAGGCACCTGTCGCTGTACAGCCCATAGAACTCGTCATTATATCTTCTTCTCCAGATGCCATCAATGCAAATAGGACCAAAAATCCACGCAAAACTTTTCTCCCGGAAAGACTAAGGGCTTCCTCATCCGCTTTTGCTAACGTAGAAGATTCCGCGCCATAAAGTAGGACTGGGATAGTCAAGCTGTTATGTAAAACGAGCTTAGTCCTTCGAGAGAGGTCTTTGTTACTCAGTTGCCTCTTGAGCCCACAGAAACACCGATTGGCAAGAGTGATTCTGCGTTTGATTTCGGTACTGATGTTGTTGGCCCAATTTACCGCGGAGCCAAAGTAGACGAAGTCCTCAACTATTTCGAAGTTTCTACTGCCAAGTGTGACGCTCTGTCCCAGACGTCGATGTTGCGTGTCCTTCCTTTATGGTAGAATGTACTTCATTTCATTTAACGACCAGGCCCATTTTAGTCGCTTCAGCTTCAATGCCGCCATTCACCTCATTAACGGTTCGCTGTGTTCGTCCAACCACGTCAATGTCATCAGCGTAAGCTAGCAATTGAACTGACTTCTGGAAGATCGTGCCTCTGGTGTTGACTTGTGAGCTACGCACGATCTTCTCGACGATGATGTTAAAGAAGTCAAATGACAGTGCTTCGCCTTGTCTAAACTTAATCGTTGTTGAAAGTTTTTAATTAAACTAATTAAATGTAAGACATTATAATTTAGTTTAATATAATGTTTTAAATTAAAGAAACGATTCTTCAACTACATTCAATACTCGGTTTCCAACACAGTCCTTCTAAATCCAATAAGGCGAGACAATCAGATAAACCTTCGGAACCACTTCATATTCAAATTTTAAATTGTCCCGCAAAGCACAGTGCAACTGCGGGGAGGATGACACGTACAGACGAACTTCTTGCCATCCCCGAGGAGCAGCGTAATTGAGATAAATTGTGATATTTGCAAATCCCTAAGTTATTACTGAAAATTTCGTATAAACTACCCGCATGTAAGCGGGAAGGAATATTTATTGGAGCCACGTTCAAAATATGCACAAATATGCATCGTCAGTGCATATCTTTTGGAACGTTTCGTATCTGCAGGAGACATTATTGCAAAAGTTCTTCATTAAGGTCCACTGCTCTTCCATGAGTCGGTTGCTGTTGTTGCTGCTGCTGCTGCTGCTCGAACAGTAGATGCAACACCGAAAGCGAATATTATCTCGTAAATTGCACCCGAAAACTTTTCAAATATAAGCTTACATTTCACAGCTGTGGGCAGAGTTCAACCCCAGCAGACAGCCAACATCAGGGCTGGATGAGTACGAGTATGCGTTTTCGTAATTTTTAGCTATCAAATACAAATGTGAACGAACCAACAAGTCTTCTGATTCGTTCCTGTGGTTGCTTCATCTATTACAGTTATGTCAACCTACAAGGAGCCCCTGCCTGGATGGACAGATAATTTGTACGGACCATCCGGCGTGTGTACCTGGTCGGCAAGGGGACTCGTTCGGTGTATCCATGGCAGTGCACACTGCAAGGCGAATCTCGTCCCGGCGGATTATTGTGTCAATGCTATCATAGCGAGTGCTTGGGATGTGGCCAGGAGGTAAGTTAGTTCTCTCGGTCCATTCGGTGCGATGTCTCGTAAATTTTCATTAGTAAGCCACTTTCCCTCTACGCTACATCCAACTTGGTGTGGACTGCATTTTTTTTATTTGAATTACTGCATCTCCCTCTCTCCCGTGAAGGTACCAAATGCGAAAATGCGAACCAGCCGAGATACCAGTCTACAATTACATCTTCAATGGCAACAATTTGACCTGGGGTCAGTATATGGATTTGGCTCGCAGGGGATTCCACGAACCATTTGACAAGGCTTTATGGTAAGTCCGCCAGGATCAATAAATTTTCCTCTGTCACTCTCCATTTTTTTGTGTGTGTGTTGTCCGGCTTCGACTTCGGGTACGGCCACGGTTAAGGCATCACCACTGCAGCGCCTTCCCTTTTCACACCACTCATGCATAAATGCATGCACGTGTGCGTTTTGTGTCGGAACATTAGACTCGAACACGGAACATCGACGTACTAGAACTAGACAGAACACAATGCCAATGCTCGTGGTTGCCATCCAGCTGCCCGGAGGGACCAATGCTCCACCAGATCCCTACACATATATCCTTATGAGCAGGAGAATGGACGGCTCAATGCTCCAACAAATAAGAAAGAAAAAACGCGTCCACAAGAATACGGAAAATTTATGTCTCTCCTGTTGTTCTTTAAACACAAACAACATCACACACTGTGCGAGTTCGAGTGGTGGGTCTTTTTTTCAGTTTTGGTTTGCTAACCTTTGTCTCCGGCACGCTCACATATTGAATTTGTCGGTCTTCATCTCATCGCTATTGGAGCATATGGTCCGGAATCGCGACGTACGTAAGTTACGTCCATGGTCACGGTTGGCGCTTGGTCTCATGCGTCACATTCGGAAAGTGGTATTTCAGGACTAGTCGTGCCCGACTTTCGCCCAGTTCCATATACACGCCTGCAATCTACACTCTGTCATTCTCTTGTGTTTTTCAGGTGCTTCTCTTATGTTATAATTCCGTCGAAGCCAATGCACAGGATTCTAACATTTCTGCTGCACAACATTCCCGGCTATATTTTAGATTTAATTGCCATGGCAACCGGACACAAAAGGATGTAAGTTCCACTGCTCGCTTGTGATTTATGTTTGTGCTTCGTAATGCAGTCCTCACAGCGCTCATTGTGCATTTGCAGATACACAAAGTCATACCGAAAAATAGCAAAAGTAATTGACATGATGTCTTGGTTCGGACTGAAGGAGTGGAGTTTCGAAAACAGCAACATTGCTGAGCTGGACAGGATGCTGGTGGACGGTGACCGTGCAATTTTACCCTTCAATTTGGCATCTATCGACTGGTCGGAGTACTTTCGCAGCTATCTCAGCGGTATACGGAAGTATTTTTTCAAAGATAACGAAGATAAATTGGAGAGGCGGAAGAAGATTTATAGAAGGTTGGTTGTTGGAGAGTTTTGACCTTTTCCGATTGGGCGAGTGTAAATTACTCTTAATTGCACTGTGTCAATTTGTTTGCAGAATGGTACTTGTACATGTGCTACTGAAGACCACCGTGGGCTTGACACTGACTATCGGCATTCTGCGAATCTTCTTGAAGATTTTTAAGTTCATTCCTAAAGTTAAATTTTAGCTGTCGAATTGTAATACAGCTATTAGTGTGTTAGGTTTTGTTTGTTTTAATATGTAAAACAGAAGTAAAAAATAAATTTTGAATAAAAAAATCACAAATTGCTGTCTTTGTTTAAGGAAGTTAAATATCGGTTAAATGGGCAGATTAAAATTTGTGAGTAAGAGTAAGTGTGTACAAAATTGCATAGAAAAACAGAAAAACATTCTGTCTTGTATACAGGCAAAAGAGAAAGAAGTTCAAAGAGCGACTAGGCAAAAATGGATTCCACATTTTATTTGCATCATTTGTTTTCGATCATTCTTATTAATATTGATGGTTTTAAGTCCCACTGGTCTTGTTATCAAGAGATTCACGAGCACCATTTATTATTTTGAACATTAAGTAGCGCATCCTTTATACGGGAAAATAATTGGTTTCTTATTTATCGATTGAACATATTTTTTATGTATTCTGTTGTGATATTTTTCTGATATATTTTTAAGCCTTTAGAAGAACTCTCTTATTTTAAATTTCTGACACATCTTTTTTTTCTGTGATTAATATTACTCTGAGAGGCTTCAACAACATCATTTTTTGTCACATCATGACATTGTGGGGAGTCTGTTTGAGGTATTACCCTTTTAGGGATATTTATGTATTCGAGTAATTTTGTTTCTCCTTCTATGAAATGATGACTGATTGAATAACTTACATGCTCTGTGCTTGCATATAACCTTTGCAACATAAACACCACTGATATTTTGTTTTTCTTACCAGGTATACCGGTATAAAATAAAAAATACATTTAAAAATTAACAAAAAAAAAATCCGATCTACTTATTTGGAGCAAGTGCGGCCTTAGGAGATATGAATTTATGAGGAAACTTTATTAATTCTCACCCACTGAACAAATAAAAGCAGATGATAATTGAACAAATAGACTTTCAGACTCAAACTTTCCTTAAAAATGGTATTCTCCAGTTGCTCTTGTTCTCTCCAAACTTAAGTAAGATCTTCGCCTGTCAGTCAACACTTCTGATGCAACGATTCATTCGTATTACCGAAGTATATGTCTTCAGATCATGTTACAATGCCTCGTCTTCAGTCTTTTCATATATTCAAACTTTCACCACATATTCGCTTTAAGGCCTTCATTTCGACAAAGGATAGGTAAGACGGACTTCAATATATTCTCGGTGCCGATATGAAGAAAAATGCGAATTCAATTTAAATTGTTTTTATTTTTCAAAATGATCTCCCCTAACATCAATGCATTTGTTACATCTTGAGATAAGATTTTTTTAACCCTCAACAAAAAAAATTGTCTCTTTCTCTGCAAAATACCCATTTATTGCTGACATGAGTTCTTCATCATTGGAAAAACTTTTTCCACGAAGACATTTTTTCAAATTTTTCAAATCCGGAAACAGGAAATAATCACTTGGGGCAAGGTCTGGACTATATAAATAGAGTGGGTGTTGGATTTCTTCGGAACAACAATCTCGGGTAGCAGCCTTCGAAACTCGCGCCGTGTTGACAGGAGCGTTGTCATAAAGAATCAACACACCCGCTGCGAGTTTACCTTGTCTTTTCTTTTTAACTTCCTCCAGCAAATTATGCAAAGTGGAAGCGAAGGATGTGGCGTTGATGGTTTCACTTTTTTTGTACTCATTGAGCAAGATTTCCTTTGAGACCCACAAAACTGTGGCCATGAGCTTCTCGGCAGACGGAGTGGCTTTCAACTTCTTCGGGGGGTCTGTTACTTTTTTATGCCACTTCATAAGCTCGTGTTAGCTTTCAGGTTTATAGTGGTGATCCCATGTTTCGTCTACAGTAACAATTCCATCTATAACACCATCCGCGTTTTCACTACACATCTCCAAAAGCTCTCTACAGCATGCGATTCTCAATTTTTTCTGCGGCGCTGTGAGCATTCGTGGCACCCACCTTGCACTGAACTTTGAAAGGTTAAGATGGTCATGAAGAATGGTGTGAATGGTACCAGTTGAAAGCTTGGTGATCTCTGCCATCATTTTCATTTCTAGCATCCTCAAGAACAACTGTTTTGAATTCTTTGATGCTTTTTCTTGTAAAAGCAGTAGCCGGGGCACCGGAGTGGGGGTCGTCTTTAATGCTCTCTCTGCCTCTTAAATAATAGTTTTACTTGATAAATAAGTCAATATATATATATATATGTAACCACAGCTTCACTCCAACACCGAGAGTATATTGAACGCCCCTCGTAAGTTCTGACATTAATAACTATAAGGGGTTGTGAGCTAAAAAATGCAATTTCTCAGCAGATAATAGCGTTTTTCTAAATTTTGCCGTTCTGTAGGTTATTTCTGCATAAGGCACCTACAACTTTGCGTTTTTAATGAAAGAAATGAAGCCGACAATTGTGTGCGCTCTTGTCCGTTTTCAATCATTCTTTTTCTTCTGGTCAATTTGGAGACAAATTCCTCTGTAAAGGAATTTAAAGAAGTATGCTTTAACAGCTTACTTCTTTTTAAACTCTTGAAACGGTCCTTCACACAGCTTAAAACTTATAAGTTTGAACCCAAAAAGTTCAAGATTTATCAATCAAACTAAACAATCCTGTATAGTTTCCACAGTTTCAAAAAGTTGTGGAAAATAGTCGGAAGGCCATCAATCATATTCATACATACTCGTACATGTCGGACTGCATAACACAACGTCTTTGAATAATTAAATCATTCACATCCTGACAGACGATCATTGGGCACTGTGCGCAGTCCTGCTCCCCTTTGAAAGCATAATCCGTAAGAGGCAACTTCTCAAATTAATATTTGTGTTTCACAAGTGCTCTCACTCATAAATCTTAATTTAATTTTCCTACCAAGACCTTAAATCAACATTTCTTAATCCACACATAGCGAAACTTTCCGCCCGTCCTTCTGCACCCTCTCTAATTCTTTGCTGTTGTTTGGCCCACATTTGCTTCAAACTGCATACCAGGCACATACGAGTATACTTCTTGGTTTGCTGAAATTGCGATATATGACGACTTTGCAATCGCTGCCGTTGTCGTTGCCGCTGCCGTCGTTGAGTGTATGATGACAGGCGGATGTTGGCATTAAATGGAACCCGACTCGAAGAAATCATAACGTGCAATCGTATTCTATTTTACGCCCCGATTCCTTTATGCTTCTTCTACTGGCAACCGCGCTCACGCTGCCTCTGCCTCGGCCTCCGCCCTCGTCGCCTCCGCCACGAAGCTAGCATACATAAGCTACATAATTAAATGAAAACTATTTCAAAAGTACTTAACGTTCCATAAATCCGTAAAAACTCATAAACTATGATTTTATGCTTGCTCAGATGTTCCTCCTGGAGTAGGAGTTGTATAGGAGAGGTGCTCTTGCTATCGCTCTCCACCTCACCTCACTTTCTGATTTATAGGTGGTGCAGCACAAGGAGGTGCAATGGGGGACCTTTATGTGCATGTCCCTCTTCCACGACCCTTAAGCGCCCTAGGCAGAACTAAGTCATGTGTGCTCCGTGTCTAGTCTTGCACATGTACACGAATTCCGCACACATGCTCCCACGAAAAGCGCTACCGTGGGGGTTAGGAGGCATCATGCAGCAGGCACCAGCCGGCAGTAGACGTGGCGGGCGGTAGGCGATAGGCGGTAGGCGGCACTTTCGGGAGAGTAAATTGCGTTTAATTTTCAGAAAATCTAATTTAAAGTGCAGAAAATTAAATTTGCATTCAGTTTGTAAGCAAAGAAGATGACGACAACGATGAGAAACTTTTCTCCGCAAGTTCTCCCCAAGAGCCGACCCTGCGTGTTGCTGCCGCTGCCATTCCGCACTATTCTGCTGCCGCTGCTGCTTCTTCTTAAGTGTAAAGTGAAATTCCCATCTGGCGCTCATTTGCAGAGGAAAGTTGAAGCCAAAAGGAACGCTTTGGCTGAATGTGTGAGGCTCGAAATGCATTACGCGAATGTGTATGTATGCGGCAGAGGACATTTCGCCTTACTGCCGACAAACGCAGTGCGACTCGTCCGGAAGCATGCCGGTTTTTGTTTTCTTTCTTTTTCATACGTCTTTCTTCATTTTCCGATTAGCCTCATCACTTTGAGTGGGCGTGTGCGGTGTTGTACGAATGATGATGCCTACTCTGCGGCATGCCATTTGATGTAAAGTGTGTAGTGAGGGAAACGCCATTGGCAGTTCAATCTGAAATTAGGGGAGCTTCGGAAACATGCGAACTTATTAACAAGAAGCGAATGGAACATTTTTGGCTTTTGGGGAAAACACGTACATTTTGTAGGCACCAGTGCTTAGTGCGGCGAGCGAATACATTCAACAAATGTGTGCACGTCGCACCTTAAACCAAGACGGGTGCAAATTTTGACATCCGTGAAAAATATTGTACAAACAAATTAAGCCAAACTAAGTTGTCGGTCACGGTCGCGTCGAAAACAGAAAACCACTTGGCAGCCTTCTTCAATCCCCGTTTTATTTGAAGACATTTTGAAGAAGAGGAAAGAACAAAAACGGCGAAGAGCATTGCGAAGGCTACAATTGAAATTGCATTTTTCGTCACCCATTCACAGAGAGAAAAATGCGAATGCGAAAGCATATTCGCCAAAGTGTTTATCTTTTAGTCAAAACAAACCAAAGCAACCATCAACGCCATTTGAAACCCCACTAGCACAACGGGCTGTATTCATTGTACCGCATGAATAGAACAAGGCAGGCAAGGTTGCCACCGTCACCGTCATCGCCAACGCCACCGTCACCGTCAACGCCACCGCCACCGCCACCGCCACCACGTTGCTCAACTTTCCCACTATGGGTGGGCAAAATAAAGGCTCAACTCGTTTTGTGTCATATTTTCGAGATTAAGGTGTCACGTCGCAGCAGGAGTGAGTTTTTAGTTGCAGTGACTGTTGGCGGAAGCCTTCCACTTTGTTGTTTATTTTGCGTGTCTTATGTTAGCGCTATCTTGCTCTTTTGAGAAAGGACACACTTCATCCCTTGGGGATTTCACTGCAGCGCAGAGTGTCTTTCGCTTACCTCAGCACTCGTTAAGGCTGAGCGCCTGTCATTTGCCGTGCCTGTCAATTTGGCGACGTAACTTTGATACATCACAGCAATACCATCCATCCAAGTCATCAGCAAAAAGGACGAACATTATTTTCTTCTCAATATTATTGTTATTATAATATGATGGGTCCTTGTACTTACCTTTCAGTTGCCGCTCCACTCTCACATTTTATCACCTGCTGCAACGCAGTGGCATTGCTCTTATTTTGAGAGCCCATTTCAAATTAATAAATGTTCCGCAGAAGCGAAGAGTAATATAAATGTATAAACTTTGGGGATTCATCCTCCGCAGCCGGAGGCATGACAGAGAAAAAAGAGACAACGAAGAGGTGCTCAGATACTTCAGCGCTTCGTTTCTTTTGTGAATGTGATTTTCTTTCCGATGGGAAGAAGAAAAATGATAAGAATACGACATACACACAAAAAAGTGTGAAAACTTGAAGGATCTTATTTTGCTTTCATTTCCCTGCGCTCTTTATTAAAGTTTTCATTCTGAAAGGGTGTTTATGTATACGTACGACAGTAGGTGTAGACAGTTTTGTGCCATGAGTAAGATAATGCTGGAATATGTATGATTTCAAAACGTGGATAAGAAAGATGATATGGATGTGAGTTTGATTAATTTCTGGTCTGTACGTTTTTAATGTAACGAATGAATGTAGAATCTGTTTACATATCTGCAGCGAATACTGCACTTTACTAAGAAATGTTTAAACTTGAAAAACTGTGTCAGATACCCTGCAAAATCAAAATACCATATTTTGGAATAAATTGAAGGTTTCAATCATATGTACGTAGATCAAGGTCCAAGTTCAAATGTCTCTTTTTTATTTAAGTCACTGTGAAAATTGATTAGGTAATAGGTTCTTGGACGATGTTCTATAGATTGCGTATCACTTTGCACATAAGTAATTTCGGGTTCTTGGATGGCAGACCACACAACTTTTTTTTTATATAATTGGCGCGCACTTAAGGGATTGCTTATACCCTTAAGTGACTTAAATTAAGTCACAGCACGGGCCGATGGTATAGAGGAAGAAAGGGAAAGGAGGAACCGATGCACATTCGATTTAAATGCCTGCGGATTGTAATGGGGTGGAAAAATTGGGCTGGGAAGAGCGTTCCATATTCGTGTGGTGCGGCTGAAGAACGAATCTCTAAACTTAACTGTACGCCCGAAAATGGGCTTAAGGGTAAAAGGGTGAGCATTCCCAGCGAGGCGGGTATTGCGGGTGAATTATTAAAAGGGAGGAATGCAGCTGGCTAACTCGTTAAAGCATTTTTTGTTGAAATAGCGATGAAATAGTGATAGAGACGCAACATTTCGTCGATGTTCAAGCGAGTAGATTGACTTCGCAGCATTATTATCACCAATTAGTTTAATCGCTCGCTGTTGAATTCTATCTAGTAGGTGCAGAGTGGTCTTCCTAGCACCGGACCAGATAGGAGCGTTGTACTCAAGCTTTGAGCGGTTGTACGCCTTTTATATTGGTGCCAGGTTAGAAGGGGTGAAGTAGTTCTTGCAAGGCTTGAAGAAACCTAGACATTTCGCTGCATTTTTGGCGATATCGAATATATGATCGTTCCAACTTAGTGTTGAGTTGATACACGTACCGAGGATGGAAATTCGTTCAGTTTCAACAATGCAGGAACCATTCATAGATAATGGCAGGTTGTTTTGAGAACGCTTGAGTGACAGTAGACAGCACTGAGTTTTGGAAGCATTAAATTCCACTCTATTCTTTTTACCCCAATCGATTATGCTGTCAAGATCGGAATTTAATGAGCTTAACATACGCTGCCGTTCCAAGTCAATGGCCGAAGAGGGCGGACAAAAGCCGAGGAACGAATATGAAAAGCTGAGGGTACTGTCATCAGCGAAGGAGTGAATTGGATCAGAAGTAACAGACAGGAGATCATTAATGAAAATGAGTAAGAGTGTCGCAGATAAAATGGAGAGCATTAATATGGTGGATATCAGACATCAAGCCATCCAATACAACTTGTATTGAACGGTTCGAAAGGTAATTTCTAATCCATTGAAGAGGAGACTCGTCAACGCTAAAAGTACGCAATTGTCACTTTGTATTCAAAATTGGTTACTATCTTCATGTAATTTCGCTAGACTCTCACTTCGGTTGGATAGTTGCACCGACATTTTTTGTTTTTCCGACAAAGACCTATATTTTCGAGCGAGAAAAGGTCCCAAGTGGACTGTGCCACATTAATTATCTGCTGAAAACTTAAGTATAATTAAAATAAACAATTATAATGCCGCTGTGTTGAGCTGGACGGCACACTCTTTCACAATTAATTTTATTTACATTCCTTATATACTACAAGGACGACTGTCTTTAGCTTGGCTGCACATTTGGGTGTCCATCAAACAATCAGTCGATCTGTCGTTTTATATATATCTCCTGCCGAGAACTGTGTAAGGTAATATTTTACCTTTCTTATTTTAGAGACTAGTTTTTGCGTCCATATTTTATTTCTAGCCACTCACAGACATTCCCATAATTCGACACATTATAAACCTAACCTGTAACCATTTGTGTACAGATCTGTCTCCTGCATGTGAACAAATGTGAGATCTTAGCGGCAGGTATGAAGAGTATACCCCCGTGTACTTAGTTTTGCCTTGAATCTACGATCTCCAAAATGGGCTTGAGAAGAGTGTTCACTGCACTCCTATCAGCTTTAGTTCTAGTTTCCGATTACTTTTCCATTCTGGTGTGCCTTATTACCAGCCTTAGATACAGCTTTCTTTCAAATATCAGATTCTAGCACAGAGGTTCTGCAGAACGTGGTCCGCAGATGCCATACATAACTACGTCAAGCATAAACAATAGCGATCCAGAACGTGACACGAAAATACGGTGTGAATACAAAGCAGGTTTTACTCTTATTTTAGCCGCGATGGTCTGACATACCAAGCCAACCTTTCAAGCCAACCAAACCTATAAAATGTCCTTAGACAAGTTTATTTTCACACGAAAATGAGGAAAATTGATAAGTTCTTGCTGGCAATCGATTGTTTCTAATATTAACTCCATGCAATGTATGAGAACATTTAAATTATTCTGTAGGTTATGGCACGTTGAAAATAAGAACGAAATGGAGAAAAGGACCGACAGAACATTTTTTCTATGCCGACAGCAACTCGTTGCACATAATGTAACGCAAAGTTTATGGGTCCTTAATGTGTTGATTCTGTCAGTAGCAAAAGTGCATTCTGTTGATTTATTTTTAAAATTACGTATATTATAATAATAAGGGTACTGAGTCAACGAAAATACTGCAAGAACGGATGAAAGTTCCGCCAGCGTAGGGAAGAGTTAAATTCGAGGCATAGACCAACTCTGGCAAGGAATACGCAGAAGGACGATAGTTTCCTCCGCATAACAACTTCCACACTATGTTGACAACATATTGTGGGTTCAGAGGGAAGAGGAAACCAGACAAGACAAGCGGACATACTTTGCCTTCAAACAGATACATACACTCACACACACACACACACACATGAGTTTGATTGGGATGATAGTGCCCGTGGCAAAAGTTAGAGAGAATGGATAATGGCATCCACAGCACAGCCCTTTGCAAGCACCATGCCACTACTGCCACCGAAAAGAAAACATGTTAGAACTCCGCGAAAGTTGTTGACTTAAGTGACTAAGGTGAAAGCACTGACATCGTCGGCATCATAGTGGAACTTGTAACCAACGTCTTCTTTCCTTTCGACTCGTTCACTTTCATGTCGGCACTAAGGTGACTTTAACTTTTTCGCAAACTTTTGAAATTTATAATTAGACGAATGGTGTTTTTGGCTTGGCTTACATGAGCTTTTACTGCGATTAACATATCTGAAGGGTTAAATGGAAAATATTGTAATCGACTTATCTGTTGAAATTTGTTTGTTATGGTGATAAAGGAATTGTGTGTGTGGGAGAGGGCAATATCGTTTATTACTGAGTTGGTGTAACGTGTATGTTCTTATTTTATGTACTCTGAGGGATATGAATTGAATCGTCGTGTTATTGGACACTGTTCTGGGGTTAATAAAAAGAAGTGTCATTAATTGGGAGTTGCATTCGAGCATCGTAGTTAGTTTGGATTATGTTTAAGAATGTTGATGTTTTATTCATTGTAATCGCTTCTTTGGAGGCAGTTGTTGTTTTATATTTTGCCTGAAATAAACTTGTTGAATTTAACAACTTATGCTTTGAAGCTTAGTGAAACCAGTTTCATTGATAAATTTGAGAAAGAGCTGTGATTCTAGTTTACTGGATTTCTTCATACAATGCATTTCACCATATCGTAGTACGTTCCAGCCATGAATTGAGTACAAGATTTGAAGTTTGTTATGATTCTTGTAAACTATGGCAAAAGTGCC
Organism: Eristalinus aeneus; assembly: GCA_955652365.1. Classification (NCBI taxonomy): domain Eukaryota; kingdom Metazoa; phylum Arthropoda; class Insecta; order Diptera; family Syrphidae; genus Eristalinus; species Eristalinus aeneus. Next base: position 77,483,523 of record OY019134.1, on the reverse strand, counting down.
CTTTGGCTTTCGTAGATTTCGGAAGGGACCGTTTAAATCAATTGATATATTGTAAACCTAACATTTGCAAAAGCTGAAGTGTTTGATACGTTGCTTCAAATCCACTTGATGTCCTTTCTCCCCTTTGCTATGGTTCTTGCTCCTAGCCTCCACTCCTCACTTAGGGGACTCTAACATGTCTGTGGATTGTAGTGATCTTTAAGTTTTTTATTTTTGAAATCTAATTCAATTCAAAATAATTTTTTTAAATCTTAAGCAAAATAAGTCCTTAATATTCATTCAGTCCTTATTCTGTTCACGCATCCCTCAATAATTCCCGGGACTGACAAATGGAAGGCGCCACTAAAATATCCATATTAATTTCAGAAAGTAAAAACATTCAAATGATGCCTGTCATTTTGTTTTTATGACAATCTGCTTACTAGGTTACAAGTTAATGTGCTTCAAGTGACGCTGCAGTTGTGGCTTTTAAAACATTGAAAAAAAAACACAAAATTGTGTGTGTTGATTAAACACAGCCTTTTGATTGGAAAAAATACCGTACAAGCTCAGCAATGGCTTGAAGAGTGTTTCAGGGACTCTGCTCCATAAAAAACAACTAATTGACGGTGGTATGCTGACCTTCAACGTGGCCGTACACGACTTGTGCCGTACACGCCAGGTGCTTAACGCTTTGGAAGGTCTATGAGGTGGCTACACCAGAAAACGTTAAAAAAAAGCACAAAGTCGTTTCGGATAACCGCAAAGTGCGTAATAAAGCTGACACTTAAGAGATATCAGAAGGCAGTGATATGAAAAATAGAGTGGCCACCGTAGCGTATTGGGTAGAGTGCGACACTCACACGTCGAAGTTTTGGGTTCGACTCCCGGCTGAACACCTCGAATTTTTCACGGGACCACCTCCTCCGAGCTGCTGATGAGACTCAAAGAGTAAAAACTGTCTAAGAAAGCTTCTCGAACTTCGACGTTCGGAGTCGGCAAAACACTGTAGGTCACTTGTACTCGTGAGAGAAGAGTAGTGCGCACAACACGAATAGTTGATGAGCAACTTAGCCCTTGGTCCCCCTGTGGACTGTAGTGCCATCCAGTTATTAATTACGAAGTTTGCCTTTTAGGCATTAGTAAGACCAGCATACATTCCATAGTGCATGAATATTTGAGCGTCAAAAAATCGCTAAAAAAAAGGCTCGAGTCGAGGTCGAAAGAAATGCTCCAAAAATACGATCGCCGTGCTTCGAAACACGTCTATGACATCGTGACAGGTAATGAATCGTGAATTTATACGTATGAGCCCGAAAGTAAACAGCAGTCGACTGTATGGGTGTTTCAAATTGAGCCAAATCTAACGAAAGTTGCTCGCGCACGAAGCACTTCCAAGCAAATGGTTTCCTATTTTTTCGGAAAAACTGGACATGTCGCAAGCGTTTTACTAGAACAACGCAGAACAGTCGATTCTGAGTGGTACACAACCATTTGTTTGCCAGTTGTCTTCCAAGAAATCAGGAAAATCATTCGGTGAAGACTAATCCCTCTTCACCACGACAATGCGAGCTCTCACACATCGGCTCAATCAACTGCATTTTTGAGCACTCAAAACATCGATTTGATGAGTCATCCGCCGTGTAGTCCTAACTTGGCACCGAATGACTTCTTTTTATTCCCTTACGTAAAAAATAAAACGAGAGGTCAACGTCTCTCGACACCTGAAGAAGCGGTTGATGCGTTCAGAATGCATATTTTGGAGATACCTCAACTCTTACCATATTCTCCAGATCTTGCCCAGAAACTTCTACCTCTTTTCAGACCTCAAAAAGATGTTCGGCAAAAAAATGTTTAGAACGTAGAGAAGATGAAGAGCTGATCGCCTAAGCTGAAGCCTATTTTGAGGCAAAATATAAATCGTTCTATAAAAGAGGTATTTAAATGTTAGAGTGGCGTTTGACTGATTGTATCACTCTTGACGGAAAGTATGTTGATAAATAAAGTCGAATTTTGTCTAGAAAATGTGTTCATATTGAGACTTATTGAGTGATGTATTACAATCCTTGATCCTAGTTTATATAAGCAATGCAAATAAAAGTGTAAGTCCCGGCATACTCCGGGCCGCCGTCCCTAAAAAGTCTGAGCAATTTCTACCTTCCATCATAGTCATTGCTAGTCCTGATGATCAAGACCAGGCTGTGCGTCTTTGTTGACTTGGTCTCTATAGAGGAAGATCAGCCTTTATCTGATTCTCTCCCAGCTGGAACTCGAAGTTGGCGGATTTTTGCCTTCCCGGCTACATGCACATCCTGTGAGAGGTTGTAAAATTCGCTGTTCTCCATCCTTACAAACGAGACCATATATCCCATAAATATTTTCCTTTCAAAGGCCCCAACAATCAGTCTTGCACTTCTACTCATGGTCCAGGTTTTAGCTCCATAGGACGGAATTAGCAAAATTAGAGTCTTATAGAGTATGAAGGGTATTATTTTGAACATTAGAGTCAGAAGTTTTGACCCACATTGTTTCGATGGAAGGGAGTAACATGTGGTGCCAGGGGTAGTTCTGCGTCGGATTTAAGGCAGGTAAGCTCCCTTACTGCCTTATATTGATTCAGCTTAATAACACAGTGATGCAGGAAATGTTAAAGAATATTTAGGCATTTGTAGGACTCTCATTTTATGTGATACAAACCCATTAACGGTCCCCAATTTTACAATAGAAGTAAACACATTTTTTGTTTAAAATTTTGAGGCAACGATAGCTCGCATAACAAAAGGTGTCCCTCAAGGAGCAAGTTCTGATCCCCTAGCAGACTGTCCACAAGAAAAACATGTTTATTGTGTAGTCGTTTATTTTAATTTGCTGAGTATTGTTTTTTTGCTCAACTGTATCGACTCTCTTTCCATGCGATCGTGTGATCTACTCGAAACGATGAGTTTCCAAATCATGCTCACTCTAAATACTTGTGCAGCATAACTTCTCGCTCTCTTGAGTCTATTAAATAAGGTCGGCACACTCTAACCGGATGTTTTCTTTCTGTCCACCCACATCTCCTACAATTGTAGACATACTCGTGAACGAAGTCTTTTTCTTTAAATCGACGTAGTCGCATGTCGCATCACTTTGCCAGAGCCTACTAAGCCTTTACCATCTTTGCTATTATGTGTAATTCTTCTCCTGGTTCAACATTGCTCCAGAAGACTAGTTCTGATCTCTTGCACTAATTCAAGAAATGAAGAGCTGAGGTAATTCCCACTGAAGCACAGACGCAATACAATATTCAAAAATTCCTTGTTTATTCAACTTGCAGTCTAACAGAGTTAAAATATAAACTGAAATTCACATTAGCATTTATTTCACACTCCACGCACACGCAAAATGGCACAGACGTGCACACAAGGCGCACGATATTAACTAAGTGGATGTTACAAGCTTTCAACGCTTCACACAGATGAGACGTCAAATTATGCAATAATACGAAAATGCAAACAATTCACTTCAACTTCAGCGCTCGCATCAAAGATGTAAATTTGCTTAGCTTAAATTAAAAGCAAACATTATTGTTGAACCCTGTTAGGATGCATAAACCAGCGGGCGGAGTATGGCCTTTGCTTTCGCACGCCAATTACTCCTTTCACATAGTCTGCGAATGTGATGATGATCCTATTGGTAAGCTAAAGTCTTCACACACGCAACCAATAAATATGTGTGCATGGTGTTTCCACAGTGAAGGAGACTGAAAAACGTCACTGCCATCCTTCGGATCTCAGCGAGAAATCCTCCAGGTGCATACACACCGAAAAGCGGTCCTCCTGGACACAGACTAAGATGGATATGGCATAACCGCCGGTGTTGGCGTCGGCGGCGTCGCCACAGCAAACTACAAACTGCACGAGTTCATCGTCATTATGCGAAACGTGCCATGAATTATAATGGCAATCCAATCGCCATCACTTCAAACTTCAGGGTTGGACTATGTACCTTCATGCATGCTGAAGAAATTTATGAGAATCGTCGTCGTCTAGGAGCTGCATCTCCATACTGGGACGGCTGTGAAAAGTGGTTGAACAAATATTGTTTTAGTGCGCAATATTGAAGTTGTCGGAGAGTATAACTTTCCCATAAGGGATTAGGATGCACGTTTCCAATAGCGATGGAAATTTCGCCTCGGCTTGATGGCCGTTGAACGGGAATCATTGCATAAACGTCCGTTATATTATGCCATCGGGGTTAAGGAATTATGTCGGTTCATAATAAGTGGCCAAAAGATTTGTTTGTCAGAGGATTATGCTGGAGCTTGATGAATTGTGCAAGAATACTGCAAACTGTTATCCGCTAAAAAGGGACAAATTTGATCTACTTAACTTAAATCAGGGAATGCATCCAATTCAATGATTTTCAAACAAAAGCCCTTCGAACTCGAAAACGCATTCACCGGAAGAGGGCTGTGTCGTGGTCGAATAGGCTCTTTAGCACTGCACATGCTTCCAGCAGCAGTTCAAATATGCGAAATATTATGAAAGTCACCCACAACTAGACTCCGCCATCTGATGCCAGGGAGACAGATAAATATCATTCAGACTGAACGTATTTATGTTCGTGTAATCCAATTAATCCTCTATCGCTTACGAAAAATTTATCTCTCACACACAGAAATTGAAAGGACCTCCATTGTTGAGCCATACAAATCGAACACAAAGTCATTCCGACCGACCGACCGAGACGCGGCGACCAGAAGTAGCCGGTCGTAGCATGTGTGCTTAGTTGTTCATTGCGATATTGGCCGAAAGCGATGGCAGCCGGAGGAAAGCAATGAGAGAATATCGCATACACATACAGAATCGATTGGCAATTACAATGGAACTAAAAACCCATAAATCCTTACCGTGTCCTACTTTACATTGTTCTTGCTAAATGCCCGCTTTTAATCCAATTTATTGTTGCGCTTTAGTTTGCATGTCTCCTACATATCTTGGTTTGTTGGATGTTGGCTTGGCGGAATCGAAAGGAAGGACCATAAGCGCCTTTATTGGGTGTAGCCAGTGGGAATCATCCCATTGCGGCAATGTCTGTCTTAGCTCAATATTAAAAATATTCAATTCAATAAGAATGATATCGCATTCAATGGATTGGGAATGCCCCCAAGGGACGAAAGCATTTGTGGATTGAATAATTATATTTTTATTACGCAAACAGTGACTGTTGTGCGATGTCGTTGAGCAGACAATGGGCGCCCATTCAATTGCAGTATAATCGAAGCAGAGTGGCAGTTAATGAGATGTGTGGTGGGCAGATATCCTCGTAAGTGGTTTTAGCGTTTGACAGTTTTGATTTGCAACCTTCTGTTGGAATTTACTTCTGATGTCGAGAGGGCGTTTATCACAATTGACTCATCTTCGATTTATGAAGTATCACTTCTAGATAAATTAATTTAGATTTTCTAGATAGATTAATTTAGATTGCAGATAGATAAATTTATTGGGACGAATTGGTGTGGTTAGAAATATAAATGGATTGTGTTGGCACCCATAATCTACTAATCTCTAGAGTCGTAGCAGAAAAAAACTATGTTTCTTCAACTTTCTACACAAGACATATAGCCGAATATTTAGCATTTAGAATATATAGAATATTTAGAGCACTGCAAGAGGATGAGAATGATTTCTTGGTTTTTACTTATGTTTTAGATTGAAACGAACAATTCCCATTGCATTTTAATGTTTATAATGTAAAGTCGAAATGAAGATGGTGGTCGCCGTGGCGTGGTGGGTAGAGTGCGAAGGGTCTAGGTTCGATTCTCAGCTCAACAACAATTTTGGAATTTTTCACGGCACCACCTCTTTCGAGCTGCTGATAACACTCAAAGAGTAACAACTGTCTAAATAAGCTTCTCAAATTTCGCCGTTCGGAGTCGGCAAAAAACTGTAGTACCCTTCTACTCGTGAGAGAACATGATGAGCTAGGCCCTGGTTCCCCTTTGGACTATAGCGCCAACAAATTTTATTATTAAATGAAGATGACAGTACCATCCACACGGTTAATGACAAGAGTTCAAGAAAGAATAATTCAAACGTGTACTGTGAGTTAAACTATGATTGGACCATTATCAGATTTGCTATTATTGTCACATCTCATCTGAATTCAAAATGTTGCCTGACAATTGCAGAGAACTCATTGTGAGGCCGTTGTCAGTTGCTTGTCGACATTTGTGATTATTCTTGAAGTGACAGATGTTATAGTGTTTGAAGATCTGACAATCGTCTGAACATAGTTTTAGTAAAAAAAAATATGAAAGAGAAATGAGGACGACTCTGCTGAAAAAGCGTTTCTGGCAAGAATTTATTTGACTGGAAGTAGCCATGTACAGGAGGAAAATATAATCATCAGTGAAGATAGCAGACAGAATCAGAAAATGAAGACAGGATTTAGGGAATAATAAAAAATGTGCACAAATCTATTTCGATTTTGTCCCCCCTAAAGTAGTCCTTCTCAGATATGTTGCACTTGTGCCAGAGTTTTTTCCAATTTTAAAGCACTTCTGATATGCATTTCTGGTATGCCCTTGAGCTCTCTCAGTGATTCGGTTTGTATCTCATCAACAGTCGCAGAACTCTGTCGTTTCGATGTCATAACCACGTACCCATGATTCGCCAGCAGTTTTGATCCCCCTTTTCGTAACTTTACAACCTTGAGCGATGCTCTTGCGACTTTTTTTTGTCAAATCTCAGCGATTTTGGAATGAACTTCGCTGCCACACGATACATGCCTAAAATTTCCGAAAAATTGCATTACATGAGCCAAGCGATATGCCGATATCTTCAGCCGCCTATAGCGATTAGATGATTCTCCACAACAATTTTCTTCATTTTCTCAACATTTTCGTCGGTTGTTGATCTGCTGGGCAATTGCCATCATTCACATTTTCTCGAACTTCTTTGAACATTTCTACCACTTATAAACAATTTTTTGAGTCAAAGAACACTCACCATATGCCACCGTCTACAGTTCCAGCATGTTTGAGCACTTAAATTCTATTTGTATACAAAATTGTATGCTAATCCTTTGATCCATTTTTTTCTAAAGCAGGAAATCGACAAACAAGCAACACACGTCTAACTTTTATGCCTCTCACAACCAAATGAATATGGCATATACAGTAACGGACAAAACAATAGGACCACTGAATATCATTTTAACTTCCACAGAAAAACTAAGAGAATTCTGTTAATTTTTGCCACTTTTATTTCATTTTATTATTATTTCAATAGAGGGAAAATAAAAGTAAATCATAAAATCTTGAAAAGTATTCAGACCACAACAAAATATATTTTTTTCTATAAAAAGCGTGAAAAGAAAGAATAAAACTATAAGACCACCGAAAAAAATTGTAGTAAACTCATAGTTAATGTACGATTCTCTTACTTTTCTGAGTATTAAGTGGAATATCCTTTATTTTTTATCACAGCACGAACTCTTCGGGGCATGGATTCGACCAGTCCGTGGCAAGTGCGTGTCGGTATGGCGTACCAAGCCCCACAACTTTTCTTTATTTTTTGCTTTTTCAGCTCCAAGCGACTTTTTCATGATTCTCCACATGTTTTCCAGGGGTTTAAGGTCTGAAGATTGGGTGGGCCAAATCATCGGATCGACATTATGCTCTTCACCAGATGACTGGATTTATGAATCACATGATTCAAAATCACATTCATATCACTATTTGTAGTGACAACGAAAACACTGATGGAGAAAAGACCATCTGTGACGGCATGGCGGCTAACAGACCCAGGTTTTGAGGGAACCTGACTGGTAGTGACAACTTGACCAGAGGCTATATTCTGGTGCCACGGGAGGTAAGGAGCCACGTGCGGTAGGCCCCCTTGTGGGAGTATCGTGATGGCTGTGGTTTGCCACCTAACGTCGCGGGTAGAGTCGAGGATAGTGTACTGTGCTGACTTGTCTAGCCGCTTGTTCACCCAAAAACTAGGCAAAGCCGTTAGGGGACTATTTCCTCTCAGTGTGGAGTTGCATTCTCAACCGAGCGCTGAGAGCGGAAGAGGTTTAAGAAAGGCTTCGCATCAAACCAAGGTGGTGTGATTGCCCCTCAAACATGATCTCAGTTTCGTACTTAGGTAACTAGTCCAGTCTTGCATTACTTACTACTCTTGGGAAAATGGACCCCGTAATATAAGCAGTTAAGGCAGGTGATCACGTAAAACCAAATCCCACATTACGCTCTTCCAACCGCCTTTTTACTTTGCCCGCCGTATGCTTCGGGTTGTTATCGTGCATAAACTGTCTTCCAATATTTTGATGTATAAATGCTAGTCCATGGTATCCTTTATCGAATATAATGGACAGATATCGTCATTTCTATACTAAGAGTGAATTAGTATAGAAATAATATAAGACACATTAACTCATACTAAGAAAACCAAAAACCAAAAAAAAATTAAGCTAATCATATTACTTTGTCCGTTGGGGCAGTTCCTTCACATTTAAAAACAAATTTTTCTTTAAAAGTTCTTCTTTCCTTGTAATTATTTTTGTTGGGAAGGAAGTACCATTACCAACAAAGAGAAATATGTAAACAGACGTCATATTAGATTTTATTTCAGTGAGAATAGGGTTAATGTTTTCCGTACTGGTTTGTTTGTCCATCACTATAGGTGAAACTACCAACATATGCTAGAGATGAGTGAACCAGTTTTACAAAATATAAAAGTCGATGATCGAATTTACGTAGCCCTCAAAATTTAAGGATCCACATTGGCTTTTAAATTGACCTTGTCTTTAATCCCTAGTATTAACCAATATTTTGTTCCAACGTTTATTTACTGTGATTTCGTATCGCTATTTTAAGTGAAACTGAAAGAGTCCTTTTCAAGAGGTTAAAATCCACTGTTTCTATTTGAACATAGAAACATATTGTAGGTAGAGTGCGACGCTAACACGCCGAAGTGTCTAGGTTCGATTCCCGGCTGAACACCTCGAATTTTTCACGGCACCACCTCTTTCGAGCTGCTGACAACACTCAGGGAGTGATAATTGTCTGAGAAAGCTTCTCAAACTTCGCCGTTTGGAGTCGGCAAAAAACTGCAATTCCATTCTACTCGGGAGAGAACAGTAGCGCGAACGAGTAGTTGATCAGCAATCTAGGCCCTGGATCCCCTGTGGACTGTCGCACCAACAATTATTATTATTATATAATATTTTAACATAGACGTTTAAGGTTTGAAAGGGACTAAGCACGAAAATTCAGAATTCTCCAATGACATTAATCCTGAATTTAAAAATCAATATTTTGCATTTAATTCTGCATGTCATAGGGATTCCCAGCAGAGGGACTATAGGGGGGAAAACATCCCCCCATGTTCCATTCACTCCACTAAGCAGTTATTGTAAATTTCGCTTTTGTCGTTTTTTTTTAATTTTTTTGATTGTGTTGACAACACGCTAGGGTTATCCTAATTAGAGTTCAACAAGCCGACAACACATATTCCAACTAAACATTAAAGGCGTTGTTAAGGAAAGAGATGAATAACCCCCTATTCTTCTGCAAATACTAAGTGTGGCAACACTGTTTTGAGCGCAGTAAAAAAGCGAAATAAAGAAAAGACAAGGAGTGTAAATAGAAGGGTTGTGCCGTTGATGAAAAAGAAAGTAATGAAAAAATGAGTCAGTCGATCTGTAAAGACGTGTACGATCTTATTTGAAAGTAAATGAAGACTGACTACAGAAATGATCCTGTGAAGTAGTCTGACAGACGGAAAAAGGCCAAACCAAAATAGACTTAGATGTAATGTAACGAATTTCAAATGGAAATAAAAGTCATACTACTACTACTACTTCTCAAGACGTGTAAAGTTTATAGAAAAAAGACTACATAATTAAGTAACCTGCAAGCAAAAACATGGTTAAAACAAAACACCGAAGCGTAGCCCTAAGAATTGTTGCGCCTACCAAAACTTAAAGGAGACCTGCTACAAACGTCCTCATACAAAGATCAGCCAATTTGTTTCCTTATCTGTTGCAAACATTGTGCAAAGCATCCCGCATACACTATCTTTTCCAAAATAGCAAAGTTCAACCACACAAAACTTAGCATGCTTCAATGTACATACACAGTTGCTCAAGCATCATCCCAACCGACAAAATCGGACAAATCAATTGAACGAAGTAATTAAGCTACCCAACCCTTGCAATCCGTTTTTGTTAGATAAACCCCAGCCGTGTGTATATCGGTATCCATTCATTCCCTCCCAATAACCGGATGAACACGAACGAATTATTTCATGCATTGGCACATTCTGTGTTCGGTTTGTACTGGTAACGAGATCTCGAAAACACCTCCAGCATCCTCGCTACAGTGAGTGGCCGACCGGATTCGCAGTAAAAATGTTCTCTAGTGTAATTTTGCTGGGGGTTAATAACCACACTTTTCAAGGGTTTCGCAATGACCTCATTTAATTTTCAATTATTCCACCTTTCTCAGTGCACATAATTGAATTCCGACCACCACTCTGCGCCAGCAGTTCTGCTTTGCACTTCCACTCCACACTGAGGCTATAATCTAATGGAGTCGAAAACAGAGAAATCAGCATCATTATCATCTTCCGCGTTGCTTCCTTTACAGCAGGTCTGCAAAATGTTGATCCTTTCCCGGATGGACGGATTCTTACCACCATGAACGTGTTCATAATTAAATCCTCTCCCTGGTGGCTCGTGCTTTCGCTTCCTTTTACGCCCTAACGCTCACAAGAAATTTGCAAAATTAATTGAATATCGATGAACAAGATAATTGAATATTGGTTTCGCTTTCGGACTGAGTAGGTGGCCAAATTCTGGTGAGCTGGCTGCTGAAGGGCTGCCCAAGAAATCTCGCCAATGGAAGGATTTTAATTTGTACAATGGATCATAACGGCGATGCAGGTGAGAGAAGAGAATCGTCCTAGCACTGAAAGGATGTTCGAATGGAAACAGAAAAAAGCCGCACAGACGAGAGAAAGAAGAAAAAATGAAATTAGCCTTTCCTAGGTTTGGGGTTAATTTAACACTCCGTAAGCAGGAAACTCGTTTCGGCAAACGAGCAAAAAAATATCGGTTAAAAGTAATAAATTATCACGACCCATTGAATAACAACACTTGTGTTTGATGTATCTGTTCCCTTATTCGGAGCCGTAAGATGTGTTGGGTCGAAATGGGGAGGTGGACTGTGGGACGCGTATTGAACGTACAAGATAGTGTGTACGTGCCGGGTGATGTCTTTACTCATTGGAGAGATGTAAGGGATTCACAACAGGCTGGGACAGCAATGTTGTCAAAGATTTATTATGGCATTTCGTGAAAGGGAACCATTGCGGAGGTGGATAAGTATTGCCGGAAGACGTATGATTTAGGGGATATTAATGAACATGCAATTAACACTGGTGAGGTCAATGGCTTCACTTGACTGTATGCTCAGGTTGACTTGTTTTATATATGTAGCTATCTGGAACGACTTAAGGCGGAATAACTTGAGCTTTAAACTTAAAGTTTGAACCGTATTCACCTTGATGATATCAAGAGTGTTCTGTAGCATTTCTATGTCAGCCATAAGCAAATTTTCAACCCTGTAAGACGACGCAAACACCAACCAAAGTCAAGTTATCAACATTTCTTCTTGGAAGCATATAATACTCTTTCAGCGGTTCTTCAACAGGGAGGGGTATTAATATTCGACCTCCCCATCAAACAGCGTTCTTGTACTTCTGGTAAAAAGCTTAAATGGGAAAAGAAGAAAAAAGTTGAAAACAAAGCTAATAATAACAAAGTTTGTATTAAATGGTTATTTTCAATTTGAGTAGTTTTAAAAGGGAGGTAACTGATGTAATAGATGAAATATATAATACACAACGCATCATTCAATAAATACCGCGGCATGTAGGTGGCGCCACTAACCAAAAATTTAATATTAAATTAATAATTTTTATAAGTGGCGCCCCCTATATGTCCCGGGACTTATTCTTTAACCAGTTATATAGAGGATTTTCCTGCTCGTCGATTAAAACTACTGCATAGGCCTGGGGTTGTCATTTAGTCATTGTTTTTGCTTAGGTGCCCATTGTTTGACACTTCAATATTTCTAGTATAAACTTGAGTCTGGATTCCGTTGAAGACTCCAAGAAATTCAACCACTGCTCCGAGATTTTCAATAAAACTCGAACCACTCGCGAAATTAAATTTTAAAAGTCTAGTACGAGGATTTTGATGAACACTAGCACTGTGCTGCAGTTTCAACGAAAATAACAGACACAGCTCATTACCCCACTGTTCTCCCACTGAAAATTGTAATAGACGGAACGTAAAGTCAATGGTAAAATTACTTAGAAATCACGATTCTCACTCCCTAAACAGCATTCAATGTTTCAGATCTTTAAAAATAAAACCGTCTCCTTTTTTTAATGTTAATCTTTGTTATTTTATTTGTTATTCTTTTATTTGTTCTTTGACAGAATAAAGCAATTCCAACAAATAAATGTTAAAATGATAAAGAAATAAGTGGCACAATTATTTACATTAAAGCATTGCAGAATTATTTACAAAGAAACTGAAAAGAAGGAAAGAAAATTAAAGGGTCAAAACTTAATAACATGTGTTTTCTCCTTTTCTTTTGCCAGGCGTCTAGGCATGGAATCTGTTTATCCTTGGGTTTACTTCAATGGAATTACACTCCAAGTCGCCATAAAATTCTTCCAAGTCTGATCCGCAATTCAGCAGCAGCATTGAAGGCTATTTAGGCAGCGAGAATCGTGATGTGTGAATATTTTGAGAAAGTCACAAGCATCAAGTCAAGTCATCAAGCATGTCATCAGTGACATATTGGCATGACATTTTTAATGCATTTGAAGAAAGAAATTGTAAAAAAAATGTTCCCATATGAAGAAGAAAAAAATTCTCTTCCACCAAGACAATGCATCGTGTCCTTGGCTACCATGGCAAAATTGCACGAATTCGGTAATGAATTGCTTTCGCATCCACTGTGTTCTCCAGATGTGTTTCCCAGCGACTATCTCTTTTAAGACTTCAAAAAGATGCAAGACGGAGAAAATTTGGCTGTAATAAGGAGGTAATCGCAGAAGCTGAAGCTTAAAAAAATGCTTTTTAATGGTTAGTCCCGGGACTAGAATTAAATTGAGTGAGGTGTTATTTCCTTATTGTTCTGTCATACTCAGTGCTGTACTTATGATGGTCAGATTATTCATGAAGAGGGTAGAAAAAGGATTAGTGTGGCTTTTATTTAAAAAAATAAATAATACAAATTTAATTAAAATTAACAAAATGTAACCAACGATACATGGTCTGGTAAACTGGTTTCCGTTTGTAACATATTAATGTACATTTACCCAATGAGTATTTGTTCGTATTTTTAAGTGAATTTTATATTTTGAACTCTTATTAAATAAAGTTATTTTTTAAATTGCTGGCAAAAATGCTCAGGTTGCAATAGCGAAGGTTATTGTTTTTTTAAAGATGCATCAAACTTAAGGAAACTACGAAAAGTCATTATTGTCCTTCAAACGTAGATGTTTTCGCCATTTATGTACTTGAAATTGATTTTTGTTTAAATATTCAGAAAGGAACCCACATTTCTTTTGACATTTGTTGATATCCAGTGCAGTTTTCGAGTTAACACCTCTTGTCCTAGCCGGTTTGTCCAAGATTTTCACAAGAATGGAATAAGTTTCCACCTTTTCGAACATTCAGGAACAACAAATATGTAGTTTTGAGGCTAAATTGAGAAAAACCTTTGCAGAAAACAAGTCTAGATTAATTATTTTTATCAAGAACAATGAACACCTAGTTGTGTGATCGATCAAAAGACTGCGATGAAATTTCACTCGCACACAAATTTGCACAACACCCGTTATGAGTCTGATGAGAGTGAAATAAGAGTGACCATTTCTTCTTCTTCTTCTGGGGAGGACCTGGGCCTCAACTAGTATGCCTCTCCAGCCAGCGCGATCGCTAGCTGCCTCCTTTTGCGCGCCCCAAGTTGGTTGGGGTCCTTCTCCACTTACATGTGTGCGCCAGCTTAGCCTAGGCTATCCTCTGTTGCGTTGTCCCAATGGCTCAAATTCAAAGAATTTTTGGGTCGGTGCAGTGGTGTCCATACGCTCCACATGGCCTAACCATATTAAGCGTTGCATCCAAAGACGCTTTACCAGACGCACGTCGCTGTACAGTCCATAGAGTTCGTCGATCAAACATCGTAAATTATGACTAAAAGTCATATGCGAATTTTTCAATCGAAAAAGCTAAGAGCTTCCACACCCGCTTTTAGTAACGTCCGACCACTGGTCTCATCAAATTGATAGGTGGACTTGAATTTTTGTTGTTGTCCATTCTGCACTTAAAAAGTAACATTACGTGGCATCGATTTAGCCAACCTTTTCCACCAAGAAATTTATGCAGCACTTTTCTAGCCACAAGAAGAGTGAGTGAGCTTTGTGACCACGGTAGCGCAATGAGTAATTGCGACACTTTGATAATAAGACTTTTCCTTGTAGGCTGCTGCGCCTATCAAATATTAATATTATCTAAAGTGACTTAGTTTTGACCTACTGCAAGGGACTGAAACGAAAAACAATAAAATTCTCTGCGCCAAACTAATAAATTTCTGTTTCATCTCATCGAACCCAAATGTATTCTATAACTTCAAGCTAACGTAAATTACATCCTTTCAACATGCCCAAGTTTACGTGCATGTCATTATGTAAATATGTATTTAGCAAACTAAGCCCGGCTCAGAAATAAATTACTTTAGTTCGAAAATGTGAACAGTTGGTGGAGAGCAACAGGGAGAACGAAAGAGAGAATGGCCAATTCATCCCATCTGCCATAGCGTGCACAAAGGAAAAAAGTTTAAATATTTTGAAAATAAATCAGGAAGATTGCACCACTGTCAGTGACAGCATCAGCACACATTAAAACGCCATAAAACTTTGACACACTGCTTCCACTCTCTCTTTCACATTTTGTGAAACACACAGCCAACTGGACATATGCTGCTGCATTAGCTGCAAGGAATAAACTTTTTGGAAACAATTTTTTTCCTTTGCGTTTGTTAACGAGCATGTCCTTTTTATGGTACCTTCTTCGCTCGGCCAGGAAGTCTTATGTGTATCTACATGGCCAACAGCAGTGAGAGTAGCACAGAGCCAGTGCACAAAATTACATTCAACATCTTACCTTTGTAATGTGCACACTCACCCTAGCTAGACGTGTCTTTTAAGTCACTTAGATACCTTTTTGCCATGTTTTTGTGTTTCAAATATGAACTTTGCGTGATGTTGGACTCTGGGTGCAAAAAAAAAAAAAATTCTTCCCAAGTTGGCAATTTTCCAATACACGAGAACCCTTGGGGGCGCAACTGACAGAAGTAAAAGTCGGCACATGCAGACACACACAAACACACTAATGCGCGCAGACTGAATTGCATTGAGGACTTTTTCACTTCTCGCCAGTTGGCATTGCACAGAACATCTTGTTGTTTGCGCTCCTCCTGGCTGGATGTGTGGGCCTCTTAATTTCAATTAACTTTTTAATGGAGTTGTAATTAGAAAATAGCTTTATGTGCCATAAAACTTATTGCCAGAATGGGGAGAAATTTTCTTTACGGCTCTTTGAACACGGTCTGAATGAAGAAGGTACATGCAGTCGTGTTTTGGTATTCTTAGGAATTATTTATGCCTGCCGGCGGCGAAGGTGAAGATTTAACTACGTCTTCGGAATTATGAGCTATGTTCAGGAATGTATGTATGTATGTGAAACTGGATTAGAGGCTAAGCAAACGCTCTAGTCAGAAGCATAAATATGACCGGAAGACAAGACTGGAAAACCTGCTAGTGTTCCACATGTAAGGGCATTAGCAGCCAATGAGGAAACTTTGCAAGCCTGTGGGGGAGTGTTTCGGGAAGTGGTTGCGAGGTAGTGGCAGAATCATTTCTACATTCGATGTAGAATATAAGGAAAGCCGAGTAAAGAATATTCATCTACAGTTTCCGCGGAATAATTTTGCTTACACTACTCGGTAGCCACCAATCAAACAGCGCACAGGTATTGTTTCATCAATCAATCGGAGTTTTGGCTTGATGCATTTTGATTCAAAGCATAGTGAGATTTATAGCATACAGAGGACTCTTTTCCTTGTCAAGTTTTTCCTTGCAAGTTAATAATAATAATAATTGTTGGCGCTACAGTCCAAAAGGGGACCAGGGCCTAGCTTGCTCATCAACTACTCGTGTTGTGCGCGCTACTGTTCTCTCACGAGTAGAAGGGACCTACAGTTTTTGCCGACTCCAAACAGCGAAATTTGAGAAGCTTTCTTAGACAGTTATTACTCTTTGAGTGTTGTCAGCAGCTCGAAAGAGGTGGTGCCGTGAAATATTAGAAAAATTGGTGTTGAACTGGGAGTCGAACCTTGACCCTTCGGCGTGTGAGCGTCGCACTCTACCCACTACGCCACGGCGACCACCTTGCATGTTGCTACTTGGAAATACACTCCATGAATGGAAGAGTCCAATGCTAAGCTTAAGCCTTTTTAACATGTGACTCAGCTCCAATCTTAGTTTTCTAAATCTTTCTAAACAGCCGTCACCTGTTTCGAGCAAAAGCGGTACATTGACAGAGGAAGTGCTCTGCAGTGTCTTCACCTTCCCTACAGGCATCGAATATGGTACCGTCACTAAGCCCAAGCCCGCTTCAGTACTTGGCGAATGTGAAGTGCCCCGTTTTTAAGCCAACAAGTCGTCTGCAGGCTTCCCCGGTTTAGAGAGAGAAACCCTATGGAGTTCTACCATCTTTGGTTGTGTTGTCGGAAGACCCAACTGTTGAGGGGAGTCCTAAGCAAGGACGTGGGCACTCCCAAGGTGGGTTCAAGCCTTGTGAATGCCTTGTTTGATATTTGCCCAACAAGTTTATCGGCGATCTAATTCCCCGTGATCCATGGTGTCCGGGCACGAAGACAAGTCTTAGCGAATTATGTCTGCCTACCAAATAAAAGGGAGATTTCCATTCCTGTCCTATCTTGGAAGTGGTTAGAGGGTTGAGTAAGGCCTTAAGAACAGCTTGATTGTCGGTGCAGACGTATATATAAACCTCACCCCTTCCATGTTTTCTTCAGAATTTAATTTGTGGCCATTAGAACCGCATGCGTTTGAACCTGGAAGACCGACGCGAAATTACCTAAAGAGTTTTAATGTTTTATGTTAGTTTTCCACGAAACCACCAGCTCCATCGTCGTGGAGTCCAAATTCGACTTCATTCCCTTTCCGGTTCATTTTCTGTCCAGAGCCACTTCTGGGCAGAAAGAGAAAGTTGACTTTGTATGAGCAACATATTATAGAGTAACAGAGGTTTAGCGTGCGACTTTCATTTTTTAAAATTTGTAAGTTTTCTCTGAGATGAAAATCTGAGTTTTGAGACTCGAGGTATGAAGCTCCACAAGCGCAAAATTGAAAACAACTTCTGTTGCATCTGAGGGGTACATTCTGAGTGCCATCAAACTGATTCACCATAAAATACAATGAACCGTACTAGAATTGCTGCTGGAGCGGACTGACTCCCCGCATAACTATCTAATGCAGTTGGAATGACCGGGTTGGGCGTATGCACCAGCTCATCTGTAAGATATGATCGGAAGAAAAAATACCCGTTGAGTGAAATCTCAGCGTCATTTGGCCGGTCCACACGCAAGGAGACCGCTTTGATTGCGCCAATTATCGACCAGCCTTCTTAACATCGCATACAAGATCCTCTCTGCCGTATTGTGTGGGCGTCTGAAACCTTTTCTTCAAAATTTGATAGGTCCCTATCAATGTGGTTCCAGGCCAAGGAAGTCCACGATAGACCAGATCTTTAACATTAAGGCAGATCCTGGAAAAGACTTAAGAAATGAAAATCGACACTCACCACGTATACGTCGACTTTGAGGCCGCGTATGACAGAGTGCATAGAGACGAGCTATACAGTGGTATGTCTAGTTTTGGCATTCCTTCTAAACTCGTCAAATTGTGTAGGATGACGACGAAGAACTCTCGCTGCTCCGTCAAGGTTTGTAATGAACTCACCGAGACCTTCAATGTCCAAAAAGGTTTAAGCCAAGGTGACTCACTGTCATGTGACTTTTTCAACATCATCCACGAGAAGATCGTGCGTAACTCACAATCGTCAAGATCGTCTACACCAGAGGCACGATCTTCTAAAAGTCAGTTCAATTGATGACATTGACGTGATTGGACGAACACAGCAAGCTGTCAATGAGGCACTTGCTGGCATTGTAGCGGAAGCGGCTAAAATGGTTCTGGCGGTTAATGAGGGTAAAACAAAGTACATGCTTTTATCAAGAGAAGCCACACAACATTGACGTCTCGGACAGAGCATCACACTAGGAGGCAGAAACTGTACTGTTTGCGTTGATGCCATCTGGAGGAGAAGATATAATGACGAGCTCTATGGGCTGTACAGTGGCATGTGCCTGGTCAAGCGTTTTCGGACATAACTCTTAAGATGGTTAGGCGATGTAGAGCGTGTGGACACAACTGCTCCGGCCCGAAACGTCTTCGAATCAGAGATATTAGGAGAACGTAATAGAGGACGGCCTGAGCTAGGTTGGCGCACACAAGTGGAGAAGGACTTCAACCAACTTGTAGTGCGCAATTGGAGGCAGATTGCGAAAGACCGTGCAGGTTGGAGAAGCATGTTGGTTGAGGCGCAGGTCCACCCTAGACTGTAGCGCCATAATAAGAAGAAGAAGAATTGCATATGTTAATTTTAACCCACCTTTCCATTCACTCTCCAACTAAAACTTTGATAGACCAGCTAAGTGCAAATTACTCAACCGGCTTCAAATGAATTCGTTTCTGAGTTTCCACTAAAGAGACCGACGAGACCTTACTCAAATACGAAGAATTAAGTTTTCAAAAGGACTTAGGAATAACGCAAATTTCGAATGTTTATTTTAAATACTTGATTTCTATTTAATCTGTTCTTTGGCAATGAAACGAAGAAAACTAACCCTGAGCAATCAAAAAAGGTCCAAGTTCGCCTCCAAAGTCCAGTGTAAATGCTGAAGTGTACACCAGAAGTGCTGCTCAAACGTATTTGTTCAAGAAAACCAAACAGTAGTATACACAACACACTACAACACTTGATTTCATTGCCTCAAGTGTCATCACCAACATGGCACTCCAGGACCCTTCAGGACTTGACAAGTTAACTTCAAACAAATATAAAGATGCAGCATAAACGCTTTATTGATTAGTTCTTGTTCATCAACCCCTCGTTTGGTGACCGTAGTCATCAAGCGAAGTTCAAAAGTTTAACTTAGAAAACATTTCTAATGGACCTTGCATCAGCAACAGCACCAGCCATCCCGCCCCTCCGGGAGGGCGGTCGTAGACATGGCTTTTGCGTGTAGTGCGGCTCGGCAGTGACTCCTTAAATGGCCATTAACAGTGTATCGGGAAGAGACAAATAGTTTAACTTTCTCCTATTCATTCGTATTTGCATACAAATTACGTAAAAGAATGGACAAACTTTATCGTGTTAATGCGACTGCTATGCAAATACGTATCATGGTGCTGCCTGTGTGGTGGTGGCGGCGGCGCCGTCGCTATGCCGGCACCGAGTAGGGCACTGGTGATTCTGCCGGCAGTTGTTGTTTTCTTTAATTGTTAAAAGTTATACGCTGTTGGGTGACGAAAGGAGACTAACTCACTGATACATACTTGCTGTCCGGGGCTTGGTTTTAAGTTTCGAGGTTGCAAATAGGTTTTTTGCTATTTGCATTTCTGTGAACAATATGTGCTCTAAAAGGATGTTGCCACACACAGCAGAGACGGTCTTTCTGAATGGACACTCGCCTGGTGCAAAGTGCCAAATGGAGATAAGGAATATTTAATGAATTCTTTTTTGCATGGACTTAGCCTGCGGGTTTCTGTACACTTCTTATCGATAGCGGTTTATGCTGAGGTCTTAGTTGGGCTTAAGCTAAAAACCAACAACCTTCGGGAAATTGAATTGCGAAATTGTCTGGCGAAAGGCTGAATCCCGCTTGAAAACTGCATTTTGATGAGGGACTTACATACGTACTCGTATGTACAAAGTGTGTATTTGTGGGCATGATGCAGCTCATGAAATGTAAATATTTTTGGGTACTTTACCCCTACGAGGCTTAGTTCAGAGAATGTTTGTTGAATTATGCGTTTTATATTTTATGTGGCTTTAAGTTACAAAATAGTTAAAATTCGATTTAACGTTGCAAGTGGAACCATATCAACATCTTCCTCCTCTTTGCACATTATACGCTTTCATATTCATACGTTGTTTTAACCAAAGTTTAAGTTTGTTTTTGCTACACGCAACTTTAATATTTGTAAGGAAATTACTCAAAACACGTTTTATGATGTATCATCACATCGGTTGCAGTTCTTTTAGGGGTAAATCGTGGGAAGCCAATTTTATTTTTTATTATTGAGAATCTATTTACACAGTAGCTAAATGTTGAAATACTAGTTCGATCCTTTCAACCTATTTCGGATCACCATTGACATCATTGAACAATTCCTGAGAAATGTTTTTTGGTCAAAACTCAAAATTTCGGAAGGAACTTCGCTGCCACAAGTTTCATTCTTAAAACTTCTGAAAAAAATGCATGGCATGAGCCAACTGTGAACGTAACGTAGTGAGCAGATTGCGACGCTCACTAGCCGAAGGTCTGGGTTCAATTCCTGGCCGTATTTTTCACGGCACCACCTCTTTCGAGCCGCAGACAATACTTAAAAAGTAGTAATTATCTATGATAAAGCTTCTTAATCTTCGCAGTTCGGAGTCGGTAAAAAACTGAAGATCCCTTCTACTCGCGAGAGAAAAGTAGCGCACACAACACGAGTAGTTGATGGGGAAGCTAGGCCCTGGTCCCCTTGTGGCCTGTGAGTCAACTGATATGCCAAGATCTTCAGCAACTTCTCTAATAGTTTGGTTTAGTACGGTTTACCATGTTGATTTTCTTCACTTCCTCAATATTTTCATCGGTTGTTGATGTGCTGGGGCGTCCAGGGCGAACTTTGTTTCAAAAGACAGAAAAAGGCAAACGTAAAAATTAAATTAAAAGAAAAATAAAAATAAAGTGAGAAGTGCATAGTTGCACAATACCAGAGCCCCACTTCTTTAACAAACATTTTTGCTGTGCGCCTAATCGTTCCCATGAGACGAGTTGTTGGGTGGCTTCGACATATGGAGTTTTGAGAAGTTTTCAACTTTCCATTGACATAAAATTTGCAAGTAATTTGCAATTTGTAAGGACTGTCTTATTTACAATTTAAGCTAAAATTTCGTATTTTTTAATAGAAACATAGTTTATTTTAACAATTATATGAACATATTATTTTGGCTATAACAAATCACTCAGTAATTCCCGGAACTGACATAAAGTGGGCTCCACTAACAAAGAATGCATATTGTGTTTAGGAAGTACAATCATTCAAACGATACCTGTCAAATTTGCATGACAATCCGATTATTATGTTACAAGTTTTGTTTTTAATGTATTTTTGTTTTCTATTCTTTGTTCTCTTATATGCTAGACAAAAATAATTAAAACTAGTTAAATATCTAATCTGCTGGTCTTCAAGTGACGTTTGTGTTGATTAAACGCTGCCTTTTGAAGGGAAAAAATACCGTGCAAACTTAGCAATTTCTCCCCCTTATATGTCAGGCTCGGGACTTATTGAGTAAATCACATGTCGAAGGCTTGAAGGTACAACCCCTTCGATTTGCTGACAACAATTGAATACTTGAATTGAATACTTGATTGCTAAGAGCTTTTAAAATTTGCGTTAACGGAGACTTTGGAAATCTGTAATAAACCTCGGCTTCTAAGGAATCGGGTACGACGCAGCTCAAGAGGAAATATTGAAGAAGCTCGGACTTTATTGTATTTGGCAGCATACAATTCTTTTAATTTTAATTTCCCATTTTATGACTTCGTATCCTCTTTGTAAGTGGGCACCGTGGCGTAGTGAGTAGAGTGCTCCGCTCACACTCCGAAGGTCTGTGTTCATATCCCGGCTGAACACCTTAAATTTTCCACGACATCACCTCTTACGAGCTGCTGACAAAACTCAAATAGTAATAACTGTCTAAGGAAAAAACTTCTCAAACTTCGGCGAAAAACTATAGGTCTCTTCGATTAGTGAGAAAACAGTAGCTCACACAACACGAGTAGTTGATGTTTAAGCTAGGCCCTGGTCCGCCTATGGACTGTCGCGTCATACGATTATTAATAATTATGATCTTTGTAAAACATGTAAATCAATACCTTAAAAAATTTAAACGTTGAAACCCTGCGCATACAACAATAATAGAAATGAACATTTTCACTATAAAGCTCATAAGAAATGACTAAAATAAAAGCTCAAGAGATTTTATCTGAACGGCTTTAGTTACTAACATACCTTTTAACAGAATTATACAGACAACGTATTGGGAGTAGAAATCAATTCAGCCCTTTTTTTGTGTTTAAAAAAATATATCGAAGAACGTAAACATTTCTTTACTCGAAGTACTGTTCGTCGGAAGCGGTAACTTTTTCCCATCCTTCTGGTAACTTTTGAATTCTTCTTACTGTTTATGCGGTACTGCTGTCCTGGGTGGACCTGGACTTCAACAAACATGCCTTTCCAGCCAGTACTCGTACGATCTGTAGTCAGCTGCCTCCAGTTAAGCATTCCATCATAGCATGGACCCTTCTTTGTTGCGTTGCCAAAAATCGCACTTAACATATCTTTCGAAATTATTAAATATAGCGTCATCCGCTTTTATTAGTATTCACGTTTCCGTCCTGTCCATGTATTCATAAAACTGATTTTCGATTTCTTCCAAGTACAGCCACAGCGTTTAAGTGGCGGCATCTTCCGAAAACGAACCAAACTAATTTGTACCTCTAATGGAAAAGTAGTTAAAGTTTAAGTTTAAGTTAAAGTTAAAGTTTGAAAATGAACTAAATTAAAAGCATTCGGAATCTAAGTGAGCGTGTAGATGGAGTAAATAAAGAAAACGCTGTGGCGCAGTGAGTAAAGTTCAAGAATTTCAAGTCGAAGGTCCCTGTTTCGATTCAGGAATTGAACATTTCGACATTTTCACGGCAATCCCTCTTTTTAAATTTGTTGACGATATTTCGAGAATGCTAAGTGAAAAATAAAAGAAAGTAAATTTTTGGGAGTGAATGAGAAACCGTATTTCCCCTTTTCGCTTGTGGGAGAAGAATCAAGCACAACACGAGCATTTGTTCATGCAACTAGGCCCTAGTTTCCTCCTAAAATGTTGCAGAGTCAAATTATTATTATTATTATTATGAAACTTTGGTTGTTTTACAATGTTTTCAGCAGCTGTGCCAAGTAGACCAACTGATAAATATGGAGTTGCAAAAAACGTATTCCTCTACGTTTGACATACAACAGTAACCAAGCATATTTAACATTATATAAAATGTCTTTGAGGCAAGTTAGAAGAAGTTTTCCCAATATTAATATTAAGTTTTCTGCGATATTCGGAATATAAATATTTAATTTTTAAAAGGGTAAAAAAGTAGCCTTGTTAAGAAGCAATTTGTAACATGAACACAATTCTCTTTAAACATTTGCAACCAATATAGCGCAGGGCTTTATTTTAACTTCTGCAACAACTGTGTAATTAATTGTTTCCATATTCAATTTGCAACCGAGAAGTATTGAACAACAAAGTCAACAACTCAACGTCATTCATACGAAAGTCAAAATTTAAACAGTTTCGCGCATCAGAGAGCGAAATTCAATCAATCCTAGGCTCAATATTTACTCAAAGCTACATGTATACATCTACATATGTGCATGACGAAATCGGCATTTAAAAAAAAGTGTTGAATATCAAATACACTCAGCTCTTAGTCAACTCAATTAAGATGTCTGTGTGTGTAAATATTTTTTCCAATTGAAATTTAAAGTGACTTCTGCAGTTAGATGTGTTTTCCGACTTTTCACAGAGGGTATGTTTTCTCATTTATCAGGACACGGCTTATGCTGTTTAAATGCTTGTTTGAGTTTAAATATCCCTGTCATTTACATTCAATCACTGGTGGTAAATTTTTTTAAAGATTAATTGCTGTGAGTGCAGATATTGATTTATTCTTACGTGAGGGAATTGTCCATGTAGGCAAATAACTTTTTAATTTCAGTAGTAATTGTAGTGCACAGGAACAATGTATGTTTGCATATTTGCAGATTTTTATGCAACGTTCTGATAGACCCATCGTCGAGAAGATGGTTTACAATTTGCTTTGATTTATATTCTTTGTGTCTGAGGAATGTATTTTTGGTATTTGCCATGTAGGATACTTTCTGTGGTCCTGTAAAAATACGCCTGACAGCCTACGTCAACAGATATAACATACCTTAACTGTTTATATAACTCGGTCCATTCTCCCAAGAGTCGTAGATAACGCCGGAGAAGACGCCTTAGTTACCCAAGTACCAATTTGAGATCATGCTTGAGGGACAATTACCCCCTCCTTGCCTTGATAATAATAACAATAATAATAATAATTGTTGGCGCTACAGTCCAAAGGGGGGCCAGGGCCTAGCGTGCTCATCAACTACCCGTTTTGTGCGCGCTACTGTTCTCTCACGAGTAGAAGGGACCTTTAGTTTTTTGCCGACTCTAAACGGCGAAATTTGAGAAGCTTTCTTAGACAGTTATTACTTTTTGAGTGTTGTCAGCAGCTTGAAAGAGGTGGTGCCGTGAAAAATTCGAAAAAATTGGTGCTGAGCTGGGAATCGAACCTAGACTCTTCGGTGTGTGAGCGTCGCAATCTATTCAGTACGTCACGGCGACACCTACTTGATGCGAGGCTAAAACCTCTTCCGCTCTTTGAATCGCAACGCCTGGTTGAGAATGCAACTCCTCACTGACCCGGGATAGTACCCTAACCGTCTTGCCTAGTTTAGGGGTAAGCAAACAACTAGACAAGTTAACACAGTACACTATCCTCGACTCTACCCGCGATATTAAGTGGTAAACAACAGCCACCACAAAAGTCACTCAAGGCGGCTTCCTGCACGGTTAGACTGGAACCGAAATCCCAGGGGATCCTGGCCTTCCGTGGCACCAGAATATTACCCCTGGTCAAGCTTTCATTACCAGTCATTTTCCCTCAAAGCCTAGGTCTGTTAGCCGCCATCCCGCCACAGATGGTCTTTTCTCCATCAGTTTTTTCGTTGACTCTATTAAAAGTGTTACGGATGTGATTTTTGCATCATGTGATTCAGAAAATCCAGTCCTGGATGGACCTGGAGACCGCACATCAACAGAGTTATTGGTTATTATCAGTATGATTTCCATCAAGACTTATGCGGGAGAGTATATTTTTGGTATGATTAGTCGTCATGGGAGCGTCACACTAGCAACAGAAAAGTAGAGGTAGTTAAGGACTTCTTCTATCGCGGCTCCGCGGTAAATAGGGACAACAACACCAGTACCGAAATAAACCGCATAATCACTCTTGCCATTTGCTGCTTCTTTGAGCTCAAGAAGCAATTAAGTAATAAAGCCCTCTCTTGGACTTGCTTTTTATAACAGCTTGATCATCCCAGTCCTACTTTGTGGCGCGGAAACCCAGACGTTACCAAAGGCGGATGAGGAAGTCCTTAATATTTTCGAGAGAAAAGTTTTGCCAGCGATTTTTGGTCCTGTTTGCGTTGATGGCATCTAGAGGAGAAGATTTAACAACGACCTTTATGGGCTATACAGCAACATGCGCCTGGTCAAGCTTCTTTGTAAACAACACTTAAGACGACTAGGCCATGTACGGCGTAAGTCTTCGAATCTAAGCCATTGGGACAACGCTACATGGGACAGCCTAGGCGGTGTGGTGCACACAAGTGGAGAAGGACCTCAACCAACTGGGAGTGCAGAACTGGAGGCAGCTGGCGAAAGATTGTGCTGGCTGCAGAGGCATGTTGGTTGAGACCCAGCTCCACGACGGATTGTAGCTCTACAAAAAGAAGAAGAAATCTTCTTGACAAAGAAACCTGCTCATTCCCTCTGAAAAGTTGCGAGGGGTACTGCTGAGACCTTTACCATTTTCTAAACAATCCAACGCAAATGTGATAATGACAGATATACTATATGGTATATTATAACCCCAAATATTTCACAATCCTTTAACATTGATTTTTCAACATCTATCGTATAACACTGTCGAATTTTAAGAAATTGTCTTCTCTTGTTCGGGAGTTAATGTACTTAGTGGCATACACATGAGGTTGGTGCAAACCGACTCTCTCCCTAAGCAGTTAGAGCGCCAAAAGCTAGCAAAACAATTAAAAACATTTTGAATCCTGTTGCCTAAATTTTGGACACGAAATGAAGCAAACGGGGACAAGTCCCTTACAGAGAGAAACTCCTGAGGAACATGTCTTCAAAGAACAACATCTTCTTCCAGCGCGTTCGTTGCCCGCATATCGTCAATAGAAGAAATACAATTTGTTGCCAACAAAGGCAAGATTCCCATGAAGCAATTGGCTTCCTTTACAATTCAATTTTTTTCTATCTGTTCATTACCTGACTTGGACCACACACGGATCTCTAGCGTGGTAATGGTAAGAATACGGCGTACGATGCTGGAAAGCACTTGTAACCACGATAGATGGAAACATATGTTTGTTGAGTCACTGGCCTTAGTCTGGGGTATCAGCGATGACACTCAACAACTGACGCATTGTAAGTAACAGAAGGGCTTGGTGGCTTAGCTTGTAAAGGTCAGAAATTTAACTTTTCTTTCTTTCACGTCTTAGTCCGTACTTGAGACTCAACCAACAATTCATGACCCAAAAAATCGCACTTTGCTTACCTCCAAATTTTGAGAACTCTCTTCGGCCTATTACAATTCTGCAAGTTATCATTTGAACGTAGTGAAAGGTTTTCATGCATAAGTAAATTCATCGAATTTTGGGTACATACATTGTCAAACACCTTCTAGCACTTCGTGTCTAAATTTAATTTCCACCACCGTAACTAACATTCACATACTAATTACTCCGAAATCGATATCACAATTTGACCCACATAATTACCCCGCTTTACAAAGTCCTAACATATCAGCGGACTGCGTTACATACTGTAAACTTTATTTCAGTGCACAACAGCTTAACAATCAGCGTGGAAATGATCCATCAAATGCACACATTTACCATTAACTTCTGGATTTTGGCAATCCCAAGCAATGACGCAGCATTTCATAAATATTCAAACAACTTAACTACCCGCCGAATTTCATCTTCATCTCTCTGGCACTTGTGCAGAGCAGGAGAGAGCGAGAAGAGAGAGAAGGAAAAATATCAACCATTAATTAAAGACCACAATCAAAACGTAATTAATTAGAATAAATTGCTTTGTTCTTGAAACCTTTTCATAAATGGTTTGAATGCATTTCAAGAGAGTCGAGGAGACGAATGCTCATTTGTTCGCTCCGTTAGCGCAGTCGCACTCACAGATGCCAGTGCACTGAATTCCCCTCAATTCCCCTTCGGATAACCCGAATTGTTCATACCAGTGGCATTAGTTCCACTGAGATTTCGCCCAGAAAATCAGTTTAGCACTGAATATGCATGTGGGTGGAAGGCGTTACTGGTGTCTTAAGTCTCGGATTCAATTAATCGTATTTGAAACAGGGTTCACACACTTGGGGAGGACTCCTCTTTTTGGTGTTCGTCTCATTTTTCTTTTAACTGACTCAGTTGAACTGATGTATGTACTAATTGACTTAAGGCGATTACTTGATGAGACAGGAATGCTAGAAATTTGCATTAAGCTGATTAGGCCAACTTACAGTTAAGGCAACGTGTAAGCGTGTAGGTGTTGCATGCATTGGCGTGAGATTTATCGGATTAAATGTAATATTAAAGTGAAGCTCGTTAGGTTGTCAATGTGGCAGATTGGATGTTAATAATGCATAATTGGATATGACAGGTAGAAGCTGACTGAAATGTCAATGAATTGAGGACTGACATGCTTTTGCCTGTACCTGATACCTGTCAAATTGTTAATTTATGTTTACGTTGTTACCAAGGAACGCACACCGTAGCGTGTTGGCAAATATCTTCTAAATTGGTCTACATTGAATATTTCTCAATTTAAGTCCACTACACGGTACACCGACATTTACTACGTGAACTACATTTAGCCAGAGACGTTTTCATAATTCCAAATTACTTTGCCGTAATTAGCTACTGCAAACAATTTCCAATTACCAAGTTGAATGGGAACATGCCCTTGCTACGACTCAGCAGCTCATGAAAGGCAAAACTTTGTCCAACCCAATTCAATGTAATCAATTGCACAACTATTTTTAACAGTTCTTCTCTGGCGGATTCTCTTTTGAAGGGATCAAAATACACATTCAATCGATGACCTACTTTTGAAAAGAATGTCCCTTATAGCTCCTTTCATTTCGGAGAGAAAATATTCAGTCTTAGCATTCCGCGCTTTTAATCCATCACCTCTACTTTGAAGCGAAAATGCGGAATCTTCTCTGCGCAGGAAATCCTTATAAAAATTATTCCAACTTGGAATACGTAATGAGAGAGAAGGGATACTTTCTCGAAAGAGTTAATTGAAGCAGCTGCTGGCGCTGCACAAGGAGAACACCATCCCCGATGCTATTGCATTAAGCAAATCACTACGAAGATGATATCTTATGCGTAGTGTGATGACTTTGCGCTCGGGGAGTTGTACGCGAAGAAAGTCGCAGAGTTTCACTTTTCTGCTTCTTTTAGTGATGACTTTGTTCTACGTGGATGGTCACTTTGTGTGCAACGAGAGACGCTTCCACTTGTGTTATGCGGAAAAACAGGTCATGGCGAAGAGTTCAAGGACAATGACAGACAGGATTGATGGAAAGAATGGAATAATTATTTTTTTTCTTGCATGCTTTTTCGATTGACTGATAATTTTCAACAATTAGAATTTTAAATTGCTGGTAATGCAAACTTCCTGCATTGCTTTCCTTGCGGAGTGAGATTGAAATGGGATGTGTGAGGTTATAGGAATTGTTTGCACTTGTAAGCAGCTTTGAGAAGCTCAGAAGAAATGCCAACCAAAAGTTGGTCAGCAACAGTCATAAAATTTCAATCAACTTGCTGGTAGTTGTATTGTGACAACAAATATTGAAAACTTGAAACTGCTGCACAGATATCCGCAACATTGAAAAGTAGGTTTGATTCGCAAGTAAAACGGTTCTTGTATATTCTGTCACAAAACTTGGTTGTTTAAGATATCGTTGTGTACCAGATAAGTCTGCTTAAGTAGTCATAGTGTATGGGACTAACTTTAAGCAAATAAAGCTACATATGCTTTCTTCAATTTAAAATTTGTTTGCTATACGGCGGTATTTCACTGTCTTTATATGGCCTGTCTTAATATAAACTTATCCTAAAGGGAGTAACAACAATTTGAAGTGGAGACGTTATAGAACTTTATGTGGGCTTCAGTAGATCGCCGTTGTAGTTATTCATCTTCCTGTGAAGCTTCCAGGCATTGGACGTGATAGATGAAATCATGGCTGTAAACAGATTCCACGTTAATTTCTTGTCTGAATGGGATAGGTAGTAACAAATTCAAAAATTCTCAAGAAATCCAAATCTCCTTAAAGCATGTGGTTTTGCTTCATGGCTCACTTTGAACACATTAACTAAGTGCATTATGCTGTACTTTCAATAGCACAATAGGAGAGAATGGGTTTCCTTCACCACATAATTAATAACAGATGTGTTTTGATAAATCAGTTTTACTTGAGAGTGGATGTACTGTGTGTTGCTGGACATTGAAACTGAACAGATGTTCTAAAATTTTTCGTCGTAAACTCGACATTTGGTTTCTGCCTGTCGGTGTTGTCAATTTAATTAGTTAATAAGGTTAGGGAACCAAAAAGATTTGCAGTGTCCTCAACTTATTACTTACGCTTCGGAACTTCGTCGCGGCGTAGTCGGTAGAGTGTGACGCTCACACGCTGAAAGTATAGGCTCGATTCCCAGCTCAACACGAATTTTTCGAATTTTTCACGGCACCACCTCTTTCGAGCTGCCGACAACACTCAAAGAGTAATAACTGTCTAAGAAAAAGCTTCTCAAAATTGGCCGTTCGGAGTCGGAAAAAAACTGTAGGCCCTTCTACTCGTGAGAGAACAGTAGCGCGCACAACACGAGCAGTTGATGAGCAAGCTAGGCCCTGGTCCCCCTTTGGACTGTAGCATCAACAATTATTATTTTCATTACCTATAAGCAGTTGAGTGTAGTGTAGTGCAGGGTGTGTAGGGCGATTTCTAATTCGGAAGCAATAGAATCTTTTTCAAACAATTGTATAAATATGTAAGTGCTAATAATTTGAACACGACAAGAAAACTTTTCTGTTACGCTGAAAAATTAAGGCCTTCCTCCAAACCGAACAATACCTGTAACTGTAATTATACAGTAACTACCATACATTCACATACCTTCTTTTTTACTCCAATTACATCAGAATAAATATTTAATCTGATCATATCCGGAAATAATAAAAATTCTTGCACAAGTGATGGTATAACCACTGCATTTGCACTTTTAAAAAAAGTAGCGTTCAACTTGGCTGATATATTTTGCCACTTATTTAATATGAGTGTCAATACAGGACGTTTTCCCCAATCATTGAAGTGTGTCCTCGGTATAAAAAAAGGAATCCCAAACATGGAGATCTATCGGCTCATATCGCTACTTCTAACTTTTTCGAAACTCTTTAAAAACCTTTCAAAATCCCACATAGTCTTCTTTTTGGAAGGACAAAAAATTTTTTTTCGGAACATCAGTTTAGATTCAGATCTAGAAAATCGACGAAAGATCATATACTTACCATATGCTCCAACTTGTAGAAGAGTTGCAACCTTTCAAAACCTTCTATGGCGCTGTTTATTGTTATGTCCAAAGCCTTTGATCTTCTGGATTACAATTTGCTAACTAAAATGTATATTTCTGAATTTCGAAGAGTGGTTTTAAATTGTTTTAGTTTCGGAGAGAACAAAGAGTCAAAATAAACGGTGTGCAGAACAATTCTCTTATCATCAAAAATGAAGTCCCCCAAGCTTCTGTTCAGAGTCATCTACTGTTTTTAATTTTCACATATTCCCACTGCATTTGCTGACGACATAACTAATGTTTACTGAGAATTCAATTCGTTTTCTTGCATTTTATGTAAGAATGAAGATCTTCATAAGCTTCAACAGTGGTTCGCCTTGCAAAAGCTAGTTGTTAGTGAAAAAACAAAATTAGTGACTTTTCATATGATAGGTGATGGTAGTTGCGATTTTAATCTCACATTTCATTCACACAACTGTCACCGTTTTTGTATACCGGTACATTGCTGTGTTCTCGCGAACTTCAATGATAACTTTCCATGTTCAAAAAGATACTGTTATTTAAAAAGCTTCATATCCTTTCTTTAAGACACATATATAAGTAAACACAGCAAATATTCAACACTCCAGAACAACAGCTTTAAATGATACCACGTCCGTTCCCGTTTATACTACCTTAAATACCAGCGTAAGCAATCGCTGACACAACGTCTGGACCACACGACACCACTGCATTCCATCAAGTCCAGCGCGGTAATCCGATTACACCTGTGGGAACCGTTGTGCGAATCAACAATGCAAGCTGGTATTTAAGGAAATATAAGAATCATTCTATAATCAGTTGACATTTCGATTGTTTAAGGGAAAGCTCTGCCCAACAGACCAGTAAAAAAAATATATAATTTTTTAATAAATTAAATTTAGTATAGTTTAATTTATATCTTCAAAGTTCTTTAAGAATTTTACAAACGCAGTGGTAATATTGTGTGGTCGGCGTGGCGTAGTGGGTAGAGTGCGACGCTCACACTCCGAAGGGTGTAGGTTCGATTCCCAGCTCAACACCAATTTTTCAAATTTTTCACGGCACCACCTCTTTCGAGCTGCTGACAACACTCAAAGAGTAATAACTATCTAAGAAAGCTTCTCAAATCTTGCCGTTCGGAGTCGGCAAAAAACTGTAGGTCCCTTCTACTCGTGAGAGAACAGTAGCGCGCACAACACGAGCAGTTGATGAGCAAGCTTGGCCCTGGTCCCCCTGTGGACTGCCGCGCTAAACAATCATTAATATTTAAAGAATTGGCTATTAAGTATCAATTATAGATCTTAGATAGACTATTCGATGTGTATATTAAAAACAAAAAATGATATACAATAGAAAATCATATACTTGCTTTCCATTTGTGCCTATGTTTACCTCATTTTGGCTTGTTATCTTCTTATTATATATTTTGTTATTACACTTTGTTATTACACCTCAGATAATGAATAAATATGAAAAAAAAAGTAAGAAAAAGTTGTGACTTCTTCCTACTCCGACAGAAGATCCGAGTCAACATAGCCGAGTGGGAAATATTCAACTTTAAGTTAGATTAACAATTCATTGTGAACAGCAGAATGTAAGACATTGACAAACTTTAATTTGCAAAAAAACAACAAAGAGTTCACAAGGCAACCTAAGTTTAGCTTCTTCTGGTTCCTGCAATGACTTTCTCATAAGCAGAAAACACCTTCAGTTTATAACGAAAGCGAAAATTAGAAAGATTTTCTCTTTTGTACAGAAATCTAGATTTGTTTGATTGATGTGAGAAAATCCAAAAGAGAGATGTTTCTTCTTCTTATTAGTCTATAGTCCGGGGTGGACCTGGGTCTCAACCAACATGAGTCTCCAGCCAGCGCGTCTTACGCCAGCTGTCTCCAGTTGCGCACTCCAAGTTGGTTGAGGTCCTTCTCCAATTGTGTGCGCCATCTTAGCCGAGGTCGTCCTCTGTTGTGTTCTTCCAATGGCTCAGATGCAAAATCATTTTGGGCCGGAGCAGTGGTGTCCATACGCTCTACATGGTTTAGTCATCTTAAGCGTTGTATCCGAAAATGCTTGACCAGGCGGCGTAGCTCAAGACTTTTTGCCTAAATTAGCCTCGAACAAGTAGTCCGCATTCGAATAAGCGCTGCCTTCTCGCTTTGTATTATTCGCTGTAGTAGATATGACAGTTTTTCATCGTTGTTTTGCGGGGCCCATCCCATCGTACTTCCTGAATGGCGATAATGTCTGCTTTGCAGCAGTCAAGGGCCTCCGCAAGTTGTTCGGCTGCGCTTGGCCTGTTAAAGGAAATCACAATCCACATGAAAAACCGAAACTCTTAGTCCTTAAAACGTTTGGTGGGGTCTTCAACAGTTAATCCGTCCTTTTCCATTTCCAGGCATGTTGTCGTCTCTGAACTGGTGTTGTTTTACGTGGTGAGGAAGCTACTCTCACGCACGGGGAGATCTTTAGTTACGGAAAAAACCTAAAATCTTCGACGTGTGAGTGTCGCATTTACCCACTTTGCCCCGGTGTCCATCAAATGTTTATTTTCTTACAATTCACGTTTGTGTTCTGGGAAACAAACGGACGTATATGGAAGCATATTTTACAACAGTTTTTCTTTTAGTGATGTGAATAAAAAAACAGTGGTACTGTTCACTTGATTTCTCTCATTAATAGGAAATTTTATTTTCATGTTTTATTCCATGCAGGAGAGATTTCACGAGTGAATCTTTTTCTGCTACCCCCTGCATTTATTCCTTATTGGAGGAATCATCATTTCATCATTTTCCAACCGAAATCTACTGCATAAAATGGAATCAACACCTTTCAACCTTATCTAATTTTTGCTGCTTCCTTAAGCTCTTTTTCACGATTCCCTTCCCCCAGAAGTGTTTGACAGATGAGTGGTGGCACTTCAACACGTGTGTACGATCGCGGGAAAGAGACGAACAAAAACAAAAAAATGAAGAAAAACATTTTTATTTGCTGAAGTGAACTAATGCCAAAAGGTCATATGCACAACCCAGAGAGAAATGATGAGGGAACGTCTACACGATGAATAACGCTCCAAGGATAAACGATGCAAAGTATACCCCATTTGCTACACCGCCACCGCCACTACTGCCGCTGCTGCCACCAATACCATCACAGACATATCAACTCAATACACCGGGAGCAGCATCAATGCTTCCCGACTGCAAAAGACGTCGAGGGCTTATAACCTCTTCATCCACTTCATAAAGTGCACTTGAGATCAGGACCGAACCGGAGGCAGTTTAGGAAGGGGGTTGAACGCGAGGCGCAAAAAAAAAGTGTTTCTTATTTTACCATCCACGTCACGTCGTTCATAATTTCTCCATGAAACCGTTATGAGTCATATAAACGAATGGCAAAAGCAACTGAAACGAAGCTTTCGAATAGATAAGGTCCTTTGGCCCGATAGAAGCGTTGCGGTACCTGTGTTTTGAAAATATATCTAAACGTACACATGAACGTAGCTTTGAAATATTTGCTAGGACGCGGTGGAGAAGACACATATCTTTATGTGTGTTATTGAGGTACATCCCTCAAGAGGAGCGGAAGACGGAATTAGGAAAGAGTGATCAATTTCAGGCATTCCCACGGAAGCCGCTGATACACTGGTAAGCACATACAAGCACATAGTGGAAACCGC
Organism: Eristalinus aeneus; assembly: GCA_955652365.1. NCBI lineage: Eukaryota > Metazoa > Arthropoda > Insecta > Diptera > Syrphidae > Eristalinus > Eristalinus aeneus. The sequence goes on along the minus strand of OY019134.1, from coordinate 77,448,885 downwards.
ACTTAAACGCAATAAAGATAATTCTGTAATAATTCGCAGGAGGTTTCGAGTCTTTTCCTGCCTTGATAACTGAACGTGTTCTTCATGGAAGAGGGAAAAGAAGGATCTATATCCTTTCGCGATTCGCTTAGTACATTAGGTTACTTAATTAAAGGTAAATGTTTATGGGACGTAGTTAATTACGTTCTGCTGTCTATGCCTGTGAGGTGGTCGTGGTTCTGCATGCTAATGCCGTGCTTGAGATAATAATGCGGAAGCGTGTCATTTGGGAGTCAGAAAAAGAATCTAAGCCATGCTTCAGGTTGCACTATTAGTTGCCTGATAATCCTCTTCAACATTTTTTTCCTGCCTGTGGATGGAATAATTCGGGCATAAAATGTTCGACAACTTTCATTTTGGCTCTAAGGTGCTAATCTCTGACTTCTGGGAAGGGAGTCTTTAGACACGGCCGTGGAGGACGAACAATTTTAGATTTAAGGAATGAAGCACTTTTTGCTGAGTGATGAGTTCGTCAGTAGATTTACATCTGTCAACCATAGACAAATCATATGAAGAGAACAGCACACATTTGAGTGTCCTCAGTGTACAACACTTAGGTGGCCACCTTGGCGTAGTGGGTAGAGTGCGACACTCAGACGCCGGGTTTGATTCCCGGCTGAAAATGTCGAAGTTTTTACGGTACCACCACTTTCGAGGTGATGCAACACACGAAAAGTAATTAATGTCAAAGAGAGAGCTTCTCAAATTTCGCTGTTCGGGGTCGGCAAAAAATTGTAGGTAAATTCTACTCGTAAGAGAACAGTGGCGCGCACAATATGAGTACTTGATAAGCAAGGTAAGCCCTGGTCCCCCTGTGGACTGTCGCTCCATCCAATTATAATTATTATTATTACTTAGAGTGTGCTGAAATTTGAATTGATTCGCTTTTTATTGGGCAGCAGATGCTGCTGACAGAGATCCTGTATAGTACGCAATTTCAGGATAATTTCCAATGATGTAGCTATCGTTATAAGATTATAGCAATCTATAGGAAGAGTTGAGTGGCGCAAAAGAAGTTTGGTGACTGTACTTATTTGACAGTAAAAACATCACCATGCCTGTAATGCCTTAAAGTGGAAAAAGGCAGACTGAGTTCTGTTTTAATGTTGTACTAAAAGAATAAGAAAGGTGAAAATTACGTCCTCCAAGCGGCGAATAATAGGTGTGTTTCAGTACTTTGTGTACCAAAGTCTAAAGCCTGTCATTCGTTAAAGAGTTGGGGATAAATCTCTCTCAGAAACAGGCAAAGTACAGGAACATATTTTAACCAAATGTGTAAAGTGTGTCATTGAGAAATATCAAATTCACTTTTTGGAGAGAGAAAATCGAAAAACAACACATTCTGACCACATACAGAGAGATAATGGGTCAATGCTAACTTAACTCTGTACGCACACCAACTAATTTGACAGAAAACTAACAACCTATCCACAACAATTTCGTGTGCTAACGAAGGCAGGTGGGGAAATATTTTACTCTCGAGAGAGAGCACTCATTTGACGTAAAACCCATTTTTTCGGTATATGTCCTAATAGGCATCGATCGGGTGAATTGAGTCATGGTACTGGCGGCACCAATATGCAGAATGACAAAAAACAACTAGACAATGCTCTCCTTGCCCTTACTATAACCTATATAGAGAAAGATCTGTGCTATATGCTACATTTCATTCAAAAATCTACAAATGCATAAATTAATTTGGAATGCGCCACAATAACATGATTATCCAAATAGCGTGGTGTGCAAAGGATCTTCTTACTTAGCTAAACACCACGAGTGGGACTACAATTTATTATATACGAACAGCTTGGTTAAATTAATCGCACTCTTTTAAATAATGGGCAAATTTATGAAGGTGATAATCTCCTGAAATGTGCTGGGGACCTGGGCCCAGAGTTTCCACTCCGCTGGCGAAAATGTAACTCCATCATTTACGGACTTAAAATCCTCCCGCTCCTGTTAGAGTGAATTTTTTTGCGTCTCCCAGTCCCCGGTATATGAGCGAATAAATGAATAAGTAACGTTTCAGACCAAAAATTGGACCTGAAGACGTTATCATGATTAAGTGTGTAAATTTCACCTGGGCCAGAAAGGGTGAAACCGAACACACATTATGAAAACCTGCTGAAACCTAGCCCAATGGACCGGCTAAACGCCGACGTAGCCGGCCCTATGTGGGTGTGAGAGACATGTGTTCTACGGTGCTGTTCGGTCGCCGACATGTTATTTTGAAGGAGGCTTTGGGCGAACACACCGGTGCGCTGTAGTTTGAGATGTGTGTGTGTGTAGGTGTGTGCTTTGGTTCAAATTAAGCTATTCCGTTTGCACACACACCCACATAAACATGCACACGTCGTCGACCGCACACACACACACACTTTGGGTGATGAGGGATAAAATAGAAAAGGGAGGATTTTTGAACATGTGCACCTTTTGCCGTTCCATCCGTTCGCAGCCGAGTATCCGAACATTCCAGCATCCATAGTCGACTTCATTATTATCCTTTGTACAATTTTATTACCCTTGTTCTGCGGTTAAATGTATAATATACCTTCATTAGTGCTCCGACTTACGGGGATTTATGGAATGCTCAGTCACATGTGGTGCTCTTCTGCTGGCCACGTCGCACTCTGCCTCGCGCCGCTTAGAGTTGGAAGAGTACTTTTAAATACTTGCATTTGTTTCGTCAAACCTCTTGAAATCCTTTGAATTTCTGAATGCGATTTTCTCCTTTCTCGAGGATGATATCCCTGGACTGACACTGTTTACATGCCAAGTTGGACGTTTCCTTTATTGCTTCTCCTGGTCGGAATGGTTTCAAAAGCAAATACCACGAGAGTGTCTTTCGCTATCCACTTTTTCTACGTTTCTCACTGCTGCTGACGTTTGAGTACTGCTCGTAGCACCACAGCAAATAGCAGGGCAGGAATATGCCGTTCGGTATTCACGATATTCATAACACTTAAAATTTTATATCATGATATTTCAATAGGTGGACCCTTCAGCTACAGGCCGCCGGCGGAGAGTATTGCTTTACAAACGCTGGATGTGTGGCAGGACATGACAGTGCCTGTACTGGGATATTACTTGTTGGATAGTTCTCTTTTTTTCAGCGGGATTTTTGTACTTTTTCTCAGTTGCCACTTCAGTAACAGATATTTTTAGCTGAGTCAAGCTCAAGGGGAGTGTGTATATGGCAAGCGGCTTGTTTACTCTCTCGCCTGCACGAGACCTCTCCAATGTGATTTATTTATGCATCCCTTTTAAAATATATTTCCCCATTACGCTCCGTATTTAATGGTAAAACTTTTAGCGTCTGAGAAGTTATGAAAGTTCGTTCTTTTCGGCATTATCTTGTTGGTTGGTTGGTTGTTTGGCTCGTTCGGAGATGTAAACCTCAGCGGACAACGAATAAACCGAGAACAACGACGACGACAACGACGACAGCGACCTAGAAGATAAGGGGAAGGTCGAGATAAGAACGTCGATGGAGAATTTGCGGCATTATGGAAATTTAAGTGGTTTACTTGAGAGCAAGTTTTCATCCGGAGAATGTTGAAGATTGTTTGAGGATGTTTTTGTATGATCTGCAGAAGGATTTTGTCTTATTCAAAGTGCGACTAACAATCGCGATGCTACGATGATTAGCCTTAGGAATCTACACTGGTATATTGTGTTGTCAGAGGAGATTGATACACAAATTATTTCAATTATGGAGAGGAGCAGACGATGAATTTGTGGAGACCATATGCTTGTGATTTTTGAATTTTAAGGAACTGTGAGGAAAAGCTATGTAACTCTTCGTTCACCTTGGAAATACTAAGTTATGTATACTGTGATATAGGACTAAGTCGAGGATAAGTACCGTTTCCTTTCCTTTTGGGACTTTGCCGAATGGATTGCAGCGTTGTACTGGTGAAAAGTCGAATTATCTGCATACACGTTGGCATCAAAGTCAACTAGCACATCATCCAGCAACTCGATATGTTTGGTTGTATTAATTTTGGTTGAAATTGGAGTCTTCCCATCTTACGGGCTATTCGCCCAAATCATAAGAGTCCCTCCACCAAAATTTCTAGCCATGTGCTGTTGCTTACTCTCCCGCTTATCACTCCAGTATCATTGACATCCCTCTGGCTTTTCAAGATTGAACTGTTTTTCGCCTGAAAATTGGTAAATTTCTGCGAATTGCAATCTATTGTTTTTGTGACGTGTTATTATACATGGAGTACGATGTAGGATGTTCAATTTTGGAATCGGCTCTCAAAATTAGCTGTATTCAACGGGTTGTACGAGAACATCGTCGATCTACAGTTGTCGAATGTCTGCGGCATTGAGGGAACTCTTCGTAGCTATTTGCTTTGTTTCTCCTTGGTTTTCTTCCGGTGCTTTTTTTTCTTGTAGTTTTCCTCTATTTTCAAACAGTTGATTACAACGGTTTTGTTTTTATTGATAGGAAAAGCTGTCTCCCGAGTTGTCTTTCTAGATTGACGCAGCGAAAATATTTATATAAGTTAAGTTTTTTTGTGCGGCGATAAAAAACACGATTTAATTTTTTCGCTGGACAACCGACCAGTTTATTGAGAAGAACCATACTCAAAGCTTAAAATCTATTTGACTAGTATTTATACCTAATTTGTTACTGACACAATCGTTGTATTGGTGACCTGTCGACGTTTTCTGCTGACACGGCGTCTGATGCTTGCAGTTGGCGGATGTCGTGTCTCGGATTTCGGAAAGATGTGGGAATGGTTCTCTGGGAATGGTTCGGCGCATGTGTTATCGGTTGTGTTGACGTTGTACTTGATAGGTGGGATTAAGGTATTCCGTGTTAACATATACGTTCATTTCCGTAAGCCCTTTACCCCAACCATTTCTTAAAAAAAATTGTTACAGAATATGCACTATAATAAATAAGAATTCATAAAACCGACGTTTTCACTCGAGCGCTTAAGAACACTCACCTGCTAAAAATGAAAATATTCCCTTTCGCAACTTTACTGAAATGTGATATAAACACACGTGTGGTCCTTTTAAAATTTTTCAACGAAGTGATCTTGAAAATCAAAATGCAAGAGTAAGGGAATTCGAGGTAAGATCAAAATACTATTATAAAACAGGGATAAAGGGATATCAGACTAGCAGTCATTTTTTTCTCCCTGATTGCTTTCAAATACGTATTTGTGCATTTTGTGATTGGTATTATAATTTTCCGCGTAGTTAATGTACATTTCAAATAAGAATCGTTTTCATTTTCATCAAAAATTATGATGGATATTTTATCAGTTCGTGGTCGCCGTGGCGTAGTGGGTAGAGTGCGACGCTCACACGCCGAAGGGTCTAGGTTCGACTCCCAGTTCAACACCAATTTTTCTAATATTTCACGGCACCACCTCCTTCGAACTGCTGACAACACTCAAAGAGTAATAACTGTCTAAGAAAGCTTCTCAAATTTCACCGTTCGGAGTCGGCAAAAAACTGTAGGTCCCTTCTACTCGTGAGAGAACAGTAGCGCGCACAACACAAGTAGTTGATGATCAAGCTAGGCCCTGGTCCCCCTTTGGACAGTAGCGCCAACAATTATTATTATTATACTACCAGTTCCATCGGTTTCTAAAATGTTTCGTTATCAAAACTTTGAAATCGAGCAAGGCTTCGTCCCTACAAAAGACGTGAAGACAATCTTTTCGAAATTGAAGTACTAGCTTTAAACTGATGCAAATGCAAAGTGGTGCGTGCTCGAAGATCAAAGATCGGGGACCAGGGCCTAGCTTGCTCTTTATCTACACTTGTTGTGCCCGCTACTTTTCTCTCACGAGTGGAAGGGACCTACAGTTTTTTGCCGAGAAGTTCGAGAAGCTTTTTCTTAGACAGTTATTACTCTTTAAGTGTTGTCAGCAGCTCGAAAGATGTGGTACCGCGTAAAATTCAAGGTGTTCAACTGGGAATCGAATCTAGATCTTATTTGTGTGAGCGCCGCTTTCTACCCATAGCGCCACGACGACCACCACTCACTAACAAGGCAGCAATAGAAAGGTTACCTTTAAACACTTCCAATGCAAAATACGCAATTAAATTTTTGATTTCAGCCCCTTACTAGGCAACAGCCCTCTTAGCGTATTTAAACAATGAGACAATATAAATTGCAGGAAAAAAATTGTGTTGAATCGAACGGGTTAACGTTTTTTCAATTATAACGAATGAGCTTTTTTTCATAGATGATTTTATCAGAGGTACAAATTAATACTTTCTGTGTTCATAAGATGGCGCCACCTGCACGTAGTGGCTGATCTTGGAAACGGTTACTTCCCCTACGAGTAGAAGGGCATTAAAGTTTTTTGCCGACTCCGAACGGCGAAGTTTAAGAAGCTTTTTCTTAGACAGTTACTACTCTTTGAATGTTGTCAGCAGCTCGAAAGAGGTGGTGCCGTGAAAAAAATCGAGGTGTTCAGCTGGGAATCGAACATAGACCATCGGCGTGTGAGCGTCGCACTCTACCCAGTACACCACGGAGACCACAAGCTCATCAAATGCTTGTAGAAATTTATAATGCAGCTGGTTTGACCGCTAAATCATGGAGAGATTGGTTTCTATGGTTCAAAAGTGGTGATTTGAATGTCGAAGACAAATAGAGTCTTGGACAGCCCGAAATGCTTGAAGGTGAGGAATTGAATGCTTTACCCGATCAAGTGCCGGGCCAATTGCAAAGTCAACTCACATAAGTTGGGATTACCTCAGCAAACAATTTCCATTCGCTGAAAGAAATTGTTTTCGAAAGCAAGGAAAGTGGGCGACGAACGAATTAAAACCCAGGGATTTTCAAAGGCGGGTTTTCAACTCTGAAAAACATTTTAAAGACATAAAACAAACGAGTCTGCAACGAAACTTGACTGGCGATGATAGCCTCTTACTAGGCAACAGTCAGACTTGAACTAATCCTGAAATTAAGTTTCACTTGAAAGATTTACTCATTTAAATTCAGAGTGTTATCGATCTACTTTTTAAATATACTAAGCAGGTTATAGAAAGGAAGAATTTAGTCCAAGAGATGCTGTCGGTTTTGTTAAGCGAAAACATTTTGGTACTTCAAGTCGAGCCTCAAGCCTACATTCAGATTTCATAATCTCGTATGATTTGTAGATTTCATGTCATGTAACCCCCTTGTCATTTTACCTGGTCAATAAAATTACGTATTGTGGTTTTGGGCGAAATCCGGCTGCCGTGTGGCCTTTTGCTAAATTTTAAATCAGAGTTGTTATAGATTCCCTTTAACTTGACGACGCTCCCTACAAGTTAATATTCCCCATCAAATAAATATTTCCAGATTGATTAAACAAGCGATATATCCACAAAACTTGTATCTACACAGCTTGTACATTAGGATTTCAATTCTCTGAAGCAGTATGGCAATCACTGAACTTTTATCTAATCGGAAGTCACCGAATAAAACTGAAGTTCAAAACTCGTGCGTAAAACCGAAAATACACTTCCTCGGAGTTTAAGTCATGAGTTAAATATTTTCCCTCTGTATATCTGCGTAAAGCCCACACACGAAATGAAACCAAATAAACAAACCACCAGAACATAACCTCAACATGCTTCGTCTGTGTCCCATTACATCTTAAATGTTTCCTGAAAGTTACTTCCATGCACACACACGTAGTAATTCCAATATTCAATAATCTATGTTAGTCACATAAACATATGCAAACTGTTGGTTTTAATATTGTCTGCCGGGGTCCGTGTGGATCGAACCCCGCTACAAAATGATAATTTCGTCCAACATAATTGCAAAGGTAATCTGTGCACAGATTTGCCCAAATCCAGCACCAAACTCAACATCCCTTTTCCTGTTGATTTAGAATTCAGCGAGCAAAAATGTCATTAACGTTTTTTTTCTTCACTCAGTTTTAGTGGTTCCTCGTCGCCCAATCTTGAATGCTTTAGGCGCCTCATACTCTCGACTCTTGTGCCGGCAATGTGGAAAAATTGAACTTGTGTATTTTAACGGGGGAACATCTTCCTGCAGGTTACGTGCCAGAACTTGTCCTGGTCCTGGTGTGTCCTTATACAGTACATATGTGCTGGAATGTGTGTACACTTGATCTCACTGCAATATGCTTCTACAAACGAAACACGTATGCACATATAATGCTTCAAACGATTCAAATGTCTTCCATCGATAAAAGATACAAGCACTGCTCTGTACTGGCCTCACACAGGCTACACTCCACAGTCTACCGTGTTCAGTTACTGCTGCTGCTACTGTTGTTATCCTTCGAAGATAATAAAATGGAAATTTTTTCATAAAATAAATTTCATGTTTTTTAACTTTTAAGGCAGGAGTGAGAGGCGCATGTAAGTGAGTGGTTTGGGTCGTCGGCAGTTGTTGGAAAAGGGGTGTGCGCGGTGTTTAGACGGGCTGTGGTGCAGAGCAACAGAACATTTGTTACCCATCGGAGGCAAGAAAAAAGTCTGTATTGGGCTAGTGATTTTTCAGATATAACCACCGCATCGGGACACCGTTCGCTTTTGATACCCTTCCTCGTTATTTTATATTTTGCATGTTTCGTGTGGTTGTACGCGGTTGTGTTAGTTGTTGTTCGATGGTTCGCTGTTTCGAAAACAGTAGCTAAAGTGATTCATCCCTCTTCGCTCTGGTGTGGTCGTGCCATTGAATGATGCCAGCTGGGGACCATAAAAATTGGAAAACACTTTGTAGCACATGTAAAGCAAAAGAAAATTATGTTTTATATGGACTTCAATGTGGATTTGTGTATGAGATGCAATGAAGTATTTCTGCGTTACTTTTTCACGGCCGAACGTTCTATGAATATTTATGGTTGTAGCACACTTTTCCTAGACACCATCTCTGTAGGAGGTGATAATGCTGAGTGTTTTAAAATTTAAATCTATGCGGCAAATGTAGAACAAAGACATAAAAGAACATGTCTAGCAATAAATACAATATGCAGCGAAAGCCTTCAGGTTCCCGCAATATAGATCAGCGGTGTTTTTGAAGTTCTGCTAACAAAGTTTGTTACGCCCGATTCAAAGTGCGGACTTAAATTTATCTTAAACAAAGACTATGTAAAGGACGATATTTAAAGGTGGAGAACTCTGTTTCAACTATTTATCTGTAAACATAGTTTTCTACTTTTTTGACGATGTCCAGACTTGTCTTAAGTAAACATTTTGGCAGGAAGTTTTAGTTTAATTTTTAATTGGAGAAAAGTCAAGCACATCAAACAATAATAATAATTGTATGCCGCGACAGTCCACTGGGGAACCAGGATCTAGCTTTCTCATTAATACTCGTGTTGTGCGCGCCACTGTTCTCGTACGAGTAGAAGGGCCTTAAAGTTTTTTGCCGACTCCGAACTGCGAAGTTTAAGAAGCTTTTTCTTATTATGGACAAACATTTATTTAAGTGCAAATTTCGTTTAATTTTGGCTTTTTGTGATAACGATCCTTAGAAACGCTGGGCAGGGAAAGGAAGTAATCTAATTGGGTGCCGAAAATTAAAAAAGATGGAAGCCATAATCTGCTTCAAGAAGTGTATCGATTTCTCAGTACAGAATCATACTGATTATTTAAAGAATACTGCTGGATGAGGCAGTTCAGAAAAAATTGGACGGTACAAGAATTAAAAATAAAATTCTTGAATTTCTTCGGAATTTGATTATGTTGTTTATGTACATTTATTCAATTATAAGTGTGATCGTTTTATAATATTTAACGAAAGACTGTCTCCATATTAAAATTCAAACGCATGAAAATTCCTAGTTTAAGTTTTACTAAAAACGGTGTACAAATTATCGTGGAATTTCAATTTTTTCCATTTTTAGGAATGGTTTAGACTTACCATATGAAACTTTATGAGACCTTTTTTCTTACTCCAATCTTGTTCGCAATAATTTACTTAAGATCTTATTTGCTATTTCCGGGTTTTTCTGTAATGTCACGTTAGTCGCTGAACGAAACTTGAAATTGATACCCGTATCTCCATTTCTCGGATGTGTTCTTTAAATAAGGGCAGTGTCAAAAGCAAATGATATTTAGCTTTGGCTTTTGAACGCCTATGGATATATGTTTGTGCTTCCCACGCAGGCACATACGTGCCTCTCTACCGCTCTGAAAATATGATAACACGTAAGACCTTACATTAAATTCATAATCATCGTAAATGGTGTTTTATGTGCAAATTGTCTACTCACTGTGTTGTTGTTGTAATACATTTTGTTTCCTTAATTGTGTCAAAGTTATTGTGTTAAACAACCATTTCTTTAATTATCACGAAACAAAGCCTTAAATGTTTGATGTACATCTTCGATTGGGACCATTTTTAAAGAAAGAATATTTTGAAATCGAAATCTAAGGTTTTTTTTTTCTTACACAACATTGGTTAAATAAATTGGGAATGTTGTGTGACATTCAAAAATGTCATGTAAATGTCAAAAAAATTAATGTAATAATAATAATAATAATTGTTGACAGCCCACAGGGGGACCAGGGCCTAGCTTGCTCATCAACTTACTCGTGCTGTGCGCGCTACTGTTCTCTTACGAGTAGAAGGGACCTACAGTTTGTTGCCGACTCCGAACAGAAAAGTTTGAGCAGCTTTCTTATACAGTTATTACTCTTTGAATGTTGCCAGCAGCTCGAAAGAGGTGATGCCGTGAAAAATTTGAGGTGTTCAGCTAGAAATCGAACCTACACCCTTTGGTGTGTGAGCGTCGCACTCTATCTACTACGCTACGGCGGCAAAAAAATGTCACAAAAACTAAATTCAAAAGTGTGACAAACATGAAAACCACAAAAAAGCGAAATAAATATTTCAACTTTTTAAGTAATTTTACTACACACTAAGTTAGTTAAAAAAAAAAAAACTATAAAAAAGGAAACGTAACGAACAAAGTTCGATGAAACCGTATAAACTTGTATTCTAAATATGTTATGGGTGAAGCAAACACTTTCGGCTCGTTTTATCGGATCTGTTGTAACATGTACAAAACATAAAAAAATATTTATTTAATAAATATATGAAGATATATACAATGCGATTACAACTAACTTTGATAAGTTGAGTTTTGTTTTGTAGACCAATGGTGTAACTCCGATGTTAATTTTGGAAAAGAAAAGGAAGTAACCTACTTTAGTGCATGCAATCTTACAGTCGGAAGCAATAAATTGCTTAAGAAGAAGTGGCTATTGGTCAGTACAGAACTCTACTGACTATTTAAAAAATATTGCGAGTTGTATTTTCCAACACTTCGAAACAATCTATTCAACATATCATTTGGTGTTTTCAGAACTTTTTGTAACGCCTAGTTGGCAACCCAATCAACAATTGCAATTGCTGCCTATAATGTCGCCGTTGCACGACTGTGTTCTTAAATAAAGGGGTTTTTATATAAATTATCCTTTTGGCAACACTGGTTTAAACATCTTCAGTTTGGTCTATAGTTTAACCATGAATCGTCTTACAAACGAACAACGCTTGTAAATTATTGAATTTCATTATCAAAATGCGTGCTCTGTTAAGAAAGTTCATCGCGCGCTTCTACCATTTTATGGTCAGTTTAATTTTTGGCTCAATGGGTACGTAAGTAAGCAGAATAGTCGATTTTGAATTGAATATTAGTCAGAAGCATTGCAAGAGCTACCAATGCATCCAGAAAAAGTCACGGTTTGGTGCGGTTTATGGGCTGGTGGCATCATTGGACCGTACTTCATCAAAGATGAGGTGAGCGCTACCGTGAGATGATATCCAACTTTTTTTTTTGCCCAAAATGCAAGACCTTGACTTGTATGACATGTGGTTTCAACAAGACGGTGTCACATGCCACACAGCACGCGCAACAATGAACTTATTGGGAGACGAGTTCGGTGAACATTTTATGTCACGTTCGGAACAGGTCAATTGGCCGCCTAGATCGTGCGATTTAACACTCTAAGACAATTTTTTGTGGGGCTATGTTAAAGCTCATGTCTATACAGGCAATCCCGCTTTAATTGACGCATTGGAAGACAACATTGAAGCATTTATTCGTGAGATACCGGCCGAAATGTTGGAAAGAGTATGCCAAAATTGGACTAAGCGGGTGCACCATTTGAGGCGCAGTCAAGGTCAACATTTGCATGAAATATCTTCAATCATTAAATTATATGGATCGTACTATCCACTCAAATAAGGTTTTTATGTGTTTTTTTTAACTTTCCTATAGCTGTGGCCGCCTTGTCGGAGTGGGTAGAGTGCGACGCTCACACGCCGAACACCAATTTTTGAATTTTTCATGGCACCACCTCTTTCGAGCTGCTGACAACACTCAGAGTAATAACTGTCTAGGAAAGATTCTCAAATTTCGCCGTTCGGAGCTGGCAATAAACTGTAGGTCCCTTCTACTCGTGAGAGAACAGTAGCGCGCACAACAGGAGCAGTTGATGAGCAAGCTAGGCCCTGGTCCCCCATTGGAATGTAGCGTCAACAATTATTATAATTATTATAGCTTTTAAAAATTCACCCTATAGATGCGGTGTCTAAAGCAAATTATATTTAGCTTTAATTCAACTCGCATGAAGAAAATGGTTGTTCTTCATACGCAGCCACGTAAGAAGTATCGCATTAAAAATATGATTACATTTAAGACGTCACATTAAATTCATAATCATCGTAAATGATGTTTTATGTGCAAATTGTCTACTAATTGCATTCTTGTTGTGTTACATTTTCTTTTGTAAAATGTCCGAAGTTAATTTGTTTAGCAACCATTTCTAAAAATGTCACGTTCCAAAGCGATTGACAACTTAGATTGTGACCATTTTTAGAGAAAGAATTTTTGCAAATATGAAATAAAGGCCTCTTTGTATTTTGATTTTTCTTATACAACGTTCGTTAAAAGAAATCGGGTAAGTTCTGAGTTATTAAAAGAATTAAATGTCACAAAAACTAAGTACACAAAATTCCACTGTATGATCAACCAGAAAATCACCGAGAAGTTATATTAAATTGCCTTCTCCTCAACAAATTTCATTACAAACTGGATTAGTTTACACAAAATAAACTGTGAAAATTTGAACTTTTGATGTATATAGGTTTTGCTTTCAGTGCGGAAGGTCGAATAGATTTGTCATGTCTTCGTGCAATAAAGCTAAGATTCATTCTTTCTCTGAGCTGCACTTGTTTCAATTTTTTTTGCGTTTTGACCTTCATTCCCTCTGCTAGTATTCGCATTTGAAATTAACAAAAATGTGCTAAAATCAAGATATACTCGAAGGACTTCTTTGATATGCACAGTGAGATATAAGTTCACACGGATTATTTCCCTTTTCACACTGCACAAGCAGAGTGCCAAGATGAAATCCTTCTCCTTTCTTCCACGTAGAGACGCAGAACTTGTACAACAAAAAAAGCACAACGGAAAAGAAAAAACTTAAAAAAAGAGGAAAGGAGCAGACTAACGTTGGCACCATTACTCTCCCGCTCTTTATCAAAAAATGCCATCAGCGTTTTGAACATTCTGAAAGAACGAGTGACTCTGGCCCCATGTCCTTGTCGTAGTTGTCGTCGACTTTGTTTTGAATGTCCCCATGAAGCAGGCTATGAATTCATTTAATTTTTTCTTGTTTCCTCGTCACCAGCAACAAGAAGTGAAATTAAAACTACCCCAGCACCCTGGCACTCCAGCGTCCACCCCTATCAAAAGTGTTCATGCTGTCCGTTACCGTCATGCGAAGCCGGCCCCAAAGCGTCGTGTTGTGTTAACAAAGTTTAAAGGTTAGGGATGAAAATACAAAATAAAACACAAAATCACCGACAAGGGACAACACAGCATTTGAGAAGGGTACATGTGTGGAGAAGGTTAATGAAACCAAGAGCGACAATCACACATATAGCGGGTTTTTACCAGGCTCTCGCATGAAAGCACTGGATGCAATTAATTTGTGTATGGATGTCAATTTAATTGTCAAATTATCATGGATTGGGTAATTATCTGCAGGACATTGAGGAGTGTGTAGTCGATTTTAATCTCCTGAATTGCTGTCGTCCTGGCCAGTGGTCATCTTTTCTTATGAAATGTGCCTGACACTTGATAATGAAGTGCGGTCATGAGTGGGTTTCGCCCCGAGGGAAGAAGACTAGCATCGTCTGTTTGTTATTACTCATGACAGCTCTTAAGTGGTGTGAAATTATCAATTATCGATAGATACGTAGGTAGATGTGCCAAAGATGTGTGAAATGCTGGAAACGTCTATGTTTGCATGAGACATGTTAACCAAACAGTCGACTGCGGTTAATGGTGAGTATTTGGATCTCTGTAAAATCGATTGAAATCTTAATGAAGATGATTATTATTCGTTCCTATCACCCGTTTGACTGGTTGACAATCTCGGCACTTCGAACAACAGCCTGCTCGTGCTGGAGACTGCGGATGCTTCATCCTAAGGCACTTGCCTTAATTGGATTTGTGTAAGCACACGTTATCTCAATTGATGTATTAGTTCCATTTAATTATGTATACCCATATACACATATTAAACTCCAGTTGAGGTTTTCCAGAATTATATAGGTTCTGAAACAGCTTCAAATTGGAGCAGATTGATGGGTCCTTTCAAAACATTTAATTGTGTCTTTTTGCTGTGCGCAGCGTTGCTTGATTTAATTTAAAGGTCACATCTCAAATTAACTTCACACAGCTCGCATTAATTTTCTTAAATAAAACAACTTTCTCGCAATTAACTTACTTCCAAATGTCCAGGGGAATTTCGAAAACAGATTGTGCTTGCAATAAATTCCAATTAAAAACAAATCAAGTCCGCGCCGCGCTGTGAGTTTGTTTTCACTAAGCAGTCTGTTTCGGAGGTACACATCAAAGCCGTCCTGGAGATTTGCACAACCCAAACGCAACACCTTTCCTCGCTTACACAAGCGAATTGAATCGGCCACGAAAGCTACGTTTAATCGACAGTTTAATTGATTGCGAATAAACGGAGGAGCAATTTTGTGGCTTTGAATACTGGAGTGGGCGCGACAAGCTTCATCCGTTTTTGTGCCCGCTGTCTCCGCTCAGCAGCACCCCCATCGTTGCGCTTCATTTAGCCCCCCGTATACATGCAGCATCGACTTTTCGCATACATGTGAAGCTCTTCACTGGACCCTTTGACACTTGAACGTGAGGGATTCCAATTATACGATAATTAATCACTCCACAACTAAGGTGTACAGTGCGCCAACTGTTTTACAGGATTTTCACTTGGACGGACACGGAGCGAGTGGATTTTTGCTCGATAGACATCAAGTTGTCGATGAAGTAGAACAATGGAGTACCAACCGAAACCACGTCTTGTGCATCGAATTGATTTAATTAGTCACGAATCGGTATGTCCTTGTCATTTTAATTAAAAAATCTCTGTTTGAAGAATGAGAAAATTTTAATTGGAAATTTATTGCTTTAACCCACAGGTGAATCCGTTTTCCTTCCTGCCAGTTGCTTCCACCTGGCAAAATTGGAAGGGAGTGCATCGTTCACCCTCGCTCCCCTTCCGGATGTCCACCTTCAATTTTCCATTGCGCCCCGAATGGCAACTGTAAGGTGCACGATGCAAATGTTCCGGAAGGAATAACCCTGTCAGCAGAAAAATATGAAAATTTCTTCTGAGGATGTGGCTCACTTGCCGTGAGAGGGTATCTTTTTGGAAGTGTCTCATTTGTCGCCTTTTTACTCTTTGTGAGAGTTCAACTTGAAACTTGAGCTGGTTTCAGAGGCATGGAGGATATATTGTCGATTCCTATCGCAGAGGTAGCACAAGGTGCCCAGCAGTTGGACAAACTTATCCGATATCTTGTGACAATTCTGGTGTTCAAGTATGCAGATGTTATCTTGTTCAGTTTCCTTTTTGGATTTTTAGGTCCTTGTTCGTTGAGCTCTGGTGCAATGGATAAGGGGAAATCTTGATTCGGAGGTGCAGTCAGCTGCATAGAATTCCCGAATGCGAACACACGTTTCATTTAAAGAGAACATAATTTTTAAAGTTTGGAATGCAGATACTTGCATAGTCGAGTTTAATTTGTTTTGAAGTGCGGATCATGAACATTTGTGATTATCCGGTTGGTAGATATCATATGGAAGTGTCTAGATTTATATCTGTAGGAAATTGTAGTTAGAACTGGATGTTTGCAAATGGCTCTCTTGTGTGAACATTTCCCACAAAATTAAGCCAATTTCACCTATGATGTCCAAAAGAATCTAAACGAATCTGCAACTCTGTATGTAAATTGGTTTCACTTCGGGATGTAAATTGGTTACTTCTTCGTAGAAATGTCGACAGAAAAAGTAATTTGCATTCTTTGTTAGGTCGTATTAGCCACAGAATGCCTTTTGCAGACAATTCTCCGTAATTTGCCGGAACATTTACAATAAATAAGGCTTCTACACGTGAATTACAAAGACGTGTATCTTTGTATATCTTTGTATATATTAAGCAACAGATAGGATATGTAAGAAGTCAGTGAAACTACATTTTCGCCGAACTGATCTGTGGTACATTTTTTAGGTTTTTTCTGTTTACAGTGATGGTGTTTATAAACTTTCAAATAGTTGATTAAAATTCTTTTAAAATTTGAAAGCTGAAATCGCACGCTCATCTTACATAATAATAATTGTTGGCGCTACAGTCCAAAGGGGGACCAGGGCCTAGATTGCTCATCAACTACTCGTGTTGTGCGCGCTACTGTTCTCTCACGAGTAGAAGGGACCTACAGTTTTTTGCCGACTCCGAACGGCGAAGCTTTCATAGACAGTTATTACTCTTTAAGTATTTTTAGCACCTCGAAAGAGGTGGTGTCGTGAAAAATTCCAGGTGTTCAGCCGGGAATCGAACCTAGACCTTTCGGCGTGTGAGCATCGCACTCTACCCACTACCCCACTTCGGCCACTTTTTGGATACTGACTGCTCCGGCTCAAAATGCCTTGGATTCCGAGCCATACGAAAATGAAAATGACCTAGGCTGAATTGGCGCGCACACGTAGAAAAGAACCGTAACCAACTTAGAGAGCACAACGGTAGGCAGTTGGTGAAGGATCGTCCTGGCTGGAGAGGAATGTCGGTAGAAACCTTGTTCTAACCCTGACTGAAGCGCCACACAAAGAAAAAACAATTTTTTTTTTATTTGATTAATTCCCTTTTTCAAAAAAGGAATGATTTTTTACATGCAGCACTCAATCCTTTCAGCTAATAGCTCCATTTGTGCTCTTTTTTTCTAAAACGAATAACTGTACTGGCTTTTTCCACTGTTGAAATAAGCGAAAACGCTTACGCTGATTTTTTCAAAATCGTCAGAACTTTTAGAGCAGCACAGTAACAATTTTTTTTTAAGGTGGCTACAAATATGATTCGTTCTAAATTCAAAGGTATCAATTTCAAAGATGTAAGCTCCTTGTTCTTGTTGTGGCGCTACAGTCCGGGTTGAACCACATCAAAGCCCCCATCCTTAATCAATACAGTGTAACCAGTTTACGTATAGCCAGGAGATTAGTTAATTTACCCTGATCAATATCATTTCACGGCAAAATCCATTCATATTTAAATATATATTTCTAATTTTGCCTCCCAGTTCAACACCAATTTTTCTAATATTTCACGGCACCACCTCTTTCGAGCTGCTGACAACACTCAAAGAGTAATAACTGTCTGAGAAAGCTTCTCAAATTTCGCCGTTCGGAGTCGGCAGAAAACTGTAGGTCCATTCTACTCGTGAGAGAACAGTAGCGCGCACAACACGAGTAGTTGATGAGCAAGCTAGGCAATGGTCCCCCTTTGGACTGTAGCGCCAACAATTATTATTATTAATTTTGAATTAATATTTTAAGTCTTTGTATATTTTTTAAACCTACTTTAGTAGTAAATTCATCTGGAGATTAGCCACAACGCTGTGTGAACTGAAGCACTCCCTAATTTATTACTTTGCACATTTTTTTCGAATGATCTTCTGTAAACCTGTTGCTTGACGCTAACACATCAGCCCGTTATATTGAATGTAATTACATGTCGTCCTTGGTTGGCAACACCTGTCATATCACGTGTCAAATCTCGTACTAAGTTCCGAAATCCAAAGACTTTGCCGAAGTCTCGGCATTTTTTTTTTAACATTCAAAAGTATTTTAAAACCACGTAAAGCTCACTAGCCTGCAGGAGAATATAAACCTATTTTGAGGTGGCGCAGTTCCGCATTAATGCGAGTATTTTAATGCAATCTTAATAATTAGGGTCGCAATTTAACATGCAGGGATATTCAAAATTTTATAACGTGATTCGCGTTATAGAAGACTTAGCTTAGTTTTAAAGGGTGATTTGTTAAAAGCTACAGGAAAGTTTTTTCAAAAAAATAACACATGAAATTCAAAAAAAAATGCATGAAATCTTTATTTGAATCGATAGCACGGTCCATATAATTTAATGTTTGATGATTATTTCATGCAAATGACCATTTGACTGCGTCTCAAATGGTCCATCCACTTAATCCAATTTTGGCATCCTTTTTGAACATTTCGGCCGGTATCTCATGAATAAATGCTTCAACATTATCTTCCAATACGTCAATTAAAGTAAAGGCTTGTCTGTACAGATATGAGCAATAACATAGCCCCACAAAAAAAAAGTCTAAAGGCATTATATGGAACGATCTAGGCGGCCAATTGACCGGTCCCGAACGTGACATAAAATGTTCACCGAACTCGCGTCTAAATAAGTCAATTGTTGCGCGTGCTGTGTGGCATGTGGCACCGTCTTGTTGAAGCCACATGTCATGCAAGTCAAGCTCTTGCATTTTGGGCAAAAAAACAAGTTGGATATCATCTCACTGTAGCGCTCACCTCATCTTTGAAGAAGTACGGTCCAATGATGCCACCAGCCAATAAACCGCACCAAACCGTGACTTTTTCTGGATGCATTGGTAGCTCTTGCAATGCTTCTGACTAATATTCACTTCAAAATCGACTATTCTGCTTACTTACGTACCCATTGAGCCAAAAATTAAACTGACCATAAAATGGAAGAAGCGCGCGATGAACTTTCTTAACAGAGCACGCATTTTGATAATGAAATTCAATAATTTACAAGCGTTGTTCGTTTGTAAGACGATTCATGGTTAAATTATAGACCAAACTGAAGATGTTTGACAGTGAAACAGAACACGAAACGTGCGTCAGCTGTTTAAACCAGTGTTGCCAAATAGATAATAGCTAAAAAAATCACCCTTCACAAGTCGAAATTTCGTGTTGTACTTAAAATGTTGTTTTTTTCTGTAAATCGCGTTATATCGAAAACGTGATGTAGAAGAACCGCGTTATACGAGGGACACCTGCATATAGAAAAGCAGGAAGCAGGAAGAAAATTGTATATTGCATCTGACTTGAGGGTTTTATATTCCTTGAGATGAACTGATTGATTAACCCACATTCTATTTTGAAGATCTGTTAAGGAGGGGAAATGCGTAAGAGTCGCAAAATTGTTTTCCGTTCAGGTTATACATACATCGTTCTGTTTGAAATTGTCATTTAAAATTATATTCGGCAGGACTTTTCTGTCAAGACGTCAACGACGAAGAAATTTTAATGCCCTAAAAAAGAATTCTACGACATAATTTAGAATTGTATTATGCATTCACAAGAAAAGCGTAAAGATAAAGAGCGTGTGTTCAAATTTGTTTTTATGAACGCAAATTAAAAATTACGTCACTCAAAGATTTGGCAGTTGAAGTCGTCTACTTTCTACCATCTCTCTAGTAATATTCTAGCATATCGAATCAGTGCGCCATTCTTCGATT
The DNA here is from genome assembly GCA_955652365.1 of Eristalinus aeneus. NCBI lineage: Eukaryota > Metazoa > Arthropoda > Insecta > Diptera > Syrphidae > Eristalinus > Eristalinus aeneus. The sequence continues at coordinate 77,429,021 of OY019134.1, read as the reverse complement.
TCTTTAAAAGACCCGAACCTTTGGCTCCCCCTCGGGCATCGAAAAAGCCGGAAGTCAGCAGCAGGTTCTGCAGAATCGGACGGGTTGAGTACAACCTTCCATTTTTTGGGAAAGCGAGACCAAGTATTATTGCATGCCTTGCAGTTTTTCTAGGTAGGTAGGTTTAGGTGGCTGATGAATGCACTTAGACCCATACAGGACCATTGTGCTACCACACCATGTGGGAAGAAACTAAAACCAGATGGAGCCGATAATAAAAATTAAAATGTCGGCGTTAGGCGTTTTATTGAGGTCATGTAGGCCGTTGAGGAAATAGCTTCCAAAGTGCTTGTGTCTGAGGCGCGAAAGCGCCGGTCATGTGCATAACAGGTGTAGGAGAGTTTCTGATTCTTCCTCATCCTTGTAGCAGTTCCTTTTTGCAGTTTTTCAAACAATGCTCAAACGCATGATAAGAAGTCGATAGCTTTTATATAAGACAAATCCGTATAATGTAAAATAATATTGTTGGCTAAAACAAATGCTGTTGCCTAAAAGAGAAGTTAAACGTATCCAATATCAGCCTTCAATTGCGGGTAGGGACATCTTTTGAATAGGTACCGAATTCGCGCACCGGCTTAACTTTTAGTTTAGTTTCTGACCTTTTAAGTTTTCTGGCCGGGGCAGTTAGTTTTTGCATCAATCTCACCTCCCCTCATTCCATTTATAATAAAACTCGAATTCAAGCAACATTTATTTCCACAAAACATATGATCCTGAATTCCTTTTAGCCCTTGACTACATAGCACATCATATATGATATTCTTTTTTCATTTCATATGTTCACTCATTTCTTTGCGTTAAATTTCAAATAACTGTGTGAGGACTGTCACAAGTTTAAGGTAACTTGTTTCAAATCCATAGTAGGCTGAAATTTTTCAGACACATTCAAAGTAAATCAAGAAGTGGAGCGAGGAGTGAAAGTGTGTGCTCTCAAATACCTGTGGAAAGTTGAATACTCATACTCATCTGTTGGTATTTTTACATTATAATGTTATTACGGTTTGACTTCTATAAGACTTTGAGTTGAACTAAATTCACAAAGAAATACGATATTTAGTCAATATCATATGACATAAGCCTTTTTTGTGGTGGTGCAGTCCCGCAGTATTGCGAATATTTTAATGCAATCTTAATGGCGGGTAAAAGTCGCAATTTGACATTCAGGAGTATTTAAAATTTTTGAATATAACATTTTATCGCTATGCAAACATTCCCAAGAGAATAGAGTCAACGCGTTATATCACCTTTAGCAGGCAACACTTCATTTCGTATTGCTATCATTTTAAACGAACATCGGACACCTATTCAAGCCATCTGACATAGAATAGAAATAGACAAAAGGCAAATTAATATTTATTAAATTTTTGTACTTGTAGCTACTCACGCCGATAGCCTGCATAACCTGAACAAATTAATTCTTGCTTCCGCCTTCCGCAATTTATGTCCACAAAATTACAAACAAACATGCCACGAAATATAATTTCTTCATAATTGTACTTCAATCAATTAAGTATTTCATTAATTGGTCTCCTGGAATCCCAAGGAATCCACTCAGTTATGCACTTTCAAGGTTGGCTGACAACAAATAGTTAAAAGAGACAATTATAAAATTTATCACAACGTCCACAATACTACTCAACGTTCTATTATTATGTCTGTTGCCAATAAAAGTGTTACCGTCCACCTGTCAGCACGTGAGTGCTAAACCACCTGATACCCAATTCCGTTTAAGTATAAATTCGCTCCCCTGCTCAGTCACTCATTCATCCATCCAACCATTCCCCATCTCAGCCCACTCGAGTTTTTCACCCTCGTAAAACGCGCAAAAATGGCTCCTTGGCCAATGAGATTTATGCGTTTTCCACATAAATCTGAAATCGTCCTCGTGGGACATTGACAACAAAAACATATTCTTCAAACCACGTGCTCCTTGGCTGGCGCCGACGCAGTACCTCTGTTCGAAACTTCGAAATGATTCACTTGGCTTGAGCAAGCACTGTGTTCCCCTCCAGTGCGACTTCCAGTCCGGCAGTGTGCTTCTGGTAGGTTCAAGTTCGGATAAAATCTATCCTACTGCTCTTTGCCGAACCGATACTGCGCATTTGTGGTAGTCGTGTGGAATCCTCGCTGTTCTCAGGACGAGTGGCATTTGTGGAGTTCTCGTTGACGATAAACTCTTGGAATGTGTGTATTGCTGCTCAGTTTTTCTTTGATTATCGGCGGAAGTGGACGTGTTTCCCTATTTAATCATCCGTAAATTTTTAATTTACTTGGGCATTAAGGATTCAGTACTATTTGCCCCGCTTATCCATTAAGAGGACGAAGTGTTTGGTGAATTTCTAATTGGCGTTAAATCGTGGTACGCTACCTCGCGAAGACAGTGAATTCCCGATGTTGCGAGAGTGATAGTGAAAAGTTAGTTTCAATTCGCAGTGGCTCCTTGAAGGATTTACAGAAAAAAAGTGCAATAAAACACGAGCGAGAGGAATTTAAAAGTGCTACTGGTGTGGAAGTCCTTGGAGAAATTCCGCTATCTACGGAATCGTTTTAAAATATTTAAAAGGGCATTAAAAATTTAATGGATCGGGGATGCTTGTCGTCGTCGGCCTTACCGTGAAAGGATAATTCAAGTATGGCTGGAATTTTAGAAGTGACGTTTGTTTTTATTGTTCTTTGTTCTTAAAGTTCCATCCCTTCTGAGACAAATTCAGCTGAGAGGAGTATTGTTGTTTACATATTTGATGAAGATTTCCTCACAAACAAAACCCGCCCGATACAAAGATGTTTAGTGCTTCCGTTGCATTTGTCTGCCTTATCGAAAGCAGCTAACATGCGATTTCACAACGTACATGTGCTTGTGTACCGGTGTTAACGGCGCTCTAGCTAGCAATTAATTATCACTGCTTGCACCAATGCAGGGAGGGAGGAATGATTTCGTAATTCGCACAGCCTTCGGGTTAGTATTGTTACAACATGCCTAAGCAGCTAGTTAGGTCGAAGCGGAATGCCGCTGTCGATGCTGCTGCTCGTGCCAATCTGCAATTATTCAAAAGAGCGGATTACACAGCAGTTAGATGTTGGCTACCAATGTACAATAGTAGTAGTTTGCCGGGGGGCGCATTGTAGAAAGTTTTACTTTGCTTTTAGCTGATTGTATTAATTCATTTGATTTCCGGTGCAAATTCCCCTGCAGTGTTATTAATTCCTCAACAAAGGGATGGAGCAGCCGTATTTGCTTAGACGGTTTTGTACTAGCAACTAGTGAAAGGAATTGCATACTTCCGATTCCGGGAGCTATTTAATTAGATGCACACAGGTAGTGAGGGTTTATTCCAAGCGAGTTGCGTGCAGGGGAACTCGTATCTTCTTTTATTTACTTTTGCATAACTTATGTGTGCACACAAACTGTTAGTCCTTCGGCAGGGAAATGTTTTGACTATTGAAGTACTGAATGCGGTGTTCTTTCGTAGGTCATGCCTACAAAGAAATTTATCTTCTTCTGTATTCCTCTGTATTTAGTCCCGCTGAAATCATGTTCTATGAATGAATCCTTATTCATAGAATATTGAATACAATCATTGAATTCTTAGAAAACAGGATCGAAAGACGCTTCTACAGAGAAGGTGAACTACATTTTAACAACTTCCGACTTTTGATTGTCTTATGGTATTAAAATCACGTCTTGGTAAATCCACTTAAGAAGACGTCTGATCAAAAGGTAATTTGCAGTATTTTTATACATTGGACTTCACTGCAGTCCACAAGGGTAGTAGGGTGTAGCTTCTTCAGCAACTACTTGTGTTGTTCTCTCACGAATGGTAGATATCTAATTTTTTTTGCATGCACTTCGTACGGCGAAGTTTGTGATGCTTTTTCATAGACATTTCATGTTCATGTTCATTGAGTGTTGTCAGCATGTCGAAAGAAGGTGTGCTTCACCTCAGTCACCCCAAGAATCGAACCTGAGTACGAGTTGAACATTATCCACCACGCTACGTTGGCCATACAAAATTCAGCACTTGAAAAACTAATTCTATCTTATAAACAATGCACAGTGGGACAATCCACGAAAACAGAACTCTTATTTGAAATAAGTGTACTCGAGTCTAAATATAGACAATGGAGGTGTCCAAATTTGTTGTTTTATAATTGAATGAAAGAATAAGAGAGAAAAAGCGGAGTATACACAAAAGTATCAATGAGGATCGTTGATCGATTTTGTTGTGATAAAAAAGACTCAGTTCATTCACATTACGAAATATATTATAATTTGGAAATTGGAAAAATAAAAAGAGTTCAATGAACTTACTAATTAGTTATTTTTCGTTTTGAGAAACTTCAATTTTTTTTTAATGAGCTTTTATTTTTTTCATAAGAATAGACGAACGACACGTTACTTCAGGCAATAAAACTGAATTTTAAAAGGTCTTTAACAATACTGGCAACCACCTCAACAATACTGGCACCACCTCTTTCGAGCTGCTGACAACACTCAAAGAGTAATAACTGTCTAAGAAAGCTTCTCAAATTTCGCCCTTCGGAGGCGGCAAAAAACTGTGGCTCCCTTCTCGAGAGAGAACACTAACGCGCACAAAACGCGGAGTTGACGAGCAAGTTAGACATTGGTCCCCCTCTGAACTGTCGCGCCAACAATTATAAATCATCATCACTCGAAATACGTTAGTTTTTCTAATTCACGGCAATTTTCTTTCACTCCCATTCATTGATTGTACTCCGTTAGTCACTCTGTACATCTTGAACTGCCAAACTAAACTACAAAAAAAATTATATAAGTGCTGACAAAAACGGCACCTCTTAAAACAAGTTTGTTAACTTGAACTTACCTGTTAAAAAATTCCTTTACTACAACTGGATGTATAACATGCTATAAAAACAACCATTCGCGTTATCGACTGTCAGCCCTTTGAGCAATAAATGAAAAATGCACTTTTGTATGGAATCGTAAATTACACCTAAAGCACAAAACAAAAGTAATATATGAGAAGCTGTTTTTGGATAGTTAGGAAAAATGCGAACATATTTCTCAGTCTAAAGATATCGGGCTTTTAAGAGGTGCCTCAAATTTCTTGTTCTGGTTGCATCATCCTTAAAACAATAACCTAGTCATTTTTTGGTTATTGCATTGCATCGGTGGCATCCTAAAAAACAATAATCAGGCTTTTCTTTGGTTATTGTAAAATTTATCTTGAAAAATACAGTTAGTGTATTGAAACTGCTTACTTCATATAATCAAAACGATTTAACTTATCACTGTAGACTAACAATAACAAGTTACCACTTGCAGAGGGAAAGTCAGCAGCATATTTTTAGGTTCGCAGAATTTTGTAATACACTTCTTAGATAACATTTTTTTGTCTATCTTGGATTTAATTTTTATTTATATCCATGTCTACAAAAGGATATATGTAAACAATCATACAGACATAATTTTATTTTCCACTTAATTTTGGGCTTTAACATCTTTTGCTACAACAATCGATTTTAACAACGTCTAAGAGTTACATTTAAGGTCAAATATCTCCCTTCCGCTTTTTTGCTCTTCACTCAATGCTTCACAAAAAGTGTTACAGTGATCGGATTTAGTTCAAATATGCGCCGTTTTGTTCGATAATCTGTTTCCATCTAGAAGGCAACTTCAAATTCTCTCTCTCTCTCTCTTGCACATATATATGTTCTGGTTTGATTCGAGGACAAGAAAGCTTGCATTATTGCATACTCTGAAAACATTAATTGACACTCTCGACACTGCTGTAATCCAGCCGTTCGCTATTGGAAAAACACCGCAACTTTGTAGCAACAAATGTGCAATATCACCCACAATGCCACTGTCGTTGATAAAGGTTTTAGGCTTTGACATTATATTCGTAACGCCATACATGGTATACATAATGTTATATAACACGAACACTAAAAGTTTCGTTTCTAGTCTATCCTGAAAGTATGCTAGTTAAATTTTTCACATTAAATTAGAAATTAAAACACAAAAAAATATACTTAATAAACCCCGCCTCTTATGGGGCCACAATCAGAGAAACCCGAGATAGAATTCATTCCTTCACCATTGCTGTCGAATCTAGAATGCATGTTTTCATGGAACCATAATAAAACACGATTGCTCTTTATTCTAGCTGTTGGTGTGACCGAACCTGGTGTAGAGATTGAGAATGAATGGAGCTGTGCAATGTTAGGCTAGTTTAAATTGTCCTATATTCTGAATTTCGCAAATGTCGCAAGCTAATGAGATGTGAAAAGAGTTGCAGAGGCTCCAGAAGCACAGACCCATCGAAACTACGAAGATGTTTACTAACTTAAACTTGCCGGTCTAGAAAAAAAAACTAATCTATTCATTTTTTAACGCAGACCGTTTGCGTCTTAATTTTAGACTTAAACACTTAACAGTGTTCCCACTGTATATGTTATCTTTGTTTAAAAAAAAATTCTTGGAAACGTATTATTGGGAACAATCAAGTTGACAGTGTTGTTAAAGCCTATGCATCTCTTAGTAAATTCAATCTCCTGTTAAATGTTCCAAATAGGTTATTTCGCATATACCAGACTACATCTATTTGTTACTATTTTGCTTATAACTTTTTCTTACCGTAATGCAAACACATTATAGTTACTGCACATCATCCTTATTTTATCAGTACTAAGACCCACAAAAAGATAAGAAAAAAGTACATTCTGAACTTAGAAAAGGCCCGTTCTCCGAAATGACACCGGATTTCGGATTGTGCAAAATAGTAGTACCAAGTGCAAAAATTCATAAATATGAAGTGGAAGTCAATGGAAAAGTGAAGTTTTCTGTTTTTATTTTTGTTATTGGGTAAGTACTTGGTCGTATAACCTTTGTATTTGAGTGCAGCGTCACAACGTCGTGGCATGGAGTTGATTAAGGTCTAACTTCGCTAAAAAGGGTATCTATCCACGCCGCCTGCAAAACATCCCCTAGCTACTTTGTACTTTTGGGTTTTGCTTCATATACAGCTTTTTCTACATCTGTCCGGAGACTGAAGCGGCCACTCCATAACTTCAACTCAATTGCTTTGGAAAATTTTTTGGCCAGTTTGGATTCATTGTCTTGGTGTAGAATCTATCTAAGCGGCATTCTGCACTCTGTGTATGCTGACAAAAACTTCAGCAGTTATCATTGGTTTTATCCAAAAAAATGGGACCAGTATCATAAAAGGAAAAGCATTTTCTTACGTTAATTTTTGCTCCACCGTGCTAAACAACTCCGCTTGAAACTCTTGATTTTTCCGCCTACGAACAAATGTCCTGGTTACAGGAGTACCAAATAAAACTATTTTGGATTCATCTGTTCATAATATAAGGTTGTCAAATATGCATGTCCTCTCCGCCTTTGGAATTTTCCGGCTATGTACAAAGCGCTGCAGAGCTCGTATCTGGCAATACTATACATCATTTGACATAATCTACAAAACGACGCTATGCATGTTTTTTATATCGCCTTCAACAATTACAGACGTGTAACTATGGCGTTCACTAACGCCGAAATTCGCTCTATTTTAAAGTTTCAGAAGACCTGTGACGACGAATACCGATCGTATCATGGAAATCATTGAGTTAGACCGGCATGTGGCATCTCGTGACATAGCCCAGGAGATGGGAGTTAGTCACCAAACTATTTTTAACCATCTGCAGAAGGTTGGATACAAAAGAAAAAAAGCTTGATGTTTGGGTGCCGCATGATTTGACGCAGAAAAACCTTCTGGACTGAATCAACGCCTGCGATACACTGTTAAAATGGAACGAACTCGACCCATATTTTGAAGCGGATGGTGACCGGCGATGAAAACCGGATCACATACGACAATATCAAGCGAAAACGGCTGTGGTAAAAGGCCGGTGAATGGTCCCAAACAGTGGCCAAGCCGCGATTGACGGCCAGGAAGTTTTTGTTGTGTTTGGTGGGATTGGAAGGGAATCATCCACTATAAGCTGCTCCCATATGGTCAGACGCTTAATTCTACCATCTACTGCGAACTACTGGACCGCTTGAAGTAGGCGATCGGCCAGAGGCGTCTAGATTTGGCCAACAGGAAAAGTGTAGTCTTCCACCAAGGCAACGCCAGACCACACACTTCGTTGATGACTCGTCAGAAGCCACGAAGGCTCGGATGGGAGGTTTTATCGCTTTCACCATATAGCCCGGACATAGCGCCAAGTGATTACCACCTGTTTCTGTCCATGGCGAATGCCCTTGGTGGTGTGAAATTGAACTCAAAAACTATCTAAGTATACTCAGGTTGAAACTCTTTGTTTTTTCGCCTGCTAAAAAATGTCCTGGTCCCAGGAGTGCCAAATATAACTATTTTGGATCCGTCGTTCCATACATATTGCGCCATTTAGAAGGCTCCCAGTTCAGTTGTTTTTTCGCAAATTAGGTTCGTTGAAGTAGGTTGATATTTGACAGTGGTGGTACTTTTCTGAGACTTCTGGCAGGTAAACTCGTCTCTATCAGATTTCTCCTTATTGTTGATGTCGCTACGGGCAAATTTAACTCCTTTTTTGAATTTTTCTAGCATTCACAAACGGGTGCTGTTGGACTAATCTTTCTATTTGTCGTTCATCGGTGGGAGTTAGTTTTGTTTTTCTTCCTCTGTTTTCTTCCTGTTGAGCGTATTTTTTGGCATATGCTATTATTTTTTTTGAACACCCAACAATTTCACTTATAAATTTGTAAGTCTTACGCTCAGAAATTTAAGGGGTTATTATAAAAAAGGAAACACGAATTTTTACTTTTTCTTTATACACCTTATTGTTGATCCGACTGTGTCTCTTACAATCATATTGCCTGACCTAACCGGCAGTCCTCTCTTCTGTCTTGATCTATACTACTATTTTCTCTTCGATTCTCGTTTCCCTTCTTCTCTGAAATTATTCTACTACAGAAAGAAATTGTTTTATTGAGGCACTTTTCTAGGGAGTACAATGCACACTACGACACATTTCACTGGTGTGTATTAGAAACGCTTTTCAGAATGACGTGGTGCTATTATTTTTCAGTTTTATGCACAGTGCTGTACATTCGGGAGCTGCACGTCGATTTTGGTTCCTGCCTCTTCCAAATTTTTCAAAAATTTAATGTGGCCGCAGAATATATTTACGACAAGAATACACATGTGTGTAAGCTTTCTTAAAAAAGAATGTGTGTTGTAGAATCCTTTCGCTATGGAAACTTTTGCCCTGATCGCCTTATTGCATTAAGAACTTCCGGCATTGAGCATAACATTCTTTATTTGTTTATTTTCTTTGAGACCTCCTTTCTTCACATGTAAATTAATAGTTCAAGTATCCCAAAAATTTATTTGTTTCTGTTTACATTTCGTCCTTTAAAAGATTATTTCAATTTCTTTTAAATATTTTCCCATTTTAAATTAAAGCAAAATATTTATTAAATTTAATTGAATGCCTATTTAAATAAACATCGTTAATTTTTATCAGAATGAAGAAGTCCGTTCAGTTATACCTCGAAAAACACAATTTTTATCGCCTCCATATTTAACATGACATATACATTTCAAATGTGGGGAAAGATAGTATTTCCTGACAGATGTGGGATCAATGCACCGGAAAACATTTCACTATAAACCGGCAAAAAGTTTAATCCACAAATGCCCTGCAACTGTCTGCGCAGTTTTATTGTGCTCAATAATAAACTTGAAATGGCCCCAAGGGTCAATCCCAGTCCACATCGGCGAAAAGGACAAAGGAACTTAAAAATTTAACCGATGTTCATCATTTCCATTTCAGTAGAAAGTTCCATTTCAACAAACTATTGTGTTCATTTTTGGTGCGGAACACCATCAAAAGCGGAGACAACAAACGAAATAAAAATGAACCTCACCAAAGCGGTGTGTGGGGGGACGCAACAATGCTAGACACAATGCCGAAAACAGTCTAAACCAGAAGGATAAAACTGGGAAAAACCTCAACACTCTGCAGAATAAGAGACACAACAACACAAAGAATAAAAAAAAGGGGGACACACACTCACTCACTGCTGCTGTTTAAACAGAGGTATCCTTGGGGCATTCTAAATATTTATTTTCAGCCGGGTGGTTGACTGCGTGATGACTGTATTTAATGGGATGCCTGAGGCGTCCTCTGTTGCTTTTCACCCCTTTTATTGTGTACGTCATACGAAAATTATTGCCCGAGCAAACCGAGAGAATACTGGGGAGAAACAAGTTCCTGGTACCACTTGGGCTGGAGGGTTACTTCTGGTCGGTGATAACCGCACACAAAGTGCTCTTTCAGCAAAGTTAATAAAGTGGCCAATAATTGTCACATTGACTTTGATGGAATGCGGTGTGTGGGCACTTCTACAAGGGCCGCTTGGCATCCCATATCCGGTCTGTTCATCTAGAGAGTGCTAATGGAATAATTTTAAGCTAATTTATGCAAATTCATTGTGAGGATATCCGATTAGAATCACCACATTATAACTATCGGCCTACAGGTCGGGTGATCATTACTGTTTGGCTTGATTGGTTTGGATCTAGAGCAAACTGGTTAGAAGGCCATAGACGCACAAACAAACCAGAAATTCGGTTTCAGGCTTTTATGCGGGAAGTCGCATCCTACTAAGTCCTTGTTGTACTTCGATCTTGATTGCGTTAATTAGGGTAACTGAGTTAAGCAACAGTGGTACGGTTGTGTTTTGTCGTACGAAGGGATGTTTTTTGTGTCAGGATACTGCAGTTTGAAGGCGTCGACGCTTGAAACAGGAACGATTACTTCACTGCAATTACACAAAATGCGTGGGAAAATCAACAATTTGACACCGCTTCTGTTTGGGAGACACTGAGTGACAGAGCAGGGTAGTTTTGAGGGTTCGAGTGGGAATCGGTTTTTGGTTTGGGGATAATTCTAATTAGGATCGCACATTAAGCTTACTGAGAACTGGCGTCCGGTTATGGCGCAGTAAAATTGAATACTTAATGAAGATAATAAATTTGCCCCTGTTTGAGGGTTGATTGGGGCAGCGTTATGTTGTGGATACATCTTTGAGTCTACTGAGTACGTTGCTGTCTAGACAGACTGGGTTAATGGAGTTTCTGTGATTTACGATGTGTAGTGTTGGGCTTGGGGTTGGTGAATGAACAAAATTCAGAAAAAATTTGTTTGTGGGTTAACACCCTCTTGCATTTTTCCAGTGCAAAATTTGTCGAAAAAGGAAAATTTGCTGTAAGGAGTCTGTAATAAGCCATTCTTGGATTCTTCATCACAACGCATTGTTAAGCTCACAGAGCGGATTCCTTTGAAATGCATTTTTATTAAAAACTGCTAGTCACAACGAAACATTCATCTATTCCGTCATTACATAAATTATTGAAATATTAACATTCCTCCCTGTGTAGGCAAGCGGATAGGCTTGGGGCACAAAATATCATCACAGAATATCACTCAGAAAAGTTGAACATTCCAGTCATAGTTGCACAATCACTCGCAACGTAAACAGCGACAGGCACCAGCACCCGTTCCGGCACCTCCACCATCACCAGTCTATGTCATTAAAAAGTTTACAAGTTATCACTGGCAGCGTCGTCCTAGTATACCGTCTGACGGACGCAGATGTAATCGCAACACCCCGAACGACAAACTCGTGGTCTACGAAAACCCACAAAACTCCACAGACTTGTATCGTTCGGGATTCTGACTGACTTTCTGCAAAAATTTTGCACTTGCACTGCTTTGTTTTTTGGCATCGCACCATCACACCATAGCACTTCATTTGCAGAGCCCTGCACAGAGCTTAACACCAGCCCGTTCACACATATATACGTGCATTTATCTTGTCGAGCCCTCTGGGAAATTTTAACGAAACGTTGCTACTGGTGGGAAACTTTGAAATGCAATTTAATGGCGCAAAGTAATCACTGTGTGGTTGAGGAGTTTGTTGCTGAAATGTTTCAATTCTGTGGCTAAGCGAACAATTTGAATATTTTCGAACGAACTTTGCTATGTTCTGCGTGCACTTTAAAGTGCGGTACTGTATCGCACCTTCTGACACCACCGTCGCCTTGCTGTGCTTGACACAGAGGACCTTGAAAATCAAAAATACAACCCACTAGAATGCAGAAGAACTTTACGACCCATATTTTTACGAAGGCATGTGGGAGCGAACTTTGCAGCTATTCTTCCCTTCTGTTGTTTTGAAGAATTTAGGCGTTGTATTATATACACTCCTTTGTTGCCATTTGTCTGCTGTTCTTTGTTGTTTCATTCGTTCCCAGTCGGTTGCTGCAAAGGATAATGCGAAATGTTAAATATTTATAAAAATGAAATGGAACAACCTACATTATCGTTACTTTAACTGCTGGCGATGCCTCTGCACACACTATGTTGGGGTAGCTCTGGTATCGTTCATTTTATGTTTCCCCGTAGATTTAGAGAGCCAAGTGAATCCTTGGGGAACCTTTTATTTATATATTTTTCCCTCTTCTCGGCTTTGTTTCGATAAAATGCGCAAAGTTTAGAAATCGGTGTAAGTACCGACAGCGTCGACTGAAAACAGGAGATCTGTTGAGTGCTTCAGTATGGGTGGATATTTTGTGGATTCTGAGGGCTACTCGATGTATAACAAGTTTTATTTGTTCAGATATTCCCTACGGGTAGTTTGCATAATTTGTTTTTGCCCTTTTGTGTGTTTTCCCTAATTGGGCGTGATGAATATTTTTAAAAAGCTTCTGAGAACAAAGAATTTAAGGAAGACTTAAAACAAAATTTATTTTAAATATAATGTTTCGTACCCAATAAAAGTTCGGAATGTTGGCAAGTAAAACTTCATTCGAGAGGAGAAACATGCACAATTACCTTATGCAAAAACACACATTCAAAAGTTAACTTTGTATATGAAAATACATGTTTGATATCAAAATAGTTCACAGGAGTCTACACATTATAGCTAAAATTCTTCAGCAAATATTCGTATTGTGCGCAATATCGTTCATTCACAAGTAGAAGTTTTTTTGCCGATTCTGAATGGCGAAATTTGAAAAACTTCTTCATGGGAAATAAGTACTCTTTGAGTGTAATCAGTTCATCAAAAAATGTGGTGCGAGGTGTTCATTGTAGTAACCGAACTTGAGACATTTGGCTGTTAATGTCGCACTTTGCTTAATTTTTAAGTTTGGTTCAAACTTTTACCTCAGCAGCTATGCATTTTGATTTGAAAAAGTAGAAAGTATCGAAAGTGTTAAAAGTGTCAAAAGTGTCTAATTAAATCTTTAAATGTGATTTTTTTTACAAATTTACAAACACCAATGATAATCTTCGAAAATCGAAATCAGACGTGGAAAAAATGTTAAACACAACGATGAAAATATCGTTTTTTTTCGAAAAATGTACTTTTCACTAATGTTGAACGCTTTACGCATTCAGTACTATTTTCGCATCACGCTGTGAGGCCATTAACCATACTTAACTGATTTAAGTGGTTACAGTGTGACGTCTTCTGGTCAGCATTCGTATCAACGAAACGAATACGAACATGCGAGTTAATCAGTAGGGAAAATCAATCAAAAATCAGTTTTTGGATTTGTTTATCATAAGTCTCTCAGACTTGACTCTTTGTTTTAGGTAGATAATAGATAGATAGATCTTTTATTTCGCATAATATTCATGACATAAGTATTGTTACTGGACATTTTACAGTTTAGAGATACGATATTGTAATATTTTTTCCTATAATATTTTATAAGTCATTATGCAAAATGGTAATTGGAGCTGAATTGGAGGAAAATACGATGTGAATGTGAAAAAAAAAACATAAACGAAAGTATATAAACAAGTGTACAATACAATTTTAGTAATTGCAACTTTTGTAATGAGTAAATTAAATAATAAATAAATAAATAAATAAATATATATATAAATAAATATATAGATAAATAAATAAATACATAAGTAAATAAAAAAATAAATAAATTTTATAAATACACAAGTAAATAAATAAATAAATAATAATAATTGTTGGCGCTACAGTCTACAGGGCCTAGCGTGTTCATCAACTATTCGCAACACTTAGAATATCAATAATCTGGTTTCCAAGAAACTACAGCGTTCTTGGAATCTTAATTTCAGTTTCTGTATCCTATCAGAAATCAATTCAAGATTCGTTTTTTTGTGTGTTTTTTGAGTGATGCCAAGGAATATTTAACATCATTTTAAAAAGTTTTAAGTGGCATTTCGAACATACTTGACACCCATATAGCAGAATGGCCTGAAAAATCACCTTATAGATAATCATTTTATTTGCAAGTGAAAGTAACGATTTCCTATTTATAAATGGGTATAACATTTTTGTTGCTACCCCTACCTTTTTAATTGTTTTACTAACGTCTAAGTCATTAAAAGTTAGGTTCGTGTCTAGATTTATACCCAAGTATAATAAAAAAACAATTTATAGACAATCCATTTAACTATAATTTCCTTGTAGGAACAAAGCGGGGTTTTCTTTTTCGTGTAAAAAAAGATAGCCTTCGTCTTCTCCTCATTCAATTTGATGTTCCAGTTGCTGAAATGTTTTTCCACAATTTTGATCACACTTAAGAGATTGTTCTCAATATTAAGAGCTAATTTATGTGAGGAAAATATGGTGGTATCGTCTGCAAAAATTGCAGTGTGACAACTTGGCAAGTCTGATACATAAATATTATATGGTATAAAATTGGAGCTACAACTGAACCCCGTGGAACACCAGAATTGGAAAATATTAGGTCAGAGACACCACTGTTCACATGGACTACGAAACGACGACGAGTTAAGAAATTTTAGACAATTTTATATATATAAGAAGGACACCGGAAGTGTATCAATTCATACAAAAGTCCGTCGTCCTAGAAGGCATCAAATGCTTTCTCTATGTTGAGCAGAACCATCCCAGTTGATTTGCCTATAGCACGATTTGACTTGATATGATTGCAGATTCTTAATACCTGATAGGTGGAGCTGTGGAGTGCCCTGAATGCAAATTGTTCATTAGGGAATATATTGTTTTCAGAAACATTTTTTTTTGCGAAATTGGATATATATTGTCGTGGGAGAAACAAATGCGTAAGTGCATTGTTATGTTGCAATTCTGTGAAAGTATGAATTTCTGTTCCGAAGCGTCATTCTCACTGGCAAAGTGATTGTCAAACGACCAAAGTGCATTGCAATTAGCCTTTGCGCTCGCTTTTGGTTAAAGATTTAATTCCAAACGTTTAAATTGAAGTCTTAATTAATAAATTAATAAATAATCTCACACTCTGAAATGTACAGCAATATATATTGTGAAGAAATAATTTAAAAACAAAACGTCGTTTAAATATGTTTACTTAACATTTATTTAAATTATATTTAAAGTTCACTTCATAGTCGAACTTGTTGTATGCGCACTCTAGCTTCGACATGTTTTGCTACGCGCCAAGGATGCAAATCAAACGTTACCTCTTACGTTTATATTCAAATCGGAATTGCATATATTCTCGCGTGTAAACACTAAATCGTGTATTCACTGTAGGACAAATTCAGGGCTTTAATTTTTGTCATAATTTTCAAACCCCAATGAAATGACATTTGATATTTTGCAGATCGCACAGATCGTAGTAGGCATAAGCCAATAAGGGAAGAAGACAGTCGACTCTCTCCACACCCGCCCTTGAATTCCATTTGCGGTTGTTTTATAACATTTTTTTTTTCATACCTTTCAAAAATAAGTCTTTATCTAACAACTATTCGTAGATAACCGCCAGCATCAGGTGAGCCCAGAGGAAATCAGCTATTTAATCAGCTATTCAATTGAACATCTCCTTCCTCATTGTCTTCTGTAATTATTCTATTATCTATTATCTATTCTTTCCTCAGTTGGGCTTTTGACAAATATGGAACTGAATGACAGTTTTACGTGCTAATTGTGAATAAAAAAAATAAACAAAAATATATAATTATTGAATTAAAAACAATTGCACATTTGTTGACTAAATTTTGTTTAGATTCTGAATAAGTTCTAGAAAGGATTGACTCCATTCCGATTTGAACAACTGAGAAAATTGCATTTTGACAAATTGTACAATATCTACTGTCAGCGCATAGAGTAGGCTTACTCAGGCGACTTACGATATTTTTATCCCATGAGGACCGGCGCACTCGGTAAGATGTGTAAAATCCTTAAGTGTTGCCGCCGTGGTGTAGTGGATAGAGTGCGACACTCAAACGCAAAGATCTTAGTTCGATTTTCAGTTGCACTCCTCGCAATTTTCTCCGTACCACTTCTTCCGAGATCCTGACAACACTCAAAGAGTAACTACTGTATAAGAAAAAGGTTCTAACACTTCGTCGTTCGGAGTCGGCAATAAACTGTTGGTGCCTTCTACTCGTGAGGGAACAGTAGCACTCACAACACGAGTAGTTGATGAGCAAGCTGGCCCTGGTCCCCTTGTGGACTGTAGCGCCAACAATTATTATTATTACTGATAGCGTCATGGACTTATGGTTCGAACTTTTGGGGCGGCAATGGCGGACTACACTCATAGATGGCTTTAGTTGAATTTTAAGGTTTAACTTTAAGTTTGACATAAATGTCAAACACAGTTTTTTATTTGATAGTTGGTAATTCAATTGCTAATCAGTAAAAAAAAATTGATCGGTTGTGTAGTTTTAGTTTGACGTCTGTTAAAAAATCAAAACGAGCGTATAAGGCGAACATTTTATATTTTATTTCCGGAAAGGAAAAATCGCATCGCAAGCTCACAAAGAGTTGTGTGCCATTTATGATGAAAAAGCTTTGAAAGAACGGCAGTGCCAGCGCTCAAACAACATCAAAAGATAATTTTCATCAAAAGAAAATTATGTTTTCAGTTTGGTCAGATTACACAAGAATTGTCTACTTTGAACTTTTACCTCCCGACTGAACGATCAATTGAACAATGCTGTTCAAGGAAAGCGGTACAAATTGACGAACAGATGTGGTGTTGTATTCCTTCATGACTATGCAAGGCCACACACATCTGTGGTCATTCGGCAAAAATTATTGGAGCCTGGTTGGGATGTTTTGCCACATCTCCACAATATAGGGTGGACCTTGCACCATGTGATTACTTTTTATTTCGATCTTTCCAAAACTCCTTGAATGGTAAAAATCAGTTTTCTGTAGATAGAAACCAAAAGTTTTATAAACGTTAAATGATGATGCTGCCTGAAGGATGGTAAGGGGTTAATGCTCAAAATGGGCAATACATTACAGAACAAAGTTATTTCGTCCCACATTTTCTAAAAAAATTATATTCTAATTTGCACTGACTCTTCACAATATGCCGAGAAAAGTGCTACATAACTTAATTTAATAATAAAACTAATTGTTAGCGCTACAGTCCAAAGGGGGACCAGGGCCTAGCTTGCAACTCGATCACCCTTTGTCGCTTGTGATCGTCAATCGTTACCAAGAATGTTTCGAAAAACAGCCGTTGTGATTATATCGGAACCGGAGTCGGATTCGGAGGTGTAATTTAAATAAAGATATTCCGACATTTCAGAATTGTCAGAAATTGCCTAAATTTGATCATATTTTAGTTTTCCTATTTCAGCCACATTATCCAATAAATTGGCAACAAAATTGAACACTCTCAGTTATACAGGCAAAATATTTTAAAAATACTCTTAAGTATATTTTGAACTATTTTCCCGCAATTTTGAACACTTGATTCCTTGTCCTTGTCCGTGCCTTGTGTCTGCATTTTTCCTCTTAGTGCTGTTATAACATTTATATGCACATGTATTCGTGGCGTATCTCAAATTATATTTGTTCACTATTAATCCCCATACGGTGTTTATATAGAGCCGTTTACACATTCATGTACCATACCCGGACACGAACAAGAGGACAAATGTTTTTTTATTTCTGTCTCACGCCTCACTTAATCCTCCCTGACGAAAACATGAAGGAGTACGCAAGTACGTGCACTCCAACCTGAAAAGGAAATGCATTTCTCATTTCGTGCACTTGCCCTTTATGTGCTCTTCAGAATCTCTTCCAGAGCAAAGTTGCCAACCGTTCAACATTTAAGAGCAACTGCAATTCAACCATCCCTTCGACGACATCGTCTGTATCCGCGAACAAAATTTAAAAAACGGAAAACTAAAGAATGTTGCCGGATAACGTATACTATAAAAAGAGAATCGAATTTTAAAACGGGAGTGCTTCTACTTTTCCACGCTCTGTTACCGTTGGCTGGCAGGACTCTGCTTTCATTTCACATACGCGACACGAAGATAATCACGTTGATGACGGTGGTTTTTCATAAATTATTTCATGCCGTGACAGTGGAGGAAAATTGTTCGTTGAGTTGAGTGATAAATACAAAAAGGGTCTGCCTCACCAAATATGATTTATTTCGAAAAATTGCGAGTCTGTTTATGTAGTCTGCCATAATAGAGCCTCCAATTCGACAATTCACACGTAACAAATCTGAAATAATTGCTTTATTTTTTTCCTTTGTGTTGTGCGCCCTTGCAGCGCCGCTCGTCGATGTGCACGTTGGAATATTTTTATATGTATAATTTACAATAAAAATAAAAGTTAAAAATGCATTTAATTATATTTACTCATACATATGAATTTTTTCATCGACAGGACCAAATATGACGCGACGGATAACAAGTCATCCAGGAAGTTGATGCCTCTCTCATCCATAAATCACATTGAATTCATTTTTTTAAAAATGCAAAAACATAAAAAATCGCTCATTGACAGCAATAGCAGCCCAGTCGGAGATGTATGCGCAAGTAATTTCTGATGAGCAGTGTGCAGGACCGAACTCAGCAACAGAAGCAGCAGCAGTAGCAGCAGCATTATAACAATACGAACACCGAGGGAGCAATGATTTATATTAAATATTGAGCAACAACAGTGCGGGTCACAGCAGTGAATTACCCATCAATGAAAATCGCTGTATTAATAAATCAGGGGAAATTAAAATATCATAACCGACGAAGGATAAGTGAGCGAAGCCCGGTCAAGAGACGAAAAGTGATATCGTTTATTAGTGAAATAATTGGAAATTTAATGCGTGATCTGACGGTGGATAGTCGCAATGTTTCTGTTAACGGTAATCAAACTGATACTCATAACTCTGAACATATTTCCGCATCGATTCACGAACCGAAAGGTTATGTTTATAATATACCTGACGAACCTAGTAACACATGGTGAGTTTAGTTTTGAAATTTGAATTTTTTTATTGGACAAAGAAAATTTTATTTGAGTTACACACCACATACCCTCATTGTTTCAGAAAAGTATACGAGGGTTGCCTCTTATATTTCGGGATTAGAGATCAAAAACAAATATTAATAATCGAAAATAGCTTTATTGTTTTTCAAAATATTCCCCATTAAGATCTGTACACTTTTGCATGCGTTTGATTCAATTGTCGAAGCACGTTTGCCAATCTGATTGAGGAATCCTCAAAACATGCATTCTAAACGCATGAACCGCTTCTTCAGGTGACGAAAAACGTTGACCTCTCATTTTATTTTCCACGTACGGGAATTAAAAGAAGTCATTCGGTGCCAAGTCATGAATATATGGCGGATGACTCATCAACTTGATGTTTTGAGTGCTCAAAACTGCAGTTGTTTGAGCAGATATGCGAGAGATCGCATTGTCGTGGTGAAGAGTGACCCGTCTTCAGCGGTTGATTTTCCTGATTTCTTGAAAGACAACTGCCAAAAAAATGGTTGTATACCACACAGAATTGACTGTTCTGCGTTGTTCTAGTAATGACACGGATGCAGCATGTCCAGTTTTTCCGAAAAAACAGGCGACCATTTGCTTGGAAGTGCTTTGTGCGCGAGTAACTTTTGTTGGATTTGGCTTAATTTGAAACACCCATAAAGTCGTCTGCTGTTTACTTGCGGGCTCATGCGCGTTAATCCACGATTCATCACCTGTCACGATGTCATAGACGTGTCTCGAAGCACTGCGATCGCATTTTTGGAGCATTTCTTTCGACCAATCGATACGAGCCTTTCTTTAGCGATTGATAAATTGTGTGCGATCCAACGCGAACAAATTTCTTTGACGGTCAAATAATAATAATAATAATTGTTGGCGCTACAGTCCAAAGGGGGACCAGGGCCTAGCTTGCTCATCACCTACTCGTGTTGTGCGCGCTACTGTTCTCTCACGAGTAGAAGGGACCTACACATATTTAAGAAGCTTTCTAAGACAGTAATTACTCTTTGAGTGTTGTCAGCAGCTCGAATGAGGTGGTGCCGTGAAAAGTTCGAGGTGTTCAGCCGGACATCGAGCCTAGACCCTTCAGCGTGTAAGCGTCGCACTCTAATCACTACACCACGGCGGCCATTATTAAAGATAAATACAGACATTTTCGAAGTGGCAGTAGCTTGCTTTGCGTGCGATTTGTGGCCCAATTTGCGTTGATGGTATCTGGAGGAGAAGATGTAATGACGAACTCAGTGGGCTGTACGGCGACATGCACCTGGTCAAGCGTCTTCGGATACAAGGCTCAAAATGGCTAGGCCATATAGAGCGTATGGACACCAATTCTCAGGTCCGAGGGGTTTTCGAATCTGAGCCATTGCGACAACGGAACAGAGAACGACCTAGGATAAGGTGGCGCACACAAGTGGAGAAGAACCTCAACCAACTTGAAGTGTGCAATTGAAGGTATCTAGCGAAATATCGTGCTGGCTGGAGGGTCATGTTGGTTGAGGCGCAGGTTCACTCCGGACTAAAGCGCCACAAAAAGAAGAAACCATGCTATTACCTTGAATAGATAGATCAGCGTTTGTTAGACTATCACTGCCAAATGTCGCTCCGGTTTATTGGAGTAGTTAATCGCTTTCTAGATAAGTTAATTATTCAAGTGGCGCCATCTTTTAAAACGGACCGAATTAACTTTTTTTCCAATATTTATTTAAAATAAAATCGAACATTCTTAATATAATTTATTTCATAAGATTATTCCAATGATTTTCTGTTCACCAATTTTTGATTTACAGCAAACTACACAACCTTCGTTTAGGAAAAAAATAATTTTTACATTTTTTCCTGTCACGTCAATCAAGATAAAAGTGTGTAATGATCCCCACAGAATACAAGTTCTTCTAATATAAATTGTAACGCGAATGTTTCCCTATCTAATAAAATGTCCTTCAAAACGTCACTTTAGTCTTTTGCAAACTTGTCATTTAAAATCTGAAATCCACCAGGAATCCAGTGCCCCTTCTCACGAACACTTGTCTTCACAATATGTTAGCTCGGACGTGTCTGCCATGAAAAATGTATTTCCCATTGATATCCAGTCTTACAAAACCTACCGTAAATCACAGCAATTTTCAATCTACATATTCCAAGGCCCAATACCAAAGGAATTGCGGTTGAAATCGTATTATCGTCCATGCCCTCAGGGAGATCACTACTCCTGAGACAATAGGCTCCTTACGTACTTACATATATCCTGACAGCCATTATCCCCTTATCACTGAGATTTTGTTGCGAGCCAACACACGTACAGAAAGGCAATGCGGCTTAACAACTTATTCATATTCACAATGTCGTACTGAGGAAATTGCTTATATTAGGCACATGTCCGAGGGTTATTCCGACACAAGAGGCTTACTGAGGCATTCCCAAAGGTGACCCCAATGGGATCCATTTCATGAATAAATAAATGACGTTAAATTGAGGTCACTTCTATGTAAATTTAACAGTGTCACCAATGCAGAGAAGCGGGGGTGCTTAGATGAGCGAATAATTTTGTCATTTCAACCATCTGACAACGTAGAGACACATCGGCTTTCAAACTTCCATTACCATTGCCATGGGATCCTGAGCATTAACTGCCAATAAACACCTTAACGCCGAAACACCTCAAAATGCCAGCCATTAAGTGCGCCCCAGGAAATCACCGTCACCTTTAAGATCGCATGTTTCGATTCAATATCCGTGCATTAACATGCTTTTCCCACCCCATCATCATTCCGCCACTGGCGCTCACCTCCACTTAATGCTAGAGCCAAAAATTGAATAAAAACATTTCGAAATTCATTCATTAATCCTGCCCCAAAGCAGTCGTAAACCCATAAAACAAAACACGAACAGCCTTCACGGGCTGTGTTGAAGTGTTGGGAGTCCGCCACCCCGGCTGTGTTTGTGTAAACTTCGTGTCGGAGCACACGCCAGACCAAGCAGACGTCTCGCATAAGTTCCGATTTCCACTTCAGATTTCACTGCTTCGTGCTCCTGTGCATTTAACAATTATCGAACACTCTTGACGCGACCCAACTAGTCAGGGCCGGCATTTCCTTAAATCATTTCCGCTTCTCCTGTGGGAAGGAAGGGGAGTGAATTATGACGAGACAAATGGCAAAAAAGTGCACCAATAAAGCGGTCCAATAAATTAAGGGTTATCACCATCACTAATAACCACAATTGCAATAATAATAATGTCGGGTCCTTGGGAATTGTCTGTGGGTCCTGTTCGGGGTTGTAATAACAATAACAAATCCGATGTATGCCATACACCATCACTATAACCGCACCGGCAATTCTAGCAGCCCCCTGATGGTCGTTGTAAGGATTTCCACAAGTCGAAAGCCCCAAAGTCACCGCACATAAGAAGAAGGAATGTTTGCGGCAGGAAACATTTTTCCGTCTGCCCTTCCGCCTTAAGGGATGTTTTCCCTTTGATGTTATCAAGGCGAGTGTTTTCTTAGTCGACGGCGGCGGTGGTGGTCAAGGACTTTCTTTTATGGGCCGAAGGAATTTTGAAGTTTTTGCTCTCGAAAGAGGGCAGGCATGAAAACACATTTGAGAATCTGATGGTTAATGTCTCCACAGTGCGTTTTATGAAAAGCAAACAATACCCCAGGGGGAATAGACAGTGGGTTTAAGGTCTGATGAAAGCAACGGCTCTAGAATATTTAATATGCTTTACTTTTATTAATTCTTTATCCTTTATCTTCGCGGAGGAAGCAAATGAAGAGTTACATCATGAACTGAGACCTGATGCGGATCGTGATGTATATGCGTTTCGGAACGTGCGCAAGAGTTGAAATTGCTCTCCGTAATGGTAAAATGTCACAGACAACAACTTAATTTCCGTTATTTAATCAACAAAATCAAATTATTTGTAGCGTAGAGCACAGGCACGTCAATAACTATTCAACAGCGCTCGCAGAGAAGTCGCAAAGTGATTGCGTTCTGACGTAGTCTATCTATTAGGGAAATGACTGATTGGAATCGATACAGCGTTACGCTTCCTTTATGGTCCTTGCGTTGGCTGCCGCTGTGCCAACTGAAGTAATGAAAGTAGTCACATAGACGACGACGTACAGGATTGAGTGAAGCTCAACTTCGACATATCAATTCGAGCGCGTCGTATTTCCACTGTCAACAGTTGCTCGTCGGGGTTTCTATATATTGAAGGATTCGAGGAGAAGAAACTCATTATGAAAGGCACGTGTGTCGTTTCTGTTCCAGGGAACATCACCTTAAAAAAAAATAACGATTTCAAAAGTGATTTGACGAGAGTTAGACGAATGTTGTTAAGATTGCGAACACCCCTCTTACGGAATTCGTGATCCCTGCCGAACAAAACAAAATCAATAAGATCCAAATTATGCCGTGAAATGTTTACATTCGTGTGTAAAATTAAACTTCTCGTGAACACTTTCATCGCTGTAAATCATGTGTACTTTAAGGCCTTAAAGTTTTGAGGCACCGAAGTACTCCGAAGTAATCCTGCCAAAAATTGTTAATTATTCCTTCACCGCAACCTCGAAAATGAAAGCCACTTCCCTTCAAACCGAAAACGAGTATTCAGTCTAATTGCTGCAAATACGAAAGTTAAGGAAGCACAAAGCCACGGAAACCCTCGGAACCCTCATCATTTGTGCGGTGAAAATCTCCAGCAACAAGGAATTTACCTTCAGCCCTCAATCCGGTAAGCAACATCTTCGTACCGACTAGTCTGCACACAGTCGTGTGTACATACGTATGTTCGTGTGGCGGCGCAACCATTAAGAAGTTTTCAACAGTAGCAACAACGCAAGAGAAAAATGTTAACGTCTTTCATACGGCGTGTGGTGGCGATGGCGGTGGTCGTGGAGGCGGCGGTAGTGACGGAACATGGACGGTGAGCTGCGGGGGAGGGTGTATACGCAACTGTGCATTGTGGTTTAGCTGTATTCACATGAAAGCTGGGAAACCTATTTTTCCCATCGATGCGTTCGGCTTAATTTTGCCCCTCTTACTCGCTTTTCTGCTCGTCAACGTCTCAATATGATTGTCGCTCTGTTGTCTTTGTCGTCGTTGTCATCACTTGTTGTTTTGTGTCGTGACAGGTCTCCATTTGATTTCTTTGGCTTTGTAATTTTCATTTAATGGATACCGTTGTCTCCGACATTCATCCTCTTCTCGTTCTGCGACACTCTCATTCATACTATTGAAATAAAAGTGAATTACGAAGTGTACAACTTAAGCGGATAGCAAAGTGTGAGAGTCCTATTCCCGAGGAGGAGTGGAAAAGAATGAATATTTGAATTATTCAATGCAGGATATGTTCAGTCATTCATTCACTGAACCCCGCCAAAGTAGGTACCTCACGTAGCTCGAGTACAGACACAAGTGTATATCTTTGGCGGAATGGCATTGGCACCGTTCATCACTCAAAGTCAAGAAGTTTTCTGTTTCACTTCGGTAGACGATACACAACATTACTCAAACCTGGCAGTACCCAGTGCTGTCGGTGCTTCATGTCTGCACCGTCTGCGGATGGTGGATGGAAACGGAGCGGGGAGGGGAGGGGTACTCTGTGGAAGAGAAGGGCTCAAGGATGTTTAAAAATGTATGTATTTTGAAAATGGTAACAAATATGTTTGCATTCGATTAGGAAAGGTAAACACTTTTCAGTATTACTTACCATCAGATCAGGACATTCCCACATTGCTGGCGCATGATTATTTTATGTGTGTGTGTTCGTGTGCTGGCTCCGGTGTGTGTAGATGAAAATAATTTCATTTGGCATGAACGTTGAGTCTCACCCTGCATCTCCCGCTCATTTGTTATTTTAATTGATTTCCAGCTGGATTGACTTTGCTGTGAGTTATTAGGTTCGGCCAAGTTAGGCACACATAGACGAGTGTGATTCCCCAGCCCTAGCCGATTAGGAAGTTATGAATAATTTACCGAGCCCCAGAGAAGGTCAAACTGAGGTGACGAAAAATGGCAGAATGTGCACCGGAAAGCATTTCCTGGACCGGTGGTGGTGATCTTGGAACTAGGCTGATGTGTGCGTCGTTCAGTTCAGTGACGAGGGTTATTGGTCCATTAACCCCCGTTTGGTTTTTTTAGGTCTGAAAGTAATTAATAATTTCAACGTTCCGGAACACTGCGTATCACAGTCATATGGTTAAGAGGGAGTTTGTGAGTGGTTTAAGAAACTTCTGTCATGCTAGGGGTGTTTCTGAAATCTGTCATTTGTTATGGAGTGGCGGTTAAAGTCTCCTAAAAGAGATAAAGTACGAAACCAAATGTGTAAAGTATGTCATTAAGAAATGTCGAATTCACTTTTTCGATCGAGGAAACAAAAACAACAACAAAACTTCAGACCCATACACAGAGATAACGGGTCAATGCTCACTTATCTCTGTACGTACACCAATTTATTTGACACAACCTGCCCAAACATGTCGCTATAACATCGATTCTTGCTTCTATTTAGTCGGACTTTTGAATATTTTGACGAGATCTGGATAGGGGAGCTCGTGGTTAAATTCAACTAGTTCATATTTTAATTCAACATCATCGCTAAATGCAAATTCATTTATTTATTTCATAGTAGAAAAAAAATACCTTTATTTTAAAAACGCAGTACGATTTACGTATATATTACAAGTATAAAATGACGAACACGACTAGGCCGTCCAAGGAGAGGACCGTCCAAGGAGAGGACCGTCCGACGACTGGATCTCGATTGTCTTTCGTAGGATGCTGCTCGGAGTAGGTCACCTCGGTATTCTTAATCTGATGTGTTGTGGAAGGGGGTTGAAATGTGAGCCGATGCACATTCCCATGCTCAAGTGGTTTCCTGGATTTAGGGATCGCTTGGGTCATAAACAATAATGTTTATAAATTCCAGATTGTATTGTTTGTAGAGCCTTATTTTCGAGTAGATCGAAGTGCTAACTTGCATTGTTATTCTGTGTGGGAATACAAGCAAACGAACCTACTGACTTCAGTTGGCATCGATCCTGATAGGGCAGTGCTTGATAACGACTACTTCAGAGTTGAGGATCCCCAGGAGAAGGTGAAAGCAATTGGTGCTGTTTTCCAAAGAGTGTATACGGTGAACGAGACTCGTAGATCGAATCACAATTTGGAAAACAGAGCCTTGCTAAACCATGTCTCTCTTCGCAATGAAATAAGTCAATGGCGATCCGAGAACCCTGGTTTCACCAGGTTCAGTGACGATCTTCCGGCAAATAATGTCGTCGCCGATGATGGAAACAACTCCATCCTTATTTCTAAAGAAGAACTCCAAGGTATCCTCAACTCACTGGAGAAGAAGAAGTCAGTGGGAATAGATGGGATACCAAATATTGTTCTGCGACATTTACCCTCTGAGGCGGTGGACGTATACACAACTTTGTTCAACAATGCGCTGAGCAATGCATATTACCCGGTGCATTGGAAAACAGCTGTGGTACAGCCAATTCCGAAACGGGGCAAAGATACCTCCATTCCGACGAATCTCCGTTCTATAAGTCTTCTTCCGTGTATAAGCAAGGTATTTGAGAAGATAATCATTATAGCACTAAAAGAATGGGTTGAGGAAAAACAACTTATACCGGAAAACCAATTTGGCTTTAGGGCGGGGCACGACACCATTCATGCCGCGTCTAAATTGGTTTCCGACATTCAGTGGAATAGAAACAAAACACAGTGCACAGGCGCCTGCCTGATTGACATGGAAAAAGCATTCGACACCGTATGGTTAGAAGGTCTTTTCCTTAAGTTAGTCAGGCTCGGCATTCATAAAACATTGCTATATATGATCTATGACATGGTAACAGGTAGGAAATTCGTTGTGAAAAATGGCAACGAAATTTCCACTACAGTATTCCATATAAAAAATGGGTTGCAACAAGGGGCGGTGGGTTCGCCGATCTTGTTCACTATATTCACTAGCGATCTTATAGGTTCTATGCCTAACATAATAGCGTTTGCCGATGATCTAATCGCGTACAGATCAGGTCCGAAGGTAGAAGAAATAAACGGTTTGTTGCAGAGTGACTTCGATACGATTCAACGATTTTGCGACGGCTGGAAGTTGAAAATCAACTACCAGAAGTGTGAAACTATTCTTTTCAGAACCCCGCTGTCTAGAGCCTCAAGGGATACGAAAATGAACTGGCGAAAGTTCGGCATAGTTGACCCACTGGGACAGCCATTGACCGTGAAAAATGTAGTCAGATATCTTGGCATCTGGTTGGACCAGTTCCTGTATGGTGGTATCCATATAGACACAGCTCTGACCAAGGCTAGGAGTGCTTTCGCTATGGCAAGAGGGCTGTTTTACAGCAGTCAACTTGATACCAGAGTGAAGTTAATCTGCTACATGGCCCTTATCCGGCCAATCATGGTATATGGTTGTCCTGTGTGGTTCAACGTTAGTCCTTCCCAGATGGAAAAGATGAGGGTGTTCGAGAGACGATGCCTTCGAGCCTGTCTTCGTTTATATCGGACACCAGAATCTCAGTACAAGAAGTTCTACCCCAACGAGGTTCTGTACAACGAGGCAAACCTTATAAGAATAGATAGTTTTATTATTAAGTTGATTCGGAGGCACACTGTTCGAGCCATGGCTTCAACCAACAGTCTGATCTTTGGGTCATACTACCCAAATGAAATGTACCATGAGAGGGTACGTCTTAACGGCTTCATTCCGCCTGAAGCTTTCCTTTACCTGGATGCGAAGGGCCTGATACAAGATAGGGAAGGCTGCCCTATCATCTTCCACGTCGCACGCCGAACAGTAGAAAGGCAACTCCAATACGAGCCGGACGTCGCTCGCAGTCACGAGGACCTCCTACGGTTCAGCAGAGCGATTTCTGCCCGCGACAGAGCAGCCTCTGCAAAGGAACGGCATTTTTACTGGTGGTTACACCAGAATCAGCTTTCAATGCCGCTAAGATCTTAAAGAAAATGACAGGATAGTTGAATCACAAGGGTCAACTCAAGTAGAATAAGGTAGTTTTAAGACATTTTACACAAAAAAAAAAAAAAAAAATAAATACAAAAAAAAAAAAAAAAAAAAAAAAAAAAAAAAAAAAACCAAAAAAAAAGGTCCACCACGGCGTATTGCATCATATATGCCCTTGTGGACGCGTCCGTACAGCTTTACGGGCATAGTCATATATGCTTGATACATAGGGTTAAGTGGAGTTAAGTTTTAGGTTTATTGTTTGTTAAGTTTAAGTTTACTTTTAGTTACTGTAGTTATGTAAGTTAGTTATGTAAGTTAATTTAAGAACAACAATCAGATATCCAAGTTTTTCGTACAAGCAAGGAAATGAACTACACGGAACCTAGAATAGAATCCCTGGGGAATGGTACCTATGCCAGTTGTCGTAAGTGAAGTTTTCAAATTAATTCCATCCTAATGTGCCTGCGGTGACCATCACGCCGAGGCTCCACAGAATCCGAAAATTGCCGAAGTATTAAGTTGTCACATTTCAACGCAATAGCGGGCTGGGGAAAACGTCTTAACGTGAAATACACTAAGTGAGGTTAACGTGCAATCCTTAGTCCTGGATGACCCTTTGAATGGCGAATTTCCATACTCTTACCGTCATTGGGAAACTGCACGGAACGCACCAAAAAAACGAAGCAAGTCCTATACATGCAGCTTTTAAAATAAATTAAAAGCTGTTATTTTCCTGGGGCGCTATATTTTCACTTTCGACAAGTACGCTTTAAAGCATCGCAGTAACAAGAAACTTTCAAAAAACCGCTCCCTTTTGTAATGTTGGGTCAAAATTGACACCGCCTATCAGAAAGACCAGGACGATACTTAAAGCGTATGAACAAGCCTTTAGTCTTTTCGAGAGAAAAGTTTTGAGTGCTACTTTTGGTCCTGTTTGCGTTGATGGCATTTAGAGTAGAAAATTTAACGACGAACTCCATTGAAAAGCGACATGCCCCTGGTCAAGAGTCTTCGTATACAACACTTAAGATGGCTAGGCCATGTAGAGCGTATGGACATCGATACTTCGGTCCGCAAAATTTTCTAATCTGAGCCATTGGGACAATGCAACATATGACGGCCTAGGCTAAGATGGCGCACACGAGTGAAGAAGGACCTCAACCAAGGAGTGCGGAACCTTGGAGTGCGGAACTGGTGGTAGCTAGCGAAATATCGTGCTGGCTGAAGAGGCATGTTGACTGAGACCTAGGTCTACCCCGGACCGTAGTGCCACAAGAAGAAGAAGATCAGAAAAGCTAAGCTTCATAGAAGAAGGTCTAAATAGTTGAAAGCTGTTCAATCATTCTGTCCATATTTTTCATTTGATCCTTAAGTAACTTTCAGATTGTGAAAACTTTTTATTTATACAATTAAAGTGAAAGACGATGATTGGAGTATGTGTTAAAAAAGGACGTTCTTTATGATGCACTCATATATGAACTTTAGAGCTTGAACAGGTTACAAAAATCAACGCAGTGGTATTCCAAGTAAAATCTGTCCTAATGACACAACGCAGCAGAGCGTGGGTCATCATATAATCCTTAGCCAACTGGGCGTGATTGAAACTCCTGTGGAGTGTCATATTAATTGAGATTCATGTCTAAATGTGAGTGCCTGGGGTACACATCTGGAATAGATCCTCTTTTTTGTAACTGTCTAAATAATTCTGCGTTGCCTTCGGAAGCTTTCAGTCGCTTAGAACTTAGACAATTCTGTCTTCCCCCACCTCCACTGAAATGAGAATAAAGTTTGTAGATGAAGCAAGCTATTTACTGATCAATGGGAAGGGATGAATTTCTCTCACTTTAATCTTAAACAGGTCAATTCTGTCGGTCTTCACATTGAAGTTACAAATTAAATTCTGAAGGAAGAAAAACCTCTGGTAAAGGGAACGAGACATTTAAATATCTGGGGAAAGGTATTTTCTCACTAAACTTCCGAAAATACTTTATCCTTCCTCACACAGAGTGAAGTGCGAGAGAATGTAATATTTTTCTGTTTATTTGCACTTCCCTCACCATCCACAGGTGTAAGATTTCCTCCATAATTTAATACCGAGTTACCTTCGGTCTGCATCTCAAGAACTTCAATTATTCAAGTAGGTCTGCATATTCATTCATTCGCACACACACAGGCGCACAGCCTTTTCTCTGCTGTGCATCTTAATTCACAGCACTATCACGTCCAGAAAACTTATAGGTACCAAGTCATATTATTCATTCGAATCTACATTCCCATCATCTCGGTGGGTGTCTGCAAGTCTACTGCCACATTTGGATTAAGGCGGCCATTGGTCATCACTCTTTCCCACTTGGTCATGCTGCATCAGTGTGTCTAGCATTTGTTTCTGACATAACTCATTATCCTTAATATCCTCATCAGAGGAGAGCAACTAAGATAAATAACAATAAATTTATATCCCTTTGTGTGTTTGTTTAATTCCACTGTACACACAGAGCAGCATCATCCTTGGCAGCATTCACAGCAAGTAAGTCCAACATACGTACGAGTGGGCATATGCCGGTAGGCATGGCAGACACCGACCAACAGGCTTCTTCCGCCGCACCACATCCAGTCTATCATCCTCTCGAGCTGCAGGAGACAGATGCCGAGATGAGAGGCATTTGTAATCTAATATCCTTCGTAGAAGACAATGACAATGGTGATGGCAATGGCAAAATAAAGTGTGTTATTTGCACTCCCATGGTTATCCTTAATGCGGTAGTTGGAGTCGAATTGTCATTCAAAGTTAACTGTGTGGCGCTTTGCGTGAAATTTTGTGAATTAATCTACAATCTCAGGTGGGTGCACGTTCGTGTGTGTGCCATAAAATTTTCAATTCATCAAGTCCATTTCCAACACAAATCTGCCAGACTAAGCCCCCACTCTCATGGCCACTGGGAGAAGGACATTCTTCAATGGCACTCAATGGCTTCTTTGTCATAATTACGTCACTGTGTTGACATTTATAATTCATCGTTGAGGACGACCGGCTGTGATATGTGTTTTGCAAACGGAAGGATGGATTGACTGAAGTGCGATGATTTTATTTATGAGCTCATAGATCTATCCATTTCAGAACAAATTGACTTTGGTTCTCTAACTGTCTATCTATCCGTGCTGTATATCCGTTTATGCTTTATTTGCGTATAACCACAATCTCAGCGCCTAAGCCAATGCCGGTTGCTCGTCTATCCACATGAGCCAAGCGAACATCTTATTTCAGATCAAGATGTACATGTATATGCGTATTTACGTTTGTGTCTATGCTCCACTCTGCACTTCTTTCGTTTTGTCCTTCCACCCTCCAAGAGCCGCTCGTATAACTTCAGCCGTACATCCTCATGCTGAACAATTAAATATTTATACTTCAATCTACTTTCGCTGATATACACGTTTTTAGGAATTTATACATGTAATAAATATAAAAGTGAGGGTGCTGGTATAGCTGTAGGAGCTGAAGGATTGAATTACCAGTTCCGACAGCGGTCTGAGTTCGAGCTGGATGCCCTTTTGGGTGTCGGGACGTTTTTACATTTTTCTTTTTCCTGTGTTTTTTCGTTTCTCTTTCTTTCATAAAAAAATGTTCACGGGCTAAAAAAAACTGAGCGCACACCGCTCCACACATTCCCACACCGAATTCTCCGAGGAGATCCTTATCAGAGTACTGTGCAGTATAATACCAAGCACTTAACATTTCTCCGCTGAATTCTTTTGGGAGTGCGGGATTTCTTGGGTTAAACCCGGGGTGTATGTTTTCCACAAAACTGAAAGAAGCAGTAAGTCGTAGAAGTGCGGTGCACCATCAAAAAAAGTAAGGGAATGGAAAGGAAAAAATGTACGGGAATGATAAGGGTGCTTAGCGAGGCTGTAGATATGCTTTATACTGTTCTTATTCGCTCAAGGAAATATCTTCTAGTTTAATTGTGTCATTTGTCGGGAATTTGAAATACGTATATCCGATTGTTAAGGGGTGAAAACTGAAGATGTAGAAATTTTAATTTCTTGGAATTTCGTGAGCTAAGAATGCTTTTTTGGACATTGATTTGAACCTAAAAATATACATTTGAATAAATTATGGCATTAAAAATTAATCCAGTGCTCCCATGGGATGAGGTTGGGGTATAAATACGATGGGGCGTATTTTCCAGCAATATCTTTCTTCTCTCCAGTTTGCGGTGATGATTTGAAAATTTTGTTCAAAATTTAAGCTTGTACTAGCCAGCGATTTTTGTACTTTGACGAGCATCTCGACATCAAATAAAACTTTGCTTAATATTTTTTAATTATTTGTAAGCTATGCAGGTCACGCCGAAAAGAATTCACTGGAGCTGAAGCTGGATTGGAGCACTGGAGCTATCTAAACTGGTTAACCTCCTTATATTCTTACATTTCCTTATGCAGTTAAATTGTAATTATTAAATTAATCGTTATTGCATCCAACAAATTCATGTTCTTCTTCTTGCGGCGCTACAGTCCGGGGTGGACCTGGGCCTCAACCAACACGCCAGCCAGCACGATCTTTCGCAAGTTGCCTCCACTTGCGCACTAGAAAGTTGGTTGAGGTCCTTCTCCACTTGTGTGCGCCACCTTATCCTTGGTCGTCCTCTGTTGCCTTGTCGCAATGGCTAAGATTCGAAGACCCTTCGGACGGAGCATTGGTTTCCATACGCTCTATATGGCTTAACCGTATTAAGCGTTGTATCAGAAGACGATTGACCAGGCGCATGTCGCTGTACAGCCCATAGAACTCGTCGTTAAATCTTCTACTCCAAATATTATCAACGCAAACATGACCAAAAATCTCACGCAAAACTTTTCTCTCGAAAAGAGTAGAAGCTTCTTCATCCTCAACGTCCAACGTCAAACAGAACTGGGAAGCAGTCTCTTCCTTCGAAAGAAGGCTTTATTTCTCAATTACCTCTTGAGTCCAAAGAAACAGCGATTGGCAAGAGTGATTCTGCGTTTGATTTCGGTACTGGTATTGTTGTCCATATTTACCCTGCAGCCGAAGACGAATTCCTTGACTAACTCGAAGTTTCTGTTGCTTATGTGGCGCTCTGTCTACTTGCGGCCGTAGAAAGATGAACAATTATCAAAGTGTCAATTCACCCCTGGAATTCAGTCGCAACGTAACTTTTCTTCCGATTCTAAACTGTCGGACTACAGGTGGACTGAAGTTCAAAAGCTCCTCATGCTACTGTCACACAGTCGAGTAGTGCAATCCTGTAGACGCCTTCAACCAAAGTGATGGAAAAACCGGACTTGTAGTTTTAATGGCGAGTAGACGAAGGTGGGCGCTTGACCTTGAGTCAACGAAAACTATTTAAATTGCTCGTTTAGCCAGCTTTTGAAAAGAAATTCGAAAAAAACGAATCAACGAACGTTCGATCGACGGGGATCATCAGAAATGTATGAAACGCGTCCAGATGCCTCAAAAGCGGCTATCACCAAGAAAAGCATCGCAAATCCGTGATGTCTTGATGACAGACCGACTATTGGGGGTCCACGACTTAGCTGAGAAAGTTCTGAACGAAATAACAGATCACTCAATAAGTCCCAGGACATATAGGGCGACACTAACAAAAATCGATATTGTGTGTTCTTCCTTGATGACAGCATGCACTTCGTTTTGCCCTCAGTACACGCCAGACCCATTTGAGCCGCTTCCGCTTCAATGCCAGTAAACGCCTCGTTCACGGCTCATTGTGTTCGTCCAATCAAGTCGATGTCATCAGCGTAAGCTAGCAATTCAACTGACTTTTGGAACAAAAAAAAAAACGTGCCTCTGGTGTTGACTTGAGAGTTACGCACGCTCTTTTCAAGAATGATGTTACAGGAGTCACGTTAGAGTACATCGCCTTGTCTAAAACTTTTTTACATTGACAATTCTATAGTTCAACATAATTTATTCAGCTGCATGGGCAATGACTGGATAAAAGAATCAAATTTGTCTGTATGTGTGACTATAAGGTGCTGACTAGGTGATACTGTTGACTCTCGTGATGTATAGCCAGCTATTCTTCAAATCGCCCAAAATAAAATAAGCGACACTTGCTAACGTGCCCCTGTAAGTTGTATGCCCCTTCCTCGCCCTGGCTTGTTTACAACTTCATTAGAGGTCACATTCTCACAAATCCTGTCATCCACTTTGCTCGCCTATAAAGAGTTCTTCATTAGAATGCGTTCCTTAAATAAAATAAAAGCTAAGTTATCAAAAAATGTGTTATGTCTTCAAAAATATTTAGTTGCAATTGCGTATGAAATTGAGCTTCCTTCGCATGATAACTGCGGATTCGTTTGCCGAAATCCACTTTAAGAATACAGTTTTCGACAACTTTTTCGCACAAATAGGCTGCCAGTTTTATTAAATATTTGCTCTGACCTCATTTTTTGTTTCCCGCTTGTTTGCATTGATCAACAACTTCACGTAGTCCTAAGGAACAGAGTTAAAAGGTTTTAAATCATATGAACGAGAGCGCAACGCGAGAAGTGTATTTCTGGAAATTACGCTCTCGTCAAAATTATTATGTAAATCGAGTCTATGCTACTGTGTTGCTTGCGGCGAATTTGCTTTGTAATTGATGATAAAAGTAATCATCATAGTACAATAGCAATTTACACATCTAGCAGAATGGCGATTAGCATTATCAGCAGAGACATGCATTCCACAGCAAAGATCTATTTTGTCGTGAATGTAGTGAAGTCTCGTGAAACACTTACAGATTAATGCATGCATGGTTACGCACATTTGACAACCCATTTAACCAGAACTGAGCCACACCACTGAAGATGATTTTCTTTTAAAGTTACAATGATAGATTCCGAATTTTAAAACGAAAAACAAATGCGAAAGTTGTTCAAGTACGAACACCTCAATAGAGATTTGCCAACCAAAACTAAAATCGTCCCTTAAAGTATTTATCGAGATGTTGTTCAGCCGGGAATCGAACCTAGACCCTTCGTCGTGCCAGCGTCTCACTCTACCCACTACGCCACGACGGCGAAGTGCTTCTTGTTTTGATGAAAATATTAGTCGTCGCCCAGATTAAAATTCTCAACACTTTTTTAACTCCTTTCTAAAATATTCAATTAATGCTCTTTTTTCATTTTGTCGCATACTTATACAAACTCCCCAACACGCGAACTGCCACGCATCAGCAACCCAATACCCCACCACTATGTTTCTTAGTAAATTGCAACTTGCTTTGGATTTAACTCGATGCACACTTCCCTCCACGTCAAGACGCGTCCATCCAAATGGTAGACATGAAATTTACTCTCAACAAAATTTTATTCCAGAAGGACTTGAGTCTGCTGAAGAAGTTTCTTGCAAACGTCTTTTCCAAAAATCTCTTTTAGAAGATGTTATTTTTGACTCCTATAAGTAATTTCAGTCTTTTTCTTCCCCAAAGTAAATTTTTAATTTTAGTTCACTATGGTTTTTCGAACGAATATATAAAAAATAAAATATATAGTGGAAATAGTAGTAAGTTGAGTGTGACGCTCACACGCCAAAGGTCCAGGTTCGATTGCCGGCTGAACACCTCGAGTTTTTCACGGCACCACCTCTCCCGAGCTGCCGAAATTAAATTTGAGCTTTAGCACAAATTCTTCCAGTTTTAATAAGCATATCTATTTGCTTTAAAAATATCTTATGATCCACCTTCTATAACTGCTGTTATAGTAAGTCAGTAAATGTTTCAAATACTTTCTCCCCATGCTTATGAAGACGAAGATCAATTTCATTCTCCAAATAGAAAACGATTATCCTAGCAGAACATGCTTCTCGAAAATTATTCCGATTTCTCTATTGCCACAAATTTACCGAATGACTATCCATTCAAAAACAATCCCCTAACAGCTTGTCTAACACCAGTGCTCCATCACTATTTTCCAAAGCGTCTCTCCTAGCACCCTATCATCATCCATTCTTAGGAACTCTCCCCAGGAAACCAACTCAAATTCAATAAGTTTAATATAGTGTCACATTAAGCCCCGCACAAGACCTATAACCTTCACAACTTATCTACCATTTGTCTGACTTTTCCACCCCCGTCGGAGAGTGATTCCTAAATCGACCTAATTTTTGGCCCACACTGGTCGGCATCGCTTCTGAGAAAATTTGTTCGCCGACTCCTTAAATTGCGGAAAAAACGAATTGAAATGAAATAACAGAAAGGCACACACTCACAAATACATCGCCTTCCGAA
The DNA here is from genome assembly GCA_955652365.1 of Eristalinus aeneus. Classification (NCBI taxonomy): domain Eukaryota; kingdom Metazoa; phylum Arthropoda; class Insecta; order Diptera; family Syrphidae; genus Eristalinus; species Eristalinus aeneus. The sequence goes on along the minus strand of OY019134.1, from coordinate 77,392,468 downwards.
AAAAATCTCTTATCACAGATTCATGTTCATTTTCATGAAACCACCCAGAGTCGACTGAGACTAAGTAGAGGACAACGATGAAAAAAAAATAAAAAAATAAAAATCCAACGAAAGGACCTAACAAACGCGCCGCATCCTGTGGGAACCTTTATTTATGGTCTACCAACGAAGATAATATGTGCCCAAATGTTCAACAAGGCTTCTCTAACTTCCCGAACAGATGCACACATATAGACACACAAGCACACACCGCCGCATGCAGAGGTTGCCAAAGAACGAGCGTGGGAGTGAGGACTCTCTCCAGCACACCAAATCGAGCCACTTTATTTCTGCACTTAATTTACACAAGTTTCTCGCAATGTAGCCACCAGCAGTGCCACCACACCACCTCAGCAAAGTGCCTACAAATCTCCCCTCTGGCTGACGGCCGAAGTGGTAGCGGCATCAAGAATAAAGAGAAGATGGGACGGCAAACAAGTTTCTCGTTCCATCGTTTTCATTTTTTCATTCCTTTTCTTTTCGCTTTGGCCAAAATCCAAATCGAGCTATTTGTTGCCGCTATCTTAATGGACAGGACCATTTCGCATGGTGGAAGGAAGTTCCGTGTATTCGTGGCGTCTCTCAGAAGATGCAAAGCGGCTTGGGGATAGGGGAGAGTATCCGAGAAGCCAATCTAACAAGCACTCGAAATGGTGAAACCACTATTGCCGCCATTGAAAATCACTACTCAGAAAAATCACTTCCAAGGCTGAAGCTTTCAAGCGGGTACGTTAAGGGCGATGCGGGGTGTCAGGCAAAAGTCACCGAACGAAAAAATTCTCCAGAAATGGAGTGATGGCTGCAAACTGTTGATGAAAAGTCTCGCTTCCCCTCCGACTGGTGATTATGTTATGTTTTCTCTCACAAACGCTTTCTTGTTGCAGAGGTGCTTCGTTGCATTGAATTATTGTAATTTTTGGGAACAACTGAAGTCTGCATACCTACACAGGGCAACAAACGCCTTGAAGGTGGTAAACAAGGCAAACAGCACAATTAAGCAATTAAAAGCTGTCGATTGATTTCTTGGAATTGGTTTATTAATTACTGATAATCCAGCAAGCACCCCACTAATAAGGCTCAGTATGCGTTGTACCACAAGCCATAATTTCCGTCGTTTCCACCTAATTCCAATCAACTTAAAACATAATTAAATTCAAATACCAACCAGTTGGGCTCCACTTGAGGAAACTCAACATCAAACACAAACGCCAAATGGGGCGTTGCCCCAGGCCGATCTGATAGTTTGGTTTGAATCAATTTAACTTCGGCAACTCTTTGCCGGAGCGGCGAATTCAATTTAGCGCCACCTTATCCTTTCGGCTACAATTCACAGGACAAATCCAACCCCTCGCTCCGGTGGCGGTGGCGGTGGCGGTGGTGCGACGTGGCCAAATCAAATGAAGCATGCTAAGACTTTTCACTCTTTAATTAAATTTTATGGTAAATTATGCAGGGAAACTTTACCCGCCTACCCCTCGGGACCACGGAAATATAAACTAGAACTAGGACTGGTCCCATGAAAAATATTACTTTATCACGAAGGGAAATGTTTATTCTTTTGCATTCTTTCGTTACAGTGATGATGGATGAACCCCGCTTTGCGCAGCCGATTCCAAACGTAACAGTTGCTGTGGGACGAGACGCCAATTTGCCTTGTGTTGTGGAGCATCTTGGAACGTACAAGGTGAGACGGGGTCGGGATGGGGTAATAAATTAAATTCCACCAGTATGATCTGTATTTAAAACTAGGTGCAGGTTACGGAAGTGTGTTGCATTTATAAAATAGCTTAAAACTTTGGTTATAACTCAGTCAGCATTTACGAATGTACGTGGCAATTACCTTTGCTGCTGGGATGGGAGACGTGACTCGGAGGAGAAAGTTAATGTTGTCAACTTTTTCATGGTGCCGCAGAGAATACGCTGTTAAGTTTTTCACAAGTTCTGATGGGAATTGACACGGAATTCGTAATTCTGGATTTGCTGAATGTCTTTCGAACTTCTTCATCTTCAATAACTGTGAATGAGTTTTAGGGGCTGTTTATGCTTTATGCGGAAATAGCTTAAGTTAAGCCAGTGTTCTTCAATTAGGTGGCTGAGTGGCATTAGACATAATGGGAATAAATTGTTTGTATGGCCGTTTTTATATAGTAAAAGGGCCTTAGAATTTTTTTTGTCAAACGATTGGTTTCAGTGGTTTCACGGCTGGACCCTAACAAACACAATTCTCTTTTCTCTTGGTTAGGCAGTCCGGAATGAACTTTAGATAGCATGATAATCTATCTCCATTTTCGTATACCAAGTTGGTTGAGACCCTTATCCATTTGAGTATTACTTACTCGTAAGTCAAGAACTTATTGGTTGGGATATTTAGACTTCACGGCGTCCTAAGCATATCTTCGTGTACTCCATCTTTCGCAGATAGCTAAGTACCATGTGGATCTTTTCACACAAAATCTGCATCAGACATTGCCTTTGACCAAATGAAAATAATAGTGGATCTGACCATGCACTATATGCAGAACTTAATCGCCCCATTTCTGCTTTATGGCACCGAAACCTTGACGATTCTGAAAGCGGTTGAGGAAGCTCTAAGTTTTGTGTGAAAATGTTGGTCCTGATTGCGTTAAAGGCATTTGAAAAAAAGATTAAACGACGATGTTTATGGCGGCATGCGCCTAGTCAAGCGTCTTTGAATGCAACGCCTAAGATAGCTAGGCCATATAGAGCATATGGGCACCACTTCTTCTTTTGGCGGTACAGTCCGGGGTGGGCCTGGGCCTCGAGGAAGGGCTGTGTTTCTCAATTGCCTCTTGAGCCCAAAGAAACAGCGATTGGCAATAGTGATTCCGTACTGGTGTTGTTGTCCCTATTTATCGTGGAGTCGATGTGGATGAAGTCCTGCCTATTGTGACGCTTTGCCAGAGACCTCGATGTTGTATGTCCTTTCCTGCTGACAGCTTGTACTTAGTTTTGCCCTCATTAACCACCACACCCATTTTAGCCGCTTCCGCTTTAATGCCAGCAAACGCCTCATTGACGGCTTGCTGTGTTCGTTTAGTCACGTTAGTATCATGAGAGTAAGCTAGCAATTAAAGTGGCTTCTAGAAGATCGTGCCTATGGTGTTGAGTTGTGAGTTACGCACAATCTTCTCGAGGATTATGTTGAAGAAGTCACATGACAGTGCATCGCATTGTCTAAAACCTTTTTGGACATTGAAGGTCTCTGTGAGTTCGTTACTGACCTTGAGGGACCAACGAGAGTTCTCCATCGTCATCCTACACAATCTGATGAGTTTGGTAGGAATACAAAAACTAGACATGGCACTGTATAGCTCGTCTCTATGCACACTGTCATATGCGGCCTTAGAATCGACGAATAGGTGGAGGGTGTCGATTTGCACTTCTTGAATCTTTTCCAGGATCTGCCGTAATGCAAAGATCTGGAATATTGTGGACTTCCCTGGTCTGAAACCACACTGATAGGGATCTATCAGGTTATGAACAAACGGTTTCAGACGCTCTCATAATACTGCAGAAAAAATCTTATATGCGATGTAAAGGAGACTGATCCCTCGATAATTGGCGCAGGCAAAGGGGTATATCTTCTTGTGGACCGAGTAAACGACACTGAGATTCCACTCATCGGGCATGCTGTTCTCCGACCATATCTTACACATGAGGTGGTGCATGCGCCCAACCAGGTCATCTCCAGCTGCTTTAAATATTTCTGCGGGCACTCCGCCCACTCAAGAACCACTTCTCCGGTCGAAACAGTGTTGTCCGATACGATAAGATTTTCTCCACAGGTGGAGAAGGATTTCAACCAACTTAGAGTGCGTAACTTTAGGCAGCTGCCGAAAGATTGTGTTGGCTGAGAGGTTTGATGAACGAGGCCCAGGTCCACTACATGTAGGAGAAGGATAAATTTACACACATGGCCTGATGGTTAAAGTGAAGGAAAAAGCCATCTTCACCTATATTTGGTATGATATAGAAGCTGTGCAACAATATCGGACTGTCGACTTCATTGGATTATTCTTCTTGTCGAGACTATCATTCTCAACTGGGCGCGCTGTTGGTTGGTGATTGGCTTTTAGCGAGAATGTAATGATATGCCGATCCAAATCCGTGCCATAGCGGACATTGACAACGTGATTGACATCGAAATCGTTAGAAGTTGAGTGTTAGCGCGAATATTCAACGAACAAAACCACCAGCAATATCCATCGGCAAGATAATTTGATAATTTGAAGGATACCTTCACACTTAAGCTGCTTAGATGTCGACCTTATTCCGGAACATATGTATGTGCTTGCGTTGGGCACACCACCAAACTTCAAACTTAGTTTGCCATAAGCAAAGCTACATTTGTGGAAATATCCTTTATGCAGCAAGCGTCCAGTGGGCAGCTAAATATCAACTCAAGGTAACTATTCAACGTAACGTCCCCTGGCAGACCAAAATTCATCTGAATTTTTTATAAACCGAATACGTATTATATGTGACCACACTATTGTCATGTGGTCGACATGTAGGTTGTCAAATATTCACGTCTGCATGCTCACGTATGCCCAGAGGATTTGACTCCGAATATTGAAAATTTTAGGGCTCAAAGAGTTCGATACTTATTGCAATCACGTAACACACCCTTACCCATCCCACTCCACTCCAGACCTGAATTCTGAACTACGAACTACGAACTACAGATGAAATACTGGTCAATGGGGCAAACCATAAGTGGATTTATATGGAACTGTGCCCCATTAGTTACCATAGTTGTCGAACTGTAAACATTATAAATGGTAGCACAGCACGGCATGTAAGGGAACTTAATGCCGGTATTGACAGCTTTCCGCAAAACTTTTCCAATTTGCTCAGTAATGTGGAATCGGAGTGTAAACAACATTTTTCTCTCGCATGAAGTGCAAACACATCGAAATGCTCGGAAATTGACGCATGATCAATATTTGACAAATCGGAGTGATTAATTTTCCAGGGACGAGATTTTTGGTGTTAAATGCAATTTTGAACTGCGCACATAGACCTTTGCCTTGAAGGTATGATTTTTAATTAAAGCCCTGAGTTTGGCATCTAAAATCTGTATTTGTAGGTACACACTTTATATGGTTTCGTTCTATGAACGTCCTCTACAGCTTCTACATCAAATGAAATTATTACGAACATTTAGGGAAATTAATATGGAAATTGTGTTAACAACATTTTCGGAATTGTTATGAAAAACCAGTGAACCAACTGCGTTCATAACAAAAAAACAAACACACCTAAGGCGGGTTTTGTGAGGAACGTAGGAAAAAATTTATTGAATAATTAAGAAAACAACCGGATACAGTTTTAGTTATGCAGTTCTTCAAGTGAAAGCCGGAGCATGAAGCAAAAGCAACGTCGGATGGCTTCATCTCTAACTATAAAAACCCACTAGTGCACTAATTTATAAAAATATAGCTGTACACAATATTTCGATTTTTATTTTTGGCTCGTCTTTGCAAGCTTATATAAAAGGTCGAACGGTTTGTGTGCAAAATAAAGACATTTTCCGTTGCCGTAGCATTGAGAGAAGATGAGTGAAAGTAGAAAGCAGGTTAACCGTAATACTGAGAAAATGAGAAAGAGTCAGCAACACTGATATATGTCTTTCTTTATTTAGAAATAACGATAAAAATAGAAAATAGAAATGTGATAGTTTGTTTGTTCAAACTTTGTTGTTTCGAACTTTCTAAATTGCTTGAAGACAGCAAATCCATTCAGAAATTTATATGTTTCCTTGAAATCGGCAGAAGAGTTGGGTTTATATAAGATTGAGTGGAATAAAAAATCTACAATTCACCACAGTAACCAAAAAGCTAAGTTCAGTTGATACTAAGGCTCCTGCTTGACGTTCCAATCTTTGTAATCCCCTAAAAGCCATAGGGGAGTCTTCAACTTTCCATATTTTAATAATAATTGGATGGTGCGACAGTCCACAGGGTAACCAAGGCCTTGCTTGCTCATCAAATACTTGTGTTTTCCACGCTACTGTTTTCTCACATGCAGAAGGGTCATACAGCTTTCTGCCGATTCCAAACGGCGGAGTTTGAGAAACTCTTTCTTAGACAGTAACCATATTACTCTTTAAGTATTGTCAGCAGCTTAAAAGAGGTGGTGCTTTGAAAAATTCGGCCAGGAATCGAACCTGGACCTTCGGCATGTTAGTGTTGCACTCTACCCGTTACGCCACTGCGGTCATAACCCTTACAAAATATCTATATCCTTATCCACGTTTTCGTTATTAGAAACTTTCTTTCATGAGTTTAAAGGACCTGTTTTTCTTTCAACTTTAAATAGTTAATAGACCAGATTTTCACTTTACAGCAAATCCTGGAAAAGACCCAAGAAGTGCAAATCGACACTAACCACCTATTCTTCGACTTTAAAGCCGCATATGACAGTGTGCATAGAGACGAGCTATACAGTGTCATGTCTAGTTTTTACATTCCTACCAAACTCGTCAGACTGTGTAGGATGACGGTGGAGATCTCTCGCTGCTCCGTCAAGGTCAGTAACGAACTCACAGAGACCTTCAATGTCAAAAAAGTTTGTAGACAACGCGACGCACTGTCATGTGACTTCTTTAACATAATCCTCGAGAAGATCGTGCGTAACTCAAAAGTCACCACCAGAGGCACGATCTTCCAAAAGTCAGTTCAATTGCTAGCTTACGCTGATGATATTGACGTGATTGGATGAACACAGTCGTGAATGAGGCGTTTGCTGGCATTGAAGCCGAAGCGGCTAAAATGGGTCTGGCGGTAAATGATGGCACAACAAAGTGCATGCTGTCATTAAAAAAGTGTACACAGCGTCGACGCCTCGGACAGAGAGTCTCACTAGGCAGCAGAAACTTCGATGTAGTCAAGGACTTCGTCTACCTCGGCTCCTCGGCAACTAGGAACAAAAAAATCAGTTCCGAAATCAAACGCAGTATCACTTTTGCCAATCGCTGTTTCTTTGGGCTCAAGAGGTAATTGGGTAATTAACACCTCCCTTGAAGGACTAGGCTCTCTTTATATAACAGCTTGATCATCCCAGTCTTACTTTATGGCGCGGAAACCTGGACGTTACTAAAAGCGTATTTTCGAGAGAAAAGTTTTGCGTGCAATTTTTGGTCCTGTTCCTGCTGATGGCATTTGGAGGAGAAGATTTAACGACAATGGTTAACGGTTGTGCAGCGATATGCGCCTGGTGAAGCGTCTTTGGGTACAACGCTTTAGATGGCTAGGCCAGAGTGTATGGACACCACTGCTTCGGCGCGAAATGTCTTCGAATCTGAGCCATTGGGACAAAGCAACAGAGGACGGTTTAGGCTAAGGTGGCGCACTCAAGTGGAAAAGGACCTCAACTAACTGTGAGTGCACAACTGGAGGCAGCTGGCAGCTGTAAAGATGTGCTGGCTCGAGAGACATGTTGGTTGAGACCCTGATCCACCCCGGACTGTAGCACCACAAGATAGAGAAGAAGATCTTTGAATATTGAATATGGAGTTCTATGCCAACTTATCTGACATTCTAATACAGAAATTAAATTTTGATTAGTAAGGCTGTTGTTTTTTTTTTTTTTTTTTAAGAAATCGGATAAAACAAGGATGGCTTTTAAAATTCACATGTAACTTACTGTATTCGGAACATCATCCTTTTGCGTTATGATTACAATATAATTTCTAGTTTATAATGCTTAGGACATACATGTTCTATTCTAGAAATCCCTTTTCCCTTGATTAGAGGCCAAATATCGGCAATAACACTTCGAATGTTAACCTCTAACTGATTTATCGTTTCATTCTTGTTGTTGTGATTTCGCATATCCTCACAACAATTAATAATGCCAAAGTAAAATTGGAATGATGCTAATAGTTTGACGTCATTGCCTAGGGCCCCTTACGTAAAACTATGCGGTTGTCAAAGGTATCCGTCAAAAAATCAGAAAGAGGCGTGAAGTGTGTGTTGCCGTTTTTTTTTTTGGACCAAAGTTCCCTTACATCATGGTTGTTTAGTTGATGGAAATCAATAACCACGGCTCCATAGCGAAGCGCTACTGTTCTCTCATAAGAAGCAGTGGCGTGCAGCCGATTACCGACTCCGACAAGTCTTAGAAGTTCTTAAATGGTATACCGGTATATAATGATAGTTGTGTAAAAAAAAAACACTAATTATTAATGGAAAAGTAAAAACATTTTATTCAAAGTATTTTCCATTGTTTTCTACACATTTTGACCACCTTTCTGGCAAGTTGTGAATACCGGGCCAATAAAATTGTTCGTCTTTTAAAGCAAACCATTCAGACACCCAATTTTCGACCTCCTCGTAGGAATCAAAGTGCTGCTCAGCCAATGCGTGTCCCATCGATGAAAAGAAATGGTAGTCGGAAGGAGCCTGTCTGGTCTGGTGGGTCTGGTGAATACGGCGCTTGGGGTAGCTGCTCCCAGCAAAGTGTTTTGATTGTATCCTGAACCGATTTTGCTTTGTGTGCAGGTGCATTGTCATGGAGCAAAATTACCTTGCCGTGTCTTCTGGCCCATTTCGGTCGTTTCTCGATCAATGCATGGTTCAAATTGATCATTTGTTGTCAGTAGCGATCAGTATTAACGGTTTCACCAGGTTTTAGGAGTTCGTGGTACAGCACAACTTTCTGGTCCCACCAAATACACAGCATTGTCTTCTTGCCGAATCGATCTGGTTTTGCAGTCGATGTTGATGGTTGTCCCAGATCAACCCACGATTTTTTCCGTTTAGGATTCTTAAAATAAATCCATTTTTCATCGCCAGTAACAATCCGATGCTAAACCGATTTTCTTTCGTGTCTTTGAAGCAAAATTTCACAAGTATTTTTTCGGTTTTCCATTTGTCTTTCATTCAATTCATGAGGCACCCATTTTCCACTCTTTGGGATCTTTCCCACAGCTTTTAAACGGTCAGAAATTGTTTGTTGTGCAACTTTTAACATTGCTGCCACTTGCTCTTGACTCAAAGTGTCATATCCATCCAATATCGTTTGCAATGAAGACACCGACTTCAAACTTTTTTGGTGGTCTTCCACGTTTTTCATTTCTCACATCAATATCATTATTTCTGAACCGTTGAAACCATCTTTTGCATGTTGCTTCTGATAGAGCGTGATCACCATATGGCTCGACAAGCATTCGATGCGACTCTGCAGTACTTTTCTTCAAATGAAAACAAAAAATTAATGCTTTCCGCAAATCATCACTTTCTGGTACAAAATTCGACATTTTTACCACGATGAAAAAATATGACGTTGTCTATTCAATGACTTGATGTATACTAAATATTTTTCACAGATGTCAAAACAAACAAAAAAAATAAGGGCTCGTTCACAACAAATGTTTCCTATCGAGACATTTGTGTCTTGACGCTCACTTCATACCGGTATACCTGTACAGTTTTTCTTATGAGTGTTGTTGGTGAAATGAATAATGAACGATTCGGGAATTGAACCTGGGACTTTGTGCGTGTCAGTCTAGCCCTAGACCCAACCCATAAAGCACAGTAACAGCCAGTTGTCTCAACGGTGTCTCAACAAAAATTTGGAACAACGGCAGTCTTATTATGGACCTATTTGCACAATATGTAAACATTATTGAGATATCGGTTTCAGGATATCGGAGTTGCAATGTTGCGGAGCTTCAATTCCATACTTCCAAAACAACATCCGTCGCTTATTTCTAGTGTATAAAAAAACTCTTCTGCAGATCTGAAACACTTGATTGAACATCGACCTTTCATCGAAACAAGAATTGTCGTTAACCTGAAAAGGTGTCCAATGATGAGATGTAAACTAACATAAACAAACATATTGTCCCTAGCGAAAAATAGGAAAATCATCTGTCCATTACCCGAACTTACTCTTCACAGTAAAAAGTATGGACGCAGTATTTTATGGAAGGACATTTTAACTTTTCTCAGAACCCCTATTTGGGCCACTCCTCTTAAAACATACACCCAAAGTATCATCTCTTCTTTTGAATAATTATTTCTGAAACATAGGATTCGAAAAGTGATTTCATTGCATTAAATTTGTAGGTGGCATGGATACACATTGACAGACAAATGATATTAACAATTCACCGGCATGTCATCTCCCGTATACCCCGCTACAGCATTACATACGACAACGCAAACACATGGCTATTACACGTCAACCAGGCGCATCAAGACGATCGAGGGTACTATATGTGCCAAGTGAACACAAATCCTATGATTAGTCAGGTCGGGTACCTGCAGGTTGTCGGTACGCACAAATATCCTTCACATTCACCCCGTCATTGGTATTGAAATATGTTTACTTACCCCGACAGTTCCTCCGAATATTCTGGATATTGAGAGCACGCCGTCTTCGGTGGCAGTTCGAGAAAATCAAAACATCAATATGACTTGCAGAGCGGATGGCTTTCCAGCGCCCAAAATCATCTGGCGGCGTGAGGACGGTGAGGAGATTTCCGTGGAAAAGAAGAAGAAAGGTAAAGGTATGAAAGCTATCACACATCCATATTGCTGCTTGTGTAATAAGTAATAAACAAGGCCCTTCTCAATTGTGATATCTGAATAATTCCGGTCGTTTAGAGTTTAGCATTTCACACAAAAAATGTCAATAAACGTGAAACGAAAGGACTTTTCATCCTCTAAACCTGATGCCCGGGCATGAAGCAGGCGGTTGAGAGAGGGATATTTATTTTATTACACAGTCTGTACCGTCTGTCCATCCACTAACGAGAGAAAAATGTTATTTATCTTCCCTTTTCTTTGGAACGGTCGCCATAATATTTTGACCTGGAACGGACCTGTGCTGTTCGCTGGTCGTCGCTGTTGCTTGGTTTTGACATCCACACGGACTGACTAATCCTCGCAAAAAATAAAATAAAAAAATAAAATTCCCATCATGATGCACAAACAACAACATCGCAGTTCTGGTTTATGACGGAGAAGTCTTGCCACTAACCAAAGTTAGCCGGAACGAGATGGGGGCATATCTGTGCATAGCAACAAATGGTGTCCCTCCATCTGTGTCCAAAAGGATTATCTTGGATGTTGAATGTAAGTTCTCGAATGGTGTTCAGTTTCCTTTTCGCATGCTTTCCCTTTCTCTCTCTTCCGTTATCCTTTCTCGACTCTCCTTTTTCGTCCCTTTTCTGATCATTGTCCTTCGTCAGTGAAGTGAATTTGAAATTTTCTTCTGACAAATGTTCGTGCATATGACATCTATTGCCTGAAATGGTCTACGACGATGACGGTATGGTATTAGCTAACAAACACGTTTGTAGTGCATGTCAAGGCGTCTTCACTCTCCTTTTTGGCCACGTTCACTGATGGTTCGCTGTTAGTAATTCGTGGCACGTTTGTTCCGGAAAAAGGTAAAAGTAATCTCTAGCACTAGTCTGACGAAGGAAATGACGGCAGTTTTATTTAAATTTATATTTTCTCTTTGTCCTTTGGAATACGAGTGAGATTTTCCTTTCTTCAAACACTTGGTGTTCTGTATTTTCCTTAGTCTCACCAATGATATGGGTACCGAATCAACTTGTTGGGGCACCAGCTGGCACTGATGTTACTATAGACTGTCATACGGAAGCACATCCTAAGTGAGTATATTCAGATTTTGTTTTCTCGTTTTCACACTCGCTTTCTTGGGCGCACATCCTTGCAGTTTGTCCCAATTCTGTATTTGAACATTTTTATTGTATACACTTTTATTTGGTGTTCTTAAACTTTATTCACCCTTTGCAGGGCGATCATTTACTGGGTCTACAACTCGGTGATGGTTCTTCCAAGCAAGAAGTACAAGACAGATTACACGGAAAATTCTTACAGGTAAGATGAACGAGGATACATCTGTTTGAATATAATTGGTTGGGTTTTTTGTTCTATTGGGGGGGTTTTTAGAAAGAAATGATAAAGAGCGCCATATATCTTAAAACAGTTGGAAAGTTCTTATGAAGAAATACAGACTTGAACCAAGTTTGCATGTAATTTAAATTTATTACCAAAATGATCATTATATCATCCCAGCTTTAAGAGCAGAATTCATTTTAAGGTGAGAACTGTTTCTGGCTGAATAGGTTTGTCAACAAGAAAAATGTGCGTTGTTCGGCAGGCTATTTTCAATACATGCTTCACGAAGCAGTATTACATCACCAAAAAATCACTGTTTGGTGTGGATTACATGCCGGAGGTGCCATTGGACAATATTTCTTTCTTGCTGATGCTAATTGGCACTATATAGTTAACGAATATCGCAATCAGCCAATGATAAATTATTTTTTTTTGCGTCCGTTGCAAAGTGTAGCCTTGGTCAGTATGGGGATTTTGAAAGAAGGTGTCACATGCTTCGAAAGCTTGGCAGACTTCCTTATACAAGGTTGTCAAATATCTTCCGCCTTTTTGCCTTTCGAATTTTCCAGCTATGTACAAAGTGCTACAGAACTTGTATCTAGCCACACTATACATGATTCGAAAGGTCTTGACATAAGTGGCCTACAAAACGACGCAACTGCGTTCAACTATTATAGACGTGTAAACATGGAGTTCACTAACGCTGAAATTCGTGCTATTTTAAAGTTTTCCTTCGTTAAAAGCAAATCCGCTAGAAAACGTTCCGTGAGATTAATGGTGCTCTGGGGGATGGTACTCTATCACTTCGAGCAGCGGAGGAAGGGTTTCGATGATTCAGAGCCGGTGAAAGCGACACCATAAATAAGCCAGCCGGCGGAAGACCTGTGACGACGAATACCAATCGAATCATGGAAATCATCGAAGTAGACCGTTACGTGGCGTCTCGTGACTTTGCCCAGAAGATGGGAGTTGGTCTTTAAACCATTTTAAATCATCTGCAGAAGGCTGGATACAAAAAAATTGATGTTAGGGTGCCACATGATTTGATGCAAGAAAACCTTCTGGACCGAATCAACGCCTGAGATATGCTGCTGAAACGGAGCGAACTCGACCCATTTTTGAACTGGTGACTGGTGACGAAAAATGGATCAAATATGACAATATCAAGCGAAAACGGTCGTGGTTGAAAGCTGGTGAATCGTCCCAAACAGTGGCAAATCCGCGATTGACGGCCAGGAAGGTTTTGCTGTGTGTTTGGTGGGATTGGAAGGGAATCATCCACAATGAGCTGCTCCCATATGGCCAAACGCTTAAACTTACCATCTACTGCAACCAACTGGACCGCTTGAAGCAGGCGATCGACCAGAAGCGTCTAGAATTGGCCAACAGGAAGGGTGTAGTGTTCCTCCAGGACAACGCCAGACCACACACGTCGTTAATGACTCGTTAGAAGCTACGGGAGCACGGATGGGAGGTTTTATTGCATCCGCCATATAGCCTGGACATAGGTGATTGCCACCTCTCTTATCCATGGCGAACGCCCTTGGTGGTGTGTAGTTGAACTTTAAAGAGGCTTGTAAAGAGTGGCTGTTCGAGTTCTTCGCAAATGAGCAGGGCTTCTACGAGGGGGCCATTATGAAGTTGCCGTCTAGATGGAAATAGATTATCGAATAAAACGGCGGATGTTTGAACTAAATCCGATCACTCTAACACTTTTTATGAAGAATTGAATAAAGAGTAAAAAAGCGGAGTTATTAGACAACCTTATATATGTGATTTATTAAAAATTTTGGTTTCTATTAATTAACGCGCAATGATAGGTGAGATCAATGCTAATATTAAAGGTGAAATGGGTGAAATTTTGCCCAATTCATTTGGAAAAATGGTCGAAAAATTTGTTTCAATAACTTTAGCTGTAATATAAAGAAAATTAGTTGAATAGTGGCGCTCCCTATGTGTCCGGGGACTTCTTGAATTTTGTGTTAATTGCTACAATGTTCTTGTAATAATAATCTATGTATGTGTAATAATAATAATAATTGTTGGCGCCACAGTCCACAGGGGGACCAGGGCCTAGCTTGCTCATGAACTACTCGTGTTGTGCGCGCTACTGGTCTTTCCGATTTTTCCGACTCCGAACGACGACGTTTGAGAAGCTTTCTTAGACAGTTATTACTCTTTGCGAGTTGTCAGCAACCATAAAGAGGTGGTGCCGTAAAAACTTTGAGTTGTACAGCCGGGAATCGAATCTATACCCTTCGGCGTGTTGTCGTCGCACTCTACCCACTACGCCACGGCGGGCACTGTGTCAATGTTCTTGTGCACAAATATAAATCATTCTGGATATCTTAATCTCTCGTATCTTGTCTCTTTAAACATCATGCCTCATTAAAAATTGTCATCTTTTCCTTTTTTGTCATATGTCACTTTATTTTCCGAAAAAGTGATTGACTAGATTTCCAATCTCACTGGGAACTGCAAAACCTGGATAATTTTAACCATGTTTCCTTTTCGTAAATGCTGTTAAATTTGTGACAACCTTAAGTTTAATTATTCAACCAGCTTGTCGACCAATGCCTGGCTGTGTTGAGAATCTCCTCAATCAGTGTCACTCTAAATTACGGTCACATCCTCGTTCTTTAAATAATTAGTCAATTCATTTCAGTATTAATTCGAAATCGTGGGATAACGCAAGTTGCAACAATATTAAGGGTACGTGTTTCATTGTGGTTAGTCCTTCCTACCGCCTCCACTTGTTTCTGTCCTTTCAGTCAATGTTTTTTTTTTTTGATGGTAAAAACACCTACAAAAAAATCGCCCTTGCCAACTTCAGGTGTTTAAAAAATAGATACCGTTGCCGAAAAATAACGGGAATAGTTTTACCTCTATTTTATAAAACAAGAGACATATTATTGTAGATCATACATAATTTTCATTTTGAGCCGCGACTTCGCGACTGTTCCTGTATTGAATTGTTGCATAGTAGGAAAGGAAATTTAGCGTGCAGGAATACAAAATTTCCTATTACCATACGTTTTCACATAAAACTACGACGATGTTGCTTCAAACTCTTGTGTATTTCATTCAACATTGAATAGTTTGAAATGGGCAGTGCATTTTGTCACCTTCAATAATGCGTTTTTATTTTCAATTCTGTGCTACTTTAAATAACAGTCCAGGGCCTAGCTTGCTCGCCAAATGCTCGTAGTATGCTTTTTACTTTTTTCCTACGAGCAGAAGGTTCCTCCGGTTTTTTGCTGACTCCGAACGACGAAGTTTGAGAAGCTTCATTTGAGACAGTTATAATTCTTTAAGTGTTGTCAGCAGCTCATAAGAAGTGGTGCCGTGAAGAATTTGAAGTGTTCAGCCGGGAATCAAACCTTGACCCTTCGGCGTGTGAGCGTCGTACTCTACCCACTACGCCACGGCGCGGCGCACAGTTGTGTATTAAGAAAGCTCAAATAAATCAGTAATTTTTGAACTCGTTGACCGATCTTGATGAAATTTGGAATATATTTTCAGTGCCATGATCCTCCTGTTGCCGAAAAAATGTTAATATAGCATGATGGATAACGGAAAAATTGAAATGTGAAAGAACTTTTAATTTCCTAAACCCGATGGCCAAGCATGAAGCAGGCGATTGACGGAGGAATATTTATTTTATTACATAGTTTGTACTGTCTGTCGTCTGTATCCTTTTTTGTTTGCAATGGTCGAAATGACATTTTAACCAAAGTGAGCATGCATCAGATGGAAGCATATCTAGGTTAAAAAATTTTAAAAATTCACTTTTTTTTTTGTTAATTTGCATACAAAAATATACAATAAACGACATTAAAATTAAGTTCAAAACAATCCGTAATTCACACCTACATAGACGAATTGCATTCAATACCAGTTTCTGACACACTTTCGTAATAAAAATTAGAAATCTGAATTTAGTTTAATAAAGCTTGCACTTGACCACTGTGGTTCATGTCCATGGTATTTACGCAAAACAAACATTAGAAGGTAAATCGCAGAAAAATTTAAGAAAAATCGAAAAATGCACTCAAGGGACTCGTTCTTCCAAAGTGCATAAACGTGCATTATTTTTTGCACCATCGATAGAAAATATATTAAGCTTTTAGAACAATGTGTTTCCTGACTGGAGCCTCTTGGATGACTTTTGTTATGCTCCACCCAACATGTAATCATTTCCTGCAAAAGCTGGTCTTAACCAAAAGCCTGATCTAGCAAACTTTTGGTCAAAATTGAAAAAAAATGTCAATTCAGCTTGAGATTAAATGCACGCTTTTTCAAATAAATATAACATCATGTTCCAAGGTGGCTATTTTAAAAAAAATATGTAAAATTTAATAAAATACACCGAATTGCCTCATTAAAAATCAGTAAAATGTTCGCTTTGTAGTTTCTCAAACTCTCTTTTACGAGAAAATTATTTCATTTTACGTATTTGTCTCGCTCGCTACGTACGGCGGCAACTACGCTATTCTATACACTTTTTAAATTATGATAAGTGTTTTGAATGATATTGTACACTCGAAAGACAAGCTTTGTGTAGGAGACCAGTAAAGAGATACAAGTGATGCTTGTCTCTATGTGCATTTATTTACAACAACTCATTTCTTGTGTCTTATTCGCATGCATTTATAGTGGGTGGGCCGAGAGTATTTCATATGAGTGGAGAGTTTCGTTTAGATCATACGATTTTGGCAAACGGATAATATTACGGATTGTACAATACCACAGTGGTTAACAAAAGTAAATCAATTTTTATATATATGTCAATTTTTTTTTAAATTGATTGCCTACATTTGTTTTCCTCATATTATGGTCTAGCACAATTTATATAATAATTTGATTTAGAATAGGAAAACTTTGTCAATTGTAGACTCCGAAGGTCCAAACTACAGAACCGAAAGTCTCGCATTTTCTTTACTTGCATTGCGCTGACAGCACCCAAAGTACTGTTTTTCTTTAAGAAAAAGGTTCGCAAATTTTGATATTTGGAACGTTCAAGAACAGAACTCTAGGCCCCTTCCACTTATTAGCGAATCAAGTCACATCCAATACGATTAATAGCTGACAGAGGCCCTGGTCCACTTTTGGCCAATATTTAAAAATATAATTCAATTTGTTTATATAACTTAGGTTATGGTCATTCTTTAATTTATGGTAGACTATATTGCTCGAAAAATCTTCACTCCGACATTAAGGGGGCTCTAAAATTTCCAAAACAACTTGATCTTTAGAATGAATCAACGTAGCAAAGGGACTTGTTAAATCTCATGATAAAGGAAACAGATCCTATAAGAAGCCCCTCTTATATTATATACAATTTAGGGATAGTGGACGCTCTTCCTAGGGACCATGTTACGAAACGTACAAAAATGTGTTCTCAAGGAGGCATTGCCGTAGTGCTCAGCATGTTCAAGGCAAAACATTTTTTTTACGGCTCTAATAACTTTCATAGATATTTGTTTTTTTTTTTCACAGAAGAATCCTGCTTTTTCATGAGTCCTAATTTGCATCAGCAGATGTCCATCACATCCTAAGCGAACTCATTCTACTTTGTTATCTTTGTGGCCAATGCCACTTTCCTGAATTCGAATTCAATTGCACTTCACTGTATCAAGAACTAAGAGTGATTTGCTTTTGCTGTCGTTTTGTAATTCTACATTTCATCTGAAAACACAAGTTCCTGTTGGAATCATCATGATACAGAAAACAAAAAGTGTTTTGCAGTCGTTTCTGATCCGGAGTAAAGTGTTGAAATCATTCCTGTCCACCTGCAGTAAGGCAAATTATCCCTCCTCCCACCCCCGTGCTCACAATTTTAATTCATCCAGGCTCTGTAAATTCAAAAAGTCAAGAGATTACTGTCAAGGATAAACTTATTCAAAACATCGGCGAAGCGCCCGAGTACAGCCAGGATAAAGTTACAATTGTTGGTCTCGGAACCGTGGGTAACGCGTGTGCTCTGAGCATGGTAGCTGCCAAATTGACCAGCGAGCTCTGTCTTATAGACAAAAATGTGGACAGAGCATGTGGCCAAGTGATCGATTTGCAGCACGTTGCACAGTTTGCGAACGATGTAACAGTCTACGGGGGGGATGATTTTGAATTATCGGCCAACTCTCGTGTCTGCATCATTACTGCTGGAGTCGAACGTAAAATCGGTGAATCGAGATTGTTTTATGTGGGTGCGAATGCGAAAATCGTGAAAGCCATAGTCGAGGACCTCATGAAGTACAACAAGGAAACAATGATCCTGATGGTGTCAAACCCAGTGGATATAATGACGTATGTTGCTTGGAAGGTATCCGGTCTCCCAACGCAGAAAGTCTTTGGTCTAGGCACCACTTTAGATTCCACTCGATTTAAATGTCTGTTGTCGCAACGCTTAGAAGTCGCGCCAAGTTCTATCAATGCAATGATTATCGGTGAACACGGTGACAGCTCTGTCCCTGTGTGGTCTGGCGTGAGCATTGCCGGGACGCGTTTGAGAGATCTAGACCAGAGAGTTGGGAGGGCGGGAGATGCTGAGAACTACTATGAACTGAAAGAAGGCGTGAGGAAGGCCGCGTATGAAGTTATCAATAGATTGGGGTACACCGCAAGCGGTCCCGCCCTGTGTATCAATGCAATCGTAAGTGCTGTGCTGGGCAACACAAGCAGAGTCTTGCCGGTGTGCACTCGTGCGAAGGTAATATTTTGATTCAGTTGAGAAGAGTTTGTCGTTTTAAAAAACAGCGAACTTTGACAGGGGTTTCATTCAATTAAAGAAGATGTATTCCTGTCGCTGCCGTGTGTTTTGAATGGTGGTGGTGCAACCTCAGTCATCAAACAGAATTTAACAAAAACTGAAAAGGAGGAACTGCAAAAGTCCGCCAAGATACTATACAAGGCGCAGTCGTCTATTAAAATTTAAAAACTTGACTCTGCACAGACTCCTATATTTCGAATTATATATTTTATAAATTAATTTTCCAAGAAAGTTTATGAAACTATTATCGTCTTTTAAGTCGAGTTCTAAGAAAGCTTAGTCGCGAGGCTTTGTTTTGTGTAAGTGTCATTTTGTTGTAAAATCGTAATTCACACTGGGAAGCAATCAGTTGCCAAGTTTTCACGCATTTGTGGATGATATTTGTTTATTTTGTGTGTCAGATCAAAGAGACATTTCAACAGACTATCAAAAGAAACATCTTATCGGTGTATTGCAGGAGCAAGATTCTATACGTGTGCAAAGTTAAGCTACTCTTGAAAGTTACCCTCTCAATCAAGAGGTGCGTGTAAATGGCCCACGGCGACTGTAATTTGGCAACAGAGTTTCGTCCTAGTCAAAATTCGAGTTGCTGTTTACAACCTTTGGCAGAGGCGTACACGACCCGATGATGAGACAAGCTTGTAGGAAGATATGGCAGAAGCACTCTTTCAATGTTCTCGAAGATTTTTTCAGCGCTACTAGGTAAGAGATCAAATCACGATGATCTTGGCACTGATCTTTGTAAACTTGCGTTCCTGGTGAATGATGTTATGCTGGCCTCATTCAGGTTTTAAATCCGCTATCAACGGCTTCACAGAAACAATAAGGTGCAGTCTGTGTCGTTTAAAAAAGCCGCTATCCTACTTCTCGCAGGAAGTAAAGAGGTATATCTCTGCCCAACGTCATCTACAAAATCCTGTCCAGCGTACTGTGTAAACGTCTAAAGCCGTTCTGCACCGCATAAATCGGCACGTACCAGTGCGGTTTTCGGCCCGACAAATAATTTATAGACCAAATCTTCACACTAAGGCAGATCCTGGAGAAGACCAGCAAGTTTCAAATCGATACTTACCATCTTTTCATCAATTTTAAGGCCGCATACGACAGCATTCATCGCAAGAAGCTATTCGAAGCGATGGTCGAATTCGGGATCCCGGGAAAATTCATCTGGTTGTGTCGCCCCACGCTAACACATGCGTGATGCACCGTTAAGTTCAATTCAAAAACCTCTCAACCGTTCGAGACCTGCATTGCATTTCGGCAAGGAGATGCGCTCGCCTGTGATTTCTTCAAATTGGTACTGCAGAAGATGCGGCGGGTCAAAGTCAACACGGAAGGCACTATCTTCTACAAGTCAGTCCAGCTGTTGGGATACGCTGATGACATCGACATTATCACGCGGTCCAAACGCGGAGTAGTGGAAACTTTCACGGCAATTGAGGAACAGGCGAAACGAATTGGTTTAAAGGTCAACGGAGCAAAACCAAATAAATGCTGTCGAACAAAACACGATGCGCTGCACACCAACTAGGCCAAAACGTTACAATTGGCAGCTAAAATTTTGAGGTAGTAAAGGAGTTTGACTACCTCGGAGCAAACGTAAACTCCACGACAGCGTGGATTGGAGATCCGACGTAGAATCGTGGAGATCCAATGTAGAATAGCCCTCGGCACCCGATGTTACTCCGGTCTGTCAAAACAACTGGGCTCGAAACACCTGACTCGAAGGACCAAAGTCTTGTTCTAAAAAACCCTTATTCTGCCAGTCCTGCTTTATGGAGCTGAGAGCTGGACATTACGTAAGACTGCAGAGCTGATTCTTGGTGCCTTTGGAAGAAAAATTCTACGTCGGATATATAGTCCAGTCTGCGGGGAAGGCAAATGTAGGAGAAGACACAACAGCGAACTCGACGAGCTGTATAAGAATGTGGATGTAGTCCGGGAGACAAAAATCCGTCGACTACACTGGCTCGGCCACATCGAGCGAATGGACAACAACGCTTCAGCAAAGAGCGTTTTCGAATCCGAGCCTCCTAGTTCGAGAAGGAGAGGATGACCGAACCTGCTGTACAGAGACCAAGCTATGGCGGATGTAAGACAGCTTGGCCTTGGTGACTGGAAGCAGCGTGCCCAGGACCGTCACCGATGGAAGGCAGCAATTGCCCAGGATCGGACTCTTCACGGTTCGTCTGAAAGTAAGAAAGCAGATCAGCTCAAATAACATCGTCGTCTATCTTCTTCTTCTTGTGGCGATACAATTCTGGGTGGATCTGGGCCTCAACCAACATCCCTCTCCAGCCAGCACGGTCTGTCACCAGCTCCCTCCAGTTGCGCACTCCAAGTTGGTTGAGGTCCTTCTCCATTTGTGCGCCACTGATTCAAAGACTTTTCGGGCCGGAGCAGTGGTGTCCCTACGCTCTACATGTCCTAACCATCCTGAGCGTTGTATCCGTAGACGCTTGACCAAGCGCACTATGCTTCCTCGATAGTGACGTGGATGCCGCAGCTGATATAATTACAAAAATAATTTTATCAGGTATGAAATCCTTCATTCCTCACAGAGTGAAGAGTATCAAACCGAAGACAAACGCGTTGTATGACTCGAGCTGCAAAGAGGCTATCAGGTTGAGAGCAATAAGCTTCCGGACTTTCAAAGCCAACCCTTCTAAGGAAAACCGGAAGAAATTCAAAACGGCCCGAAATGATTGCAATGTATTAATAAGACGTGTTAAATTCTCCTATGATCAAACGTTGATTCAAAAAGTGCTGCATTGTCCCAAGGGCAGCAAAAACTTTTGGTCATTCGTAAAAAGCGTAAAGAAATCCGCCTAGCCTTCAATTCCAACGCTAATTTACAATAGCATTTCAGCTGTCAGCTCTTTGGACAAAGCAAATCTGTTGGCTGCATATTTTGCAGCCAGCTCAACGCTTCCAGATTGCACTCTGTCCGCGCCTATACTCGAGAGCGTGAATTTTTCAATAGGACAAGTTCATTTTCGTACTCGTACAGTTGCAAGAGTACTTTAAGAGCTAAACGTGCACAAGTCCGCTGGCCCGGATGGTATCCCCTTCGTTCTTCTGATGGTGATGTGTTCTTCTACGCTGGCAAAACCACTGCTTAAGCTTTTCCATCTGTGCTGCTCTTTAGGGCTCTTTCCGATGGAAATCAGCATCTGTCTAGCACGTCCCTAAAAAAGGCGAACCATCTTCACCCACCTCCTACCGACCCATAGCACTTACGTCCCTATTAGCCAAGGTCATGGAAACGCTGGAAAATAGTCAGCTTATGAAATATCTTGAAACTCGAAAGCTTCTTAATGATTGACGATACGGCTTCTGCGACAACAGGTGGACTGGTGATTTGATAGCTCATCTCACCGAAAAATGGAACCAATGTTTGCACAATGTAGGAGAAAGCAAGATCATTGCACATGATATTTCAAAAGCATTTGACAGAGTCTGGCATCAGGCTCTCTTGCTGAAAATGCGTGCTTTTGGCGTCGATGTGTCTCTTCTTCAATGGATTAGAAATTACCTTTACGAACCGTTCAATAAAAGTTGTATGCATTCAAGTCTGATATTCACCATATTAATGCTGGTGTTCCCTAGGGCTCCGTTTTGTCTCCGACACTCTTACTCATTTTTATAAATGATCTTCTGTCTGTCACTTCTAATCCAATTCATTTCTACGCTGGTGACAGTACCCTCAGCTTTTCATATTCGTTCCTCGGCTCTCGTCCCTTCTCTTCGGCCATTGAATTGGAACTGCAGCGTATGCAGCTCATTAAATTCCGCTCTTGACAGCATAATCGATTGAGGTAAAAAGAATAGAGTGAACTTTAATGCTCCCAAAACTCAGTGCTGTCTACTGTCACTCAAGTGTTCTCAAAACAACCTGCCATTATCTATGAATGGCTCCTGCATTGTTGAAACTAAACGACTTTCCAACCTCGGTACGTGTATCAACTCAACACTAAGTTGGTACGATCACATATTCGAGATCGGCAAAACTGCAGCGAAATGTCTGGGTTTCTTAAAGCGATGCAAGAAATTCTTCACCCCTTCTGACCTGGCAACAATACAATAGGCGTACATCCGACCAAAGCTTGAGTATAACGCTCCTATCTGGTCTGGTGCTCCTAAGACTTCTCTGCACCTACTAGATAGAATCCTACAGCGAGCGATAGAACTTATTGGTGATAATAATGCTGCGAAGTCAATCAACTCGCTTGAACATCGACGAAATGTTGCGTCTTTATCACTATTTTATCGCTATTTCAACAAAAAATACTCTATTGAGTTAGCCAGTTGCATTCCTCCCTTCAAGAATTCGCCCGCAATACCCGCCTCGTGAGGAATGCTCACCCGTTCAATCTGAAGCCCACCTTCGGACGTACAGTTAAGTTTAGAGACTCGTTCTTCAGACGCTTCCCAGCCCAATTTCAATCCATCGGCATTTAAAACCAATGTGCATCGGTACCTCCTTTCCCTCTCATCCTCTTTGCCGTCGGCCCGTGCTGTGACTTAACTCCTGTAAAAACAATGTCGCTGTACAGCCCATAGAGTTCGTAGTTAAATCTTCTCCTCCAGATACCACCAACACAAGCAGGACCAAAAATCGCACGCAAAAATTGTCTCTCGAAAAGACTAAGGGCTTCCTCATCCGCCTTTGGTAACGTCCAGGTTTCCGCGCCATAAAGTAGAAATCGTCGTCTATAGCAGCAGCAATATTTTGAATTGCCCGTAACTATTTATTGTGAAACCAATCTTGTTAAGTACGTAAGCTGGCCGTTACAATGGACGCAACACAAAGTTTAAGACGTACCAACAAAAGGATGGCTACTTTTTTATTGTCATTTATTTTCTTGCATTATTTTTCCACCAGTACATCATTCTAGAAGCGGCTTTTCACGATTGATTTTTTACCATTTGTATCAACCTGCATACACCTTCATCTTCCCTTCCCTAGTATGTGGTTGTCGCGGTTCAAGCAATGCCGTGCCAAGTTCTTCCTCGAAAAAACGGTGGCACCTTTTGGCGGAAAACGCCGTTCCTTATACATCCGCACGGACATTGAATTTACACGCTAGGTTCGCAGGAGAACTCAAAGCACTCCATAAATGTTGTCCATCCGTCTCCAAGTTGTCCCGTTTTGCAATCACTTTCTTTAATCGGCTTACATACATCAATCGATTTTCCTTCATTTTCTGAAAGCGTCTCATTTATGAAATTGCACTCCTTTCTGATTTGAAGTAATATTTTCGTGTGAATCTGGCTTCGGGGTGATTTTCAGTAATCTTCAGATGCACCAACGACATTTTGTTTGGCAATACATTAAGAAATTGATTCTATGGAAAAGGCATCTCGCATGAAAGGAAATAATTACAGTGTGTAATCCTCAGTTTTCTGGTTTATGGCGTATTCCCCACTCAGCCATCTGCAATTCCCAACTGGCTTAAGACGTTGTTTGTAGAGAATAACAAATGAGGACATCGAGGTACGTGTACAATTCCCCCGCTTGGCTCCAATTTGCCGATAATCAGCCAATCGAAATTCCTGAATTCCCAAAGGTCCTGTTACCACATGGAGAATAAACATCACTTGTCTGCAGCACTGGAAGCTCACCGTGTGAATAGCAAAGTTCCGTCGACCAAAACTGTAGAAACAAAGCTTCCTTTGTGTTGCTGTTTCTATCATGGCTTCTGCTTGGCTCCCCAATTGGGACTGTGATTCTTAATATCCGTTTATTCTTATGTTCCCGTCTTCTATTCACTTCCAGGGCACACATGAAGCTAACGATAAGAAATTTACAATATGGAGACTTTGGCAACTACCGGTGCATCTCTAAAAATTCGCTGGGGGAAACAGAGGGATCAATACGAGTGTACGGTGAGTATATGAGTGTGTGTGTGTGTTCCTTGTGCATGAGGTGAAGAGAATGCAAATGTTATGAAGTTCAAATTTATCCCGATGAAAACCGTATCCCCCTTGCTTTTATGTCATCCCACACACATGTATAACCTAAGAAACCCTCAACAGGGCTTTCGATCGGTGGATGGCGTCTTATCTTCTTGCTCCACTTATGGTATGCTTTGGAAGCATCGACATCAGTGCCTTGGCTCGGTTCGATGAACTTCTTACCTGCGACTTTATTTTCCATTTTCATTCATCTTGCTCACCTTCGTGTTTTGATTGAAAGTGCAATCCGTCAAATCCGCAGAGCGGCACTGCCAAGCTGCTTTGCACCAAGGCAAAGGCCTCTCTTCATGCACACTGTTCGAGAGGGGGAGGAGGCGCCCACTCTCGGCCAGTGAACGTCTTACGGTTATTGCTTTCTGCTCCACTATCGGCGGATTGAAAGACAACCGAAATAGAGTGCAATCGGAATGGAGTCCAAAGTTTGTCGTTGCTCGGACACAATTTCACAGCCCCCGAGGAGCCATTTGAAATATTGAAGATGCCGGAAAATATCGGACACACGTAAGAGAGGTTTTGCGTCTCTCTGCTTCACTTTCCGAGGGCGGTTTCCCTCGACAGCCTTCACTTCTGCGAATTTGCAGTTCATTTGATAATACTTTTCGGGCAGATAATTCCGAAGATGGCGCTGCTAGGAAGATGCTCGCTGCCTATCGCACGACTAAGTTTTTCAATTGAATTTTGAACAGTTCCGCACCAGCAAACGATTTTCAATGTTTTCTGGATGCTTTCCGTGTTTCGTGCCCATGTCCCTTGGCGACTTTTGTGTGCGTGCTCATGCAAAAGTTTTTGGCGTCAATGTCACAGATGTTTGACAAGACCGACCAGGCGGCGTAGTAAATATTTGCTCAAGTGGTGTCCTTTGATACCTCACCTACTTTTATAATGCATGCAAAGGCAGGTGAAATATTTGAACAGATGTTCGGAAACTAATATCGAGCAAAGGAGTGGAGACATTGTCTGAAATTTCTTTGAGAGTTTGAATATACTTTGGTCAACTTATTCGTTTTATTTGCGTATTAATATGGTTTTCATTCCTTTGGGCACAGTTTATGGACGTGATCATGAATGAGGGAACATCCTTCTGTATGGAGATACGTCACTGGCGCTTTAATTGGAGGTGTCTTTGCCGATGTTCACTCATGTTGAATGATATTGCCATAAACATCATTTTAAAGTTAAACTTCCCTGCGTTTTCCTTTTCAGTGTCCGAAATTTCAGTGATGTGAAAGGACAAACAGGGAGAAATTTTCTTTCTCATGGTTTTTCGACTTAGTAACTTAAGGAGCATCAAAAGATGACTTGTTTCTTTGAAAACATCTGCTTTCTTATGTCCCCATAACCATATCATCGAAGATAGATAATGTGCATATGCCTTCAGCACCTTCAGCGTTCATAGTTTTTTAAAATATAGGCTGCCTACCCAAATATCAGTTTTTTCACAGCATCGCGGGTCAGATACAGAACATCCAAACTAGCAAACAGGCCTGTCTTCAAATTATCTGAAGTAGAAAAGGTCTTTTTTTTTTCTACTTGTGGCGCTACCGTCCGGGGTGGGCCTGGACCTCAACCAACAAACCTCTACCGCCAGCACGATCTCTCACCAGCTGTCCCCAGTTGCGCACTCCAAGTTGGTTGAGGTCCTTCTTCACCCGTGTGCGCGCTTAGACTATACCGTCCTCTGTTGCGTTATCCCAATGACTCAGATTGGAAGACTTTTCGTGCTGGAGCAGTCCGTACGCTCTACATGGCCATCTTAAGCGTATCCGAAGAAGCTTGACCAGGCGCATTTCACTGTATATCCCAAAGAGTTCTTCGTTAATCTTCTCCCCCAGATGCCATCAACGCAAACAGGACCAAATATCGCACGCAGAACTTTTCCCCCGAAAAGACTAAGGGCTCCCTCATCCGCTTTTAGTAACGTCCAGGTTTCCGCGCCATAAAGTAGGACTGGTATGACCGAGCAGTTATATAAAGTGAGCTTAGTCCTTCGAGAGAGGGCTTTATTACTCAATTTCCTCTTAAGCAAGAGTGATTCTGATTGATTGATTGTGGTACTGGTGTTGTTGTCCCTATTTACTGCGGAGTCGAGGTGGACGAAATCCTGCCTAGTGTGACGCTCTGTCAGACACGTCTATGTTGAATGACCTTTCCTGCGGACAGCATATACTTAATTTTGCCCCCATTAACCACCAGATCCTTTTCAGCCGCTTTCGCTTGAATGCCAGCAAACGCCTCATTGACTGCTCGCGTTCGTCCCATCATGTCAATGTCATAAGCATAAGCTAGCAATTGAACTGACTTTTGGAGGATCTTGCCTCTGGTGTTGTGAGTGAGACTTGTGAGTTACGCACGATCTCCTCGTGGAATATGTTGAAGAAGTCGCATGACAGTACGTCGCGTTGTTTTAATACATTTTCAACATTGAAGGTCTCGGTTAGTTCGTTACCGACCTTGACGGAGCAGCAAGCGTTCGGCAGGAATGCCAAAACTAAACATGGCACAGTATAGCTCGTCTCATGCACACTGTCATATGCGGCCTTAAAGTCGTCGCATAGGTTGTGAATTTCGATTTGCACTTCATAGGTCTCTTCCAGGATCTGCCGTAATGTGAAGATCTGGTTTATCGTGGATTTCCCTGGCCTGAAACCACACTGATAGGGATCTATCAGGTTGTGGACAAACGGTTTCAGGGGCTCACACAATACGGCAGAGGGGATCTTGTATGCGATGCCAAGAAGGCCGATCCCCCGATAGTTTGCGCATTCAAAGGGGTTTCATTTTTTGGTCACCGTGCAAACGAAGCTGAGATTCCACTCATCGGGCTTGATTTCCGCCGTCCATGTCAGATGTATTTAATTCCATTTTGAAATCACAGACAACGGGTATATCGCCGCCCTTAAAAAGGACTTCCTAGATCGGATTGAGGGAAAAATTACGAGAATTGTATAGACACCTTCCTCGACACCAGAACTGAAAGTGGAGCTGCATGAAAAGACAACCTTGAGAAGAATAATCAAATTACAAATTCCCTAAACATCCAAGTCTGCAAAAGGCCAAGATAGGCTGCTACTTCTCATGCAGGACACAGCAGGCTGTCATTTACTCAGATTATGCAGGCTTTCATTGATTAAGATTTGCGTACTTCTCATGAAAGTGGACTCTTGTATCAAAAAATTGTGAACGTTAGCCCTTCACAAAATTGCACGGTTCTTTATTTGTAAAAGTGTCCTTCAGTTGGCCTCTGTGGCGTAGTGGGTAGAGTACCACACTCACACGCCGAAGGTTCTCGATTTGATTCCTGGCTGAACACCTCGGCATCTTTCACGGCACCACTTCTTTCAAGCTGCTGACAACACTCAAAGA
Organism: Eristalinus aeneus; assembly: GCA_955652365.1. Classification (NCBI taxonomy): domain Eukaryota; kingdom Metazoa; phylum Arthropoda; class Insecta; order Diptera; family Syrphidae; genus Eristalinus; species Eristalinus aeneus. Next base: position 77,364,418 of record OY019134.1, on the reverse strand, counting down.
GTAATAACTGTCTGAGAAAGCTTCTCAAACTTCGCCGTTCGGAGTCGGCAAAAAACTGTAGGCCCCTTCTACTCGTGAGAGATCAGTAGCGCGCAAAACACGAGTAGTTGATGAGCAAGCTAGGCCATGGTCCCCCTGTAGACTGTCGCACCAACAATTGTTGTCCTTCAGTTCCTACTTTATGGTGTGTTCATGTTTACCGTAGCGCTTGATTTGTATCCCCGTGCACTCAAATTGCGCTAACATGTATCCTTAATCCGCCTAATAAGCTTTGAGTCACCCATTAACTGCCTTTACGTTTTTTACCCATTTTTTCCATTAAACCATTCTTTAATCTCTTGCCATGCCCTCCCTTTTTAAGTCCTTTCATCCACTCATTTTTCGTTTTCTTTCAACCGCATTTTAACGAATTACGAGAATAAAATACACTTTTTCTTTGCACACACGCTTGTATGTATGTATGCGTTTGCAGCCGGAAGAAATATGATGAAAATTGTAATTTAATATATCCTGCACCCTTTTCATCTATGGTATATATGTATGTGTGTGTGTGTTCTTTCAGAAATTCCACTGCCATCGTCGCCATCGAAGCAAGTAACACATGCAGTTGCAGAGCCAAAAGAGAGTAAGTTAATAGCCAACTCATGAACGTTTAATACTATATCACAAACACACACACATGCCTGGATAAAAGAACAGATTTCAATTTTTTTTGTTTTCTTTATTTTTTTTTTTTTTTTGTTTTTACCAACCTCCCCTTGAGATATGGTTAAGGTCCACCACACACATGCTCTGACAAATACATTAAGCTTCATAAATGAGTGGACGTACATATATACACAGACACTGGGGAGACGAGAGGACGTATCGCATCGCTCCGTAAAATGAAATAGTTTCTCCTGGACTCGGTCCCGGACGAAAATTCCTCCACTGGAGCACTGTAATCCTTTCATGGAAAGATAAAATGGATGTAACTCTACACCTTGCTTTCGCCGCAAAATTTCCCATCGACCGCATCGAAACAGACCGACCAACCAAGGAGTATGAATCCTTAGACAAATCGTAAAATAAAAGTGGAGGTTGAGAGGCAATGGGTTGGCCATTGTGCAAGTTTGTGACCCTTTTTTGTGTTGACAATTGCTGCTGTTGCAGTACGGATTCAGTCAGCATTACCACCATACATTCACAAGTGCCACCCGAGAAGTGGGCGAATTTGTTGTACACTCACAAATCCTTAAACATCCTTCCGTCATATGTTTTCCGGAAAATTAAACTTAATTCAGACCATAGATATGGACGATGAACAACAAGGACCTTCCTGCAGATGATTTCTAGCTCTCAGATTCACAATTTACCACACACACACAAGCTGCCTTTTGCTGTCATTTGTACGGCCAATAACAGTTTGGTCGACCCTCAATCAATTTCTTTCCTTAATTTCTTCATTGTCAAGGATTTTCAGATTTCAAATCATTCCTTTTTGTGCTTTTTTTCGTCAAAGGGATAAAAGTCATGTGCATATGTTTACGTGTTGAGTGATTGTGTGTGTATTGTTTTTAGACTATGCCCGTGGGGGAGGTTGGAAATGGATCGAACAGCAATAAGGATTGCATGCCTTTTATTGATGAAAATTGATTGCGGTCGAATGGGATATGTCGTTCCAGGATAATCTCACTTTCGAGAAATCAATTTATTTGAAAGCTGATCAAAAAATTGACACATTTCAACTTTTGCTTTGAGTGTTCATTTTGTGGGTCGACGGTTTTGTTTATGTAGATTCGCAGGAGTGGAGGAGCTGTGGAAGTTTGGGATATCTTTTGTTTTATTCATACGTTATGGAGGCATCATTAATCTCTGTTTGATATGGCTACGTTTTGTTCCCCCCACAGACAACATCATTCCTCTGCGAAATGAAACAACGAAAGTGATACAACCGGAGGTATTTCCTATGAAATCGGATTTACTGGGTAGTCCTGGTGTGGTTGGGGGTAATGGCGCATCAATGACATCTGGCTCGAGCTTGTCATCTTCGACATCTGGCGGAGGGTCGATAGACCGAAAAGGGTCGCTGGCGATAGGAAAGAGTATGTTTTACACAGAAAATCCACCGAAGGAGTATGGACATTCCTCGAAAGGTAAGCATTTGAAAATTTTTGTGACAGATTACATTTTTCTTCGCCGTCTGCAGTCTGTCCCCTTGAAAGGTGATAAGTAACGTCTAATGAAAGATTGCGAAAAAAAGTCTGTCTGGATTGGATTGAGACAGCTTCTGTGGGGTCTAACGGACTTTATGTGACAAGGTCGTGGACACAAACCACAATCTTATCCAAGTGCTTAATGGCCCCTTGTCAATTTTGAAAGTCATCTCCGAACTCGAAGTGCCACCTTAATTCATTTTTCAGCGTTGGAAAGTAAAATTGATGGCACAGTAAACCCGAGATCGTGGCTCACGATTTTTATTTGCTTATGCCATAGACAGACAGGCAGTAAGTTTAAAATTAGGAAAAATATATTTCTTACATTCCTCACTCCAGTTGTCAGTGAATCGGAAATTTTAAAAGCTTTTGAGAATACAACAATCGCTACTAGTAGATAAATCATGTCGAAACGATTGCGATTTCTTTCTGAAGGGTGAGAAGTCTGTGGTGAAGAAGTGCCTTTCACAGGCCTCCGACTGAAGGATTTTATAGAGTTCCTTTTAAACGATTTCAAAAGGAGGAGGTCGTAGACAATTTTTTTTTTCATCTTCCCTTCGTAATTGTCTGGCGAGGTAGAAAGTTCGTCTCTATTTTGAACAAAATTCAGCAAGATGGTACAGACCAGAGTGGACATGACTTTAGTTACATAGCCAATATTAAGCAAAAGTAATTGTAAGAGTGAGCAGTGCTTGAATTTTCAAGTTGAGCGGGTGATCTATTCTATTAACATGAATAAGTGGTCGCTGGACAAATTTTGTTCTCTGAAGAGTTTGCTAAGAATAGTTAGAACCTCAAAACAGAAGGTTGTCTTTTATAATTCGGGAATGGGCAAACCTAGTGTTGCAATCTGGCAACTGCCAGCACTATCTCAAAGTTTTACATTCTTGAGGTTATACGTACTCAGAACGTTTTAATATAAGAGCGCTATTTGTGTTGTTTACAGTAACTTAAAAGATTCATCTCGCCAAGAAAATGGAATTAAATCGTGAAAATTTGCGTGCGATTATTTTTTCTAACTTTTGACGTGGATTAACTCAACAACAGTGCATCGATGAACTAAATGCAATTTTTGGCGATGGAGCTTCATCAAAGATTAGTGTTTATCGGTGGTATGGTGAATTCAACCGAGGTCGTAGTTCACTCAAAGAAGAATTTCGTGAAGGTCGTCCAAAATCAGTTGTTGTTCCGGAAACATTAGTGGAACCAGCAAACATTCAATACAGCATGAACGTTTGACCGTCAAAAAAATTTGTTCGCGTTGGATCCCACACAATTTGTCAATCGCTCAAAAAAGGCTCGTGTCGATTGGTCGAAAGAAATGCTCCAAAAATACGATAGCGGTGCTTCGAAAGGCGTCTATTACACCGTGAGAGGTGATGAATCGTGGATTTACGTGTATGAGCCCGAAACTAGACAGCAGTCGACTCTATGGGTGTTTCAAATTGAGCCAAATCCAACAAAAGTTACTCGCGCACGAAGCACTTTTGAGCAAATGGTCGCCTGTTTCTTCGGAAAAACTAGACATGTCGCAACCGAACCACTAGAGAAACGCAGAACAGTCAATTCTGAGTGGTACAGAACCATTTGTGTGCCAGTTGTCTTCCAAGAAATCAGGATAACCAACCGCCGAAGACGGAACACTCTTCACCACGACAAGCTCTCACACATCGGTTCAAAAAACTGCATTTTTGAGTACTCAAAACATCGATTTGATGAATAATCCGCCGTATAGTTCTGACTTGGCACCGAATGACTTGTTTTTATTCCCGTACGTAAAAAGTAAAATGAGAGGTCAACGTTTTTCGACACCTGAAGAAGCGGTTGATGCGTTCAGAATGCATGTTTTGGAGAAACATCAATCAGAGTTGCAAAAGTGATTCGACAATTAGTTCAAGCGCATGCAAACGTGTATAGATCTTAATGGGGAATATTTTGATAAACAATAAAGCTATTTTCGATGATTAATATTTGTTTTTGTTCTCTAATCCCGAAATAGAAAAGGCAACGCTTGTAGTGTCATTATAAAAGTTATCTGTTGGAATAAGCGGGGGAACCTTGTTGCTTCTGAGTTGAAGCACGCCTCTGCGACCACAAGGCTATAGAATGACTTCTGACCCACCGGATATGTAGAATTCTCAGTTTAACCGGAACATTATCTGTGCCGGTTGTCTCGATTTGTAGGTCCAAAATTGATTAAAATCTTCCAATGTTCGTGAAATCTTAAATATATAAAAATATGATCTTAAAATCTTCAAAAACTCAATAAAATATTCCCTTTTGAGGTTTGGTGTCCATTACTTCATTTTAAACAATTTTGAAATTTTCAGCAACAATTCAATAAAGACATGCTGTCGACCAACATCCCTTTCTCCTGTTGATGTCATTCACAGCAACCAGACTCCTATGCAAAATATTTTTTCCTGAATTGCTGTTTTCCATGTTTCTCCATCATGAAGGAGAAGGATAAAATTACATATCTGCTTTGACATCCCTCGTAGAAACCAACCTTGCTAACCAAAAAAAACTCCTAATATTGTACTTTATTCCATAATTACAAATCAATTTTTATTTTTTGTGTTTGATTGCAGGAACATCAGTACGATCTGACAGCAACATTCTACCCGGATACTATATAGGAGCACTGATCCCACTGGTGATGAGAATGTACTTATAAGAATGAGTCACCAGCGGAAATTTGGAGGAACGTGTAATTTTATATTGTTTGATATTTTAGTTTATTTTTACAGAAAATAATAGTCGAACTAATTTTTTGATTGCTAAAAGTTTTTATATTAGGAAATACAACTGATAATAATACAAACAAAAAACATACAAAATTAAAATCAAAGGAGAAAGATTTTTTTTAGACTCTTAGCTTTCGTCAAATTAACGCGCAAAAGAGAACATTTCGTACTTAATTAAAGCACAGACTAGCAGAAAAAAAACAACTTAATCCACTACAAAAAGTTCAGTTATATCTGCAATTGTGCAACACATTAGCAGTTATTCAAACAAAACAGACAACAAAAACGCGCTTAAACCGGACCGGAACGGCTAAAGTGGGTTTAAAACACTTACGGTCAAATGTGTGGTTGTGGCAGACGACCGTTGCTGCAGAAAAAAACTTTTTTACTGAATATTTTCCAATTTTTGCCTCGTGGCTAAATTTGCATAAAAATGTTTCCAAACAAAAAACAAAAACAAGAAAAAAATATGAAAAACGAAAAACAAGACACGAAGAGGAACTTTCCACTTTGTCTAGTGGAAGTTGGCTATCATCTATTTGTAGTCGTGTGTATTCGGTATTAAAGTTGTAGTTTTTCATTGAGCCAGTGAAGCTGAAGGAGGATGGTGTGCAGTGAATATACATGCATACAAATGTATGTTTATTCCTTCGTACCCTGAAATCTACTGTTTCCTTTGTTTTTATTAGTTGGTCGCCGAAGAGGAGAACCATTGTTTATGATTGGATGCCTTTCAGAAGCAAATTTTTCTATTAATCTTTAGCTCGTTGGCTGTGCTTTATTTTCGAGGAGGAATGCAGGCGCAGGTGTTTCCGAAAAATAAGATGTATTTAATTTCGAGATCTTCTTTGAAATGTTTGCGTAGAGGGACTTAGCAGGGGTACCGTCTATTCAAGTGCTGGTTAAGCAAATTGGTTTAAATCCGCTTCTAAACGCTTTCATTGCTGAGGTACCGTTCGTTTATTTACCCCTTTAAGGATATATTAAAAATAATTTTAAAATTTTATAAAAATGTAATTTTATGTCAAATAAAGTTAAATTAAGCCACGTCGCAGGCGTGGCGTAGTGGGTAGAGTGCGACAATCACACGACGAAGGGTCTAGGTTCGATTCCCGGCTGAACACCTCGAATTTTTCACGGTACCACCTCTTTCGAGCTGCTGACAACACTCAAAGAGTAATAACTGTCTAAGAATGCTTTTCTCAAGCTTCGCCGATCGAAGTCGGTAAAAAACTGTACTTCCCTTCTACTCGTGAGAGAACAGTAGCGCGCACAGCACGAGTAGTTGATGAGCAAGCTAGGCCCTGGTCCACCTGTGGTCTGTGGCACCTACAATTATTATTATTATTATGTTAAATAAAGACTACGAAGCCTTTGAGTTACCTTGTGGTATTGAATTAGTTCGAAGTTGAAATATAAGCACAGTACTGTTGTGTAAAACCTTTCCAAGTAATTAAGGTACATTTCCAAGAATTTCAGAAATGTGACAACACTTAAAAACCTAAAGAACACGTTGAAAATTCAAAGGAATACGAAATAAATTTAAGTGCACAACAGGGTCAGTGTTGTTTACTCCTCTATACACAGTCCATTGCAGAGTTCAGTTCATCATGATCGTCTAAGTTTCAAGGATAAGGGGTTTAATTGGAGAATTTTTCAAAAATCAATGGCTGTCTCCTTTTTCTAGGAAACTGAACTGTACAATGGTATCTGTTTAGAACAATACCTTTAGCCGTACAGTTCGATTTTAAATGAAATCCTCGAAATGGGTATGGTGGTCACAATATGTTCTGATTTTTACTGAGGTTGTATTCTGATCCTATGCACTCAGCGTCTGCATTTCAAATTTCCTTTCAAACAATGATTAGTTCCCGTTTGTTTTTTTAGTTTTTAATGGATTTGTTAAATCTCTTAATTCGGTTTATAACATGATAGACAAAGATACTTTAAACTAGCTTACCAGTTGATTACTTAACTGATCTTAATTCTGACTTACTGATTCTTCATCAGTAGTCCAAGCTAATATAGGGTTTTTGATTATGCCTTTCGGCTTCATGGTGCAACAATATTGATTAGTTTAAAGCCTGTTGACAATTTTTAACGGACTAAATTATTCATATACAAATTTATTTAGAGGAAAAAGTGGCCGCGTACTGGGTAAAAAACTACGCTCACACGCCGAACGTCCAGGTTCTATTCTCGACTGAACACGTCGAATTTTTTACGGCACCACCTCCTTCCAGCTGCTGACAAAAGTGAAACAACTGTCTTAGAGAAAGGTTCTCAAATTTCGCCGTTCGGAGTCGGCAAAAAAACTGCAGGTCCCTTCCCGTGAGAACAATAGCACGGACAGCACGAGAAGTTGATGAGCTAGCTAGGCCCTTATCAGCCTGAAGACTGCAGTGTCACCCAATTAATATTATTATTATTATTACTATTAAAAGGGCCTTAAAAAATATCATTCTACAATTGAAAGCATAAAATTAGTGGTACCCTTGTACTTTAAATTCCTTTCCTATTTAATAGAACTGGATACAAAGGAAATGAAATTGTTCGTGAAGCGTTACCCCTCACATTAGTGTTGATCATCTAATGGTATCAGTTTTAAGTTGTTTAGCCATTTAACTCTTGAGGGCTTCCTGGTACAAACATTTTAGAGTCTGCCACTTCTACGTGTCATCCACGTATTCCGTCTCACAAGTCAGTGAGATCATAGGTACAATTCCTAGGAGATCATACGAGATTACTGGATGTCACTAAGAAGCAGTACTTATTGTTTGTGGAGAACTTTTCGAATTTAAACCCGCAAATCCCATCTCCCAGTGAGAGAACTCAGGCATAAATGCTAAAGAAACCTAGACTTGTGAGCTGCAGTGCCATTCACCTGAAATTGTAGCCCAGCCCCACGATTTGTCATTTCAGTACTGATTCTTGGAGCATGGGTGAGATCACGCAACTCTTTTCCGGCAACCTACACCCTGTAGAAAACGGCCCACAACAAATTGTTTCCCAGTCCATTTGGAAAGAGGGGCAAAACACACGCAATGAAGTAAATTCGTGTGGCAACTTAAACCCGATGAAATAATTTAAAATTAATATCCTTTCGCTCCGAAGGGACTTAGTTTGGAATCAGTATCAATTTAAAGTTCCACGCCGACCGTCACCGGACCCATTCGAACATATCACACTCCAACACATACATATGTCCACATATCACAAAACTTTATTTTACTACTAATTCGATACTATTTCACATAGTTTAACGCAAAATGACAAGTTTCTATCCACTCCCCGCACACAAGTCAATGAACAGCGTTTACAAAAATTTAAATGTCATTGTCGATGTAAAATTCTATTAACGGCAATTACACACAACATCTGATTAACATCGTCAGCACAGCCGTAGGTTCATACGTGGCACAGCTTGCTCCCATGCAATGTGTGGCGGGTATCCTCCCAGCCGCCATTCCAGTGGCGCTAAAATATTGTGCACACACAGCCAGCCGTCTGATCAGTTGACCATTGTGTAAAGGCAACGAGCACACTCTCCATGCAATCGATAAAAACAGAGATAATTCGGTTGCTGAACACGTTGCTTACGCGTCCGGGAATACAAATGAATTTAAATCCATCGCACAAAAATAAGGAAGTCGTAATAAATACACATTTCGTGCACATAATTTTATTGGCTGTGTGTTGATTTTTGTTCTTTGAACAGCGAAACGAGCGTGAATACTAAAATAAGCGCAAGTAATCCATTATGACGCTGAAATCAATTTCATACTCATCAGATGCATTTGCGTTGAAATGATATTAATCATCTGAGACGTTGCATCGCACTATTAAGTCATTAATCGGCGAAAAAGCTTAAGTCGAAATCCAGATGCCAAAAATATAAATTTAAATTAAAGATGAAACTTATGCATAATTTTAAGCATGAAATATCAGTTCAATAACGTGGTGGTGCATAAATGCCACTCAAATATACATACACATACATATATAAATCGCTATTTACCAAAATTAAATATGAAACCGACATAATGTACTTTAGGGGAATTGTTAAACAAACTGAATCGCTGTAAAGTTAAATTTTAAGGATATCATGACAAATACTAAAATATATATGTACTTGTAAATAATTACTAGATTCATACTGTTGCCTGAGAATATACATATATATACATACAAATACGTATAAGAAATATAAACCGTTTAAGCTAATTTTTTAGGATATTGTCAAGACCACTTTTAAGAGTTTCGTTATCAAAATTTATAGTTCCTGTTAAGTTTGTAAAATAAATAAGAGAAACTCATTTATAAATAATTTTCAAATACATATACAATATCTGGCGCAAAGTTATGCAGCAGCAGCAAACCAAATTGAATGTAAAAAACTAAATAAAACTTATAACTTAGCAGATCATCGTAAGGTATAGCAGAATAAAACGTAAAAAACAAAGTTTATGTATGTTTGAGTGAAAACTGAATTGTGTTAAATAATATGAATAAGAGCGGGAAATAAATTGTAAATTAAACAGAAATACAAAAAAGAATATCTTGAATATAATAAATTATATATACATGAAAATATATATTTAATATGCTAAACGGCGTTGTTTTCTTCTCTTGGTTGTGTGTTGTGGGTCGTGCGGGCTCTGTCTTCTTCACAGTACATCGTCGTAGCATGGCTGTTTATGTTAAAACATTTTTGACTTCAAACAATTTTGTAAATTTAAATGGTTAACAATGAGTGGGCTGAATGCAGAAATCGAGGTATTTAGGCCAGTCAAGGACGCATTTGCATGCATTGAAAGTTCAAACTAAGATCAAAAGCTGAAACTATGCCTAAAAATGTAAACTAACCCTACCTGATCAAACGAAGCTCTCAAGCATCAAACAAGACTCAAGCTGAGACTTCAAACTCAGCCCACCTGTTCCAACTAAGCCCCAATAAGCCCCAAAAAAACCTTCATACAACTATCAACTAAGCCTGCAAACTCCACATTATGCCGCGAGTCCCTAACAAGGCCGCAAGCTACATTAAGCCAGCAAGCTCCAAATATACCTAGAAGCTCCAAAATCCTACGTCTCAAACAAATAAGATTAAAAACCAGAGACAAGCTTACAGACTCCATATGAGCCCACAAGCTTACAAGTTCTATCAAAGGTGTTGTATTATCCAATAAGTTTCATTTCCCGGTTGCTGGAGTTCGTAGTCAATAATAAACAATAGATCTTCTCCATTCACAAAAGGGAAATACAACGAAAGCATGCACCACGAGTGAGAGAGAGAGAAGTTGCTAAAAGAGATATGCTATAGTCCCCTTTAATTACTTTTCTAAATCATTTTTCAGATTTTGTTGACTTGAGATCATTGCCAACACATCGATTTTCTATTTACAAATTCCAGTTTGGTCACACGGACGATTAGTTTGCTGGGATTTTTAAATGTCATCGCTGTCTCTGGAAGATTTATCAGTTGCAATACCAACTAAGGGAATTTTACAAGTGACATGTATATTAGAAGCTGAAAATTTACAAAAGAACACTCGAAATATTTCCAGAAAAACAAAATAGAAATCTAAGAAGAAGTAACCTTTTTCATTTGGCTCTATTTATGAAATGCACCTTTAAGTGAAATAAGTTCTGAATACTGCATTTGGAACAGTTGTGCGCGCAGTTTGAAAATTGGCAGAAACTAAAGTAGTGTCTATTCGGAAGCGCACTAGACGCGTGCAGCAGTGCAAACAAAAAATTGAGAGGTTAATCAAAAAGCAGCGCATACATTTTAATTTCAATGTAACAAGATGGAAACCACATTGTTTGCGATTTTCGAAACGAAGCAGGAAACAATTTGCACACCACTTGGGAAATTGTATTTTAAATAATTGACTGCTGCGCAGACACACAACTTGCTCTTACACGATGACAATTTCCTGTACAAAAAAGGGAGCCAGCCTTTCGCAGACTGAATGCACAATTAGTCGCCGATTTCACATAAAAATTGCTCCAAGGAACCACCAGCAACAGCCCCAGCACTACCAACTCCACCGTCATTGCCGTGATGGCGCAACACAACAAAGGTGCAATATTGCTGCATTGTCATGCTCCCAGGGCTCCTCGCCTGAAACCGAAAAGTCAGCACCCTAAATTGCTTTGCAATCACCCAAAAAGTGCATCCTGCCAACCAGTCAGCGCTGCTAGAACTATACACACACACACATACTACATATTCTTATAACGAAGGCAAAAAAATGCTCTTTACCTCTGCCTTCATGCGGTGCCAACGGAATCGTGCTCAAAAAAGAGCGGCACCTACATACGAACGCTACATTGCACATATTGTCAATTAATTATTTTGCAAGGTGAAGGTACTGCGGAATACCCAACCCACTCCCTGTCGCCCCAACACCCTCACACACATGCACACAAACATCTACACTAAGAAGCGACAGCGAAAGTGGTGAAAAATCGTTTTTGTATCCTCACGTATTCCCCCGTTTCTTTTGATCCCAAGGATAAACTGGGAACGATTGTTGTAAAACGGTTTCTAATACCTTCCACGCTGCCGTACAATGTATGGTATGTCGGTTGTGTGCATTAGTGGGACTAAGGAGGATAGCACGTATCTCGCTTCGGCTACGTCATGCAAGGTTCTCGTACGCAGAACCTTTCTTCATTCGTTTGCGTGGAGAGCAACAGGAAAAACTCACAGCGCTTCCTACGCTCCTGGATATGATACTTAAAGGATTCACGAAGTTAATGGTCGCAAACTGAACGGAAACTGCGAAGGATTAGACGTCCGTATACTGACGAAGTGCAGGGAACTTCCACGGAGAGCTTAGGTTGAGTCAGAAATTGAAATTTGAGTGATTTTTTTTTCTTCGCCATCAACGTCCTGTACAGAAAACTTACAGGCGCCTGAAGTTTGCTCATATGTCGCTTGTGTGTGTGTTCCGGTCATTTGGTTTCATAGCCGTACTGGAGTTGGTGTGCAACTTTGCGTGTCAAGTTAGCTGCACCGTAAAGCAATTAAAAAATAATTGTCGCACGTCAAAGTCAAATGTGCAGTTCGTTTTGCTGTAGGTGATGTCGTGAGGACAAATGAAAATCAAACAATCTAAACCACAATCTTATCGACGGCTGGATCAATTACGCAGGGGGAATGGTTCCTAATTGATCAATTACAACAATTTTGCTTTGGATTTTGGTAAATGAAAATCGTGCACTAAGCGCAACAGAATTTGAGTAATGTTCTAGCACCTCGGGTGCTGCCTTTCATTAGACGCATACCATAACATAAATTTTCAATTGTGTCCAATAGCTTCAATTTCAACTTATCAGAAGACTGCCGAGCAAAAGCGTGGTCAAATGCTCTCTTCCAACTCTTATGAGACATCTGGTTGTCTTTTTGTTGTTTCCTTAAACTATAATCAACCCAACCGGTAAGCCATGAGGAATTGCCGCTTTTGTTTAGACTTACTCCCTCCAGACATCAAAACTAATGCCCTCTGTTCAATGACAACTTTTAAGCTGGAGTGTTTTTAAATATGAGTACAAAATGGACGGAAAATTGTTCCTTTCTGGATTAAATACACATTCGTTAAAGTACATCTTCTTCTCCAGATGCCATCAACGCAAATAGAACCAAAAATCGCAGGTAAAACTTTTCTCTCGAAAAGACTAAGGGCTTCCTCATCCGCTTTTAGAAACGTTCATGTTGCCGTGCCATAGAGTAGTACTGGGATGATCAAGCTGTTATATAAGGCGAGCTTTGTCCTTCGAGAGAAGATTCTTTCACTCAATTACCTCTCTAGCCCACAGAAACTGTGATTGGTAAGAGTGATTCTGCGTTTGATTTCGGTACTAGTGTGGTTGTCTCTGTTTACCTGGAGCCGAGGTAGACGAAGTCCTTGACTACCTCTAAGTTTCTTCTGCCTAGTGTGATTCTTTGTCCGAGACGTCGATGTTGTGTATCCTTTCTTGATGGCAGCATGTACTTCGTTTTGTCTTTATTAGCCACCAGACCCATTTTGGCCGATTCCACTTCAATACGACACAAGCTAATGCCTCATTCACGGCTCGTTGTATTCGTCCAATCAAGTCACAGACTGTTGGAAGATCATGCCTCTGGTATTGACTTGTGAGTTACGCACGATCTTCTTGAGGATGATGTTGAAGAAGTCACAGTGCGTCGCCTTGCCTAAAACCTTTTTTGACGTTGAAGGCCTCGGTAAGATCGTGCGTGCGACCGACCTTGACGGAGCAGCGAGATTTCTTCATCGTCATCCTACATAACCTGACAAGTTTTGTAGGAATGCCAAAACTAGACATGGCACTGTAAAGCTCGTGCTCTATGCACACTGTCATATGCAGCCTTGAAATCGACGAATAGGTCGTGAGTGTCAATTTGCGTTTCTTGGGTCTTTTCCAGGATCTGCCGTAATGTAAAGATCTGGTCTATTGTGGACTTCCCTGGCCTAAAACCACAATGATAGGGACCTATCAGATCATGGACAAACGGTTTCAGACGCTAACACAATACGGCAGAGAGGATCTTATATGCGATGTTAAGGAGACTGATCCCTCGATAATTGGCGCAGTCAAAGGGGGTTCAGTTCTTGTGGACCGAGCAAGCGACACTGAGATTCCACTCATCGCGCATGCTTTCTCCAACCATATCTTACAGATGAGGTGGTGCATGTGCCCAACCAGGTCATCTCCAGCTGCTTTAAATAGTTCTGCTTGTAGTCCATCCGCTCTAGCAGCTTTGTTCGACTTCAGCGTGGATATTGCCATCTTCACCTCGTCTAAGTCGGGGGGACGGAATTCTTGTCTATCATCGTCCAAATCGAGTAGAACATTCTGCCTAACAGCGGGGTTTGGGCCATCATCGCCGTTAAGGAGTCTGCAGAAATGATTCTTCCAGATTCTCAGCACAGACTGCGACTCTTCCACGAGTTGTTCATTTTGGTGCCGGCAGGCTTTGGTCCGAGCCCTGTATCCACCGGATTTCTGTTTTACCTTTCGGTAACACTTTCGGATTTCATTCCTGCCATAACACCTTTCCATTTCCTCCACCGCGCGCTTGTCATGCTTTTTCTTTTTCCTTCTGAGAAACCGGTGCTCTTCCTTTCTTCTCTGTTCGTAGAGCTCACGAACAACCCTCGTTGTTCGATGCAGCGTTGCCTTAAAGGCGTCTTGTTTGGCCGCATGCGCTTGACTGTACTTGTTGTCAAACCATGGGTTCCTTCTGGGTGGTGACGTGAAAGCCAGGACATCAGTGGTAGCTTCTTTGATGGCTTCTTGAAAACGTTTCCTGTCTTCTTCTGTAGTTAGTGCAGGCAGCGTCGAACTCTGAGCGAGTTTCAGGGAGACTCGACGTCAAATCGTATTGGCCTATCTCGACTCCTTTGATCTTTCGATATCCGGGCTCTTACCTTGGCTAGAACAAGATGATGATCTGAGTCGATGTTTGCATTTCGGTAGGTCCGGACATCGAGAATACTGGAGGAGTGTCTGATCAGGAGATCGCCAGGTCCCTTTGTGGATGTTCAGGTGAGGGAACTGCGTGCTAGCCAGAGAGAGGTTCCGCCCCGAGGCGAAGTCCAACAACCTGAGTCAGTTTCCGCATGTGTTGTCGTTCAGGCCGTGCTTTCCGATGACTCCGGTAAAGATGTCCTCTTTTCCCAGCTGAGAGTTGAAGTCTCTTAGAACGATCTTGGTGTCGTGGCTGGGGCATCGATCGTATGTTTTTCTAGGAGATCATAGAAGTCATCCTCGGTGTTGTCATCCTTCTCCTCTGTCAAAGCGTGAGCGCAAATTATCTCCGACATCCATCTTCTCTAAATAGACAATATTGTTTTTGACTGGTTGACGGATATCTTGTAGCGGACCCCTGCAAAGGTACTTATTGTGGGTGTATCTTATAAAATAATATGAATCGTAGAAACTAGTCTAGTAAAAGGAAATCAATAGCTAATTATATTTTTCAATAGAAAAACTAAAAAATTGGTTTTAATACTTGCTTATTTTAGAAAATAAAACTGACTCTCCCTAAGCTGGAATCATTTTTAAGAGCAAAGGGGATGACTTAAGTTGGAATGCTCTTTGCAAACTAATCCAAAAGATTGTATTAGAAAAGTTTTAATAATCGTAGCAGTAAGCCAATGAAATTTTCTTGTTTGGGTCGTTACTTCGATAATTGATCCTTTCTACGTTATTTACAAGACTTTGCTTTTTCCAAAACGCCTGAGGTCAATTTATTCACACCCGGTACAATCTACTATCACCCGGTACCTAGACTACGCAGAGTGAAAATAGAGTCCTCAAACTGGTTCGTTGAAGTTGAAACTCACGAATGCGTGTTATATTAAAAAAGATCCATGACAAGGTTTTCATGTGTCTTCAACATCGTTTTCCAAAAGATAGTGCAAAAGGCGCTCCTTAACACAGGGAGAAGATCTTGCAAAAGTTCATACAATTGCTAATATACGCGACCGAAATAACCTGATTAGGTGGACACAGCGAACCCTCTGATAACCGTTTGTAGGTTTTTGGACTAAGGCGGCCAATATGACTTACGTGGAAAACGAGGACAGAATTAAGCATATGCTGTAATCGGGAAAGGTTAAAACATCACCATTGAGCTATATACTATGACGTAGCCAAGAACTGAGTCTCAATAATATAGGACGAGCGACATCAGTACCAAGACTGAAGTAGAACAACTATTGCAAGTCGTTCTTTCTTCGGGCTCAACAGGAAATTGAGGGTAAAAAGCCTCTCTCGAAGGATCATACTCCATATACTCGCATAATACCTAAATAAATAAAATAAAAAAAAATAATACCCTGATGCTGGCCTGCCAGTTCAATTTTTGGCTTAATTTGCATTGCACTTCGACGCTTGCGCCCTCGACCACGATGGCAGCATTCCTTCTCCTGCTGTTCTTTTAGCTTCTTGTCAGGGGCTCCTCAGGTGCAAGATCCTTTGGTGCTCTTTCCTCCTTTTCAGATTTCCGCGACACACCATCAGAAGCGGAACTCCGGCAAGCTTTCTGACCCTGAGGCAGGAGATTACGCGGGTCAGACTGAGCCTCTCCGCCCCTTTCTCCAGTTTTCCAACTCATTCTACTAAGGGCGTCGTAGAGTGAGGAGATGAAATTATTGTTTTCCGCGCCACTGCGGGCGGAGGGTGCTTGGAGTATGGTTGTTGGGGCCTCCAAAATACTTGCCCCGGCCGATGTGGATTGTCGCAATCGGGAGTACCACCTGGAGCAGTCAAATCCTTAGGGTTGTCTTCCATACAGTCTGAATTAAAAACGTTCAAAGACGAAACAAGACGTTTCTGAACTTTGGTTCGACGTCTCACCTAGGATCTTTCGAATCGAGGGTCATTGACTCTTAAGCCCTTCCGCTGCGACAAGGTATCCAGAAAGGAAAGGAGACATGAGCATACCCAAGCGTCTACCGGTACATTCCTGAGTAAGTTAAGTCACGTAGAACGTAAGACGAAACTGCTCCGGCGCAAACATTAATTAACTTCGAAATACTGGGACACAGCAAAAGGGGACTCCTAAGAAGTAAGTGGAGAGAACCCCAAGCAACTCAGCCAGCGAAATTAAAGGTATCTAAATAAAGACCGCGTGGCCGCCGTGTCGTAGTGGGTAGAGTGCGACAGTAGCGCGCACAACACGAGTAGTTGATATGAGCAAGCTAGGCCCTGGTCCCCCCTTTGGACTGTAGCGCCAACAATTATTACAATTAAATAAAGGCCGCCGTCGAATCTGTGCCACTGGGATAACGCAACAGAAGATGCCCTAGGCTAAGGTGGTGCATACAAGTTGAGAAAGATGTCAACCAACTTGGAGTGTACAACTGGAGGTAGCTGGCGAAAGGTCGTTCTTGCTAGATAGGCATGTTGGTTGAAGCCCAGGTCCACCCCAGACTGTAGCGCCATAAAAAGAAGAAATAAAGGCCTTCGTGGCGTAGTGTGTAAAGTTTTGGCTCTATTTCCGGCCGAAAACCGACAATTTTTCACGGCACTACCTCTTTTGAGTTGCTGACAGCACTCAAAGAATAATTATTGTCTAAGAAAAAAGCTTCTCAAAGCGCAAAACACAAGTAGTTGAAGAGCATGCTAGAACTGGTCCCCCTGTGGACTGTAGCTCCACCCTATTATTAATATAAATAAAGGCCGCCATGGCGTAGAGGGACAAGCGGTCCCCGTTGAGATTCATAAAAAAACTGCAGGTCCCTATTACTCGTGCATGAGAAGTTAATGGCAAGCTAGGCCTTGATCTTTCTGCAGACTGCTGCGCCGTCCAGTTATTATTATTATTATTATTATTATTATTATCGTTATCAAATAAAGGCCGTACAAGATGGAGGGCATGGTTCGTTTAGGTTCAGCTCCAGTCCGAACTATAGGCCAATTAAAAAATTAAGAACAATTTTAATGTTTCCGGTGTTTTCAACTATACAGTCTATCAGGGACTGAAGGACTAGACCTGATCTCATACGTGTCTCAAGTATAACTTTACTTTGAAACTATAAAAGAATCTCGGTACAAAGTCCATTTTTGCGTGATCTCATGTGGGTGGTCAGACAAGATGCAATTATAAGAGGAACAATGATCTCGTTTAAAAATTAGCTATTAGTCAGCGTTAGAGCCAAGAACACGGAATTTTTCGTTTTCGGCTTACAATTTTCAAACTCTGTTAAGGAGTCGTCTAAGCGAAGGGTTTTTCAATTCAAATGCAGTTTATTTGGTGTAAAACCATCAGTTTAAAATTAAATTTTTTTTTCTTAGATGACGATCAGAACAAAGACGTCACTTTATCTTCAGATACGAGACCGACCAGGCTATAAGCACGCTTAACAGAATCTACACTTAGCTAGATATGTTTCTCAGAATCACTGAGAAATTTTCTCTACAGATTCATACAGCCTTTAGTGAAACTTTAGAGCCATCAAATGGAAAAGTTCGTTACAGCATTCGGAGGAATTAAAGAAATCCGAGCAAAAAATTATTTTTCGCCTCGGAGCGAAGTTGTGTTGAATTATTTGTGCTGAATTAGTTTAAAAAAGTTTAAAATTACATTTTGGACGACAATGTATTTTTTATTAAAAAAAAACGTTTGCCCTAATCAACCACACTTCACAAGCATTCACACTTCGCTTGCAATTTAATTGTAGGTCCCCACACGCCTGTGATAATTTTCTTTTGAAAAGTGTGATTGATTTGAAGTGTGAAATAAATTCCCGAATCCCATGTCACATGTGCAACAAATTTCAAAGTACTTCTGTCATTAGCAATTCATTAAGAGAATCAATCCAAATCCCACAAAAGTACTCCACGGGCACGCCACTCACCCGAAAGAAAACATAAATTGAAAAACTTTCCTAGGCATTCAGTACCTGCCAAAAAGTCTCAGCCGTCGTCATCTCCCAAGCAACAATCATTGTTCGAAGTTTCACAGAAAATACATTCTTGGCACAAAACACCTACTTAGACGGCAGCAGAAATCTCTTTTTAATAGCTCTCCTCCAAATAAAATGCGAAAGTAATGCAGAAATATGAAGCAGCTTCAATAAGGCACTCCTCGAACGCCCCGTTGCCATCAAGTTACATACGGGTGTGTACATACTTCGGCACTGTGCACAATGCCGCTATGCCGCGACGCGCAATTGGTGTTGGTGGTGGCAACAAAATGCACAGCGTACCAGCTCAATAAATGTAAATACGGTGATTCCGAAACAATTTTCCAGAACTCCGGCTCCCAATGCTGCCAAGAACAAGGATATTTAAATATCAGCCAAAACTAAGGTGCTTCGGTTGAATATACAGCACACAACACAGGGAGCGGACAAAAATATTCATTCGCTTAAGTGTATCCAGCATAATATACATTCAATACAAGGACGTCGGCGGCGGCGGTGAGCCCATGCAGCATACCTAATGCTCCTGATTTGGACGCAGTTCCTACACCTCCTTGTCATTTCAGCTGCCGCCGCACCGTCGCCTCCGCCGCTGGTACTACACCAGAGCCCCGAGTCACTCCTGGAAGAGCAGCCTAAGGAAAAAGTTTTTGGCACCACTCCAGCCCAAATATTCAGCCTGCTGCCGTTGCTGTTGCTGTTGCCGTTGTGATGGGGAGGGGGGCCCGTGGTTTGACGGTAGCACTCGTGGTTCTCCAGCAGCAGCAGTCAAAAGAGCATTAAGCGAGCATAAAAACCCACTTGAGGACTTTTTACGCTCTCACTCCCTGTTTTTTCTCACCCTCCCCTTGGCCATCACCCTCAGCGCGTCACGCCACCTTAACACTCACCACCGGCACCGCCCTCCTCTTGTAAATAACATCATCATAATTTTGTCAGTTTGCATTATCTTCCACTTAAACTTTGGAACTTATTGAATTATGGCCGCGACTGTGGCCGTGGCAATGCGGAGGGCGGTTTTAAATAGATTTTCAGTTGATTCAGCGGAGGCCGCAACGGCCGCGTCGGGATGATGCTGAACTATTATCCTGTGAAATCGAGGTGGAAATTGTAAATTTAATGGCACCGACTCGGCAACTAGGAGTGAAAGACAAGATATAAATCTACGTAGGTTCAGCTTTATGCGTTGAATCAACTTCCTCCCAGGGCGTTGGGCTGGGGACTCATTCGAAAGGATGATGATAAAGATGAAGAGCACGTGGTGGATGGAGAGAAATAAATCTAGTGGGTCGGTGAGTACTTTCTGCGCGACCAGCGCGCGGTCTGGCGGAGCCAGGAGCGACGCACGAAGGCAGCACGGACTCGCGGTAAGATGACAAGTAAATATTTTAATTTTGCGTTAATGGAGCCTTCAGTGCGATGCGCCGACGACGCCGATGATGATGGACTGTTTTGAAGAAAAATAAAATAGAAACATAACTTGCTGGAAAGGCAAAGCTGTGGAGGTATTTTATGTGGCAGTGTCCTTGTCTTGTCTTTATTTAATTTCTTTTTGCTCTCATGTTTACTTGTGAAATTGTTGAAATATGCTTGGACAAGTTGTCGGACTTTGTTTTTCCTGCGAGGGGACAGTCATTTTAATTAAACGCTCTTAGTGAGTTGAGAAATGAGATACTGATTGTACTTGATTTGATGGCATTTAAAAGCGGTGCTAAAGTGCCACCGGGTTTTGACGGTTTGGCTGTCACGGAGAGAAGTGCTGCATTTAATAAATGTTACGAGTTAATTCAGACCAGCTCTTACTTATGCAGCGAACTAAACTCTCCTTGAAGGGGATACAAAGTAGGGTAGAGTAGTCACTCCACGCACAAAGTGATTGAAATCCAGAAATTTAAAGCGTCTGGTGCTAACACACACATCAAATATTGATTAAAAAACATTCATTGTTGCGCGCAGAACCTACGAAACCAAACAAATTCTATTTTGTGTGTTCCCTCCAAAGCCATGCTTCATATTGTGACAGTTTCGACGTTTTGATCTCCTATTGATGCGGCAACATCTGGCGAAAGTTTCAAAGGATCACCTAGCATGGTCGACGAAATGTAAATGTTTTGATAACTTTCTGTCATCCCTTTTGCAGATGCTTGAATCTCCCCCTCATATATTGGAAGAGATAAAAGTAAACATCTTGTGTATACACGGGCAACGGGTTCCCTGCTCCTGCAAGAAAGAGATGTTGGCTTACTTTTTTTTCGAAATTGGGGATAGTGCGCATGGATGTATATGTCATCGTTCCTTACGGCCAATATTAGCATAAGGTAATCCCAACAAATTATGGAAATGAAGCTGTGGGAGATATGTCGAGAATTACGCCTATTTCATTCACAATTTAAGGTGCGCAATAAAACGACGATGAAAACATTTTCAGAACATCCTTCAGAGAAGGGTCCTCTCATCACCGCTTCACAGAGTAACAGAGTATGCGTGACATCGAAGATGGTGGATGTGCTTAGCCCCCACGCAGCAATCGTGTCAACTGGTATACGAAAAAAGAAAAACAACTTAAAATCACTCAAAGCCGCACAGGTCCTTTGATGTTTCAGAAAACTTTTCCCACACATAAATTGCGGATCCCTTCTGTGTATTGTAAGGCGGCGCGAGGCTCATATTGCGGTGGAATATAATGCTAATGGATTTATTATCCTGTCCCTGACTGCTGCTTTGGCTGCGACTCCAGACGAAGGGCGCTATTGTGTGACACGTTGTGTGTTTGTGCGTTGAAAATCGGGTATGTTGCACGGCCTGTCGTTCACAAAAGGCAGGCAGGTTTTATATTGCCGGGAATGGGTGTGATGTGTTAAAGATCAACTTTTATGGATAACCGAGTGGGTGGTGGTGGCTTTGTGTGAGTTATTTATTCCGGCTGCCAATTTTATTGAAAGGACTTCATTTGGAATGTGATGGGCTACAATAATTGTTGTGATTTTGTTTCGTCGAAGCTGAATGTGGCGTCAATTAAAAGCATTCGTTTTCGGCCATGTTAAGCTGAATTTTCACGCGGTTGGTTTTTTTGATTTTGTAAATAGATACAATAGCGTTAATTACTAGTTTTAAGCGTTACATTAGCGTGACTGCGGAATGACGGATTTTGTTGGAAAATCAAAATATTCGTAGTTTTAAATAAAGGCTTCCTTTAACAGCATCGATGGATGTGCAACATCCTGTGCATCGAGGTCAACTGCAAGGGATATTCAATTAGTAATGGAAGCACGCGGTCATGTGTATGTCAATAGCTTCATCCAACGGAAGGTGAATTATTTTACTGCCCATCTATTACTCGGTTGGAATTGAGATGTAATTATCTTACGGTAATGGGCTTATGGGTGTCATCGTGGAATATGTATGACTGTACATTTGATACGCATGGTAAATGCAGACAATTGAGGAAGTCACGATTGATTTTATCATCGGTGAATAATAGGCGCTGAGCCGGAATATTATTCACCCAAATCTGTAATTGCAGTCGGCGAATACTGACGGCTCTTATTTCTGTGAAGAGCACAACTCGTTTTGTTTTTCACAAGTGAAGGGCACCCAAACCTAAGTTAACACTATACAGAGGGCGGAATATACGAAAGGATATGAGATTCCTTAGGTAGACACGATTGGAAGATAAAATGACACACTGGTGTGTAATTTATATAAAATAGACAAAGAGAATACTGATCGTAACTTATGAGGAGTGTTCAATATATCCTCGGTATCGATATGAAGAAAAATTTAATTTTAATTTAAATTGTTTTTATTTTTCAATATAATCTCCCCTAACATCAATGCATTTGTTGAATCTTGAGATAAGCTTTTTTAAACCCTCAAAAAAATAAATTTCCTCTTTCTATGCAAAGTACTCATTTATTGCCGACTTCAGTTCTTCATCATCCGAAAATCTTTATCCACGAAGATATTTTTTCAAATCTTTATCCACGAAGATATTTTTTCAAATCCGGAAACAGGAAATAATCACTAGTGGCAAGGTCTGGACTATAGGGTGGGTGCTGGATTTCTTCGAAACAACAATCTTGCGCAGCAGCCCTGGAAACTCGCGCCGTGTGAACAGGAGTGTTGTCATGAAGAAGCAACACACCCGCTGCGAGTTTACCCCGTCTCTTCTCTTTAATTTCCTTTAATTTCCTCTCATAATTATGTGGAAGCGTAGGATGTGGCGTTGATGGTTTCACCTTTCTTTTGTACTCAATGAGCAAGATTCCCTTTGAGTCCCAAAAAACTGTGGCCATGAGCTTCCCGGCAGACGGAGTGACTTTGAACTGTTTCGGGGGTCTGTTCCTTGTTTATGCCACTGCATGGACTCTTGTTTGCTTTCACGGTCATAGCGGTGAACCCGTGTTTCGTCCCCAGTAACAATTTTTTTTAAGATTTATTTATTTTTAAGATTTAATAAATCATTTTTCCTTATAGATAAAGATCAAAACTATTTACATAACAATTCATTAGTGACACAATTAATAATATTATAAGAAAATATTAGTGGCACTCTGTATTTGAGAATGAATATAAATAGAGTCGAGTGACATTTCACTTACTTAATAAACTAATAAAAAATGAAGAGGTGGGGAATACAATTCAACTAAAAACAAACTATAAGGAATTAGTGTAAATTAATAAGCAGTAACAATTCAAGAAAGGAAAGAAAAAACTCAAATTTTTTTAACTAAGTGGATATAAAGCCAGCTAAACCAGAATATTATAAAGAAGAGATTCGAGACTTTCAATATCAAGCTTGAAGAGCCGCAACTTAGCGCTTTTGATAAATATTCCAGATAGTGTTAAGATTCGTGTAGCCTGCGGTTATACATTAAATAAACGATATGATAAAACAGAATACAAATTTCGGTAAGCAGTGGTGCGGAAAGTTGGTACTGACATGATATTTCAATGGTCATTACGAAAGTTGTTGGCGCTACAGTCCAAAGGGGGACCAGGGCCTAGCTTGCTCATCAACTACTCGTGTTGTGCGCGCTACTGTTCTCTCACGAGTAGAAGGGACCTACAGTTTTTTGCCGACTCCGAACGGCGAAATTTGAGAAGCTTTCTTAGACAGTTATTACTCTTTGAGTGTTGTCAGCAGCTCGAAAGAGGTGGTGCCGTGAAATATTAGAAAAATTGGTGTTGAGCTGGGAATCGAACCTAGACCCTTCGGCGTGTGAGCGTCGCACTCTACCCACTACGCCACAGCGACCACTACGACCATTACGAAAGTTGTAACGTGAAATTCGACGAGAAGTACAATTACCGGACATTAAAAAGAACAATTTTAACACTTTAAAGCAATACAAATGACGAACAGGAAGAACAGGATAGCTCGGATGTCTATAAGTTTTACGACATATCTTTCGTATGGCATACTTTTGTATAATCATCAGCGGTTGATACACACCTCCCCAACAAACAATACCATATTATAACTTAGATTGAAAAATGCCATAATAAAATATCTTTAGAAATTTTGTGGAACAAACAAAACAGATAATAAAAATGGCGAAGGGTACAACGGAAATAAGTTTCCAACATATTAATGTAAAAAAAAATTAAAAAAAACTCAACTCAAAAACTGAGTTTTGAGTTAATTTTTATACCCAAATATTTAAATTCAGAAACACTCTCAATTAAAAAAACATTAAGCGCTACAGACTTGATAATGACAATAGGAGGGAGACATGGATCGAGACGAACAAATGCAGTTTTGAATTAGCTTGTATTTGTTACAGTCAGGGGAATGGAAAAAAAAATATTAGCAGCAGACAGATATGAAGATGATAGACTGGAGAACATTGTTTAAGTTTTAGAGCTTATTATTAAATTGTGTTCGGAAAATTAAAGTCGCAGTAGATAAAGGTCCCAATTTATGTCACATACGTCTAAAGGATTATTCAGGCCATATGTAAAGCCAATGTCATCAGCAAAATCAGTCGGTGCACCCTATAAAGGTAGAGCAAAAAGAGAAATGATAAAAATCAGGAATAAAATTGGCCCTAGCACCAAACCTTGAGGGACACCTAGGATATCGATCCTAGGATATCGATCCTAGGATATCGATCCTAGGAACTCGATCCATAACACCGTCTGCGTTCTCACTACACATCTCCAAAAGCTCTCTACAGCATGTGATTCTCACTTTATCCTGAGGCGCTGTGAGCATTCGTGGCAACTCTGAAAGGTTAAGATAGTCATGAAGAATGGTGTGAATGGTACCAGTTGAAAGCTTGGTAATCTCTGCCATCATTTTCGCCTTTATTTGGGCATCCTCAAGAAGAAGTATTTTGACTTCTTTGATGCTTTCTCCCGCACAAGCCGTACACGGTGCGCCGGAGAGGGCGTCGTCTTCAATGCTCTCTCTGCCTCTCTTGAACTCACTTGACCACTTTTGCACAGTTGATAATGAAGGTGCGAAACCCTGGTAAACAGCCACCTTCATGAATAGTTTTTGATTTTTTCCTTGCTTAGTGAGAAATTTAATTACAGCGCAATGCTCAATTTCACCATCATCATCCCAGTTGTCATTATGATTCTGTTAAACTAAAAATAAAACGCGAATTAATGATCACATTTATATGAAATTTTGCATGAATGCACTAAAATAATAATATTACTTGATAAATATGTCAAATTATAAAAATTATATAATTTATTGAACGCCCCTTGTATATAACCACAGCTTCACCCCTATACCGAGAACATACTGAACCGTTCGTAAAAGTCAAAGATTTGATGTTCCACAATATTATTCATCTGTGCGCACCTCATTTAGAGATCGTAACGGATTGTTGGGTGCACTGAGCAAAAAGCTTTTAACATGCATTGTAAAAAATGTGTAAATTCTGCTTCTGTGAATATGACAGCTATCCACGAAACAAAAAATGCAATTTAAATTGTAAAACTACATTACTGTGGAAAGAAAGATTTTTTAGTAGATTATTTCGAGGAACTAGTATTTTCTTGATATTTTTTCTTACGCAACAAGTGCTAAATGATCCGAAGTCAATTGCTGGATGTTGCGACGGTGCTAAGCAGTTTGTCGATGTCGATGAAAGTGTCCTGGGCTCTCATTGCGTAACACGACAATCGTCTGACGACGTCGTTTCGGCTGTTGTATTGCTTCCTGTAACAATGAAATATTTTAATTGTTTGGACGACGTTGGCTTGGACGATTCATTAATGCCTCGTATAGCTCATTGAACTGTCAAATACCGCCGATTGAACGATTGAGCGAATGCTATTTCACAATAGTTTCCTACGCGTGGTTGATTGTTGTTTAGATTTGTTTTTGAAATTTTAATAATAATCTTAAAAAAATGAGTTCATATTACAATGTACTGTTTTTCGATAAAGTGAAAGTTCCTGAGGACTATCACAAATGCGAACGATGCTTAGAAACGCATCGGATCATCTTTCGCTTCGCACGAAAATGTAAAAGTGTTTTAAACAATTTTTAAACAATAAGCATTCTAAAAATTTTATTGAACGATTTCGCTTATTAAAAGAGACGTTTGTACTTGTACTTGAAACTGTCAATCCAAGCAACAGTTAGAGGTCAACATATATCCCCCAATTTTAATACCAGGTACCACCTTGGAGCTCCTTTCTTGGAGACGGCTACCAATGGTTGACTGGTAATGACTTCGGAATTTCTGTTGGCCAAAGTGCGTGCGATTTTTGGTCATGTTTGCGTTGATGGGATCTGGAGGAGAAGATTTAACAACGATCCCTATGAACTGTACAGCAACATGCTTATGGGCAAGCGTCTACGTATACAAATCTTAAGATGGCCAGGCCATGTAGAGCGGATGAAAACCACTGCTTCGGCTCAAAAAGTCTTTGAATGAGAGTCATTAGGACAACGCAACAGAGGACGGCCTAGGCTAAGGTGGTGCACACAAGTGCAGGAGAACCTCAACCAACTTGGAGTGCACAACTGGAGGCAGCTGGTGAAAGATCGTGCTGGCTGGAGAGGCATGTTGGTTGAGGCCCAGGTCCACCCGGACTGTAGCGTCGCAAGAAGAAGAAAGTACCTTTTCACAAATATTTTGCGAGAAAGTTAAAGCGTTAAAACTAAAACAGTGTCCAATCTGGATTACATGAGATATGGGCAACAAGATAAGAAAGGAAGAGACAAAACAGTGGTTCCCTCAGAAATATGCATTACCAGTAACTGAGTAAATATCCATATGTTCGATTCTTCGAACTATACTAACGATAAATAACGGTGGTGCCCACCGCTATGAAATGAGGATTTTTTCTTCAATCAAAAAGGAAAGAACAGCTTCCATGCGATGGTTGTACATTTTCTTTTAAAAGTGGTAAAACCTGATCACACAATTGTTTTATTTAAAATTGGCGATTTGAGATTGGCATTAAGTTTGTCGGCCAAGTCTGCCCACATTTTTTTTTTGTCTGCCTGCCTTGTGTGGTCGGTATATAATTAATCTTGCCATTTCGGGATGCTCGTCCATGAAATTTACCAAACCTTCCAAACATTACCTTGGTGTTGCTGAACTAATGTGCTAATTAATAATAATAATAAAAATGAATCAATTAGTTGACTAAAAGGTAATTAGTACTACCATATTTCAACATATTGATTTAAATACAAAAATGAAACTTAACAGTGGTAACATAAATTCCATATTCTATCTCATTTAGTTACTCTCAAACTGCCTTCTATTTGTATGATGAACGACACTATGCGATGAAACGATGCGATTGTAGTGTTATAAGAAGCAAGCTTTCAATAATGTCGTTTAATACAGTTGGACGAAAATCGTCTTAAAAGTGACGCGATAAAACCTCTGTCCTGTCCTCTGTACCTTTTCCTTGTCCACAGTTTTACCAAGTTCTCGTAGAAGGAACACAGTTTTATAACCGATGGCTGCAGCATCAGAAAATACTATGCTGTTTGTGTCTTGACTAAGCCAAATGGTTTTTGTACATTTATTTGGAAGAGAGTTGCTAAGTAGTCATCAACTCTGTCCCTAAATCGGCTTCGAAACTCAAATTGAACCCACCAATGCTGCGGAAGCAAGTTGTTTATGACTGAAAACTGGAAAACCGGAGCAGTAGTGTTCATACTCTCTACATGGCCTAGCCATCTTAAGAGTTGTATCCGAAGAGGCCTGACCAGGCGCAAGTTGCTGTACAGCCCATAGAGTTCGTCGTTTAACCTTCTCCTCCAGATGCTATCAAATAAAATAGGAACAAAAATCGCACGCAAAACTTTTCTCTCGAAAAGACTAAGGTCTTCCTCATCCGCATTGTGTAACGTCCAGGCTTCCGCGAGTTAAAGTAGGACTGGGACAATCAATCTGTTATATATCCTCTCTCGAAGGAGAGATGATTCTTTTACACAATTACCTCTTTATTCAAAAGAACAGCGATTGGCAAGAGTGATTCTGCGTTTGATTTCGGTACTGGTGTTGCTGTCCCTATTTACCGCAGAGCAGAGGTAGACGAAGTCCTTGACTACCTCGAAGTTTCTGCTGCCTACTGTGACGCTCTGTCCGAGACGTTGATGTTGTGTGTCCTTTCTTGATGACAGCGTGTATTTTGTTTTGCGATCATTGAAAGCCACAACCATTGTAGCCGCTTCCGCTTCAATTGCAGCAAACGCCTCATTGACGGCTCGCTGTGTTCGTCTAATCAAGGCAATGTCATCAGCGAAAGCTAGCAATTGAGCTGACTTTTGTAATATCGTGATTCTAGTGTTGACTTATGAGTTACGCACGATCTTCTTGAGGATGATGTTGAAGAAGTCGCATGGTAGTACGTCGCCCTGTCTAAGACCTTTTTGACTTTGAAGTTCTCGGTGAGTTCGTTGCCGACCTAGACGGAGCAGTGACAGTTCTTCATCGTCATCCTACACAATCTAACGAATTTGGTAGGAATTCCAAAACTAGACATGACACTGTATAGCTCATCTCTATGCACACTGTCATATGTGGCCTTAAGATCGACGAAGAGGTGGTGAGTGTCGATTTGCACTTCTTGGGTCTTTTCCAGGTTGTTTGAAATTGGTATATTTTAATGAAATCTGGTTTGCTAAAGAGATACACAGAAACGTTGAAAAGACCAAGAGTTTGAACCCTTGTCAAACATTGTGTTGCATGAGCAAGCTAATCATTGTTTCATACTTGAATATTCTCAATTCGTCTGTCTTGTACTGTAGCATGAGCGCAGGGGATTTTTGCTCGGTTCTTCATTCTCCTTTCTTATATATATATTCTATGTTCTCGTTTGCGTTTGGAGCAAAGTTCTAAACTTCCAATTTAACTTGAACATTAGAAATATACAAGTTTGCATTAAATTTTTACCATCTAGGTAAGGGAAAACAATGGTTGTGCAAAAATAGCACGACCACTCAGTATACTTCTTTCTTCCTTTTGTTTGTTCTTGTTATTTCCTTCAACTGACTTAAAACCTACAATCTCACTGAATTTGTGTAAGTTACTTAACCAAGAACGGACGATTTTCATTTCTCTGGTAGGACTGCTATGCGTATACTTCAAATCATCCCACAAACAATGTCACCTGAATGTTATCACGCATAAACTGCCAGCCGTCAGCATAACCGTAGACAGCAAATGTTTCCGACATTGAGTTTTGTGCACATCAACCCTCACTCTCACCCGTATTTTAGAGTTCACCTCTAGAGGTTAATTGTGCAATTAAGATCAATATCACACAGTGTAAGGGAAACGAGAACGCAATGAGGTGGACGTGGTATGCCTTTCAATAGAGAGATGGCGATGGTGGCGGTGACGATGGCCATACTGCTTTGGATCGTTGGTGGTCTCGTTGTTATGCAGACTCGAAAGCTATGTTGTGCATCGGTGAAATGGAATGGCGTTATTATTTCTCACTTCACAGGGACACATGTCCGGCAGATGCTGAACGTGTGTGGTTTTCTATAATTGTGCACCCGACGCAGTCGTCAGAAGCATTCACATACGTAACCATCAATCCGCCCATGCAAACATTAACGTTTGTTAACTTTGTCCTGTCAAAGTTCAATTTTAGGTCCAAAATAGTGACTCTAAATATCTGCACATGGCACCGGATCATAGATGCGAATTGATTTCATGCACACATCATGCAACATTGTGGACATGTGTAATCGCAATTATTTCATGCATGTTAGTAATTTTCCCTAATAAGTGCAATCGGTTTAACGGTACGGCAGATGTTGTTACCGATGGAAACTAACTAAAAACCAATCACCACTGCATCCTTACCCTGCCAAATAAACGAGAATTGTTTCCCTTCGCATACGTGTTGACTTGAATGGCCAGGAATCCTGTGCAGACGGAGTGGTAAAAAAAATGAGCTAATATATAAACAATTCCATTTTCTAGTCTGAAAAAAATCACTACAAAATCCCAAGATATTAACTTCCCCTCAGTGCAGACTGGAAAAGTTCCATCCAACATAAGCTGTCTAATAAAGTACACTTCCTTGACAAAGTACTTTTTACTTTGTGCCCTGATTCCATGCCATACCATTAGGTCGGGCTGCACTCGACATTCTTCTCTTGCGTACTTATTCACCACATGCTCACATTTCATGTCACCATCAAACTTTTACCCAACTATGCACCAACGTGTGTGGAATACAAAAAGGAGACACAGCGCTACAAGAACCAAAGCTTAGCAATTGCACATTCCGCATATATCCGCTCCAATCCGAAATTTGCCCCATGTGCATCGGGCTCGGGCCCCAGCAAAAGAGGACAGCTAAGAGTGGGTTTGTGTAGCACTGCCACGTGTTGAGAGAATTCCTTTTTTGGGGGAAAAAATTTAAAAAATTCACGCGTGTTGGGATAATTTGAATTCAATATGAATAGAAAATAATTTCCTTCATTTTTTATGGCGGGACATACATGTGGGGCCAGATGGGTTTCAGACTGTACGTTTGTGCATGGATTGATGGGTTACTCAATCACCAGAAAACGGGTATATACAGAGGAAAAAAATGAAAAAAAAAAAATCTTCATGATGGACGTATGCCTGTGGAAAAGGATTTTCGAAGGGGAAGGACTCTTCGCTGTGTAGCGCTAATTATCAGGCTGTCGGCTGTAATCCCAAGAGTTTTGACTTTCATAGCTCCTTTGGATACGTATGCACGTCATGTGTGAACATATGGGCGGATTGTGTAGTCAACTTCGTTTTCTGGAGAAATGTTTGGTTTTGTGGGTGTAGTTCTTAAATGCGAACATACTTTAAAAATGACGGAAAGGCAGTGTTGAGTTGTTCATAAATTCTTTCGCACAAATGACTTGGAAATAAAGGAAGTGAGAATGCCGCTGCTGTCTTTTGATTGGAGTTTCTCTTCTGCTCAGTTTGTGAATTCTTCAAGCTTTAAGTAGACATTGGTGGGAGTACGCCAACTGAACTTTTTTTCTGAAACTTGAACTTGCTCCAAATTCTAAAATTTTGAAGTATTCATGACAATATGTTTGGAAACTTTCAAAGTAATGCCAACCAGTCTTTAGTCATTGTTTGCAACCTATTCCATCTTCTTGCGACATTTTGTATTTATCTCTTCATCAAAGCATAGTGAGTAATTTCGAAGGTATCTGCAGTCACAATCATTAACCCAAAAATAAGTCACCTGTTGCGAATTTGGATCGTCGAAAAGTCCAAGAGATCTTTCACAGGTTCGATTCTCGGCTTAACATTTCGACTTCTTCATGGCAACACCTCTTTCGAAGTGACAACACTCAAAGTGAAATAAATGTCTAAGAAAAAACTTCTCAAACTTCGCCGTTCGATGTCGGCCAGAATCTGTACGAGTGGCGTTCAATATATGAAGGTGAAGCTGTGGTTATATATAAAAATTGACTTATTTAGCAAGCAATACTATTATTTTAGTGCATTCATGTAAGATTTTATATAAATGTGATTGTTAATTCGCGTTTCATCTCTAGTTAAACAGAATCTTAATGGCAACTGAGACGATGATGGTGAAAATGAAGCATCGCGCTGTAATTAAACTTCTCACTAAGCAAGGAAAATGTCAAAAAACTATTCAAGAAGAAAAGGGGGCTGCCTACCAGGGTTTCGCACCTTCATTATCAACTGTGCAAAAATGGTCAAGTGAGTTCAAGAGAGGCAGAGAGAGCATTGAAGACGACCCCCGCTTTGACGCCGCGGCTACTGCTTGTACGGCAGAAAGCATCAAAGACGTGGAAAAACTTGTTCTTGAGGACGCCCGACGCCATTTGTCATGACCACCTTCACCTTTCAAAGGTCAGTGGAAGGTGGGTGCCACGAATGCTCACAGCGCCTCAGAAAAAATTGAGAATTGCATGCTGTAGAGAGCGTGAGAGTAGTGAGAACGCTGACGGTGTTATGGATCGAATTGTTACTGGGGACGAAATATGGGTTCACAACTATGACCCTAAAAGCAAACAAGAGTCCATGCAGTGGGATAAGAAAGGAACAGACCCCTCGAAGAAGTTCAAAGTCACTCCGTCTGCCGGGAAGCTTATGGCCACAGTTTTTTGGCTCTCAAAGGGAATCTTGCTGAAGGTGAAACCATCAATGCCACGTCAAACGCTTCCACTTTACATAATTTGCGGGACGAAATTTGAAAGAAAAGATGAGGTAAACTCAAAGCGGGTGTGTTTCTCCTTTATGACAACGCTCCTGTTCACACGGCGCGAGTTTACAAGGCTTCTGTGCGAGATTGTGGTTTCGAAGAAATCCAATACCCAGCCTTGCCCCCAGCGATTATTTCCTATTTCCGAATTTGAAAAAATGTCTTCGTGGAAAAAGTTTTTCGGATGTTGAAGAACTCAAGTCGCCAATAAATGGGTATTTTGCAGAGAAAGAGGAAATTTATTTTTTGGAGGGCTTAAAAAAGCTTATCTCAAGATGTAACAAATGCATTAATTTTAGGAGAAATTATATTGAATAATACAAACAATTTAAATTAAAACTAAATTTCATTTTTCTTCATATCGATAGAACAGCGGCGCGCACAACACGAGTAGTAGATGAGTAAACTAGGCCTTGGTCCCCCTTTGGACTGTCGTTCCATTCAATTTTTATTATACTAACGATTTGTTCTGTTTTGTTTTATTTTTCTGTTTTTTGGATTATTCAATGAATATAATAATAATAATGATTGTTGGCCTTACAGTCCAATGGGGGACCAGTGCCTGGCTTGCTCATCAACTACTTGTGTTGTGCGCGCTACTGTTCTCTCACGAGTAGAAGGGACCTACAGTTTCTTGCCGACTCCAAACGGTGAAAATTGATGAGCTTTTTTTCTATAGTTATTACTCTTTAAATGTTGTCAGAAACACGAAAGAGGTGGTGCCGTGAAAAATTCGAAAAATTGGTGTTGAGGTGGGAGTCGAACCTAGACCCTTCGGCGTGTAAGCGTTGTACTCTACCCACTACACCACGGCGACCACCGATTCAATGAATATCCAATTATTAACCTTATTTTTTTGATCGATAACAAAGTTTTCTATACTTACCTTTGTACTGAAATAGAAGAGGGCAAAACGTAAAACCACATGAAGGGTTTGTGTTTTGTGAAATTCCCTTCAATTAAGTAAGAAGCGAATTATTTTTGTTGTTAACATTCATACTAGTTGGCACGTTATGCTCTAGTCACCATAACTGTACGATCACTTGGACCGTATCTTTGATGCCATCACTTGCCTCTAACATCAACAGTTTATTTCTTAAAATCAAAAAATAAGCTCACATATCACCCTGAACAAAAATGACAAATTAAGTAAATAGCAACCAATATGTATTGTGGTTTATTCAGACATCACTATCACCATCAAGAAAAACTGTTTGCTTAGCATGACATAAGTTATAAGACAGAGCCACTGGACTTGATAACAAGAAAACACTTTGAGTTTGGTTTCAACCAAGCCGGTTAGTTACTTTAATCCACTCTGTTCTAATTTTCTTCTGTTCTTAGAATAGAACATCTAGTGTATACGCAAAACACGAACTTGAAGTAATGCGCTTCTTTATTCTTTTATTTTTTAAAAATGGCGTATCTAACAGCGAGCTATAGAACTTATTGGTAATAGTGCTGCGACCAAATGTTGCGTCTCTATCACTACTTTATAGCTAATTCAACAAAAAATGCTCTAACGAGTTAGTCCGCTGCATTCCTCCCCTTTAAAGATTCAACCACAATACTCACCTCGCTTGGAATACTCAGCCGTTCACCCATAAGCAACCCTTCCGACTTACAGTAAAGCTTAGAGACCTGTTCTTCAGTCGCACCACACGAACATAGACTGCTCTTGCCAGCTCGACTTTTCCCGTCCTTTACAATCCACAGGCAAATCAATGTGCATCGGTACCTCCTTTTCCTCTCTTCCATTATTTCTTCCATTTTTTATTAGCAAACGATTAGATTTTACATTTCCGGAAATAAAAAAGCAAAATAAGACGAAGATGTTCTCTTTGATTTTCCATTTTTCAAGGTGCGAAATAAAAACTACATAACCGATCAAAAATATTGTTTTATTGATTCATAGTTGAAGTAACAACTATCAAATAACAAAATGTATTTTACAATTCGATTGCAATTAGCTTGTAACTAAAGCCATCTATTAGTGAAATCCGCATTTACTTAGTTGCCATCCCAATAGAACAAAATATATGTCTGAATATGCTCTAAAGAATGCGTCAATATTGACATAACAGACGACAAAATAGGTGTGTTCCCGTACCCGAAACAAACAACATAAAATAGTACAAAACAACAGAAACCAACACAATGTCTGTTCCCGATACGGAAAAAATGGGTTTTACGTCAAATGAGCGTTTTCTAGCGAAATTAAAATATTTTCCCACCCTGCCCATTTTAACACAAGGAATTTTTGTGGGCAGGTTTTTGGTATTCTGTCAAATAAATTGGTCTGCGCACAGAGATAAGTGAGCATTGGCCCATTATTTCTGTTTTCTGTGGCGCAAAAGTGAATTTGACATTTCTTAATGACATACTTTACACATTTGGTTTAGTTGCGTTCCCGTAGAGAGAGAGATTTACCCCCACTCTTTAACAAATGACAGACTTCAGAATTTGGTACAGAAAGTACTGGAGTATACCTAATATATTGGAAGGCTATAGTTCAAATCAGTGTCTAATTTTCGAAAGCTAGAGTGGTATAGCGCGTAAATTTGGGTCGCAAGCAGGAGGTCCAAGTTTCTTCCATGATTCGACTGGAGCATTCACCTTTGAGTTTCTGAAAACAGGTATGAATTGACCTCTCAGAGGCATATTTGTATAACTTTGGTTTTCTGAGTCGGCAGTCTGCAATGGAAGAGCCATATATCCATGGACATCTTAAAGCTAAATCCGAAGGCTTCCTAAAAAATTCCAATAGCACACATACGTGTACTTATTTCTAATGCTTCAAAACATCAATTTTCTCAAATCTAGAAAGAACATCGGTTCGCCGTTGGTATCAACAACTTATGTTTATGGGAAATCAAAATTGGGTATTGCAGTTGAGTAAGGTTTTTAAGCTACATCGAAAATGTTAAATTGTATAACTTCTCATCTACCAAGAACGAAACTATTGTTCAACTGTTAAATCGTTAAGCATTCCTTTGAACACCCAATTGCATGCGCATAGATACACATGTGACTGACTGCACAATGCACAACAAATTAGTTAAGGGAGTAAAAATTAAAATGTCCTCCAGCCCTTCGCCTCCTAGCTTCTTTCCTGGTCCTGTTCCTGTTCCCATTATTTTTATAGCTCTTTCGCTCAAAGATTTTTCTTAATCACCAGCAGAAGGATGGAAAAATTAATCTTCTTTTTGCCTTTGAACATTTTTTTTTATATTTTTCCCTACTTTTTAGCCTCTTCCGTTCCCTTTGTCCAGCTAAGCGGAAAGCGAAATGTTTTCTTTTATTTCAGAATATTCACTCATTTATACATGCATAAGGATGAGCCTTTTTTATATTTGAGGAAGAGGATCATGATTCAACTTCTTCTCCAGCTGCTGGGTAGCAGCCTTAATATCTGATGCACGAGATGAGGTCCAGCCCGGCAGGAGCAAGTGGCGGTGGCAGCAGTTGAGGCAGTGACGATGACGGCGACAATGGCGGTAGCAAAAGTAATTTCGAAAATCAATTCGAGGGCTGTTGCAATTTTTATGCATGCACTCCGTCTGATCACACAGAAAAGACGAACGAGTAGGACGGACCTCATTCTTTTCTGTTTATTACTGCGTTTAATTAAAAGGATACGTACACGATGACATGTCGCAGGCAAAGATATAAAGCACGGTTGATTGATTACAATAATGAAAGTGTTTTGTGATACGTCAACGTCGACGTAACTGTAACTGCATCAGGAGGGGTGTGCATCCTCTGAAAAATATGGTGAGTGGGTGCAAAAGTCGCGGCACTTGTGGGTGGGGTGAATAGCCGGATGGAGTTTTGTGATGTGCTCTGTAGCTCACCGGATGTTTGCGGCAAATATTTGCAGCGGAAATAGTATTTTATGCAAAGGTTTTCTGTATTAGTTGTATAACACTTTCAAGCGTTTTTGTGTGTTGAGTACGATGAGTCTAGTACAGGCGGAGTTATTTGCCGCGTTTGCTTTGCTGTTGTTTTTTTTCGAGAATTTCCAATGCTAGTGTAAACATTGTCTGGATATTGGACTATCGGCCAGCGAGCCGGATGACCGGCGGATGAATATAGGGAAAACGACTGTAGAATGTGCACAGATACACTGTAACAGTGAGTGTGCATGTGCTGCTCGAATATTAGCATTGCCAGTCCGTCAGTGATTGGAAAAAGTGCTTATTTTGTGCTTTGTTGCGATTGCTTTTCATGTTTGTTTTAATTTTGTGCCACTACTTGATGCTTTTCCGTTCTCGAGAGAGGTGGGTAGAGGGAGAGAGCATGTTGCTGGACTCTAGCAAACAGATCTTTGCGTACTGAAAATGAAATTGAAATTGTATTAATTCAACGTACCCTTTCAAGTGATTTCTTTTTGAATCAAATAAGCTGATAGACTAGAGTTTGTTTTGTTTATTGGTTTTTTTATGATCTGCTCGTCAGATTTGAAAATGTAACAGCCCTTAATTTTTTTTCGAATAATTAAGTAGGATCCTTCAGACTGATATCAGTGATGAGTGTTTTATGCATCGTACATTTGTTTCAATACTATTTTTGAAATTGTCCCTTTGACTATGTTTACTTTATGCGTTGTGGTTATTTCTTTGATTTTTTTGCATTAATAAGTGACAGTTTAATGGGCGCCACTTGATAGTTGAAAAATAATTTCCCTCTTTCTAATTCTTTACAAGTATCACATATGTAAGATAATCAAATTTCTTAAGCTCAATTACAAATAAGAGTACAAATACCACCTACAGGTACTCTTACTAGCTTATGTTTGTACAAACATGATGTCGAAGACGTGATTCCTTCTCAGTCTCTAGTTTCCTCGGGTCCATGACTATTCAAGTAAGTTAAGAAATTGCAAATGTTAAACTAGAACTTAAATTTGTTTTGGGAACAATCATTTGCACATATTTGACGATCGCCTACAAACTTTTTCCAAGTTCTTAAAGATATAAATCAAATAAAGGGTGTCCCAACAAGAACGCAAGATTTAAATTTGGCGTCATTGTTTGACATTTGAACAATTATTATTGTTTGTTAGTAGAAGTTATAAGGTTAATAAAAATGGAATGCAACAGGGAATGGAGTTCGTTAATTGGCTATTGGAGAGACAACATGAAAATGCTGATTTTGCCGATAAAATCATCTTTAGTGAGGATGTGATGGCTTCGTAAAAGGCCGAATTGTCGCATTTTGGGCAAAGGAAAATCCCCGAGTGATTCACGAGACGCAAATACATCCTCAACGTGTCACTGTGTGGTGTGGATATTAGGCTGGAGGAATTATTTAACCTTTTCTTTATGAAAATGAGTCAGGTCAAGCCCAAACAGTCAATGGTGTTCTGTATCGTGAAATGATATGGTAACCAATTTTCCGTGCCTAGAATTGAAGAAATGAATGTGAAGGGGAGGTGGTATAAACAAGACGGCGCCACATCTCAAACAGCCAAAGAAACAATTCAATTGCTGCATCAGTCATTTCCCGGTATTTCGCGTTTTGGAGACCAGAATTGGCCGAATAGATCGTGCGATTTAACACCATTGGACAATTTTTTTAGGGGTTTTTTGAAGTCGATGGTTTATGCGAGTAAGCCGACGACGACTCAAGTCTTAAAAGAGGAAATTGGACGCTGTTGTTATGAAATACCGCAGCATTTATGCAAAGAGGTCATTGAAAATTTCATTATAAGGTCGCGTATGTGCCAGCAAAGCCGCGGCGACCATCTCACAGATATGTTTTTTCACACATAACCCCATCCTGTCTACTGTACAATATAATATCTTTATTCACGATTTTTTTTTTAAATATCTGCGTTTTATTTAAAATTTAATTATTGCGTTCTTGTTGGAACACCCTTTATTTGTTGCTAAAATCTTTAAAAAGACTGAGATTTTAAAGGCTATAATATAAGATTTCCGAAGATTTTATGTTTGCAGCTCCTACAGCTCTTAGAAATGCGAAAAGGCCTTTAGTTCAATGCGAACAGTACTTAAAAAGCTTACTAAGGTGACTGAGCATAGTCAGTGAATTTTAAGCGGTAGCCAAATATGTATGAATGCAGTTTTGGAATCAACCTCGCTTTGCAAAAATGTTTCGTTATTTAATTGAATGGTTTAAGTTCACGTCAGTCAATCATTTTATAAATTGCAATCTGTTTTTACTATAGAGAGAGAGATAGAGAGAGAGAGAGAGCGAGAAGTTCTCAAGCAACGTGGCGAAAGTTACTGCTTTAAAGGAAGTGAAAAAAAACTAGGAGCTAAAGCTTATATTCAAACACATCATCGACAAATTGATCTTTTTCGAACTGAAATACTTCGTAAACAAAATCTAGATCTGGAGGCCAGAGGTGAAATAATGAAAGGTCCCCTGAACTAGTCCAGAAAAGGTAACCAGCATAGTCGAAGTCGAAGAGAAAAAACCAACTCAGCTAGGAACTATCCCAGTGGCTAGCAAATATCGCCAAGCGGTCGATATAATATAGACCCTTTAATGTTTAACTTCGGTTTTTCTCAACCCATTTCAAGACATTTTCTATTTAATTCCCTTATTTAGTCTATGTGTATGAAAATAAAACCAGGTGAGACCAAAGCATTTCCAGGCATAGGCAAAGTATTTGTTTCATCCTTTGATTGTTTTTCGCATTTCTCCGTTTCTTGAAAAAATTTTAAATTAATCTTTAGAATAAAAGAGAAGAAAGAAAAAAAACTGAAAAACGACGATTGAGACCATTCTTGACTCAGTGAAAATTAACTCGCAGAGTTAAATATGAGTCAACACTTCTATCCAATCGTAAATAACACTGGACAAGTAATACAAGAATTCATAAACATTATGGTTTATGACCCAAGCGATTCCTACCACTTGAGCATCGGAATGACTTCCAAAAATGTACATCGGTTCACATTTCAAAACCCATCCACAACACATCCAATTAAGAATACCGAGGTGACTTACCCCGAGCCGCATCCTACAATAGCCAATCGAGATCCAGACGTCGAACGGTTCAGTAATCGAGATCCAGTCGTCGGACGGTCCAGTCTAGGGACGGGTGGCAAGCAAAAAGAAGTTTAGGAATTGGACTTAAATTAGGACGGGGAAATACGGATAGGATGATTTTAGCAAATGGTGCAGGAATAGGTGTAGTAGGGACTTTATGCCTACCAATTGAGGTGTTCCAAAATGTTGCGCACAGCGTAATACAAATTTTAATTCTCTTAGAAGAATCGGAGTCGAAAACGACGATAAATGAATAGGTCCTGGTACCATGAGTACGTGCAACACTCAGACAACAAAGTTCACAAATTGGATTCCGGTACTGAACATCTCTTTCCATTGCAGACAAAACTGAAGGACAGTCTGTGGAAAAGGCCTCTCTCAGGCGCCATACAATTATTATGATTACCACTTACTACTCTTTTGTTATGTACCGCCAGAATGAATTAAACAATCTTTCGATAAATTCATCAAGTGAAGCCTATGATTCCTTTTGAAATTGTCTACAAACATTAAACGTTGGGTTTTCAAAAAAAAAGCCTGTAAACATAGTCGACAATTGATTTTGTGCAATGCTCTATATTGCACATTTGATTCCTATTTGAATGTTAGACGCAACTAAACAAATTTCGATTTTTCAAAAAAAAAAAAGATGACAAAACGTTTTTATTTATGCAGACTGATGCGAATTTGAATCGCCATTCAGTGAACAGAAATTATGTATGGCAGGAATCTGGGCTGTGGGCAGTAGCTGCAATTTTGATCAGCAGTTCTAAAGGCTAAAGGGAAGCTAGGGGAAAATCCAGGGCCTAAGAAGGTGTTTTTTTCCTATGTTTTGAAGAAATTGATTTTAAAGGACAATGTTTATCCTAGAGTTCTTCCTTCTT
This sequence comes from Eristalinus aeneus, assembly GCA_955652365.1. Classification (NCBI taxonomy): domain Eukaryota; kingdom Metazoa; phylum Arthropoda; class Insecta; order Diptera; family Syrphidae; genus Eristalinus; species Eristalinus aeneus. Next base: position 77,324,459 of record OY019134.1, on the reverse strand, counting down.
CTTCTAAGAGAACAATACCACGCAGAAGTCGCCGAAGCTTGGTCCTGGTTCCGTGCGGACTGCCGCGCTATTCATCACATACATAAGGGAATGCGTTTGGTGATGAATTTTCACTGCAGGTACTCGTAGAGTACGTCTTTCAAGATAAATTGCCAAATTCAAAATAGAACGCTTTAAGAATTTCGGATGTTAAGCACGGTGTCACATCGTAATCCGACACCGAGAAGCAACTACCTGTAATTCTATCCCATCATGATTTATCCCGTCCGAAAACGGTCACGAGTAGAACTAGTGGCACCTTCACTACGTTCATCTTATTAAAGCATAACGATGTCATAAAAGCTATTCAAAAACAGTTCCGGGCAATAGACTACCCTCACCCACGTCCTTTTCCCGCATAAGCGAGCAACATTAAAGGATCTAGATTAACTGCCAGTTACCCAATGCAGTGCTCAATGGTTTATGGGCACCCTTGCCGCCGCCATTTCGGTGATATGTGAGCACACCCTTATGCGCCGACGAGAATCTTACTTTCATAATCTAATAAACGAGGCGGTTGAAAATAAATTAAAATTTCACCAACAATTTTTTCTCTTCTTTTGAGTTAGGTCTCATGAATTTTAAGTTAATCCAATCGCAAGTTATGTCCCGTGTATGTGAGAACATGTGGGATGTATGTGGCACCACCTCTCTGGGACACCTCGTTTCGATTCTAGTAGAGTCCTCCCTCTAGCTGTTCACTGTTCGCCTACGTGTGTCAGTTTAAATTAACGTTCTGCTATAAATTTCCGGGCGCGGTCATACGTTTACGTGCGCGTTTCAAAAGTTGTTTTTACATTTTGTGATGGGATTGGTAAGGCGGGCCAGAAGTTCGTGGCAGCAGCACCGGCATGACGACTCGTTTGCAGTTTAACGCGTTAAGTTCGTCTTATTTCGAAAACCGAGAAGAAAATTTCGAGGGGGCGAAAACATTTTTTCTCCTTTTCGTTCTCTCATATTTTCATCCGGACTCAGTGTCAGGCGACTTAAAGGCTGAATGGCAAGCAAGCAGCTAGAACATAACACATACATGACCCCTGTGTGATCCTTCATCTCCCAATGCTTCGGTGTGACTGTGCAACGGTAGTGAACGGTGTTATCAAAACACGCTTACAATCCTCCTTACCGAAAAATGGCAATAAATTTTTCGTTTTTCAGCTTTTTATGTCGCGCTTTGTCACATTTTTATTTATGATCCATGTTATACTCATTTTCGCAGCAGTAAATCGGAGCGGCAAGGCGTTGGGGTGTTTGGGGCGATGGAGGTAGGGCGAGGCAGCCCAGTGTACGTCTTGGGTGGACCGGGGTATACTCGTACACATGTTACACATTTGAGAAATGTCATGGTTCTCTGGAGCAGCACAGCAGCTTCCCCCCGATCACAGTCCGCCATCGCCCCCAGAGACACGACAGCAGCACCAGAAAGGCTTCATCGACTTTAAGTGTTTTCCTTTAAAGGGTCCCCGTTCTGTTTTCTTCCTCTCCCCACATATTCTCGCTTTACAACGCAACGACCAACCGACGACGACGAATGTACACACGATACGAGGGTATGATGTTTTCGTTGCGTTGCGGAGCTTTGAAATTTCCCAACACTTACAGGGATCAAAATCCTGTATGAATATGAGGTCACGTAACACATAAATTGAGATATGTATCCGTGTAAGAAAAAGATACTTATCGTTTCGAGTGCTGAGGGTTAAGGGGGTTTTTCAGTTTTCCGTTCTTCAGTTCTTCAATTCTGCTCCTTTTTTACCGTTGCCTCTTTCCGGTTCCATTTAGGGTATTAGGTGGTGTAAAATTCAGTGAATGATCACCAAAGAGGCGGGCTCTCCTAAGCAGAAGAAGAAAACACGACTTTCAAATGAAGAGATGACGAAGAAACATTAGAGTACATCTCCCTCAGCCCAGTCGACAGCGGCGTGTACTGTGTAAAGAAGCGTATGTGCAAACGCCTACTCACTTTCCTCCATCCCAAAACTCAGCACGAAGGAATTCCAAATGAGATGAGAATGGCAGCGTGATTGAAGGGATGAGTGGTTGTCGGTTGCATAGAGAAGCAATCCCAATCCCAGCGCATTAGTTCGATTCAGATGTGCGTACCCGCTGCAGAGTTGGTCTTGAAAGATGTGAGAGCAGAGCAACGAACACCGACATCCCGCCCCCAACACACATCGACATCGTCTTGCCTTAAAGGGGTGCCGAGCGTAATGGATGATAATTCCATGCGAAAAATGGAAGTCATTATTTAAACACTTCCCATAATGTTATTATGCTGAATCATTTATTGTGCATCGCGGTGGATTAGTTCCTTGGAAGGCTGGTGGGTGGGTTAATCGAAGCAGCCTCGCTTGATTTGATAATTGATCCCGCTCGAAGTGTTCTTGAATCATCAGTTAAATCTATCGCATGCGATACACTAGAATTTGCATGGATTTATAGAATATTAGAGCCACACGCACTTGACGAGATATATGAGCTCTCGATGTCAGTGACGGAGCGATTTGTGGTTGTGCTTTGAAATTGGTTTGGATTTATTGGGCGTTCGTTTGAACTATCGATGATGATGAGTGGGCTTATTTGACAGCCGCGGAGTTTGCTTTTGTTAGAATATGAGTTCTGTAATTTTAGAGCGCTTACATGGTTTTGACAGTCTCTTTGGATGAATGCATGTGATTTGTGATCAGAATTTCCTCATGTAAACTAATAGAATGCCAATTGAATTTGTCACTGCCCCTCTTCATGGAGAATTCGTGTTCCCTATGTTGGGCAGTCTCCTTTCCGCCTCCCTTCTCAGTAATTGTTTTTACAGCATAGCAACAGGATATGAGTTTCGCTCCCAGGCATATTGCTAAACTTGTCAATCTTTTACAATTTCTCCTTTAAAGATTATTTACCTTATTCTCCTGTCTGCAGTTTCATTGTTGGTCTTGTCATCTGTAAGAGGGTTTTCCATTAGCATGTCCTGTGTCTTTACCCTGACATACATACCTCTACGAACGACGTCAATGGTAAGGACAGAATATCATGACGGACAAGGAAATTATGTGCTAAAGCAACTGCATGCTTTTCCTGTACTCCTGCAGACCGCCAACGGTCTACAACTGGAATTAATAGTTTTCTTTTGATGCCGTTGGAGTTAAACGTGAATGTGATTGCATCTGGCAGTGAACAGAGATTTGATAATTTTATTTGATTCATGTTCAAATATTTTCCAGGAATTCCTATCCCCACACACACCCAGCTTATTTGACAAAGACAGTATTTCTTGGTAATACTGTGCTTACGTCCCGAACCGAGGAACCCCTATTAAATTTCAATTAAGCAGAGGGACTGCTAATGTTTGGCACTGACTATGGAAGTGTGTTCAAAATCATGTTGTAAGGTCCAAGGATGAAAATCTTCAGTTGCAATTCAGAACCTAGAAATTACTTGGTTTTAGGCTACGTGACAAGCTTGTGGATTTCACAAAATTCAATTATATATTTGATCTCTATGCTTATCAAAAAGACTGTCAATTGAACTTACGTTCTGTGTGTTTTTGAATGCAGAATATGCAGAATACTCACAAAACTCCCTTAGAAACAAGCTTGTTGTTGGAAAAATTGAACATATAAAGAAACTAATGAAAGTAATGAAAATGAAAACTTCGACTACGATAGTTTCTCTAAAACCATGCCCTTTTGATCACGTTAGGGACTTTCAATATCAGAATTCGTTCATCTGACTGAAATTTAAAAAGTTCTTGTGGCGACTGTCGCAAGAGGAATTTCCTCGTTGTTCATCGTTCGCTGTTAGAGCCGTTATAGTTTCCATGTCATAAAGTAGGACTGGGATGATCACGATGTTAAATAAAGCATGAGAGAACATTCCTTTACTCAGTTACCTCCTTTGCCCAAAGAAACAGCGTTTGACAAGAGTGATTCTGCGTTTGATTTCGTAACTGATGTTGCTGTCCCTATTTACCGCGGAGCCGAAGTAGACGAATTTCCTGACTACCTCGAAATTTCTGACAGGTTGTCCGAGACGTCCGTGTTGTGTGTCCTTCCTTAATGACAGCATGTACTTTGTTGTGACCTCATTAACCACCAGACCAATTTTAGCCGCTTCCGCTTCAATGTTAGCAAACGCCTCATTGACGGCTTGCTGTGTTCGTCCAAACACGTCAATGTCATCAGCGTAAGCTAGCAATTGAACTGCCTTTTGGAAAATCGTGCCTCTGGTGTTGACTTGTGAGTTACGCACGATCTTCTCAAGAATGATGTTAAAGAAGTCACGTGACAGTGCGTCGCCTTGTTTAAAATATTTTTCTGACATTGAAGGTCTCGGTGAGTTCGTTGCCGACCTTAATGAAGCAGCGAGAGTTCTCCATCGTCATCCTACACAATCCAACGAGTTTGGTAGTAATGCCAACACTAGGCATAGAACTGTTTAACTCGTCGCTATGCCCACTGTCATATACGGCCTTTAAATCGACGAATAAGTGGTGAGTGCCGAGTGCTTGTACTTCTCGGGTCTTTTCCAGGATCTACCGCCAAATGAAGTCTTTTGTCAACTTCTCTGGTCTTAAACTATACTGATAAGGAACTAACAACTTGTGGATAAACGGTTTTATACGTCCACATTATACGGCGGAGAGGCTCTGGAAGGCGATGTTGAGAAGATTGATCCCTTGATAGTTTCTTGTAAATGGCTACTTTTAAAATGTCAAAGGATAAGGAGCCAACATAGTCCAGTAAATACTGTGGATTTTGAAACGCAAATCGTGCACGAAAATTGAATGCTGCTTGGTTGTTGGTGGGTCTTTTTCTTCGACCCCACTACACTTTTTAATTGAGTTTCAAAGTGGCTCCACTTCTGTGGGTTGAATGCCGTTGTAATGGAGGATAATATTGCAACATTCCATTTACCATTTAAATAATACAGAAAAATGTCGAAAAATTACTTGGGGGACATGTACGTATACCAGCTTTTCTCCTCACTTCATCTTTTTCTAGGAGAACAGTCCTCAAGGGAATGATATTAATCATTCTCGTTCCTCCTCCAAACAAAGGAACGTGTCCCCAAATGTGTAACTGTCAATGACATTTTATCCCTTTGTGGTGCTAGCTTAACACAGTTTAAACATTTTTTCTTTCTTATTTTTCACCTTCTTTTCAATTCTTTTTCCGGAGAATTTATCATGCAATGCAGAAGGTGAATTGAGTTGATAGTCATGAAAATGGGAATGTAATTTTAACTGAAATAACATTTACAACCAACATAGCAGTCTGGGGTCAACTTGCCAAAGGTCACAAATTTGAATTAAATTTTTATAATTCGACAGTTTATGTGGCCACTTTGATGTAGTGGGTAGTTTGCGATACTCACACGCCGAAAGTCCCGGGTTCTAATCACGGATGACGACTATCGTGCAACGACTTCGTTGAAACGAGAGTTTTATAATAATATAAAATATATAATATATAATAATATATAAAATATAATATATAATATATAATAAAAACGAAATCGACAAAACGATATCATTTTGGTTGCTTCATGTACCCTCAAAACTGCCAATTGCTATCGTCCTAACGTTCGGTTTTCGACGATAGCTATTTCAAACATTTATTATTCACAAAACAAGTTCTGATTTGACAATTACCTATTGGAAATCACATTATTTGAAAAGAAATACCGTCTGCGATATAATTCCACGAGGGTTCTGTGTATTTGATGAACTGCAGACCACCCAACATAAAGGCCTCTGCCGCTGTGGCATATAGGTAGAGCGCAGCGTTCACACACCGATGGTCTAGGTTCGGTTCCCGGACTGAACATCTCGCTTTCTATGTGGTTTTAACAATTTTCTCCAGTCTAGGTAATACGAGTGGCCGCCGTGGTGTAATGGGTAGATTGCGACGCTCACACGCCGAAAGTTTAGGTTCGATTCCCAACTCGAATTTTTCACGGAACCACCTCTTTCGAGCTGCTGACAACACTCAAAGAGTAATAACTGTCTAAGAAAGCTTCTCAAACTTCGTCGTTCGTGAGAGAACAGTAGCGCTCACAACATGAGTAGTTAATGAGTAAGCTAGGCCCTGGTCCCCGTGTGGACCAATAATTATTAATTATTAGGTAGTACGAGTCTTTAATCCAAACGATGTTCAATTTCATTATGTTTTGCATATGTATCTATTTGGAAATACCTACGTTAAACGCGTACTTTTTAAAGTTGGAAAAATGATAATTCAAGTGCTAAGCAAATTTACTTAGCAAGAAGCCCTTTCTTTCTGTTTTCAAACTTTGGCTCTAAATCATTGGCAAGTTTCAAACGAACGTGGACGTCTCCCACGCGTTGAAAGTATTTGAAGGATTTACCATGTCACCGTCACATTGAACTTAGATCAGAGAGTTTTTTTCCACGAATTTTAAGAACCGCCCAAGAGTCCTACGCCTTTGAAGTAAATAGGTCCAAGGATTTACCTTGTTGAATTGCGTGGACTTAAAATTCTCAAATTAGTTGAAGTCACGTGAAGGCGAAATGAAGGACATTCCTTTGGATGAAACCACCAAGTTAAGTTCTTCTATCTTTTATTATTTCTTTATTTTTATTATGTCTTTATTACTTCTTTTCAAAACGTTTCAAAATAGAAGTTAACGAGACCCGACTATGTACATTCTTCTAATCGAATGCATTTTGTCTTAAATTTTGTGTCTAATTTATTACAAATCCTCCGCAATAAACATGTAATTGTATATACCAATCAATTAGTGGTGAGCATGTTGTGGGAGACTTTTGGAGGTTTAAATGATCTTTGCTCAAAAGAGCGCTCCAAACATTCGAATGGGTAAACATCTTGAAGAATTTGTGTAGGGAGGAAAAGAAAATTAATTCGAAAATTCCCAACGGTTGCCAGGCACATTCGCGCACGCAAATGTTTGTGTACTTTAATTGAAAATTTCATTCCAAGAATTGCTTCACTGGGATATTTAACTTCGTTGAGAAAGTGATTTCCCACTTTCAACTGTGGTAATGAGGAATCGAAATGCATGCAGAGTGGATCAGAAGAGTTTACATATTCCCCTGACTGTTGTTTTATCAGAGGGAGGGATGCTTCACAAGAGCAAAGGAACAATTTTATAGCAAAAGCAAACAGCTCATTTCCTTTTTAAAACACAATGGAGACAGAGACTATTAAAAACCTTTGAATGTTTCACTTGTCTTGAGGGGCAAAAGGTTTTGAAACATCTTAAAATCCTGTATTTATAAGTAGACGTGTCTCTTTTGGAGGCTTGGAACTCGGACTCGAGAACTTATCCATTGTACTACCAGACAGAAAAGAATATTTCATGCAATTTCTAGGTCTTTTGGAGGCATACCAGCGTCCTGCTGGTTTCAGCTCATGCAACATCACCACGGAACCATCTGATCCGAGGAAGGGCGGAACATTGACAGACGAACTACTTTGCAGTGTGTTCACCTTCTTTACAAGCGCCCTCTGCGAGTGTTATGTAGGACTTTAAGAATAGATTGGATGTTGCTACAGACCCAGATACTTCGCCCTTCCACGTGGCCATTAGGATCACGAAGGCGAACACGTGGAGGACGCCGTGTACCACCGGTGGCTCACACATAAATGTTTCATCTGGCAGCGTGTGTGAAAAAATAGTGGTACAGCAGAAGCACTACGATATAGATTTGCAAAATTTGTTGTTCTGTTTCAAAATTTAAACATTATTTTGTGCGAGGCGCCGCCAGATAAAACAACAATTGCCTTTCGTCCCCCCACTAGACGATGTTAAATATAAAAAAACTGCGCCGTCTCCAACGCGTTAAAGATGGAATGTATTAAATTTTTTCTACGAAAGCCCCAACTCCGAATCGCCCCATCATCTTGTAGCCATTCGTAAAAGTGCGAGTACATGCCCTCCTGCCTCCTTTTCTGGCCAAAGCCGACTTTGCATGTGTGGCGCACCTGAATTACAGCCGTGTTCGTCTGAGACCAGTGTCATAGGCAACGTGGTACGCCAGGTTTTCAAAATTCCAGTGAAAGTTGAGCCAAAGACCACTTCTTTAAGTCCAAGATGGATATCCCAAGATGGACATCCTATAATGTGGCTATGAAGGAGAGGGTGATCTAACACTGCTTTGATAGCAGAGTCAGGTGTGTTAGGGAAAGTATCTATACAGCTTAGACGGGCTGTTCATTGAAACGTGGGGAAAGCACAAGTTACTTATATACTTGCAAAACCTTATACTCCCAAGCAGCTGACGATGTAAATCCAAACGAATCTTCTTTGTGATAGACCTCAAGTTTTGACAACCACTCCCCTACACTGCCAGAAAATTAACAGCGCATTTGAAGTTTCCGTCTCAATGTATTTTTCCAAGGAAGTGTTTTGTCAAACAAACACGCTGACACCATTTCACCACGACGTGATGATCAGTGTAGTTTCAGATCAGAGAAGTCCATGATAGACTAGACCTTCAATTACGGAAGATCCTGGAAAAGACTCAAGAAGTGCAAATCGACACTCACCACCTATTTGTTGACTTTAGGGCCACATATTACAGTTTGCCTAGAGACGAGCTATACAGTGACATGTCTAGTTTTGGTATTCCGTCAAATTGTAAGGATGACAATGAAGAATTCTCGCTGCTCCGTTAAGGTCGGTAACGAACTCACCAAGACCTTCAATGTCAAAAAAGGCTTTAGACAAGGCACCCTCTGTCATGTGACTACATCATCATCCCCGAGAAGTTCGTGCGTAAATCACAAGTCCACACTAGAGGCACGATTCTCGAAAAGTCAGTTGAATCGATAGCTTACGATGATGACATTGACTTAATTGGACGAACATAACGAACCATGATTGAGGCTCTTGCTGGCATTGAAAAGTCTGCTGGTAAATGAGGGTAAAACTAAGTACATGCTGTCATCAAGGAAAGACACACAACATCAACGTCTCGGACAGAGCGTCACATTAGGCAGCAGAAACTTCGAGGTAGTCAAGGACTTCGTCTGCCTCGGCTCCGCGGTAAATAGGGACAACAACACCAGTACCGAAATCAAACGCAGAATCACTTTTGCCAATCGCTGTTCTTTCGAATAAGGAGGTAATTGTGTAAAAGAATCCTCTCTCGAAGGACTAAGCTCGCTTTATATAACAGAATGATCGTCCCAGTCCTACTTTAAGTCGCGGAAACCTGGACGTTACAAAATGCGGATGAGGAAACACTTAGTCTTTTCGAAAGAAGAGTTTTGCGTGCGATTTTTGGTCCTGTTTGCGTTGATGGCGTTTGTAGGAGAAAATGTAAATGTAAATGGCTAGGACATGCAGAGCGTATGGACATCACTGCTCCTGCCCGAAAAGTCTTTGAATCTGAGCCATTGGGACAACGCAACAGAGGACGACCTACAATAATTTGGCGCACACAAGTAGAGAAGGACCTCAACCAACTTGGAGTGCGCAACTGGAGACAGCTGGCGAAAGATCGTGCTGGTTGGAGAGGCATGGTGGCTGATGCCCAGGTAAACCCCGGACTGCAACTCCACAAGCAGTTTTGTCAAAGTGAATGTTAAGAATTCGGATTAGCATTTAGTTTAAAGAGAATGTAATATGTAATGTTCAAAATGATTGTTTAGACCAGACAAAGAATGGGGATGAACGAAATGCCACGGAATGAAATCATGTCTATGGTGTTCTTCATTACCACAATACGTACAAGATAAACCAGATGCTCAGAAAATTCATACCAAGCTCAATGCAACCGCCTGCAAGTAAATCCTCCTTCACATAATTATTCACCAACAAAACTCCCATGATTATCCCCCACGATGTGTGCAGACCCTTAAGAGCGAATCCTCATTTGAAAATTTCAAAAGATGTTCAATTGAAAAATCCTTTCCCAGCTATAACATGTATCTGGCATAAATATTCCAAGAGGAATATAAATCTCAATACACTAAAAGTTTTCAAACTTTAAGTTCGCAGATGATGTTGGTTGGTGGTGAACCAAAGTTTTCCCATTCATGCTCATTGCCGCAGCGAAATTCCGTGGCGCACGCATCACAATCATCATCAGCATCGTATCTCCGTAGAGTCGTACATCTCTTGGCAACGTCTTCAATATATGCAGATTTTTTATTCACCAGATATGAGCGTCGGTAAATGGGAGAGCCCTTTTCTCGAATGACAAAAAAAGTTTCTTCAAGGAATTGCTACTGTTATGACGAAAAAGTGATTTGATGTCTTTCCTGTAACCTCTGTCGACCGTGGCTTCTTCATTTTTCGATTAATTTGAAAAGTTTTCCTTCGATTTCCTTTCACATGTCAACGACTATAATAAGATTTTCCTTCCCGAGTGAGTTTCAATGCGAAAAACTACTCAGTGCGACGAATGTTTGGATTCAAATAATTTGATGCACAGTGCGGCATTGTTGCCAGCATTCAATGGCTTGTGAGATGATTGAGGTCTTCGCGATGGTCCATTTCTTGTGCGTTCAATTAAAGTTTAAAGTTCGATTTTGTGTATTGGCAAGCAGCCATCGGTTAAATCAAGTTGTTGATGTGTAACAATACCACACCCTGGGACGGCTGCGTGCACCGGAAGCAGTGCGGAAGAGCAGAGAAATAAGAACTCTCAATTTCATAACCTGGCCAAAGCATCGCCCTCGTCGTGAGTATCACATCACGACCAGGATGTGAACTGTAAACTTAATTCGATTGACTTTTGCCTTCTCACCTCGACAAGGAGGAAAGCATCAAAACCAGCACCGCCAGCCAGCAGTGGCAGGGATTGAAAATTAATGAACTGAATTATAGCATTTTGAAACAATTTCCGTCTACGTGCCAACAGCGTTCGACGAGACTACTCCGGCAGCGAAAGAATATTGTTGAGAGCAAAGGGATGTTTCATCTCACTCATAGATCCTTATTGAAGAATTTATATGAAACAACAAGGACGAGAACGACGCTGTCGATAAAGATGACAACGACTATCGCAGTAGCAACAAGACGGGCATACCAACGGAGGAAGCTGTCAGTGCCAGTATCGGGTGAGTACAGAGGGGCAGTGGTATAAAAATTATCCCTGCTTGACAGGACATGATTGCGCCGGAACACAAAAAGGAGCACTCTCCCTCCCCCTCTCTGTATTTTTGAATTCCTGTGATTTTATCCATCCTAATGAATTCATTTAATTGCGAATAAAAATGCTGCTGAATTTGTGATCAAGTTAAAGTATTCCAATGCAATGGCAAGCTGTCGGGTAGAACGTGCTGCTTAATTAATAAACTAACCACAGGTCGACGGTTGACTCCCATCCGCAGTCACTTTCGCTTTTTGCTCGTGGACTTTGTGCGTCGCAAAGTGATTGGATTTGGTGGTCGGCATTTAATACTTTGCAAATAAATGCAACCACAACCTGACACGGATTTATGGGGATTTTCGATTTTGGCAAGGTTTAAAGATCTCACATTGCGATGAATGTGCTCTCCTCAACTTCAAGGATCGTGTTACCTGCTCTTTTCCCTTTTGTTAAATCAACTGGAATGACTTATTACGGTTACCATGGTTAATTGAATTCGAAACTTTTTGTGGAACTCGCAGAGATCTGCTGAACCAAAAGGCATTTACATTTTTTTGCCCTGCAAGCGTTTCACTACGCTCCATTTCCGATTCACAATAATGTGCCATCCCATGAGAGCAGAATTCCGAGTGACGTTACAGACAGCTGCTGAATGCCTGATGTTACTTCATAGATTTCTTTGCCACTGCCACTGAATGCACCAGTTTGCCTGTCACTTCCATTATTTCCATGGCAGCGGCACAGTGAGTTCAATGAAAGTTGAAGCATCCTCGGTAGGAGTTTTTGTTACCCGAGAATTCCTTTGAGCTTTGCACATTTTCCCTCTGAGATATAATCGCCTTAGCTCACAGTCTAGCCAGTGGTAAAATTTTACTTCAGAGGCTCTGCGATTTGCATGCGTTTACGCCCTTTGTTCGTCTGTCAATGTTCACTGGTTATTGCATTGATGGCGGCCGCCAGAAAAAGCGTTGGGGCACACTGCGCGTGGGGGCGCATGTTCGGTTGTAATCCCGTGAAATTAGTTCAAATATCGTCACTCTCTCGTGCGGGTATTAAAGTAAACGCTGGGTATTCAACGATGGCCCATCAAGCTCATCAGATAAAAATTAGGATCAGTTATTTGGGCGCAGCCTTGAGGACCTCGGAAACACTTGTTTTCGCAGAAATTCGTCCGAATAATTCGTAACGCGCGGGTGTCATTAGTATTCAGAGTGTTTCTCGAATTACCATATAAATGAACTTAAGCACCCCACTCATTATGTATATCTGCATGTTGGGCTTTCTGTTGATCCGCCTTTTTCTTAATTTTTGTTCTCTTTTTGTTAAAGTTTACAACATCCCCGTATCCGCGCTGCTGTTTCCGCGTTCCGGGGCCACCTTTTTGGTGAATTTTTGAAGAGGGTGCCTTAATTCTTCACCCAGACGATGGTGCCTGGTTGCTGGTGGCTGGTGGGGGCTCTTAATGTGTTAATAAAGGGTAAGCGGGAGCAGAAACACGCACAGAGAAGAGAGCGAGAGAGATTCCCTGTGTTGGTGGTGATTTTATGCTGAGCTCAGGATAATCATTCTATGCGCTAACGCTCATGTAGCCTTTGCCATCGTGTATTTAAATGAATGAGGCGACGAGGCGTGATATGACTTCAAGCCGACAGTGTTTGATTGTGAGGCCTGCAAGAGATGCTTTTCAAATGTGCGGCCAAGTGGGATATGGAATGAGAGCGGTGCGGCCTGTGGTGAGTTTTTGAGCTGGCAGCTCCGTGGTTGGGTTGTTAAGAATTGGGTGGTTTTGACGGTGCCGAGTTGATTGGAATTCCCGTAATGATTTAATTTTTTCACAACCCTCATTTTGGTTAATTACGAAAAATTATTTTGGCTTATTTACGTGCTTTGTTAATTTTTCATTTCCCAGAAATGATTGCCTGCTGTCGTCGTACGGGAGCAGGGTGGTGCCAGTAGCGGATCGTGTACAAGGACGTTTTCTGTTCAAATTGTATTCGCAACGCTTGCCGGTTTTAACAGAAAATCAGTGCTGAGCTGTAACACTTTGGGAGCTAAATGATGTTGTACACTCAGCGATAGTAGTAATGGTGAAATCCGTTTTTATTGAGTTTTATTATCACAACACGTGGGCGGAAGTACCGTCGGCTGCGTTTTCCTATTTACTCAGATACGTGTAGATGAGTATTTAAGGAACCATAGAACAAGCTAATTTAAATGAGGGACAGCACTTCTCGGTTGCGCACATAGAAAGGAAATTAGGTCATTATTTAGATCGGATTTGCCGGTCAGGCAGTCACTTTAAGATGCTTGGTGATTTAAAATATGAGCGCAATTAATTTAAATAAAATTATATGCACTGATTTGGGTGGGATGATTTTAATTTAGGAGTTTGTAAGCAAATAAAAGACAGCTTTAAAGCTTATCAGATATTCAAGAAAGCAAAGTCTTTAAAGGGGCATTGTTTCTGTAGTTTTTTCTACATTGGATGTGTTTGAAAGGTTTAAATTTGTATTTCATTGCAATTGGAAGAAGTAAACTGCACATTATAACAAACGCTTAACCTCACTACTACTTGTGTTGTACCAAAACGGAGGAAGGCGTACATATATCCAGCAGTACTTTGGTAGGTGTGCGACGCTCATACGCCTAAGGTGTAGGTTCTATTTCCGGGTGAACCTCGAATTTTTCACGCCACCACCTCCCACGCTCATACGCCAAAGGTCTAGGTTATATTCCTGGCTGATCATGTCGAATTTATCGCGGCACCACCCTTTTCGAGCTGTTGATTACACTCAAGGAGTATTAATTGTCTAGGAAAATCCTTCTCAAACTTCGCCGTTCGGAGTCGGGGAAAAACTGTAGCTCCCTTCGACTCGTGAGAGAACAACACGAGAAGTTGATGAGGAAGCTAGGTCCAAGTCCTCTGTGGTCTGTCGCGCCATACGATTATCAATGCAGGACCGCAAAAATGCGCAACTGAAGGCCATCGTGCTATATTAGTTGGCGCAAAATTGAATTTGATGCAAGCACAGAATAGAAGTGAAAACACTCTCTTGTGGCATCCCAACACAAAAGCAGTTTATATGAAAAATTCTTTCAAGGAAGCAATTTTCTAGAATGTAGAAAAGTTTCCTTTTCAATTCACTTAACCAAACGTTGTGGAATATTTGGAAAACCTCAAGAATCATTGCCGCTTGGGAAGGACCCCAAATATGATAAATTAAATTTTTTGCTACTGCACTTATTGCCTTACATATTTTATTTCCACGGAATTAAAGAAATTACTGCCCACAATGCTTTCGCTTAACATTCTATAAAATATTTTCAGCATAAAATATGATCTTCGTATTCTCGAACAATGTTCTCAATGATTTAAAGTTCACACTCCAAGATAGAAACCTCCATTCTTCTTCACTGTCCGCCAAGTGGTTGAATATCCTTTCAATGCTTCAGCTGCACAGACAGTTAACTCACATTTCTACTCAATGAATTTTATTGCACCACAACCCCCACCTCTCAAAGAAAAGTCAATCAATCATTATTTAAATTTCAACATTCTTTTGGCCGACGTTTTTCATCTTCGAATTGCATTCCCTGGAGCTACTCCTGCAAGTGCATGCTGTCCCGTCAGCAACCATCCTCAACCCACAGCCTCGCTGAGCGAACAAAAACCGTAGAAAATAAACAGTTCCATAATGGTTTGTTTCCAAATCATACCGAAGTGAAGGATATTTCTATACGTGTACCTATGCACATCCATGTGGGTGAGAGCAAAGCGCGAGAGAGCAGCAGAGTCTTACTGCCAATTCAAGGACTTTTGAAATATAGCAAAAAAACGCTTTACAAAGAACCTTTATTTTCATCCCCATACCACGGCAGCAATCCCACAAACTGAACCAAAAACTTTTCGCTAGACATGAAGTACGTCCAACGAGGAACAAGGACTTGAAAATAACAGCAATACTAGCAGCTGATGGTTCTATCGTCGGAGTTGCTTCTTTAGTCCTGCAAAACGCCGAAGAAATAGTAAAATGAGTGAATTGTGTGCGCGAGTTTTCCTTGGCGTCCTTCTTTGGTTATCATTGTTATCCTTTGTGATGGGTCGTAATGGAAAATAACGAAGGAAATGTATACCTCCGAAACAGATGAAATAAGAATCCTTCTACGATGTTTTTAATTTTTTTTCCTCCCACTTTTTTTTTTGTCTTCCTTCCACTAGTGCACGCTCGCTCGCTAACAAAATAGCGGCTGGCAAAAATAACGCACACTGTTATTGTGATAAAGGAGAGCTAAGATGCTGCGGGTGGATGGGAAGAAAACAAGTCATTGTAGACAAGACCACGGCTAGATATGCGCGTTTTAGGTCGGTCGGATGCTGGGGAAAAGGTACATACAACACGAGTACTGTGTGGATGCATAGACGATCGTCTTTTGTCTCCTTTTGCCCAAGTTGCTTCCAATGTATTCAAGTTCATAATGGAGTTGGATGAAGGAACATTATACAGAATAAGTGAAAATTGGAGTAATATTCCAATTTGGGGTTTGTTGGTCTTTTTCTTTGTGTTTTTTAAAAGGAATTTCGCGCAATGGCTTCAAATGGTTTAAAGCGGCAGGCACTATTCAGCGAACAGCGTTACTAGAATTCTGCAATTATAAGCTGTAGAAGTTTTCTTGGAAGCCAATAGGGGATTCTGCGAGATTCTATGCAGATGGGGCTGTAATAAAGTGGCTCGCAGTAAGGCAGGCGTAATTGGCATAAAGGAAGCAACCGGCTCCAAATTGAAAGAGAAGCAATTTAACTCATGACATTTGTGTGCAACTGAGTTAAACTTTAATATACCATGATGTAGAGGTAACTGCTTAACGTCTCCAACTCACATTTTATCTCTCTCAAAATTGTTGGAGACTGTTGGTGCAAATATAATTTCATTATTTCGACATAATTTCACGAAAATTTAAAGTTACTTGTCCCCAATGATGCTATGTTTGGTGTGTGCCTGAAGGGGAAAATGTTTTTTTTATTTTGTTAAAATTGTAACATCTTCGTCGGTATTTGCATAGGGATCAGCATTTTCAATGAGAGAAGCGCGGGTCAGGGCGAGGACAAAATTGGTTCGTTGATGAAAACTAATTCACCATCTTTCGCATAGTCTGCATTTATGCATGCATTTAGTATTACCAAAATTATGTCATGAACGTTTTCTACCAAACATTAGGTGTGTTCCCGTACTCGAAGCAAACAACACGAAGCAAAAACCAATACAATGTCCGTTCCCGTTTACGGAAAAAATCGGTTTTACGTCAAATGAGCGCTCTCTCGAGCGTTAGGAATTCCAAACGATTTTATTGAAAATTTGTATTCTAAAACATGGAAACGCTATCAATAAATACGTAATATAGGGAATATTGTTTAACTTAGCTAGTTAGAATTAAGAAGTTGGAAATCATAATATATAAAAGGTTTTGTTTTTTTGTTTTTTTTTATTTTCATAGAATTTGTTACTCCGGGCTATTAAATGCAAAGTAAATAAACACACTACCTTGTTTTTTTTTAAATTTGTCCTACTATTAAAATTCTCTTGGGATAAGCTTGGCCCAACACTCCGCAGGGGCCCGAACTTCTTTTCCAGATACTCACGTTGTGCGTGCTATTGTTCTACCACTAGTGTAAAAGGCGAACGACACGAGGACCGAATGAAAACGACGAAAGTGTGGAGTTCAATGACTTTATTGTTTACCAATTCACTGCTGATTCAAAACTCCCCGACGCAGTCGCTGGAGCCGGCTTTTATAGGCCGCGATGATAGCGTTACACTAGTGCCATGGACCTATAGTTT
Source organism: Eristalinus aeneus (assembly GCA_955652365.1). Lineage (NCBI taxonomy): Eukaryota > Metazoa > Arthropoda > Insecta > Diptera > Syrphidae > Eristalinus > Eristalinus aeneus. Next base: position 77,307,506 of record OY019134.1, on the reverse strand, counting down.
CTTGGCAAGGCCTTTTCATATAAAAGCATCTTCATATAAGTTCTTACAAACAATAATCCTTAAGCGTTTTCAGCAAATCGAATAGATGCTACCGTAAAAAATTAAAGGTGTTCAGTCCAAGAATCGAAATTGGAACTTTTGGCGTGTGACAGTTACACTTACCCAATGCGTCACATGCATTATTTTTATGCAAATTCACAATATTTATTTTTTTCTTATTTTATTAAAATCCTTAAAGACAAAGAGCGAGAAGAGTGAAAAAAAATTTAAAAAAAATTCGACAAAGGCTGCAATCACTATTTATTTCAGTATTATTTTATTTATTCGTTGGATTGCATCCTTCATATCGGGATTCCAAAATGCACAAACAATCAACGTTGTTGCTTGTTAGGTGAAATAAAATACTTCTCGACAAAGAAGTCCGCATAGTTTGCCAAGCGGTCGACTAGTCATGTAAATCAACCCTGTGTCTAAAATGCCACACTTTCCTAAAAAAAAAACACAACATTTCTTCACTCAACTCAAGACGGCTCATTACCTTCGTGAGAAATATAAAAAACGAATAAGCCACGAGAGGGTCCTCATAACTCTGTGCGCAAACACGATTTTCTTTTTAAGTCAAAAGTGCCATTCAGTTGTCGTTCCCTCCTAACACCAAGCGGAGTTCGCTGTGACGTGCTCCCCAGTAAACAGTTCTGGAGTGCTCTCCAGGATAACCTGAAAATGCCAAACAGAGAAAGAAAGAGAGAAGTGTTTATATCTGGAAAAGTGAGCAAATTCAACCTCTTGCTGTGCGCTAAGGCTTTCCTTAAGGGTGTTTTTGAGGCTGGATGCTGCGGTTTAATTTAACCAGAGTGTACATGAGGATTTTCACATTCGTTTGGATCAAAGATAACAACATCCTTTGCGGTGTAAATAATCTCAATTCTAATACTCTGCGAAAGTGTTGACTTTTGGATTCTACAGTTCGCGTAGGTATTCAGTTTTGTCTTCCGTGCAAATCGTTCTCGCCCACTCACACACGGGGCTTGTGAAATTGATATTTGTGCGTCTTTTGATTCGGTCTAAGTCAAAGGGAATATATTCAAATCTGAATTTTTTAACGATTACGTTGATGCCAAGTCGAAGAAATTCCTGAAAGGCAGGGGTGACGTTCGCTTTTCGTCTACTTACCCTTCAGTAGTGTCCTTTGCTGATATTTTTCGAAAACATTTTTCTTACCTTCAACCGTTGCTTGCTGAAGGGAGACTAACAACCGACATACATATCTTACGGCGAAATATTGAATATTTCCAATATCCAGTCACTTCAGAAGCAATGTTTTCGCTCCTCAACGCAACTCCTATTGACAGAGTGGAGAACACCTCACACCCGCCAAACACAAGCACACTTCGTACGAAAAACCGAAGGAAAAACCCTTGAAACACAATAACGAAATGCATAACCTGTAACGAATATCGTTTCCTATACCCCCATCTATCTGCACTGCAACTCCGGGCTGCGGACTCCCTGCGTTGCATTGCCTTTGCGATTTTTGCCGGGTTTATTAAAACCTTACTTGTTTGCTTTGAAGTTGAGTGGAGGAGTGGAGATCAACAATTTGCATAACGCAAAGTTATACACAAACATTCAACGATAGTCTGGCTTAAGGGGTGGACATGGCATGCTACGCTCTCCTGTTGTTGTTTATTTTTACAGGGCGCATACTTTTTGCATGTATCCTTTCACCAGCCAAAGCAACAAAATGGTAACGAATGTACGAGGAGATGGTGAATTCACTTCAAAAGATGCAAATGCGATTTCCAATTGGTATTCTTTTGAAAAAGAAGCACGAGTTGGGGCGAACTTCTTGAAGATACAAGCTGCAGTTTTGTAATTGATTGATCAAGGAGGGATGGTTTTAATTAAAAAGTCAAGTTTTGCTCTTGCCATATGATTGGACTCAAGGAATAAATTTTTTGGATATCCAATTTTTCTTGTTTACACTTTTCAGTTGAATTGAGTTTCAGATTTCCAAACTACGTAGTTTAAATAAAAGGTTGTCAAATATCTTCCGCTTTTTTGCTCTTCATTCAGTTCAAATATGCACCGTTTTGTTCTATAAGCTGTTTTCAGCTAGACAGTAACTTCATAATACCCCCCTCGTAGAAGCCACTCTCCCTATTTGCAAAGAACTCGGATAGCCACATTTGACAGGTCTCTTTTGAGTTCAACTTCACACCACTAAGGGCGTTCGCCGTGGACAGAAACAGGTAGTTATCTCTTGGCCCTATGTCTTTCTTGTTTCTTGTATCCAGCCTTCTGCAGATGGTTGATGTCACTCGTAATGTATGTAATGTAATGTAACTCGATGATTTCCATGATTCGATCGGTATTCGTCGTCACAGGTCTTCCGCCGGCTCGCTTATACATGGTGTCGTTTTCACCGGCTCTGCATATTCGAAACTATTCCTCCGCGATTCGAAGTGATAGAGTACCATTCCCCAAAACACCATTAATCTCACTGAACGTTTCTCTAGGGGATTTGCCTTTAACGAAGGAAAACTTTAAAATAGCACGAATTTCGGGGTTAGTGAACTCCATGTTTAATGTCTACAACTGTTGAACGCAATAGCGTCGTTTTTTAGGTTATGTCAAGACCTTTCCAATGATGTATAGTATTGCCATATAATATTTTCTCTTAATATTAAGAAATTCTGAAAATTAAAACTGGGACTGGTGTTGCTAGATTTCCCGCTTTCCTTGTAACTTTCCGGATTTCACAAATTCAAATGTGCCACCGGACAAATATCAACTTAAGATCTATGCCCGGTCAAAAGTTGTTAGCTTCAATATTGTTTCAACATGTTATTGAAATGTCTTTTGTACACCGCATTGATGTAGTGGGTACAATTCGACACCCGCACCCTAAGGGTCTAAGGGATGGTGATTTCATCTCTCTGTTTTCTCGGTACGACCTTTTTCGGTCATATGATAACAGTTCAAAGGGATCTAACTGTCTTAAGAAAATCTTCTTAAACTCTACTTGTGGGAGAACAGGATCGCGCACAATAGGAGGACTTGTGAAGTGTTGTGCAATCAAATATATACAGTGCTGGACAAAAGAATAGGACCACCGGATATCATTTGAAATTTCATAGAAAAAGCTTTTGTAACTTTTTTAATTTTTATTTCATTTTATTATTTTTCAATAAAAAGAAAATGAAAATGAATCATAAAAAGTTGAAAAGTATTCAGGTCTTAACAAAAAATATATATAAGAAGCGTGAATGGAAAGGGAACTGTTTCAGCTGCATGGGACTTTTTCACGATTCCCCACAAGTTTTCCAGGGGATTGAGGTATATGTGACCTCAAAATCTCTAAGCGACCCTTGAAAGGATCGGTGCAAATACTAGTAATTTGTTTTAAATTGCTTGCAGTCTCAAGACTGACATATAGGGGGTGCCACTAAAAAAAACTATATTATTTTTAGGAAGTACAAACATTCAAATGAAGTCTGCTAAATTTGTATGACGTTTCGATACATTTTTTTGTAGAGTGATTTATCTTTGGCCTCAAGATATGCTTCAGTTTCGGCGATCACTGAAGTCTGCAGAGTCTGAAAAAAATAAGAAGTCCACATCTGAAGAATATGGTGGGTTGCGGAAGTAATTCAAATAATGCAGAGGAAACTGTCTTTCCTTCGTCGGCTTTTTTGGTCACTGTTGATTTTCAATGAAACTAGGTTATTTCATTGTTATTATCACAACGTTTCGGCAGGGATTGCTGCCTTCATAAGGAGATATTAATAGTGTTGTTTTCACAAGTGGATGTGGATGTTAGTCTAAATGTTCTTTAAGATTACCACAAAAAAAAAAAATTCACAATGAAACAAAATATTTAGCACTTCCGTGTGTGAATATCAGTCAAGGAAGTCATTCAAAGCCCAATTCGTGCAATTTGGCCATGGTAGCCAACGACTTGTGACACGGTGCACTGGCTTGGTGGAAGAGAATCTTTGTCTTCTTTACATGGGACCGTTTTTTGCAATTTCTTCCCTCAACCGCAAAAATAATGTCATGTAGTATTCCATGTTGATTCTTTGGCCTTTCTGAAGATATTCGTTGGGTGAAATTCCGTGCGCATCCCAAAATACGGATGCCATAATCTTGTCAGTAGACCTTTGTGTTTGTAGGCGCTTTGAGCGTGGTTCACCGGCTGCTGTCCACTCCCCTGACAGCCGATTTGACTCTGGAGTGTAGTGGTGGATCCATGTATCGTCCATTCATCCTGTTTATTCTGGCGAAACAGCTCCAGATAGCTCTCAGAATCACCGATACGTTGTTATTTTTGGTTCGTTGTGAGCAATCGCAGCACCCATTTCGAAAACAACTTTCTCATGGACAAATATTCAAAATAGTTTACACAATGCCTTCTGATGTCTTTAAGGTGTCTGCTATCTCACGCGATTTTACTTTGCGGTTTTCTAAAACCATTTTGTGTACTTTTTTGAAGTTTTCAGGTATAACCACCCCAATTGGCCTTCACCATCGTTGGTGTATGTACGGCCACGTTTAAAGTCAGCCTACCACTGAAAAATAGTTGTTTTTTATTTGGCAAAGTCCCTGCAACACTTTTCAAGCCATTGCTGAGCTTGCGCGGTGTTTTTCCCATCAAAAAGCAGCGTTTAAACCGCACACGAAATTCTAATTTTTTACATTGTTTCAAAAACCGCAAAAGTAGCGTCACTTGAAGCACTGTGACTACTAACCTTATAATCAGATTGCCCTGAAAATTTGACATTAAGTGTTGTGTTATATTAATGAGGAGCAAGCAAAGCACTTCCCTTCTCCTTCCAACATGTCTTTCGTTTCTCTACTATGTTCTAGAGCCCTTCATATAAGCGCGAATGAAACACATTCAGTTCGCCGCACAATATCTTAGAGTGGTCAAGAAAAACCTTACAGTCAGTTTAACAGAATTCTGTAAGAAAAACATCAGTTGTTTAATTCTCATTCACAAACTCACTCCTTGTACAGCTAGCTGTTATCAAAAGTACTAAACTAGAGCTACATCTGCATCAGGAGCTCGCTTAAGCCATTCTTAAGCACAGCCTAGTTCTTACTTTGTCGTCTATACCTCAAACAAAAGCAAATTATAGCCAATAGTGTGATCTAACTTAGGCCACTTTATTTTTGGATGTGTCTCCAATTGGGGTGGCTGGCGTGGCGTAGTGGGTAGAGTGCGACGCTCACATGCCGAAGGTCCAGGTTCAATTCACGGCTGAGCAGCTCGAATTTTTCACAGCACCACCTCTTTAGAGCTGTTTGTTATTATTATATCCAATGTGGAAGCTCCCAAGCAGCACGTCAGTTATTCGGATCGCATTGTACCTTTATTCCATTTCTGAAAAATTTTAAATCAACAAGCTTGCCAAGCTTGTCTGGCAATTTGTAACACTCTCAGGCTCTACGGGCTTTAATGCATTTTTACACATGAATCGAAGACAAATGAACATCTTATAGGGCCAAAGCTAGTTTCCAAGCCACAAAGCCAGATCTTCCACGCAATGACCAAGTCGGAAGCTATACCCATTAAGGGATTTTTATTCTGTATGCAATGCAATGCCATCAAATTTATTTTGACTCAGGTGAACACTCTCAGAGCGACACTTTTGCTTTTCTTAGTCGATTAACACGTTGTTTGTCCTCTTCTATGAAGTTTTTAAGTATCAGTTTGTTCGAATTTAAGTAAAAATTTAGAGAAAAAATCAATTTGCAAATGGTGCCCTGTTTAAGAGATGTTTTAGCCTGCATCTTTAACCAAACAAGCAATCCACTGTTTTCGGATTAAATAATCGAAATAAAGTCGTGACGCACAGACATCGTGCAATCATGCAATTTCAGAACACCCTTATGCCTCCAAGTGCCACCCGGCATTTTGACCTCTCCACACACGATTGTTCCACCGGCATAAATATATGCATGGATGTAAACACTTTAATCAGTCGCTCAACACATTGGCAAAACGCAATTTAGGCTACTGCCCAAAGTTGTTTGTTCTAATCTTGTTTTCCAACATTTGGCCACATGACAAGTTTTCGAGGAGCCTCGAGAGCGTCATTCAAACGCTGTCAGTGGATGCAACAGAGTGTGCCACGAGTGAAGTTCCAAGGGCGCTTGTCAAAATAATTATTTTACACTAAATCCCATTCCGAAAGTTTATGCAGTTGAAGCATCCTTCGTCTTTGTCGCATCATCAGCGTCATCAGCACACTCCTTGAATGGATGGTGGTTTAGACATGCACACACATCAACCAGACCGCCACAAAGTAGGGTGCACGATAGCGGTGACAGCAGACTAAACCGAGCAAATCCATTCAGATGTGAATGTCATAATTAATTTCAGGACACTACACAATGAATATTCGTCCCCTATACACAGCAAACACACGGCTTCGTGCTGGGTCGGGATCGTTCACCGGAGCGGGGAGAGGCCAGACAAGCAGATTTTGCTGTGTGTGTCTATAGAGAGGTGTAAGTACGCTGGGAATCATGCGATGAGTGAATGGAATCGTTGCACATGATGCTCGTTATTTGATTTTATTCATGTCTCATTAAAAGTTACAATTGTTGAAAGCGGACTGCTAGAGCCAACCCCAGAATCTCCTCTTTTTTGCAGAAAAAAAAGATGGTGTGCACGAAAAAAAATGTAGATGTCACTGCCAACATGGTGACACTGCACACGCCATTGACATTTTTCCCGATGGTACACATAGGTTAGTTTGTTGAAAGTCCATTCAACTCAAGTTCCATTACGAGAATTGAAAATGTCCGTTAGGAATGTGTTGGACGATTTAATTTGATTTTTTTGTGTTTTGATGTTCTAAATGTTATATGTCTAAAGCAGCGAGTTCTGTGTACCTTTTGTCTCGTTCTCCCGGTCAAAGACCCTCCGCCGTCATTTTCGCGTTGATTAGCACTTTGTCAGTGATATCCCCGTCGAATGTCATTTCCGCTGTCGGAAAAGTGTCAAACATTTCTGGAGTTTCCAATTCGTTGAGGAAGTAAGTAACTTTTTAGAGTTAGTGGAGCAGAGCGGCAAAAGTGGAGCACTATCGAGTAACGAAACGACACCACTCCGCCTGGTTTTCTGTGAATAATGTGTAGTTGTGGCTATTGTGTGTCTGTGTTTTTTTTTCTGCTAGATTGCAAACAATTGATGGAAGGAGAACATAGGATGCAATGTTAGGCTATTGTTGTGCAATCGCACGGGGATTTATCTAAATGTTTTAAGAGGAAATCGTTTTTTTTTAAATGACCAGCGGATGCACAGTGGTGTTCTCATCGGTATAGCATTTTTAAGTGAGAGATGTTTTTTAAATTGAAAGTTCGAAATAATTAACGTTCTTGTGTTCTTTATTAGATAGAACATATAAACTCATTTAAGCTCTTGTCAAAGGCATTTAGATCTTGCCTGTGGGCACACATATTAAATCGTACCACTACCTCATACGTCTGTTGTAATATGGTATACGACCCTTGTCTTATTAAGTATAAGGGAAGGACAACATTTTTTTTTATTTGGTTTAGAAATTTATTTGTGAGCGCTCGACTTATAGAAAGGACCTTACCCAGTCCAAGAAATCCCCAAAACTTATATTTAATTTGTTCTTTTAGAAATATATGTTGAAAACTAATATTGCAGTAAAAAATGAACAGCAGCAGCTTTGTCCCATAAGGTGAATAAAAGATAGATAAAATTAACGTAAGTCCTCTTGACATTTTATGTGCATCAGACTTATCATTTCAGTGACCTTGGTTCACACTCCTTTCAGTGAACTGTTCAGCTTTAGATTATTAAACAGGATGGACAGAGTATGGGTGCAGTATGGACACTTATAGAAACAGTTTGGACAGATATATTTAACAAGGCGACACACTGTCAAGTGTCTTCTTTAATATCATCCTCGAGAAGTTTGCGATTAACTCACAAGTCAACACCAGGGGCACGATCTTCTAAAAGTAAGTTCAGTTGCCAGCTTACGCTTATAACATGGACGTGATTGGACGAACACAGCGAGCCGTCAATGAGGCGTTTGCTGTCATTTAAGCGGAAGCAGCTAAAAAGCGTTTGGTGGTTAATGAGGGCAAAACTAAGTGCATGCTGTCATCAAGGAAAGACACACAACATCAACGTCTCGGGCAGAGCGTCACACTAGGCAGCAGAAACTTCGTGGTAGTCAAGGACTTCGTCTACCTCGGGTCCGCGGTAAATAGGGACAACAACACCAGTAACGAAATCAATCGCAGAACCACTCTTATCAATTGCTGTTTCTTTGGGCTCAAGAGGCAATCAAGTAATGAAGCCTTCTCTCGAAGGACGAAGCTCGCTTTGTATAACAGCTTGATCATCCCAGTCCTACGTTATGGCGCGGAAACCTGGACGTTACTTAAAGCGGATAAAGACGCCCTGAGTCTTTTCGAGAGAAAAGTTATGCGTGCGATTTTTGGTCCTGTTTGCGTTGATGGGAGCTGGATATTGACGAGATCTGATATTGACGGATTTGATATTGACGAGCTTTATGAGCTGTACAGCGACTTGCGTCTGGTCAAACTTCTTTGAATACATTGCTTAAGATAGTTAAGCCATGTAGTGCGTGTGGATACCACTGAGCCACTGAGCCATTGGGACAACGTACCGGAGGACGACCTATACTAAGGTGGCGCACACAATTTGAGAAGGACCTCAACCAACCAAAAGCCTACATTGTTTATTGGGACACTTAACAGAAACCATAGCTGGCTGAAGGTTTCGGATTCCCAAGCATTTTCCATTTCCTTTTGATTTATTTGACTTTAAATACTATTGTATTAAATCTGTCTTCATGTTAGATCAACCAGTAGACAGTTGCTTTGGATTACATTATTAACATACATAGCTCTCAAACAGTCTCTGCTAAATGTAATCGTTATCAAACAAGCCAAGTGACTGTGAAAATACCCCTCCAGGCATTTATTTTCTCTAATATTCGTTGGGATGACCAGTATTGTTCACTAGTCCACACAATAAATTAAGTATCAGCTAATTTGTGTTTCTTGACATTCGAGGAAAACGTTTTATCACCTCTTCCAGAGCCTCGCTCATCGTAATCATTATTATTGTCATTCGTCATGCCAACAGCTTTACGGTACCACAAGGAGAGGGGGCAAAAGGATAGCGTTGTGCGGTTTTGTAACCCCGACAACGCACCAAGTCATTTAATTCATCCTTTAACCACAAAAAAAGGAAAAAAACAATTTTAAAAAAATCTACGCTTGACTCAATTTACCATTTCGCAGAAGGCACTAAGAAAGCTCTGCAAATATAAAAGTAATGGAGGATTCACTGAAAAAGTAAACGGATTTACCTCATTTGATCTACATGTGTAAATTGTTTGAATTGTTAGTGGTGCGATAAAAAAAATATATAAATGTAGGCTCAAAATATATTTGAAAGAAGTTCCAACGAACGCAGAGCAATTAAAATTAAGTGAAAGTCATACGGCAACGAATATAATATAAGGAGGCGCTATTGTCAGGAATCCACAGATGTGTCGCTTCTTCTGATACGACACGAGCAATTGAAAAAAAAAAAATTGCCTAGTTTGATTCCACTTTGTTATATCAGACTTTGAGGTTCTTCAAAGGATTGATGAATCTCTTCATAAGGAGTGTTTTCGTTTCATGGCGTTCTAAAAACAAATACATTGCGTCACATTAAAGTATTTTCAAGCCAATAGCGGTATATCTGGAAACTTTAATAGCTGCTCGTTCACAGTTGCATGTGATACGCCACAATGTTGGACAGATGGCATATTTAAGAACGCCAAAAGTGCAGCAAAAATCTAGGTTTCTTAATGCGAAACAAGAAAGTTATTACTCCGTTTGATCTGGCTACAAAATATAAGGCCAAACCTAGCTTGCAGCTCCTCAGACCTCCCTGTTAAAATAAATAATAACTCAAAAGCTACGAAGCCAATTGACTCGCTAAGACATCGATGTAAAGTTGCTTTCTTATCACTTTCTTATAGCTTCTTCTTTTTCTTCTTCTTGTGGCACTATAGTCCGGGATGGACCTGGGCCACAACCAACATGACTCTCCAGCCAGCACGATCTTTCGCCAGTTGCCTCTAGTTACGCAATTTAAGTTGGTTGAGGTCCTTCTCTACTTTTGTGCACCTTCTTAGCCCAGTCCGTCCTCTTTTGCGTTGTCTTAATGACTCAAATTCGAAGACTTTTCGGGCCATTTTAAGCATTGTATTCGAAGACGCTTGACCAGGCACATGTCGCTGTACAGCCGATACGGCCCGTCAATATATTATCTCCTCCAGATGCCATCAACGCAAACAGGACCAAAAATTGCACGCATAACTTTTCTCTTGGCTTCCTCATCTGCGGCTTCCTCATCCGCTTTTATAACGTCTAGGTTTCCGTACCATAAAGTAGGGCTGGGATGATCAAGCTGTTATACAAAATCAGCTTAATCCTCCGAGAGAGAGAGCTCTATTACTCAATTGCTTCTTGAGCCCAAAGAAACAGCGATTGGCAGGAGTGATCTTGCTTTTAATTTCGGTACTGATGTTGTTGTCCCTATTTACCGCGGACCCGAGGTAGACGAAGTCTTTGACCACCTCGAAGTTTTTGCTGCCTGGTGTATGGCTCTGTCCGAGACCTCGATGTTGCATGTCCTTCCTTGATGACAGCATGTAGTTTGTCTCATTAACCAGCAGACCCATTATAGCCGCTTCCGCTCAATGCCAGCAAACGGCTCATTTACTGTTCGCTGTGTTCGTCCAATCATACTTTCGTTATCGTAAGGTGGTAATTGAACTGACTTTTGGAAGATCGTGCCTCTGGTGTTGACTTGTGAGTTTCCCACGATCTTATCGAGGATGATGTTGAAGAAGTCACATGACAGTGTGTCGCCTTGTCCAAAACCTGTTTTGACATTGAAGGTCTCGGTGAGTTCTTTACCGACCTTGGCGGAGCAGCGAGAGTTCTCCATCGTCATCCTACACAATCTGACGAGTTTGGTAGGAATGCAAAACTAGACATAGGACTGTATAGATCGTCTCATGAACACTGTCATATGCGGCCTTAAAATCGACGAATATGTGGTGAGTGTCGATTTGCACTTCTTTCGTCTTTTCCAGAACTTTTATAGCTACTTCAACAAAAATTGTTCTTATTAGTTAGCCAGTAAAATCCCTCTCCTGCACTGCAATACAGGCTCTCTAGGAATGATCGCCTATTCAAAATTTAGCACACCTACGGACGTAGAGTTCAGATTGGAGACTTATTCTTTAACCGCTCTTGAAGAATATGGAGGGCTCTATCTAGCTCAACTTTCTCTTCTTATTACAATCCACAGATATTTAAAACCAATTTGCATCCGTACCTTCAATCCTTTTCTTCCTCTCTGCCTTCTGCCGGTGTTGTGACTCAAGCCTGATTACATAAGGGTAACCTCTCTATCTCGTATACGCTGTAAAAACCTGACCTCCAAAAATGTTTCAGTAATTTTTTTTTCCATTTACCCCCTTCAAAAGTAATAAAGTATAAAAATGCACAAAGCCAATCATCTAAGTTTTGCAGAGCATTTTCTAAGAATGGGCAGTAGGCAGTGCAGTTCCCCTAACGCTCTACGTTAACTTCTAAAAACAGGGGGAGAGGGAATCAAAGAAGGGATGGGTTGCGATGCATTCACTTTTTAAAGAGTTTGTCTTGAGACTTAATATTAGCTTTCCGTCAGCCTTTAAGTAGTAGCGGTTGTTTTATTAATTCGATCATGGCGCCACTTCTTCTCTGGAAAACGTAAGTGTGACTACATAGATTTTCTTGCGTGTCAGTCTTTTAAAAACGCTTGTCCTAATCATAATCAAGTACATAATAATAATTGTTTGCGCGGCAGTCCACAAGGGGACCAGAACCTAGCTTTCTCATCAACTACTCGTGTTGTACGCGCTACTGTTCTCTCACAAGTAGAAGGGACCAATACTTTTTTGCCCACTCTGAACGGAGAAGTTTGAGAAGCTTTCTAAGACAGTTATTACTGTTTGAGTGTTATCAGCACCTCAAAAGAGGTGGTGCCGTGAAAAAAATCGAGGTGTTCAGCCGGGAATCGAATCTTGACCCTTCGGCGTGTGAGCGTCGCACTCTACCCAATACGCCACGGCGGCCACAATCAAGGCGTGCATAACTTACGACATTTAATACGAAGATAGAGAAACAGCTGAGAGGAAACAATCGATAAAATGACACATTTCTGACTGTCATTTTGATTTAAAAACGTTTTTTTTTTGCGAATTCATTTCGTACCGTCTAGACAGAAGTGAAAAAAATTCATTAGACAGAAGTGCTTTCAAGGTTTCTTCCATCTTAAGTTCATGCACGTACATTTGAATACATGAAAGCAATTTAATGTTGCTGTTTCAGACCAGAAGCTTCTACTCTCGTCATCACCACTGCCAACATTTACCCACCAAAGTAATTAAATAACATTTTGCGTTGACACAAGCTGAATACTTCTGCAACGCAGCGCCACTTTCTTCCTCAAACAAAAATTAATCGACAACATTTTAATTAATCCCATTTCTTACTATTTCTTTAGGCACTCACCCACTTGCGAAATTCCCGCGGCTTTGCCCGACTTGTACGCCCAACTCCTGCTCGCAGCCACGCTCTTTTCCAAATGAAATACAAATTGAAATCCGCTTCAATATGCATACAAATAGATGATACGATAAATTCAATACGAAACCCCTTTTTGGAATCGGATATTCAATTCCAACTCATTGTAGTCACAGTACAAATGCTTCAGCTGAAATGCGCACTCGTTCCCAAGGAGAGTGTATCTGTTCGCGGCGAGAAGACGACGATGACGGCAGCGGCTGCAGCAACCGAAGAAACTGGAGACTGGAGACAATGGCGTACGATAAGCTACAAACAAACACTCAGAATATATTACAATTTAATGATTTAAACAACTGAGCCATGGCGGGAAAGAAAAATCTATATCATTCTTCAAGGCGAATAGGGGGCGGAGCAGGAGAATATTTAATAATACATCCTTGAGATGCAGTCACGTTCAGCAGCGAGCAACAGCGAGCTTAACCAACATTTTCTCGTGGAGTGCTACTAAAAGAAACACTAGAACCAGCAAGGGGTGGGTGCTGGGAAAAAAGAAAACATTGAAACCGTTCGCCGGCACCGCTAACACCATCCACCCACAGAACATATCACTACACTGCTGTTTTGGTGCATTTGCCATGATAAATAATTCTCTGCAGCTCAAGTGCAATATTCTGTTGAGTGTTTTCCTTTTTAAATCTGGTCTGGGCCTGGTTTACGCTTCCAACTACCAACACCAGCGCACTGGCAAGCGTCTTTTGGTGGCGTTCCTTCGTTTTAGCCATCTTCCCCCGTTTTTCTTGTTTGCTTTAGGATTTAGTGCATTAAGATGTCAACTGACTTGAGGCAAAAGGACAATCGCAATATGTTGCGCCGCAACGATTGTGTATTTGTAGTTGCCGGGTGATGGTTTCAGAGAGCCGGATTGAAAGTTGCAAGGATATGCATGGAATATTTGTTTCTTGCCACTGAGTTTCACATATGTATGTACGGGCGGATTGTGTGTGCATAAGTAAATTAAGTCGCGCTTGAAGCGGAAATTCAATTCTCCATGGCGTTGCATAGATGGACTTTCAAGTAGGGTGGGAAGAAAGAAGTGCTTAGCAACGGTCGGTTGTCTAGGGCACACAGAGAAATATTAAAACGAGTCTACTCGCTGCATGTGGTTGATTTCATGTGATCTGTGCAGAGAGGAAATTTGGAGAAAATATCAATTTGAAATGAAAATGGGGGTGTCTTATCTTTCAAATAAATTTTTTTGGGTTACTAAGAAACGTACTCACTTACCTACTTTTCAAGCCGATGAGCCATGGACTGTCGTAGTCGTTTGGTGCCTTCCATATCTAAAACTTGTTCTGAGCCTTTCAGTCATCAAGAACAATCTGCCTGCGTCCGCGATGATTCGGCTTCCACACCGGAGACTTAATCTGTATACCATATCCTTCTCAAATCGATTGGCTTGGATTGGAAGACCTTCATTCCCGATGAATATTTGCTTTTCGGGTTTCATCGATATACTGGTGCTATTCGTATAGTTTGCTGCTCTGTCTTCTCCCCCATAGTCCCACCTTCTGCGCAGGCTGGTCCGGCGAAAAATATTTCCTTTGAAGGCATCAAGACTCAGTTTTGCATCGTCTTAGCTCCAGCTCCATAAAAAAGGATTGTCAAAATATAAAGAGTGAATGCTATGAGTTTCGCCTCAGCTGTTTTCAGAGACCAAAGTAACATTGCTTCTCGAGGAATGTTCTATGTCGGATCTCCACCAACTTCACTTCGAAAGCTGGTTTTGCTGCAACCACCAGTTAAACTGCTGTTTTGTCAGAAACTGCTCAAATGCGGGCAGAAATCACTCCACTGAACTGTAGAAGATTCTCGTTGCTACGAGCGCCGCACAATGGTGCCCCTGTATGGGGAACGCTGAGATACGAGGGTTGCCTTTTATATTTCGGGATTAGAGAACAAAAACAAATATTAATCATCGAAAATAGATTCAGTGTTGTTCAAAATAATCCCAATTGAGGTTTATACACTTTTGCATGCGTTTGAGCCAATTCTCGAAGCACTTTTGCCAATCTGATTGAGGAATCTCCAAAATCTCTAAACGCATCAAGCACTTCTTCATGCGTCGAAAAAAGTTGACCTCTTAATTTATTTTTTACGTACGGGAATAAAAAAAAACATTCGCTGCCAAATCAGGTCTATACGGCGGATGACTCATCAAATCGATGTTTTGAGTGCTCAAAAATGCACTTGTTTGAGCCGATGTGTAAGAGCTCGCATTGTCGTGGTGAAGAGTGATCCGTCATCGGCGGTTGGTTTCCCTGATTTCTTAGAAGACAACTGGCAAACGAATGGTTATGTACCACTCAGAATTGACTGTTCTGCGTTGTTCTAGTGGTACGGTTGCGACATGTCCAGTATTTCCGAAAACATAGGAGACCATTTGCTGGAAGTGCTTCGTGCGCGAGCATTTCTTTCGACCAATCGACACGCGCCTTTTTTTCAGCGATTGACAAATTGTGTGAGATCCAAAGCCAACAAATTTCTTCGACGGTCAAATGTTCATGCAATATTGAATGTATTCTGGTTCCACTAATACCTAAGGTTGCCTCAATCTCAGGATAGGTTACATGACGATCTTGCAATACCAGTTGGCGCACAGCACCGGAACAACAACTGATTTTGGGACGACCTTCACGAAATTCGTCTAGGAGTGAACTACGATCTCGGTCGAATTCACCATACCATCGATAAACACTGGTCCTTGATGGAGCTTCAACGCCAAAAATTGAATTAAGTTCATCGATGCACTATTGTTGAGTTAATCCACGTCGAAAGCTGTAAAATATAATCGCAGGAAAATTTGCACGATTTATTCCCTTTTTTTGGGCGAGATGAATCTTTTAAGTTAGTGTAAACAACTTAAAAGATTCATCATATGTCAAAACGTTCTGAGTACGTATAACCTCAAAAATGTCAAACTTTACGGTAGAGCTGGCAGTTGCCAGATTGCAACACCAGAGTTGCCCAATCCCGAAACATAAAAGGCAGCCTTCGTAAATGTACAACTTCTGAACCCGTTGACCGATCTTAATGGAATTTGGAATTTAGTATCAGCTCCGTAAAATCCTATCGCTATCAAGAAATGGTTGATATACATAGCATTAGGGATAACAGATTAATCTTTAGTTAAAAACTTAAAAAAAACGCACTTGTTTTTGTTGAATTGCATACAAAAAATATTAAGTAACAATTTACGACACCTAATTAAGACTCAAAACAAACATATAATTCATGCCTATTTAGAAAAATTACATTCAATGATATTTACTAACTAACTTTCATTGTAAAAATATGTAAATCTGAGTTTAGTATAGTAGAGTTTAGTTTAGTAATTAATGGTTCAGGCTCATAATACTTATTCAATACTAACATTACAATTGCATGGAATAAATTAAGAAAAATGCCGAAAAATAACCAAGAATTCTCCACTCAAACGACTAGTTCTGCCAAAGTGCAAAAGAGTGAATTTTTATTCTTGCCCAATCGATAGAGAACATTTAAGGCTTTCAGAAAAACGTGATTCACCGGCGAAGCTTCTGGAGCATTTTTGTTATGCTCCACCAAACATGAAAATACTTGTTGCAAAAGGTAGCCTTAATCAAAAGGGTGGTCTAGAAAACTAATAATCAAAAAATGTTAATGCAGTTTGAAGGCTATATGTACGTCATTTTAAATAAATGTGACATCATGCTCCAAGGTGAGCACATATCGAATTTTAGTGAAAAAAATTTCAAATATTTAAAATGTCAAAGCTAGTCTTACATCGAAGAGATTCATTAGAAGTTAACAAAAGGTTGGCTTTTTGCGTTCTCAAATAGGTATAATTGAAAAACTTATTACACTTGGCCAAAAAAATTATTTCATTTTGCTTTTTTTTTTTCTGCTCATGCACTACTGCGCTCCGTCCCGCCCGTATTGAAAGCACCTTTCTACTGTTCGACGTGCGACTTGGAAGATGATTAGGCAGCCATCCCTATCTTGTATCAGGCCTTGCGCACCCAGATAGAGGAGAGCTTCAGGTGGAATAAAACCGTTACGACCTACCCTTTTTTAATACATTTCATTATTTTAGTAAAGTGGCGTTAAATATAAGAGAAGACAAGTCTGACAGTACAGGTCTCGCACTCCCTCATCTTTTCCATCGGCGAACGACCTAGGTTGAACCAGACAGGACATCTTTATACTATTAGCGGCCGAATGAGAGTCATGTAGCAGATGACTTTTACTCTGGTGTCAAGTTAACTGCTGAAAAACAGCTCTCTGACTATAGCGAGCTGTGTCTGAATAAATACCACTATATAAACACTACACTTTTCACAGTTAATATTGATCCCAGTGGGTCAACTATGCCGAACTTTTTAGCAGTTCATTTTCGTGTCCCTTGAAGGTGTGGACAGCGGCGTTCTGAAAAGGATAGTTTCGTACTTCTTGTAGCTGATTTTCAACGTCCAGTCGTCTAAAATTTGTTTTTCTAACGTAATGACCTATCCTACCTAACTTAACCTAAATGTAAATTGGCTGTAGGGAACCAACAATCAACTTTTTAGGCTGACAGCAGCTGGGGTATTTGATATGGCTCTAGCCACCAATATAAGTGCCTATCCCTTTTCCCCTCATATCTGTCGCAAATGGGAATGGATGTGTTGAACCGAAGATCACCCGGACTTACGGTTCCTATATTGCTCTCGTAGAACAGTCGCTTGTCCACTGTCCGTTTTACGACGTGGTAAAGAAGTAGGCATCCCTCTGCATCATAGGCCAAGCCAAGTCGGCCTAGATACAAGACTGCTTTCGGCAAAATGAATTCACTTCGGCGAGCGCTCTCTCATCTGTGCAGTAAGCTTTGAATATCAGTTCGTTTTCCCAGGTGCAAGATGTCTTCGAATCAGCATCATAATAAAGTTATCCAGCCTATTCACGTTCGCTGCATTATAAAAGATTTCATTAGCATAGAACTTCTTGTACTCAGCTTCTGGGGTTTTGTACATCTTAAGGCAAGCAATAAGACATTATCTTTTAAAGACCGTCAACCTTTCTATCTGGGAAGGACCCCTGTTGAACCACACCGGACAATCCTACATCATGATTGGCCGGACTAGCGCCATGAAGCAGATAATCTTCACCCTGGAATCAAGTTGACTGCTGTAAAACAACCTGCTTGCAATAGCGAAGGCTTTTCTGGCTTTTGCCAAATTCATTGATGCATAGATATTACCATACAGAAACTAGTCCAACATAATGCACAAATATCTCATCACACTGCTAAAGGTCGCCCGTGTGGGTTCAGGATGCCGAACTCACGCCAGTTTTTATTCGTATCCCTTGAAGTCATGTACAACAAGGTTTGAAACAGGATGGTTTCACACTTCTTGTAGTTGATTTTCAACTTGCAGTCGTCGCAAAATTGCTGGATTTTCTCGAAGTCACACTGCAAGAGGATATTAATGACCTCAATCCTCGGCGCTGTCCTGCACGCTGTCCAATCATCAGCGTTCGCGATCGGCTACTGAATGAAGCTAATAAATTCACTGGTGAAGACAGTAAAAAGAATTGGTGAGTTCACCGCTCCCTGCTGGAGCCCACTTCTAATGGAAAAGACATTAATAGAAACCTTGTTGACAGTCTAAACAAAAAACTTTCTACCTGTCACCATATTGGAGAGCATGTAAAGCAGTTATTTGCTTATACCCAACCTCGTCAACTTGTGGTCGCCGTGGCGTAGTGAGTAGAGTGCGACGCTCACACGCCGAAGGGTCTAGGTTCGACTCCCAGTTCAACACCAATTTTGCTAATATTTCGCGGCACCACCTCTTTCGAGCTGCTGACAACACTCAAAGAGTAATAACTGTTTAAGAAAGCTTCTCAAATTTCGACGTTCGGAATCGGCAAAAAACTGTAGGTCCCTTCTACTCGTGAGAGAACAGTAGCGCGCACAACACGAGTAGTTGATGAGCAAGCTAGGCCCTGGTCCCCCTTTGGACTGTAGCGCCAACAATTATTATTATTAAAATCGTCAACTTAAGGAAGATGCCTTCTAACTAGACGGTGTTGATTAAACAAGACAAACCCCGGTGGCTGAATTTTAGTCTTGTTCCATTGTATATTTGAAACCAATTTTGACACCGCGTGTGCAGTATCATGCCAAGCTCTAAATCCAAATTGGTTATTCGGTATTTTTTTTTTTTTGTCCACTGTATCAACACTCTATTGAGAATCTTTCCGAAAGAAGGAGACCTATCGACTGCAGATTTTTTGGAAGCGAGGAATCGGTGTCCATTTTGGGAATTGGTTACACTACCGCCGTCTTCCAATGCTCTGGGTAAAGTCGATGTCATCTAGACTGATATATGGCATTCCGTGCTTACAGCAGCCTGCCGTATTTTCTTTTCATGCACCGAATTGACATATTCTTTCGATGACGCTTGATGTCGACGGAACCCAATGCAGTCTTGGAGTGTATCAGAGATTCTTGAACCGCAC
The DNA here is from genome assembly GCA_955652365.1 of Eristalinus aeneus. Classification (NCBI taxonomy): domain Eukaryota; kingdom Metazoa; phylum Arthropoda; class Insecta; order Diptera; family Syrphidae; genus Eristalinus; species Eristalinus aeneus. The sequence goes on along the minus strand of OY019134.1, from coordinate 77,288,312 downwards.
GGTATTTCATGTATATACTCGTATAAGAGTTGTTCCGATTAAAATGTGCAAGATGAACGATGCAAAGTACGCCTCCGCTCTATCTTTGTTGTCTCATCTTCGATTTATCAGTCCAAAGCTGAAGTGCGTGGGTGTTGAAGCGAATTAATTATTTCAAGCAAGGGAAATAGACAGTGCAAGGAATTTTTAAATCTCTGTACAAAAGCATCGAGTCATTGATGTTCTTCTACTGAGTTGAAAGGTATTGTTTTGCTTTAAACTAGGTTCCAAATCAACTTTTAAGCAAACTTAAACTGAACAAACCATACAAGCTCTAAAGTGTCGAAATTTAAGAAAAGAGAAGTCTTCGACTCCGTTGTGCAATTTGAGACATAGATTTAGGTGAGGCTTTTCTCCTCTAGTGAGGCCGCCGTGGCGCAGTGGGTAGAGTGCGACATTACACGCAGAAGGTGTGGTTTCGAATATTGGCTGAACATCTCGAATTCTTCACGCCACCACCTCATTGGACCTCAATGCTCTTCATTTTCCACCTTATGTGTTGTACAACTTACGAGGGGCGTTCGATATATTCTCGTTATCGGGGTGAAGCTGTGGTTATATATATAAATTGACTTATTTATCAAGTAATACTATTTTAGTGCATTTGTGTAAAATTTCATATAAATGTGATTATTAATTCGCGTTTTATCTCTAGTTAAACAGAACCATAATGGCAGCTGAGACGACGATGGTGACAATTGAGCATCGCGCTGTAATTAAATTTCTCACTAAGCAAGGAAATAGTCAAAAAACTATTTATGAAGGAATGGTGGCTGTTTACCAGGGTTCCGCACCTTCTTTATCAACTGTGCAAAAGTGGTCAAGTGGGTTCAAGAGAGGCAGAGAGAGCCCCGGCTACTGCTTGTACGGCAGAAAGCATTAAAGAAGTCAAAATACTTGTTCTTGAGGATCACCACGCTTTCATCATTCACACCATTCTTCATGACCACCTTAACCTTTCAAAAGTCAGTGCATGGGGGTGCCACAAATGCTCACAGTGCCGCAGAAAAAAAAATGAGAATCGCATGGTGTAGAGAGCGTTTGGAGATGTGTAGTGAGAACGCGGACGGTGTAATGGATGGAATTGTAACTTCGGACGAAACATGGGTTCACCACTATGACCCTGAATGGAAACAAGAGTCCATGCAGTGGCGTAAACAAGGAACAGGCCTCCCGAAGGAGTTCAAAGTCACTCCGTCTGCCGGGAAGCTTATGGCCACAGTTTTTTGGGACTCAAAGGAAATCCTGCGCATTGAGTACAAAAAAAAGGTGAAACCATCAACGCCACATCCTACACTTCCACTTCGCATAATTTGTGGAAGGAAATTAAAAAGAAAATACGGGGTAAACTCGCAGCGGGTGTGTTGCTTCTTCATGACAACGCTCCTGTTCACACGGCGCGAGTTTCCAAGGCTGCTGCGCAAGATTGTGGTTTCGAAGAAATCCAACACCCACCCTATAGTCCAGACCTTGCCACTAGTGATTATTTCCGGATTTGAAAAAATTTCTTTGTGGAAAAAGACTTTCAGATGATGATGATGATGTCGGCAATAAATGGGTATTTTGTAGAGAAAGAGGAAATTTATTTTATGGAGGGTTTAAAAAAGCTTACCTCAAGATGTATCAAATGCATTGATGCTAGGGGAGATTATATTGAAAAATAAAAACAATTTAAATTGAATTCGTAGTTTCCTTCATATCGATACCGAGAATATATTGAACGCAAACGTATATCTTCGTTTTTGATTTCTCCTTCATATATACCCTGAAACAAACTGATTATTAGTTGTGGTACAAGAAAGCTCGTATCCCGTTCACATGGCAATGTATTAAATTATGAAATTTGCTATCACTTTAAAATTAAACAGTTCTCAAGAAAACAGAAGCATTCAAACTTTAAATTGTTTTGAGTCGCATTAACAAAATTATCTTCTTTTTCAAAGTTGAATCCCCTGTTGAGGCAAACAGTGCCCTTTTGGGACGTCTCTCAAAATTACATTAACTTCTGCAAAGCAGATCCGCAGAGAGATCTTCAAGTCCCAACTGATGACTCATAGTTGTATTATGTTAATACTCCTGAAAGCAATAAAACTCGTAGCTGGAATAATAAGCGACAGGCCGTCGCTGTTAATAATGTTTCGCCTTAAAAGCCAGCCGCCAGAATCTATTTCCCTCTTCGGTATTCTTCACGAAATCCACTAAAAACCACGAATAGTGTCATTTCTCGAGAGAGTTAGTAGGCACATTAAAAGCCCTGTTATAAAGTGTCCCATCATCCTACGCACAGCCATTGATTGTGTGAACCGGAGTCCCACCTTAACAGCCCACCAGAAAAAAGTCTATATACATCTCAATGCTTTTTATCTTTGCATCAGCAAGATACGAGATAAATAAACAACTTGGCAAATCCAACAATTCCATCACTACATGCCAGCGAACCAAGGAAAAAACCCGAAAAATCCATCTCGTCAAACAAAGAGACGAGTGTACAAGAAATAGGTACCCTCATTCACTCATCCAGCCGAATCCCTCGCGAACCCCAAAGCCACTTAAGAGCCTAACACCACACCAAAAGGATAATGGCATTGACAGTTACACCACGAATAAATCCACTTTAACTCGAGGATTCGTGAACGAATCTGACATAAAACGCCTTACTCACTTCTCCTCGGCTGTGCAAAGCACAAGCCCGAAGAGATAGGCACAAAAAGGCGCAGGGCGCTGTGGACGCGGAACCAACACCGAACAGAATTACTACGAAAAGAACAAGATGTAATCATTTTGTCTTTGTTATGCAAAACCAACCAAGGTGCGGAGGCGGGGAGGGGATGTAAGTTATTGCCACGCACCTGTCGCGGAGACATTGCCATCAACATACACAGGACCCCAGCCTTCTAAACTCTCGCTCGACTTTGTCCGATACAGCCACCCTTAAATTGAATCAATTTTTTTTGTCTAAAACCATAAAATGTTATGGGGGCCCAAGAGGGGAACTTTTCAACAAAAGAAAATCACTTTGTGTGCGGTGAGGCGGCGGTGTCCCCAAAGATCTGCACCGCACCCCCGCTCGTTACCTCAAGAACAACCCCAATGTTCATTAGGCTTTCGATATTCGTGAGAAATAGAGTTCGCTACGCTACGCACCCCCGACACAGCCACGCACGGAGAGCAGAGGCCTGGCGCAAAGGACGACGCGTCATCGAATTTCATCATGGAAACAAAAATTGATTACGTTTCGACACCATGAATCAACGGCAAATCTACAATGCAGCGCCCGAGGCGCGACTTTAAATGGTAGGCAGGAAAATTGCTGACATAATTTGATATTTCCCATCAACTCTCTGTGCCCAGTTTCGTTATCTGGGAAATCGTTTTAATAACCTTTTCGAAGTTTTTTCCAGTCCTGGTCTAGTGGCGTTCGCCTTTGTGATGGTGGCGGCTCTCGAGGGGCAGAGGTTATTAAAACCATTTTTTACGGTGAATCTTTGTTTACTTGCCGTCGTCGTCGCTACGGATAGTGAGTGGTATGTGTTGCGTTTCAACGCAACGCAGGCGAAAGACGACCAACACGGCGAATGGCGAAAAATGGAAGACGATGGCAGCAGGAGGATGGACGCCGGTCGAGTGTGGGGTGAAATGTGAAACTCAGTTTGGTCATTATGCAAATACGCATTTAGAAGAGTCGGGACGATTTAGGCCATTTAATGGCGTTTTCATTGTGAAACAGTTTTTCGTAGCCGAGATAAAGATACAACAGGGAACGGAGGAGGTTGCCTTTGCATATTTCATGTCTGGGGAGTCTTCAGCAACAGGAGTCGCCGGGCGCAAAAGTGCGACACAACAATAAATTGCTTGTAAAAAGAAAGCGGAAAAATATAAAGGCAAGCTCTTCCTTGACAGAAGTACCCCACTGCTGGTAAAGTCGTTTCACTCGGCTTCTATTATGATGTCCTCATTAAATTATCCTTTTGTTAATCCTTATGTGCAAGGGCGGTGGGGCGCCATCTATCAAAGCCGGGGAGATGGTGATTTTATGTTATGTCGTGTATTGTTATGTTATAATCTCTGTTTGTCGTAAATTCCAGTCTTTGTGCGATGTGTGTGCACAAAGACGGGCCGGCGAGAGCAAGAGTGATTGAGGAAAGGCCAAATGTTTAGCAGCGGAAAGCTGTAACACTTTAATCGGGTTTATGTCCGTGAATCAAGATTTAAGTGTTACTTTGAGAGTGTACGCACCTATAAAATGAAGGATATACCTTAATGGAGAAAGTGTTGTTGCTTTATTTATTGCTTAATGCCGGTTATATGTGTGCCCGCTGAGCTCGCTGTGCCTCCGCCTACCGGACACCTAGAATTGAGGCACACCCGCGCTTATTTGGTGACGAGTTCATTCGTTTGTTTCAGGCAATCAATAGGTTGTAAAATTTGTCTAGATCACGTCGTCACCCGTGATACGGGTGATTGAATAGATGTAAGACTTTGTTCTGATTTATTGAGTCCCATTTGACGATAGCCGAATTATGATGGTGGCTTATTCAGTGAAACGACTTTGCATACGGGCTGAGTGAACGTAAGACATTGTCGTTACAACATAAGCCATCGTTTTAATTGAATTACGTAAATATGGGACTTTACTTTGTCGGACGTCGCTTGCGAAGTGACAAAGCGTTTGTGAAGCCCTTAAGTCGTTTACTTTATCCACTGCAGCGTAAGTGTAAATCAAGTCAAACGCACAGCCAGTAACTTAGTTTATCTTGTCCACTTTATGCAGTCACTTGGAAATCGATACTACCCATCCTGTCACCCGTCCACAAACACAACCGGTTAAAACCACTAAGCCACCACCTTTTTACCGGCAACCGGCGATGTGGCGGCGCAGCCAGGACAATCGATGACGTTAAAAGTCACTCAAAACTATCCAAAAACGTTTGACGTAATCGGATCAAATTAGTGGCATTAGGAAACCATGAAACTGTCATTATGGGGAATGGCGCATTACTACGGCTTTGTTGTTCAAATGAAGACATCAGAGTTGTTTTGTGTCTGTTTTGTTTTTCGAAGGGAGTGCGCTCGACGTCACGCCCCAGCAGTCGCCAGTTGTGAAGAAGGATTTAATATCTCCTCGGTCTGAGATGGTAATCAGTGGAATCATAAGCACGGCTATCACTACAGATTATACACACAAAGATAAACTGGCATGCACTTAATGGCAAATCAGAGGGTGTCGCAGCCATTTAGTCCATTCATTTGGACCCGTCACTCCCTGGACGCCAGACTGGCCCCATTACCTTAACTCGAATTTCATTGATTCGCTTGGATTTATTGTTTACGCTTCACCCCTGTGCTCCTGAGGCAGGTTGAACTATGTGAAACCATTTATTGTTCGAATGGCAGCGGATGTGGGCGGGTGGCGGACGATTGGGCGAGGAGGCTCTGAACAAAGCACTCCCGCTTCGCAGAAAGCACACACCGCAAATGTCGGTAGGTATGAAATTCAATATAAGCCCGCACCCTGTACCTCCTGCATGTGTATACATTCAGGCAGAGGGGTTTGAAAAAGTATTTCCCTTCGATTCTCTTCTTTCCATGGCATTGTGAGTAAATCTTAACCGGAATTGATTTTCCGCAAAAGTGTTTCCCTTCCGTTTATTTCATCCCGAGACAGTGCCTTCCTCCGTCAGCTCGTAGATTTTTATTGAGTGGAAATGTAACAAGTGTATCGCATTACGAAATCATTATTGACAGACAATTTATTGCACACTTGTTGAGATTCAGCTCTCTTTCTCTCTTAGGGGCTGTTTCGTTGCTGTTTGTTGGCTGCCTGTTGTGTATTATTCGTTGTTCTTCCTCGAGGGCTTGGAACTGGTGGCTGACTCTATTCCTGCTGTGTGTGTTGGGTATTTTTGTAATTGCCTCTTGTGCTTCTTGCCGTTTCTGCTTCGGGGGGAACGGAGGTTCTCTGGATTTTTTCGAAATTCCTGAACAACACCCAAAAACCTATGTTGGCTTTAATTTATTTGATTTTGTATAAGTGTGGTCTTAACTAAGTCCCGCACTTCACACGGGAATGCTTGGCATTTTATTGCATGATTGTGTTCTCTTCAGGAGAGCTCGTAAGTGTTTCTCAAGTGATGTCTTTATGCAAACCGAGATTCAGGGGGAAATTTTTGATAGCACTGAGATTTGGCGTTGGGATGAATTAACTAAGTAAATGGGAAATCAACTCACGGCACAGTGATTCATGAATTTATTGTTGTAGGTTTGCTTGTTAGGGCTCTTAAGTGAACTGAAGGAGAAGGCTTGTGTGTTGTCTGGTTTTAGGATTATTTTTCATGAAGTGATCATTTTAATAAGACAATACTTAAGAAGAACAAAGAAGGAGCATGAGAAGAGCGTGGTTGATTAAGTGGAAAGGTGTTATTTCAGGAATCAAGTGTGAAAGTTTTACCGTAGAGTACAACAGCTATTCGGCGGATATGGTTCGGACCGAAGCCTGCCGGGACCAAAATGGACAACTTTTGGTAGAGTCGCAGTCTTTGCTGAGTATCTGGAAAGATCATATTTGTAGACACCTCAACAGCGATGACGGCCCAAATTCCGTTATGAAGCAGAATGTTCCACTTAATTTGAATGGTGATAGACAAGAATTCCATCCCCCAGACTTAGACGAGATGAAGATAGTAAGACGAAGTCAAACGAAGCTGCCGGAGCGGACGGACTGTCGGCAGAACTATTTAAAGCAGCTGGAAATGAGTTGGGTGGGCGTATGCATCAGTTCATCTGTAAGATATGATCGGTGGAAAGCATGCTTGATGAGTGGAATCTCAGGGTCGTTTGCTTGGTGTACAAAAGGGAGACCTCTTCGACTGCGCCAATTATCGAGGGATCAGTATCCTTAACATCGCATACAAGATCCTCTCTTCCGTATTGTGTAAGTGTCTGAAACCGTTTGTCCATAACCTGATAGGTCCCTATCAGTGTGGTTTCAAACCAGGGAAGTCCACGATGGACCAGATCTTGACTTTACGGTAGATTTTGTAAAAGACCCAAGAAGTGCCTATCGACAATCATAACCCATTCGTTGATTTTAAGGCCACATGTGACATAGCTATGTAGTGCATAGTGTGCATAGAAACGAGCTATACAGTGCCATGTCTAGTTTTGGCATTCCTACCAAACTCGTCAGATGTGAAGGATGACGATGGAGGTCGGTAACGAACTCATCGAGACCTTCAATGTCAAACAAAGTTTTAGATAAGGCGAAGCACTGTCATGTGATTTCTTCAACATCATCGAGAAGATAATGTGTAACTCACAAGTCAACAACAGAGACAAGATCTTCCAAAAGTCAGTTCAATTGCTAGTTTATGCTGATGACATTGACGTGATTGGACGACAGTGAGGCGTTTGTTGGCATTGAAGCGGAAGCGGCTAAAATGGATCTGGCGGTAAATAAGGGCAAAAAAAAACTACATTCTAACCGTCACACTAGGCAGCAGAAACTTCGAGGTAGTCAAGGACTTTGTTCCTCCTGGCTCCGCCGTAAATAGGGACAAAAACACCAGTGCTAAAATCGAACGCAGAATCACTCTTGAATCGCAGATCTTTTAGGCTCAAGAAGCAATTGAGTAAAAGGATCCTCTCTTAAAGGACTAGGCTCCCTTTGAAAAACAGCCTGATCATCCCAGTCCTAATTTTTGGCGCGGAAACCTGGATGTTACTAAAAGCGGATGAGGAAACCCTTAGTCTTTTTGAGAGAAACGTTTTGCTTGTGGTTTTTGGTCCTGTTTGCATTGATGGCATTTGGAGGTGTAACGACGAATTCTATGGGCTGTACAGCGACATGCGCTTGGTCAATCGTCTGCGGATACAATGCTTAAGATGGCTAGGCCATGTAGAGCGTATGGACACCACTGCAATGCCCAAAAAGTCTTCGAATCTGAGGTATTGGGACAATGCAACAGAGGACAGCAAATTCAAATTTGGCGTTGAGGCCCAGGTCCACCCCGGATTGTAGCGCCACAAGAAGAAGAAGAAGAAGAAGAAAAAGAAGAAGGAGAAAAAGAAGAAGAAGAAAATGAAGAAGAAGGAGAATAAGAAAAAGAAGAAGAAAAAGGCTTTTAAGAAAATAGTGAATATATGTTCAACCAATGGAACTTATGACACAAACTTTGTGTCACTTAAAGCTGCATATCGCGTACAGGCGCGGACAAAGAACAATCTGGAAGCATTGCAAAATATTCAGCTGGCAAATTTGCTTTATCCAAAGAGCTGAATGTCATTGCAATAGTCAAATGGAATATCATTGCAATAATCAAATAGTATGAAACCACAAGACGCATTCAAAACGCTATGCGCTTAACTCTCACTGAAGCTTTCGCATGTATTTCCCTTTGTGGGGTTGTAACAGAATGACTTCCTTCCTTGGTATTATATTTAGGCATAATCGGTTGAAATCGCTTATACCAAGTGAACACAACAACGCTACCAATGACGTATGGTGTTCCAAAGAACATTCATCATCTTCTTGGTAGAACTCAAGTTCAAAACTTGTTGGAAACAGAATATTAGGTCGAGGTGCGAGTGCTTTGAATTTTTTGAATTTTGAAGACCAAGACAAAAGCTTTCTTGATTGCGTCTAGCTGATAACCCAGGGGAACCAAGTGTCAGGGACATCGTTTGAGTGGGCCTTGCTTCCACAACCCCTTTCATAGTATGAGCTAAATTGTTTGCGAAATAATCATTTTACGTGGACACATTAAAAACGATTATTAGGTAACGAAACCCTTTTCAAGTAGATTTCTCATACTGCTGTTTGACAAGGATTGCACTCTCCACGGTTAATTTAAATTTCCTTACTCACTATAAGTCCCTTTTCAAGTAGATTTCTCATACTGCTGGTTGACAAGCATTGCACTCTCCACGGCTAATTTAAATTTCCTTACTCATTATCCCTCAAGTTTGTGAAAACGACAAATAACTTCCTCTCAATCACGCCTTCGCATCTATAATTGCAGATCATTATTCATAAGCCAATATAACACCCAAACCCCTCACTTGAAGAAATAAGATTTTTTTTTATCAAGAAACACATCCCTCACAACAGGTTTATGAAGTAGGAGCAGGAGGAGAGAAAAACGCTTATCATTGCATTTCGTTCCGAGTTGAGCGCAAATGCAATTTACCGTGATTTATTTCTTTGGCAAAGTATGCCATTAGTCCGAGCCACTTATTCCTTGAAACTTGCTATCAAGTCAGGAAAAGTTCTGACCACCTCTGGAAGGTAATGTGGATAATGATAACTTGCATTCAAATATGATTCATTATTGGATGAATAGTTCTGCTAATCTAAATTGCTTGAAGGGGAACAATTGCGATGGTGATTTTTAGCGCACATCGATGCGAACATTTTGACCACGGCATCCGAGTGCACACATGATTACCCTGAACTTGACCGCTGAGCAATCACTATCGGAATGTCGACACAAGTGTTTAGTTGTGTCGCAATCGGGCGTCAGAGGGTAACTGTTTGTACTTTAATTCCACTTGGTACGCACAGAAGGTTTCCTGGTATTCTGTCTGAAGACTGTTTGCATTGGGGTTAATTGATGCTTGTTCAAATAGATATTGGAGTAAGTTAATTGCGGACTCCTTGTCTTGAATGCTTTGAAGATGATGGCCTTTAGGGTTGAAGAGAACTGTTAGGTTTCACAAAAGAGACTTTCTTGGTAGAAGGAGATGAGGTTTAGATTGAAGTTAAGATTGAGAAGGGCCGTTGGAGATCGAAACAAATTACTCGAAACGAATGGGTCTGTTAATTGCCCCAGAAGGGAATTTCGATTATTATAATTGTAAATTGATGTATATTATGAAACATCTCAACAGAACAATTCCATCTTAGTTTAAATTGGTGCTACCATATACCATGGTTGTCCCCGGCACAAAGGCAAATACTGACGCTGCGCTGCCGCTTGAACTATACTTGATACGCCTCATGCGAGGTTCTTTTAATAGTAAGAGCAGCCCAGTTCTGTTTCCAGTGAGACTGTCATTTGCTTAAGCCTAGCTTGAATTGTGCAAAAATTCTCCTCATCAGACAAGAATACGAAAGGGTTTGCCGGTACATTTCTCTTAATATTAACCAACGAACAGCGGTTGTCAATACATCACTGCGAATCGAAGCGCTCTGCAGTAATGTAAGTGAACAGCAGCGAATTAACTTATGCCTGCCCTTTGTCACTCTTGCCCGCCGTTCAATTTGTTTTTGTCTCGTCTGATAAAACTTATGATACCTCAGAGACATGCATCGACTGCTCGTACAAGGGTACCGCGATACTCGTACAATGTTCATAAGGGAGACTTAAAGGACACCCTCACATACACAGCAGCGCATTTACAAAATATGTAACCGCTCGACATGCAGATGTGTATGTATTGTACCTTTTATGATGATTAAATGCTACCGATGAAAGGGAAATGGGAACGAAGAGTATGGTCTCAGACCACCCCAATCCACATCTCTGAGGCTACGTAAAATATCTGACATTAAAATTTCATATGTCCGTGACTGGAAGTTTCTGTGCGAAGTTTCGATGTCCTTGTAGCAAAGTTTGTTCTTTGGATGGCACACATCCGAGGAGACTACCACCGCCACGAACACCGCACAGTCAATGCGAGCAAGCGAGCTTCCATTTTAATTTCAAAGTTTTTTCCCTCCTCAGCATGCTACCACTGAACCACTGAAGTTGCCATCCTTTATAGTTTAACGATATGGGAATGCATTCCCTATGACCTTAGTGGAAGAAGCGCGAAGTGTGGGGACTAACTTTTGCTGCCGCCCGAACCGATATACCCGTACACAGTGTCACACAGACAGCAACAACTTAAGAAAGTTCCCCTGCTGGAAGCTGCAAAAACTGGCTTATGAGCGCAAAAGGCGAACTTCGAGGTTAGCCAAGCTGCCCTCTAAAGCCCTTATATAATTAACCTTAAAACCAGCAGCAAGAAAACGAAACACTTTATTAATTTTGTGAAACAAACGACCTACTGACGCCCACTTACTGTCACATCATCTGCACACACTTGCAGCGCTTCCTCTGCCCAATGAACAACAGCGGTTGGCCGAAGTTTGTAGCGCTTTGCATGCAAAACGGTGCGGACAGGGCGAACGGAGCTCGGTCAAGGCGGTGTGCATATAAAAGAAACCTGAAATAGCGCAGTGGGCGGATTAAACCGCAGAATCCGCAACGCAACGAAAAACTTAAAATGTAGTTCACTAACCCGGAACGGAAAATATTATTTTCTGGTCGCTTAAGAACTTTCCCCTGTCCCCTCGCATTTTGCATCTGCATAAGTGATTTTCTGGAGCACTGGAGCAGCTTGAATATTATTAGCCCCAAAAAAACCTTTCATACTCTCCCCGTGCGGCGGTCGTTTTTGTCTTCCAAACCGAATGAGAAATGGCAACAGTGTGGAAACAATTGAAACCTCTTTTCGTGGGTGGAGGTGAGGGTGTGGAGGTTAGTATTTTCCTGCTCAAACCCGCCCGGAAAACGCCCTCGCTTGCTGTACGATGCAGATCGTGGGATCACGATAAATGTGACTATCATGTTGTGGTTGGTTTGCTGCCCTGTATCCTGGTTTGGTGAAGTCAAATGCAGGTATGATAGATTTTCGAAGAAAGTAGGCTAACATCTCATGGACACTGCGGTGGTGTCGTGCCACACAGAAGATGGTGGGCCAACTAATTGCTGAAAATGACAATTTATTTTTCTTTGTGCAGTAATATTATTATTTGTATGTATTCGCGGAAATATATTCCATCTACTCTGTGTGTGGCCTAAATAGGAATTTCGACAAATTAATGGGCATATGGAGAGACCTGGAGTGGAAATCATCAACAGTTTATTCGCAGCTTCCCAGAAAACTAGTAAATGTAAACAATGTTGTCTTGAGCATGGCATAATCCGAGACGTGCGAAAACTGTTTAGAGCATACTTTCTTCTATCGAAAAAGTCGATGTCCTAGGTCAAAACAGTATGGTGCACACAGCGCTCTCTCCTTTCCGCACCAATAGTAGTTTTAATAAGTATTAACGAGTTAGACGACGTGCAGAAAAGCTCCAACACCTCATTTTCAATATGATTATAATTTCCTAATCAAATCTCTTAAAAATATGTCCTCCCTTGCATCGACCCAATCACTGACCCATTCTTCGATTTCATCGAACGACCAAATTCGAAGAACCTCCAGATCGTTTTTTATCTGTCAAAAAAGCCAGTAGTCGGAAGAAGCAAGCCCTGCAGAAAACAACAATGGACGTAAGACCTCCCATTTGATTATTTCGATGTAGTTTTTGGGCCGTGCCTAAGCTACTGTATGTACCCGATGTGGCCTACTGCGACTTTTTCTGCTCCCAAGATTGAAGAGAATCTTGAAATAAAGGCGTTTTGCGACCAATGAGGAGATACAATCCTAATTGCTGAGAGAGCGATCAGGATCATACGAAAAAGTTAATAATAATTGTATGACGCGACAGTCCACAGGGGGACCAGGGCCTAGCTTGCTCATCAATTACTCGTGCTGTGCGCGCTACTGTTCTCTCACGAGTAGAAGAGACCTACAGTTTTTTACCGACTCCGAACGGTGAAAATTGAGGAGCTTTTTTTTAAACAGTTATTACTCTTTGAGTGTTGTCAGCAGATCGAAAGAGGTGGTGCAGTGAAAAATTCGAAAATTTCGTATTGAGCTGGGAATCGAACCTAGGCCTTCGGTGTGTGAGCGTCACACTCCACCCACTTCGCCACGGCGGGCACACATAACAGAACGGTAATTGAAATAAAAACCCTGGCACAAGTGTATCATATCTGAGAGGACTATTTCGGGGGGAACAAAATAGAAATTGTTGATTAAAATTTTTTTTGGCGAAAATGAAGATGAAAGTGAAAAGTGAAAAGTGAAAAATCTCCGGAAAACATCACTCGGTTGCAACTCCTACGACACCCAATTCAAACGTACCAAGTATATTTGCATACATCTAGATTTCTTAAGCACGACTGAAATTGATTATCGAGTCATCGCCTGCGAAACTGCAAGTTTACATTGGGTCTGGCGCGATTCTTGATCCAAAGCCTCAAATTCCTGATCTTCAAACTTTTTGGGCTAGCCAAAACGCTCTTTATTTTTCCAAAAATCATGACTTTTGAATCATCGAAACCACTCCTTGCATGATATATCAGCAGGAGCAGACTCACCTTAAAGTTCCAGAAGCTTGCGATGAATTTTGAATGCTTTCTTCGAATTAATGGGTATATTGGGTGCGGGTTTTTAACCCATCACGTCGACAGCAAAATAATGTGACTCTAAGTGGGTTGTGCGTTCTGTCAACTGTCTGAGAAAAACTACTGGCTGTATGAAATTATGCCTTAAACCGATTACTGCCAATAAGCGATGCAAATATATCCGGATTCGCGTGTACCCAGTTGCTTTTAAACGTTCTGGAATGATTGCTAGAGTGACAACCAAAAATACTGCAAGCTCTCCTTGTGCTTGGCAACAATTTTGCAAGACCAATGCTTCCAGTTCCTTATCTTCAAACTTTTGTGGCTGCCCATTGTCTTCCCACCAAAATTGAAAACTTTTGACACGTTAACTCAGCTAGCACATATTCACTATAAACTTCTGTCAAAATGCGACAAATTTCGAAGATTATAAAGAAGAACTCTCCGCTAAAACACATTCTCAGGCATAAAATTCGACAAAAGACAATGAGTCTCGGGACATATAGGGAACGCATTTCTTCGCACTAAGAAGAAAATTCATATTAAATTTATATTTTTTGTTAGTGGCGCCTCTATATGTCCCGGGATTTATTGAGTAATCTGCTCTTTGATAGTAGAAAATAAGTGCTGATTACGTTTTAAATGAATGACATAAATTGAAACGATGTACAAAATGAGTAGCTTTCCAAAGCGTATCTGCTTTGGAAAGCTACATTAAGGAAGGAGATGGTCAACTGAACACCTGATTTCCTTTTGTTTATAGGCCGTTTGACTGTTATTTACATGCTCTTGTAGAAAAAACCTAATTTCTGAAAGTTGTGTCATTTTAATTACACATCTATACGTTTCCCCTCCAAAATTGGGAAGATGGCGGCTAATACGTCAATTTTTGTCTTCAATAGTGTCAAACACTCGTAAATTGTCAACTGTTCGTGAATTCGGCAGCCATTTTGTGTACATTCAACACAACGCGTTCGGAAATAGCTGTTGTTCAGTGTTTTGTAATGTTTATTAATTCATAAATACGATTTGGTAAATTATTTCGTTTAAACTAAGTTTATATCCTCATTTTGTTCTTGAATTATTCATACAGTTTTAATAATTGTTTTTCTGATGCAACTACTGCCTTACAAACATAATATCTGAACGCGGCTATCGGCAACCATTATTTTGTGTTGGAAAAAACTATACCTTCTCTCTTTTAATATTTTTGGCTTATATGCCCTCTCCTTCTAACAGTTTTAAGAGTGAGGAGATCCACCGAATAGGCAGTTCACACGTATTCTCATTTAAAAACCAAAAATCCTGTCTGTGAATCAGCTGTTCAGGAGGGGAAATGTTATAAGAAAAAAAAATGAATTCAAGGGTGGGAGACGAGGGAGTTGACTGACCCTATTGGTCTCTGTTCCAAAGCATGTTCCAATGGAATAATACAAGTTACGCCATCTCTTAGCAAATCGTACGAATAAGTTACAGACTCAATAGAAAAGAAAACTAAATTTTGTACAAATTCTGTTTTTGATGCATATTCGTACTTATTATGACTGACAAATGTCAGTCTTGCCAGTGAAGTAAGTAGTCGCATCAAGATCAACCCAATTTCATGGTGGCGCCATCTTTTGAAAACAGAACAAATTAATTTGTACCACTAAAATATAAAGACTATGCAATGGAATTAAACTAGAACATTGAAATGTTCCCCTTTCAATGTACGTTTAGTTATGTCTAAAAAATATTATTTGGGCAGAGGATCTCTACCACGTATTTGAAGGCAAGCATGTACGCTCTTCTCCTTTCGCTCTCTTTTGGTGAATACGAATGCGTGGCATTATTCACAGAGAACTCAATATAATCACGCTTACTTGGTCTGTTAAACTGCAGCTTAATCAAAGCTATACCGGATTTAGAGAGAATGTTTAAAAAAGCGTTTGTGGTTACTTGTCCACCGAAGATTAGGTTCGATTTCCAAACTACCTCCCCCTCTCGAGTCGACGACGATGCTTGGCAAGTACTTACTTTACACAATAACACAACTCATTTTTAACGAAACTAGGTCCTACTTCCATTTGAAATGTTTTTGTTTTTCTTACTCAGCGCAGTCCGAGTCCGAGGATTTCATAAATAAAAGGTGATTTTTTAGCTATTGTCTTTTTGGCAACACTGGTTTAAATAGCTGACGCAAGTTTCGCGTTTTGTTTCCCTGTCAAACACCTTCAGTTTGGTCTATAATTGCGTCTTACAAGCGAATAACGCTTTCAAATTATTGAATTTTATTATCAAAATGCGTGCTCTGTTGAGAAAGTCCATCGTGCTCTTCTTCCATTTTATGGTCAAAAATGGACGAAGCTCATTTTTAGCTCAATAAGTACATAAATAAGCAGAGTTGCTGATTTTTGAGTGAATATCAGCCAGAAGCATTGCAAGAGCTACCAATGCATCCAGAAAAAGTCACAGTTTGGTGCGGTTTATGGGCTGGTGGCATCCTTGGACCGTACTTCTTCAAAGATGCGAATCGTATCGTAACTGTGAATGGTGAGCGCTACCGTGAGATGATATCCAACTTTTTTTCTCAAAATGCAAGAGCTTGACTTGCAGGATATGTGGTTTCTACAAGACGGTTCCACATGCTACGCAGCACGCGCAACAATGGACGTATTGAGAGGCGAGTTCGATGAAAATTTTATTTCACGTTCGAGACCGGTCAATTTGCCGCCTAGGTCGTGCGATTAACCACCTTTAGAATAACTTTTGTGGGGCTATGTTAAAGCTCATATCATAAACAGACAAGCCCGCTTCAAATGACGCGTTGGAAGACAACATTGAAGCATTTATTCGTGAGATACCGGCCGAAATGTTGGAAAGAGCATGAAAAAAATGGACTAAGCGGATGGACCATTTGAGGCGCAGTCAAGGTCAATATTTGCATGAAATAATATTCAATCATTAAATTATATGGACCGTACTATGGACTCAAATAAAAATTTCATGCACTTTTCTGAATTTTATGTTTTTTTGTTTTTGAAAACTTTCCTATAGCTTTTAAATACACACTATTTATTTAACAGAAAAGAATAATTTCAACGTCGTGTGGAATGCACCGTCCACCAAGTGTGTTGACTGCACCAAACCTTTCCATGTTTAAGTCAGGCTGCTTTGATGGAACAACTCGCATTTTATACGAAGCAACCTTCTTCGATCTGCTAAAAACACTCAAACTGGGTTTGAAAAGTTTTCTCAAATTTTAAAGTTATAAGTCGACAGTTAACTCCTGCCATGGCACGCACAACACGAGTAGTTGCCTAAGAATCTAGCCACCGGTGCCCTTGTGGACTTTTCCGCCGTACCACATTACTATGTATGCACTGAGTTAAATTTCATTATAAGTTTTTCTTTCAGTTTAAAATATTTAATCGAATGATTTCATTTAATTAAAAAGTGCTCTTGGTCTTTTAGCTCGGCCCATGACGGTTTTTTTTACAATATTTACCCTTTAAACCCAAGCTTCTGCTTTCAACTGACGCTGCCGCTGGGCATCACTCGACCTGTCAGACAAAAATTTGAAAAATAGCCGAAAATATAACCCTTTGTAAGAGGTCCTTCTCTCTTTTCTCTTTGCACTCTGCTTATATTCTGGATGGGCGTTCGCCATGGCTTCACTAAATTACTATGACAATTTCCACCATTCCAATTTAATTAAAAGTGCTCCACCTGCGGCCGGAGCGCGCCCGACAGCGGGGGGTACACGGAGACAGTCAGCCGGGCTTCATTCACAAAACAGTGGGTGAAGAATTACCATAACACTTTTTTTGGGAGACAAGGGATGGGTGGTTTTTGGAAAATTCCCTAAGCGAAGTCGGTGTCTAGTGTCGGCGTAATAACAGGTTAGCACTTTCGGTGAGGAAAATGAATATTTAGTCCAGCAATGTGACTATTCGTTACAAAGCGACAGGGCCTGACCTGCACTCAAGTACAATTGAAAATAAATTGTTTTCGGGCTTAACCAGGTCATCGATGGGCCCATGCGGTAGGCAGAGTATAAACAGAATTTAATTAAATCTAATCTGCTTGGCTGTGTGAAATCTGGCCAACCAAATGTACATGGATTTACCACCAACGGCTATGGTAGTGACACTATCTGCTGACCTCTTAGCCCACACTTCGGTCCTTGTCCCTGACTCCTTCCATCTCTGTATACCCTGTGCCGTGTTAATACACACATCCACCGGATAATTAATGAAATTGAATAACATAAGCCGACAGTAGTAATTGCGGTTTAAATGTGCGGGTAATTATACTGGGCTTCGATTGTTTCGACTAATGCCGGGAATGGCCTCCTTTGACCCTCGGGCAATAAATCCGAGAACTTGCACCTAACAATTGATTCGACATGTTGTGGCCAGGGGGCGTGGAGATGGTTTGAGAATATCATAAAGCTTACGTCGACGCGTTGGCAGGAATGATATTTATCGCAAAACGGGTTGTTGCCCCAAACTTTGAACGTAGGTGGTCGTGGCTGGAACTTCCTTTTTTTGGCGTTAAATTTTAAAGACTTTTCCTGCTTTTTGCAAACTTTCCACTGTTCGGCCTTTGATGACAGGATGATACGAGACGATGTTTCCATACTCGCACAGCTGGTGTATAGCACAGGTGGACGAGCCGAGCGCAACAGCAATTGCTCAGAAACTGCAGATACAACCGTCCCTGGCAGCACTATTTTTGTGCAGTGGAGAGAACATTTCAGCGCAAAAGAAAATGTGACGATGGCAGCAACAACCCCCTGCTGGGCATGCAATTAAATCGAAAAGAGATTAATATTGTATGATCTCCGAGCGAGTGGTCATCGAGATCCAATTAAAAATGCACCTGCAATCCGTTATTGCAGATTGACCTCCGCAATGGTGGTAATTCTAGTACAAAACAATACCCTCAACCAGCCGTGGAGGAGGACTTCAACGAGATCTGTGTGTAGGGGTGTTGATAAAAGTAAATTATTTTCATCCTGCGGGTGAAAGGGAGGCCCTTGTGATGCATTATTTCCACGGATTCGACGCAAATTTATCCTTTCCATCCTCATTAGCCGCCTCTTGAAGCACACTCCTGAAAATGTTCAATTTTTAACATGTATCCTATTTGCCGGGCATTCTTAATCCTTGCCGATAGCCCTCTGATGTAATAATGCTTCCATTTGTATTTAAATCATTTTGCCACGACCACGAGTACACACACACATACCCAGGCAAAATTTGAGAGAACAATGATAGTGCAGCCAGTTATTTTATACTTTTCGCATCCGATAAATGTCGATAAATAATCGAAATTTGAAATACTTCACTCTGGCCGAACACCCATCAGCGGCGAGGACAGCCAGAATCAGCCAGAATCCGCACAACAGCACACATCCATCTCCGTAACTCTACGGTTTATTGTAATTTCCGATTAATCTGCTTGCACGCGTCATTTGCGTCATCAGCTCTGCCGATGCTGCCACTGAGGTTCCATAAACAATGCACCAAACTGTGGATGCTGTCTGTGAATCTGATATGCAGCAGTAGCAGCAGCAGCAGTCGTAGTACCCTCGCACATGCACGCTGCCCGCCTATCCCGCTCTCTTGGGGGATGCGGATGCGTCATCAGCATCAGAAACAGCAGCAGCAGAACCGGCAGCAAAAGCAATATACCGGAGTCGGAGTAACTCTTCCGTGTGTCATTATCGATGAAGAGAGCACAATACCGCCATGCGAATTTTGCCATATGTCATTGTAAACAAGTTGCATTGTAACACGGCAAGGCAAGGCAAGGCATCCTGGAACTGGAGGAGGTATTTAGGAAAGCGTTTGTCCCTGCCTCGCCTTCATGCCGAAAAGCGGGGGAATGACGCAGAACACCCGTCTACTGTCGTTTGTACAACGTTCCGTAGAGCATTCAATAAAGGGCAGGATGGTAGGTGTGTGCAGCGTTTGCCACAGCTTCTGCTTGTTCCAGGCCATCATATCGCTTTCGATGCTGGCAGGAGAGTGGCATAATATCAGGTCTTTGTTGGAAAGTGATTGAATTTGCTTAAAACGGCCCAGAGACTGAGGCTCCATAGCCTTGGGTGTAAAGTGTGTGATATTGCGCGCCGGTTGAGATAGCACCCATCGGGCGCCATCGGGTTTGTAGTTGTTGCGAACAACACAGCCGTTCCTTCGTCACCTGACTGTGCAACTAGGAAACTTGATAATCACCTTCATGTGCAGACAATAGTAGTGTCCTTCTTTCAACAAAATGAATTTATTTATTTAGTACCTTCTCCATCAATGATAAAAGTCTGCACGTACTTCTGTGTGTGCGTGTGTGTGTGTGTTTGTGAAACGGAGTGCGGCACAATGACTCTATTGATTCTATGGTTATTCTTGGGTATTTAGTCTCTGACAGATAGAAGCTGGCTAGATTGGACGGCAAAGCGTGTGTCTTTGCTTAACCAGAAGATTTATAATCTGTCTCTCCACTTCAATGAGGTGACAATCTTTGCTCACTTCGTTTACTCTATTTAATCCTTCAGACAACACAATAGATCAGAATGAGGGTTCCTCCTGCTGTGTGGTTGAACGGAATATTTGAAATTCACACTGGGGATGAACTGAGTAGATGTAGTAATTAGGATGATGGTTGATAATTTACAAGGTGACAACAAAGTTGTTTGCGCCATAGGCAAGTATCGATATCTGATTTGTTTAAAGTGAGGTCAAATCCTTCTTTTGTCCACTGTCGCTAGGAATGCGTTTGCAAATATTTAACACAATGACTAGAGCGGGTTTTGACAACACAATCCAATCCACATTCAGAATTTGTATTCTTTTGCATAGAGTGCATTTGTATTTAAAATTTGCCTCGTCTATCAGCAACAATTTGTCATAATTATGTAAGCAAAAAAAAAAAATAACTCAAAGGTTGAAGTGAGAAGGTGACGAGAAGAGGAAACTGCAACGTTGCCGCAAATGTATACGGTAACATCCTGTTACGGTGAAGCCACCAATCCAAAACAGCAATGCCACACTGCTGCTTATGCTGCAAAATATCGCCATAAATTATTATGAGCCATCTCCAGGACCAGCACGGCTATGCTTGCTGCAAATCCAAAGATAAGTACGAAAACTGCTGATGTGAACGTCTGCATATCAACCTGGCCACGAAAAAGGACGAAACGAAGAAGAAGAAGAAGAAAAATAAAAAAAAATACTATAAAATAGAAATGAACACAGAGGTGCTACAATTCATAGAAAACAAAATGCACACACGCACACCCTTCCCCAAACACGAAATGAGAAACGATGATGTCGTTGGTTTTCATGTCCTCCGTCAGCAGTCGACTTCTGTGCGGTGGCGTCTGGAGGGGGCATGGCGGAAATTTTTGTTTTCACCTCAGCAAATGGTAACGACCACAACACCATGCAAAAGGGCAGAATTGATGAGGAGGGCGAGGAGTGAAAACTCATTTTCGCCGGATAAAGCGAAAACTTGAAGCACAGTCATCTGTAGGAGCCGAAATAATATAGTTTGCCGGGAACACAGTACTCGTCCTTGGATTCAAAACCAGAGCTTCGGTGAGATGGTCTCTCTCTGGGTGTGTGTGCACGTGTGTTTGCCAAGCTCGAATTCCGCAATGATGGTACTCATTTTTCACCAGCCGTGCCACTTGCCAGGGGAGAAAGGTCAACGCCGGATGGATGAATGCATAAGACGATGGAGTGGCGGTGCACAATACAATATGCGACGTTGCAGTCTGGATGGTGTCCCTCTGGCTTCAAGTTTACAATACACGTCAAGCAGCACAGCACATCCACATAGAGGAGACTAGAAATTTTGGGATTTAATGGATTAACTGCTCTTGCACTGCCATGGAGGTGAAATAACTCGGGGAACATATTTATCGCTTTGCTTTGTTTACGAGTATGTCCGTCTGTAGTGAGTACTTTGAACCGAGAATATCCATTAGCTGAGCTCAGTGGAAGGATGCCTGCTGCACAATGTTGGTGTAAGCTGTGGACGCCGCTGCATACTTACTCTCAAATCATCGGTGTGAATTTGCTTTACGCACCGCGGTTTTGGCGAATGCCAGACCTTCCTCTGATAATCCATAAGACCGGCCTCCATCGTTCGACGCAGCCTACGAAGGGAGAAAATAATAACACTTGAATGTATTGAGTACGCACGCTAGGGAGGAAAATGCTTTGGTCGACTGCATATTTGCGATTTATAACTGCGACATAAATAACGAAAATATTCATGCTAGAAAAGAGTGAGCAGTTGTAATTCATAGCGCACATTAAACTGTCATGGGTGAAGTTGCATGTGCCGGACGTTTCTTTCATTCGGTTGAACTTCCCTGAGGCAAAAAATATTCTTGTTAATGATTTATTCACGCAGGAGCCTTGCTGTGACTCACGCAAATCAACTTTTGACAAACTGAGAACGTACCTTTGCCGTAGTGCATTCATTTTTGGCTTACATTAAATCTGATGAACTCACAACAACAGCCATTGCACATTGCACAGAGAAGATTGTGAAAACACGACCTCCTACCGAATAATTGAGCCATTTTGATTGAAGCAAATACCAGAAAAGAAAATTTAAGGTAGAACAATCATACCCAACGACACATGGTACCTGCTTGAAAATCACAAGCGGGACAAACTCTATTTCTCCTCTTTTGTTATTCAATTTGGCAGACCAACTTTAGCATTGCAATAATTTTATCCTTTCCGTAACGCAATTTCCCTTTTCGTATTTCCCAAAACAATTCCTTGCATTTCAAAAGTATACATACACTAAATTTGAGAAATTTTCAAATTACTTCTAGCGCAACACCTTGAACCCCCAACACACGTGTGTGTGTCGCACAGGAGGAGTAAGTTTCATGAATATGTACAAATATTCCACACACGCCGCACTGACCAGAGCAGCACCCACAATACCCAAATCAAATTTTGCACAATGTGCATGCACTCCACACTCCGTTCATACCTCACAGTGCCCAGTGCTCGACCCTCACGATCTTTGAGACAGTTACACCAGCTGCCAGGCAGTACCTTATTCATGAAGAGCTGACAAGAGTCCTAATACATTTTAATTCAAAATCATTCGAAACGAAACTCTTTGCCCCAGCTCCCTCCCTACCGAGCTGTTGCCGCTCGCATGTCGTTTAATTTTATTCATTTCAAGCACGGCTCCCCTTCTCCTTCCCCTCCCCAATCTACCAACCTCCTCGTCATTGTCGTGAACAGTAGGTACACCACCCAACGCCCCCGACACCCCTTGCGCCCGCACAGACAATTGTGCACACTCCGATTATTCCAAACATTGGAGTGAAATTTTCAAATCGCTCTCGGGTGGAATCCCATGAAAACAGTTCCTTTCACACACATATTCACCTACTTGTGCATTTAAATGCCGTAATAAATTTCATATTTCCACTAATGTGCTCAACAGCGAACAATAAAATCGTAATAAATGGCCTACGATGTCAACTGAAGAGACGGAGTGCGAGGCAACCTATCCCCCAGACATAGCCTCTGCACTGCATTTATGCAATGCACAATATGGAGCGATATACATTTACTGTGCAGGCGGTTTCAAATGTTTGGCAGAGCTGAGGACAGATATGGTTGTGCATAATTGCTACTTGATTTGCTTCTAAAATTGATTACTTTGAATCTGGCTTCAACTCAATTCGTTTCGAGAATTGGCTTTTGTGATTTAATGCCTTTCGGTCTAGAACTCGTGTAGCGAATTTGTGAAGGGTCTTATTTTTACTGAAATCTGGTGCAATCTACAGTTGATCCAACTCTTATTGCAAATTGCACTGATAAACATTCGTTAATGCTGCTGACAGTTTCAAATGTGGGATGGAACGTGATTGACAAACAAAATGATCAGAAATGGTCGAGGAGGTGACCAGAGAAATCGAATCATTATTTGGCATCCTGTCATTAGGAAAGTTATATAATAAGGCAAATTTATGTAAACTTCAAGCGTATCTCTCATACTATGAATAAATGAGCGATCGCGAGTGAAACTGAAATATAAAGGGTTCCGTGGTCTTTTTGTGACCACCAGGTACCATAATCTCCTCGGCATTGAATCGATGAGATGGTTTCCGGATGTATCTTAAGCCATTCCTCAACAAGTGCTGTCTTCATGTCACTTTTACTTAAAATTTTTCTTTTTCTTATTTCAGAATCCATTATACTCCATAGATTTTCTATTGGTGATTGGGGGGACGTCACATACCATAACATGTCAACCACCATGTTTTACCTTGGGTTTCAAATGATTACTTTGGAGTTCTGTGTTTTGCTTCCTCCAGACAAATCTCTTTTCGCCTGATCCAAAGAGATTAAACTTGCTTTCATCCGAAAACAAAACATTCCTCCAAAATTCGAACGGCTTCGCAAGTTTTTACAAACTCTAACCTTTATTTTCTGTTGATTTCAGAAATAAATGGCTTCTTCCTAGCTGACCTGCCATAAATGTTTGCGGAATGTAAAACATTCCGAATAGTTTGTGGGTGTACTGTTTGCCCGGATGTTGTTGTCGCATGTTGGGCTAAATTCTGTGAACTTATACATGGCTTTATTCGAGAATCTATTGTAAGTGCTCGTCTATCTCTCGCACTCAGCATCTTCGGTCGTCCAGCACGATGATGTTTGCCGATGTTCCAGTGTCTCGAAACCTTTTCAGGACGAACTGCAAAGAAACCAAATCCAACCGAATGCGCTATCTGTCGATAGCTCTGACCACTTTCGCTCACAGATATAATTTTCTCCCGGACATTCAAAGGTATTTCACTTTGTTTTGGAGACATTTTATTGATTTATATAGCTTTCCGATCTATACAGCAAAATTCTTCACGCCAAATGAATAAAGAAACAACAAACACCTCTAAAACCGTTAGATTTTTGACGCAAATGGTGTGTACTTTCAAGGAAAAGTGTGTGTGTAAATACTTTTTTGACGTTATTTGTACTGCTTCTTTAAATAAATGGAGTAATTTTATATTGATTTGAGTCATTTTTGTATTTAATATTAACCCTTTCTCTACAGTTTCATAATGTATATTCTATTCAGCTGAAACTTTTGAGATTACGCTAAAATCGTAAAGAAACTAGGTGTGCAAATACTTATTTTACTCACTGTATGTAACTGGAAAATGTCAAAGTGAACATGGAACACATCTACTCAAAATTCAAGTGTTGGCGCAAATAAAAGCGTTAAAGACCGCCATGGGGTAGTGCGTAAATTGCGACGCTCACATACCAAAGATCACGTTTCGATTCCCGGCTAAACTCTTGAATTTTTACGGCAGCACTTCTCCCGAACTTCTGACAACACTCAAAGAGTAATAACTGTCTAAGAAAAACCTTCTCAGTTTTCGACGTTTGAAGTCGGGAAAAATCTGTATGTCCCTTCTACTCGTGAGAGAACAGTAGCGCGCACAACACGAGTAGTTGATGAGCATGCTAGGCCCTGGCCCCCCCTGGTCCCACTATCCAATTATTATTATTAAGGCCACAATTTGCTATTTTTAAAGAAGTATTCAACCTTGATATTCTCATTCTTCTTAACAATTGCTTTAAAGTTGCCGAAAAAAATATTTGTACTCGGATAACAATAACTACGTCTGACGCAAGAAGTAGTGAGACTGTCACAAACTTGATGGAGGAAAAATTGAGCTACACACCGTCAATGCAGGCGTATAGTACCTTCGGTCTCAACCCAGTATATACACTCAAGTAAGGTACAGCTCATCAACAATTTTGGTGTCTGTTACAGAATAATGTGCCTTGGTATAACTTACAACTCGTCTTATAATTTATTTCAAATTTCAACTCACGTCTTCTTCTTATTCTTGTGGTACTACAGTACGGGGTGGACCTGGGCCTCAACCAACACGCCTCTCCAGCCAGCACGATCTTTAGCTAGCTGCCTCCAAGTGCGCACTTCAAATTGGTTGAGATCCTTCTCTACTTATGTATGCCATCTTAGATATCTAGGCCGTCCGTTGTTGCGTTGTCCCAATGGCTCTGATTCGAAGACTTTTTGGGACGGAGCAGTGGTGTCCATATGCTCTACATGGCCTAGCATTGTATCCCAAGACGCTTAACCACACGCATGTCGCAGCCCATAGAGCTCGTCATTATATCTTCTCTTCCATATGCCATGAATGCAAACAGGACCAAAAATTTTACGAAAAATTCACGTCAGTACATGAGAAAAAATAACTTTTCAAAGATCGGACCATTTGTCACACCACTAACTTGTTTATACTCAAGGCCATACACATCACGGTTCCGACCAGAGATCGGATTTTTTTTTATGTAAATGGCGTTGGCCCCTCCTTTGGATCGTTAGTCCCACCGAAAAATACCGAGCCAATGAGTATAGGGAATGGAAATCCAAGAGCAGTCTGGTTTGAAATTTTGTACCGCTCTGTAGACACATCCACAATACAAAGAAATATTACAAACTTGTTACAAACTGTCTAAATGTCTTATTTTTCCTTTCACTGCATTCTTTCGTTGTATCAACGGTTAACATGTCGTCTATTGCCAAACAACATTCAAGTGATGTAAAACTTTGTAGACAGCGTGTTTGACTTCCTATTTAATCGATTTGCTTATCCTTTAAGCGGAACCCTAAGAACTCTAAGAAACCCTTAATTTCGTCTTAAGTTTTTAAGACATTTCTGAGATATTAAAACAACTCATTTCTAGAATACAGTTAGGAATATTTATATGATTCAATTCTTATTTTATTGACGTACAACCGACCGTAGAGATTACTGTGTCAGCAAAAATGAAGAATTACTACTGAATAATCATTTTGACAATTTTTTATTTTATTGATTTAGTTAGAGCGCTTGTCAAAAATTCAATTCATTTTACAATTTTTATTTGAATATTAGGCGTGAAAAATCAAAATTTAGAAATGACACTCATTATTTTCTTCTTTCAATTCCTACGAACAGACTACTCTTTTGCAATGAATGCAGGGTATTATCCTAACCGACAATCAATGTTATTAGTCTATGGTCTCCTCGATTCTTATTCTTCTATTTCATTCGCAAATATTCTACTACAGGTAAGGTGCGTTCCCGTATTCGAGCAAACATCAGAAAACAATACAAAACAACACAAACTAACACAAAGTTGCCGAAAAAAAAAAAAGTGAGCATTGACCCATTTTTTTTGTGTCTCAAATTTTGTTGTTGTTTTTGTTTTCTGTATTGAAAAAGTGAATTGACATTTCTTAATGACATACTTTACACATTTTGTTAAGATGCATTCCCGTACTTTGCCACTTTCTGAGAGAAATTTACCCCCACTCCTTAACAAATAACATAGTTCAGAATTTAGTACAGAAAGTACTGGAACACACCTTTAAAGGCGAAAATGCAAGTCAGCCAACTGAAAATGTGATAAGTGTTTATGATTCGTAATTTTGAGGCTAGGAATAACCCACGATTCAGGTCATTTGTAAGATAAATCATTGAAGCCGACTTTCATTTAACAGAGCTTCGATTGAAAAGGAACTCCCGGATCGTCTTAAACAACAATCACTCATAAGCGGCTGCATTTTATTAATAGAAGATGGGTTGCCCTTCATCAGAATAAATAATGCTAGGCCACACACGCCAATTGTTCTTCGTTAGAAGGTGATTTTACGGATCCACCATGAAGCTGAAATTGCAACAAGTGTTTCCTATTCTTTTCTGATCAAACGGATCAGGAATTATTTGAGACAGATAATAAAATTAGTGTCAAAACTGCAGGCAGCTACTGAACAAGAGGACGAATATTTTTCCTGGAACAGATCAAACCTTTTATACAAGATAATAATAATAATAATAATAATAATAGGATGGCGCGACAGACCACATTGGGACCAGGGCCTAGCTTACTCATCAACTTCTCGTGTTGTGCGCGCCACAGTTCTATCACGAGTAGAAGGGACCTACAGTTTTCTTTATCGACTCCGACAACGAAGTTTTAGAAGCTTTCTTAGACAGTTATTACTCTTTGAGTGTCAGCAGCTCGAAAGAGGGAAGGTGTCAGGAAAAATTCGAGTTTTTCAGCCTGGAATCGAACCAAGACTTTCAGCGTGTGAGGGTCGCACTCTACTCATGGCGGCCACTTTTATACAAGATAGAGTCTTTTGCTTTATACAAAAGTAATTAAATTACATATTTGTTACAAAATGTTTGTAGATAGCTCAATAAATATTTGCATGAAAAGTATATACCAAAGTAAACAAGTGCGTCTTGTCTCATCGGAAGTACCTATTCCAATAAAAAATACTCCTCTTGAATATAATCTTTATTCCTCGACTAGAATAAGATCCTTGTTCACGTCAGAGTGTTAAGGAAAGATGAAACTTTCAAATTCGGCCTGGAGAGAACTTGCTTCTATTTAAGCAACGACTGCCCTATCGACCAATAAGATGATGGCCATTGTTTTCTAGGAATCCGAAGGTGACAGCCGTGGCGTAGTGGGTAGAGTGCGACGTGCACCCGCCGAAAGTTTAGGTTCGATTCCCACCTCGAATTTTTCACGGCACACCTCTTTCGAGCTGCTGCCAACACTCAAAGAGTAACAAATGGCTAAGAAAAAGCTTCTCAAACTTCGCCGTTTGGAGTCGGCAAAAAACTGTAGGTCTCTGTGAGAGAACAGTAGCGCGCATAACACGAGCAGTTGATGAGCACGCTAGGCTCTGGTCCCCCTGTGAGCTGTCGCGCGTTACAATTCTAATTTTAAGCAGTTTGAAGACGCCACAGGTCTCTATTATGATGATTAGGTTCATTTGATAACGAATAACAGCAAAAACAAAAATAAATGATACTTCATCAGCACAACGTCTTGGATTTTACCTTAGTAAAATTGAATATTCAAATCTGATAAGGGGGTCACTGTCGCAACACAAATCTAATTTTCAGTCAGCCAAAACAACATATTGTCATTTCAAATTCATATAAAAGAGAAAGAAAATAAACGAAATTCATTACAGGAAGACCGAATCAAAATAGTTCTTCTTGCCAGTGTGGTACAGTTGGCAAACCTGTCTCTCGCACGCTGAATATACCAGATTAGGTTTAAGAACTGATCACTTTAAGTTATCTTCACCCCACTTGAGACCGAAGGAGAACTAATTCTCTCTAAAATATGCTTCTCAAAATTTACCGTTCGGAGCCGGCAGAACCAGTAGCTGTTTATTCGTACATGTGAGCATAAAATGCCATGCACAACACGACTTCCAAAAATTAAAACTATTAAATACTTCTCAATTTTTAATGGTTTCTAATACAGTCGACTAAATTACGTGTTGCGAATGCAGACTGCGTTTCAAAAACTTTGCATTCACATACATTTAACTCCACTCACCCATAGGTTATGACTTTCCTCAGCGGCGATCCCTTCTGCACAATGTTGACCATTTTTTGTGGCGGAAAAAGTTGGATTTCAGAGAGGTCGCAAATTTCCTTTTCGGTAAAAGTATCCGAGATTATTTTGTACGCGGTGGCCACATCGATGTGAAAGGCAAATCCTTACCACAAAAACAAAAACAAACAAATATTCCCATCAAATAGATGTAGCTATGAATAGTTATCAAATACATATACAAGTTGCTGTGAACTTTGTGCATCACTACAATATGCGGTGAAGTTGCGGTGAACATAATGCAATGCCGGAACCACACAGTGGTTACTGGCTATGATACAGTTACCCCATCATCCTGATTATGGTTTGACTTGGCTATCACAGTCTTCCCATCGGCAGCTGTATTCGTCGTGGGGCAGTGGTAATAGAAAATATTATTCTAATAATGAAGCATCCTCATTCACTGGCAAGTAATATTCAGTTGATTCCACCAAATGCATTACGGAGCTGCGTCTGTCCATATCGCTGGCAACAGCAGCAAGAGCAGCACAGCGCGCTAGTCTGTAATTCTGACGGCTTATCCGTCTCCAAACCATTTCAAGTATAAAGTACATTAAAAGGATTTTCAATGGGACGAAGCAACGATACGACGATGGAAATGAAAATGCATGTTTTAGCAGCACAACACACGGATTGCGAAAAGCTGTAAGCTCATTTAGCGGATTTGCTACTTTGATTAAGGATTCATGTTTCGGTTGCCGGGTGAGGGTTTATTTCTTTGTTTTGGTTTTATTGCTTTTTTTTCCGCGAGTGCAACTCACCGCCCTGCTTAATTTTCGCAACTCCATACTCGGGATCGTACCAGTTCGATGCTTCGGTAGTTTTCGCATGTGCTCCGGTTTCGTGACTGTGTATTGCCGCTTTGTAGTTCTTTTTTGCGTCCTCTTTGGTTACGTTGGTGGCGGAGGGTTTGTCGGGTGGCAGCACTTGAGCGAATCCTTCATCAGCGTAGGGCGGCACTGTGGTAACCTTCTTGGCGTACAATTCAATTGCATCTGGATCTCGTGTGCGCTATGTGTAAAAAGGAAAAAGAAACAAAATGGAGAAGTAGCCATTTCAAGTAATATAGAATGGCATGTGTACTCACCAAGAAGTACTCTCGATTATAGATGATATCTTCGATTCCAATTTCCAATGAACTGTAAACCAAGTCCCGCAAGGTTCTGATTGTTTTTGGTTTCTCCATGAGCAGTGAACCAACTATGCTCGCAGAGTAGAACTGGTTGATGCAAAATGAAAATAATAGACTGATGATGACAATGCATCGACCGGAGAGCAGATTTGTGGAAAATGATAATCCTGCAGGCGATGCGGGAGGGAGAAAATGAGCACGTCATTAATGGCGGAAAGATTGAAATACGATAATCTGTTTGAGGTTTGTATTTGCTTTAAGAGGTTAATTTTCAATCGATGAACAAGTTTTAGTGAACGTACCTTGTTGACATATCGATCCGATGTAAAAGAGCAGTGACTCGAGCACTCTGTCAGTCCCGTCTTTGCTGAAGATCGCCTTAATTTTCACACTGAAGTGGTTCCAAAGCTCTGAGAATTTCTTGAGTGTCTTCCTCAACTGAAAATCGTCCGTGCCAGCATCATTATGATGTGAAGAGACATCATTGCCCGGAACAGTGACTCCAACGCGATAATCAATACAATCAATTGTGTTCTGGTTGGAGATAGCTGCACTCCAACCAGAATCACGAACATAATCCAGTGGGACTTGTCCCCTTTTGCGGACTGTAACTTTGGTATGAAGTCCCTCGTTGCTCAAAGTTGTTGCATCTCCGCCCCCACTGTCTGCAGCACTATCGAAACCTTAAATTGAAAGTTTTGATTTATGATTTTCGAATGCATTCCCCCACCATGGCGGATGGAAGTAACGCCAGCAGCACGAAGCAACATCTCCTAGGATGCCACACTGCACCGGGGGCGATGCATTCATCTGAGTGAAAGAACTAACTTCAATACCTATTTGTCTTTTCTTTCCTCTCTTGCGGGCATCCTTTGTCGGGGAAATGTTCCGTTGCTGGTGTTGATTATTTTTCCTGCGTCCCTCAATGGCTGCCGATTCAGCGTTTTCGATTCGTCTTGCTTCACCGACGACCTGAAGTTCCGATGAGTTATTGGAATCTATAATGAAGGAGTGCATAGAGCGCGAAAGCATGCAAAAGACTCTGTGTACCGTCACTAAAGTACCGCTCCACCAGAGCTAATGCAGCCAGGAGCACAATGGTGAGTCCCCCGCAAATTGCCGCCAAAACCCACACGTCGTTTGTGAATGGTTGCAGGAACACAATTCGGTTGGTTCGCACGGAGCGGGGATGCCGGAACATGAAGCACGGCCTGCCAAATTTCCAGAACATACAACTTGAGAGAACATTATCTTGAACAAGTGACCTGTGGGGTGTCACTGATTTAAATAAACACCAAATGCCAAACAGCAAACGCCAAAGTATGACTAATTTGGGGCCGAATCAAGGTTTGTTTAGTCATGCGGATATATGTACATCTGCGTTGCTCAACCCGGTCCCGCTCCACCCTTTTCAACCCAGAAACCGACTTGACAAACATGAAATTATTTTCGGTTAACCGCCACTTTAGCTTTCGTAGCATCTGTGAACACGAGTTCTTGCAGCAGCGGTTGACAGATAGCCACAGAGCACCCGACCCAAAACCGAATCTCCACTGCCGCTGACGGTACTCGTGAACATAATCTTTTCGAAATTAGGAGCTGGGCCGGGATGGGTTTTGGTGTTGTGGCACTGCCTTACAGCGATTTGGTTGTTGGGTGTCGTGTCTGTGTATGAGGAAGCTACAATATGACACATTGTGTAATTTTCTTTTTTTTTTTTGTTGATGAGTTATTTCTGGGTCAGCCTGCATTTCATTATCCCACTCATATTTGAACATGAATGACCAATTATGAAATTGAACTGCAATGTGAAAATTTCCCGCGCTATAGCTTGCCTTGAAATTTCTTTTGTTTAAATTAATCAGAAAGGTTTGAATCCAGGATAACACAAATCGGTAAAGATGCAATTATTGCGAACTCGTCAATTCGTCTCGGAATTATGATCTAATCTGAATACATCACTGTCGTTACACAGGAATCGGCAAACTTCGTTATAATTAATTTTCTTTTAAAATCAATTCCACAAAACAAATCCCGTTTGACAGCATCTCGAACCTATGAATCCCTACAGATCCTTATGTCCCGGTGGTAATATTTTCCGGCAAACATACCACCGCGGGCAGAAGGCTTTCCATATATTCACCGTAAACAACGTCTCCGTATTGTACCTGTCCTTCGTGCAATCCATCTTCACAATTTCAATACAAGTATCTAAGCTGCACTCAACTTGTAAAATGAAAATTTATATCCCATCTGCGTCGAAGGATTTATTCTCAATTAATGTGGCATATACCCTCCCATTCAGCAGGTCCATTCCTTCCACCCACTCTGCATCGTCCGCCCATCAACACTTACCGGCTAAACAAGAAAAATGACAATCTAATCGTTACGCAAACACACAGACAATGCCATCATTTTTCATCCGATTGACAGGTAACAATATGCCAAATTAAAACCCCACCACAACATTTACTCACTCAGCAAGCTGACGCCCATTTTATAGCCCACAGCGCCCACAAAGCGCACATCCACACAAACAGCAAGACTCACCTGGCAATCCATGTCCTTGTTGTGTAATCAATCACCTTCGCACGTTCTATCCGGAAGAAAATCGGTGATCCACCGATATCGGCCTGACGTCGTACAAGTGCTCCTATCATCCCATCGAATTTGCCGTTTTTCAGGTAGCCCCAGGAGGCAGTGCGCGACATGACCAAGCTTTAAAGTAATAATAATTGAAAGCCACCCACCCCGTCCGAGACGGGCGGACGGGTGTCAGGTATGTTGGAGACAATTTATAAATACTCAAGGGCACTGGCCGTGTGTGAGTGCGGCAGCCATGCATCACAACACACGGCAGGGCACCGCACACGTTTCACTCACTTGAAATTGAACAAATCCCGGACGTGCGATAGCAGGGCGAAATTGAAACGATTCATCGAATCCAGGTGGGTGTCATACTGCTGTGTCAAGTAATCCTCTAAGCTGCCCGTGTGATTCTTGTTGGTTACCTTTGGCGGCGGGATATATGGCAGAACATTAGTAAAGTAAAATACACCAACAACTACTACTACTTCTATCGCAGATATAAAACAAACATCCAAAGTGTAAAATGACAGAATTAAGAATTTAACCCCAGCGGAGCGGGCACAGGACACATGTATGTACACACGTGCATATAAATGTCCACTCTGCTTCTCCAAATCCGAGTCGTGTTGTCTGTGAGCCAGCGGTGGAGAAGCTAAATTCGAAGGGCACCAAATGGTTTCGGATCTCGGATTGCGGATGCTTGGTTGGATGTTGACAAAATGGCAAATGGGTTTTCTCAAGGGAATGTGGCATCGTATTCATCGTTGTAGCAGCAACGGAAACAGCAACAGAGGCAACGCTTACCCATATGCCGACTTGCGGGTATAATTTAGAATTTTAAAGGAGTCAAAACAAGGGGCCGCAAAAAAGAACGTAAATCTTCATTGTCTGACCCTCAACCGAGGATGATGACACATGGGAAATCAGTTCGCATATGCCAAGCGATGGGGTACTATCAACCCTCCCAATTTGTACACCAAAAAAGATGAAATCTGAAAATCAACACTCACCACAATCATGCAGCGGATTCGGGATTTCTTCATGTCCATGCGGCGTAGGACCGTACTCGTCTGTCGATACCAATTCTCCAATTGTAGGCCGTCACCTTCGGTGAACTTTCCAATATTGGTGATGTTCAAGCTGCTGCCATACTGAATGCCAGGACTCCTGTGCGTAGGGAAAAGCAATTAGGGCCCTACGTGGCAAAAGCAAAATGCGGAAAGTTGTGAAATATAAAACAGGTCTTTGTGTAAGAAAATCTAAAGATCAAGTAGTACCGAAAATATGTTAACAGACTCATTAGCATTTAGTACCATCCTGGCATTTCAGTTCTCAGTCTTCAGTTTTCGGTCTTAAGTTTTCGGTCTTCAGTCTTCAGTCATCAGTCATCAGTCATCAGTCATCAGTCATCAGTCATCAGTCATCAGTCATCAGTCATCAGTCATCAGTCATCAGTCATCAGTCATCAGTCATCAGTCATCAGTCATCAGTCATCAGTCATCAGTCATCAGTCATCAGTCATCAGTCATCAGTCATCAGTCATCAGTCATCAGTCATCAGTCATCAGTCATCAGTCATCAGTCATCAGTCATCAGTCATCAGTCATCAGTCATCAGTCATCAGTCATCAGTCATCAGTCATCAGTCATCAGTCATCAGTCATCAGTCATCAGTCATCAGTCATCAGTCATCAGTCATCAGTCATCAGTCATCAGTCATCAGTCATCAGTCATCAGTCATCAGTCATCAGTCATCAGTCATCAGTCATCAGTCATCAGTCATCAGTCATCAGTCATCAGTCATCAGTCATCAGTCATCAGTCATCAGTCATCAGTCATCAGTCATCAGTCATCAGTCATCAGTCATCAGTCATCAGTCATCAGTCATCAGTCATCAGTCATCAGTCATCAGTCATCAGTCATCAGTCATCAGTCATCAGTCATCAGTCATCAGTCATCAGTCATCAGTCATCGGTCATCAGTCATCAGTCTTCAGTCTTCAGTCTTCAGTCATCAGTCATCAGTCATCAGTCATCAGTCTTCAGTCTTCAGTCTTCAGTCTTCAGTCTTCAGTCTTCAGTCTTCAGTCTTCAGTCTTCAGTCTTCAGTCTTCAGTCTTCAGTCTTCAGTCTTCAGTCTTCAGTCTTCAGTTTTCAGTCTTCAGTCTTCAGTCTTCAGTCTTCAGTCTTCAGTCTTCAGTCTTCAGTCTTCAGTCTTCAGTCTTCAGTCTTCAGTCTTCAGTCTTCAGTCCTCAGTCTTCAGTCTTCAGTCTTCAGTCTTCAGTCTTCAGTCTTCAGTCTTCAGTCTTCGATCTTCAGTCTTCAGTCTTCAGTCTTCAGTCTTCAGTCTTCAGTCTTCAGTCTTCAGTCTTCAGTCTTCAGTCTTCAGTCTTCAGTCTTCAGTCTTCAGTCTTCAGTCTTCAGTCTTCAGTCTTCAGTCTTCAGTCTTCAGTCTTCAGTCTTCAGTCTTCAGTCTTCAGTCTTCAGTCTTCAGTCTTCAGTCTTCAGTCTTCAGTCTTCAGTCTTCAGTCTTCAGTCTTCAGTCTTCAGTCTTCAGTCTTCAGTCTTCAGTCTTCAGTCTTCAGTTTTCAGTCTTCAGTCTTCAGTTTTCAGTTTTCAGTCTTCAGTCTTCAGTTTTCAGTCTTCAGTCTTCAGTCTTCAGTCTTCAGTCTTCAGTCTTCAGTCTTCGGTCTTCGGTCTTCGATCTTCAGTCTTCAGTCTTCAGTCTTCAGTCTTCAGTCTTCAGTCTTCAGTCTTCAGTCTTCAGTCTTCAGTCTTCAGTCTTCAGTCTTCAGTCTTCAGTTTTCAGTCTTCAGTCTTCAGTCTTCAGTTTTCAGTCTTCAGTCTTCAGTCTTCAGTCTTCACTTTTCAGTCTTCCTCCTTCAGGTTTAATTTTTTTCTCTAGTCTTTAGTCAGTGGAATTCAGTTCATTTGGTAGGAATTCGCTTGCACTATAGCTTGTTCCACTGTTTACATAGCTCCTCTGTCAACCACAGTAAACTGAAGCGTTCGTCTATTTAAATTACGCTTCAGCGGTCATGCACGTCCTGCCTGCAAGAGCTTCCTTCCCTATTCATCCCAGATCATTATCATTTTCCCTTTTTATGTCATCCCGTTCGTGCCTCTCTTCAATCTTATCCGACCGTGTATGTCCATCTAATGTGCAGCAATCAAAACTCGTTACTAGTATGGCTCCTTCCTACTTCCTTCGCAAACTAATCAACTTAATTCCTCCTGAACCCAGTAGTGGAATGGAACAACCAATGGATGTATGAAGGTACTCACCAAACGTCATACAGCATGTAGTAATCCTCCTTTGAATCCCGATCCCCATTGATTCGCTTCGCCAATATTAGCTCAGTATTTATATTGATGTTGATTTTTTCTAGAAACTTCTCAATAAGCAAGTTATTCTCCTCAACATTGTCATTGCTGTCATTGGTGACGGTGCTGCCGTTGTCAGTGTTGTCGTCCCCGTAGCTTGCGCCACCGTTATTGATTTTCTTATCCTTCTGCATAGAGCTAGTGCCGCCACTAGTAACCGGCATGATAGTCGCATTTAACGGCAGCTGGATGTCACTCTGCACACCGCCGTCCGGATCGGCATTATCGTCATCGTCGTCGGTATCGTCATTATTACCATCTCTTTGCCGATTAAAAGCATAATCCTCAATCAAAAGCCAATGATACGATGAGTTGAAAAGTCCTTTGTTCGAAGCCTGTGCGTTATGTGAGAGGGAGTGACGCGGTCGATTGTGTATGCAGGATGCACGAATGAAAATTGCGCCGGAGAGCGAAAAGAAAAGAAGGAGGCGGAAAAACAAACTGATTACATATTTATTCTTTATTCCCGACCACCCTCATTTTCCCCACCAACACTCCACGCCCAGAACTGACATTTCCTTCAATTCCACACTCAAGCGATTGGTGAAGAAAAATGTTTTTTCTGCTCCGATTCCAAAGACGGGGATGTAGCCGGGATAATTGTGGATTACTGATTCTCCTCAACAATTACGGAAATTCAACAACTGATTTTTATCGTACCAATAGCTTATGGTTGTTGGAAGGACGCGCAAATGGGTAAGGGTGGCTGGGAACTGAGAGCACTGAACTGTCGAATTCAACAGTTTTTCATGAACTTGGTACGTGAGTTGGGGGCTATTGCAAGCAATAATTCGTGGAATTGCTTCGTTCGTGGGAAGGCGTTTATTTGACAGATACTGTCAATCAGAGGCTGTATTTCTGCCTCGTGCAAGAAAACAGAACTGACATATTTTGCTTTCTTACCGCAGGAATTAAATAAAGTTTTGACCCATACCCCACGTTGAACCGAAAAATTGGTGCCATCATCGTCCAACAGCTTGAAAAAAAATCACTTTGCAAAAATAATGACATGCAATAATTACTGGCAAATGCCAGGCTCCCTCGGCTCTCGAGGATAAGAGCTAATGCCAATTAATTGCTCAAGTTCAAAGACAGTTCCATCATTAATGAACGTCAGCACCAGCGAATGCAATTTTTCAAAACACTTACCATTTCAATAACTTTCCTGCTGGCAGGGCCACAGGACAAATCCAAAACTACAACTTGACGCAACACCTCACTTTGAAGGAACGCCTCCATTGTTCTCAGGCCCGGGATGTCAGCTGCTTTTTTATTTGCACTCCGTGTTCCTCGCCCCCTGCCGGCTCCGCTATTGATTAATAGATCGATTCGTAAAACTTTAATTAAAACACCCCTCAGCGGTGACTGTTGTTCCGAGCGTCGACGGTCACTCGAACTGAAGCTGCTGGTAATGTTGGCACCATCACTTCTGTAGCCCCTATACGAACCGGTATCCTTGCCTGTGAATAACGTTCTCAATATTGTCAGCGTGTCAATATTAATCGATGTCCATGTTTGCTTCCCTAGCCTTCTGGCTGGTGACCCGTGATGGCATGTTAGCAAACTAACTCTCGGTATATGCTTGTACCCCACTGCAAGTTCATAAATTAACTGATGTAGCATCCCCGCTCCGGCAGCAATTTCGAGTTGGTTCGCATCGCTTGTGCGTCCCTTTTCAGTGGATGAGTCTCTGACATTGATGGGGGGCGGATTGGGGGGCAGTGGTTGCGACAGCCCCCGAGCGTAATAAGATGCACGATTCGGCTTATCCCCAATTTTATCTGCTTTCGCTATTGTCAATGCGATTGCCAATTGATACGATATTAACGACCAGAGTGCAATTATCACAAGG
Organism: Eristalinus aeneus; assembly: GCA_955652365.1. NCBI lineage: Eukaryota > Metazoa > Arthropoda > Insecta > Diptera > Syrphidae > Eristalinus > Eristalinus aeneus. The sequence goes on along the minus strand of OY019134.1, from coordinate 77,250,566 downwards.
GCACTAAGTGTGCCCGGAAATGCGTTTGCTACGGCGGACATACTTTTACTCTTCCGGTTGAAACTGGTGAGTATCGGTGGCATTAGGAAAGCTGGCCGTTTTTATAGTTTTCGTGTGCAGTGTATAGTAATAATTAACAAGGATCCAGGACACAAGGTACAAGGCCATCCATTTCCCTTCAATAATGGACAAATTGCTTGGATTATTTATGTACACTGAGGGAAAGTTTGAAGAGGGTTTGATGTGTTTATTTTTTATGTCGCTGTGAGTACTGTTTGTGAAGGTGATGGAGCGATTTTTCCCTCGCATGTGACAGTCTTCATTGATTTGAGAAAGGGATGGCATTGACCGCACAACACGCGTGATGGCTAAATCTTTTTTTAGATGAGCGATTGAGGACTTCTACGTCACAAGAACATTCAAAATTTAAAGCAGCTTCCGGATGTAAGAACGCCAAATTTTTTAGTTTAGATCTTAAAAGTTCGTTAAGGGCCTTGTTTTGTACTCAGTTAAATACATAAAATATCTTCATCCTTAACGGCTAAATGACTATGAGAGAATTTCATTCCCTTCCAACTTCAATAATAACATCATCAGAAAAATGTCTCATTTGAAGGTTAAAACAATGAAAATATATATAAGGTTGTCAAATATCTCCCTTCCTTTTTTGCTCTTCACTCAATGCTTCACAAAAGGTGATACAGTGATCGGATTTAGTTCAAATATGCGCCGTTTTGTTCGATAATTTGTTTCCATCTAGACGGCAACTTAATTTGAGAAGAACTCGGACAGTCACTTTACTCTTTTGAGTTCAACTTCACACCTCCAAGCTCGTTCGCCATGAACAGGAGCAGGTGGTAATCACTTGGCGCTTTGTCTGGGCTCTCCTCTATTCGAGCACCCGTAGCTTCTGAAAAGTCATCAACGAAGTGTGCGGTCTGTCGTTGTCTTGGTGAAACACTACACCCTTCCTGTTGGCCAATTCTGGATAGCTTCTGGTCGATCGCCTGCTGCACGCGGTCCAGTTGTTCGCAGTAGATGTGTAGAACTAAGCGTCTGGCCATATGGGAGCAGCTGATAGTGGATAATTCCCTTCCAATCCCACCAAACACGCAGCAAAACCTTTCTGGCCGGTAATCTCGGATTGGCCACTGTTTGGGACGATTCACCGGTCTTTAACCACGACCGTTTTCACCTGATATTGTCATTTTTCGTCGCAAGTCACCATCCGCTTCAACAATGGGCCGAGTTCGTTCCATTTCCGCAGCATATCGCAGGCGTTGATTCGGTCCAGACGATTTCTTTGCGTCAAATCATGTGGAACCCATACATCAAGTTTTTCTTTGTATCCAGCCTTCTGCAGATGGTTCAAAATGCTTTGGTGACTAACTCTTATCTCCTGGGCGATGTCACGTGATGCCACATGTGGTTCTAACTCTATGATTTCCATGATTCGATCGGTATTCATCGTCACAGGTCTGGCACCGGCTGGTTTATCCATGTTGTCGTTTTCACCGGCACAACTATATTTTGATTGATTTCGATGTGGCTAGAAGAATGTCGTAACTACAACGTAATTTTCTCGAATTTTAACAATTTTTCGAAAGGGCATGGACGACTTTAAGATTTTTTACAGATAATAATAACAATAACTGGATGACGCGGCAAGCCATTCGAGCTTGCTCATCAACTACTCGTGTCGTGGGCCCTACTGTTCTTTCACGAGTAGAAAGGACCTGCAGTTTTTTGCAGATTCTGAACAGCGAAATTCGAGAAGATGTTAAGGACAAAAGTCTAAATAAGCAATTCAATCTGGGGTTATTAATCAAAATATTAAAAATTCAAGTGGTCAACATAAACAAGAGCGGTGCAATATGTTATTAAGTACAAACGAAAACTTAAATTTTGAAAAACAATTTAACACAGCACTCAATATGAGAAACTGACTTATAGAGGGCACCCCTAAAAAATAGTATTGCTTTCAGGAAGTACAAATCAGAAACTATCAAAGAAGGAGATGGATAACTGCTGATCAAACTGCAGATTTCCCCTTTGCCCATCGACCGTTCGACTTTTATTTACGTGTTCTGGTAAATATTGCCCAATTTCTGAAAGTTATTTAAGTGACATCGAACGTTCCCTCATTTTACTCACTCACCTTTACATTTCCCCTCCAAAGTAACAATATGGCGGCTAATTCGTATTCTCATTTAGCTACAAAAATACCGTATTTGCGAAAAATCTGGACAGAAAACTTTATTAAAAACGCTGTCAAAATGCATTTTCGGGCGGGAGACGAGGGAGTTGACTGTCGCCTTATTGGTCTCTGGTACAAATATTTAAATAATACCCGTCAAATTTTCATAACTATCTGATTATCAAGTTACAGTTAAGCACTGTAACTGCTTCAAGTGACGCCATTTTTTTCGATTTTTAAAACAATGGAATAAAACGAATTTAGTGTGTTGATTAAACATTACTCTTTAATGGAAAAAATAACGTGCAGGCTCAGCAATGGCTTGAAAAATGTTACATGGGCTCTGCTCCATCAAAAACAACCAGCTGTCGGTGGAATGCTGACTTGAAACCTGGCCGCAGAGAAACCATCGATGCTGAACGCTCTGGAAGGCCAATAAATGTGGTTACGCCTGGACACGTCAAAAAATACACAAAATCGTTTTAAAAAATTGCAAAGTGAAATTATGTGAGATAGCTAGCACCTTAAAGATATCAGAATGCAGTGTGAAATCTGTTTTCGAAATAGAAGACGCGTTTGCTCACAGTGAACCAAAAACAACAACGTATCGATGAATCTGAGAGCTGTTTATAGGTTTTTCGCCACAATAAACAGGATAAATGGATGAAACATGGATCCACCACTACACTCTAGAGTCAAATCGGCAGTCAGAGGAGTGGACAGCAGCCGGTTAACCACTCCCGAAGAGTTCAAAAATACAAAGGTCGGCTGGTGAGTTTATGGCATCCGTATTTTGGGATGAGCACGGCATTTTATTCATCGACTATTTTGAAAAAGGCAAAAGGAAGGAAGAAATAGGAAAACTACAGTCCCATATAAAGTAGAAAAAATTCTCTTCCACCAAGAAAATGCACCGTGTCACAAATCCCTGGCTACCGTTACCAAATTGCATAAATTGAGCTTTGTATTGCTTCCGCTCCTACCGTATTCTCCAGATCTGGCTCCCAGTTTCTCTCCTGCTTCTTTTCAGACCTCAGAAAGATTATCGCTGGAAAAAATACGGCTCGAATGAGGAGGTGATCTCCGAAACTGAAGCCTATTCTGATAGCCAAAGACAAATCGTTCAATAAAAAAGGGTATCGAAATGTTAGAGCGGCTTTGGACTGATTGTTTCACCCCTAAAAGAAATGAATAATTATTAATGGTGTGGTCGCCGTGGCGTAGTGGGTAGAGTGCGACGCTCACACGCCGAAGGGTGTAGGTTCGACTCCCAGCTCAACACAAATTTTTCGAATTTTTCACGGTACCACCTCTTTCGAGCTACTGACAACACTCAAAGGGTAATAATAACCGTCTAAGAAAGCTTCTCAAATCTCGCCGTTCGGAGTCGGCAAAAAACTGTAGGTCCCTTCTACTCGTGAGAGAACAGTAGCGCGCACAACACGAGTAGTTGATGAGCAAGCTGGGCCCCGGTCCCCCTTTGGACTGTAGCGCCAACAATTATTATTATTAATTATTAATGGTATAGTGTTGAATTTTAAAATTAATAAATAAAGTTTAATTTTTTCTAAAAAATGTGTTTTTATTGGTTATTTCGAAACTTATGGAGTGATGTGTTAGCAATTGATCTCTAGTTTTTTTTTTTTTTATTTTATGTGTTTCGGGCAGTGAACACATGCATATTCCCCTGACTGTACTCTTTGTGAAACTTTTTCTGCTCGAACAGATTTTTATCAAACACTATAAGGAAATAAAGGTGCCCTACAGCAATATCGTTTCTACAAAAGAAAAGTAACCACGTTTAGACCAAGCCCATACTTTGCAAAATTTGCCACAATGCCGTTCTTATATACGCTCATAGAGAGAGAAAAAATAAAAAAAATGTTCTGGTTTTTATCGTTCCCATCGCAAATTCCTAATTATTCTATTCTCAAACGGTACTTCCCAGAGTGACATAACAGCTGGCAGATTTAAGTCATAACACATTCGTCCAAACCATCATATTTTCCTATTAATTTAAGAGAAGTATTTTTTCCAGTGTACATCATTGAATTCCTTCAGTTGAGCACACAAAATCCAAAATCAAAAAACAATTATCTGATGCATCAGTTGCCTCATAAGATATTTATAATTCTTAAATATTTGAATGATGGTCCTGTGACAGTTCATGGGAACACTGCAATCGCAGCGGTGAAAACCGTCCAGTCATGGCTGTGTGTGCATGTAATCAATTTCGTTTTACACAACGAATAGATCAATTAGGTTCTCTTTAGTTTTCATTTAATCAGGCGATTATATTTGTATGTCAGGCACGACTGGACACGTGTACTCGTGCTCAGTGCGGGCAGGGAAAAAACCATTCAAATTCTATCCACTTACTGCCGACGTCAAACACGGTACGTTGCTCAGGAAAAGTCTTTCAAGTCCGAGCTGTGGAATGCTGTGCTTAAGACACATAGCGAACTGTGTTTTCCTTTTACAGAGAGTCATTTCTCATTCTGACAGATTGGATTGATGTGTGTAATATCGTATGTAAATTGTTTTATTTTTGCCCTGCTCGCCGGGCGAACTTGTGTGAATGTTGAACGGGTGACTGGCCGTGAATGGGAAATAGGGAGAGTATGTCACATATTTGAGAAAATCATTTTTCATTTTCTCTAAGACCGAGTACGACACTGGTAGAAGTAGGTTAGTCATGAAGAAGTGGACATATGCTATTAGAGTTTCGCTTGCCAGCAGAAGATATGTTACTCCTTCGAATCGTCTCCACAAATATGCGATTATCCTAAGCAGATGTACATGTTTATGTGTACTTGAGCACAAGATGACGGTTGACGGTTTGTTCTTGAATTTGAATGGAAGAGGAGAGTTGTGGAAAAACGTGGCATTTGACCACAATGAGCTTATGTTGAATCGAAACCATATCGGTCACGGTCTACCATATCGAAGACAACAAATCAAAAGATTATAGAGAATCGAATTTGGATACACGAACTTTAGTTCATCTTTACGTAAGGAAATTCGATATAAAGGAAGACAGGTAAAATACTATAGATTGTATGAAACTACGGCCTACAAGACGACTTCGCGAGTAGAATCCTGTCTTCTTAAATTCCAAAAGAATTAAGGCTCTCTGGATGTTGTCAACAGTGGTGTTTTGGTAAAAAATCTAGATATACTTTCAGTTCAAGAATTTAACTTGAGGCCATGGCAGAGTATATTGACGCGTCTTACGCATATATGTTTCTTCATTCTCCACAAGATTGATTGGAGGAAAGCTTTCGTATAACTGCTTAGAAAATGCATTGAACATTTTTTTGAAAAGAAGAGAAAAGAAACGAGATCGTCTATTTGCGGATGTCACTCGCGCTGGTCCAATTTATGGAATTTGAGATTTTGAATTAAATGGAATGGCTAATGATTCCGAACTGAACATCTCGCATTCTTCACTTACTCGTGGGAAGACAGTATCGCGCACAACACGAGTATTAATGAAACAGCTAGGGCCCGGTCCCCTTGTGAACTGTCGATTAATCCAATATATATAATTGAATGGGGTCATACGATCTGACGGCTTGAAATTAAAAGAAGTCAAAAACTCTGACAATTTTTACCGACGGTTACTGGTTCCTCACATAGGTCAAAAGTCAAAATTTCATGGTTAATTTTTTTTGCAGTAATTATCAATGAAAATGGGACAGTCAAGTGACAGTAAGATTTCTCATTTATAATTAGTTGTTAATTCTCAGTCACAAAATTGAGTGTTTTTCGCAGTTTAGAAAAAAAAATTAAATCTGGAAACAAGACTTTGCAATAATCAAAGTTAATATTGGAAAAAGGTGATTCAAATATTAAAACAATATATCATGAAGGCACTAAAATTGACTTTTGAAGATTTTTATTTTATTTTAAACTTACACTAAAACTAAGGCATGATTTGTGTTTTTCTCATTTTTCGTGTTTTTCTGAAGAAAAACATCAAATGCCGATAAATGCCGGTTAAAACTTACACATCAGTGTGTAGTGCTATTTTTCTTTCTTCCGGAATGTGTGGAAGTGTATATACACTACTTTTTGATTCAGATTGGCACAAAAAGTTGACTCGCAATAAAACACTGATTTTTTTTAGATGTGAGCATATGAACCCGCGAAGCGATATTTTCAGTGTTTCGCATTCGGCTAAGAAACTTGGGAAGATGCAATGATATTTGGACAATTTTCAAACAAATTCATAAAATTGAAGATTTGGAAGCAAAAAATAAGCTGGGAGGCCTGCTCAAAGAAAAAAACCTAATTTTGTCTAAAAACAGTGCTTGGATTGATTTCGAGGAAGATTTTAGCTCTGGCAGCCGTGGCGTAATGGGTAGAGTTCGACGCTCACACACCAAACTTCTAGGTTCGAATCCTCAACACGAATTTTACGAATTTTCCACGGCACCACCTCTTTCGAGCTGCTGACTACACTCAAAGAGTAATAACTGTCTGAAAAGGCTTCTCCAACTTCGCCGTTCGGAGTCGGCAAAAAACTGTTAGTCCCTTCTACTTGCTAGGGCCTGTTCCCCCTGTGGACTGCAGCGCAAGCAATAATTATTATTACAAGACCATTCAGATGAGAATATCTCGCAAAAACCTTAAAACAGACAAAGGAAACATTTTTGGAAAGCTCGTCTAGAACAAAGAGAAGACGTATTGCAGAGATCGTCGATAAAGATATCGCTTGTGCTTTAAAAAAATGGCAGTCCAAAGAAAATCTTCAAGTTAAAAAATTGACATGAATGATGCTTAAAAGCTTTTGATTAAGGCAAAATTGTCAAAACATCAGTAACAAGTCATCAGGAACTTGGTGAATCAAAAAACTGAAGTCGATGTTTTTCCAAGCTTTGTAAAAGTTCTAAAAGCCAAAAAAAGAATGTTCCCTAGAACTTCAAAGAATAAAAAAATCGGATTCACTAGCTGAAGTTTCGTTTCACGGCAAAGAACTGCAAAAAACTATAGGTCCCTTCAACTCGTGAGAGAACAGTAGCTCGCACAACACGAGTAGTTGATGAGCAAGCTAGGCCCTGGTCAACCTTTGGACTGTAGCGCCAACAATTATTATTATTATTATTAACAGTAAAAGTTTCCAATATAATGGTGTCACTCGTCTGAATAAAACCACATGAAGTAGAATAATTTTGTTTTCCTCTTTTTAAAAATATAATTTCATTGTGCCTTAGCCCAAAGCCCTTTGATGCCCTGACTACTAAGCTACATTATAATTTTAATCACATTGTAGTTATTCTAAAAATAAGTAAATAAATAAATACATTTCATTGTGGCTAAATAAACTCTTGATTCAGGGCATCTTACTCTAATCGGCAAATAGGGCCTTGATGGAAGCAGTGGGCAGTCCGAATACAAACAAAAAATATCTATCGGCGATTCGGATATGTTTATTACTTCATATGTATGCTCCAATACAACTTTTTTTCGCAACTAGGTTCTGCGTCTGAAAAGAAAAGATAGATAGATAGATATTTTATATCCTGCATAGTAAAACAGTGTTTTGACAAAATTTGTTTTGCTCTAGCTTGCTCAAAGATATGCTTAACAATACCTAACTACTGAAAAAACAGTCGTATTTTATGTAATAATTTCAAAATCGAGGATTTTAATAACGTTTGGAGGAAAGTAAATTGTGCCCAATTTACGGATGAGGCAGCTATAGCCAAAAACAAAGATGTGAAGCTTTTACTTTCAAAAAACACCAGAAAAATATCAAGGACGTCAACAAACACCGATTTGTTGAAAAGATTAATGCTGACTTCAGACCCTTTGCTTTCTAATGAAAGAAATTGAAAAAAAAACCAAAATTAACTTTGTCCCAAAAAATTTTAAATTTATGTAACTCTTTTGATAATAAAATAATATATAAGGTTGTCATATCCCCCTTCCGCCTTTCTGTCTTTTTGAATTTTCCGGCTATGTACAAAGCGCTACAGAGCTCGAATCTGCAATTGTATACATCTTTTGAAAGGTCTTGACATAACCTACGAAACGACGATATGATTAGTTTGGATATTGCGTTCAACAGTTATAGACGTGTAAACATGGAGTTCACGAACGCCGAAATTCGCACTATTTAAAAGTTTTAATTCGTTGAAGACAAATCCGCTAGGATAACGTCCCATGAGATTAATGGTGTTTTGGGGGATGGTACTCTATCACTTCGAACCGCGGAGGAATGGTTTTGACGATTCAGAGCCGGTGATAACGACACCATGGATCAGCCAACCGGCGGAAGACCTGTGACGACGAATACCGATCAAATCATGGAAATCATCGAGTTAGACCCGCATGTGGCATCTCGTGACATTACCCAGAAGATGAAAGTTAGTCACCAAACCATTTGAAACCATCCGCAGAAGGCTTTTTTGTGAAGCATTGAATGAAGAGCAAAAAAGCGGAGGTTTTTGACAACCTTAAATGTAAAAAATCACGTTTTTAGTAATTTAATTTAGTTGCCATCAGTTAAAGTTTAATTTTAATTTTTGATCGCACTTCCCATACAAATGGAACCACTGTGCAGATCACGACTACCTACAGACGAAAAAAATGGCAAACGTTTTGTTAACTAGGGGTACACTCCATTCATCTGATTACCACAAGTCAAAACCGAAAAGACAATGAACACAATGAAGACAACAATCGACGTCTCTAATCCTGTTCAAAAATATTACTGCGAATATTCTCACATCCTCCTTGAAAGTGCACTATTCTCCCTTCACATTTATCGGTTATTTAAAAGGTAAGGGCTTAAAAGTAATCCCACCGAAGCGGTTCCATAATTGTGAGCACAGTTGTATGCATCTTCCAGTAATAAAACCCTAAGTACCACCCTTTACCAAAAAGTGATTCCACTTTTCTTTCCACATGCAAAACCACTCGTGGTTTATCATTGTGCAAAATACCCACAAGTACATGTAGTTCTCTGAACTGGAGGAAGTCGAAGGAGGCTGCTGGTAGTATTTTCATTACGACCTACAATAACTCACAACTGCACGTCTCTCAAATGGACGGAATAAATTTAAAATATTAAACCATAATTGATTCGGGGATAAGGATAAGCATTTGTAAATTGAAACTCAGTCAGCACTCACCTTCACTTCGTCATCGTCATCGTGAGCGCCATGGCCCTCCATTTCATATTTTTCAACGTTCAATCAATTTTATCGACTTGAGATACCCACAAACACAATCACCCATATACCCCCAAACAGTTGCACGCGCTGTGTGTATAGGTCCGTTATCCATAAAGTAAGAGCTTTTAACGGAATTAAATTCGAAGTTATGCCGCAATTTGAATAAAACGATGAAAAAAGTACTGCACGTAACCATCGTCAACAAGTTGCACAAGAACCTGGCGACGCCACCGTCAACCCGAGAAAGTGACATTTATGCTCGGACATTCCGCATCCCTTTATAGTTTCATCCACCCGCGCTTTTATCAAAATTGAGGGGATGAAAGCATCTTCGGCCCGTATTTAACTATGGCAATCCTAAATCACCTGCCCGATACCCCACAAAAATAAATGTACTCGTTAAAAAGTTTCACTTCCCTTTTGTTTTTTTTTTTTGATGAGATAAAGTCATGCCATCCAACTCAAAGAAGTAAAATTACTGCGCTGGGCGTTGCTCGAGTGTATTTCGGCGCAAGGTACCCCTGCCCTGGAGTTTCCCATGCGTCAAATTGAACTGGGTTAATTTTCTGCATATTTAAGCGTCATTAATTTCTATGTCTTATTTACACATTAATCAATATTTTAATGGGGGGCAACTGAATCCTCTTGGAGGGGGATCCTGTCTCCCCTCTGTGGGTTCGCATTAACTCCGCGCCCACAATGGGGGACTCAATTTTCTAAAAATAGTTTCAGTTGGCATAGCGGTAGCGGTGGCGAGGAAGGGAAACACAATATGGCACAATTCGAGAAATTGCAGTGGCCTGTCAAAGTCAAGTTTATGGGTAAAGGATGCTTGGAATATTGTGGTGCTCCGCTTTTCATCTTATTTTTGACTCTCCGGTAGCTTCGTAGCCACCGCAGTATGCACTTGAAACGTGCATAACGCTCACGGAAGAATGGTGTGCATTTTTGCTGGATACTGGGTGGTGGGTGCTAAGTCTGAGCAGTGGGTGCGATCTCAGATACCGGAGATACACAACAGGGTGGACTGCTTCGGATTATTATCAAACATGAGTTCCTTTGTGGAAGCAAATTAATGGCTGTTGTGAGTAAGCTACATCTTTTGTAGCTGCAACGTCCTTTCGATGTTAAATCTTTGTGGAGCTTCATTATAATAGAGCTAAACGGTCGATTGGGGAGGAATTGGCTTAAAGTTGTTTACATGTACTTTGGAACCGGAATTATGTTTGTTCATCGGTTAGATTATTTTTAAAGACCACACAAATCACTTTATCTTATAGTGCTTCTTGGAGAAGCGCACAATTGAGATTCAATCAGAAGCGCACAATTAAGGGACAGTTTATGTAACATGTGTGGTTGCTGGAGAAATGCTGGAAATTCACAGCTGATGGTGAACTAAGACGGGTCAATCACTTTGCAGACAGGGGCTATTATGAGAAGTGTTTTATCGCCTAGGCCGAGGAGCGGAAGTAGAACAACAACGACGATTCACGGGATCGAAATTGCTCATACCGTCAAGTCATCTCATGCAAATACAATTGTTTTCGACGTCGTCTAGGTGTCTTTCCAAAAAGCTATTTTCCAAGCTATAAGACTTAGTTCGAAAAGAAAGAAAGTAAGTGATAAGCACGGCTTGGCGGTACTAGTGTCGCTGTTCCTTAAGATAGGAAACCGAAACGGAGGACTCATTTTTCTCGAATCCGTTTTATTGTCAGAAAAAACCTTAACCTTTGCTAATGGTCGCAAAGATTTTTATAACATATTCACTTCATCAAAAACATCCATACATTTGTCCATATTATACGAAGGTCGCCTCTTATATTTCGGGATTTGGCAACTCTAGTGTTAAAATCCGTTAACTGCCAGGTCTATCATAAAGTTTGACATTTTTGAGGTTATACGTACTCAGAAGGTTTTGACATACGAGCGTTATTTGTGTTGTTTACAATAACTTAAAAGATTCATCTCGCCCAAAAAATGGAATTATATCGGGAAAATTTTCGTGCGATTATTTTTCACAACTTTCGAAGTGGATTAACAGTGCATCGATGGACTTAATCCAATTTTTGGCAATGAAGATCCATCAAGGACAAGTGTTTATCGATGGTGTGGTGAATTCGATCGAGGTCATACTTCATTCCAAGATGATTTTCCTGAAGGTCGTCCAAAATTCGTTGTTGTTCCGGAAACAATTGATGTTATGCGCCAACTGATATTGCAAGATCGTCTTGTGACCTATCGTGAGATTTAGACAACCTTAGGCATTAGTGGGACCAGCATACATTCAATATTGCATGAATAGTTTGTTGTTTGCGGTGGATCCCACATAATTTGTCAATCGCTCAAAAAGAGGGTCGTGTCGATTGGTCGAAAGAAATGCTCCAAAATACGATCGCGGTGCTTCGAAACACGTCTATGACATCGTGACAGGTGATGAATCGTGGATTTACGCGTTTGAGCCCGAAAGTAAACAGCAGTCGACTGTATGGGTGTTTCAAATTGAGCCAAATCTAACAAAAGTTGCTCACGCACGAAGCACTTCCGGAAAAACTGGACATGTCGCAACCGTACCACGAGAACAATGCAGAACAGTCAATACTGAGTGGTACATAACCAGTTGGTTGCCAGTATTCTTCCAAGAAATCAGGAAAACCAACCGCCGAAGACGGATCACTTCACCACGACAATGCAAGCTCTACCACATCGGCCCAAACAACTGCATATTTGAGCATTCAAAACATGGATTTGATGAGTCATCCGCCGTATAGCCCTCATTTGGCAGAGAATGTTTTTCTTCATTCCCGTACGTACAAAATAAAATGAGAGGTCAACGTTTTTCGATACATGAAGAAGTGGTTGATGCGTTTGGAATGCATGTTTTGGAGATTCTTCAATCAGATTGGCAAAAGTGCTTCGATAATTGGTTCAAACGCATGCAAAAGTGTATAGATCTTAATGAGGAATATTTTGAAAAACAACAAATTTCGATGATTAATATTTGATTTGTTCTCTAATCCCGAAATATAAAAGGCAACCCTCGTATTCATGTAGTTGAAGAAAAATACTATTTCGGTGTTTAAAAGGTCCTCTTACTCCGAGAGGACCTTAAAGCAATAGATTTCATTAACTCCAGCAAAATATGCTGCGTAGTCTAGAAATAAGCAGCATAAAATGCTTATTAGATCTATTTTGGTAGACCTTACTTGGACGAGCCGGAGTTCGAATATCGCAAAGTAGTTTAATTGTATTATTTTGCTAGTAGCTCTAAACAGCGCTTTACCACAAAAATTCCCTTGACTGGTGACGGAAATATTTCATAAAACAGGTTAACTCAAAAAAGAAACAAATACCGTGTAATGGATAATACCAAATGGATACATTATTGAAAATTTTTTACTTGTACTTTGGAAACGAAATTCTGTTCGTCGGTTAAATTATTTTTAAACACCACACAAATAACTTTATGTTGTGGTGCTTTTTAAGCGAACAATTGAGCGCTCTACCCGGTTAAGGCAGTTTATGTAACATGTGTTATTACAGCTGAAAATTCAGTTCTTTGAAACATCGAGAATTTCTTCAAGAAAAAGTTTAAGAGATGGGGAAAAATACAACAGTACAAGATGTAACAAATGACAGCAAATGGAGCAATGTCCTGTTGTCCTTGTTTTTGATAAAAAGTGAAACTGAAGATTATGCATGAAGTGCAGTGACTGTTAGTAAGATTTTCATTACGAGAAGCGAGAACTTGCAGCCTAAGGAACTAAAGCTGAAAACAGCCGCCCAGCTGATGGAGAGCGAAGGCGGCCTCGTTTAACTGTTCGTCTTGAAATTTTATTTTGCAAACATCATCAAAGCCAGCTACAAATCTAGAATCTTTTCTCAAAAAGCGGAAAGACAAATTTAGTTGCTAGCATTCTTTGGCTGTGCTGATGTATTTGTCCATTTAATTGGAAAGCGGAACTAGCCGAAACTCACTTGAACCAATTCGAGGGCTCATTGGCTACCAGTTAACAGACAGTCTCATTTCTTTCGAATTCGTTTGGTTGTCAGGAAAAGTCTTATAAGATTTTGTTGCCTGCGAAAGTCAGTGACTTCGCAAAGAGTTCTATAATCACTTAATAACGAATATCAAGGTTTGTTCATGTAGTTGCACAAAAATACGATTTAGCGGTTTGGCCTCTTACACAGGGAGGATCTAAGAGTAACATATTACTCGAATTCAATCAACATATGCTAGATAGTCTAGGCGTAAGTGGCATAAAATACATATAAGGGTCTACTTTGGGAGACATTACTTGGATATGAAGAGGTCACTCGACCAACAAACATTTTGTGGTAGTCTGATTGTGTTACTTTACCAGTAGCTCTGAGAAGCGCTTCACCATAAAAGCAATCTCCCTCCAATGGTGATAAAAATATATGAATGTCGTCTTCAGGATAACACCAAATGGATACATTACAATTGCAAAAGGGGCGAAACCGAGATTTAACAGAATCATTTCAAAAAGCCGTCAAACATTCAGACGGCACATAACATTAGGAAAGGTTAAAAGTAGTATTCGCCAAGGCTGCTTCTTAACACTGACTTTAATTATTTTGATGGTGAGCAACAACAGAAAAACGTTGATTACGCTAAAGCACCTTCCATATCCATAAAATCTTCCATATCGCCCAAGCAGGCAAACATCATTTGCACAACTAAGTTATCAGATTTGGATTGAAGGCCGTAATGTCAAAATCCTTATAAAAGAACGGAACGGGACTTAAATGCCTTAGCTACACAACGAGAAAAACGGTCATAATGTACGAAACGGGAATCCATGTACATCTATGTACAGTTTAGTAATAACAATTTTCATGACGCGACAGTCCATAGAGGGAGGGAGGTACAGAGAGCCTAGTTTGCTCCTTAACTACTAGAAGGAACCTTCACCTTTTTTGCCGACTTCGAATGACGAAGTGTAAGAAGCTTTTTCTAAGGCAATTAGGGTCGAGTTTTGTCAGTAGCTCGAAGGAGGTGGTACCGTGAAAAACTCGAGGTGTTCAGCGGGAATCGAACTTCGACCTTCGGGGTGTCAGGACTGTATGGGTATCACACTCTACCCACTACGCCACGGAGGACACGCATGAAAAGTTTAATTGTTGGTGCTACAGTCCAAAGGGGGACCAGGGTCTAGCCGACTCTGGACTCAACTACTCGTGTTGTTCTCTCAGGAGCAGAAGGGACCTACAGTTTTTTGCCGACTCCGAACTGCGAGATTTGAGAAGCTTTCTTAGACAGTTAATACTCTTTGAGTATTGTCAGCAGCTCGAAAGAGGTGGTGCGGTAAAAAATTCGAAAAATTGGTGTTGAGCTGGGAGTCAAACTTAGAGCATTCGGCTTGTGGGCGTCGCACTCTACCTACTACACCACCGCGGCCACTACTACACTACTCCTAAGTTTTAATTTTTAATTTACCTTACTGAGGTCATATCGGTTTTTTCCTCTTGCAAAACTACTAAAATAATAATTGTTGGCGCTACAGTCCAAAGGGGGACCAGGGCCTAGCTTGCTCAGCAACTACTCTTGTTGTGCGCGCTACTGTACTCTCACAAGTAGAAGGGACCTACAGTTTATTGCCGACTCCGAACGGCGAAATTTGAGATGGTTTCTTAGACAGTTAATTCTCTTTGAGTGCTGTCAGCAGCTCGAAAGAGGTGGAGCCGTGAAAAATTCGAAAAATTGGTGTTGAGCTGGGAGTCGAACCTACACCCTTCGGCGTGTGAGCGTCGCACTCTACCCACTACGCCACGGCGGCCACTACTAAACTACTCCTAAGTTTTAATTTGCCGTAGACAGGTTCAAACTTTTTCTTCGCATGTGCATTATTCATCCTGCTGCATTTCTAACAGCAACCTTATGATCTTTCGGATTTCAACATTCGAGTATACTTTACAATGATGCCTTGTTTTGACTTTTAACGATTCCGCAATTAGGTTATTTTATTTTCATAGCGAGCACATGCAAAAAAAAAACGTGCTCCACATTTTTGCAGCATTTGTACAGAGATTCGAAAATTCCTACAAACTTACGACATTCATGTCTTACAATATCAATATTTTCTTTGGTAGGTTGGAGCATAATGTTGTTTAGGGAAAATCAGGGGTAATTGTTTGGTGAATCGAATGAAGCCGTTGGGATTTACGGATCACAATGTGCCCGAGGCCGCCGTGGCGTATTGGGTAGAGTGCGACGCTCACACGCCAAAGGGTCTAGGTTCGATTTCCGGCTGAACACCTCGAATTTTTCACGACACCACCTCTTTCGAGCTACTGACAACACTCAAAGAGTAATAACTGTCTAAGAAAGCTTCTCGATCTTCGTCATTCGGAGTCGGCACAGAACTGAAGTTCCCTTCCAACACGAGTAGTTGATGAGCAAGCTAGGCCCTGATCCCCCTGTGGACTGTCGCGCCAACGATTATTATTATTATTATTAAGGTAGCACTACAGTCCAGAGTGAAATTGGGCCTCAGACAACAAGCTTCTCCAGCGAACTCGATCCTTAGCTAGATGTCTCCAGTTTCGCACGCATAGCGGGTTGAGGTCTCTTTCCACTTGCGTGCGCCACCTAAGTCGCGTTCTCTCTCTACTGCGCCGTTCCTAGGGGATAGATTCGAAGACTTTTCGAGGCGAAGCATTGGTTTCCATCCGCTCTACATGACCTAGCCATCTCAATCGTTGGAATCGTTGGATCTTCACTCTTCTGGCTAGGTGGATGTCGCTGAACAGCCCGTATGTCAAGTGAATGACGAACTTTTATGTCTCCTCCTGCACTCACCATCTATGCAGCCGATACCAAAACTCACCCGAAGAATTTTCCTCTCGAAGCATCCAAGATCAGCTTCATCCGCTTTTGACAAACTCCATGCCTCCGCGCCATCGAAAGCACCCTTTATGTCGATGAAAATGCCTAGTACGTATTCTTTCCTGTCAAGTGCACTTTTAATTTTGCCAACAAGATTTTGAAGTGTTGTCTCGCAATTTATTTGGGCTGTTAAGCTATTGCTTTGCTCCATAGCTGAATGAAGGCTACAATTCTTTCAAATATTAATTGATTTCCTTTCGTCGGACCGTATGATATTCAAGATGATTTTCAAAAGGCATTTCAAGTTTTTGACGACTTCTCACGAGCGTGCACATGTGAATGCTTTATGAAAATACGGTCATCAATCATGACTCCCAAATAATGTATAAAGGTGCCCAGAACAATGATGTGTCCCCCGACTTTGTGGAATGAATAAAAATTCCTTCCGGGCAAATAGTTCGCATGTTTCCCTCAGCATACGTGTTCAAATTTTTCACACCGCCAATAATGATGCTCACATGTGAAAATTTCCTTTCGGCAAGCAACTTCTCAAGTAGGACGAACCGGCAACCCAACCAGAAAGGAATCCCCTGCATGTTCTAGCTACGCCCCACATACATAAGTCGCACCTCATTAAAAATAACGAATCAAACGGACCTTGGTTGAAAACTTTCAGAAATATTCATAAACACGTTCTTGCCGTAAATGAAGTGAACATTTTAAAGCAATCCATACAAGATAGATGATACCCTGCGTAGACTCTCGACCTAAAGTCGCCATCCCTGCCCTTGTCACCGCCGTCGCCACCGTCAACCTAATCGATTTTCGATGAAAAATTTTAAGCTCTCTAAAAACCGACAGTAAACACCAAAAATGATTCATAAAATTTACAGCGGCGTGTGTACATATGTTGCCGCCATTACGGGACACGGCTTATCCGCAAATGATTCCAACACCCCACAAGAAACAACAACACACATTTTAAATCCCATTTTCTGTCATATGGATTATTATGACGGACATCCGTGTGTTTAAAGTGGATAAACTGCTGCCATCACTATGACCCGGAAAAAAATGAACAGGCCGTAAAAGTACAAAAAGACAGCAAATACCGCCGCGGCAGAGCTCCGAGAATCTCCTACTACCTACATCAAAACCAGCATCAGCTCTTCAGTGCGACGGCGGTTAATCTGGTTTCCCTCGATGACAGACTGCTTTGCGGGTTATTTCAAAAATTTATCGCTTTTAAGTTTCCTTAAAACACTGTAGCGGTACCGACGTCGAGCCGAGACCGAGGCCAACGATGACGATGACGGCGAAGCCGGGGACCACATAACGCATGGAGCGTTAATATTTCGTAATAAAAATTACAAACGGCCAAAACGTGCGCCGGATTCCAATTGGGGCGTACGAGTACAATTCTCCGATCGCCCCGCAAAGGCGAGTATTAAAGGGGCGGCCGTGCCCCGTGCTCGACTAGTATCGACAGTAACACATCCTACATAGCAGCATCCTAAAACACATGAGACAGACTTTTACACTTAAAAACCATCGAACCCATCAACGGTGGGACGTCGCACACCACCTCGTTTTATACGCGCTCGCAGCATCAAAGAAAAGAGAGAAGTCAAACAAAAAAAAAAGATGCGGAATCCTTATCATTTCATATCACGTCGTTGTCCTGGTTGGGTATGCTTTGACTGTGTATTGAGCTGAATGTGGCGGCAGCAGTGGCGCAGATAAAATAAATTACACGAGTTAAATCATCACCACCAGGACAGGGCGCACCACCGTTACTTTGCAGCGGCCGCAGCGAGAAGGGAATGTAAAATGACATGAGCATCAGAACACAACTACACGCTCCACTGTGTTGTGCCGCCCCCCAACAGCCGACCGAGCAACCAGACAACCTACAGTCATCAACCCATTGCATAATGCCTGTCATGGGGGCGGTTACGCCCGGCTAAAGGTGTAATATGAAGGTAAAGTGTCACGGCAAATTGTTTTAACGCAATAAAGGGGCATTCTGTGATTTTTCAGGAGGGATATTATTTAAATTTTAATTCCGGCAAACCCTCGTTCGAAATGAGCAAACGAAAAACACGTAAAGGGCTTAACCCTACTGAGGGACCGGCTTAAACGGTTTTATTTGCTTGATAATTTTTAAGTTCAGTTCCAAGTGAGGCACGCAGTGAACCACGACACTGCTCAGAGAAAGTGCTGGAATTCTATTAAAATAATACAATTACTTCCACGCCGAAAAACTACGAAAAGACAGTAACTCTATGCTGCACTGACTAGCATAAGCCGGCAAAACAAAGCATCGAGGCACCACCGGCCCCTGACGGCCCGGAACCCGGAGGAGATGAAATAAAAATGCAATCTTGTGAAATACGTTTTTGGTGCATTTTTACCCAGCTGAGCGGACACAAAATTAAAATTTATGTTTTTCGCATGATAAAGGGATCGAGTGCAGCCGGGATGATGATGATGTTTCTCCCGTTCTGATGGGATGGGCGCAACGGGGGACATAGACAAAAAAGAGTTGCACAACTCTGGGCAGTAAGCATCGCGGTCAAAAGAACCGCCTAAGCGGCTTTTCAGTACTTTGCCATCATTTCGGCTTCAAATGAAAAGCAAATATGACCCCCATCCTGAATAGAGTGAAATTAATACCGGGCATGTGTATCTTCTTAAATTTCTCTGGGTTGCCGGTATTTTGTATAGTCAGGAAGTTAAAGTAATGACACAATATGGCACTGCATTGAAAAATATATGGCTAAAGTCTGGAAACTGAAGACTAAAGACTGAAGACTGAAGACTGAAGACTGAAGACTGAAGACTGAAGACTGAAGACTGAAGACTGAAGACTGAAGACTGAAGACTGAAGACTGAAGACTGAAGACTGAAGACTGAACACTGAAGACTGAAGACTGCAGACTGAAGACTGAAGACTGAAGACTGAAGACTGAAGACTGAAGACTGAAGACTGAAGACTGAAGACTGAAGACTGAAGACTGAAGACTGAAGACTGAAGACTGAAGACTGAAGACTGAAGACTGAAGACTGAAGACTGAAGACTGAAGACTGAAGACTGAAGACTGAAGACTGAAGACTGAAGACTGAAGACTGAAGACTGAAGACTGAAGACTGAAGACTGAAGACTGAAGACTGAAGACTGAAGACTGAAGACTGAAGACTGAAGACTGAAGACTGAAGACTGAAGACTGAAGACTGAAGACTGAAGACTGAAGACTGAAGACTGAAGACTGAAGACTGAAGACTGAAGACTGAAGACTGAAGACTGAAGACTGAAGACTGAAGACTGAAGACTGAAGACTGAAGACTGAAGACTGAAGACTGAAGACTGAAGACTGAAGACTGAAGACTGAAGACTGAAGACTGAAGACTGAAGACTGAAGACTGAAGACTGAAGACTGAAGACTGAAGACTGAAGACTGAAGACTGAAGACTGAAGACTGAAGACTGAAGACTGAAGACTGAAGACTGAAGACTGAAGACTGAAGACTGAAGACTGAAGACTGAAGACTAAAGACTGAAGACTGAAGACTGAAGACTGAAGACTGAAGACTGAAGACTGAAGTCTGAAGAATGCGAAGCTTTCTTAGACAGTTATTACTTTTTGACTGAAGACTGAAGACTGAAGACTGAAGACTGAAGACCGAAGACTGAAGACTGAAGACTGAAGACTGAAGACTGAAGACTGATGACTGAAGACTGAAGACTGAAGACTGAAGACTGAAGACTGAAGACTGAAGACTGAAGACTGAAGACTGAAGACTGAAGACTGAAGACTGAAGACTGAAGACTGAAGACTGAAGACTGAAGACTGAAGACTGAAACTGAAGACTGAAACTGAAGACTGAAGACTGAAGACTGAAGACTGAAGACTGATGACTGAAGACTGATGACTGAAGACTGAAGACTGAAGACTGATAACTGAAGACTGATAACTGAAGACTGAAGACTGAAGACTGAAGACTGAAGACTGAAGACTGAAGACTGAAGACTGAAGACTGAAGACTGAAGACTGAAGACTGAAGACTGAAGACTGAAGACTGAAGACTGAAGACTGAAGACTGAAGACTGAAGACTGAAGACTGAAGACTGAAGACTGAAGACTGAAGACTGAAGACTGAAGACTGAAGACTGAAGACTGAAGACTGAAGACTGAAGACAGAAGACTGAAGACAGAAGACTGATGACTGAAGACTGAAGACTGGAGACTGATAACTGAAGACTGAAGACTGAAGACTGAAGACTGAAGACTGAAGACTGAAGACTGAAGACTGAAGACTGAAGACTGAAGACTGAAGACTGAAGACTGAAGACTGAAGACTGAAGACTGAAGACTGAAGACTGAAGACTGAAGACTGAAGACTGAAGACTGAAGACTGAAGACTAAAGACTGAAGACTGAAGACTGAAGACTGAAGACTGAAGACTGAAGACTGAAGACTGAAGACTGAAGACTGAAGACTGAAGACTGAAGACTGAAGACTGAAGGCTGAAGACTGAAGACTGAAGACTGAAGACTGAAGACTGAAGACTGAAGACTGAAGACTGAAGACTGAAGACTGAAGACTCAAGACTCAAGACTCAAGACTAAAGACTGAAGACTGAAGAATGAGAAGACTTCTTAGACAGTTATTACTTTTTGAGTGTTGTCAGCAGCTCGAAAAAGGTGGTGCCGTGAAAAATTCAAAAATTGGTGTTGAGCTGGGAGTCGAACCTAGACCCTTCGGCATGTGAGCGTCGCACTCTACCCACTACGCCACGGCGACTAAGCTCTCAATAGATCATATAAATCAAAACAAAATGGAATTTATTCATTTGTCAACATTTATGTGTTCTGGAAAATGATCGGTGAGAATGACGTCTACAATACGTTTGTGGTCACCGCATTACATCGCTTACCAACCACCCTTTTGTGGTCGTGACCCTTTGCAACCGACCATATAGTAAATAAAACTGCAAGTTCAACCACCGCATCAAGTAAACGTTTAAGAATTTGCATTCGCTACATAAATCACGTCTCGGTAAATCCCTGTATGGTATATGTGCATATCTGCATAAATACAGTCTAATATCTCCAACCCAAAAGGATCTTCCCGCCAGACACTGAGGACGTCAAACGCCAACAACTTCATAGTTTTATGGTGAAAGTTTTTCACTTATCGTGCACATAAATTGATTTTCTTGATGACAGCACATTTTCAATTTTCGGTGCAGACAGGGACAGAGAGTCGAATGTGCCCCGGCCCCTCCCACACAGTAGTCGGGTCGCTTGGTTAAAGAGGCTGAACTTTGAAACAAAACTGGTTGGTGCAGGTGTGCATCTACTCGCTATGATATTTCACTTCATTTATAATAGATGATAAATGAATACACACACTTCCTCTCACACACCCGCACACTCACACAAAGAGGTAACTACAAACCATTCCGCGTCTCAACTCAACACATATTCCACCGGGGATCTTTCTGCCCTTACTTACGGCGGCAAAGTTTCCCACATACCGCATGCTCCCTATTGGGGCAGCTTCAGCCTCGGCTCCAGCACCGGAATCAGGCTGCCGAAGATTATGACTGCAGAGAGACATTTTATAGAGAGCACGGCGTGCGTTGTCGTCGTCATCGTCGAAGAGGCGTTGAACAATGAAAAAATGATGAAAGTATTAATTTTGAATTTTGACATGTTATAGTTTTGGGAATTTTTGTGATTGATAAGTGTATTTAAGCAGTTAGACAGGGGTGTTGTCACTGTTGATTGATTATTCGGGGATTAAATTTGTGGGGCTGGCAACCCCGACTTTCTAGAGCTCAAAATTCATAATTTTTGATGAGGGACTTATTTGTGGGCTGGGTTGTGTAAAGTCATATTGAATACTTACACACACAGAAGCTGTAGACGAACTTTGGGGCTATATACCCATTATGCATATTCAGTTAATACAACGTTTCAACAGCTGAAAGAAATCCTTTATCGCCCTGTCCCACTTTACTCTATAAACCTTCGTCCCTCATCCAACTCACTAATCAGCATTTCAGTGACAACGGATTGAGTTAAGCGACATCAGAGTACAGCAATAATCAGAGAATATCCCGTGCCGCAGGGCTGTTTTGACAAATTAATTTCAATTGAAGTCTGTTGGCACTGTCACCGATTCAAAATCGGGAAAGTGTCAGCTACGTGTACACTTTATAGTGTCATTGCCTCTGGGAATTCAAATAGCTGTCTTGCGTATTGAAATGCACTTGAGGCAATTCAAATTAATATAACTCTCCTTCCAAAAACATGAGAGAATTTGGCAATCATTACTTAATTATACGACCCCTGAAAAGCCTTTCCATTTCTGGTGAATTTAACGTGTCAGCCCTCACTTCAAATCAAAAATGAAAAATGTTGCCTTCCACCACCATGTAGAAGTTTCAATTAGGGCGAGTGTGAGCTCCGCTGAGGTCACCACTCTGGCCCTTCTCAGAAATTCCGTTTCTAAAGTTTGATATAGTGACATTTCATCAGCAGCGCAACAGACTTAGCTGACAGTTTGCCATGCTACTGTCCCACCGTACTACCGTGGCATCGTGCCACCGTGCCAACGTGCAATCATGGTCCCCATACACACATAACCCCAACCGTTGTGGAAGTGGACAAGTGAGGAATTAGTTTGAAGTGATTGTGTGTGTAAGTGTGTTAAAAATCCTCCCAGTACGGTCAAATGAAGTTATTATTATTTCCTTTTTTCGCTCATTTCAAAGCTGCCCTTTTTTTGAAACTAGAAACATTCGGAAAGCTCTGCAATATGGACGACAAATCAGGCTTCCTTAGAAAGTGCCGGCTGCACGGCTCTGTGCGGTGGCACGGTAGCAGCAGGACTAGCACGATACAAATATCTGAAGAACAGCACAGGCACTGGCAATAGCTGCACAACAAGTCCCATAATTAAACAGGGAGTCTAGTGTTGAAATTAAAGTTTTAATTACATATGGGAATATTTTTCGTCGTTATTATTTTTCTTGTGTGTATGTTCCGACGTTGGCTCCTTGTTGGTGTTCTTATTTCTTATTTCTCGTTTTTTCTTTGTTGTGTTGGAAAATTTAGATTAATGAGGAACAGAGTTGGTCGCTTCTGGGACCAATAAGGGGGTTATCTGACGGGGTTCTGGTTTCAAGTCAGTCTATTTTCGCTTTTCGCCGCCACTGCTTTAGGGGAAGTTGTCCCGCATGCGATGTCATTGTGGGGGATGATTATGAAAAATATCCACTTTGGGATCCCTGTCCGAGTGAGAATGTCCGCGTTAGGATTGGGTGTGGGAAATGATGGAGTAGAAGTGTTTGTTGTTTTGAGATTTGAAACATTCTGTAGTTGATGTGGACAGAAACAAGGTCAAAGTGAATGTGTGTTTTTTGCCTCAATCGAATGTAGTTGAATTGTTGCGTCAGTAATTTTTGTTTCAATTGTGGATTGAAATTCGAATAGGCGCTCAATACGAATAGCGATTGGATAAACAAAGACTTTCCCCCCCCCCCCCTAGGCATAGGGCGGCAAATTTAATCTTCCATTTAAGGGGAGTCTTTTAAGGGGAGGTTGCTGAATCTGAAAATTATGCATACGGAATAATTTCGTTTAAATTAAACAATGCGCCCATATGAGAATGTTTCAACAAACAATTTATTTTAGCAAACATTTCAGCATATTGCTTAGCAAGACAAAGAACGAAACTTTTGATACCAGATTATGGTTTGTACGTTTTTTTCCAAATATTTTGGTAAGTTTAAGTAGACTATGGATTTTCTGCTCTATTTTGAATATTTTTGTTAATAATAATAATAATATTAATTGTAGGCCCGACAGTCCACAAGGGGACCCAGGCCGAGCTTGCTCATCAACTTTTTCTGAACAACTCCGAACGGCGAAATTTGGAAAGCTCGAAAGAAGTGGTGCCGTGAAAAATTCAAAAAAATTCGTGTTGAGCTGGGAATCGAACCTAGACTTTCGGCATGTGAGCGTCGCATTTTACCCACTACGCCACGGCGGCCACAGACTATAGATTAAATGCTTTATTTTGAATGTTTTTGTTAGTCATATAAATTAATTCGGCTATTCTAAGAGATAAGTTTTTGTTTTTTAAGGAAAAAATGAAATCAAACAATTTCAAACATTATTTATTAAGACTTCATCATTATGGATATTCCAAAAATAAGAAACATTATAATCAACCCTGGCAAGACAAGTTTTGTCATGCAAAGGGGGTGGACAACAACTCGCGTTCATGTAGATGCGTCTACAGTCTATGGGCGTCTTGTGGAAGCTGATCGAAAGCCTTTGAAAAAACAGCTGTTTACCGACAAAATGAAGCAGAAGCGACTCAATTGAGCTAAGAAACATAAGGAATGCACAGTGGACAGTTGAAAGAAAGTTGTTTTTTCGGACGAGAGTCACTTTGAGGCCCAATAACACCAGGTAAGTGTCGTGAGAAAAAGTAGGAAAGAATAACTTCGACCCGGCCATATCTTTTAAGCGCCAAAACACCCTTCCAAAGTCATGTTTTGGGGCTATTTTACATTTGAAGGCCCTTGAAGTCTTAGGCCAATAGAAGGTATGAAGAATAGCACCAAAGTCATGCTTTGGGGCTATTTTACATTTGAAGGCCCTTGAAGTCTTAAGCCAATAGAAGGTATGAAGAACAGCACCAAATACGCAAAAGTTTTAACTCAAATGCTGCTTCTAACCATTCAAAAGAGATTCTGCATAGCAAATTCAATATTCCAACCTGACAAGATCCTGTTGGAAGATTGAATACATCCATGTCACACATAAAAAAAAAATTAAACCGTATTTTGCAAACCACGGAATTGATGTTCTGGATTGGCCTGGCAACTCCCCTGACCTCAGTCCAATTGACAATCTATGAGCAATTGCCAAAGGAAGACTTAGGAAGAGAGACTACACCACAAAAACTAAGCTGTTTTCGTCTATTATTGATATTTGGTTTCACGACGAAGAAATAAAAATATATGCGAACGACTTGTTTCATCAATGCCAAAAAGAGTCAGCGCACTCACAAAAGCCAAGGGAGGCCATATAAAGTTTAAAAATTGGCATGTGTTATTTTCTTCTAATTTTAATTGATATTTAAGTAAAATTTATTGAAAATTTTGTTTGTCCCAATTAATTTGCATACTATGTAAAGGGTATCCCAACAAGAACGCAATATTTAAATTTTATATAAAACGCAGATATTTAAAAAAAATCGTGAATTCTTTATTATATCGTAAAGTAGACATAACCTCAATGTGTGGAATAACACATCGGATAGATGGTCGCCGCGGCTTTGCTGGGACATACGCGATCTTTTAATGAAATTTTCAATGACCGTTTTGCATAAATACTGCGGTATTTCATTAATGCAACGTTCAATTTCCTCTTTTAAGGCTTAAGTCGTCGTTGACCATAGACTTCAAAAAACCCCAAAGAAAAAAGTCCAATGGTGTTAAATCGCACTGTCACGCACGGTGAATTCTGATCTAAAAAAACGCGAAATAACACGACCACACGAATTGAATTGCTTCTCTGGCTGTATGAGAAGAATGATGATTGAAACCACATCCCCTCCACATTCATTTCTTCAATTCTAGGCACGAAAAAATTGGTTATCATTTCACAATAACGAACACCATTGACTGTTTGCGCTTGACCTGACCTGGCATTTTCATAAAAAAAAGTACCAATGATTCCTCCAGCCTAAAATCCACACCACACAGTGACACGTTGAGGATGCATTTGCTTCTCGTGAATCACTCGAAGATTTTCCTCGCCTAAAATGCGACAATTCCTATTGACGAAGCCATCAAGATGGTAATGGGCCTCGTCACTAAAGATGATTTTATCGTCAAAATCAGCATTTTCATGTTGTCTCTCCAACACCCAATTAACGAACTCCCTTCGCTGCATGGTAGCATTCCATTTTTGTTAACCTTATGCCTTCTACTAAGAAACAATAATAATTGTTCAAATGACAAACAATGACAATTCGAATGGCGCCAAATTTAAATCTTGCGTTCTTGTTGGGACACCCTTTGTTACTAGCTAATTATAGAATTCGTGGCCGCCGTGGCGTAGTGGGTAGAGTGCAACACTCACACGCCGAAGGTCCGGGTTCGATTCCCGGCTGAACACCTCGAATTTTTCACGGCACCACCTCTTCCGAGCTGCTGACGACACTCAAAGAGTAATAATTGTCTAAGAAAACTTCTTAAACTACGCCGTTCGGAGTCGGCAAAAAACTGGAGGCCCATTCTACTCATGAGAGAACAGTACTACGCACAACACGAGTAGTTGATGAGCAAGCTAGGCCTTGGTCCTCCTGTGGACTGTGGCGCCAACAATTATTATTATTATGTACATTCGATTATCGATTTTTATTTTATTTTGCCATGTTGGCACAATCGTCGAACAGTTTCAGCAATATTGCATTTGTGTTTTTTTGTTTGTGAGAGGCATAAAAGATAAATGTGTACTACGTGTTCGGGGATTATTTTGGTGTAATTATTTGCACTCATAGTGTCTGAGACAAAAATATGTTAACATGGGGCACAAGCGTTTCAAAGAAGATCAAGAAGATATGAACAACGATGCTTGCTCTGGACGTCCCAGCACATCAACAATCGATGAAAATGTTGAGAAAGTGGAGAAAATTTTGATGGAGAATCATCGAATCACTATTAGAGTAGTGCCAGCGCACTCATAAAAACCAAGTAAGGCCATATAAAGCATTAAAAATGACCTTTGTTTTTTTTCTAATTTTAATTGAAAATAAAGTAAAATATGTTGAAAATTTCGTTTGTCCCAATTAATATGCTCACGACTGTATATTTAAAAATAGTTTGGTTTGGTTCCTTTTAAAGATAAAAAAGTGTTAGCTATCCAGTTTAACATAGAATAGAGTCTCTTCTTTTTACATCATTCGGAATACATTACGAGCGCATTTAAACAAGAGTCGATTTCGATAACCCAAAAACTGTTAACCACATATACCCAGCCTCGATTTCTCTTTACAGCTCCGACAAGAATCGACTGAAATTACATCTAAATCGTTGAACCATGCATGCATGCATGTTTAAAGCCGTCATAAAACAAAACACATTCAGTTTGCATCATTCGACCCAGAAATTTTTTTCGAGATATCGAGTATTTTGGTATTTAGATAAACATAGGATTTAGGTCATTTTGTGATTGTGATTTTTCCGAATGGACAATTTATTTGCTACACAGATAGAAAAAAGTCGCATATAAATGGCTTCACAAAGCTGAAAATACATTTTTTAAAATGCAGTTAAAGAGTTAAAAAAATAATAAAGTACCACTTCATCAGGCCCTGAAAGCAGTAATTGTTTCCTTCCGAAGAAAGAAAGGAAGTCTTATAAAATACTAATACAAATACCTTTTTTCCTCCTTATTCGTAGGCACACACAGCCTCACACAGCGCGCGTTGTTTTGCCAAAGTCTCCGTCCATCAGGAAAGTTGGAATGACTGCTCAACGCCCAAAAACTGTGAGCTTGATCGTCTCTCATTTGATCATTTCCCAGCTTTATTGCCTTTGCTACGATTCATTAAATATTTGATATTGGTCATGTATTTTTCCTACAATCCCTCTTTAACCCACTCTACGCACGGATTGAACAAAATTCATTTCAGACTCTAGCAAACCAACTCCAGTTCCCGCCCAACATGATGTCAACACACTCCACAGTAACACATACAGGGTTCTAATTTCTCCCGATAACAAATGAATTCCGAGCGAAACTCCTCGGAGAAGTGCGGGGAAGCCGCCCGCCACCAGTGCATAACAACCTCAGCGGCACAAAGACCACTAGACTTATTTAAAATACAATTTCATTTACAAAGCGCTCTCACATCCGTTGACCCAGGACGAAAACCCTCATGTCCTCTCAAATGACCTATGAACAGAGCACACATAGAAACACAAATGTGTAACCGGCTGCTTCCATCCAGTGCACACATATCAGATGAAAGTTGCCATGAGTTTGCAACTTTCAAACCGTTGTGTTGACCACCCCAATCTTCCACGACCGTCCGTCGCAGTCGCCTCCGTCGTCAATGCATATGAAATTGGAAGGCGAAAAATTTAACTCAACGTGTACCCAGGTTGTCAAAGAAAAAAAAAAACGAAAACAAAAAAATCTAAAAAAAAAACGACAGTGTGGACAGGGTACACCTCTGGTTGTTCTTTCGCTTTTTATGTATTTTGCTGTGCGGGCACCAGCTCCAGGAGAGTGCTATAGTGTTCTTCTGCAACAGCTTTTCACCTTTAGCAAACAGTTTTAGCATAAAACACCTCAGGACCGTTTTCTACAGTTTATTAAACGTTGTCCACATCGAGGTCTGAGAGTCATCTGAAAATTGAAACATAGATTTCTGTCCCTCTTCCACACATGTCCCCGTGCTGTCCCAATCTCACTTCATCGCTTAACACGAGTGTGGGTGCACAGAACGTGAGGGTGTCAGGGCATGCTGGTGTTAATGCACGTTTGTATGCGCACGAACATAGGTGAACTATCAAACAAACGCCAAACACGAAACAAGTAATAGAGGGAAACTTTTGTCATTCGCACTTGCACAGGGATAATTTTTGAAAATTGCTGAAAATTGTATCCGTTCTTCTCACGTTTCTCCTTTCGTCTTCCTTCCTCTTCCTCTTTCTCTCTCTCTATTCAGAACGTTGCCAGCACCAGAGGATCTATACACAACTGTGTATCTACATGTTTGCGAAGAGTGCATCGAGTTGTAGGTGAGAACGATGTTTTCGAATGAAATAAAGAATTCATATGATTTCGAGCTGGGTGCATTTTTGTTGGAATTCCCATTCGAAAGTAAGCAGAAGCGTTATTTTGAGTTCTTGTCGCATGCCTGGTGTTGATGAACGGTTTCTTCTTGCCGAAGTGCTTACCATAAGCAAAAAAATCATGCATTTGGTTCTCTTAGTTCCATGGAACCACCTGCAGCCTTCTGAATTCGAACTAGTGCCGCTCCACAGCCTTCTCCGCCCAAAATCAAATACAAACTACGATAAACCAAAGATTTAATGCAATGCAATAAACACACACAACGTCTGACTAATGAAAGTAACGAACTCGACGGTGTAAGTTATTTGTCGCCCGTTTCATAGAAGCTCATGATTCAGTGACTTCTATGCGCTAAATTTTTCATTTCGGTCTTATTTCTTGTCTTGTGCATGGCCATAGCATCCCTTCAAAGTGAATGGCAAGGAATCGCAACCCGGAGTGAGTGTTTTGATGGGGAGTGGAGGGGCGGAGAATAAAATTCCCATGAGTTCGTCCGATTCCTGTCTCCGCAGCTTCTCTGCCATTCAGATTCAGTCCCGCTGAACCCCGAAAAAAAGTTCACATTGTAACGAGAAAACGTATTCCAATTCATGAAACATGCATGCAAGTGCAATGCATTTTTACCATTTCGCTGCATGTATCGTGCATATAAGTATGTATTGCTGACGTACACACATACATAACACACTCGCGCCAGTGGAGCTGTATCTTAAGTGTGCTGTGCGGGAGCAGGAGCAGCAGGCAGGAGGCAGCAATATTATCACAGTGTCGTAACCGGATCACGTTCCGCTGGAAATAAATGTTTTCATTGCTGGTATCTATTGTACTTTACAGGAATTTCCTTCTGCTTCTGCTTCTAGTCAGTGGTGTCTACGTTTTGTACCTATTCGAATGAGAATCGCATTACTCTGAGTGTGTCTGTGTGTGTTAGTGGGTGTTGTGCGGGAGAAGACTGACTATGTGTGGCTGTCCTGTTGGGGAGTTGATTCCTTCGTCGTCGTCATCGTGCCCACGTTGCAACATGGTAGCTGCGTCTTGTTCGCCGTGAGACGAGTATGTTTGCGTCAAAGGGACGAATTTATTCACGAAATAATATGGAAGCTGTAGGACTGCGAAAATGAACAACGGAGCAAAGAGTGAGTTTGTGTTTCGTTTAATCAAACGGGGAAATCGATTGCTTTAGAAGATCGAGATTGAAAGTTTACTTCCACTGTATACTGGGTCTTACGAGAGGGAAAGATAAGTCGTTCACCCAATTGAACTATCCTTGGACAAGTGAAAACAAAAAGTTTCAATGACAGAGGGATGACGATTTGGTTCCAATCCATTCATGACACTGGTGCCGAGGACACAGTTCTGCTCAAAGTTCAATTTCCAAAGTTTCTTCCGGAAGGCGGAAGGAGGTGTTAATTTCAGAAAAGAAAGGTTCGAAATGTTCCTCAGTTTGTGGCTAGAGAAAGGGAAACTGCCAATTCAACTGTGTCTGATTGTGACGGAAACTGAGCAGTGATTGCGGGCCTGCTAGAGTTTTGTGTGGGGATTGAAAACACTGACAAGATGCTGAAAATATTTTGTCTGCTCCGCACTGGGGTGTCCTTTGCATTCGGTTTGATCTATTTTCATAATTCGATCTTAAAATTCAGATTTGGGCTCCACATATTTTAGGTTTTTAAATTTTGAACCTTTTAAATTTATTCAATGGTTTTGGAACATATATACAAATGAATGGAGAAAGTCGAAAACAGATAACTCAATAAATGTAGGACATATAGGGGGCGCCACTTATAAAATTTATTAATTTTATATCCATTTTCTTGTTAGTGGCGCTCCCTAAAATTGGGACATAAGGGACAAATTGAAATTGTGTTATTTTGATGTCCGTAAAAATTATATATCAGCCCTCTTGAATGCAAACAGGTGGCAGAACAATGTTGTCTCAAGTTGTGACTCTTGATCCCTTGATCTCTTGACTCTAAACTCTCTCTACTTCATAAAACTCTTTTTCCTAACCTTCATTGCCAAAATGATTTTTTTTTTAAAAACCAAAACACTGTCACATTTTTAAAAAAAATCTTTAATCTTGTAATGATATATTTCAAAGTCTTCGAATAAAAGGTTATTCTAAAATGTTCTTGGATTATTAAACAACATGCGTCTAGCCCAGAATTGATGGTTACTGCGCCTAGCTCAGATCAGATGGATGCAGAGCTTAAGAAAGCGGCTCGTCAAGCTCTCAAACAAAGACAAACAAACAAACACGTCAAACAAAGAGGCATTGTGGTATTTTTTTTATACTGTTATTTTTTCGTTGTTATATTTTTATTTAGTGCGAGCTTTGCTGAATACCTGATACGGGTATGTTTTTTATTAACGTAAGTTTAGAGTGACATGCAGGCTGGAAGAGAGACACCAACATTTTTAAGAAAACAGTGACAGAGTAAATTTCGAAGGTTATAGTCCTTGATTTTGATATTTTTAACACTCCAGTTAACAACATCAGTCCGCGTGAGTGCCGTGGCGTTGTCAGTAGGCTTCTAAATTCGATTCTTGGACTGAACACCTCTCACTTTTTACAGAACCACCTCTTTTGAGCTACTGACAACACTCAAGGTGTAAAGACTGTCTAAGAAACAGCTTTTAAACTTTGGTGTTCGAAGTCGGCAGAAAAACTGTAAGTCCCTTCTGCTCGTAAGAGAACAGTGGCGCACACAAAACGAGTAGTTGATATGCAAGCTAGGCCCTGGTCCCCCGATGGACTGCTCAGATTTGATTTTAAATGGCTGTAAAACCCTCAAAAACACAGCAATCACAAAAAATTAGTTTATGAAGTTTTTATTTTTCTTAAAAGTAAAAATAATGAAAAGATCTTGAGAAACTGAAATACGAAATAAACTTTAAATTCATATGATAAAATGACTCAATGTATCCACTTTTGCATGTTACAAAAATAGGTATTGAATAAGCAGTTTTAACATTTAGACTAGAGCCCTTGGCTTTAATGACGCTGTTAGCTCTTTTAGGCATGATTTCAGCAAGTTTCTTGATTAGTTCATGCGGAATACTGGCCCACTCCGTCTGAATCCGAAACCAAAGGTCGCTTAAGTTCCTTGGCGTATTATCACACTGACTTAATCACTTTTTTCAAAGAGCAAATACACTTTCTCTTGTGTTTAGATCTGAGCTTTGTGCTGACCACTGCATTGTATGAAAATGTTTGTAACCGAGCCAATATATTACGATTTTAGCAGTATGCTTAGGATCTCTATCCTGCTGAAATATGACTTCATCTTGTGGGTATGTACTTTCGTCCCCGAAGTCTGGTAAATTTTGTTTTTAAATACAAAGATAATCTTCCTTCTTCATTATGCCATTAATTTTTACCAGAGGTCCGACATTCCACCAAGTGAAGCAGCCCCATAACGTTAAGCTACGTCCTCCATGTTTCATGGTTTCTTTAACCCAATGCTTTTGCAAAGTTTCATATGACCGTTGTCAATACTATTCCTAACCGTCGGACTGGAAATGGTTAATTTTAATTTCATCCGACCATATCACCCTTTCCCAGTGATCTTCGCTCCAATCCTTGTGTTTTTTGCAATATTTCAGGCGCGCCGCTACATTTTTCGTTGATAGTGCTGACTTATTTTGTTTAACAGCCGATGTTAGGCCAATTCTCCGAAGTGCTCTACTTGCTGTCCACTCGCTAACGTGTTTGTTTAGGGCACTTGCAGCTTCTTCTGGTGTTATTGCTTGTTTGGTTATCAGCAGCCGCCTTATACGAGCTCAGGCATCTCTATCAGAGAGCAATGTAGATCGCGATTTATTTACTTCAGGCGCGCTCACGTTGCGCTTTTTTCTGACTTAAAGCACTGTTCGATGGCAACTTTCAGTTTAGCTATTTTCCGTGCTGAATTTTGTTTCTTTGTCAATTGAACAATTTGCTTTTCCAATCGCTCGTGGATTTTTCTCATTTTTCCTTAAAAACTGGTGTTACCGAAAATATATATAGAACCAACCTTCTGAGTCAAACTTTTCATCCAAATGTTTCTTTGTTTTGATAACTAGCCTAACAATATAAATTACGGTACATCTTTAATTTGATATTCACACAGAAACTGGTGTTACCAGATGAGAAAACACGAATGCATTAAAACGTGTTAAATGGATACATTGAACTATTTTATTACATGTTTCAAAAGTTAATTTTATATTTTAATTTTTAAAAATGTTTTAATATTTTTTACTTTTGATGAAGATGAAGAGCACATAAAAAAAATTTGTGATTGATGTATTTTTAATGGTTTTGCAGCCATTTAAAGTCAGATTTGAGCAGTTTGTATCCAATCATGCTCGCCACTCTGTATATGTACAGACTACAGCGTCCTCATTTTACACATTTGATAGTTTACACGGTCAAAATTTACCCTGGTAGACTTAAAAAATCGAAAAAAAAATCATAAAAAGAAAAAGCACGTCGGGCACATCAGCTGGAAATTAAGTTCACATCCTGTATAAATGACATAAACTTTTGAGATTGAATTGCAACACCAGCAACGTAATGGATGTCCAAAATGTTGAATATTTAAACAACTAAACAGGTCTGAAAGACATTCTTGGACCACCACAAATTGAGTTATTTCTAAAAATAAAAAAAGTAAAACAACTACGCCTTCAGTCTTGTTCTTTCAAAAGAATAGCATTGATGCCAGAAGCATAAAGTTGTTCAACTAACTTCGACTACAATTCAAAGAATTTCCATAAAAAGAACCACCAACTAAATATTCGATAGAGCACAACACATTCACAGCAAGACACGTACCAATCCGTTCAACGTGAGCTGCTGCCATGATCTGTTCGTCCACACTCAAAACGGGGCACCACTGCATCTCATTTCCGTAGCAACTCAATTTGCTTAAGTGAATAAAACGAAACTAAAGTGAAATTTACTTCACATCAGAACGGAATGAGTTACACCATTCAGACACTCTGCCCGCACTTGTGGGAGGTCATGGCGAGCTGACAGTTCATACAATTTAATTTTCAAATCAGCATGTATGAGTTCTTCATCTTTTTCGGTTTTGCAGCAAAATTTACTTTCTCCCTTCGGATTGGGAAGGAAGATCATCAC
Organism: Eristalinus aeneus; assembly: GCA_955652365.1. Classification (NCBI taxonomy): domain Eukaryota; kingdom Metazoa; phylum Arthropoda; class Insecta; order Diptera; family Syrphidae; genus Eristalinus; species Eristalinus aeneus. Next base: position 77,216,322 of record OY019134.1, on the reverse strand, counting down.
TAACGCATTAGAGCCGCAAGAGCGTTGCTGGAAGTGCTGGGCTGCCTAATACACCACCAATGCTTCACCGTCAGTCCCCTGCCCGTGGGAATTTATGAGCTATAATAATTTCCCCCGAATGGGCATGTGCCTAGTAATAACATGTGCAATAAACTTTTTTTTGCTCACAGTGAGACACATTTTCGATTGTTGTTAGAACCACTGAGCGTGTGTGGGACAGAGACACAGAAACACATTTTAATCCAAGAGCTGTATGTGATTTTGTGTGGCGCCAAAGTAGACGGTGTTGCGCCAGCAAAGCTTTCAGATTTGTGGGACCATGATGAAATAAATCCGCTTTGAAAAATGACAATCAATTCTGTTTCTATTGCCGGCAATAACACAGAAACACATTTTATTTAGAAGTCGCCGTGCATTTGCGAGTGAGTTCGCCCAACGTTAAAGGGTTGCGTAATCTACACAAATGGGAATATTACCGCACTGGATTTGCGGTAAAAACACCAGAGAACGTAGGATTTAAACTTGCAATGCAGTAAAGCGCAAAATGATGAAATCAACTTTAGGCAGAACGCAGGTTTAATCTCCTGGAATATATGATTTTCTGAGCTCAGCCACGTCATGGGGATATGCAACATAAACTTTGTAGTTTGTAGTTTGGCTTTGGACACATCGATTCAAACGGAAAAGGAAAATAGGATTTATTATCCTGAGTTAATAGAATTACGTTTGAAACAGCATAGAATATGAGCTAAATTCCCTTTTCTGAGGCATCAGGGGATTCAGAAGAGACCTTTAATTTACCTTCACTGTATGACAATAATCGAACATTCGTGTTTAAGACAACATGCAGAATGCTGTTTTTGAAAATTTGCTTCTTCTCACAAAGTTGCATTTAGGAACTCCAGGGGGACAGTGCAAGAAAGGGATGACAAATGAAAATTAATAGATGTATAAGCAGCATAAATGTTCTCAAACTTCACCGTTCGAAGTTGACAAAAAACTGTACGTCTCTTCTCATGACAAAACAGTATCCCGCACAACTAGAGTACTTAATGAGCAAGATAGGCCCTAATCCCCCTGTGGACTGTCGAGGCCTACCATTCTTCTTCCTGTGACGCCTCTTTCCGGGGTGCACCTGGACCTCAACCAACATGCCTCTCCAACCAGCACGATCTTTCATCAGGTGCCTCCAGTTTCGCACTCCAAGTTGGTTAAGGTCCTTCTCCACTTGCATGCTCCATCTTAGGCTAGGCCGTCCTCTGTTGCGTTGTCCCAACGGCTCAGATTCGAAAACTTTGCTGACAGTGATGTCCATACGCCCTACATGGCCTAGATGCCCGCAGGTTAGACGTATGCATTATCTCATCTGCAAGATATGGTCAGAGGAAAGCATGCGCGATGAGTGGTATCTCATCGTCGTTGGCCCGGTCCACAAGAAACTAGTTCCCTTTGACTGCACCAATTATCGAGGGATCAGCCTTCTTAACATCGCATACACGATCTTCTCTGCCGTATTGTATGAGTGCCTGTAACCTTTTGTCCACAACCTGATAAGTTCCTACAAGTGTGGTTTCGGACCAGACAAGTCCACGATAGGCCAGATCTTCACTTTACGGCAGATCCTGGAAAAGACAAAAGAAGTGCAAATCGACATTTATGATCTATTCGTCGATTTTAAGGCCGCATGTGGCATAGCTTTCAGTGCATAGTGTGCATAGAAACGAGCTATACAGTGCCATGTCTAGTTTTGGCATTTCTATTAAACTCGTCAGATTGTGTAGGATGACGATGGAGAACTCTCGCTGCTCCGTCAAGGTAGGTAACGAACTCACCGAGACCTTCAATGTCAAAACAGTTTTTGGACAAGGCTGTCATGTGACTTCTTCCTAGAGGGAAACTCACAAGTCAACACCAGAGGCACGATCTTCCAGAAGTCTGTTTAATTGCTAGCTTTCGCTGATGACATTGAAGTGATTGGACGAACAGAGCGAGCCGTCAATGAGGCGTTTGCTGGCATTGAAGCGGAAGCGGCTAAGATGGATCTACCGGTAAATGAGTGCAAAACAAAGTACATGTCATCAACAAAGGACACACAAAATTGAAGTCTCGGACAGAGCGTCACACTAGGCAGCAGAAATTTTGAGGTAGTCCAGGACTTCGGCACCACCTCTATCGAATTGTTGACAACACTCAAAGAGTAATAACTGTATTTTCAAACTTCGCCGTTCAGACTCCCCTGGTCCCCTTGTGGACTGTAACGCCACAAAATTAATGAGTTTTGCGTTTCGACTACACGTTTGGAAAGACTTAATTCATTTTGCAAACAGTTTAATTCAATCGATGCAGGTTGACCTAAACCTTTACAAGAAAAATGTACATATTTTATTGAAAGCGTAAATTAGCACAACCCGTAAATGGGTAGTCCTCATATCGAAAAATATTTTCTTGACTATTTGTCTGAACCCAGTGACCCCTTAAACTCATAAACAAGTTCAACAGCCACAGCAAACAATACACCAATCAACTGTACCCCATTACTCTTGCAAATAATAAAATCACTCGGCTATCAGTGTCCAATGCCATCGACGTTGTGTGCTTTTTTGTCAACGATGTAATCATACCACCAACATTTAATGTGTAAACACAGACACTCAATCAAATAAAACAAAAGAAGCAACAATCAGCCACAAACAATAACATTATCCTGAGACTCGACGAACGAGCACTCCGTCAAAGCAATTAATTATGGCTAACAACAACCCGATCGCTTCACCCTGCACCCCTTTCCCAAAATCAAAGCAAAAAAGAACGCCATCACTCTCGGAATGTCCTTTTACCGAATTCTTAGCGGGTCATTAATTTAATAATTATCAGATCAACAGGGACTTTGACCTATTTGTGAAGCACGCTATAACAAGGACCCGACTCTAACGACCCTCAGTGCACCCACCACCATAGGCGATTAGTGTGCTTCTGTCCCCGTGGAGCAATTTATTCTTCACAGGCTCTCTTCTCGTTTTTTTCTCTGATTCAGTTTTCACTTTTATTTAAATGACCGACATCGTATATCCACACGCTTGCATTAAATCCCTGTGTGTGTGGAAGATATCCTTTTCGTGATAAAAATCGAAACGACAATCACAAACGTAAACGCAAAAAGCGTCGAGTCGACGAAATGGAAAGTGCAAATAAAAGGAGGAAATACTGTCATTTCGGAGTGTCCTGCTCTCTATTTGAGGATCTCACTCTTAGGGTGGAATCGGTGAATCGTTGAATCCGTGAGGAAGTGTAAGCCATGTGGTGGACAACGACACACAGGCTAACGAAGCTAACGAACACCAGAGACAACTCGGGCTGTCGAGATAACCGGCAATGGCGGGTCCGTGTCTGAAACGGGCGGCTCGAAGTTGGTAACTCTGGCCGTTGAACGGCCGCGTCGCCGGCCGTTGCGGATGAGTGTCGTAATCTTGATTGCTGGAATTCATTTTATGTCAGTTAGGTAGTGGGGCAGGGAGTAGGAGCTCAGTAGGCGGAAAGTGTAGATGAACACGTTCACAGGGTTTTTTGGTAGATTGTTGGGGATTTCCGTTACTGTTTTTCTCTTTTCTTCTATACGTATACAAATCTCAACATGTGTATGTGTTTGTGTGCGTGTGTATATTTTCTCGCCCCTGCTCTTTTTTGTGTTACTTCGCTGGGTGGCGATGTATTTGTTGTTATTCAACGCGCTTTTGAGTTAATTTGGTAGACAAGGATCAGCGAAATTGGAATTCTAGTCCTTTGAATAGATTTTTAAAGGACATCCCCGGGTAGTTCTTCTTGGGGGTGACTTAATTGGAAGTGGATTGATGGAATGAGTCGGACGATTGCGGAGGACTAACAATGTTGATTCTTAATTTGAGGGTGTTTCCGATGCGGGGTGGAATGTATTTCCGCAACACGTTCAGACATATCCTGGCAAAGAAAACCATTTTGAATGAGGTTAATACGAAGCGGGTTTTGTGGAAAGTACACTTTTTTATGCAGTTGCCTGACGTGTTAGGCTGCTGTAATGGGATTGTTGGGTGCTACTCTGGGCGGTTTTTGCAATGCAAAAATGTGGAAGAGTAATGGACGTTGCAAATAAATGATATTTTTGCCCCAGTTACCCTTAGCAAATGTGCACGTATGCCACTGCTTTCATAGAACCGTGTGCACATAATTAGAAATACTATCATTTTTTGAAATATGTAATTATGTTTACCCCGAAAGCTATGAGTTCTCTTAACGCTGTAAACTGAAATGACTTTTCACTAACTAGTGGGAGTACACCTGAAAACAACTACAACATATTAAATACCTTGACATTCATTTATTCCAAATTATTTCCGCCAACGAATATTTTTAATCAGAAAGCAACGAATAAACGGATATTTGCAACGTTTCCAACTCTTCCATGCCCTACACTACACTACAGGAGCAATTTACAATTAAAACCTCGAAATGCAAAATTTCTGATTGCACCTTCTCTTCGTAATTGAGCTGAAAAATAAAACCGGAAATAATTTAATTACTACTATTTCAAATTTCCTTCCTCCATTCATTCATTCTTCTCTTCTTTTCAGCTGACCCTGGCTGCTATTGTTATGGTTAAGGATTAATTTATTCACTATTTTGATCCCGATGAACAATTCGTGGACTACTTAATAAAATGAAAACTTGCTCTTGCCATGCAGTCAACGTTGACGTTTGCCAGAGAGAAAATTAATGAAATTCATTCCAGGAAGATGACACAGACGACGATGGCTACGTCGTTCCATCACAATACTCTTCTGGCAATGACAGAGCCGGCCTCGGCCAAATTGTACGTGTTTCCTTTATATAAACGGATACCTTTTTATTTTTGGTTGACTGCATTTAAAATTCAAAATGCAAATGTTTTCTACGTCAAGGCCACACTGTGATTATGCAAATAACATTGGACGGCAGTCTAAACAAAGTTGCAATTGAAAGTGAAAGATTGGTCTGAAGAGTTTCATTTGTTCATACACATGAAGTTGTATTGCATAAATGGACTCAGTTTTGCATGTGTACCTGGACACAGAGACCCCTCCAGAGATTTCATATAAAATGCAAACCATTTCATGTTCCGGAAATTCTTTTCAAGAAAAAAAAAAAGTAACAACTGTTCATTTTTTCAATATTTTTTAATATGATTCTTTTAAGACGCCTTGATTAGGATTGTAGAGAATCTCTTGTATTAATGTAATACATCACTCAATAAGTCCCGGGACTGAAATGTAGGTGGCGCCACTAACAAAAAACATTCAAATGATACTTGTCAAATTTTCATAACAATATGATTATTAAGTTACAAGTTACAGTGCTTCAAGTGATGCTACTTTTGAGTTTTTTAAAACGATGGAAAAACAAGAATTTCGTGGATTGAGTAAACACTCCTTTTTGGTGGAAAAAATACCGTGCAGGCTCAGCAATGACTTGACAAATGCTACTGGGACTCTGCTTCATCAAAAACAACTATTTGTCGGTGGTATACTGACTGTAAACGTTGCAGTGGACCGAATTTTATTCATCGATTATCTTGCACAAAAAGGGTCTCATATGAAGAGGAAAAATGATCTTCCACCAAGACAATGCACCGTATCACAAGCCGATGGCTATCATGGCCAATAGCTTTGTACGAGGGTTGCATTTTATATTTCGGGATTAGAGAACAAAAATAGATATTAATCATCATAAATAGCTTTACTGTTTTTCAAAATATTCCCCATAGATCTATACACTTTTGCATGCATTTGAACCAATTGTCGAAGCACTTTTGCCATTCTGATTGAGGTAACATGCACTCTGAACACATCAACCGCTTCCTCAGGTGTCGAAAAACGTTGACCTCTCATTTAATTTTTTACGTACGGGAATAAACTAAAGTCATTCGGTGCCAAGTCAGGACTATACGGTGGATAACTCATCAAATCGACGTTTTGAGTGCTCAAAAATGCAGTTGTTTGAGCCGATATGTGAGAGCTCGCATTGTCGTGGTGAAGAGAGATCCGTCTTCGGCGGTTGGTTTTCCTCATTTCTTGGAAAACAACTGGCAAACAACTGGTTGTGTACCACTCAGAATTGACAGTTCTGCGTTGTTATAATGGTACGGTTGCAACATGTCCAGTCTTTGGGAAATAACATGCGACCACACATACAGTCGACTGCTGTTTACTTTCTGGCTCATACGCGTAAGTCCACGATTCGTCACCTGTCACGATGTCATAGACGTGTTTCGAAGCACCGCAATCGTATTTTTGGAGCATTTCTTTCGACCAATCGACACGAGCCTGTTTTTGAGGTGATGGTGGTCCCATCAATGCCTAAGGTTGTCTCAATCTCACGATAGGTCACATGACGATCTTACAATACCAGTTGGCTCACAGCACCGGAACAACAACTGATTTTGGACGACCTTCACGAAAATCGTCTTGGAGTGAACTACGACCTCGATCGAATTCACCATACCATCGATAAACACTGGTCCTTGCTTTATTTCCAAAAATTGAATTAAGTTCATCGATGCACTGTTGTTGAGTTAATCCACGTCGAAAGTTGTAAAAATAATTGGACGAAAATTTTCACGATTTGATTTCAACTTTTGGTTGGGATGAATCTTTTGTAAACAACACAAATAACGCTCGTATGTCAAAACGTTCTGAGTACGTATAACCTCAAAAATGTGAAACTTTACGATAGAGCTGTCAGTTGCCAGATTGCAATAATAGGGTTGCCTAATAATAATAATTAATTGTTGGCAAGACAGTCCACAGGACGACGAAGTTTGAGAAGCTTTCTTAGACAGTTATTACTCTTTGAGTGTGGTCAGCAGCTCGAAAGATGTGGTGCCGTGAAAAATTTGAGGTGTTCAGCCGGGAATCCAATCTAAACCCTTCAGCGTATAAGCGTCGCACTCTACGAACTACTCCACGGGTTGCCTAATCCCGAACTATAAAAGGCAACTTTCGTATTGCTTCCGCACCCACCGCATTCTAGAGATGTCACCACCAGCGACTTCTACCGCTTTACAGACCTCAAAAAGCTGCTCGCCGGAAAAAAATATAGTTCGAATGAGGATGTGCTCGCCGAAACTAAAGCCCATTTTGTGACCAGAGATACATCTTTCTATAAAAAATGCATCGAAATGTTAGATTATCATGAAAATTTGATACATGTTGTATGTCTTCCTGAATAGTGTGGATTCTGTGTTAGTGGCGCCCCCTATATATCAGTACCTGTACTTATTGAGTGATGTGTTATATATTAGATAATTAATTAATTTTTTGGAAACTCTGCATCCGACCTTACACTGCTCAAAATTTAAATTTTACCCTCCAAAAATTGTTTTCGTGTCGTCCCTTCTACTCGTGAGGGAAAAGTAGAGCGTACAACACGAGTAGCTGATGAGCAAGCTAGGCCCTGTTTACCCTGAGGACTGTAGCGCCACCCAATTAATTAATGAAATGCTGCTTACGCTATAGAACCATTTAAACATGTAATCACAATAAAAACTAAACGGTACAGTAGATTTTTCACATATTTTAGCCGTTTTCCGAGAATTTTATATATATAATCGGATATCAGATGGCCCATCAGTCCACTGGAGGGCTTGGGCCTAGTTTCTTCACTTGTGTCGTGCGTGCTATTAATATTTCACGGGGCGAAGGAGCCTACATTGATGGCTGGGTGATGTGGGAACAGGGTAGGCACTGATTGGTATCAACCTGGCGATGTCCAGCTGCTGTAACTGTCTTCCACACACCAATTGTGCTTATTCTACCTCCACGTTGGTAGCCATCGGGTACTGGTTGTTGTTCACCCGAACTCAACCTGCCAAACCTATAAGTGCGACCTCCGCCCAAGAGGTATAAAAAAGGGCCTGGTCCTCCAGGTTGGGGGTGTGCGTCGGGGTAACTGCCCGGCCACATTAAAAAAAATAAACAGTTACGAATCAACCGAATGCCTCGGATATGGATGGATTCACTGTTGACGACCCACGCAAACGAAAAAAGGATAATGATCTACGGATATGCACGTGGAATGTGAGGTCCCTAAACAGACCACGTGCAGCCGATGAACTTGCGGAGGCCCTGGACTGCTATAAAGCAGACATTACCGCAATTCAGGAAATGCGGTGGGATGGGCCGGGCAAGAGAAGAGTGAGAAACTGCGACATATACCACGGCGACTGCTACAGGGAGAGAGGGAAACGCTTATTTGGATGCGGTTTTGTTGTTCGAGGCAGACTTAGGCAAAAAGTCTTAAGCTTCCAATACATAAGCGAACGCCTCATAACAATCCGCATCAAGGCTAAATTCGGGAATATAAGCCTCATATGCGCCCACGCCCCGACAGAGGAAAAAGATGACAGCAGTAAAGAGGACTTCTATCATCTCCTAGAAAGGACATATGATCGATGCCCCAGCTACGACACCAAGATAGTTCTAGGAGATTTCAACGCTCAGCTGGGAAGAGAAGAAGTCTTTGCTAAAGTCATCGGAAGACACAGCCTGCACGCCAACACCTCCGGAAACGGACTCAGGCTAGTTGACTTCGCCTCGGGGCGAAATCTCTCTGTGGTCAGCACGCGGTTCCCACACCTCAACATTCATAAGGGTACCTGGCGATCACCTGATCAATCAACCGTCAACCAGATTGATCACGTTGCGATCGACGTCAGACACTCCTCCAATATCCTCGATGTCCGAACCTTCCGAGGTGCAAACATCGACTCGGATCATCACCTTGTTGTAGCCAAGGTAAGAACACGGATATCGAGAGAGCAACGGAGTCGAGACAAGCCAAGACGGTTTGATGTCGGAAAGCTACAATCGCAACCGACCGCTAGAGCCTTTGCCGATCGATTCTCCCTGAAACTATCTCAAAGTTCGGCGCTGCCTGCACAAACAATAGAAGACAAGTGGAAACGTTGTCAAGAAGCCATCAAAGAGGCCGCCACTGATGTGCTGTGTTTTATGCCACCACCTAAGAGGAACCCATGGTTTGACGACGAGTGTAGGCAGGCGCATGCAGCCAAACAAGAAGCGTACAAGGCAACGCTGCATCGAACGACGAGAGCTGTTTGTGAGCTCTACAAACAGAGAAGAAGGGAAGAGAACCGGCTTCTCAGAAGAAAAAAGAAAGAGCACGAGAAGCGCGCGGTCGAGGAAATGGAGAGGTGCTATGGCAGGAATGATGTCCGAAATTTTTACCACAAGATAAAACAGTTATCCGGTGGTTATAAGGCTCGGACAGAAGCCTGCCGGGATCAAAATGGACAACTAGTGGTAGAGTCGCAGTCGGTGCTGAGAATCTGGAAGGATCATTTCTGCAGACTCCTAAACGGCGATGACGTCGCAAATTCCGCTGTTAGGCAGAATGTCCCACTCAATTTGGACGACGATGGACAAGAATTCCGTCCCCCCGACTTCGACGAGGTCAAGATAGCAATATCGAGACTGAAATCGAACAAAGCTGCTGGCGCGGACGGACTATCCGCAGAGCTGTTCAAAGCGGCTGGGGATGAGCTGGTTGGGTGCATGCACCAGCTCATCTGTGAGATATGGTCGGAGGAAAGCATGCCCGACGAGTGGAATCTCAGCATCGTTTGTCCGGTCCACAAGAAAGGAGACCCCTTCGACTGCGCCAACTACCGAGGGATCAGTCTTCTTAACATTGCATATAAGATTTTCTCTGCCGTACTGTGTGAGCGCCTGAAACCGTTCGTCAACAACCTGATAGGTCCTTATCAGTGTGGTTTCAGGCCAGGGAAGTCCACAATCGACCAGATCTTCACACTGCGGCAGATCCTGGAGAAGTCCCAAGAAGTACAAATCGACACCCACCATCTATTTGTCGATTTCAAGGCCGCGTATGACAGCGTGCATAGAGACGAGCTATACAGTGCCATGTCTAGTTTTGGCATCCCTACCAAACTCGTCAGATTGTGTAGGATGACGATGGAGAACTCTCGCTGCTCCGTCAAGGTCGGTAGCGAACTCACCGATACCTTCGATGTCAAAAAAGGATTTAGACAAGGCGACGCGCTGTCATGCGACTTCTTTAACATCATCCTTGAGGGGATCGTGCGGAACTCACACGTCAACACCAGAGGCACGATCTTCCACAAGTCCGTTCAATTGCTAGCTTATGCGGATGACATTGACGTGATCGGCCGAACTCAGCGAGCCGTCAATGAGGCGTTTGCTAGCATTGAAACGGAAGCGGCTAAAGTGGGACTGGTGGTAAACGAGGGCAAAACGAAGTATATGCTGTCATCGAAGAAGGACGCAGAACATCGACGTCTCGGACAGAGCGTCACTATGGGCAGCAGACACTTCGAGGTAGTGAAGGACTTCGTCTATCTCGGCTCCGCGGTGAATAGGGACAACAACATCAGTACCGAAATCAAGCGCAGAATCACTCTTGCCAATCGCTGTTTCTTTGGGCTCAAGAGGCAATTGAGTAATAAAGCCCTCTCCCGAACGACCAAAGTGACTTTGTACAACACCTTGATCATCCCAGTCCTGCTCTACGGCGCAGAAACCTGGACGCTACTAAAAGCGGATGAGGAAGCCATTGGTCTCTTCGAGAGAAAAGTTCTGCGTGCGATTTTTGGTCCTGCTTGCGTTGATGGCATCTGGAGGAGAAGATTCAACCACGAACTGTATGGGCTGTACGGCGGCATGAGCCTAGTCAAGCGTCTACGGATACAACGCTTAAGGTGGCTAGGCCATGTAGAGCGCATGGACAGCAATGCTCCGGCCCGAAGAGTTTTCGAATCCGAACCACAGGGACAACGCAACAGAGGACGTCCTAGACTGAGATGGCGCACACAAGTGGAAAAGGACCTCAACCATCTTGGAGTGCGCAATTGGAGACAGCTGGCAAGAGATCGTGCTAGCTGGAGAGGCATGTTGGTTGAGGCCCAGGTCCACCCCGGACTGTAGCGCCATCCGAAGAAGAAGAAGAAGGAGCCTACAATTCTTGGACTACTGCAAAACTGAATGGAAAAAGAAAGAAGGTTTTAGTAGATTTTGCTGTTGTCAGCAACTCGAAAGTGGAAGTGGAGTACGAGAAATTCAGTTCAGAATTCAAACATCCGACCGACGCCTGGAAACAATATTTTAGGCCGACGGAACGCCTTGAAAGATTTGCATTTCCTGAAACATTTTAAAGCCAAAATATAGACCTGATACCGCCAACGAGCGAAGTAAAATGCGTAGAGCTCATTGTTGGTTTAATGCATATATGCAAAAGCAAAAAGCATTTTTGTGTTATTTGGTCACAACACAAACTTTCGACTTGGGCTTATAACGAGCATTCGCTATAATCGGCATTACCTATAAATTGACAACTACTGATTGAAGAGCTGAACAATAACCTCTTATAAATAAATAAATTGGGTGGCAATATCACCCATGAGAAGCCAAGACCTAGCTTTTCCACCAACGTCTTGTGTAGTGCACGCTGTTGTTCTCTGGCAATAATCCTTGCCGACATTTCATCGCACAATCACTCGAAATAGGTGGAGCTGAAAAAAATACCAGATACCCAAATTCAGCAACCGAGCCTAGCGTCTTTGAGGCGTCATTTGATGTATTCAACGCCAGGTCAGTCGCACATGATTTTTGAAAATATAAATAAAATATAAAAATCGACGCTGTGGCGTAGTGGGTAGAGTGCGACACTCACACGCAGAAGGTCTAGGTTTGATTCCCGGCTAAACACCTCGGACTTTTCACGGCACCACCTCTTTCGAGCTGCTTACAACACTCAAAGATGAATAACTGTCTAAGAAAGCTTCTCAAACTTCGCCGTTCGGAGTCGGCAAAAATCTGTAGATCCCTTCCCTGTGGATTGTTGCGTCATATAAATATTTTAGAAATCCCCAATTAGTTCAATTAGAGACTCTTTTTGCAATGAAGAGCCTTATTCTCAAGGCAAACCGTTTTTCATATCATAACCAGAATGGAGAAAATTTCTAAGAGACTATTTACACAAAAAATACATATGCGTTTCAAGGCATTCACCCGTTTTAAGGTACCTGCCTGCTGAAGGGGTTTTTTAAGTGCATTTAATTACCTTTACGTGATAGCACTTATTAAAGTGAATTTAATTTCAATGAGCTACCTCCATCCAACTACAAAGCTACAAGGGAAAATAAACAATCTCCGTCACCTCAAGTGAATCCTTTTTACTCATGTTTCCGCTTATCCTCGTGACTTGCCACAAATTTCACTCACATTTTCATTTTCAAGTTTCCCTCCTCTGGGGCGCTTGTGACGTGTTGAAAAAAATAATAAGCTTGTTTTCCCACTTAGTGTTTGAGTTGAATGCAAGGCATATTTAGAGTGCTCTCCCAAAAGACAGGAACAGGACAGCAGCAGAAAGAGAGAAAAATAATTAGTGCCAATAGCAGATAAAATTCTCTGCTTTTGCAAAGAACAAACTAATATTGACGTTTCAAAGAATGTCCGGCGGTTAAAAAAATGGTTTGCTGTGACTATTTCATTCACTCTCTGCACTTACAAACTTCCAACGAAGATTAATTGCCAAACACGGGGCATCTGATGGTCAAGAGACTCGAGCACACCATATCTGCCCAGCTGGATGGGACCACATCCTGCCCGGTCCACTTGCAAGCAATAACAGTGACCACTGCGACCATTTGAAAATGAATCAATCAATTAAAACGCGTGCTGGATCAGCGTTTTTATTCACCAACTACAGGTCGATTTCCTGTATCCTTTTGCTCCCCATGAGTCATTCCGGCAAAGACAATCATAATAAATTTCCCCTGTGAAATCTCTCTTGGCATATGAATTTGTCTGAGGTTTTCATGACTGCGCGCCTAGATCCGGAACGGGTGGTGTCTCTTTACTGAAACAACGATTTTTTTCCAACCTAGAGAGTGAATAAAATTTATTAGCAATACGCAACCGAATAAATCACTTAAATGGGAAGATATCCACCATAAATACACATAACAATCAAATTTATCAAGTTCTTTGACTTACTTACACTTCTGGCCTCGGGCAGCGATACACAAATAGGACGGAAAGGCGGAACACTCGTTGGTGTTTTGCGTTTTTGAATCTTTCACTTTTGTTTTGTTTTCAAGGGAAACGTCCGGAAGCTAAGATGTTTAGAGGCACATTTCGTGTTAACATTGCGCAGAGAGTTTTGTAGTCACACGAATGTTTTGTTTTTGATTTATTGACAGGGGTCGTAGATGTTTTGCATATGTTTATCTGCAATTTGCTGACAGCGGTTTGAGATTTAATGCAGTAAATTAAGTAGTTGAGATATGACCTAAGACCTGTGAACATCTTAAGCAGTGTGAACTTATGACACCCTTTATGGAAATAAGGGAAAATGTCAAAGACATTGTAATATGTGGAATGATATTATTGGCATCAGACATAATCATCTATTTTAATGCATAATATTAATGTACAGTGAGACGATTTTGCATGTTTAATCTGGTCGTCTTTTTATAACTGACCCGCGCTAAAGGGATTGTTTATGCCATAAAGTGGCCGGAAATAACTCACAGCACGGACCGAAGGTATAGAAGAAGAGACGGAAAGGAGATACCGAAAGAAAAGCAGGAAAGGAGGTATCGATGTACATTGTTTTTTGAATGCTTGTGGATTGTAATGGGGGAAAAGATGGGCTGTGAAGAGCATTCCATATTCGTGTGGTGCGGCTAAAGACCGCGTTCCTAAACTTAACTGTACGTCCGAAGGTTGGCTGAAGGGTGAACGGGTGAGCATTCCTAGCGAGACAAGCATTGCGATTGAGTTCTGGAAGTTAAGAAATGTAGCTGGCTAACTCATTAGAGCATTTTTTTGCTGAAATAGTGATATGAGGGTTGCCTTTTATATTTCGGGATTAGAGAACAAAAACAAATATTAATCATCGGAAAATAGATTTATGTTTTTCAAAATATTCTCCATTAAGATCTAAACCCTTTTCATGCGTTTGAACCAATTGTCGAAGCGCTTTTGCCACTCTGATTGAGGTATCTCCAAAACATGCATTCAGAACGTATAAGCCGCTTCTTCAGGTGTCGAAAGACGTTGACCTATCATTTTAATATTTACATACCGGAATAAAAAGAAGTCATTCGGTGCCAAGTCACGACTGTATGGCGGTGACTCATCAACTCGATGTTTTGAGTGCTCAAAACTGCTGTTGTTTGAGCCTATGTGATGATGTGAGATGTGAGAGCTTGCATTGTCGTGGCGAAGAGTGATACGTCTTCGGCGGTTGTACTACTCAGAATTAACTGTTCTGCGTTGTTCTAGTGGTATGGTTGCGACATGTCCAGTTTTTCCGGAAAAACAGGGGACCATTTGCTTGGAAGTGGTTTGTGCGCGAGCATTTTTTGTTGGATTTGTTCCATTTGAAACAGCTATACAGTCGACTGCTGTTTACTTTCGGGCTCATACGCATAAGTCCACAATTCATCCCCTTTCACGATGTCATAGACGTGTTTCGAAGCACCGCGATCGTATTTTTGGAGCATTTCTTTAGACAAATCGACAGGAGCCTTTTCTTGAGCGATTGACAAATTGTGTGGGATCCAACGCGAAATTTTTTTTTTGACGGTCAAATATTCATGCAATATTGAATGTATGGTGGTCCCATCAATGCCTAAGGTTGTCTCAGTCTCACGATAGGTCACATGACGATCTTGCAATATCAGTTGGCGCACAGCACCGGAACAACAACTGATTTTGGACGACCTTCACGAAATTCTTCTTGAATTGAACTAGGACCTCGGTTGAATTCACCATACCATCGATAAACACTGGTCCTTGATTTAGCTTCATCGCCAAAAATTGAATTAAGTTCATCGATGCACTGTTGTTGAGTTAATCCACGTCGAAACGGTGTCAAAAAGCAATTAAAAAGGTGCCACTGATGTGGTGGATTTCACGTCACCACCCATGGTTTGGCGAAATGGAAAGGTCTTATGGCAGGAATGAAGTTCGAAAGCTTTAGCGAAAGGTAAAAATAGCTATCCGGAGAATACAAGGTTCGGACCGAAGCCTGCCGGGATCAAAATTGACAACTTGTGGTAGAGTCGCAGTCTTTGCTGAGAATCCAGAAGAATCATTTCTGTAGACTCCTTAACGGCGGTGACGGTACCAATTCCGCTGTTAGGCAGTATGTTTTGTTTGGTTTGGATGATGATAGATTAGAACACCGCCCCCAACTTAGACGAGGTGAGGATAGCAATATCGAAGTGAAATAAAGATGAGATCTTTATGGCAGATCCTGGAAAAGACCCCAGAAGTACAAATCGACACTCACCACCTATTAATAGTGAACTCACCGAGACCTTCAACGTCAAAAAAGGTTTTAGACAAAGCGGCGCACTGTCATGTGACTTTTTCGACTTCGTCTTCGAGAAGATCGTGCGTAACTCACAAGTCAACACCAGAGGCACGATCTTCCAAAAGTCAGTTCAATTGCTAGCTTACGCGATTGGACGAACACAGCGAGCCGTTAATGAGAAGTTTACAGGCATTGAAGCGGAAGCGGCTAAAATGGGTCTGGTATTTAACAAGGGCAAAACGAAGTACATGCTGTCATCAAGGAACTTTGACGTTTCGAACAGAGCGTCACACTAGGTAGCAGAAACTTCGAGGTAGTCAAGAACTTCGTTTACCTCGGTTCCGCGGTTATAAGGGACAAAAAAATTAGTACCGAAATCAATCGCAGGATCACTCTTGTCAACTGCTGTTTCTTTGAGCTCAAGAAGCAATGGAGTAATAAAGCCCTATTAAGCTCACTTTATGCAACAGCTTGATCTTCCCATGGCGTGGCATGTTGGTTTAGGCCCAGGTCTACCCCGGACTGTAGCGCGATATGAAGAAGTATAAGAAGAACTAAAAAAAGAAGAAAAAACAGGTCCGGGGTCCCTCGATGACAACTAATATGCCTCACCAGCCACACGATCTATCGTCAGTTGGTTGAGGTCCTTTTCCACACCTGTTGTGTTATCTCAATGGCTCTGGTTCAAAGTTTCTTTTAGCAGTGATGTCTATACGCTCTACATGGTCTAGACATCTTAGCCGTTGTTCCAAGCGCACAGCGCCATAAAGTTTGTCGTTGAAAATGACATATATTTTAAATTGAAACGAGAAAATTGTAGATCTAAGTCCAAGCAGAGAATTGTACTTTTCAACATACTTTTTTATTTTTTTTTTTTCTGACTCATGAACATATTATATCCATCACAGAGTAACACAAAACACCACGTTCTCTAAGTGTTAACTCTCAGTATCGCTTTACACAGCAGATGTTTGCTGAGCGACTAAGGATCATCTATCGACTCTTATCGTCTTACAGATTACTTCAATAAATAATATTAATTCAAATACGATGCAGAAATCATGTTTTTTAATTTTAATCGTGGCAAGCCAAAATCAAATTCGTTGCAAAGATCATAAAATGTATTTATACATATTTATATTTAAATATATATATAGGTTCATTGCGACCATAATTGGTCCTGTGCCTTTTGTCAAAAAGTAAGTTTCTCACCCGTACAGATCTTTGGGGAGCATATACATTTATGAGAAAAAGTAATTCTGGTGAATTTAACTGATAATTAATAATATCACGAATAAACATGGCTTACATTGCCTTACGACTGAAACTTAAGGTTTGTAAGCCAATTGTTGTGCATCTTTCAACATAATTAGGAAGATCTGCAAAGGAATACAACTTTCGGAAAGCATATCTCGCGAAATTCTTTTGAACTCGTTCGAGTCTAAGTTCTTGATTATAGTAAGGTGAGTCCCAGACAATGGATGCATATTCCAAATAGGGTCTTACTAACGAAACAAAGATGGTCTTTAAACTGGATATGTCGCGAAAATCTTTACTATTTCTTTTTAAAAATCCTAACTAGAATTCTCCTAGAATTAGCATTCGCAATGGTGTAATCATAATGTAGTGAGAAATCCAACTTGGGGTCGAATATTACTCCAAGGTCTTTAACTTCTTCTAGGCGATCAAGTTTATGATTATTGATAAAATAATCATAAACAATTGGAGATGTTATTCTATGTGCCGTAAAAATTTTACATTTTGAAATATTTAGATCTAGAGCATTATGTTTACATTATTACACTAGGCTATGTATATCCGACTGAAACTTAATGCGATCGGCTATACTATTAACCGACAAAAATAATTTAAAGTCATCCGCGAATGTTAGAATTTTGGAATTTGCTTGGAAAACCATTCTAGCATTGCTGAATGAATTCCCATAAATTTAAGTTTGTTTAAAAGCAAAGTGTGATTCACTTTATCAAAGGCTTTCGAAAAGTCAGTATTATTATTATTATTATTATTATTATAAACATTCTTTATAGGTCTTCATTTTTACAATTAGTAATAGAAAAAGAAATGTTATTTAACATGGCAAAACGCCGTCTGTCGGAGATTGACATTATCTAAGATACTTGTAATACAATGGGCCAAATTAATATACTTTAAGTTATACAAATGATATACCTTACTGTCAGATGAAGCTATTACGGTAATTCAAGGCATGAATACAAAAGCGATAGAGCAGGTACCACCCCTCCGCGCCGTTCAGTATATTCTTCGTTTCTTCAAGTGTAAGAGATACGTTTGAGAAATAAAATAAACGTAGTTTTAGTAGTATAGAACATATCGCGATAAAATGGTATATATTTTCAACTTCATTGCGATTGCAAAATGTGCAGGTAGCATTAACATCTTGCCGGTGCGGTATGTAGTTTAGGCTCAGCAGTTCAGTTCCAGCCCTAAAAATAGTGCTAATTTGTCTATTTGAGAGTTCTGTTTTAAAGTAGTTACTGGGTCCTAGAGTATGGTTAAGAAGCTTGTACATAGATCTCGACGAAGAAGTATGAGCTCGATCTAAGCAATCTAGATACATCTTTTCATCGTCTTTTCTTATACATTCGTACAGTTTATCCTCCCATTCATCTGAATTTGCCTCAGTAAGTCTAAGTACGATGCCATGTGTGGTTGCAAGTTAATGCCATTCAGTCAGTATAAAGTACATCAACTTGTAGGCGATATTCTAAATTTGTAAATAAATAATTTGTAAATAAAGATAACATATTTTCTTCTTAAATATTCAGGAACAGTAAAATTCAATTATATATGACTTTTAGTAGAAGCAAACTTCAAACAGTTTCTGCATCCCATTAGGGATGTTTGAAAAAAGGTCATTAACTATTTGGCCGCCTACCATAGAAAAAAAAACTCCAAGTTTTTCCAATCGAATGTGCACCCTCTCTCCATCAATGGTTAATAACTCCATCGTAAAAATCAAAAATCGCACGAATCTATCATAATTCATCTCCGGAAACCAATTTCTCTTTGCCATTTGTTCCATTGGCCAATCTGTTCCCATCTTTAGCCCCACTCCTGAAATAGGTGCGAACCGAATATATTGTCGACGTAATAAATCTAGTTATATTAAAAATGCTCTCCTGCCATTCACTCCTGGAAACATCCCAAATGTGGCCCATTGACATGCATCCGTTGTAGTCCGTTTCGATATTAAATCTTTTGTTATTTAGAAATCAATTTAATCTGCACGAATCCTTTGCCAAATAAAACAAAATACGGCACATGATGAGAAGGATGATAAGAGGGGCAGCAGCAGGAGCGGAGCATGCAAGCAGAAATCTTAACTCAAAACGGAGAACAAAGCGGAACAATCAAGGATCAATCGGGCACGTATCCTTCCAGTCCTATTACGTATGTGTGATGTAGGAAACTTGGTTCAACCCCACGGCCTGCCAATACAGGAAAGCATCCTTCGTCTTGAGTATATCCTAATAAATCTTCTAAGTTTTCATTTTTATTTCACTGCTCACTGTTTATTCTCTGTGTGGGTGGGTGGTATCGCAGTCCTTCCTCCGCTATCAGAAAATTGGTATAATGCCATGTGATGGGAGAAACATGAGTCAAAGCGTGTTTCGATTGTGCTTTCTTGGCAAACGCATTTTTATCCAAGACAACTCGTTCCGTCCGTCCACCCTTCCTCGTGCCAGAACTGGCAGTGGCAAGCAATAAGTATCCAAATTTAGCAGAATCCACAAGCAGCACACAAGCGGAGGCAAGATATTAAAAGTAGATGTAAACTTGTGTCCTTAAACCGGTTGGATGTTTCCGGGTGGACGAAATAAAGGAATAACCAAGCCAGTTTGGAAATACATTTGTCGTCCTTCGAGTCGTGATCAAAGAAACATCTGTTCGACCTCCCAATGGAGATATTGTTGCCGCTTCACTGTTCTACTCTCTACTTCTATGAAATGGCGAGAGACGCCTCCGATTTCGCCTTCACCTCTCTCCACTCACCTCCCCCAACCACTAAGAGGGAAGCGTTTGACCTGAATAAATTGTTAAGCTCATCAGAGAGATTTAGGATGGATCTCTTATGCCAAAAGTTGTTATTAGGATGTTTTCCAACAAAGACGTTCACGATACGTTCTTTGTCACGTTTCTTTTCATCGGCACAGGACACAGGCTTTTTGTCCCGCTACGACACCCATTTTTCATATTTGAATGTGATCAAGCGGAAAAGTGGCATACGTAATTTTGGTTTTTTTTTATTCCGCCTCACATCCTGAGTTTGGGTAACCCCAAGGATGTATTTGATACAGTAAAACCCGTCAGCATAATGAGATTCAAATAAAAAGGTTCAAAGTGGCTGTACCACACCGAAATGCGTCTGTGCCAGTGCGGCAATGGAACGATGTCGGTGCCACTGTTGCTGCTCGCTACCGATGCCGTTCCTTGAGGAGTTAGCTCTAACATCGAATAAAATCCCTTAAAGCTGATCGAAAGGACTTCGATTTAGTATCGAGCGCTTTACATTCCTTTTTATGCCTTTTCATTCTCCTGCCACCACACTTGTGTTTACTGCCGCATACAAGATGGGGCTTCCTTGCCTTGAATGAGGAGAATTATCGAGGATATCGAGGCAAAAAGGGTTTGCGAATAAATTTGAATTGGATAAATAATTTATAAAGTTTATAACATGAAATGACTCTTTTATTCATAAATACATGATACCTTTGAGCAGTTTGTTGGATTTCCATCCAGCCTGGTGGTCGTGGTTGTGCTGCTTTTGCTGGGGGTGAGTGTGTGGTTGTGTGACTTTCTGTGTGGTGTCTTCTTTTCTGCTCTGGTGGAATATACGGATATAGTTTTGAAGTTTAATTTGCATTCAGATATCGTTTAGTGGTTAACAAGTTACTGGGTGTGCTGGTTGTTGGGGAACGAACGCATTTCGCTTCAATGGTCAGTGGCTGCAGAAGTATCTGTGGGCATCAATTTGTTACGCATATCCTTTCAAGAGGAAGGGATCTATGCGCCAGCTGCTGAGAACACTTCATACACTGGTGTAGTAATATACATGTATCAGTGGAGACTCTCCAGTCCGAATATGCACGGCTGGCACACAAGTGGTTCGTTTTTTCCTTTTCTCATTTTTAAACAAGATAATGATCAGACAGTAGGTCTGAGGGTTAACATTCATCTTTGAGCGCATTCGATATTTAATGTGGGGAAAAAGTGAACCAAGCTAAAAATGTTTTTACCCATACTGAAAGGGAGAGCAAAAGGGGCGGATATCAAATGTTCTTTCTTAATAATTTAACCCCACTACCCAATATGGATTATTTGGTGCACAGAATTTTGGTGAAATATTTGTTTTAAATAATGGATCGCTAATCTGAGGAAGATTGAAGTGCACAGCACTGACTCAATCTCGCTATTCAGTTCATTTGGGCACAAGTATAAAAGAATTTATGTATTAAAACAAATTTTATTAATCCCACAAGAAGTGATAAAAGTGCCGCGTTGTCAATGTTTATAAGTCTGTAAGGGTATACCACTGGAAGCGTAGCTGCAAGATGTTAAATGGTTTTTGAAATCTACTTTTTTCTGTTATCTACACTGACCTTCTTTTCAAACTGAAAGCCACTGAGGCGTTTTAATTGATTTAAACAGGATCAGTGTCGTAGTTACCATGGCGTCATGATCCGAAAGTTTTAAGTTCAATTCCTGAACTGTCCACCTCTTTAGTGGCCAAAAATATTCTCAACTTTCGTCCTTCTGAGTAGGCCACCGTGGCGTAGTGGGTAGAGTGCGACACTCACACACCGAAGGTTCAGGTTAGAGTCCCGGCTGAGCACCTCGAATTTTTCACGGCACCACCTCTTTCGAGCTGATGACAACACTCAAACTGTCTAAGAAAGCTTCTCAAACTTGGCCGTTCGGAGTCGCCAAAAAACTGTAGGTCCCTTCTACTCGTGACTGTAGCGCGCACAACACGAGCAGTTGAGGAGCAAGCTAGGCTCTGGTCCCCCTGTGGACTGTTGTGCCAGCAATTATTATTATGACGAATGTGGAAATTAATGAAAATACAAACGTGAGAATGCACAAAACTTAATTTCACTGATCTGGCTTCTGCTATTTTTCCGTTGGTTATGCCGATTCCACAACAATATGCCCATGGAATCGATGTGAGGTTAACCCAACACTTCAAACCTTACATTATATTATCGTGTACAATAACTGTATTTAGGACTGCCTTTCCACCTCAATAAGACCACAATACAAATCGATTACATTTCAGAGTAGTAATAAAGTTGCTAAGAAATACTGCGCATCTATACCACAGCAGGCATAAAATCCTCACTATTCAAAGTAAGATTGTTAGCACCTTAAAATTTATTCCATTAACCGTCAATACAACAATATCCTAATCGCAGGAATCACACCTCACTTCAGCTCATTACTCACTTCCGCCAAGAAGGCTGCGTGAAATACGATTCAGCACGACTGCACTCAGACAACAGAATCCATCCCGTAAAAAGCTGCGTAATCATTTCCACTATAGTTTATAACATAATTGTGAAAAGTCTCATTAGGACGAACGAACTCGTAATAAGCGCCATACAAGCACAAGCCCTAACACAAATACCATGCATACCCATCCGGTGTATGTGTTTCCGTTTCATTAAAAGTTTTAATAAATATGAAATGACATTTGCACGTTACCGGCTTTAACGCCTTCGTAGGATTACACTTGACTTTGGTGGTGCTCCGCGCGTCGTCGCCACCGCCACCGCCACAGTCGCCGCCGGCAGCTGGGGAGGACTACAACGCGAGAACACTGTGTGTAATGAATTAATTACATGTCTGGCACGAGAGTACGAGAGTTGCTCTTTCAGTCCGACACTACGCGACGTGTGTAAGGACATGTATACATATGTATATGTTATCCGTTGTGCCTGTGGCAGCCTATTCAGAACGTCATGAGTTGGACTAATTGAAATAACCTCAATTATTTGACTTATTTCGCTGGGTTAATCTGTTTCGCATCATTCCGTGTTAATCGCTTGGAAAAAGTTCAAGTTTCTGACTTTGATGAGACTATTGATGCGGGCGAGGAGGTGTCCATGTGAACCTTTAATGCTTTAACGAGTCCTTCCTGCTGTTGGGTAACTTAATTAGTGATGGATGGGAAAGCCGTTTAACTGATGGTTTCTGGAGGGAAGAAAAGGGATTCCCTCTGACAAGTATTCCCTCTGACATTGGTTGAATTGTATTTTTATTGCCGTTCACAGTATTTAGGGAGATAATAATTTTGAATAAAACTTTGAACTGTTTTCAATTAATAAGTTAATTAAATGCCATGACAGCAGTGCCGAACATTAAAAATTTTAAATGGCAAGTTCAATTGGTTTATATATTAGTTGAATATTGGAACAATTTAAGAGTTTATATTTGCAGAGATACCTGCAATGTTGCAGAGCAGATTTTTTTCTTGTGTTTCAAACTTCGTAAAACAGCTCAAATTACTTTTGCTATAATGGAAACTGTATACTTCGCTGAACTATATTTGTGTATTTATTAAATTAATATTATTAAAATATTGGCTTAAGTTTCTGTCATTCTTAATTTACAATATAAGCATAACATAAAATTTACACCGAGCGCCATTCAATTTGTATATCTGAGATTTTAGGGCTTACTTACTTACTTTTATAAATAAAACTACACAGCTGTCGCATTATAGTATAAACGAATTGCCTTTAATCTTAAGTTCACCAGTTTGAAAACCATTTGAATTAATTAAATCCTTCCGCCTAATTTGTCTGCCCTTTGAAAACTTCAATAAATTAGTTTTTCAATTTCTTATTGCCATTAAGTACAACCGCATACACTCTTACAAATTTGTTTTCAATATTAAATTCTTTTATTAATTGAAACAAAATATCAGTGAAGGCTATTTTAAATATCTCCACGTATTAAAATTGAAAGTTTTCGATTCCTGCATTCGTGGAAAATTAAATTATTCATCAAATTCCACCAAAAATTAAAACCCTCAAATCCTTGCGATAAAAGGCTTACTACCATTGCGTTACCTTCATAACCTGTCTTGTGGTCCTGAATTCCCACGTTCACGAAACAAGGCAACGGCACAACGCGCCGGTACCGGTGTTCAGGGTGGATTACCTCCATTTTCGAAATGCAATTAATTTGCATTTTCTGCATTATCAGCCACCACAGAACGAAATATAACAATAATTGAGCCAAAAGCGGGGGCCGACCGACGAAAGACAGAGCAAAAGACTCGAATTGAAACTCTGACTCTGCCGAAAAATATTTAAACTGTGAATGTATCTATGGGTGGGCATCGGAACCGTTGCTAGACAATCACCGGTGCAGATATCTACCGAACGCCCGTTAGTCCCCCTGATGGGGAATCGTGCCACAATAGACATTTCATTAATTAAATTCCATTATTTATCCTACGACCGTTGAATTTATCGTGAGGAAAACGGAAAGCACAGAACCGCCCGCCAGCAGGGAACAGGAGCAGCGAATCACGAAATCCAGTGATTTCGAAAATTTCCAAGTTATGGATTTGTGGTTTGGCAAATGACCATCTCAGATATTTGATGGTTGTGATTTCACCATGAAACGTTCTAATTTCGGTCTTACTGCAGCTGTGTGTTGTTTGTTGTAAGCAGTTTAGTGAATTTGTGGCCCAATCAGTTTTGAGTTTCAGTGGAAAGAGTGAAAATAAAAAATAGCCTTCAAAGTTTTGATTGTAAATCCGAGTGGACTACTTCGAAATCCTCTCACAGAGACATTGCCCTCACTTGCATAATGATGATGTCCCTCGGTTGTCTGTCCACTTGATTTCAAACTTTGAACTTGTGTTAGGAAAATCCACTGGAGTTTATTATTATTCGTTTTTTCGCAAAGATACAAGTAAACTTTTGTGGAATGTCTTGCACGTCATTGCCAGATTGAATGTGTCATCGCTTTGAACGTATTTTAGCCACCCATAAGAACCTCAGAGGTTTCTCACAGATAGTTATATTTCGCAGAGAAACATAAATACAAGTAGAATTCCTCACAGCTAAGCCTTTAATTATCGTTTTCCTTTTGTCGTACTCAAGGCAAAAGAAAAAAGAAACATTACAACTTATCTGGCAACCCCAAACGACACCCATCCATTATTACAATGAATCTCCCACCAGATGCTTCTCTTGGCCTTCCTGGTTTGTAGACAGAGCCAGAGATCCCTTTCGACCAAAACGTGACTGCATTACGAAATTGTTTCTGTAAAATGAAATTATATGTAGAAACCGAGAGATACAAGCGGCCCCGGTTTGGGTTGTGGGTGGCCAACCAGAGGTTGTAGAATGAAGAGATTTATGGCGACTTTTCGATTACCAAAACATTAAAATTTCCCTCAGCTAACATTTATGTAAAATTTAATTACCTTTTGATCAACTTTTAGGTTTGCTTTGTCCCACAGAAAGTGGTGTGCACTGCCGTGGCCCACGTCTCTGTAACAACTTAATCTACATTTGGACAAGAGTCCTGGACCTTCGTTGAGTGTAATAGTCCAAGAAATTGGAGAGAATGTATTAATCTTGTTTTCTTTGAAGACATTATGGATGCTGCTGCCACAACGCACAACCCGTCGTCCTTTGTCATAGACGACTTAGTAAAGTGGAGCATCATGTTGAAAGTATGCCTGTACCTATTCGTCTATATATCTCTGTGTTTGTGTGTATATCGCTTGAGTGGCATGGAACACAGAAAATGGAGCAAGAAGCTTTTGCTTCGTCATTCGGGCACATTCGTTACTTCCTTGCGATATCTATTTGGATTCCTGAAAATCGTTATAAACTTTCAAACGAGAACCAGCAAGAAAAAGGATACTATTGAAATTGAATGATGGCATTCGCCATCGCACTTGTTTGATAGTTGAGTGTGGGTTGCACCAGTTTCTCTGTGTAATATCTGTACAAAGATGCAACAGCCCGAAAGCAAACATGGTCAGAAGAAGTGAATGCGTATTTTGTGCCGGATACAAAAGTTAACTTCGAACTCAGAGGATTATTGATGTTGTTTCAATTAGTGCAGACAATGAGAGCGAAATGTGGCATTTCATTCCCTTGGTCAAAGGACGTTGATCGACAATTTGTAGAACACACATGGAGAAGGGGTTTCATAAAATACTACAAACTTTGGATTTATTGCAATGAGTATATGCATCTGTTCGTACTTTGCTACATTCATCTTCCGTAAAGCCTTTTGGACACATTTACAACTAAGCTTTCCTTCGACTGGATACATCCATAAAATGTAAGTACAGATAATCAGATTTTGAACAATCCCTTGAAGAGTTTCACCATTCGTCTGGACTTGCATTAATAGAATTGTTTTGTATTTTAATTTAAATTGAAGTTTAAATGTTTTGACTCAGTAGACACAAAGTTTGAGGCGAAGGTTGATTTGCAGTTTATTACACTTTTAAAAATATCAAACAAGAATTGAAAGAAAAGTTGAAGAATAAAATAATCCGTCTTGGATTGTTGAACGTCGTTAAAAAATTTGTTTAAATAGTAATTGTGTTTGTAGTTGTGGTATGAAGTGTGGTTGGCACACTATCCTAAGTCGTAAAATGTACTGTGTTAAAAATTGTAGGGGTCCGTTGGTTGCTTTCAAAAAGAGCAAGGGACACAATATGTTGTTCTATGAAGATCGTAGTTCTAGTTACACCTACCACGACGCCGAAGATGATTCCCACTGCGATAACAACACAGCGCACTCTGTTCAATTTTTGTACAGCCGAACTGAGAGGTGCCAGCCAGTGTATCATTCTCATTCTTTGAAAGACTGAGAAAAAGGGACAATGGATGTCATTGACATCTTGGCATTGTATTCGAATGCTGATTCTGAAACTGATGTTTATTCAGTCTACACATTGAGCACTTGACGAGCAACATTCAATCTACAACATTGTCGCCTAATTTTAGATGCCACAGGGATACTTCGTAATCATACGAAGCAAATGACCACAGTAACAGTTACAGTAGCAGTTATCTAACCGATTAGAGTAATATCATTTTCAGTCCAATTATCCGTATCTTAATCGATATCGAAATAATCAATACATGTACATAAGCCCTATTTGAGAGGTCCTGTAATTTCATTTTCGAAACAGCAAGACCAAGCATTGATTAATTAAAACCATTCATCTCAAATGCAGGTCGTAGACCACCCCGCCCATTAGCTTATCGTTTCCCAATCAGGGGATAATGTTTTCTCCCCCACCCAGATACAATCCAATGCCGGCACTCAATCAGTCACACCCTTCAGTCCAGTCCGGCAAACGAAATTCACTACAAAAATCTCTGCAATTGTCCATTTGTATTAATATAATGGCCAGCAGACAGTTTGAGAAAGGCCACCCGGCCTTTGGTCCCCACCAACCCTCATCAAGCGACTTCGTTTATTGTTCCTCCTGTCAATATCACTGGCAGAAGCTTCCCATTATCGAAACATTCCCATCGTCTTACAAAGGCTACGCAACGGGTTAAATGCAAACCCAATTGAGCACTTTATTTCCACATCCATAATGTATTCATTACTCGTCTAGAACACTCTATACAGCTAAGCGCTAGTACGTATTAGGATATCAATTGATATTACAACCCATTAGAGCGGTGGCTTATTGTTTTCCTTTGCAGTGGGCGAATACGAACATCCCTCCATTGGGGTTGTTGGATGGGGTAGGTAACCACTGCTCCCGTAAAGAAACTCCAATCCGATGTTAATCCAAACACACGCATGAACAAAATGTACGTCAAGTGCGCGCAGATAACTTAAAAATTATAAAAAGGCGCTCTAGATGTCCGCAGAAGAAACAAATTCCAAATGATTGAAGCGAACACCTTTATAATTATTCCGTGCACATTTGGGGTTTCCTGGATTTCGTAGCGGGACAGCAAGACGAACAACAAGAAGAATCTATTCCTCATTTTGACTAGAAGACGGGACTGCTGCATAATTTATTATCTAAGTTAAGACCATTCGCATTACATTCGCAGAGACTCGTCGTCATCATTCGCCGGTCGCAGAGGTAGTTTCAGTATATTTGCGTGCTTACGTAAAGGAAAGAGCGAAGATTTATTGAGATGCCGTTTGGATGAGTAGAGCCATGTGTGAATACCCGTGCTCACGTACATGCAGACATATGACTCAGATGCGAAAAGTGGGGAAACCTGGTAGGAACTTCTGTATCTCGTCAAAATGTGTTTTAAGGGAAAATTAATGAAGTTAGCTGTAGCTCAGGTTTCATCTGAATTTTCTTGATGGGGATTACGTCAAAAAAGGAAATAAAAAAATGTATATTCTTAAAAAGGAAAAAAAATGTATGCACTCGGTTTATTTTTGTTGTTTTTGGTAAAAAAAACTGGTCACGGTCCAAATAAGGGTTTTACTTGTAGCTTTCCCTTGTACTGTTATTCATACTTAATCTCATGCTGTTTTCATTAATAATCCTATAAATTCTTAGTTGTAAAGGAAAAATGTCCTATATCTCTAAACAAATCATCTACTACATGTATACATTATTGATTACGCTACTGAATAAAATAAAATAAAATAAAAAAATAAAATAAAAAACTGGTCATTGTGCTGTGGAGTTTTAAAGGCTTTGTGAAGAATTATTTGTAGTAGAAGAAACGAAAGACGCACAACGTCGATGTGTAGGGGGTTAGGGGCTTGACAGGAAATAGTTATGGGCTTGACAGGCTCAGCTAACTAGGTTCAACGTATATTTAAGACAAATTAATTAAATCGAAGAGTGCCACAGTTAACAAGGGAACAGGAAATATCTTCTTTAGCAACAGCTCATGTAGGGCTTAGTTGTATCGCCCACGATTGTTCTTTTTTATGGCTTCGAATGCCCACATTTTAAAAGCAAATTTGTCGTGCTCACTACTAGCATCGAAGCTTGGATATTCAGCGGGTGAATGGTGCACTAACCAATTGTCTTTGAAAACACGGCGGCAAAACAGAATTTAGTGAGTTTCTTAGAGTACCATCACGAAGGACGTTTTTTGTCATGTTGTGTAGAATAAAGTTTAATATAGGAATTTATTGATTCTACTTATGTTAAGCCCGTGCCTAAAATATGACCTGGTTGTTTTAAGTTCTCATTTACATTTTAAGGATCGAGAATGACAGCTGCCCTGCTATTGGTCGTAATTATGTGTTTGGCTGGTCAATGCTTCTTACACAATAGTGACAGGGAAATAAATAAGTAAGTCAGGGGAACGGTGATTATGGACGACTACATACGCTTTAAGTAGAATTCTCCCAGTTCCATCTGCGCCAAATTATGAAGTCTGTTGTTTGTTAAGGACTGCGGGAAAAATCTCTCAGTGTGAGGTAAGAACGTACGGGAACGTAGCTAAACCTATTCGGTGTGTTTCCGTACTTGAAAAAACAATACCAAACAGTACAAAAAACATAAACTTACACAAAGCCCGTTCCCGTATGCAAAAAATTTGTTTTACGTCAAATGAGCGCTCTCTCAGCGTTGACAAGCAACACATTATGACATTTCAAAAGAATTTTTTTGAGTTTTAAATTAACCTTTTGTTAGGGTTAAAATGTTTTTTTTTAATATCTTGTACTAAATTGAAAAGTAAATCAAAGATTTCTGTTTTCATTCTCACAGCCGTGAAAAATTGTTCCGGATCGTTATAGTATAGTTTCTCAAAGTTTAACCGAAAAAAAAAATGTGCACATCTCGATCTATGTATAAAGTGTGTTGAAGTATTCATTGTGCCATCCCCTTCCGTCATTGACGCTTCACATATAAAGTATTTTGCCAAAGCCTTTTGTTATGGGTAGCTTGATCGTTTTCTGACAAATTTATTGGTGTGCGTACAGAGATAAGTGAGCATTGACCCATTAACTCTGTTATGTGTCTCAAATTTTGTTATTGTGTTTGTTTTCTGTTTCGAAAAATTGCATTTGACATATCTTAATGACATACTTTGCACATTTAGTTAAGATGCGTTCCCGTCCTTTGCGTCTTTCTGAGAGATATTTACCACCACTCCTTAACAAGTGACAGACTTCAGAATTTGGTACAGAAAGTACGGACACACAGTAATTTACGAAATGTCAAATCTGATTAGATGAAAAACTAACAGCCTACTCACAAACATATTTTGGGTTAAAATGGACAGGATGAGGAAATACTTTACTTTCCCGCGGGAGAGCTCATTTAATACATGTTTAGTAATCCTATCGCCCTAAACATCCAATTGTTGCAGGACGGAGCTCAGAAGTATGAAGTTTATTTTTTTTTAGCGAAGATTGTATTAAATATGAATGGCCGGATATGGTACTTAGAAACTACAATTTTCACCACTTTTCTATAAAAATGTAGCAGTACTGATGTGTAAATGTCTGTAAATCAAGGTAAATCCAAAAAATAAAAACCAAAACAAAAAAAGAAATCTTTGCAAAAGTTAATATAATTGCTGCACTTAAAGTAAGAAAAAACAGTTTTACATTGTTTTACTTTACACCACGTCTTAGCACTTTATCAAGCCTTCATGCTTACTTTGACTCCACAATTTAAGGCACTTATATATAACGCCATTGGCTGTTTCCTTCGTTCAAGGAGACAATGATGCAATTATGCAATATCTCTTGAACTTGTACGAAAGATTATTATGGACAATGAAATTAGTAGTAGGAGTTTCGGTCCCATTGGTTTTGATATTATTAAAGGAAAATTTTAAAAATATAATCTTAGCGTGGGTGTTTGCATTTCACACCTACAGATGTTTGAATGTTATCGTCTGGAATCCTCTGCCTCTGATCACCTGTGTGGCATAAAACTATTATTATTATTATAAAATTATTATTATTATATCAGCTATTGGCGAATCTAAAAGGACTCATTTTATTAGGACTTTATTTACACCGGCCTTAGGTAATGTTAATGTTGACAAGTGAACCATGCGTAAGTATTTTTATCTCTTCTGAAATTTTCACCTCCATTCATTTCCAACATTATGTTGCTTAATTTTTTCATTTTGATTTGGGACTAGTAAAAGCAATAGAGGTTTTCGGCATCTTGGAACTCTAATATTACCCCTATCATCCATGTGAAGTTCTCAGCATATTCATGATTCTGTTTAGATAACAATAATAGCAAAAAGACAAAAAACAGACATCGTTTTTGGGAATGCACTCAAATATTCGGAACAACGAGTTTGATAAATATATATATATATATAAATATTTATTGGTGTATACAAAAATCACTGAGCTCTGGAAAACAAACGTTCTTTGACGTTCGGGTGATGCACTTAACCCGCACAGACCCCCTAAGAGACCGCAAAAAGAGACCAAATGAATATATATATATATAATTAATTCATTTATAATTTACTAAAGAATACACATGAGTATTCCCTCAATAAGAGCGGCCACATTTGCTTTTCTCTTCTCGTTTTCACACAAAAGAAAATTTGAAAAATTTTATTCAGCAGCATTGCAGCATCATTGAGTTAATGGCGCGCTGCTTTTAAAACGAATATTTGCAGATAATGCGTTTGATGACCTAAAAAATTCGATCATCAATTTATTGGATTGTAATTAATATCCACATTTGTGATGACATTCAAGCCAAGTGTGGGGCGGTACTCAGGCATTTTTATCCAGGCTCCCTTTAACTTCGCAAACTATTTCACCTCAATTGAAATTCATTGACAATATTAACCCCAGAATCCGAGTGCATTTCGCTTCGAAACAAATTCACATGCGGTTACCTTTAATTGAGTGGAATGCCATTAAGTAAATATTTTCTCGCACGCACTGAATTTTACATTTACACAAGAGCCCCTGTCCCACCGGTTACAATAATGTAATCTGATTAATGGACGGAAAGGCTTGTGAACGAACCCGAAATGAGTCAACAGTTGAACGATGACATCGGCAATGCCTAATGGAATGCCCACAGCGGCCATGTTGAATAATAAACACGGGAGGAAAATAAAATGCACTTTTGGCACTTATGTATTCACTTTCGGCGGTCCAGAGAACAACAAATATAAATTCAATATTATATATTTGCATTCGTGCGTTTCCGTCGTGTGTACTGTGGACTTTCTTTAGCATAACGTTTTGACTTTATTTAACACTTCCGGTGGTTGTTTTAAGCACTTACATAGTCAAATAACATGTATAAAAAATCTGTATGATTAAATGTCTACAGCGGTATTTCATCGTCGTTAGTTGTTATTCCGTTTCTTAGAATGCCTAACCTATATTACAATATTTTTCTGTTGTACACACGACCAATAATCACAACAGTGTATTACTATGCATCATTTTGTGGTTGTTATTAAAACTCCTGTTCTATGAATATTGTTATTTAGAAGTTTATGAATATCCTCAAGCCAAAAATAGCGCCTACAAATAAATCATTTTTCTACTACTATATTCAGAGATATGCACTAACGAATTCGGTGGTGGGATATTTTTATTTGTGTTTGAAGACGTTAATACTTCCTTTTCCTGTCTGCTTATTGAAGAGAATGAATATTGTACCAGATTTTTACCTAAAGGTATGTGCTTTAGGGCCAACCATAGTAATATTCCAACAGCATGGTTTCATATATCTCTGCCATATATTATTTCAGATTTGACATTCCATAATATGTTTCTTAATAATTTTCTAATAATAACATTCTCGTAATTGAGAATGTACGTTGAAAACGTGACCATTATTTATTATTACTATCAAATTTCATTATCTCAATTATTTTAAAATTAGAATTTGCAAACAGGAAGTTTGCCATGCTGGGATACTAGGAGTAAAATATTTTCTACCAAACTTGTTGATTTGGCAGCACTTTATGTCTACTCCCATTTGACACTGATGTAAAAGATGCACTTTTATTCACTTGTCAAACTTTTCTTGTTTAGTGCAGTTCGATCTCAAAAAGTTGTGTTTTTGATGAATTAATTAGTAGAATTCCACGATACTTGTATTAATTTTAGCAAGGAACTCATCAAAACGAAAAACAATGGTTATCCCAAATATATTAAATATATTCTAATAAATATATTGTGTACTGGAATAAGATAGTGTTTGTTGCAGTGTTTTTTTTTCTCAAAGCAAAACAATTCGGAATAATTATTTGCCTTGAAACGGCTTATACCTAATGAGATTTGATTAAACTTTCAATTACATCAAAACAAAATGCCACAATCATCTGATTCCATAACCGATGCATTAAAATCGGATATTGTCGTGTCTTCTGATGGAGTAGCCAAGTTAAGTTTTAATTTCCTAGAAGACCATGCCGATAGCAGTTTGGAACCGGGTGAGGTTAAAACACCTCCAGCTAGTCCGGCCTTGAAGCCGAAACCTGCAATATCCCCTCTGACAGTGGTCGATATGGAAGCAATAAAAAAACGTGAACAACTGAAATCGGCTTCACAAGCAGAAGCAGCACTGTGTGAGGATAAAGTGCGTGCGATATTAGAATTGGATGCGATAAGAGAAAAAAAGGAAGCTGAAAGAAAAAAACTCATAGGGGAGATGAATACAGAAAAGCCAAATCCGCTCGATAAGAAAAAGAAGAAGGACAAAGATAAAGGTAAGCTATTAAGTGTTAACTTGTTTTTACAATAAAAATTTACATAAATGCTCTCAACAGATATATCGCAAGACAACAGTGACAATGAGAAAAATGAAAAAGATTCTAATAACAAAAAAATGTCTCCGGAATTCAAAGAATTCAAGCAAAAACGAAAATCGAAGCACTTCAAAAGTCCTTCGGAAGATGACCACGACAGTAGTGGCAGTGTAGAACGTGGATGCCGGTCGCCGGTAAATTATCCAATGCCATATGTGCAAGACACATTCAAGAGATTCCGCCCAACTGGACCTCCAATGCCGCATTTTATGCGTCCACGAGGAGATTTTCGTCAAATGCGACCCCATCATCGGCCGAGATTCGATGGACGCGGCGGGATGCGTGGAGGAATGCGAGGTTTCGGCTATCGACCGCACGCTCCATTCAATTCAATGAGCGGAGGGCAGAAACACCGTTTCCCAGCACCTTTTAGAGAGTAAAATATCCCATTTCGCTTGAAAGAGTGCTGCCTACATTTGGTTTCTTTTAGGTCGTACATGGATCATCGGCCTAAAAGCCCCAACAAAAATTCCAGCTCCGTTGGAAATTTCCAGGGTGAAAAACCAGAAGTCAAGTAAGTTACCCTACAAAATGAAACCTTGAAACCTACTTGATTTGTGTGTACTTCGACAGGTGGACGAAAACGGAGCCATCTCTGTCATACGCGTTCAACGCCTCCACCGTAAGTACAACAATAAAAAAGGGCATTGAGAAACTTCATAAAGCTTCAAAGAAGAAAAGCAAAGCAAAGAAAGGTAAGAGTAAAAAGCGCAAAGCACACGAAAAGTCAAAAAAGAGGTCATCCATAAAGCTGAAGTCAAAGAAAAAGTCTAAGAAGAAAAGTAGCAAGAAATCCTCAAAGAAGCGCTCCACATCAGAATCAACCTCAGAATCGGATGCCCCTGAAACTAAGGCCCCTAAGCAGACAATTAATATTGACGAAGAAGAAAACTGGGATGAAAACGATTCTCTAAAACTGCGAGCTACAACCCCGCCGAAGAGCTACAAACATAAGAATCGAGAACGTAAGAAGTCGTCGGAAAGGGAAGACCAGGAAATGTTGCCCAGAGACAACAAAAAACGGCGCAAACACAGAAAGAAAAAGCGGTCTGAAAAATCGCCACGTGATGAAACTGGAAAGACTTCATTCAGCCCGAATCCCATGGATCTTATACAGAAGCTTAGAGTGTCAAGTGACACACCACTTAGGCGAAAGTCGGAGCTGAAAACCATTATAAAAATGGAAGTCCACAAAGATGTTATGAAAGAACAAGAAGATGAAGTAACAGTGGTCGAACAGAAAGTGAGATATTCCAGATGGAACACTGCTGAAGAGAAATCTGCTGAGGATTCTCTCGAGAAGGAGAAAAAGTCACGAGTAGAGGATATGGTGGGTGATGTCAGATCCCCTTCAGATGACTCCCTGAGCGGATCCACCCCGCCAATTCCACTACAACTGTACTCAAAAAACAGTGAAGAGGATGATTTTGCGGAGGGATCAGAGGAAGAAAAGTCCGATAATCCGGGAAAACTAAAGAAGTTGTCAAAAACTGAAATATGTAGTAAACCAAAGCGACGACTATCGCGTTTGCATTCAAAAAGCGTTTCTCCACAGAAGCGTAACCCCTTTACGCAACGAGACCGGTCTGCGGAAAGTATTGGCTCCCGAACAAATACAAGTGCAGACAGAAGCAGCAAACGACGTTCCCGATCACAGTCATATGAGCCTGATTGGTATTGGAATCCTTCGGCGGATGAAGCATCGGCTAGTACGAAAGCGAGACGATCACGTTCAAAAGAAGGATCCACGGGAAAGTTCAAGAAACATTCTTCTGCCGGTGAAAGCCGATCACCAATAAATTCTCGTCTGAACTCCAAAGACCACAGCAGTCCCTCGCGGAAGCACTATCACAAACAGCTGGAGGAGCAGTACGAAGCACAGAATCGAACGACATCACACACGTCAACCACCTCACTAAAATCAAAATCCACGTCGATATCCGCCCAATGTCAGGAGGAGTCACGTGAAGAACGCAAGAAGTCTGAAAAGTTAAGAGACCTAAAGGTTGGTTTAAAGAATAACGAAGGAAATGAGGATATCAATGCGACCGAGGAGACCAACGAAGGGACAATTCTAACGGAAACTCAACCGGAGAAGCGTCAACAAACAGAAGTTATATTTGACATGTTTGCAGAAGAACTATATGAAGAGGCAAAACTTAAACCGACACAATTAAAAGAAATGTCTTCACGGTCAGATACTCCAAGTGACGACGGTGAAATCTCTTCAAGGCATGGACTACCAGATGGAGAGGACGCGGTCTGTAAGAAGGACAAAGACCACCAAACCGAGTATCACCCTAAGTCACATAACAGATCATCCTCCAAACCAGGCCAGTTCTTCGAAGAAAATGAGAAAACAGCTTATCTTGAACCCCAAAAATTAAAGACAAAGGGAAGGAGTTTGCTGAAGATCTCCTCGAAACAAGTCGCCACAAACGCACTAGACAAGTCAAAGCGAAAGAAGCTACCGGTGGAGCGTCTATCATTTGCAAGCGAATTCGAAGACGTGGAAGAAGAAGAGCAGGTCGAGAAGGTTGCAATTTCTTCTAAGGATATGAAAAGAGAGACCAAAGGTAATGAAAGTCCAGACACTGACGACTACATGGATAATTGGGAGAATGAAGTAGACTTCATGACAAACCAAGACAGTTCAACACCCACAAAGCGTTCCGAAGCTATAAAATGTATACCAAACATTTCCATAATCATCCCGAAAAAAACTTCACCGTTTTTAGAAGAGGAGAAATTGAATGATGGATTTGAAAAACCCCTTTTGGTGAACCCTAGCCCACCACCAGAGGAACACAGAGTAAAGGAGATCGCTGTTGCAAACTCTGTTGAAATCAAACCAGTTCCGGCATTATCAGGATATATAGAAACTAAGAACGCTTTTGCGAAAGAACAGAAATCTGTGGAAATAGTATCACCGACAGCAGTTGAAAGTTCTGAGTCGACACAGAAGCACGTTCTCTTTGGAATGCAGGAGCTGTACGACCAATTCATTCGAAGTGTTGAGGACTCGGGTGTTGATTTGAACAAGCTAAAAAAAGATAAAACTCCCGAAGGGGACCTATCGCATGCTGAGTCAGAGTCTACTGATCACAAGGATAGTAACAGTTCCTCAACGTCCACAGCTTCGACGATTTCTTCGTCATCTTCATCGTCCTCCTCCAGCTCAAGTTCCTCATCTTCATCGTCATCAGAGGACAGCAACGACGACCAGGAATCCGAAGGTCCAAAGAAAACAAAACCCAAACATAGCAACAGAGTTGCGAGTGATTTTAAGAAAATTCAGAAACTGGAAGAAAACCTCACCAATATTCAGAGTATGCGTGCCAACTACGATTCTGGAGACGAGATAGTTGAAGAACTGCGGAAGATGGAAAATCTACTTCTCCAAGAAAAGAATTTAATACTTCAGAAGTATGCAAAGGAACCAACAACTACTGACTCCGGTGTTGACTCTACAAAGAGCAGTTGCGAGAATTTATCAGCGCAACCGCAATTCGTAGCGACACTGCAAGAAACCACAGGCGCTGACCAGACGAAGCCCTTAGAAGCTGAGGACACCAAAATATTTGACGCAAACAGAGAAGCCATTAAGCTAACAATATCGCCAATGAAGCGACCAAAGGCGGCGGGCGTGTGCACATCCAAAACAGCAATAATCGAACCTATGAAGCCAGAGGAAGACACCGATTTCACGGAGAAACTTTTGGCCAAGCCTGCCAAGGAGATTGCCATCGTAAAGCCGATGATCGATACTAAGAACTCTCGGTCAAGTGAAGATCGTCGTTCGAGTGAAAGATACAGAAGGCGCGAAAGCCGGTCCCCATCGCGCACAAGACTGGTTCGTCCTCGAATCCGATCACTCTCAATGAGTCCGCGTAGAAGAGGACGTTTCTCATCCCCCCAACCAAGAAGGGGTGCAGGTGGTAAGTCCATAAATGAACAACTAAATTCTTAATCCAACTATGTATCATTGTAGCTCGATACAGAGGACGTCGAAGTCGAAGCCGCAGTCGAAGTCGTTCGCCCTTGCGCAGACGACGTCGACTGGAACCCCTTCCACGAAAGGTTCGAACGCATTCACGCTCACGATCTGTATCTCCTGGTCCGGCAGGAAGACGTCGTTCGCGAAGCAACTCCTATGATAGATCTCCGCTTCCATTTAAACCGCCGTCACCCCCTATGCGTAGGAGTTCATCCACGAGCAGAAGCATTTCCCCAGCACGTCGTCACTCGCAGTCTGCATCACCACCTTACCATTACAACGCGCAGCGTACTACCTGCTCGTCTTACTTCCCTCCCGAATCCTATTATTATCAGGACCCTTCAAATCGCATATCTCTTGACGCCCGCATAAACATAGTACTGAGCGGCTCCAATCAGGAGAACATGGCGCAAAATCCTTACGGCGGGTATAACTACAGCACGTACGGTTACATGTCTCTGCCACCGCAGCCGGGCGGTCCACCGACAAGCTACCACATGAACTACGCCAACCAATATCTAAACACAACTGACCAGCAAGTTTACTCGAATATACCCACAATAGGTACAACTGGGGTAAACAGCTCCAACTTCTTCTACGAAGAGCAGCAATACCAACAGACCCAGCCGTCTTCGCTGCTTAAAGAGCTGCCAAAAGCCACAACTGTCGCGGTGCAAAAGGGAAACGTTCTCGAGATAGTACCTAGCCTTGATGTGTCCTCTATCAAGCCCGTTGAGGTAAAGGAGGAGAAGACAGAAGCATCAGTCGATGTTAAAAGTGAAACTGCAAGCGAGAAACAGAAGTCGAAAGTGAAGAAGCCGTCAACCGTGTCATGGAAGGAAGAAGTAAGCAATAGGCACATAGCCTCAGCAGTGCTTCGGCTGGGAAAGGAAAACGATGGATCATCAAAGGGCATTCTGAAGAAAGCCACCGAGGAGGAGTAAGCGTTATTTTTACCCCTTTTTAAACAACCTTAAAAATTATAATTTTTTTGCAGGAAACAACTGAAGAAGAAGGTCTACTTTGAAGACGGAATCTTTCCAAACCGCGATAGTGAGGAGGAAGACCGCAAGGCTATAGACACGAAAATTAGAAGAAAGTTGAAGGCTCTTCGCAAGAAGCATGGTTTAAAGACCGCCAAAGAGGTGGAGGAAGAGAAGCCAGAATCCAAACCGGAGGAAGATACAACTCAAAATGAGCAGGACTATAAGATCGATCCAGAGTTGGACAATCTGCCTCCACCTCCACCGCCTCCTGGCTCGCCGCCATCTAATTTGGAGCAACCCGTCTACCTTAGACCACCAACTCCCACGCCACTCTTTTATTTCCACTTTGACGCGGTCGTTCACTCTATGTACGTTTCTCAAATGGAAAATCCAATTCCACCTCGTCTGCTGAATCCCAAACTGTTGCCTCCAAACCCTGTGCCTCCTCCTACGCAAGCGGCAACGTCGGCAACTGGAAATGCGGCTGCTGCAACCCAGTCCCCATCAACAACTGCTTCTCCTACCACAACAAATGCCAAAAAAGAATCCAATCGTGAGTACATGTCTCCAAAACTGAGCAAAGTTCCACCGGTTGCCAGACGTGAGAGTCCTCAATTGAAAACCGCTTCAGAAGCAGCGGTGCAGCGACCGACATCACCAAAAGTTTCTCCACCTCAA
The DNA here is from genome assembly GCA_955652365.1 of Eristalinus aeneus. Taxonomy (NCBI): domain Eukaryota; kingdom Metazoa; phylum Arthropoda; class Insecta; order Diptera; family Syrphidae; genus Eristalinus; species Eristalinus aeneus. The sequence goes on along the minus strand of OY019134.1, from coordinate 77,177,482 downwards.
GTTCCTTCTCCGAAATTCACCAGCGGCTTTGTGTCAGTAACCACAACTGCCCGCCAATCTCCAATTGGATTCGCAGGTATCCGACCAACTGGCTTCGTTAGACTGCCCCCATCGCCGTTAACAAGAGCTGGGCCCCCACCATCGATGCCACACCAGTTCAACGTACCACCCCCAAATATGACAAGCAATCTTCCTCCACCATCTCACAAAATCATACACGGTGCTCCGCCACCCCAATTCTTCATGCGGGGCCCTCCGCCCCCGGATATTAACAACATGTGTAACATGCCGCCTCCCATGCGCAACATATTGCCCCCCAATCACCTGCCACCCGGTCATTCTCTGCACCACATGCAGCACCAGGTTCCACCACCGATACACCATCATCAACATCCACATCTGCCGCGTCCGACTCTCCCCACTCATGTACCGCATCCCCAGGCAATGGTGGCCCCATTCAACATTCAAAGAAAGTAATTTCGTAATTTCCCCTCCAATCTGAGCCTTTACCAAAAATACAAGCTATCTTTGTATTCTTAGTCTACGGGGAGTGTGGAACACCCCTTTCGATGTAAGACAAATGAACAAATGCATTAAGATCCTTAGATTCTGCTAAGCTCTAGGTTAGTTTATAAAAGTCCGCGACAACAAAAGTGAGCATGAAGTGAATAAAACTAGATGTTAAAGAACGATTTGCCTTTTTGTATCAATTTTGAGAGGACGAAGAATGGAAAACAAACAGCATCTCCTTCATCAGTGTCTAGTTTCACTATGTTTCTGTTTTTATTAAATCTAATTAATTGATAATCATAATATTACTCATAAATACAATACATAAAGTGATTTTGTATTATGTTCCATGCTTTTTTTTCTTTTGTTCTCATTTTATTACAATCGTCCACACTTTGTTGTCTTATTCATATAACTTTGCTTTGTTTTGTTAAAATTGCGTTTTCTTATCGCTGCTATGTTAAACTAGTAGAAACAAGAAAAGTCGAGAACTAAACAAGCGGTTGAAACTGTATTTCGTGTAACTGTTACTGGTGAAAATACCATTTTGTGAACTGGAAATGTATGCAAGACGACTTGGCAGGGCGCAGAACCCAAGAACAGGAAGTCTCGGAAGTACGCACACGTATAACAAAATCTAAAATTTTCACATCACCCGAAATAGAAATGAGAGCTTTTAAACGAAAACATATTCAGAAGGAGAATGAGAATGAAAATAAAAATGTCACAATGGAAAATAATAATTACTTTATGTTGTAATAGCGGACAGTTCGCCGGCTTTATAACGGCCAGTCGAATGGGAAAGTTTTGGTGCGTGTCACATAAAGATTGAAAGAAGATAATTTACTGTAGAATTTAGATCATCACATTTTTTGTCAATGGACTTTAATCGATCTTCACGTTCGAATATATTTTCCGCACAAAGATGTTGGTGCCGGCATAGCCCACCGTGCCGCAGATGAGACCCAGCGCTCCGCTGAATAGCGCCATGTATCCGTAGTAGAACGCGGTTTGGAAAAGCCCGTACATCCTGGAAAAGCAAAATAAAAAGACAGCAGATTATTGCATTCACACAGACGTCCGCTTGGTCACTACTCACTTCGTTTTAAAGAAGAAATAATAAAATGAATACGCATAGACGTAAATTGACGTTGACGCGGCCGAAAGAAAGCTCGTCCACTGCCACCGGTAGTCCTCGGCATTTAGCAGGAAGTAGGTGCACACAATTGTTACACATACCGTGACAATTGTCAGGATACTGAACACTAACAGCATGAACCCGTAAACGTAATATATTTTGTATGCCCAAAACGATGTAAAAATAAAGTACCTAGAAATATACAGAATGAGGAAAATGAAAAGAATTCTAGTCCGACTTAAATCTCGCCGACATCTTACATTTCGATGAAGATAGAGCCGAAAGGTAGCACACCTCCCAAGAGGATGATGATGCCTGGTTCCATAAACCATTTCTTCTCGGGAATGGGCCTAGGTACTGCGTTCACGCGGCAGGGATAGTCAGGCTGGCCATCCAAGTTACGTCCCACAACGGTACCGATTAGAGTCAGGGGTAGGATGACGAAGAAGCATATACAAGTGACCGCAACCATTGTACCGAATGGAATTGCTCTCGAAGCGTGATAATAGATCGCGATGAAATTGATGAAGAAAGCTGTCCCACAAACCCAGACAGGAACCATGAACGCAGACACCAGCATTTGTCGTATCCACATCCGGCCACCCAAGCGGGCGTATAGCGAGCCTCCAAAGTACCCATTTATGGGTGATGTTGCAGCGTACACAAATATAGCCGTTGACAAAAGCGATCCTCGCCTATTGTGAGTCGTTTCATTAATGGTGATAAGTGTTACCCTCATGCAATACTCACTCGGTGTATAGTTCTCCGACAATTGCGAAGATTATGACACAGAACACAACTGATATGAGTTGATAGCCAGCACCAATCATGGCCGAGAACAGCAAACTGTGCTGGGGAGTTCTGAACACATCTCCGTGCACTTGCTTCCAACCATATTCGTCCCCTAAATCTCGTTCCTAAAAAATGAAAGAAAATTCAGTTTTCCAGATGCGTTCAAGTTTTATTGCAAAATCCTATAAAGGCAGAATGGAACAGGGAATGAATTTCCCATGAAAAAGTAAAATGATACCTTTTTCACCGTTATTGGTACGAATTAACGTTACTTTCGAAAAATGGTGACGCACTATTATTGCGTATGTTTGCTTGGTATGTGAATTTATTTCAATATGAACTTACCAACACAAACGATTGCCGAAAAAATTATTTTTCTTTGATCCATTCATGTTTTCAACACGAATGTTGTATAAATTTGTACAACCAAAAACTAAAGAAATCGATGGATGTACCTAACTATAGAAATAGCTGTTGACCTATACAATAAGGATTATTTCGTGCAGTTTGACTACAGTTCTAATGATGACGATTTTCAACCAAATTGATTTTTGCAAGAGAACAACAGGCAATAAAATGTATATATATAAAATTCATGAGAGTTGAAACAACCCCAAAAAACCTGGGTGCAGTAAATATCTTCGGTAAAACCTAACCCTACTTTTTCTGGTTTATCGATATTTATTTACTATCAGTGTCGCCCTTTCTCTGGTGTATTATAAATGTTATCACATATTTTCTGATAAAGACAGCTCAGTATTTGACTAAACAAGAACCTAGAATGAAAACAAATAGTTTCATATTACGATCGGATGTGACAGATAAACCTGTTTGTTTTATGCGCCACAAAGCACACCAGCGCTAAAACCAAATGAACTTCATGGTATGATGACTAAGCCCTTGTATGATCACCAAAGTAATTTCCAGCAAATAAATGGTGTAATCAATTGAAAGCTTTGCTTCCATATCAAAGTTTATGTTGATTACGTTACCAGGCCAGAAGTGCAGCTAGAGAATTTTCCGATCTGCATTGTTTAAACAAATGCATGCTTGCTTTCTTGAAACAGGTGCAAGCACTATGCCACATGAGCGTTCTCTGATGGAAATCAATTCATGACTGCCGTGTAAAACTTCTAATTGAACACAGGCATCTCCTTCACATTGTCACGTAATTGATTTATCTTGACGCGTTTCATTAAAAAGAAAACACATGTTGTCCCTGTGTCGCTCCTACTAATTGAACACAAGCCCATACGAATTCTTGTTATCAATTTTTTGGGAAGGAAACATAGCATACCCACATGCGCCATGTACTGATAAAACGAAATGAGAAACACTCACCATGTCGTCCATTTCCTCATCCTTACTGTACCGCGCGTAGTCTTTGCGCAAAGTTCTCATGAGAATCATAGACACAAGTCCAACCAGGAATATAACCATCATGAAACTGTTGAATATGCTGAACCAATGAATCTGCAACACAATATTAGATCAGAAAATAAGGATTATTGAAATCTTGGTGTATTCTCACTCTGTGTTGGAAGAAATTCGGATCCAAGTACTTATCGAAACGATTCTCGAACTTGATTGGGCTCAACTTCCAATTGACCTCATACGAGAATTTGATCTTAGCGCCAGGTACAAGCAGTTCTTTTTTGTCTGTCGTTAGACTTATGTCGACAATTTGCTTACCATTGTAGCCGATGTCGAATTTCTTGTGCGTGAAAATGTAGTACTTGTTTTCACGTTCCACGCGCTCACCTACTTTGCCCCATATCGGAAGTCCATCAATGTACATTTGATACCAGTACTCATTTTTAACAGCGAATGTGAACGCCTTGACCTTATCTTCGGTCAGCTCCACCATACATATGACGGTAGGCGGGACATCAACTACAAGACCCCATATAAGTTTCATGTTATTACGTAAACTTAATAGAAATACCTTTAAAATCCATTTCGTATCCACTGAACTCGAGTTGTACACCCTGAAGTGCCTCACTGAGCGTCTCATGGTAATGGCTTATGCTCTGCTTTGCACCAGAACAGAAGGGTAGAGAAAAATAAGCGTAAGTTTCCTGCCTATTGTGATATGGGCCAACTGTGTTCATCCACAGCACAACTTCTTCTCGATCATTGTACTAAACAATAGAAAATAAAAATTATGGTTTTAATTCGGGAAGTTTTCATGCTGTAAGATACTTTTCAATTCGCTTACACTGTGATTATGCTCGTCGCACTTCACGCTAAACACACATAAACAGAATACGAATACGTAGGCAAAGAGCATTTTGTGGGGGGATTTTCTAAAAAAATGAATTCGACTAAAATTGTAATTGATTCGGTGACAGCAAGTTTAAGTGCTTTTCATTTTATTTTGTAGGATTCTGAATGTAAAGAAAACTATATATTTTCTCTTGCGGGTGAAGAAGAAAAATCTAAACACGTCAACTGACAGGCGGGGGATATTTTTTTTTTGTTGCGGCGTTGACGTTTGTTGATGACAGCTGTTTGTTGTAATTTTCTTTTGATTTGCGGTGACTAGTTGCATTACATCATCGTTGCTATTGACTGTTGCGAATGCCGGGCGCTAATGTCGCCAAGGAGATTTTGGAAGTGAATTAAAAATGACTATTTTTAATATTATGTTCTTTGTTCTTAAATCATCCGAGTAGAAAATGAATGAGTACAAAAAATTGTTCCTTATTCCCCAAAGTAAGTGTTGCCATCCAGCTATAAGTTAACACAAAGAAGAATAAATTAACACACACAACAACCTTGAGTGGCAATGAACTTAGGCATATTATTTTCAGCAGTGGAAACAAGCCTATGTCAACAATATTCCGCCTGATACACGAAGGCCATGTGACTCATGGTATTGAATTGTTTTGATGCTGACATAGTTAAAGCAAACATGAATATAAATAGAAACCGGTATGATTAGTGCAGTTTAAGCAAAATGTGCCCCCTTATCCAACTTGACAGTATGAATGGCTGACATAGGTAGAACGGGAGAAATGTTGCCATAATAAAATTAATATTTACTTTAAGTAAAAAATTTATTTATCCATAAGTAGTTGAAATCCTTGTGAAGGCTACAACGAAGTGCCTAGAATATAACATTATTTCTTATTTGCTTTCGTTTTTTCTGTGTATCCTGATACGTTCGACGAACAAGAACTGCGTTAAAAACCCAAAGCCTGGTTTTGAAGTTGGCAATCGAATAGTCAGTCAGTCAGAAGGGAACTTGAATTATTTCATGCAGGCATTGATATCGCTTCCATATTTATACATCAAAGTTTAAATCATAATCTAGGTATGACAAGCATTTAGTGGATGTAAGCTTTTGCAGCGTTTCTCTTACTGTCTTAATTAAAAAACATGTGAATCCATCCTGACGCATTAAATTGTAAAAGGCATGACAGCCAACGCAATAAAATGAAACAGGTTTAAAGCTAATTCACTGTTTAAACGGACAGTAAAACATTATTTTTTTAATAGAAACTATAATTAACTAGACACAAATATGAATTGAAGGTAAAATAAACAAGAAATCCAAAGAAGAACTTGGGTATTCCAAACAGGAAAACATTCTGGACTGACAATATATTACGTATGTGCTTTAACTTGCATTCGGTTGACTTCTGAAAAGCTTGGCATATACCCCGTCCCTTGCTAAGAGCTGTGAGTGATTTCCCCTTTCCACAACTCGTCCATTCTGAAGCACACAAATCAAGTCGGCGTTCTGTATCGTGGTCAGGCGGTGGGCAACAACTATACACGTTCTGCCAGAGCACGCTGTATCTAGTGCTGCCTGTACAATCTGCAAAAACAAAAAAGAAAGTTTCATGTCTAGTTAAAACTTTCATCTTCCGAACCAGTTTCACAAGCGTACCCTCTCACTTTGTAGGTCCAGCGCCGATGTGGCCTCATCGAGCAGCAAGATATCTGGGTTACGAATCAGAGCTCTGGCGATGGCTATTCTCTGTTTTTGACCTCCTGAGAGCTGAGTTCCCTTGGCCCCTAATTTCGTGTCAAACCCATTTGGAAGGGAGGTGATGAAGGTGAAGGCGTTAGCTAAACGAGCAGCTTCCATAACTTCGCTCATCGACACCTCCCTGGAGACGTCGCCGTAGGCAATGTTCTCCGCGATAGTTTTCTCAAACAAGGTCGGCTCCTGTGATACGATCCCTATTCTACGTCTAAGCGATGCTACTGTCATGTCGTCGTGAATGTCGTCTCCATCAAGGAACTGCGAAAGGTTATAAGCAACTAAAGGAACAAGTCTGTGAATAATTTCTTACTATGTGTCCATTATCGGGATCGTAGTATCGGAGCAGTAGTTGGATGCAGGTTGATTTTCCACAGCCGGACGCACCGACTAAAGCCACGGTCTTTCCCTGCAAAATCCCCAAATCAAGGCCTCTCAGAACCTGGACATCCTGGCGCGTTGGATACCGGAACGACACGTTTTGATACATAACTCCATTCGACAGGTTTCGAGCGTCTTTCTTTTTATCCACGTTCGAGGCTTTCATGCGAGGTTTCCTGTCTATGATCTGGAATAAGCGGTTGCCAGCAATCAGAGCGGTGGTAAATGAGGGGGTGAATGCCAGCGCCATAGCCAGAATCATGAGACCGTAGAGGAGTGACTCTGAAACTCTGGAAAGGAAACCGGATGCAGTGATTCGGAGATTTTAGGATTCACCTAAATCTACTTTATGATATTGTAGTAAAGCACCTTTCCCTCGGAGCAGAGGATTCCTCCGTAGGTAAGAGCCACAGCGTAACCGAAGTACAGTATGGCCCATGCGCTGGAGTTCACAATGCCCCTGAATCGAAGTCTCTTCTTCAAGTATGATCCGTATCTCTCGACTTCTTTGTTGTACTCATCTATAAGTTGAGGTTCTCGTCGTAGGGCTGCCACAGTTCTAACGTTAGCAATCGCTTCGGTTGCAATACGACTTGTCTCCTCTAGCACTCGTTTCTCCAGCACTGCAGAACTCGCCATGAATCTGAGAAACGTGTACATTTGAAGAACTGAATTGCGAAAGTTCTTTATTACCTCGCTTCGAAAACGATGGACCCAACCATAAAGGGTGCTGTGCAAAGGCAAGCTATTGCCATCTGCCAAGAGAAGTAAAATGCCAATGTCACGCAGCAAATGAAATTGGCTCCGGCTTGAATAAGGCCGCTTAAGGGATAGCCTATGGATCCCTGAACACTGGCTGCATCGCCAGATAGACGAGCTGAGAGGGCTCCAGCGCTGTTTTGCTCTTCGTCAAACCAACCAATCTCCTGCGCCAGGATCGCCTTAAACGTCAACGACCTGCGGGGAGCTAGCATGAAGCATAGGAAAATTTGAATAAATAAAAAATGTATTAAACCTAATCCTTGCTGTGAGCCAGACACCGGAAACGCTGAAGAGGTAAGTTTGAATGAAGCACGTAGCCCCCGCTGCGAATCCAGCCACAATGCTCATGATTGAAAGAAACGAAGTTCGCCTGAGCACTTCTTCAGAGTCACTCTGACCGATAGCCGCATAAAACTCTCCGAATATGAAGGCATACGCGGGCTGTGTGCAGCCATAAAGTGCGGCGCATATTGTGCCGAGCACTAAGTAACACCACTCCTGCCTGGATATCTTGACGATTCTCATGAAGGTCTTGAGAAACGGTGTTTGCTTCTCCCCCTCATCTTGCGTATCGTTGTTCAAATTGTTCCTCATGTTTTTCGGAATACTCGGGGTCTCCGACGGGCGATGTCTTTCGGGTTGGTGGCCGTGGCTTATGTACTCATCCAAACCATCATTCGGGTAATCTGAAAGTATTAGGGGTCTTAAGACACATCGAACCGATGCTTGAGTTTTCACACCTTTGTCTACATCATCGTCTGTGGTGATTTTGTCTTCCCCGGAGTTGTGAGACGTCACCATGTCGAAGTACATTCCCTGCAAAGCCATTAATTCCTCATGCGTACCTTCCTCCACAGACTTCCCATCGTGTATAAAAATGATCCTGTCAGCGTCCTTGATAGCGGACAGCCGATGCGATACAACAATGGTGGTTCGACCCTTGCTGGCGGCGTTGAGAGCTTTCTGCACCAGTTTCTCCGAATGGTAATCCAGAGCAGAGGTTGCTTCATCAAGCAGTAGGATCTTGGGATTTTGAATCAGGGCGCGGGCAATGGCTATGCGTTGCTTCTGTCCACCAGAGAGCTGAATACCCTTTTCACTGATAACGGTTTCATAGCTCTGCAAATCGAAAGTAGCAGAGGATTGTACATTTATAAAGAAACTGGTCATACCTCTGGTAGTTCAGAGATGAAATCGTGAGCACCAGCAGCTCTGGCGGCTTCTTCGATTTCCTTATATGAGGCATTTGGGTTTCCATGTCTAATATTCTCCCCTAAAAAGACACAGAGACTCACATTGATTTCATAAAAGAAATAGATCCGCTGTACCTATTGTCCCCTGAAACAGAACTGGCTCCTGGCCAACGACTGCGATATTCGACCTCAGCCAAGATATGTTATACTTCCGAATGTCAAGGCCGTCTAAAACGACGCTTCCAAACACTGGATCATAGAACCTCTGCAGCAACTGCAGGCACGTTGACTTCCCGCATCCGGAGTGACCCACAAAAGCCACCGTCTGTCCGGAGTGCACTTCCAAGTTCAGCCCCCGCAAAACTACAACGTCATTTCGAGAGGGATACTTGAAGAATACATCTTTGAACTCAATATTGCCCTTGACTCCGTAGTTCAAAATCTTTCCGTCCGAAGACATTGGGTCGATCTTTGTGGTGGACTCGATCACCTCAAAAATCGGAGCTGCAGACCCCATAGCCATGGCAAATGAGTCCAGGAACGGCGAGCATCTTCCGATGTGGTCGGCGCCTATAAGTATTCCAAAAAAGCTCTAACGGCATCAGTGTAGTCATCAGTTTGTTCCCCGTCCAACTTACTATCATGAGGACAGCGGGAGTGTACTCTGGATTTGGTTTTCCTCGATCGTCCAACACCAAGTTGACTCCATACCAGAATGCGCCTGCTACCGAGAAGAAGAGCATTGACTTCGCAATGGAGTCCCCCACGCCTGAAAAGGCGGCCTTCCACCTGCTGGCTTTGCGGGCGGGCACAAGCAGCTCGTCATAGCGATCAGCCTCCACGCGCTCCCCGCCAAAGGCAGCAACCGTTCGAACAGCGCCGATGACCTCTTCAATCAGACTTCCCGCGTGGACGTAGGAGTTCTGTTCGCGTTCTGTGAGCTTACTTTGGTACTGAAAAAGAGAAGGAATACGAATTCGTAGAAGAACAAAATTTGGCATCACAACTCACCTTTGCCACGAAATAGTTGGAGATGAGAATAATGGGAATGTACACGCTTATTGCAAGGGTCAACTTCCATCCATAGACGAAGGATATGGCGATAGTAATAAACATACTCACGAAGAGGTGTGTAAAGTGGCCGAGCTTTTCTGACATGCCGTCACGGACTTTCTCCATGTTGCTGGGAGTAAATTAAGTTAAGATCGAGACGTACTTAAGCAGAAGTTACATACTCTGTCATATGAACAGCGAAATTCTGGTTGGTGGCAATATCGTGCCATCCGATATCCTTGCGTATCGTTGCTTCGAAAAATTTCTTCCTCATCCTTAAGACTATCCTGAGAGCTACAATGTTCATAAGATCGACATAGATTATTCCCGAAACGAACATAACTGCCGCAACAATTGTCAACAGGATCCCAAAGGCCCACGAGTCATTTCGCAGTTCCGCCATGTTCTCTTCTTTGGTTGCATTTGTTCTGTAATCGGATTTAAATCGGTGGTCATAGAGAAGTCAAACAGTTGTAAACTTACAAAATTTTTCCACCTCCGAACAGGGGCAGGGTCTGTGTTGGGGATGAAGTGCCCTCACCTAGGTTACGGTCTACAAGCATTGCCACCATTTCGCTGTAAATGATGACACCCAACGGAGGCAGAAGGGCTTTTACGGCACAAGCTATGAACGAAATCACTAGGAGGATGTAGTCTAGTCCGTTGGCGTAGCGAAATAGTCCCACGTAACTGACAGTTTTTCGGGCAGTTTCCTTTTTTTCATCGGTAGTTGTCCTGAAATGTTTAAGAGATCTTAAATTCGTTTGCTTTAAAGTACGGATTCTGGACATTTCAAGTTTTGTTCTTCATCTTTCTTGTGGCATCTGTGGCAAATCAACAGAGGAATTACATTGTGTTGAACGAAGCTATTCAATATTTTTCTATATCTTGTGTATCGAATGTGTGTGGTTTACATTAATTAAAAAAAAAAGAAATAATGTATCAAAACGAGTGTATGTGTTTATTGTGTTCAAAAACCATTTAGCATCAATTTTGAATTAAGTCAATATTCCTTCGCAGGAATACCACCGGCATATTTGCAGAAATCCATGCGTTGAACGAACTTTTTTCGCATAAATTGTCTAAATTCCAACTATTTCATGTTCAATATTGGGTTTGAGCTTATCCTTCAGCGTCAGCTTGTTATTATAAACCAATAACCTCACTTCGGAATGTAATCAACAGTTCTTTTTGCAGGATGTGATATGCCGCAAGGGGACCATAATAGCTTCCTCAACAACTATTTGAATTGTGCCTGCCTTGGTTTTCTCAAGAAAAAAGGGCGACCTACAATTCTCGGACAACCCCGAATGACGAAATTTGAGAAGCCTTCTCATGGACAATTGTTATTCTTTGAGTGCTATCAACAGCACGAAAGAGGTCTTCTGGAGTTCAGTTCAGAAATCGAACTTGGCCCCTTTCCACTTTGTCACTACGCTATACCATATACCTTAAAACCTGAAAACTTTACAAAATGTCGTGTTTGAATGAAGCTTTTAATTAAAACAATTTCAGGCTTCATGCGCTGTATGTTTCAAATGAAAAAGAAATCCTCATAGCATTTCAAGCTGAATCTTTCAGACAATTTTAAACAAATTAATAAGTTAAACTGCAACTTTTAGGTGATGTTTTATAGCTTTGCCCCTAATTTGTACGGCAGAAGCACTCTTTCTAACTTTCTAGTTCCTAAATATCAATGATTCTCCTTTTATATCAAATATAAGCAGGAATGAAACCTTCTGTAGGTAAATTAAACTTGCGCTTGATCAATTTATTAAATTGCACAGATCCAGGGTTTTTGAATACTCTTTAAGTTTCCAATAGAAAATAGGATAGAAGTTAGAAATTGGTTGATATAAGGCTCTGAAGAGACAACGGTGTCTCCAATGATTCCTAATCGGTTTCATCTACATATAACACATCACTCAATAAGTCCCGGGACATATAAGGGGCGCCACTAAAAACAAATTCATAGTCGAATATAGATTTTTTGTCAATGGTGATTTTTCGTAGGGGGCGTCACAAAATTACATAGTCCACTATTGATATTTTGTTAGTGGCGCTCCCTACCTGTTCCGGGACTTACTTAGTGATATGTTATTTGAATATATGGCTCATCAGTTCTTCGTATTGTATGCACTAGTTTTCTTCCACAACTAGAATGGACCAGCAGTTCATTGCCGATTCCAAACTGCGCGTTTTGAGAAGCTTTTTCAAAGACAGTTATAATACTCTTTGAGTGTAGCAGCTCGAAGGAAGTGGTGCCGTGAAATATTCAAAGTGTTTAGACCATTATTCGAACCTAGACCTCCGGTATGTAAGAGTCATATTCTATTCCGGCGACCACTGGTCTCCTGTACACACGCACTGAAATTTTCCAAATTGTTAGGCGAAGTAGTTACATTTGTTAAACGAATGCCTGGGCTACGTTAACTCAGATTCATTAAGTATACTTCTGTATATCTGATATGAAAAAAATACTTCGCAGGTAATTACACATGCATACATGTAGTAATCTTCGCTGAGCGTTAACTTAAAAAACCAAAATCTTAAAAAATCTTAACTTAAAAAACCAAAATCACCATCGAAATGTCCCCGTGTGTGTTGGTCCTAAAGGGAGTCTATACTCAATTAATGTCATCTTTTATCAAAGTCCTTTCTTTTTTGCTTATTTATTCAGCACCTATCGCCTAGTAATATGAAAAAATAATTTCAAATGTATGTGTTTTCGTTTAAAACTACGTCAAGGAAATGTCACATGTGCTCTGTCTGGCGGACCCGGACTGCAAAGAAAGGGTTGGAGCCGAATATCTCGACTCTGTATCGCAGACGCTTGGTGGCAAGAGTGGAAATGTTTCGTTCCAGTAGCTCAGTCGCAACTGCATCAGTGCCACTTACAAAGTTGTTCCCAATAATAAGGATCGGGATGTGCGCGAGTTACGTCGGACGTTCACACCGACGATGTACTCCTGCTGTGTTACCATTTGAAGTTCAATTGCAACATAGTGTTCCTTATTTTCGACTTTCTTCAACGAAAGTATTTCGATAGAATTTCCTTCAAATTAGTGTTAAAAATTATTATATCTTTTCTTACAATTTATATTAATTTTTCAGTAGTAAGATAATATATACCGCATCTCTGTTAATTGTGCAATGTAGTTTTAAGGAAAATGTAACTTTTGAGCTAAGTAAAATCTAAAATTTAAAAAATATTATCTTCCACTTTTACCCATTTTGCAATCGCTCCTCGTTCGATGTGGGTCATTGCGATCATATTGCATGAGCTATTGAACCTTAAATTGTACATAACAAAAATGGAGTCTTAATACCACCGCTTAACACAACAGTGTGTCTGTCACGCGTCTTACACTTGATAGCATTTAGTCATGAAATTCTATGTATAAACAGTGTACTTTATACCACTGATATTTTCGTAAAGAAATGAAAGATTAATAAAAAAATCAAAAAACTTGGTTTCCTTGTCCAATATGCAGTAGAGAGAAACTCCCGAACATAGAGTTTAAGAGAAGCTTTCCTGACTCTTGTCAGTAACTCGAAAGACGACTTTTTCGATCTTAATCTTAGTGGCAGAAATGGACAAATGCCCACAGCACTCAGTTAAACAGAAGCCAACTCTAAATCAACATTGATTGAAGTTCTGCTTTTTCCATAAACAGCAATAGTCAAACTAACAACACAATATTTCCTCTAATTATTTTTTCGTATAAAAATTCAGTTTTGATTTAAGGAGAATTTGTTTCCTTTTTCTTCTCGCAAGGTTTTAAGTAAAATATTAAAAAAAAACATTTAAAAATACTCGTACAGTGCAAGGGAATTGAAACATGACACTTTTGAAGAAATAGAACACTTTACTGGACGTTTTTGTTTCTCCTAAAATAAAGTAAGAAGTGTAAGAAGTGAAAACGAAACTTGAAGGATTTTCGCTTTCCCTTAGGTCTGCAAAGCAATTTGTTCTATTATCTAAAAAGTACTAAAAAATACGATTTCCACACTCTTTTCTTATACACTTTGTAAGAGTCCATTTTGTTGTACAATTTTACATTCAACGTCAACTTGTTTGACCTTGCTGCTTGAGAAAAACAAAAAAAGCTATGTCACGGTAGCTGCAACGCCAGTATTTCTTAGTGCACAAATGATTAATTAATACTACCAGCTCTTGTATATTCCCCGCTAAACCGTTTGGAAAAAAAGAAACACTTTTACACGGTTTACCCTCTTGACTGAAAAGCTTGATAGTTTTATCAGAGGCACTTACATTTTATCTGAATGCACTGCTGGACACTATACTTGCGAAGCACTTTCCAGTCCCCGAATTTTTTCACCAAACGACACTACAATAGAACTACTCTGTGCAAACCATCAAATGTCACACCAGGTGCCCGACTTTTCCAAGACTGAAGAAGACTTCTTGTTGGATTCTGTGAATGTGTCGGGAAAAGTGTAACGTCGCTCATATATTTTATCGGTTTCATTTATTGAATCGAACTTTAATTGCTTTGAATGAACGAAATGAACCTGACTTGCACGGTGGTGATCTAAGTTGTGCACATATAGCACATGCAAGTTAAATTAATTTCAATTTATTATTTCAAATTTGATCTGTTTAAATATTGTTGGTTGTCACAAGAAACAAAAAAAAGTGAATTCTTGTTTAATGGGATTGGCGTGTGTGTGAGGTGCATAGGTTGCATGTCATTACATTATTGACGTTCACTCTATGGTGCGCGCGTGACTATGGAGCACTGTTGCCTCCCACTATTTTATTATCAAATCTGAAGTATCTACTTACACTCTACTGCCGCAGACACCTCGAACTATCTTTCGCCATTGAGTTATTAAATCCGTCTTCATGGAGATAATTCTTGGGTATCCAGAAAACGATAAATGCTGATAAGAACAATTGCCGTCGAAATTCTTTAAGAGGATGCAAATTATTTCAAGTGCTGCAAACTATTCTTACTCTCGCACCTTTCAAATGGCGACTGAACTTTTTTCCGACTCTGTGAGTTCGGCGAGAATAAAGTCAACCTTGCACTTGTATTTGTTTATATGCCCAGGTTCAGATAAAACCTCAAGTAGTGCAAATAGTTATAAAAATTTCGCTGGAAATGGATGGGGAGACAACTAAGAGACCAAACGATGGTTGTTGGATTAAACATCGAGTGGGCGTTAATTGTGTTTGTGTGTTAATTGCTGTTGAGTATCTTAACTGCTTATTTAAGTAAAGCAAAATTAGAATGCATGCATATAAAAAGGTGCACCAGAACTGGTTTGAGTCAAACAGAGTGAGAGTTGCCACAATTAAATTACTCTATGTCCTTCTGACATGAAGTGTGGCTTATCACCACTTATGAACAGTTCGCGGTGACTTGGTGGGATTTTACAAAAAAAAAAAATGCAAGGCTTTCCATTTCGGACATTGCACTTAAATTGCTCCCAGATGTTGTTTTCTGCTTGTCGTAGTCTAAAATTCGAATTCTCATTCGGTATACAAGCTGACTGGTCCATGGCAGATTTGCATACTTAAAAAATGGACCCAAATGAGTCAGCCCCGCATATGTTCATTAAACGATCTTAATTGCGATCAGTTAATTTTTTTTCAACTTTTATGACTTTCAGAACTTCTACGTTATGCACGCATATATAATACAATTTTTTACAGTTAATAAGTGTATATGAAGTGACATAATCAAATCAATAAAGATGTCTTACGTAATGGAGCTTGGCGGCATGTTGTCTGGATATGATTCTGCAAACTCATTTGCGTGTTATGTGAGTACGATTTTTTGACGTCATTTGATGTGCAAACATTTATCTATCTGAAAGTAAAAACTTAAAAGGCGGAACTGATTATAAGAGGATAACAGAAAAAGAGTGGTAATGGTCATGGTTTTGTTATTAGGTTACAGAAATGATATTAAGTAAAGGTAAGACTTAGACTCTTAACACGTTTTCCTTCTTCATGAGCCTCAAGTAACATGCGTCTCCAGCCAACATTTTATCTCGCTATCTGTCTCCAGTTTCGCACGCATTCGGGCCGGAACAGTGGTGTCTATACACTCTACGTGGAACCACTTAAAGCGTTGTATCCTAAGGTGCAGCAATCCAAGTTGGTTGAGGTCTTTCTTCACTTGTGCGTGCCACCTCAGTTAAGGCGGTTCCCTGTTGCGTTGTCCCAATGGCTTGGATTGAAACACTAAGCCGGGCGCATGCCGCCGCACATCTCACAAGTTTTGTCGCTGAATCTTCTTCTTCAAATGTCATCAACGAAACAGGACCAAGAATCGCACTCAGAACTTTTCCCACGAAAAGACTTGAGACTTCTTCATCTGCTTTGAGTATTGTCCAGGTTTCCGTGCCATAGAACAGAACTTTCAAGCTTTTATAGAAAATTAGCTTCGTCTTTCCAGAGGGGTTTATTAATGAATTGCCTCTAAAGCCCAAAGAAACAGCGATTGGCAAGAATGATGCTGCTTTTGATTTCGGAACTACTGTTTTACTACTTTAAAAATAATAATCACAATAATTTAGTGGCGCTACATTTCACAGGGGGACTAGGACCTAGCTCGGTCATCAACTGTTAGCGCGATACGTTTCTTTCACGAGTACGAGGGACCTACAGTTTTTTACTGACTATGAACGGCGAAGTTTGAGAAGCTTTCTTGGACTCTTCTTACTTCTTACTTTTTGAGTGTTGTCAGCAACTCGAAAGAGGTGGTGCCATGAAAAGTTTAAAGTGTTCAGCCGGTTATCGAACCTAGACCCTTCGGCGCGTGAGAGTCGCACTCTACCCACTATGCGATGGCGGTCACCATTTTAAATGTAGAGATTTTTCATATGTAAACCTTTATAACAAGCCGTGCATTTTTAATATCCACCCCACCCGTTTGTGGAATTATGTCGGAACTGATGTATTTTTCCGATCGAATATTTTTGCTTTAAGTGTTTTTTCTTGGTTATAACAAAAACTCTATCAAAGGAACTGTACCAAATTGTTTCTCAAAACCAAACATAACTTCTTTGTACTCCTTTGAATGTAAATATTGATAGTGATATACAGTGAAGCTTCAATGGGTTGACGCAGTCGCAATTGGTGTTAAAAAATATTCTTAGAAGGCTCAAAATACGTGTTTAACAACGAAAATCTTGAATGATCGAATGACCACATAAAAGACATACGAAAGCATAGATGAAGGATATTGACTGGCTCGTGGCTGACTGACAACTCCATATTTGTGTTTTCCTTAAACTTGAGAGGCCCATGAACGGAAGACATTTCACAACGGTTGAGCACATAAAGAACCTGACCCAGTTACAAAAATACCGAGCTTCTTTTTTAATCGACCTCGTGAATATGCTTTCTTTCTTTTCAATAGGATCTGTTAACGCCGACATTTTCTTCTTAGATTATCTTAACATTCTATTATACTTAACTTATATTAAGTCGGTAAACTATTATGCTTCAGACTTGAAAAACGTTTCAAATAATATTCAAATTAAATTTTTATTCCTTTTTAGTCATCACAACCTTAAGAGTATTAAGAACATATTTCAACTCTTTAGTTTGCCTCCCACGTTTATATCTTCACGTTTAGTAAATAAATATGGATCTCCATTTTCGCTACACAAGGTTCTAATACTAGTTGTACAAAGAAGCGCGCTCAATAAGAAATATTTCCTCGCCACTAGCGCTACCGTTCATAAAAGGCCAGATTTCAACTCACACGACGTTCTCATCATTTGGCCGTGTCGTTAGTGTGGCTAAAGATATAGTGTAAAAAGATCTTGATCTACATTCATGAAACACCAAGCTGCCAAAAAGCCGTTATACCTTTGTAACCGTTAATTTCAGAAATGGACCCGTTCATCCACCCTGTTTTTGTGATTTAACGCATTTCCACGTGAGTCATTGGCTTATAACAACAAACTGTCGACGAATGATGGACTCAGAGCCGGTTTTGACTATGAAATAGTTGGAATTTAATAAACTTAAACACCGCCTCGAAATTATCCAGTCGACTCATGGTTTTCATTAGAAAGAAAAAAAAACGAGATTTTTAACTCATCCTTACAAAAATAATCATTCTTTATTTGCAACTTAATTTAAAGGACAGAATACTTAAAACTCCAAATGAGTTCATTTTTAATCAAAACTCGGCTGAGTCTTCTGAAGCTTGGCGTAGATACCATCTCTGGCGATGAGCTGATGATGATTTCCTTGCTCAACGACGCGTCCACTCTGCAGAACGAAAATTACATCAGCGTTCTGAATCGTTGACAATCTGTGCGCAATCACAATGCACGTTCGTCCCGAGCATGCAACATCAAGTGCTTGTTGAACGACCTTTAAAAGAATAGAATGCAACAGTGTTTGGACATTGAAATGCGTTTACAAACATGTTCGCTTTGCAAATCCAGGGCGGACGTTGCCTCATCTAGCAGCAAGATCTTAGGGTTTCGCACCAACGCCCGAGCGATGGCGATTCGTTGTTTTTGACCACCAGACAGTTGAGTTCCCCGCGATCCGAGTCTAGTATCGTAGCCCATAGGCAGTGAAACAATGAAGGAGTGAGCGTTCGCATTTTTCGCCGCATCCATAACCTCAGCAATAGACACATCCCGTGAGTTGTCGCCGTAGGCAATGTTCTCCGCGATGGTACGCTCGAATAGTGACGGCTCTTGAGAAACTATTCCCAGCTTTGAGCGGAGGGCCTCGAGGGATAGATCAGTCTTTATGTCATCTTGGTTAATGTGCTGCGGAGTAATTCATGAGTGAGGAGCTGATTTAATGGAAAGGACATTAACATACGATGTTCCCGTTGTCTGGGTCGTAGTATCTCTGAAGGAGTTGAATGCAAGTGGACTTGCCACAACCAGAGTGACCAACTAGCGCCACAGTCTTTCCTCGCAGAACCTCCAAGTTGATGCCGTTCAATATCTGCACATCCGGCCGCGTTGGGTAACGGAATTCAATGTCCCTGTAGTAGACGCCTTCAACGTGGTTTAATTTGCTCAGATGTTTACTTTTGTTTGTCAGAGACTGAATCTTCGGTTTTCGGTCGATTACTTTGAAGATGCGATGCCCAGAGACAAGGGCTGCGGTAAATGCCGGAGCGAACGCGAGTGATTGAGCCAACATCATGGAGCCGTACAGCAGTGTTTCAGAAACTCTGTTGAAAAATGAAGTGAATGCAATCGAATCACGAGCAGGGTTGGAATATTTACTTTATGATGTCTTGGAAGGGAATTGAGCCTTCGGACACAAGGACCCCACCATAGCAGAGTGCGACGGCGTACGCGAAGAACATGAACGCCTGTCCCGATGAATTTATAACTCCTCTTAAGCGAAGTTTCTTCCGGATCTCGATCTCTACTTTGCGAATTTCGTCGTTGTATTTCTCAATGACATCAGCCTCTCGACGGAGTCCTGCTATTGTGCGAATGTTGACGATGGCTTCAGTGGCTATTCTGCTGGCCTCTTCGAGTATCTGCTTCTCACGTAACATTGCTGTGGACATTGAACTGAAATGGGCAAATAAATGATCTGCAGTAAGCCTTGAGTGGTTTCTTCTTACCTGGCCTCATAAATGACAGATCCGACTATAACTGGACATGTGCTCAAGCAGAGAAGGGCCAACTTCCAGGAGTAATAGAATGCTACTGTTCCACTGCATATGAAGTTTGCGCAGGCCTGGATCAGCCCACTTAAGGGGAAACCAATAGCACCCTGAACGTTCGCTGCATCACCGGCTAGTCGCGCTGAGAGGGCGCCAACACTATTTTTCTCCTCGTCGAACCAACCCACTTCCTGCTGCATGATTGACTTAAAGGACATCGACCTGGGGGTAAAATTGCAAATGAGTGTAATCATCTTAAATTCAGTGGTACCTTATTCGTGTCGTTAGCCAGACTCCGGCGTAATTGAAGAGATACGTTTGGAGGAAGCAAATGACCCCGGTGATCAGACCAATAACCAAGCAGCAGATTGAAAGAACCGCGGTTCTGTCTCTGGCTGCATTTTCGTCCTCTTCGGAGAGAGCTGCATAGAATTCGCCAAAAGCTATAGCAAACGCCGGGTACGTGAATCCATAAGCAGTCGCTGCTATAACGCCGAAAACCAAGTAGCAGCTTTCTGGCTTCGCCATCTTTAGAATTCGCCAGAAGATCTTCAAAAATTCCGCCTTTTCCTCCTTTTCGTCGACCTCGTTTGGCTTCACAAAGGCAGGTGTTTCAAGGGTGACCAGCTCCTTTTGGTTCTTGTCCAAGTTGTTTGTATTCAGTTCAAATGATTTTTCATAAATTCCAAGAGATTTCTCTGAAAGAGTCATTTGTAAGACCAGTCATTGGCATGCGTGCCTTCAATCATACTTTCCTCATCCAAGTCTGTGGTGTCCACTCCCTCGACGGTCTTCAAGTTTCCAGCGTGGACCATGTTGAAGTACATTCCTTGCATTTTCATGAGATCATTATGCGAGCCCTCTTCGACCACCTTGCCCTGATCAAAAAAATAGATGCGATCGGCCGACATGATTGCCGACAGTCGGTGAGACACCACAATCGTTGTGCGCCCCTTACTGGCTATGTCCAGAGCTTCCTGGACAAGCTTTTCTGACTGATAATCCAGAGCTGAAGTGGCTTCGTCTAGTAGAAGAATCTTTGGATTTTGTATGAGCGCCCGTGCAATGGCAATGCGCTGCTTCTGACCACCCGAAAGCTGAGCGCCCCTCTCGCCAATCATTGTTTGATAGCTCTAAAAGTAATTCTGACTGGTGGAAAGAAAACATTTCTTCTGGTTATGCCGCACTTACTTCTGGGAGACTAACAATAAAGTCATGGACACCGGCCGACTTAGCCGCGGCCTCGATCTCCTTTTGCGTGGCAGAAGGTTTGCCGAAACTTATGTTTTCCCTTATTGTTCCTTGAAACAACACAGGCTCCTGTCCGACGCAGGCAATGTTCGATCTCAGCCAGCCAATGTTGTACTTTCGAATATCAAAGTCGTCCAACAGCACCTGTCCGAAGACAGGGTCATAAAACCTCTGGAGGAGCTGTATGCACGTCGATTTGCCACACCCTGACGGCCCCACCAGTGCGACAGTTTGACCTTCTCTCACTTTGAAATTCAAACCACGATGAACGATCACATCCTGGCGCGACGGATACCGAAAAAATACGTCACGAAATTCAATTTGCCCCCTTAGGCCGTAGTTGAGGATCTTTCCGTCAGTCGACATCGGATCAATTTTTGACTTGGAATCTATTACGTTGAAAATATTTCCAGCGCAACCTCTCGCCGTCGCAAATGACTCCAAGAACGGAGAAGTCCTGGCAATATTATCTGCCCCGACAATGATTCCAAAGAATGCCTTAAATCAAGCAACAGTGAGAATCTGGCGGCTTGGGTATGAGTTCTGACTTACAATCATGAGGATCGCTGGAGTGTACTCCTTGTCCTCCTTGTCTCTGTCTGCCAGAATAAGGTTGACGCCGTACCAAAAGGCTCCGGAGCAGGAAATGAAGAGCAGTCCCTTTAGCACTCCATCACTGAAGCCAGAGAAAGCACCCTTCCTCTGACTTGCCTTCCGTGCTGGAACTAGAAAATTGTCGTAGCGCTCAGACTCCTTCTTTTCTCCAGCGAAAGAAACCACCGTGCGTATGGAACCCAGGATTTCCTCCACAAGATTACCGGCGCTGGAATATGAATCTTGCTCGCGAGTGGTAAGACGGCTTTGATACTGCACAGTACACACACAATGGATGAGTTTTATTGAGTGCAATGGTAAGTAGGTGTGCTTACCTTTGTTACAAAGTAGTTCATAACTATCACAATGGGAATGTAGACGCTGACAGCAAGAGTCAGCTTCCAGCCGTATGCAAAGGATATGGCAACTGTTATGATGAAGCCAATGATCAGGTACAAAAAGTGGGCGACTTTTTCCGATATCCCGTCGCGGATTTTCTCGATGTCACTAAGCAAAACTCACATGAACGAACATCATCGTATTTAAATTTGGAGCTTACTCAGTCATGTTTTGTGCAAAGTTCTGCTGTGAGGCCGTATCATGCCAACTGATGTCCTGCCGCATGATGTTCCGAAAGAGTTTCATCCGCATTCTGGTGACCTGCCTCAAGGCGATCAGATTGAAGATGTCCACTGAGAATATCCCTGAGATCAGCATAATGATGGATGTGATTGTCAACAGCACGCCATACGATATCGAGTCGTTGTACAGCTCCTCGTTGTTTTCCTCCCTCGAAGCGTTTGTCCTGAAACCAATTCAAAAACAGTGAGACATTCGCCCAGCTACAGCTGTTCCATAACTCTTACAAAGTTTTTCCACCTCCCAGAATCGGAAGGAAGTAGCATTTTGAGCTCGTCCCAATAGCCAGCGTCCTATCGACCAGCATCGCAGTAAATTCACTATAAATAATCACAACTGCCGGCAGGGTGAGAGCCTTAATAGCAGACATCACGAACCCGATGAAGAGGAGAAAAATCTCACAGGGGGTGGCGAATCGAAAGAGCTTGAAAAAACCAACCTCCTTCACGGGCTCTGCGGGCTCCTCCTCGCATTTGCCCCCCGAAGAGGTCTCCTCCCCAATGGATGACCTACAACCAAACAAATTTCACAAGTGATGGTAATTAATTTAAAAATTGTATCCTTTCCTGAAAAAAAATGTCAATCAATAAATTTGTCAAGCTTATGGCTGTGGGGTCATATCGGCATCTCACGGTGAAGTGAGCGCCGCTCAGTGCGTGTGTCCGCAATCGTTTGTTAGAAAAGTTAATAGTCAGGTCACCGGAGTCAATTGAAAGTTTAATTTGCATTTTTGATTAACTATCGCTTATAAATTTGATGAAATGAATGCTGATAGTGGAACTCGTACGTAGGCTTGATATTTTGAATCGTTTTTCTAACAGGACGGTGTAACTCATGTCAAATGTTTGCTTCTAATAAAATTTCCCAAGGTTATTTTTACGGCGACAGTCATATAGTGACAAAGAAGAACCCGCGATATGGTCGTACACGACATCATCTTTGGTTCTCATAGATTAAAACAGTGTCGAAGTGGACTTGCATACATTGAACTCACTTAACCTTAATCTGTATGAATGTTTAAAAGGTAAGGATTCAACTTAAACTGTAGCTGCTTGAGGATGCATTTCTAAGTGGATGCATTACTTTACCTCACGATTTCAAAAGAGAAGTAAACGACAAAAAGCAGGCATTTGAAGTTTTCTTGTTTAACACACTTTTTTGACGCGCCTTCGTGCGGGGAATGTTATGTAATGCTAATTTTAATTAATAGTAATAGTAATTAAGTACCCAGACGGATCTAAACACATTTTTCTATCGAAGAGAATGTTGTATCTATGAATAATCAATCCTTCCCGCTATAAAACACATGTTTCGCAACTGGTTTGTCACAAAAATGAAGACATGTTGGATTCAATATGTGCTATGTCAAGTTCTGATACAAAATTGTATATTGTTGAATTTTTTTTGTCAAACGACATTTCATTTTATTTCGATAAACATCCTGTCGAACTTGTCGAATAGCATTCTGTCAAATGGGTCAAACGAACTGCATTCATTTCGTTGAACAAAATTTAGTCGAACGACTTCGTCGAATAACTTTTTGTGTGACAACTTTCCCTTGAACGATTTTTCGTTGAACGATAATTCGTCATATGACTGCGAACAATCAACAATAGAGCGGTTTCTGAACTATGTACTTAATCCGAAGAACGCTGTGGCTTAATTGTTAGTTCTTATCCTTACGTGATCGTGAGGCATGCCGCAAGGTAATCATTTAGGTCCCTTACTTGTTCCCAGATTTATAAATGATACTTCAAAAAAAACATCCCTCCCCTCCAAGAATTCACAAGCAATACTCGCCTTACTAGGAATGCTCACCCGTACACCCTAAAGCCCACCTTCGGACGTACAGTTAAGTTTAGAGACTCCTTTTTCAGAAGCACCACACGAATATGAGCCTTCCAGCCTTACTTTTTTTCCACATTACACTCCACCGGCATTTGAAACCAATGTGCATCGGTACCGCCTTTCCCTCTCTTTCTCTATACCTTCGGCCCGTGCTGTGACCTAATTCTAGTCACTTAAGGGTATAAACAATCATTTTAGCGCCCGCCAATTATAAAAAAAATCTGTAATGTGCAAGGAAACAGAACGGGAACTAAACGGGCATAATGGAGATAATCTTAATTTAAATATGTCAAAACTCCATGCTCCAACAGCAATACAGACTAGCTGTAAACTTGTATTGGGGCAAAAAGATAAGGGCAGTAAGTTCCAGCTTACTTGTTCCCACAAGTAAATAAAATCTTCCGGAGGAAAGGCTTAAACAACACCAAAAAACTGTCCGACTCAGCAGAACGGCAGACAACGCCAACTTACTAAGAACAGTAGACATCGATTCAGATGGGGCAGTACTTGACGACAACTTCTTTGTAGTTGAAGATCCTCAGGAGAAGGTGAAAGCGATTCGAGCGGTCTTCCAGGAAGTGTACACGGTCAATGAATCTTTTTGTCCAAATCACGACTTGGAAGATAGAGCCCTGTTTAACCACTTCCAACTATGTACCGATATAAGTGAATGGCGATCCGAGAATCCTGGTTTCACAAGGTTCACGATCTTCTGGCAAATAATGCCGTCGCCGATGATGGAAACAATTCCATCCTTATTTCGGAGAATGAAGGCCAGGGTTTCTTTAATTCACTGAAGAAGAAGAAGTCAGTAGGAATCGATGGGATACCGAATATTGTTCTGCGCCATCCACCCTCTGAGGCAGTAGGTGTATATACAACCCTGTTCAACAAAGTACTGAGTAACGCATATTACCCGACGCATTGGAAAACAGCTCTGGTACAGCCCATTCCGAAAAGGGACAGAGATACTTCCATCCGAAAGTATTTTGGTCTACAAGTCTTCTTCGCGCATAAGCAAGGATTTTGAAAAGATTGTCACTAGAGCCCTGAAAGAATGGGTCGAGGAACGTCAAATTATACCGGACAACCAAATCGGCTTTAGGGGCATGATACCATACATGCCGCGTCTAAATTGATATCCAACATTCAATGGAACAAGAACAAGGACCAATGGACAGGTGCAGACAAGCATATACATGAAAAAGATGTTCGACACAGTTTGGTTGAAAGGCATCTTCTTTAAGTTAGTCACACTGGGCATAGATAAAACACTGCTGTATATGATCTATGATTTGGATACAAAAGTTTGTTGTGAAAAATGGCAATATTACATCCACCACAGTATTTCACATACAAAATGGGTAGCAACAAGGGGCAGTTGGTTCACCGATCCTTCTCGCTATTTTCACTAGCGATCTTATTGGTTTCATGCCGCATTTAATCGCGTACGTCGATGATCTTACAACGTACAGATCAGGTCCGAAAATTGAAGTGATAAATAACTTGTTGCAGCATGACTTCGATGTAATTCAGCGACTTTGAGACGACTGGAAGTTAAAAATCAGCTTCCGGAAGTGCGATACTATTCTCTTTAGAACCCCGCTATCCTCAAGGAACACTAAGAAAAATTGTGCGCAAGTTCGGCATATTTGACCCGCGGCGCCAGCCGTTAGTTGTGCAGAAAGCGGTTAGATACCTTGGTATTTGGTGGACCAGTAGTTGTACGTTGATAAGCATGCAACTACGGCTCTGACAAAAGCTAAGAAAGCCTTTACTGCGGCAAATTGGTTGTTTTACAGCAGCCAACTTGACTCCAAAGTAAAGGTGATCTGCTACATGGCCCTCATACGGCCAAACATGGTTTACGGTTGCCCGGACTGGTTCAATCTGAGTCCTTCCCTGACTGAAAAGATGAGATGTTCGAGAGGCAATGTCTTCGGGCCTGCCTCCGGTTGTATCGAACACCTGAATCCAATTACAAGAAATTCTATACCAACGAGGTTGTGTATAACGAGGCAAATCTAATCAGGATAGTTAATTTCATTGTTAAGCTGAATCGAGGGCACATTGCACGAGCGATGACTTCATCCAACAGTTTGATATGTGGGGCGCATTACCCCAACTTCATGTACCATGAAAAGGTGCGTCTGAACGGATTTATACCTTCTGAAGCGTTTGAAGGATGTCCTATTATCTTCCATGTCGTACACCGAACAGTGGATATGCGACTCCAATACGAACCGGACGTCGCTCGTAGCCACGAGGAACTTCTTCGGTTGAGTAGGGCGATCCCCGCCCGAGGTAGGGCACAGTCCGCCAGAGAGCGAAATTTCTATTTCTACTGGTGGTTGCACCAAAACCAGCACTCGCTACCGCTCGAAAGTGGACAATATTAAGTTTAAAGTTTCCCTTGTGACATTGTTTTTAAGCTAGTGCGTAAGGAAGTGGTAATTGAATGGGAGTGAAAAAAGCAAAAAAAAAAAAAAACAAATAAAACAAATAGAAAAAAATAAAAACCAAAAAAAAAGAAAAAATAGTAACAATAATACAAAATTAAAAAAGTTGTATATGTATATGTTAAGCATATAAATTCTATATACGCCATGGTGCACGCGTCCGTATTTTGATATGGACATAGCTCAATTTTATTTCTTGGCAGGTTTTAATTAAGTTTAAATTCAGGATAGGTTAAGCTTAGGATAAAAAAGCAATGGACCCAAGTTTTGTTACTTTTTTTTGGGAAAAAACAAAATAAATTATTATTTCTTAAAGAATAAATCATTACACAAACTATGCAAAAATGCAATCTTGAAATTCAATAAAGAGTAGCTTAGACCACCTGCTAATGGTCAGAAAGTTAGATTTAAGAAATATTGCTAAGATAAATGTAAGCTAGTTTCAAGTATTTTTCTAGAATTCAAATAAGATTACCTTATACATTTTATAAAATATGCCAAAAAATCGAATGATATAAAGGATACAATTTATTAATAAACTTAATCGCCAAACTAAAGAGACCAACATTTTGTCCGTTAAGTTGACTTTTCAATACATTAAGCTACACGATTCCGAATTCCATAGAAATGGTAGGGTTTCTGAAAAGACTTATATAATCTGTCGGGATATATCTGACTTTGCTTTTTTAAGATCTACATTCAAAATAAAAATGCATTATATAACATGTATGATGCAAGAGGATTGAAAGGCAAAAGGAATATTCTCTCCTTAACCTGCCCCCTTAAAATGTTTCGAATTGGATTTCAAGTCACAAGTTTAAGGCATAAGGTAACGTGGGATACGTTTGTCCTCGAGTCACTGTATATATTTTCTGATATAACTTTTTCTTATGAACTTAAGTATATTCAAATTAATCCTCTTTAGCAGCGCATATGCAATGAACCTATTTCTAGGTCTATTTTCGCAGCTATGATCATTGCAACAATTTGAATTTTAGCATGTCAAGGGCCGAACTGGAAAGGAATTTGTGTACAATTATTGTATACAACACTTGTTTGCTGACAGGACGGTATGAGATGAAAAGTCGGTTGGTGGTATTTAGTGAGGCTATGATTGAAGCACTGATTGAAGAAAGGAATTTGTGTACAATTATTGTATACAACACTTGTTTGCTGACAGGACGGTATGAGATGAAAAGTCGGTTGGTGGTATTTAGTGAGGCTATGATTGAAGCACTTTAAGCTTTTTACATTCAAATATTATGCAGCTTTAGTTAACTAAAATTTTATTTTTTTTAAATTCTACACAATGTGACTGGGTCAATTCTATTTTCGGAGTTCTCCGCTTCGGTGTTGGGTGGATAAATTTGAATATTTGCTTTAGAGTAAATTTTTTGGCATAAGTTACAATTGTTCTATTAGAAAATGAAAAGAGAGAGAGAGAGAGAGAGAGCTTCCTTTTAACCAATCCTTATAACATTAGTTCTCCAAGAATTTGAAAATAAAGTTATTCTATTCCATTGAATAGAAAATTTGACTTTAAAAAAAAAAACCTTGGAGTCCTGCGACGATCTGATTTAAAAAAGTCCTTCAAACAATCTCAAAATTCACTTGCACAGTTCACAGAGTTTATTTCTTATTTTCTTTTTACTGTTCATTGTCTTCCTTTCCTGACCAAAGATTGAACTCACATTTTGTT
This sequence comes from Eristalinus aeneus, assembly GCA_955652365.1. Taxonomy (NCBI): domain Eukaryota; kingdom Metazoa; phylum Arthropoda; class Insecta; order Diptera; family Syrphidae; genus Eristalinus; species Eristalinus aeneus. The sequence goes on along the minus strand of OY019134.1, from coordinate 77,149,534 downwards.
CACTTTCAGTACGTTTGCTTGCCTCGGTTATCCTGTTGTAAGGCATACAAGTTCGCGAAACACTCCGCTCTTCACTCTACTATTCCAAAAAACCGAAACACTCTGAGCAGGACAGTTTAAAACACACACTTCCCCACGTACCTATCGATCAGTCTCTTTTTCAATACTTTTTACTTTTGACACAGAACCGCCCTTACTCAGAGTGTGAAGAAAACTGAGAACCAATTATGCCTGGAAGACGCTTTAAATAAGATCGATCCAACTTAAAAAATTCACATTGATGTTTTTGCAGGGGTTTGTCAATTGTCACATAAGACGCTGCTCTCATGCGCTCCCCATGCCACATAACGTTGTGAATTGCTCAAAGATAAATGGCTGGAATTGAAATTTCATTTAATAAAAAAAAACTCAACCATTTCCTCAAATCGAAGCTTGGATGCGCACATGTATGTTGAGTACATGTGGGGGAAGTGTACCATGACGTCTTCCAGCGCGTCCACAGCTCGCTCACTGATTCTAATTTGATTTTGAGTTGAAATTCTGATTGATTTTTCAATTGTGTTCTAGGTTGAGACAGTCCGTCTGGCAGAGGCGCCAATACAGTAGTCAATTTTCTTTTTGTAAACGAATTCGCAATAGATGAAGTAACACGCGCATGCGTTGTAGATTTTACGACTCGCGCTGACTTAGGTTAAGTAAGTAATTGAAGTTGATAGGTGTATCTTTACAACCAAGGTTTTACTTTGTTTATAAGCCATACGGATGTTTTCTCTAAGCGGTTACTGAAATTAAAGAGTGGTGAAGTGGTTGAGTGATAAAATTATATGAGAAAAAATTGAGATTTTCTTATCGTTGTTTGATAAACTGTTTGAATATTAATACGTATTGCAGTCTCGCAAATTACCGCCAGTATGGGGTTGACTTAATTTAAAAATTCGTTCAATTCAGATTGGAGAGACACAAATGTAGTTTTAATTCGTTTTACGCTAAGTGTGTTGAGAGACAGGAGCAAGTAAGGAACATCTAACAGTTTGTTGTAGGATTAAGAATGGCTCAGGGTAGATAATAGTTTGAAATAGATTTGATCACTCCACACAAACCAGATGCCCTCACCGTTTTTTTGGCCACAGTGTAACACCTTGCTCTCCACCATTGTGGAGTGGACTTCTCTCTAACAAGAACTAAGCATTGTATTTGGTGCAAATTTTAGAACATTTGTCCTCGTGGTATAAAGTCGGAAAAGCAGATAATCTCTCAGAGTTTAATATTCGTAGAATATCAAGCCTAAAAGGTGTCATTTTTTAATATGGTGATATTTTAAATTGGTAACACTATTTTAACTAGTAGCTTTATTATCTTCGTCCCAAAGGTTCGACTCCCAGACCACCTTTTTCAAGATGCTGACAACACTCAAAATATATTCACTGTCTTTGTAAAAGATTTTTAATCTCCGCCATTCGGGGCGGTAAAAAAGTGTGGTTCCCTACTATATGTATGAGTACAGTAGCGTACGCAACTTGAGTAGATGATGAGGCCCTGGTCCTTCCGTTGACTGTCGCACCATCCATTTGTCTGAAATTTGTAAACCGAAGCTACGTCCATGTCTAAAGAAACCGTTTAAAGCGATTTCAGGTGTCTACTGAAGAGGCCGTCGAAGGATGTGCTTGGTTGTAGAAATTATCATTTAAACGGTCGCGAGGGGAAGGTTTCCAAATTTCTTCCAATGCGTTGAGCCAGTAAATGTTAAATTAACGTTTATCGGCGGATTTTTCTCTGACAAGATAAAACTGTGGCCGTGGCCGTCGTAGCCCCCGTGGCGTAGTGGATAGAGTGCGACGCTCACACGCCGAAGGGTCTAGGTTCGATTGCCTGCTGAACACCTCGAATTTTTCACGGCACCACCTCTTTCGAGCTGCTGACAACACTCAAAGAGTAATAACTGTCTACGAAAGCTTCTCAAATTTCGCCGTTCGGAGTCGGCAAAAAACTGTAGGTCCCTTCTACTAGTGAGAGAGCAGAAGAGGGCACAACACGAGTAGTTAACGAGCAATCTAGGCCCTGGTACCCCTATGGACTGTTGCGTCAACAATTATTGTTATTAACAGGATAAAACTATATAGCAAAACTACTTCAATAGTAAGCAAACACGATTGTTTCAAATCCAACGTTAGTCAGCTTATGATAAACTCGAAGAAACCTGAAAATAATCAATTGAAAACAATAACCCAAGAGGTTCTGTTGTATCCGTCCGAACCGTATATTTTATTATTTACTGCAGCTGTAAATTAGCAAAAGCGCTTTGCGGCTAAGGCAGTGCAATTAGACTTTGAACTTGGTTGAAAAATGATTTATAAAAGATCTCACGGATCGCATTTTTCCACAGTCAATTAATGGCAGAAGGACTTTCTATCCAGACCTATAAAGATATAATAAGAAGGTGTTCCCTTTTATCAATGGCTATGTCAATGGGATCTTTCTTGATCTATTTAAAAAATGTAGGATATAAAGGGAAGGCGATCCTCATGAAAAAACTCAAACTAGTAAGCTACGAGTAAGCTCGTATATGTACCGAAATTTGAGCTATAGTTATGGACTATATTTCCATTGTCCAGACTTACGTATCAAGGATAACTTCGATGAATACCATCACTCTCAGCTGGTTATCAGCACACTGGGCTGGCACCCGTAGTAATTGAAGGTCGAATGAACTTGCATAGAAACGGCCAGCAAGCGACATTTCTGGCTCTTATATATGCACACTCTTCACTTTGTTTCATACACGCACTCTCTTCTTTGTTTCTTTGCGGACTCCCAGTTGGTTGAGGTCCTTTCATACTTGTTGGCGCCACCATGGCCTAGGCCGTCCTCTGTTGCGTTTTTTAAATGGCTCTGATTGGAATACTTTTCGGGCCGGAGCAGTGATGTCCATACGCTCTACATGGCCTTCTTAACCATCTTAATCGTTGTATCCGAAGACGCTTGACAAGGCGCATGTCGCTGTGCAGCCTATAGAGTTCGTCGTTAAATTTTCTCCTCCAAATGTCATCAACGCAAACAGGACCCAAAATCTCACGCAAAACTTTTTTCTCGAAAAGATTAAGAGCTTCTTCATCCGCCTTTGGTAACGTCCAGGTTTCCGCGCCATAGAGTAGGACTGGGATGATCAAGCTATTGTAAAAAGCAAGCTTAGTCCCTCGAGAGAGGGCTTTATTACTTTATTACTCAATTGCCTCTTGAGCCCAAAGAAACAGCGATTGGCAAGAGTGATTCTGCGTTTGATTTCGGGACAACAACATCCCTATTTACCGCGGAGCCGGAGTAAATTAAGTCCTGATTGATGATTACGTCGAACTTTCTGCTGCCTAATGTGATGCTCTGTCCGAGACGTCGTGTTGCGTGTTCTTAGGAAATATTAATAAAATATAAAATAGTGTCTGCCGGATTGTGTGTTTGTCCAAATCTTAGTCAGATTTGAGCCTTATGTGCCTATCGCAAAGATCAAAGAATCTCTGACCTTGATTAACATCTAACATATATCATATATCATAACATATAACATATATGCCCTTCAATCGAAACAAAGTTCAGGGCAAAATGGACTCGATCCTCTCCGACCAAATAGTCCAAATATTCAATAATAATGATTGTTGCGAATGTGAAATGAGGTTTAGGTAAATAAAAATCAAACTCTCTTTCAATCCTTTCACTTTATTTAATTTTTCTTCATAAATGTGTAATTTAAAAACATTGTTTTAATTTTTTACTTTTCAAATATAATCTTTTTAATTTACATTCGTCTTATAGATCCTATTCCTAAGCAGAAGAGTATGGCTAAATTTGCACATTTCCTAGCACACTACAAATAAAAAATACATATATCATATAAGAAAAACAATTCGAGACAGAAGTTCAACGCAAGCGGGCGTGCTGCAATCACGAAAAGTTATGGAGAAGGACAACTTACGGGTAAAACAACTCGTTAAGTCATTTATCATTTCAAATATCACATAAGAATATTACATGTAGAAAGTAAACACAATCCAGTGAACATTGTATTGTGGAAGAGAGGACGACGACATTCTCTCCCATTGGCTATGCACAACAACTTATGGAAAAAAGTTTCTTACGAACTAAACTTGGACCTTCTTCACACGTAGACCTCGCCAGTTTTGGCTTCCGGATTGCGTTTTGTAAGGGTCGACGGCGCTGAGGCTGAGTTCTCGTTCTTGGCCGGTGGTAGCTGCATGAAGTTCTTGTTGTTCGCGTTGCTGTCGACCGAGTTGACCGCCACTTGAGGGATTGAAGAGATAGTGCGAGATTCAATAGGATGATTTAGTGATCTTTGAGAGTGTTTGCGTTCAAGTGGATACGAATTCTTACTGAAACTTTCGTTAAAACTACTTGTTCGGGAGATTGGTGTGTGGTTCTCGTTCCTTACGGAAAGGAATCTGTTCGCCTGATCCTGGCTCACATCGGATACGGTGGCAGCTGATGCTGGGCGCGCTAGGGACAGCGAAACAGGAATGGAAGACATCATGTCGGTGGTGTCAAATCCACTCTGGTTGGGTGTTATTTGGGGCAAAGGAACAATGTTTAGGGTTCCTGTTGGTAGTGTGTCCGCTGTTGTTGTTGTAACCGCGAAGGGAAATGAAAGTGTGGTAACTGGAAGACCTAAAAGTGGAATTTCCTGGTTAGCTTAAGTCAGATGTTAGAATGGTGACGGTCTTACTTGAAGGGCTTATGGAAACCGTTCCGAAGTTGACGTCAGGCAAACTTTTGGGCATCACAGCTTGTGCAAGAGCGGCTGTTGCTGGGTGCCCTGGTACTAGGGTGTTGTTCGATGAACAGCTATCCATTTCCTTGATGGGAGAAAGCAAGAGGGTCCCCAGAACCTGGCCATCTTGGCCACTGGTGTATGGGTACATGGAAGGCGAAGATGTAAGCTGTGATGCCATCAGAGCCACTCCGGACGCAACATTCGTGGACGTGCTCGTTGTCGTCGATCCCGGGGCAAATATAAGTTTACTCTCCTTCTCGACGCCTTCCTTTGTTACGTCGGGTGTGGGAATGCGAGGTCGGTTCTTCGTCACCGATACGTTGAGGCCGTTTATGTTTAATTTTGAATCTGGAAAACGGAATTTGCCGAAAATGAGGATTTGCAACATGGACCGTATCACTTACTCTGTTTTATTAATTGCTTCTGAGCTCGAATTGACTTTCGATGAACGAACTTTTCATAGAGACTTGGCTTTGACTGCAGCTGCTGCTGTTGCTGTTGTTGCTGCAGGATAGCCAGGGGCAGACCCGATTCTGGACTGGAGTACACAGAGTTCATTCGATTGCGATTAAACGCTGTGCCACCAGACGAATACGCCGTGGACTGGCTCCTCATTGATCCCATTCGCGATAGCTGGCGAGTGAGCCAGTTGGCGTTTTTACGACGCTCCACCATGGGTGTGTCTACACTCTCCTGAAAAATAGGCAATTATTTTATCCAAAAGAAACTCAACAGCGGTATCTTACGTAGTCTGCGTAGACGTCATCTGTCATTGGGCGCTTTGTGGGTATGATGTTGGCGTACATTGCGTCAGCGGTTTTAACTTTGTATTTCTCTGCGGAGCCCTTCGGCTCATTGCGACGATAATGCTCGGATGCTACTGTGTACGGAAGGTCTTTCGGCACAACGCACTCCCAGTACTGATCGCGCAGTAACTCGGGATGTTCCTCGTGCATCTCGTCCACTATCATGTACGCTGCCTGTAAAATAAATTGAATATGACATGTTATAGAAGTTTTGTTGCAAGAATATTGTCAACTTGAAGGGGGAGGGCTAAGTTTAAGTTTTTAAATAGGGTTTTTATGATACCTTCTGACTTCTAAGGTTGTCAACTCTATTAAGTTACAGACAACTATTAGATTTTCAAACTCTTCTTTCGCACTCGGGAATACTTTATAGGCTTCAGTAGCCAAAAATTAAAAAATAGCCAGTGACTTGCGCCGACTAATTTATTGAATTTTGTTGAGCTGCTGTCAAGACCGCAAATAAGAAGAGCGCACACGGCAGTGGTGCTTACAGTCACTTCCATTAACGTATAAACTCGGCATATAAATTTTAAATTTTATGGCACCACCTGCTCCCAGAACAGTAGTCGGACGATAAAGTAACATCTCATACGTAAACCAGAGGGCTTGGCGAATTTGTCATGAAACCGGAAAAAAACCTTGGAGCAACGTAGTTCTGTACAATTGTTTCTGATTTCTTTCTTTATACGTAAAAAGTCATATGGGGATATGCGATGTACGAATATAGAAGGGGACCAAATTTAAGTGAAGCAGTGGGAATGTTTAGACGGTAGGTAAAATCTCATTACAGAGGACATTAACGTTCGTTCCCAACAGGTTGTTGTCAAAGTTTTTGACAGAAATGCAGTGGAAAGGTCTATCGCCACGAAATCTGGGTAATGGGAAGGTTCAATTTTGGAGTAAGAAGTATGCTCACATGATACCTAAAGGCAGTTTTATCAATGAAAGGATCCGCCGAACCCAACGCTCAAATGGTAGCTGGGACTTCGAATTAAGCTTTGGAAGACGAAAAACAGGTGAAACTGCCGAAAAACTTGTAGATACGAGATCATGGGTCTGTGCTCAGTCAACCATGTCGTTTATAATTGTCGCTTGCCTGATTTGTCGTTTTTTGTAGCCGGCAGTGACATGATTTCCAATAAAATAGATGAAGGGGTAGGAGGAAGTATAGCAAAAAGGCACCTAATATGGAATTTTCACACCGTTCACTGTTAGCAAATAGACCTTTCGGTTCATTTTCCTTTGATATTGGTATTTTTTTAGTTCACACAATGAGTGTAACGATCTTTGAAGATGACCAAGCGATTACAAGAACACCAGCGTAAGTCTCTTACTGTAGCAAAGTCAGCAAAACAGTCGTTGTGACTGGAAAACAAATTACGAAAAACCTCCACCGCCATTGTCAAAAAAACACATTTCGTTAGTTGAACAGAATGTGCAAATAACCCTCAAGTACGAAAATTAATCAAATGCCGTTCAGTAGGACGTTTCTTATTGTTTCAAGCGTTTCTGAGTTGAATTCATATCAAATATCACGTAACACTTTGCGTATTTAAATCACACCAAGACCCAACCCAACTTTCAATTTCACTTCACTACCTCCACACTTTTCACTTTCCATCCAACCCGCTGCGTTAACAAAAAAAAAAAAAAAAACACGCAAAGAAGTACTTTAAGCTCCACTTCCGAAGTCTAATGTCGCCACCCAGTTATGGGCGAATTTTTTTTTTGGCAACCTTCGTACACTTTCATCCGTTGCCAGGTGTCACGGGGAGAGTACACTCATGTCTGCCCTGCTTCTTCATTCTCCCTCAAGTAGTTTCGTTTTGTTCACATAGTTTTAAAAACAGAATCAGTGGCCTTACACATATGTATGTATGTACACAGTTAAAAATGAATTTTTACCATTTGGGCAATTCTTATTGCATCCTAATTATGTCACGTCGAAAGGTTTCAGCTTCGGAATGCTTTATTTGTTTATCTAACGATGAGCGGTGGAGCTGTGTCAGAGAAGTGAAAATAAGGCACACAGGTGCTGGGTGATTGTATAACAGACAAAAATCTTATTTTTTGTCACGTTTCCCAAAACTGCATGTAGCTTAGCGCTCAAAGCAGTAAACAAATTGTTAATGGATGTCGTCAGTAAATGTCTTGTCACCTCGGTCGCTGGTGTGCATGAAAAAGTTTCAGGCAAATTCATTCTGCATGGATTGCGTGTATCATCTGTTTGGGGACATGTTTTGCCGATGGGAGAAACAGTTTTTGAATATTTAAAACTACATTTTCAGACATACACGGGAGTACAACAAGACCAATTCTAGGCTTTTGAATATTTGTGTGGCAACCATCTTACTTCTGTCTTGTTTCTATAATCTGAGGTTTAGTAACAGATCACTCAATAGGGGGCGCCACTAACAAAAATTATTAATATAATACTAATGTTTTGTTATTGGCGTCCCCTATATGTGCCGGGGTTTACTGAGTGATGTGTTATTTAGTTTGCGAATCACCATGAAAGTTTTTGTTTTTGTTGGAAGTTGCGATACACTGCACTGTAGCGCTCAGACTTAAAGGCTGGTCCATAGTACTACCAGGCAGTGATTTTGATTTAATGTGTTTCTTGGTAAATTACAGACGAAGCAAGCTTTATGTCTTCACGTTTGTTATTATGCCAATTTTAGAAAAGAAAAGTATCAGTGATTGGTTCATTTTGAATAAATGCCCGTGCATTGGAGATATAGAAGATTCGAATCTTTTAACTTAAAAATCCGTTGAGGTGTATGAAACCTGTCTCTTCGACGCATAAATAATCCCTGCGAATCCGGCTTTAATGCTGAAATCATCACAATTTTCTAAATCTTGATTTGGTCAATTTTAACGACCATTTATTTGATTTGAAATCAATTGAATCCAAGGCTTTGCACCGACAATGCATTCACTGAAGTAATTTTTAAGTCTTTACCACCTTATAAAAATTTCCCGCATTCAGTTGAAGTCTTTGGAAGTTAATTTTTTTTGTTGTATTCATTGGAGTTTTAACCTGTGGGCAGGTTTTAACAAATCCGAAAAAAGTACGAATCACACTTTTAAAAGGAGCAGTGACTGCACGAAAGACTTGCATTCAATTGATTTCAAAACAAAAGACTGGCCGTAAAGATTGGTCTGCTCAAGACTTCAAAAGGAATAAAAGATTTTAATGGTGCAGTTTATCAAGTAAATTGAATTGAATGAATCTTTATATATGTCTCCTAAGAATTTAAGCCCGTCGTGGTGTAGTGGGTAGAGTGCGACACTCACACGCCGAAGGTCTAGGTTCGACTCCCGGCCGAATACCTCGAATTTCCCATGGCACCATCTCTTTCGAGCGGCTGACAACACTCAAAGAGTGAAGAAAGCTTCTTAAACTTCGCCGTTCGGTCCCTTTTACTCGAGAAAGAATAGTAGCGCGCACAACACGCGTAGTTACTGAACAAACTAGGCGCTTGTCCCCCTGTGGACTGTCGCGCCATACAATTATTATTAAAATGGAGTTGTTCAAGTTTGGCATTTTTGAGGTTATACGTACTCAGAACGTTTTGACATACGACCGCTGTTTGTGTTGTTTACAGTAACTTAAAACATTCATCTCGCCCAAAAAATGGAATTAAATCGTGAAAATTTTCGTGAGATTGTTTTTTACAACTTTCGACGTGGATTAACTCAACAACAGTCCATCGATGAACTTAATTCAATTTTTGGCGATGAAGCTATATCAATATCATTTATCGATGGTATGGTGAATTCAGCCGTTCACTTCAAGACGAATTTCGTGAAGGTCGTCCAAAATCAGTTCTTGTTCCGGAAACCATTGATGCTGTGTGCATTAGTGGGACCAGCATACATTCAATATTGCATGAACATTTGACCGTCAAAATAAATTTGTTCGCATTAGATTCCACACAATTTGTCAATCGCTCAAAAAAATGCTCGTGTCGATTGGTCGAAAGAAATGCTCCAAAAATACGATCGCGGTGCTTCGAAACACGTCTATGACATCGTGACAGGTGATAAATCGTGCATTTGCGCGTATGAGCCCAAAAGTAACCAGCAGTCGACTGTATGGGTGTTTCAAATTGAGCCAAATCCAACAAAAGTTGCTCACGCACGAAGTACTTCCAAGCAAATGGTCGCCTGTTTTTCGGAAAAACTGGACATGTCGCAACCATACCACTAGAACAACGCAGAACAGTCAATTCTGAGTGGTACACAAAAGTGTATAGATCTTGATGGGGAATATTTTGAAAAACATAAAGCTATTTTCGATGATTAATTTTTTTGGTCACTGTTGATTTTCAATGTCCCAACATTTCGGCAGGGATTGCTGCCTTCATTGGGGGATACTAATTGTGTTGTTTTTACAAATGGATGTGGATGTTAGTCTAAATGTTCTTTAAAATTATCACAAAAAACAAAATTCACAATGAAACAAAATATTGAGCACTTCCTTGTGTGAAGATCCGTCAAAAGGTAACTCTCGAACTTAATTCAATTTTTGGCGATGAAGCTATATCAATATCATTTATCGATGGTATGGTGAATTCAGCCGTTCACTTCAAGACGAATTTCGTGAAGGTCGTCCAAAATCAGTTCTTGTTCCGGAAACCATTGATGCTGTGCGCATTAGTGGGACCAGCATACATTCAATATTGCATGAACATTTGACCGTCAAAATAAATTTGTTCGCATTAGATTCCACACAATTTGTCAATCGCTCAAAAAAATGCTCGTGTCGATTGGTCGAAAGAAATGCTCCAAAAATACGATCGCGGTGCTTCGAAACACGTCTATGACATCGTGACAGGTGATAAATCGTGCATTTGCGCGTATGAGCCCAAAAGTAACCAGCAGTCGACTGTATGGGTGTTTCAAATTGAGCCAAATCCAACAAAAGTTGCTCACGCACGAAGTACTTCCAAGCAAATGGTCGCCTGTTTTTCGGAAAAACTGGACATGTCGCAACCATACCACTAGAACAACGCAGAACAGTCAATTCTGAGTGGTACACAAAAGTGTATAGATCTTAATGGGGAATATTTTGAAAAACATAAAGCTATTTTCGATGATTAATTTTTGTTTTTGTTTTCTAATCCCGAAATATAAATAGTGACTATTATGCAGGGGAAACTGTCTCTCCTTCGTCGGCGGTTTTTGGTCACTGTTGATTTTCAATGTCCCAACATTTCGGCAGGGATTGCTGCCTTCATCAGGGGATATTAATTGTGTTGTTTTTACAAATGGATGTGGATGTTAGTCGAAATGTTCTTTAAAATTATCACAAAAAACAAAATTCACAATGAAACAAAACATTGAGCACTTCCTTGTGTGAAGATCAGTCAAAAGGTAACTCTCGTAATCGCATAATATAATCATGGACTTCATGCTTCAACACAATATTCTGAGCCCATAGCAAGCCCCTGATCGATGAGGAGGCATGACAACTAAGCCTGTTTGGAGTTCTTTGCAAAAAACATTTGTATGACCCTCTCTATACGTTTTCTGTCCAACAAACATAATCCTCCGACAAGTGCCGATGATATGCAAGCGGTGTTTAAGGTATAACCTTTTTGAGTCTCGAGCACCATGGCAAAAGAAATACTAATTCGCAGGTCTGTGTATCTTGTGTATCTTGGACATTTCGGAACATAAGCCGTAGACCATAAAACTCTTTCTTTGCTGCCTGAATTTTATACAATTTAGTATATTACTATGATACAGCACACAATAAAAGTGACTTATTACAAGACCCATCTAGATATGTTTATTGCACCGAATACGCGAAGAAGTTCTAATAAAGTTTTTATTATTAAAGCTTTAAACCAGCTACCAATTAATAAACGCCTCAGTTTACTGTTTTCTTCAATGTATCGCCATTCCATTATTGGATGACTTTGTCTGGACTAATATTTCTGTACATTCTTCTTCTGTATATCGGGATTCTACAAATGAATTCCGTAATTCTGTTATCGTTTCTGCAACAACCTGTAGGGCCTTTTCCATGATGTTTTGTTTTGGTAAGCCCTCGCGACTTAAATTTTCTGTTGCAAATTTAAAAAAGAGATAAAAAAAAAGTACAAGTCTTTTATTGAGTGCCGCTGTCTTCAGCTGGGCTGCACACTCTTAAGAAATTCTTTTTATTCTTCAGTAAAATTCAACAATTGCCGCTGTCTATAGCTTCGCTGCACACTTGGGTATTCAACAAATAATCCAACCGATTTTTAAAATCCGGTTGGTTTTATATTACAGAATTGCTGAGCCAAGTATTTCTCGTCCGATTTTGTTATCAGCTTGGGTTTCTTCTTTCCGGCATTCTGCTAATGCAAAAGTGCCATCGTGCAGTTTAACAGTTTGGTGAGCTACGTTATACGTAACTCTCGTGTTCTACTGTTACCTCCAGAAACCACTAGTTGAGTTGTCGATCTAACGGAAGTTTGTCCAAAAACATAGCATATTTTTAGAAAACTTTCATCTAATTTTTATTTCATTTTATTTATATAACATATGATGGTTCTGAACTTTCTAGATATCCTGCGAAATGTCACTACTTGCTGTCGATTAAGCATTAATACTCGTACCATCTCAGCGTATAATTTTTTAAGAATGATATGGATCTCTTCTCCAACTTGTTTTGATCTGATTGATGTATGCTTCCAAGTTTTCATCTTACTTTAAAGGATATGTAGAAGCGACTTGATTTGAAAAATGGTCTTCTGTAGTGAAGGTAATGAGAATTAATCACCCGACATCTCACAAGCACTTTATATTCATAAAAATGAAAGGCAATACATTTTTAAATATTTTTTTTTTTTAAGTTGAAGATGAGATCAATATCATCCTCAAAAAATTATAGGCTGTAATACGATTAATGGCTAATCGACAGCAAGTGAAGTATGTGAAGCGAGCTCGGCAGGTTGCTACGTTCTATGAGAAAGCTTCTTTAAGTTTCGGCGTTCTGATTCGGCATAAATTGTTATTCACCCCTGCTTTTGGGAGAACACTAGCACGCTCATCAATAGTAATTGTTGAGGAATATAGGCGCTGTATTGTTGCGATATCCAATATAAGCATAGCTTATATTCATTCTGCAGGTCATTGCATGGTACCTTTCAATTGTCGTCTATTTCCAGTATAACTTTGCCTTAAGTTCATTACTGTCAGAAAAAGTAACAATATCACATGGCTGAGGTGATTTTATTATTTACTTTTTATTTTTCTTATATTTCGCAGCACTCACTTGTGTACTTTTGACAAAGCAAGAACTGCTACTGATGAAGGTCATAGTTGGGAAGTTATTAAAAAAACATACAAAAACACAATCAGCCGTGCATATATGTATTTGTTCACATGCGAACAGTTTTTGCCTTTATTTCCAGTTTGGTGTACAACAAAACGAAGAAAAACAAACAACAATAGCAGGTTGACAAGTAATTTTTTTGCATGCGTCTGAACTTGAGGACAACAATAGCTTTCAAGACTGGTTTTCGATTTTTGACCGAATGACTTTTTCCTTGAAGAAGCTTTATCGCAATTTCTGCATTGTTCTCAGTTATTAATGATTTTGAAGTTTTTGGCTGCAGTCTTTGGGCCGTGATGACAGCCACACGACAAAGGAACCAACTTAATTATACGAAACTGCCTGCGAATGCAGCGTTTGAAGGTGACTTAGTTGGGGAAATCTTCATACAAAGAGAATTGTTTGTTTGTCTTAAGTCAAATGATTCATTGGCAATTTGAAAACACTTGAGTGCCTAACATAATCTGCTTCTTCTACTCAGGTCTAATATCGAGACTTAATCTTGGTTCGTCGGCTCGTTTAAAAGCTGATCAGACTTGTTTTGTACTGAATCTGATATGACCAGTTTGATTGTGGCGCCAAAGCACGGCCGTACTTAACTTGATTGGTCATTAAAACAAACTTCAGTTTGATGACGTCCTGCCAAAAATATGCACTTGTCAAAACATCAATAACAAGTGGAGACCAGATGGTATGATTTAGTTTTTTTTTTTTAAATCGCGTCCTGAAATTCTTTGATTTTTACATTAATTCACTTGTGGACATGTGAATACGACAGCGCCTTAGAACTTAATTGTGCAATTAAAACAGAAATGCAATAAACAGCTGCTAATTAATTAAAACCGCTTTTCCCTAACGCGTCTTAGTCACTGCACTCAAGTTATGTATCAAGAGTACAATTCCACACTTTACCTCTTGTACAGTACTTTCCTTAGCAAAGAAGTAAACTTTTCTTTATGTGAGAGTTTGATGTAAGACTCTTGATATTTGCTAATTGCGTTGACCGGTTGCAAATTTGTTGAACACTATTGCGACCTAAGCCTGTCCTCGAGAATATGCCGAATTTAGTATCAGGAGTACATCGATTCCTTTATGTCAGTCACCTTATCACGATCGAAGAGTCTGACCTTTAGAAATAGTTAGGGTTTTAGTATAATTTGACAATTCCAATTGATTAATATGTATTAGCAAATGTCTTGATTTTCCGAAAACTTTTTAAACTGATAAAAAAGTAGAAAAGTAGAAGACTAAAGAAGTAATATATCATTATCACAATCACTCAATAAGTTTTGGGACTGACATATAGGGGGCGCCACTAACAAAAAAAAAAATCTATATTAGGTGTGTTCCCGTACTCGAAAAACGACACAAAACAGTACAAAACAATACAAACTAACACAAGCTCTGTTCCCCTATACCGAAACAATGGCCATAATACGTCTTCTATTTTCATGTCGGTTTATTTTGAAAGTTTAATTACATCTCGAAAGTGTTGCCAGGTTTTGAAGCGCAATATATTTGTTAAGTTTTGTTTATTGAGAGAATGCAGTTATACATAAACATTACAAAATTAGTTCAATAACTCAAACGGTTATATGTACGATACATGGGATATATGAAATAGACCAAAAAAGTTAAGTTCTTAAGCACTATTACATAAAAAAGTAAAGCAATAGCAAGGAAGAAACGTAGTAAGAAGGTAAATGCGTTTTTTTAAGGGTAAAAATAGTTCCTTCAGTGTATTGCGTTCCTTCTTATTCTCAGTTTCACCGGAAGGTAGTTCAATTGGCAAGCAGCATTTGCTATGAAGGAGTAGGTATGTTGCATTAAAACACACGTTTGACAGTGATAGTCTTTTCTAGACTTAATATGGTTGCTCTGTCTGAATAACGCCGTAAATGCGCATCATTTGCAAGAATTTAGGAAAATTTTTAAATGAACACCCCAAGATTTGTTTGGGACAGGAGAATATTTTGTGACATCCTACCAGATTGTATACGTATTCTGCAATTTGATTGTAGAGTGCAATTTATTTATTTTTGGACTTGTAACCCAGTTTACAGAATAACTAGCAAACTAGTAAATTTGAGTTGAAAGTAGAGTGAGACACTCACACGCCGAAGGTTCAGTTTCGATTATTTTCCTGAACCCGTTGCATTTTTCACGGGACCATCTTTTTCAAGTTGCTGACAACACTCAATAATAAATAACCGGCCGCGAGGGTTTCCTGAATACCATTTCGCTTTTTGCAGGGGTAGATGTACATGAGTGGCCGCCATGACGTAGCGGACTGTGCAACGCTCATATGCCAAAAGCCCAGGTTCGATTCCCAGCTGAGCACTTCAAATTTTTCACGGCACTACCTCGTTCGAGCTGCTGACAACGCTCCACGAGTAATACTGTAATACTGTCTGCTTCTCAAACTTTGAAGTTCGGAGTCGGCAAAAAACTGTAGGTCCCTTCCACTACGCAAGCTAATCCTTGGTCCCCTGTGGAATGTAGTTTCATATAATTGTTGTTATTCAAGGTACTTGAGTTCCAAAGAAGCCGGAGCAAACCTTTGGCTTATCGAATTCTTGCAGTATTATGGCTGTTGTCCCACAATAAAGTTTATTAAAGGTAATACCAAACTATGACGGAAGTTTGAACTCAATGCTCCATTCTCCCAATTACTGCCAGCTAAAGAGGAGAAGGCACACCAATGCCAATGCCATGGTCGGGTAAATCAGCTATTTCTTTATTTTCTTTATTTATTTATGTATTTTATTTTCGACCACCATTTTTTCATCTGCTGTTACCCAGAATCAAATATTTGCAAGTTTGCTGTGCAACAAAACCGAGATGGCAAGAAGTTAAATTTCGATCAATCATCAGCGAGAAACTGCAGCTCTCTAAGTGGCAGCAACAAAACAAAGACAAACAAGTAAAATATAAGGTTGTCAAATATATCCCTTCCGCCTTTTTGTCTTTTGAATTTCCCAGCTATGTTCGAGCTACGTTTGGATATTACGTTCAACAGTTGTAGACGTGTAAACATGGAGTTCACTAACGCCGAAATTCGCGCTATTTTAAAGTTAACCTTCGTTAAAGGCAAATCCGCTTGAGAAAGGTTCCGTGAGGCGAATGATGTTTTGGGGGATGGTACTCTATCACTTCGAACCACGAAGGAAAGGTTTCGACGATTCAGAGCCGGTGAAGGCCTGTGGCGACGAATACCGATCGAATCATGGAAATCATCGAGTTAGACCGACATGTGGCTTCTCGTGACATCGCCCAGGAGATGGGAGTAAGTCACCAAACCATTTTAAACCATCTGCAAAAGGCTGGATACAAAAAAACTTGATGTTTGGGTGCCGCATAATTTGACGCAAAGAAACCTTCTGGACCGAATCAACGCCTGCGATATGTTGCTGAAACGGAACGAACTCGACCCATTGTGAAGCGGATGGTGACTGGCGACGAAAAATGGATCACATACGACAATATCAAGCGAAACCGGTAGTGGTTGAAGGCCGGTGAATCGTCCCAAACAGTGGACAAGCCGGGATTGAAGGCAATGAAGGTCTTGCTATGTGTTTGGTGGGATTGGAAGGGAATCATCCACTGCTCCCAGATGGGCAGGCGCTTGGTTCTACCATCTACTGCCAACCACTGGACCGCTTGAAGCAGGCGATCGACCAGAAACGTCGAGAATTGGCGAATAGGATGGGTGTAGTGTTCCACCAGGACAACGCCAGACCACACACTTCGTTGA
The DNA here is from genome assembly GCA_955652365.1 of Eristalinus aeneus. Taxonomy (NCBI): domain Eukaryota; kingdom Metazoa; phylum Arthropoda; class Insecta; order Diptera; family Syrphidae; genus Eristalinus; species Eristalinus aeneus. The sequence continues at coordinate 77,132,867 of OY019134.1, read as the reverse complement.
TGACTCGTCAGAAGCTACGGGAGCTCGGATGAGAGGTTTTATCGCGTCCACCATATAGCCCGGGCATAGCGTCAAGTGATTACCACCTGTTCCTGTCCGTGGCGATCGCCCTTGGTGGTGTGAAGTTGAACTCAAAAGAGGCTTGTGAAAAGTGTCTTTCCGAGTTCTTCGCAAATAAGGAGGGGGCCGTCTAAGAGGGGGGTTTTATGAAGTTACCGTCTAGATGGAAACAGATTGACGAACAAATCGGCGCATATTTAAACTAGATTCGGTCACTATTACACTTTTAGAGCATTACACTTTTAGAGCATTGAAGGAAGAGCAAAAAAAGCGGAAGGGAGATAATTTGGCAACCTATTTTATGAATAAGATTCACTAGCTTTCAATTGATCTTCGCGGGGTGTATCTGCGAAAGATTGTGTTTTATCTATTCGACTCTCACTTAATAAACAAAAAAAAGTTGCGTGCTTGCATCATCCGCAGAACCAATTTCGCGGTAGTTGTAGCGACTTTATTTTGGTAAACTTGTATTTATCAAATCGGACAGTTATCAGTAAATATTGTTTTAAAACTTGTAAATAATTTTCCTTTTGGTAGACTTTGATTAAAGAATGCCTCTAACTGAATTTTTGAAGTAGACTAGATATGAAAAGAATAATAAAACATGAAATTCTGACGCAAAGTGTTTCCATTTTATGACAAAACTCACTCAGGTCTGTGCAACTCAGACCTGGAAAAACTAGTTTACTCTTAAGACGTTGAAAAAACCAGCTGGGCATCATTGTTAGATTTATTTCCACTTCCACTGAATCAAAAAGATAAGACATGGCCCATTGTTTGAAAAATGGTGCCAGTAGGATCCCATTTTTTCCAATTTGTTGGTCTTCTTAATTTTGTCTAATTGTCGCTAATTAAATTTACTGTAATTCAAAACTCCGATAAAAGTCACTCACCTTCATGTGGCGATCTATTAGCCAGTTAAGCTCGATGTCATCATCGTCTTCTCCGAACGGGTTGATTAGCACCTCAGCAACTTTGAGCCAGCCAACGTAAAAGACAAACTGCAAAGAATTCAAAATACAATTGTTATTTGATTTTATCGGTTTCTTTTAATTTCGATGTCATCTGTTTACTTCATTGCGTTATGGCCTGTACCCATCGGCAAAGAAACAAAAGGATAGAGCTCGTTAACAACAGTTCACATAATTAAGATTCTTAAATGGAGTACTTAACTTGAACTGGAAGTCTTTGCATTGTGAAATGAAGCTGATGACCTGACCTGACGAAAGCAGCACACCATTAGGAACTTTATTCCTTCATGCTGTTTTTTATTTATTTGCAGGCTATCTTCACAACCTTTTATTGCGAGTACAGCGTCATGAATGGAAAAAAAAACTAAATTGTACCAATTTTGACTGCCAGACATTTGCATTCTTTTTCGAAATCTTTTACATTTTAACTGCTTTTGAGCTACTGCAATTTCACACTTTAACTAGACTACAAATAACTCTCCCAACGAACACGGTCGCTAAACGACACGTTTTTCATTTTCATTATATAGAAACTGACTCGTGTAATTGTCACGATGGAAAACATGGTTCGTTGCGGTTTTTGTAAAACGACAGCTTGCGTAATACGCTACAAGCTGTTAAATTGTTAATTGCAAGCTTTCAGCTAACATAACAGCCAATCAATCGACATGGACAATCCTGTGGAAAAGTACGTCTTCGAGATGAAATTTTGAGCCTTTCCAGAATGGAAAGCAGCGCCACTGAAACGAAACCAAATGTATTTCTCTAGCGGTCTCAAGTGGCAACATGTGCCGGCCACTTGATCTATTCGATTGCCAAGAAACCCTCAACACTAAGCGCTCGTTGATTGGCTGTTGTCTGGATTAGTTGCCACTCGGGCTTTTTCGCATGAAGGCAACGCCATGAACGAGCAGAGGGTTTTTTTCGAAATGGAGACACTGACTCATCGACCGGTTTTCATACCACGCAAGCGAGTTTCGGCGACGGCAAGCGAACATTCGAAAGCAGTTTCCGAGTAGCAAATTAGTATATTTAGCAGCAGTTACTAATGAATTTTAGCGTCTTATAGCAGTCTGCACAACAAGTTTATTTTTATTTGTAGTTTATGTGTGCTGGGGGAATTTAGTTGCGACACGGGTCTTCTCTGATGATAACTTTGTTTCTCTGAAGAATCTGAATGAACAACCAATCGCCGCCGATAGGTCAATAACAAAAGGCAATTAATAATAGCGCTGTCACCTCAAACCGTTAAACGGTAAGTGAAGCACTGTTCGCGCAAGTAAATGAATAACAATCGGGGTGAAGCACTGCAGCTCTGACATGACACCCAGGAGGGAGAAGAAGATTTATGAAGTGTGGCGTCGGGCCATTTGTCACGACTGGCATTTGGAGTTCTATAGATAATCGACGCTCACCTGTAGGACAGTAAAGAGGGGGAAGTACAAATCGGTGTCGTCTTTCCCATTGCGAGGAGGCATGTTCGGAAGCATTTGTTTGCCCAGCAGAGCGGCTATAAAGTAAATGTACAACACCAACGTGACCACCTGAAACGAAAAAACACAAAAAAATTAAAAATTCATCACTAAGCAAGCAGAGACTTTCTTTCGATGATCATTGACCGGCATTGGCTGTCATTGACGAAGGGCACAGCCATAACTTACCTGAGTGTACACCAAGGGAACGCACACAGTGTCGTAACCGATTAAGCCGCCCAGCCTTCGCCTGATGTCAGATAGCTCTGTCAGAATCGTCTGAACGATATGATCGGATGAGATCAGACCATCCTTGCGTGCGCGATTTATAATGTTTGTCGCCCACACCAGAGGCATCCAGTACTTGGACATTGGACTCCTCGCGTTCATGGTCTCGAAGATTTTCATCTCGCTCTCGTGCATGAGACCCGCGTCAACCAGGTGCTGGGCGGTAGGGAAACGTCTCTTCACGCGCAGAGATATTCGCTGGAGGGTGATTACGTATGATAACACCATGTATCGCATTATGTTGCGACGCATCAGTCGCCCGGTCTCGTTCTAAAATAAATTTAATTTCGATTAAAATACAATTCGCTGGAAGTCACTGTGGGGCGACTTACTCCTCCATTGGAGTTAGGGATGGCAGCACTTATGAAAAGGGCAAGAGTGTCAGGCCACGGCAACAGTCTGTATTGCTCCCACCATCGTTTCACCACCAGACTTACATAGAACCCGAGCACAAAGGACATCGGAATGGTTTCACTCTGTTCACCGAAGTAAACTCGGATTTTGATAAACATTCTGAAATATGCACGAGTGTGAGTTATTCGATTGAAAGAACTTGTTTTCGTTTTTTTTAAGGTGCGCAAGTTACGCTAAATGCAAACACGTTCTGCCAAAAGCAGGGCACGCCAAGTCAACATGTCAACGAAGATGTTGTTTTTTAAATTTTATCTCCGCGCTTTCGGACTTAGCACGTGTTCTCTGAGACATGCATAAATATGTATCCACTCACCTTTGTTGGTAATCATTGAGTACAAATCTATAGACTAAATTAATTGAGTAATATAAACATAAATAAGCTACTAATTCGCGCCACACAAGTTTGTAAACACTGCCGCGCCATCTGAAAAGAGAGAAGCATAAATGTTGCTGAATTAGTTGGAGTTCACGCGGAGCATAGGAAATAGATAAATGCGACCGTGTTTTTTAGTTTCATTGATTTAGCCACGCGAGGTTGAGGAAGTGTTTTGGAACCTGTTTCTAGAGTGTACCAGGCTACACATAACATGTTTTGTGTGTTACAGATTGTGAATTTTTCTCCGCGTAGAGATCAGGAGAGTAAATTGCAGGAAATCTTTGTTTTTGTTACGATTAAGTGCACTGTCAAAAGTTGCACAAGCATGACTGACATTTCAAGCTGAGTAGCATACGCTTTGACAAAATGTGTGGAAGCGGGAAAATAGGAGTTAACTCGTTAGGGACTGCAAACGAATTTCTTTATGAAGACAAAGCCTTTATAAGCACTATTGCCACTAAACACCTTACTAGTACCTTTAATGACTACTACTTGGGAAACCTGTTCTCATTCCAAATATCATTGGCCCTGCAAGACATATTTTTTTCAGTTGCCAAGACTAAAAGATCAAGCTAAGAAGCAGATTTGGAGATTTTCACTGAGGTCAAAGGAAAATTTGATGATCATAGAAAATAGGAGATTGCTCAAAAATCAGCAGTATTCACATTTCCTTGCATTACTGCGGGTTGTGGTAGGAAACAAAGTAAACAGAGTAGAACTTTGGTAGGAAATAAAGCATACAGAACTCAATGACTAGCTGATGCTCCTTCAAGCACAAAAACATGGTTTGTTCATGTGACTAAAATATAACAGTCCTATAACATTTCAGGTATGTTTTGAATGGTACTTTATGAGGAAGGCAGTTTTATAACTCTCGAAGTTGTAGTTTTATATTTTTCACTTCTGGTGAAAAAGGGATAATAACACATACTCGAGAGAAATGAACAATTTAATCCACCTAACCAGCGAAATTATCAATATCAACAGAAATAAAAAACTTCGAGTAATCGTTACACAAAAGAAAGGTTCGTTTTAGAATTTCAACATTGATCAAATTATTAATCAGCAATGCATGACAAAGCTGGTCAATAATAAATGTCGTTCTGAACAAACGCTGCTTAATTTAAGTCTTAAAAGAGAAATAGTGGTTTAAACATACGTATAACTGGTTGCACTAATTTACACTACAGGATCATTCGTCATGTCACTGCTTACTTCAAGGGATACTTAAAATATGTGTGTATTTATTAGAACTTGGGTACCCGCATATTCGGGTATAACCTAGGAGCTATAATATTGCGTGCCTGTAAGTGATTGGGTACCCGCTGTACTCGTAACTTGGTTACCCGGTACTCAGCGGTTTTCGGCAATATTCGTAGTATGTTTTGCGAATCACAAAAATGAAAAACGAAAACAACGTTTTATTCCAGGAAAAAAAGAATACCGTTATGAAGTGAGCGTTAAGATACAAATGTCTCCATAGGGAACATTTGTTGCGAACGAGCCCTTATTTTTTTTTTTGTTTGTTTACTATGACATATGTGAAAAATATTTAGTATACATCAAGTCATTGAACAGACAACATCATATTTTTTCATCGTGTTAAAAATGTTGAATTTTGTACCAAAAAGTAATGATTTGCTGAAAGCATTAATTTTTTATTGTCTTTTGAAGAAAAGTGCTGCAGAGTCGCATCGAATGCTTGTCGAGGCATATGGTGATCATGCTCTATCAAAAGCAACATGCAAAAGATGGTTTCAACGGTTCAGAAATAATGATATTGATCTGAGAAATGAAGAACGTGGAAGACGCCGAATTGCAAACGTTATTGGATGGAGATGATACTTTGAGTCAAAAGCAAATGGCAGCAATGTTAAATGTTGCACAACAAAAAATTTCTTACCGTTTAAAAGCAATGAGAAAGATCCAAAAGTGTGGGAAATGGGTGCAACATGAATTGAATGAAAGACAGATGGAAAACCGAAAAAAGCACTTGTGAAATTCTGCTTCAAAGACACAAAAGAAAATCGGTTTTGCATCGGATTGTTACTGGCGATGAAAAATGAATTTATTTAAAGAATCCTAAACGGAAAAAATCATGGGTTAATCTGGGACAACCATCAACATCGACTGCAAAACCAGATCGATTTGGTAAGAAGACAATGCTGTGTGTTTGGTAGGACCAGAAAGTTGTTCTGTATCACGAGCTCCTTAAACCTGGTGAAACCGTTAATAATGATTGCTACCGACAACAAATGATCAATTTGAACCATGCATTGATCGAGAAACGACCAGAATGGGCCAGAAGACACGGCAAGGTAATTTTGCTCCATGACAATGCACCTGGACACATAGCAAAACCGGTTCAGGATACAATCAAAACACTTGGCTGGGAGCAGCTACCCCACCCGCCGTATTCAGCAGACTTGGCTCCTTCCGACTACCATTTGTTTTCACCGATGGGACACGCATTGGCTGAGCACTGTGATTCCTACAAGGAGGTCGAAAATTGGGTGTCTGATTGGTTTGCTTTAAAAGACGAAAAATTTTATTGGCGTGGTATTTGCAAGAAAGGTGGTCAAAATATGTAGAAAACAATGGCCAATACTTTGAATAAAATGTTTTTACTTTCCCATTAATAATTAGTGTTTTATTTTCAAAAAAAAAATTCATACTGGTATACCTGGTATACATTTCACAATATTATAAACAATAAAAGTGACAAAATTAGAACTTAAACATATTAATATGAATCACAACAACAATAACTATTTTAAAATTAATTGTATCAGTTTATTTAACAGCTGTTCGTTGTAACAATTTTTGATTTCTCGTCAAAAATGTAAACAAATTTACAGTGCTCCACAAAAGTTTGCGTACAATGAAACAATTTGGAAAAAAATAGCTGTCATTCACCTAATATAAGTTAAAATATTTTTGAAAAATTTTCAGTTTTCAACAAAATAAATTAAAAATTATTTTTCATTTAAAAAAACCATAAGAAAAACCAAAAGAAGTTCCGAAATTCACTCCACACAAGTTTGCGTACACCGGTAACTTGAATAGAAAAAATTTTAATTCAAATGGACAAATAATCATTTTATCTTATTACTTTTGGTATTAATACTTAGTAGGATATCCTTTTATCCTTATTTCCTCGTTTGACCGGTTTTGCATGGATGCCACCAATTTTTCTGTGTATGAACTGTTTATATTAGTCCACTCAACTAACAAAGTTTCCTTCAACATGTCTTTTATTCTGTGGGGAGTGTTATATAACAGCCACAGACGAGCATTATGTACTGTATGTTTTGGGTCATTAAAATAGTAGTCATTCGAAATACCCAACATTTCAGCATTTGCTCTATAATTCCGTTTGAGAATATCGACGTACACATTCTGGTTCATTATACCTTCCTCTATTTCCAACTTTCCGACCCCTGATGACGCCATACAGCCTCATAACATTACACTTCCACCTCCGTGCTTTATTGTCTTTATAGTGTTCCTCAAATTAAGGATTAATTATATTTTTCTGTAGAAGACCGAGTCCGTTTGTGCGCAACGATTTGTTTCGGAGTAGAAAAGCTGCGTTGTGATGCAGCTGATGTGGCTGGTGTACATAAAAACTGTCTGGATAGTTTGTGGCAATATTTTTTCACTTAATGAGTCAGGAAAATTCGGGCTTAGTTGGGGTTCTCGATACATGTCGAACTCATTAGTTGCTTCTTCATCCGTTTTGGCTTCCAGCGAGATATCGAAGGTGGTACATTTTTCAGCACTGATTTCTGCATTTCTGCTTTCGTAAAATTTCAAGTTTTCCAGGAAGTTTTGCAAATGTTTCCTGATCACTACCCTTACTTCCTTAACTTCAGTATTCAAGTTTTTATGTCTCCGTTCGAAAAAAGTAGTAGTTGTGGCAGTCTATATAGTTTGAACATATGCCATAAGTTCTCTTTCCTGATTTCTTCGAATCGTGTTGCCTTTTCATAATCTTAATGCATTTGGGTTTAAATGTCTACTAATAAAGCCATACATAACCGGCCCTAAAATGGGAATTGTAACACCTTCGTTGCAAAGAATTGTGGTCGCAACTTGGAATGGATTCAAAACTTTGACCAAGGCTTCCAAAAAAGTTCACATAAGATTCGCTTACTTCAAGTTTTAAAACCATTGACGAAAATGTTCACACATTCAATACGATAACTCTTAGCTTGTGGGACAACTTTGAATTAAATTCAGCTGACATAACCTAGTACTCGGGAAAATCCTGAGTAAGCAGTTACCCGGAGAATTCATAAAATGAGTATTACCCGGGTTAGATCAAGAGCCCTGGAATTTATTCAACCTTCTATAAATAAAGCGTTCAAGCCTCTGTATATCTACTGTTTATAAAAACGATCCACAAGCCAAAGAGGTGAGGACACGGAAAGCGACTTCAACCTCAACTCAAAAAAAATAAAATAAAATGTTATTTACTTCCCAAAACGCAACCTTGTAAGTAATCCTTTCACAAGACAAGGCAGTGAGAAAATGAATGAACGTTACTGGAATACTCGCATCACTAAAAAATTGAGCCCTTATGGTTTTTTAATAAATTTTGCCCTACGCTTTCTGAGTTTTTCACCACAGTCACTTTGGTAGCAAATTCAAGTCGGAAACAACAAAGCAAACGTGTAAGAAGTTCACCACTCTTTTATGTTGAATACTCATTACCCACTAATGGCGGTTTAACGTTATTAAGCCATTATTAAGCCATTTAAATCAACTGAAAGAACGCTTTGACTAAACAGTTCCTGTTCAAGAAAAACAAAGCACCGTCGAAACATGAAGTGACTTCTAAATAAACAAGTCTAAGTACAAACACCAAAAACTAAATAAACTTCCTGTCCTATTAGCATCTCTTTTCCCAATAAACCGCTGAGAGCATCGTAAAAACTAATTACTTCGCTGCTGTGTTCACACCTTACAAGCATTCATTCGTCGCACGCTCCTTCGTAAAGTCATGTCCAGTTCGGATAAACAAGCTATTCAAGGCTGTTGCAGTTGGTTGTTGCGTTCTTCATCGGGCATCGCGTGTGCTTATGCGACGAAATAAAAATAATTAAAATAATTCATCAATGAATTTCTGCAGTTGAAGCCGAATGACGAAATTAATCGTCTGAGACTTTTCACGCCAAACGATGCCATCGACTCACCAACAGACAGCAACGATTCAAATGAAGTGCAGATTATCTACTGCAATCAAATGATGGCGCTCGGGGTGGATCTACTTTAATAAGCTTCAGACAATGCGTTGAGTTGTTTGTGTTTATGGTGGATGTGGATGACAGCGCTTTCACGCCTTATAACGTTTGACATGCAATGAAGTTCGGGTTTCGAGATTGTAAACAATGATAAGACTGTTGGTCGGGATTGTGTACGCGTTCCCGGACGTCTACAGACGTCATATACGAGATAGAATCAAAGTCTCTAGGGAATTTGGAAATATGTAATTGAGTTTTCTAATTGACACCATCAACTGCAATGGAACGGATATAATTTGGAGATAAATTAACCTGCGCATGACTGACATGACAAATTTCCCTCAATTCGTCTATTATCCCAGAAAAAAATGCGACGGTGTTGTCTGAGGGATGCTAGTTAACATGACGAAGTATTTACCTAAAATGTCATCCACTGATGCAATGTTTGAGCTTAAGGGACCGACTGGTTGGGCATTGTTTGCGAGTTTTGTTTTTTACATGTGTCTCTTTGGCCTTAAGGAACTGTTGTGGATTCTTTTTTGTCAAAAAAATTATATTTTTGAAGTTTTAAATTAAATTAAAGTTTTCTTAAAATCAAAACATTGCCGGTTTTATTCACTCCACATCGTTAATAAAAACATTTGCAACATCTGTGCAGATTCGACTCCAGGACTATGCCTCCCACCCCTCCCCTTGACCATCACATCATGAGATGTAAGTATACTCAAGGCCATCTTCCGACTAAAAAGGTCTTTGATTCAACTCGCACCTTAGCCTTGATGACCTCGCACACCGCTCTCCTATGACACTAGCCTCATGGACATGCCGTCTGCTGCGAGATTGCCAATAATACAGCTGCGGCTGTTATACAAAGTTGACTTTCCCCGTGTTCTGGACAGGCTCTGGCCAGAAACTGAACCCGGAAATGAATGTAGTCGGATTTTCACGGACGGCTAAAAGATGACGGAGGGTTCTGGATCTGGCGTCTTCGTGGAAAACAACAACATCAGACTTCACTCCTTCTTAGGCGATTTCACGTCGGTCTTCCAGACGGAAGCCTTCGCAATCCCAAAAGCCACCAAATATATTGCGAAGAATAGGTAGAAGGGACGAAGTACCTGCGTCCTTAAGGCTTTACTCAACCCTTTAACCACTTCCAAAATAGTCAAAGAATGCAAGTCTTCCCTTAATTTGGTCAGTAAGCTGAATTCGCTAAGACTTGTCTGGGGCCTGGGACATCAGGGAAATGAGATTGCCGATGAACTAGCTAAGCAAGGTTCAGAAGAGACATTCGTAGGGCCCGAACCCACCTTGGGACTATCTGCATTCTTGGTCAGGGCCTCCGTCGACGGTTGGGCCTCACTATAGAGTAATCAAATATGTCGTGGCTCTCCAGGGTGACCAAGACTATGCTTCCGAACGTTAGCAAGAAATCCGCATCTTTTCTGCTATCTCTAGACAGAAACGAGTGCACATGACTTGTCGGTATACTAACGTGACACCTTACCTTTGATTTGCACCTAAGTCGGCTTGGGCTTAGTGATGTCACCCTTTGCGACGCCTGTGGAGCAGGTAAAGATACTTCAGAGCACTTTCTCTGTCAGTGTTCCGCCTTTGTCCGTATCAGGCGTAGGCTGTTTGGTGCCGATGTGATGGGAACTGAAAACCTCAGTTCTATATCACAGAAGCGTATCCTGGTCTTTCTTCGGGAAACCAAGAAATTACATTAATTGAAGGTTACTGCCTGATAGTACAATAGACCAATGTTTGAGTCTGAGCACTCCAGTGCAGTATATCCCAAGTTCCGACAAAAAAAAAATACCCCTCACATTTTTCGCAGAGTTTTTCTTCCGTTTGCTGACAAATCTCAAAGGTACTCATTGTCTTTAAACAGTTTTCTCAAATTTTGCTGTTAAGACTCAACAGAAAGACAAAACGGGGAGAACAGTCCATTCAACTATTTTTTTAAGAGCCGAATGCTAAGTGCTTGTGTCTTTTGTTATATATTCGGAACCGTTTGACATTAACTTATGCAACATATTTTTCGGTTTACATTAAATCACCTTCCACAATGAGAAAAAGGTTAAAAACTGGCTCAAGGAATCATTCCCAATTACAACCGAACGATATTTTGCAATACAGCTTTGTCTAATTATATGAGGCGTAAGATGTCGTTGTCAAAAATAGTGAAAACACATTTTTGAATACAGAATTTTTTATTACTCAAATAACTCAAATAAAACACTTCCGGATTTTAAATCAAAAACAGTGCGTCACTACCCCAAACTGGAATGAATGGATATATCTAAATATCTACTCGGACAATGCACAAACTATTTAGGTTACGTGCTATTTCCGCGAATTACAACATCATCCCTGTGAGTTCAGCAGTTTGGTGAAACGTAAAATGGAACGACCAATTTTGTGGATTACCTTATCATCAAATACCTGCAAAAATGACTAAAAAACCGACACTCCACAACACTCTACTAGTCATTATCAAATAAACTGAAAAACCTCAGAGGTTGCACCACATTTGGAACAGCCACCACAGCACAGCCCACTTCGGATACTCGTGCTATGACTTATGACCACACCACAAGCTACTGTAGCGATTGTGATTGTAAGCGAGACTACAGGCAGCGCATTACGAAAGTTGTTTGGCAGTCAGTTTAAATTATGCATGCTAAGGTACCCCGCAACTATGTACATTGTATACTGAGGGGGTATGAGCGTAGCTTTGTTGTCGCGAGCTGAATGATTGAATTCGGATTGAATTGCGACCAAGATCAAGGTGAGCGTGCATGGGTCTCGCAATGCACTCCACTTATATAAGACAGTTGCAGGAAACTGGAGCAATCTCAATCTCAATCGGTAAGTATTAAGATCTTAAATGGCAGCGAGTGAGATTTATTGTTTATTTTTTTACGGCAATAATAATGAGAGTGGTGTCTCCGATACGGTGTGACTAATCGAAATGTGTAGTCACTTGGGGTTGTGCGCCCATATGTGTAGCATTTGAGCGAGAAAATAAATGCCCTCACTCAATCAATGTTGACTACGAGCCCAATTCATTTATGAAACTTCGAACCTCGTCATCAGAGGCACTCCAGACGTTTCTTATTAGAAGCGCGGCTTTGAAAATAAATCATAAAATAAAATAAGCTCCCTGGCAATGTGATCACATGTGAGGAGAGAGAGTCGCTAATTTGTTCTATACACAGTCAGTGAGTTAGGTGAGGTTAAAAAGGTTTATTCTGGTTACTACACCCTGCTTGAGTTGCCCCCAACTTGTGCAAGTTCAACAACCATAAGCCGAAGCCGTCATGTAAGTCGAGAGCGACTACGATCAACATTTTGATATGTTGACGTAATTTAAGAAAAAAAACGTTAATTTGCCACTCAAAATGGGAGTTAATTCAAATCTCTATACTTTGTAGATTTCAAACTAACTACATGCGAAATGACAATCGGAAGTACGGAGAAATTCACTAAACTGAGGTTTTTATTTTAAGAAAGTGAAGTACAGTGGCTACACTTTTCGTCAAGTGTTCGTATTCAACGGCGCGTTCTCCGATAAGGACGCGTGTTCAAGCTGTATAACCCTGCAATTGTTTTTGTTTTTGCTCGCTTTATGTGTTCATTTTATGTGGTCGTATTCATTTAATTTTTTTCTAGTGTTAAGTGGGGTTTGGGCTCGGCAGCAGTCTGAAATGTGCTGCACATCTTGCCCGAGTTAGGGATACTTACCGATCCCTTCTCGAACTCTAGACATCATTTTGAGTCATCCATCATAAAAAAGGAGTGCTACAAATTTACATTAAGGTCTTGCTAAATAATTTGGAAGCTGACATGCGAACATTGTTTTTACCAATCTTATCAGATCTAAACATAACATAAAAATAAACGTCTTTTGGGATCCAACCTCAACAACGATGTGCGAAATTAGATTCGGGTAAATAACCTGCATCTGCAACCTGATGGAGTAGTCCTCGGGTATGAACAAGTGATACGTGATCTAATGAGATGACAAGTGTCACTTGAAGTGTGAATGATGAGAAAGGCTGGGCGGTGTTGCGCCCTGGATCAAAGAAGAACGCCCAATCAGCGAGGGAGTTTCCTGTGGCGACGGGAGAAAGATCAAGGAAAGGCGGTAACGACAGGGAGATCAGCATCCGAGTTCGAAGCACTTCCATTACATCTGGAGGCGACGATTCCTGATGGGGAGTTGAGTGTAGCTGTTACTTCTCAAACAAGTATTTGCTTCAATGTCATTCAAGGTTTTCCATGAAAATCATATTCTTCCTAAACTGTTTGTACTGCACTGAAGGTTTTAAATAAAGAAAATTTCAAAAAAATGAAAACGGATGTAGATTTGTAAGGCAAATAAACACTATTGTTTGCAATACAATTGACCTTTTGGCTGCTTATGGCTGCTTCTTATTTAGATACAAAATATTAAGAAAAGAGCTTTACACAACAAGGAGCTATGGATGAAAGCACTTTACCTATTGCTACAAGCAGTTTAAAGAAATTTGATAAATCTGTTTTAGATGCAGACGTATCCGCTTTAGTTAAAGTTTTCAAAGAGCAAATTGGATACTCTTTTTGATTCTTCTTTGATTTGAAAATAGTGAAAAAAGAAACACTATATCGTTGTTTGGTTAGGCTGAAATCGACCAAAATCAGGCGCACCAAAAGGGTGCCTCACATAAGAGAGTTCATGGTTCATAGCTTCATCGAAGATGCACAAATAGACACTTCAGAGGAGTTTGCCCATATTGCTTCAAAACGTACTTTCATAGGCCGTAAAATGGAAAACAACTATCAATGAGAAAATAACTGATTAAGGGATAAAAATCAAAAAATTCCGCTTATATTTCGGATCGGTTCATTTTTTTCGAGGGCGTTAAAGACAGCCGTGCTTGCTATAGCTTCAAGATTTTTTCTTACGGTGGCCCTGGAACTCAACCAACATCCAGCCTCTCCAGCCAGCACGATCTTTTGCTAGCATCCTCCAGTTGCGCACTCCGTGTTGGTTGAGGTCGTTCTCCACTTGTATGCGCCATTTTAGCCTAGGCCGTCCAAAAGACTAAGGGCTTCGTCATACGCTTTTAGTAACGTTCAGGTTTTCGCGGCATAAAGTAGGACTGGGATGATCAAACTGCTATAGAAAGTGAGTTTAATCCTTCGAGAGAGGGTTTTATTACCCAATTGTCCCTTGAGCCCAAAGAAACAGAATTGGCAAGAGTGATTCGGGGTTTAACTTCGGTACTGGTGTTGTTGTAGACGAAGTCTCAACTACCCCGAAGTTCCTGCTGCCTAGTGTGACGCTCTGTCCGAGACATCGATGTCGTGTCTCCTTTCTTGATGACAGCATGTACTTTGTTGTGCTCTCATTTACCATCAAACCCATTTTAACTGCTTCTGCTTCAATGCCGGCTCGCTGTGTTCGTCTAATCACGACAATGTCATCAGCGTAAGCTAGCACTTGAACTGACTTTTGGAAGTTCGTGCCTCTGGTGTTGACTTGTGAGTTACGCACGATCTTCTCGAGGATGATATTAAAGAAGTCACAAGACAGTACGTCGCCTTGTCTAAAACATTTTTTGACATTGAAGGTCTCGCCGAGTTCGTTACTGACCTTGACGGAGCAGCGAGAGTTCTCCATCGTCGTTCTACAGAATCTAATTAGTTTGGTGGGAACGCCAAAGCTAGACATGACCCTGCATAGCTTTGAGTTTTCCCTTTAAAAAATGTATAATTCAAAAAGTACTTTTAAAAAATACCATTAGCATTTATAGATATCAAATTAACTTCCTTTTCTCTCGCTTGCCAGTCTTTCATGTATATCGCTCTACCCGACTAATGCAAACTGCACCCAAACTCTAGGGATGACCTTGGACAACGTATAAAATTCAAGCAGTTCACAAGACGACTCCAACTTGCCTGACCCAAAAAATCACACTGCTACCTTCCGAACGCACTAAAAATTATGTCACCTCAAGCGATTACTTCCGCCCTCTTTGTCTGTGTGAAGTCAGTAAAACGCTCCCAAAATGAAATCAACCGACAAGCCATTCGGAGTTTTCAAACTCGAAAGCACAACCCAAAAGAGAGACCTCAGCGAAAAATTGGCAAAAACCTAATGAACCTCTGACACGAATGTGTGTGGACAACACCACCGACCACAGTCATTTATGCCGAAATTGTCACGTGAAGTATCAGTGAGTGAAAATCGTTAGCGGTAGAGAAAACGCAGACAAAAAAGAGAAACAATCAACCGGGATTTGGGGGTACCCCAACATCGGCACAGATATCCCGAAATGGTTGGGCAATTTTGGCGTGTGCCGAATGACTAATCACCATCCAGTGGCAGTGTGATCACAACTGCGAGTGGGTGGGTAGCGTTTCGGGGTTATTTTGCGGTTTCGAATTTTGGCAGAAAGGGAGCACTTGACATGGCGATATGAGGTTCGTTTACCTTACCCGCTGGCTCAGCCCGATGACAATGGTCACGAGGTGCTGTGATCAATTACCCCCATATTTATGCGCGCTCATTCTTCAGAATATTTACTTTCATTCTTATCAGGTATCATGTAAGGTAATGCGGGGTATTTGTATGCAGTAGACATGCTGGGTTCGTTTCGTTTCCCGCTGATATGGCGATGCTGCTGAATATTCACAGACAGGTGCCATATTTTTATTTAATAACTTCGGATGCTCTTGCATTAGCCGAGGGAGAGAGAGAAAAAGGTGAAGTGTGAAGTGAGGCTTTGTGGAATCTTTGGAGTGACGTTGGATGAAACGCAATGATTTCTCTCGATTCGACTATGCATGTATGGCATTGATGGAATCTGAAAATTAACCTTACATGACCTATGACTCAGGGAAAAGTATGAGGAAATAAACTGCTTTTCTAATTCGACGTCGTTCTACCCCGTTGTTAAATGACCGTACCTGCAAGCCTCTTCAAAAACAACTGTCATTTGAATTAAGTAAAGACTGACAGTTCGACTGCACCATTTATAGACGGATCAGCCTCCTTAATATCGCCTCCCTGCAGTATTGTGTAAGCGTGTGAAAGCTTTTGTTCGCAACATGATAGGTGCCTATCAATGTGGTTTTAGGTCTGGGAAGTCTTCGATTCACCAGATCTTCACTCTACGGCAGATCCTGGAAAAGATTCAAAAAGTGCAAATCGACACTCACCACCTATTCGTCGATCTTAAGGCCACATACGACATTACGCATAGAGGCGAGCTATACAGTGCCATGTCTAGTTTTGGCTTTCCTAGAAAACTCGTCAGATTCTGTAGGATGACGATGGAATGATGAACTCTCGCTGCTCCGTCAAGATCGGTAACGAACTCACCGAGACCTTCAATGTCAAAAAATGTTTTAGACAAGGCGACGCACTGTCTTGTGACTTCTTTAATATCATCCTCGAGAAGATCGTGCGTAACTCACAAGTCAACACCAGAGGCACGAACTTCCAAAAGTCAGTTCAAGTGCTAGCTTACGCTGATGACATTGTCGTGATTGGACGAACACAGCGAGCTGTGAATGAGACATATGCCGGCATTGAAGCAGAAGCAGCTAAAATGGGTCTGATGGTTAATGAGGGTAAAACAAAGTACTTGATGTCATCAATATAGGAGACACGACATCGGCGTTTCGAACAGAGCGTCACACTAAGCAGCAGGAACTTCGAGGTAGTTGAGACTTTGTCTATAACAACAGCAGTACCGAAGTTAAACGCAGAATCACTCCTGCCAATCCCGTTTCTTTGGGCTCAAGTGGCAATTGGGTAATAAAACCCTCTCTCGAAGGACTAAGATCACTTTTTATAGCAGCTTAATCATCCCCGTCCTACTTTATGCCGCGAAAACTTGAACGTTGCTTAAAGCGGATGAGAAAGCCCTAAGTCTTTACCAGAGAAAAGTGTTGCGTGAGATTTTTGATCCTGTTTGCGTTGATGACATCTGAAGGAGAAGGCTTAACGATGATCTCTGTAGGCCCTACAACGACCTGCGCCTGGTCAAGCGTCTTCGGATACAACGCTAAAGATGTCCATGTCGCTCATACACACCACTGGTTCGGCCCAAAAAGTCTTCGAATCAGAGTCATTGGGACGACGCAACAGAGGACGGCCCAGGCCACGGTGAGGCACATAAGTGGAGAAGGACCTCAACCAGCTTGGATTGCTCAACTGCAGGCAGCTAGTAAAAGTCCTTGCTGGCTGGAGAGGCATGTTGGTTGTGGCCCAGGTCAACCCCGGTCTGTAGCGTTATAAAGAAGAAGAAAGACTGTCAGTTCAACGCCATTTACACGCATTCAACTGCATAAATAATTCTTCCCTTCCTTACAAAAGATGAGGATGTAATATTACAACGAGGAGATGTTTGGTTCCTTATTTAATTTATTTATTAATGTGTCCTTATACCTGCCAAACTGATTACAAACTTCTGAATAAAACGAAAGCACCAAAGAAATGACGAAGCGGTTTCTTCTTTTAAAATTAAACGGCTGCAATATTCGTCATATGAATCACTTTTTACCGCAATGCGTCAACATCTTTTAGGACTTCTAATTCGACACTCTGTGTCTTGGCTTTTCCAGTGCAAAGAATTTACTTAACATGTCACGATAAAGCCGACATTGTGGACTGATATAAAATGAGGTTGACATTGACGTCACTCTTGTCATCCATGTTTTCTCAGAATTGAAGTGAATGAAAAAAAAAAGATACAACTGTAAACAGGTACATATCATATAAATAAGATCCGGATGTTGTAACAATTTAATTGTTGAATGTAAATTGTTAACGGCAAAGCGAAGAGCATTTAATTAAAGTGTATTTTCCAGTGCCTCACAGAGAACAAAGGAAATCGTGCCCGAAACAAATCGGTTTCGCAGAAACCTTGAAGAGATGCACAGTCGGGGTCCATTGAATCTGATTTTCTGGTTGAATATTCTCTTAGCGTATTGTATATGTTTGTATGTATGTCTGTATGCGGGTGCAGGGTTGTACATGGGATTGAGGCTGTTGTAACAGTTGACAGACTTGCGTCAGTAAATGCCAACTGCAACAATCTTCTTTGAGGTGATAAGTGAACCAGATTTTTGCTTACTTAAGGCTTATCCATTTAATGTAAAGTTTCCCTAAAATTTATCTGTTAATGCTAAAACTAAGCATAACAGATAAAAAAACGTGAACTCAAAAGTGAACTAGGACGCCTTGCTGTGCTTTCAATTTGCGTATAGTGGACATGGTGCGTGTTTAACTGCCGCATCTGGAGTATATTGAGCAGTCATAGGGGAAGGGATAATCAAGAGATAATGTAGAGTACAGATAAAACTAGATAAACTAGGGGAAGAAAGTGGTTCTTGTGGATGTTGAAATGAATCACACGATATATAATGTTAAACACGCAAGTTCTTTTTGGCTGCCGTGGCATAGCGGATAGAGCGCGAGTCTCGCACACCGAAAGTCCCGGGTTCGATTCCCGGGGTAAACATCTTGCGTTTTTCACAGCACCTATTCTTTTGAATTGCTGAAAAGAATATTAACTGTCTATGAAAAAGCTTCTCGAACTGTGGACTGTTGCGCCATCCAATATATATAATATAAGCAAACACCTTTGTTCTTTGTCTGAAAATGCGCAGTCCGTTACTAACTTCTTTCGATCAACAAACGCCTGAACGATCGATCGAATAAAACTAGAGGTGAAGAGTTGGTTGCCGTCTTCGGTTATAGCGAAGTTGTTCCTTTTGTATTGGTGTTCAGGGAATGATGACTGCTGGTAAGGTAGTGTACACATTCTGTAGTCAAACTCAAACAAAACTACTATACCCTGACACAAAAACAAAATTCATTACACGTCTGTTCCAATTGTTCTGAATTGCTATGAATGCTTACGAAATTCGTCGAAAAACTGACAAAAGGTGTTCCATTTGCTGATTTCCCTCCCTTCCCCTCCCTACGACTTTTTGCAGAAGAAAGTTCTGTGGGCAGCAGATGATTTTCAAATAGAAAATAAAAAACCTCTGGCATTTCATATATCTGTTTACATTTAGTTCTGCTAATATCTACGAAAAGTCGTTTCGGCAGAGTTACTCTCTCCACGAAAGATGTTTACGCAAACTACTCAACTACGAATTTCTGTGCACAAACGAATTGGAACTGACCTATAAAAACAAAATTCATGCCAAATATTGGTCAACCTTTCTACAAATCGCAAAGACTGACATAGTGAAAATTTGTTTGGAACTTTGTAAACACACCATTGAAAAAACCAGCGCGGCCGACTTAAAGTTCTGCTCAAAATAATTGAAACGTGCATTCAATCCCACACCCTCTCCATCATTTAAGTCTGACCAAAGTGTGTCTTACAGTAGAATTTACGCAAAAAAATGTTGAACGTACATAAACAGAACTGATGCAAGTTTTAAGCTCCATACTCCCCATGATATTTAATAGTCACGTCAACTCAAGTGATTTTCTTCGCATCTGCAGACCTTCACCCAGAAAACAACAGCAGTTGCATGTGCCACAATCTCAACCCGACGCCGGCGATCTTCCTTTGAGAACAACAAAGAAATAAATTAATCATTGCATTGTCTTCCGACGGGTCCATCGTTGTCGATAATTACACACTTGTTCGACACAGAGCAGGTCTCTTACAATTGATTCATCAAACACTACGCTCCCCATTACGTCGACGTGAGAAATATCTATTCGTTTGCAAATATAAGCAAGTGTGTCAGACATGAGTGCATTACATTGAGGCAGATTCTGATTCTAGGTGAACCAGTAGCACGACACCAATGTTGACAACGCGTGATCTGTACACGTAGATCGGTTTTAAATGCCGCGCATGATTTCGAAAGTGTTAGTGAAGCCCACCAGTCTGGCATATCCGACGACAATTCACGCGCAACAAGTTAATGAACTAATTAATTGCAAAAAAGCAGACGAAGAAAAGCACACGCTGTGGCAGGCGCTGATTTATCTAAATCATCCTCAGACACTTGCTGCATTTCAATTGGGTGTGAGGTGCATCAACACGTGTTAAATCAACTCAATGAGGGTCCAGATGGAGTCCGACTCAAAATGGTGTTCAATTCGACTCGGATTTATTTTGGTTGCAAACATGGCGTGGTGCTGGACGGAATTCGTTGGTCTGGGTCCAGTGGTTTCCGGCAAAGTGACCTCAGCAGTCTATTGAACTGTGTCCCCAGCAAAGTGAGCACTCTACCGGAACCGTGCCGCTGCCATGACAATGCGCTGTATGACAATGATGATGTTCGTTCGCATACTACATAGGCGCTCCTGGGTCTGATGGCGTGCAAATGTTTGAATCTGCCCACACAAGAAAGATGAAGTCAGTGTTTGACAATATCACGAGGCTTCGTTTTCGATGCTCGGTCGCGTGTTTATCTGAAGAGACAGAGAAACTTTGCGCGAATGTTTACACAAACTTGAGACTTGTATTCATACTTCACAGAGGGGTGCGCGTATGCATCAAACGGCGACTGGAGGAAGTCATAGTTCATTTGTAAACACTTCAAATTCAATCGAAACCCGTGAGAACATCCGTCTAAAAATAACTTTATCTCGACACAATAACAAGATGCCAGTTAACTCCTGTGTTTCGACGAATACCTCTTCCATGTTATCATCGAGTATATCATTTTCGCATAAATGGTTTGCTTAAATATTCCGCTTGTGGGATTCAGCTGCAGATTGAGTGCTGCATAAAAATGTCAAGTTGCCAGATAAGGTCTAAGATCTCTGCCTTACTTCGAAATGAAGGAAGTAGAATAAATTCGGTCGTATTAGCAATTCAAGAAACATTTTTCAAAGCCCGAGTCGAATTAGAATTTCGTGCTCCCCATCGGGTTGCGTTGATAACCGGCTTGGGAAATTAACTCAGACATGATGTTTAGGTGGCTGAAACTGCGTAGTATACATTTTTTAATTTGATTGATTGATGGTTCATTAAGCTCCAGTCGTAATCACTGTTTTATGCCTCTCTGCGTAATAACAGAGCATACACGTCAAAAAAGAAGCAACAGAAGGCAAATAAATAAATAATTTATTATCAAGCGCAGGCTTTTATCTAGACATGTATATGTTTACGTTCACTGACAAGCGCGGTGTAGAACTGAAACAAGCTATAGACTAGAAACGTTTTAGAAATTCAGGGTTTATGAATCTGAAAAATGAAGAATTGAATGAAACGGTGTGAATTGAAGTGGAACAGTGTGAATAGAACTATTGGGAACAATGAAATTGAACGGATTAAGGAAAAGGAAGAGCCCAAAATCAAAAATTTTGATCTTTAGTGGTAGACAAGACAGTTCTTAATAATAATTATAATAATAATAATAATAATAATAATAATAATAATAATAATAATAATAATAATAATAATAATAATAATAATAATAATAGTAATTGAATGACGCCACAGTAATGTCAGGGACCAGGGTTAGCTTGCTCATCAACTACTGTTCCTGTTGTGCGTTCTACTGTTCCCTTACGAGTAGAAGGGACCTACAGTTTTGAGCCGACTCCGAACGGCCAAGATTGAGAAGCTTTCTTAGACTGTTATTACTCTTTGAGTGTTGTCAGCAGCTCGAAAGAGGTAGTGCCGCAAAAAATTCAAGATTTTTAGCCGGGAGGACAGTTCTTAGAAAATATAAAAATATCTGTTAGGTTTTAAAGACAACGCACAAAGACAAGGTATTCAGTTGGAAGTCACACATAAAAAACGTGTTCACGAGGCCACTTGCTTGTGTGCAAGCATTGATTGATTGATAGGGCCTGCAAGCAAAACGGACTTACGTTACTACTTAAAACTTATGTATCAAAGGTTGACTAAATGGTCTGCACTAAGAATTGCCTTTCACTTTAACTTACTCAGATATACAACGACTAAAGTCTAACTATAGAAAAAAGGCTTTAAGAGTTAACTATAGAAATAAGGCTTTAAGACCTAAGACCTCTATGATATAAATTTCAATGCAACTGTAGATTGTGGTGGACGGAAGCAAAACCTACTCTTCCGCTGAAATTTGCGTGTTCTTCAGGGTTGGTCTGCGAATTCCATATGTATCCGTGTGAGAGACACAGGATCTTAAGGCGGCATTTAAGTAGGGAGGGATGGTCTTGCCAAAAATTTAGAGTGCTGCATCAGAGAGATATAATCTTAGAAAGACACAAGCAATTCAAATGGACAGAGTGATTTTCATCCGAAACTGAACGAGGATTAATTTTAAACACGCCGCTTTTTTGTTTTTTTTTTTTTTTGTTGGAGGTTGGGATCAACTACACTGGAGCACTCAGACTCAAATACTGGTCCATTGTACTACCAGGCAGTAACACGCCGCTTTAGTTCCACTACATACCCTAACTCGTGCCAGACTTTGAATTTTGGAGGGAAACAGTACGCATGAGCCTATGCTACTTTATTTGTGTTTTAGGGACAATTGGGGCCACCGACAAGCCATCACCCACCAATCTCGCCATAGCTATGCTCCAGGTATTCTTATCGACAAATGGAATGGATACATAGACGCTTAGATTGTAAGTTTTATGGTGAACATTAGCCTCAAATGCTGGCAATCCAAAAAATAATTAAAAATTGAAGATTTCGTTACATACATTTGTGTGCAAAACTGAGTGGGGTTCTTACTTTGGCAAATTTTCATATATCCTTTTCTCTATACATTCAAAATTCTGGCTGATCGCAGAATCTATATTGTGCAGCTGGTTTGCCTACGACTCACATTTGCAACAATATTCTTGGAGAGTGGTATAGAATTCGCATCTGGGAAATGAAACTGTATAAACTTGCAATTTTTTGAGTTTTTGTAGTGGAAATATTGTGTATATTCTAAAAGAGAAATCAAATAAAGGTAAAACGAATTTGCCTGCTTATATGGCAATTTTAATAATAGTGCGTGCTAGGGATTGTGGAAATGACATCGCTCGCCAAAAAACTGCAACAAATAATTCAAAAGGGACAGTCAACTCTTCAATTGGCAGAAGACTTAAATGTTTCACACTCATCTGTTGCGATGCTAGGGAAAGCGGCCAAAATAGACAGCTTATAACAGGGGAGGACCCAGAGACTTACTGATCATGATGAATGAAGTTTGGTGAGACTTGTTTTTCTGGGGAAGGACGGTAACAAGTTCTGAAGCAGCATAATTTCTACAGGCGAACACCGAAAAAAAAGAGGCCGGTGTGGCGTAGTGGGAAGAGTGCGGCGCTCACACGCCGAAGGGTATAGGTTCGATTTCCGGCTGAACCCATCGAATTTTTTACGGCACCATCTCTTTCGAGCTGCAGACAATACCCAGGATCAGGGAACGTTGGCACTACAGTCAAAGACAGGCACAGAGCCTCAACCATCTGCTTTTCAAATTTACAGGATCTGCGGCGGTTTACAAATTCTGTTCATCGTAACTTATAAAGCAATTTAGGTTGCTGAGGAGCAACCTATCACAGGCTGTCATACCAAATGGCAGAGGAACCCTTTACGTAATATCAAGAAGTCGTCGTCCGGATTGGGTATACGATGCAGTCAGTCCACTCGTCAGACGTGCTTCTCAAACTTAGCCGTTCGGAGTCGGTAAAAAACTATAGGTTCCTTCTACTCGTGAGAGAACGGTAGTGCGCGTAGTTGATAAGCAAGCTAGGTCCAGATCCCCTGTGGACATTCGCGCCATACAATTGTTAATAAACACCGAAATAAGTTACACACGAAAATAAGTTGTTTTACGGTCAATAGGACATTTCACAAGCACAATGTGATACCCATCGAAAAGGAAAAAAAGACAGTCTTTCGAAGAAGAACAGTAAGGCAAGACTAGATTGAGGTAAGATTATATGCCCTGACAAAACAAAAACCAAACAATGCTGTAAGTAGGGCTCGAAAAAGACAAGGCGAATCGTTGAAGACTCATCATGGTTAACAAACAGTGAAGCATGTAGATGGTTCGATATTTATACATACAAAAAAACACATCCCCAAATAAAAATTGGTCCGCCATGCTTAACTACTGGAAAGTTGTACCTGGGATCGAGTTCCATGCCTCTAAGTCGACGGACGTACCCTCCGGACCAACCCTATTTACCTTTGTTTCATCTCTAGTCCAAGTTTTCACTCATTTGCCGTCCAAGCAGCATGGGTCTTGGCAAAGTTTATACGACGTTTTCTTTGTGCCAATTTAACCATCGGTTTTATTCGCGCAAGTCTTCTGTGAAGTCCGGCTTCCGTCACAGGACGAGCAAAAGTCCCCTTAAACACATTAATGCCCGTCTCATCCGCTATTTCCCGCTGGATTACCTTGGTAGTTTTTTTGGGATCCATTTTTGATAGCCGGACAATTTGTCTTTCAATGTATTGTGTAGTTTTGCGGGTTTTTTTTTGCGAGGAATATTTTCAGTGGTGCCACATTTACGAAAATGTTAACGTGCACCAAATACCACCTTTTAGGAACAGTTTAAATGCGTTGCAATGCGTTCAGATGACTGATTTGCTTTGTTTTACTTAAAAATTTTCTTCCGCGTGTCAGATGTACAGCTCTTTCCTTTACCCATTTTTTTCTTTTTTTAAATTTATATATATTAAATTTAAATATATATATTTATATATATATTTAAATTTATATATATTAAATTTATATATATTAATTTTCTTTATTTTTCTAATGTACCAAAATTTTTGAAGAAAACTTCAAAATATTGATGTATTTTAGGTTAAAAAGACTCGTTTCTAGTTAGCTGTCAACTCAAGAACTCCAATCGATCAACGAAGATATGACTGTTATGAAAACCATGCAATCTGGCAAAACGGGAATGCATATTTTTCAAAGGGGAATAAGAATAGATGTAACCCTAGCAAAAAGTTTACCGTTATGTTATTGACAGTAATCGGAATGTAAGAAAACGCTACAATACAGCTCTCGTTTCTAATTAGTTGCCAACGGCTGTAGGTCAAACCTCAGATCAGCAGTGATTTCCATACCTTACCCTCCTTGTTTTTCAACATGATAGAGATCCGAAGCACATGACCATGAAAGTTCAGGAATAAGTGAAGAAGAAAGTGCCCAACAGCAAGGATAGAAAGTTATGACGGATTATTGTGCGCGACCTGGCTTTACGATTGAATTAAATGAAAAGAGAAATAGGTCTGTGGACAAAGTATGCCAACTGTATTTCAGGCTGGTGCAAAAGTTAGTCATGACACTTTTAGCAATATAGTTATTAAGGTAATTGTTACTTTGGTTAAGTTTACTTGAACTGTTTTATAAGACTTCAATAAAAACAAGGTATGTATAATTAACTTTTTCGATAAACGATTCTATACTTTAAAGTGTTTTACGAAGGTTGCCTTTTATGTTTCGGGATTGGTCAACCCTAGTGTTGCAATCTGGCAACTGCCAGCTCTATCGTAAAGTTTGACATTTTTGAGGTTATACGTACTCAGAACGTTTTGACATACGACCGCTATTTGTGTTGTTTACAGTAACTTAAAAGGTTCAGCTCGCACAAAAAATGGAATTAAATCGTGAAAATTTTCGTGCGATTATTTTTTACAACTTTCGACGTGGATTAACTCAACAACAGTGCATCGATGAACTTTATCCAATTTTTGGCGATGAAGCTCCATCAAGGACCAGTGTTTATCGATGGTATGGTGAATTCAACCGAGGTCGTAGTTCACACCAAGATGAATTTCGTGAAGGTCGTCCAAAATCAGTTCTTGTTCCGGAAACTATTAGTGCTGTGCGCCAACTGATATTGCAAGTTCGTCATGTGACCTATCGTGAGATTAAGACAACCTCAGGCATTAGTGGGACCAGCATACATTCAATATTGCATGAACATTTGACCATCAAAAAAATTTGTTCGAGTTGGATCCCATACAATTTATCAATGGCTCAAAAATAGGCTCGTGTCGATTGGTCGAAAGAAATGCTCCAAAAATAGGATCGCGATGCTTCGAAACACGTCTATGACTTAGTGACAGGTTATGAATCGTAATTTACGCGTATGAGCCCGAAAGTAAACATCAGTCGACTGTATGGGTGTTTCAAATTGAGCCAAATCCAACAAAAGTTGCTCGCGCACGAAGCACTTCCAAGTAAATGTCGCCTGTTTTTCAGAAAATCTGGACATGTTGCAACCATACCACTAGAACAACGCAGAACAGTCTATTTTGAGTGGTACACAACCATTTGTTTGCCAGTTGTGTTCCAAGAAATCAGGAAAACCAACCGCCGAAGACGGATCGCTCTTCACCACGACAATGCGAGCTCTCATATATCGGTTCAAACAACTGCATTTTTGAGCACTCAAAACATCGATTTGATGAGTCACCCGCCGTATAGCCCTGACTTGGCACCGAATGACTTCAGTTTATTCCCATACGTAAAAAAAAAATGATAGGTCAACGTTTTTCGACACCTGAAGAAGCGGTTGATGCGTTCAGAATGCATGTTTTGGAAATACCTCAATCAGAGTGGCAAAAGTTCTTCGACAATTGGTTCAAACGCATGCAAAAGTGTATAGATCTCAATGGGGAATATTTTGAAAAACAGTAAAGCTATTTTCCATGATTAATATTTGTTTTTGTTCTCTAATCCCAAAATATAAAAGGCAACCCTCGTAGTTTCAAGATTTCGTTTTTGCACTCAACTGTGGAAAGAATGTGGGTGCATGAATAAAGGAATAGAACGAAATAAAATGAAATGAATACGAACAGAATAATGAAATGATTCAAAATGAATGGCAAATTGAATAAACATGGAATTCAATTTAAACTGTAGTCCGAACTTTTGTGTACTTAAGGTCTCAATCTCACATCAGCTCTCAGCTTGACTATTTTCCACGGACCAAGTCTAAGAAAGTTGTTTGCCACAGACAACTGCCGATCGCGATACCCTTTTATGCCTTCTAGTGAAATTCGTTGAATACAAAAGTGACTTACACGTATCGGCTAATGAACGGAATTCCTAACTAATTGATATTCTTGCGAAGTAATCGAAAGAATAAAACTATCGCCAGGCTCCTAGACAGCGTAACATGAGTCATATGCTGGCTGTATAAATTGTCTTTTGACGTTTCTGTGCTGAGCTATGCAAAGAATTTTTTCCTTCAATATGGAATGCGCTGACTTCTTCAGATTATTCACATAAAAATAGCATTTGAAGGTAAACAACAGTAACCGATGATTATGGCGGATAAAATTTCAAACAAAACTTACTTCCATAGAATTTTCCAAAAGCAGCCAAAGCTGCTCCCATTTGGAACCTCGCCTGAATAGGAGATTGTCATATTTGTGCCCCTTTCAAATGACGCTGCTGCTACTTAACGCCGCTGATGCTACGATAATAAATCTTCCCCGCACAGAAGAGTATCATTGATTAGTCTGGCGCGCACATGAATGACAAGTGGCGGAAGACGCGTCTGTGCAGTTTTTGTCGATGTTGGCAACACTCTGGTTGATTTAAATTTTACACACGTAATATGTCCACTAATCCGGCGGTGTGGCCATGTCTGTATCTTCTCTTATTTCATGCACAGTATTCACAATGATCTTGTCTGTTGTACCTTCATTTCGATGTCACTTATTTGCTTATTTAGATGGTTAAGAGGCCGCTGGCAACACGAACTTTATCGAACCACACCAAAACTTTTTTTTTTCACTTCAATCGATTTTTGAATTTTATTTCTTCTTCGTTTGCTCTTCGAAATGGGTTTGTTTAACACTTCCTTTCACTCATTCTACTGATTGTGGGTCAACTCGAGAACTGCGCATTGAATCCTGGATCAGTCTGAAACGAAATCAAAACAAGAAAAATTGGTAATTGCATTTGTTGTTTAGATAGGTCTGTTGTTTTGTTGTTTTTGTGGCACAGAATTACCGTGGCTTGTGTGTGAATTAAAGGTTGATTAGCATATTTTACTCAAGCTTATGTGTCGAGATCTTCTGTGGAGATAGCCCCGACGGATTGGGCTAGCGAAACTCGTGTCACACTTGGTGAAACGAGTTTCGTTTTTATTTCGTTTTCGAGTTTTTGTTGAAGTTATTTTGTTGATTGCTCGTGCGTCTGTGCAAATTGTGCACCAAAAGGGTTGATCCAATTTGATCTCGTTGCTTTCTTCAGAACAGGTTCACGAGTACCTGTGTATGTTTGTTTTGCACTTTCACTCTCGTGCTTTAAGAGTCATCGAAGAATAGTAGGCTCGATTGCAAATCACGAGAAATAAGGGCAAGAAAATACTGCTGAACGCAAAGAAATATTACCTCTAATAAAAGGAAACAATTTGTCAGAATTCAACAAGCAATGAGCATTCCTCTTGTTTACTCGACGAATCACTCATGCACTGCCGATTACAAATACTTTTGTTCGACTTTCTTCTCCAAAGTTGATAAAGATGAGTAATTCTGCGCGCTGACTAAGCCACAGCACAGACTGCCATAAACAATTCCCATCGTGGAGCTTTTCACAAAGCTGAGTTCAATATTTAAATCGGAACACGCATGATCCGATTTACCGGGAAAACAGAATTGCATTGTATCCATCAAGCAATAACCCTGGCCGGTTAAACGTACTGAAAAGAAGAGACTGTACTTTGCGGTTGAAGGTTTTGTAAACAAAAACAAACATAAATCTAACGTTGTTAACACCGACCATCCAACAACTTGTCAGATTATCGGACGGGTGCTCACGGCACAGGTCGTGACTTTGAGTGAACAAACACATCCCACCGATCTCGGCAAGGCGCCACAAATTGTCAGTGAGTGACACCGCGAAATTCTTGTGAACCACGATTTATTCCCACTTTGAGAGAGTGATTCTTCTCAAGCCCAGCTACCTATCCGCTTTGATGTTAACTCGTTTGCAATCTGTACTGTGAAAAATTACCCGAACGTCTGCGCACCGTTGAATTCTGATCAATTACAAGTCTTACATGACTGCAATTCAGTTAATAAATCACCAATTGTTGTCGTTCTCCACCGTCACATGACGGCGGATATTTCGTTCTTGTTGAGGTTTGGAAAAAATATTTATTTGACGTTTGCTTATCGGTCCATTAGTCCCCAGCCGATAACTATGACGTTATGTGTCCACTGGAGAAGATGCTTGAGTCTTCGATTTATTGCCGGCATTAGGGGAATAAAAATATGAACAGTTGCTACGCCGTATTTTTTTTATTTTTACTGTGCTTCACATACTGTTAGGATAATAAAATTATTTTTTTTTTTTTTGATTTAGCGACAGCTGAGTGTTCAGGCACACAAACGTGCGCCGTACACGACTTTGGCCAACGGAGATATGTTTCAACCTGGGCTGTAGACAAGTGCTAATTGAATAAGTAAAGCGTTTCTCAATTTGAGTTATCTTTGGTCTAATTAGTTCTACAAGCGGGGGAGCCATGTCGGTGCACAACGGACGCCCGCCTCCTCTTCACCAAATGTGGGTTAAACGAGGTTACATACAATTGAATTGTGTTTGACGAGCGACACTGGGATTGTCATTGGGAATTATTGTGAGCGTTGGGTAACGGAAGGAAGTAGTTTTCCTTTTTTAATGGAAATGTTCTCGCCTGACGGTGTCAAATGATGTAAATTGGAGTTTATTGTTATTTATTTTTTTGACAGATAAAAATTTGTTTTTTTTATTATTATTTGATTAGCCCTCTGCACTCGGCTCCGTTTCGGACCAGATGTACGCACAACTCGACGCCACTTTTTAACAAAAACGTACATACTTGAAACGTGATATAATGCAGAATAGTTTTGGAAACAAGTAAGAAGTTTTAAACATTCAAGAAAACATATTTACAAAAGAAAAATCAAAATTTGTTTGTTTATAATTTTCTACAGTATGGTGAGGTGGCCATCGTGTTGTAGTTGGTAGAGTGCGACACCCACACACCTAACTGAAGGAACTGCAGGAACTGAACACCTCTAATTTTTCATGGCTCCACGTCTTTCTAGCTGCCGAAAACACTCAAAGAGTAATAACTGTCTAAGAAAAAGCTTCTCAAACTTCGCCGTTCGGAGTCGGCAGAAAACTGTATGGCCTTCTACTCGTGAGAGCGCGCACAACACGAGCAATTGATGAGCAAGCTAGGCCCTACTTCCCTTGTGGACTGTCGCGCCACCCAATTATTGTTCTTATGGTAAGATGTATGCCTGCTTTACATCTCGAGTTGATTTGTAGGTTTGTTTGTCACCTTCCACCTTTTTTTCTGTCAGAGCAGACAATAAAATCACGTTTTCTGTCTCCTATATCTGGAATATACGACTTGAAGATGAACATGATCGAGATTCTCGAAAATCACCTCTAAACTGCTTTACAAAACTTCTTACAAACCTGAAATGTGTTGACAGTGGCATACAGTGAGTGTACTCTGAGCCAAAAAATGTTTACAAATGGTGAACGACGGCTCTCGCTCTCGGCGACTAAGCACATCAACAAACAATGAAAATGTTGAGAAAGTAAGGAAAATTGTCATGCAGAAACGTCGAACCACTATTACAGATTTAGATAAGGATCTTGGCATATCTGTTGGCTCATGCCATGCAATTTTTGAACATTTTGGGCATGAACTGTGTCGCAGTGAAGTTCGCAAGAAAATTGCTGAATTTCGACCAATCGCTCATGAAATTTGAGAATCGCTCCGGAATTGTTGAATGGCGTCAACGGCGATCCAAGTTTCTTGAAAAGGGTCATAATTGGTGATCAATCATGGGTACATGGATATGGCATCGAAAGGCCCATGAAATGACTCTGTTTTGCAACGTGAAATATAAACACAGTCGCTGAAAGAGCTCAAGGACATACCAGAAAATTCATATCAGAATTGCTTCGAGGATAAGAAAAACTGATGGCGCAAGTGTATTACATCTAAGGGGAAATGTTTTGAGGGAAAAAATAGAAAATGATACATATTTAAAAAAAAAAAATAAAAAATATTCTTATTTTTTGAATAGACTCATAGGCATAAATGTCAAATAAAATAAAAAAACAAATTAAGCAATATGGCGTCGTTTACTTTTTACCAACTTGAAATGTGTTATTGGTTTTTGTTGTACATCTTAGCAGGGATATCTTCAGACAACGCTTCAGTGCGAACAGAAATCTTTCACATTTCTTCTCTGTGTTATCGGATTCTTTTGTTATCTAATCAAGTTTCCCCCGGGATTGAGCCACACTCCTGTAGACTTGAAAACCTAATCCACTATATCTAGAATTTTTTTTTAACAAATCCATTGTGAACGCACTTCGCAAAGTGTAATAGGGTTAATTTACTAATCGTGCACCTTGCTCACTCTAACATATTTCGATTTGTTATGTTATGCTACTGCAATAGAACACTAGATGAAAACACTTTTTTCTTAAAAAGGTGAGATTAAATAACTTCATTGTTTGTTATCGCCAATAAACCACCACGCCCCCTCAGAGAGGACAGCCGAGGGTAAAGGGTAAGTAATATCCAAATTGTGATTCAAATGCAGAAAACTTAACAATTACTCTAGATTTTGCTGTTTCATCATGTTTGCAGGGGCTCGATGATGTCGTAAAAAAGTATTATGAATTCTGAAACATTTGGTGGCAATTATGAATAAAATGAATTTCCTTTGCATGTCTACCACGGGCATGTTTGCCGTCGTTGCATCGAACTTCCGATCAGTTTCCCGCATAAATTGGCAAAAATTCCAAATATTTGTCGTTCAATATTCGCGTTGGGTTCATCTTTTATTGCTGGCTTATTGTTATAGACCAATAAATGCACGTTGTTCCAAAGAAAACTGTCTAAAGGCTTTAAGTCACACGACCAAGGAGTTCTTAAAACAACGCACTCGCCATATAAACTCTAAAATATGCTGTGGCCTGCTGAAACAAATATTGCCCGAATGTATACTCTGCAATTGAGGCCCGAATAATCACTTTACAGAAACGTGGCGCTCAGCATTATGAATAAAATATTCGGTAACCTTCGACATTTAATTCAATTCGAAAAGTAATTTTTTTGAAGGTGCCTCGTTGATCATCAGGCAGGTAGACAGCCACCCTACGACGCATGTTTTGCTTGTTTACAATCCCATTAAGCCAGAAATGAGCCTCACAGTAGAAGTTGTTGTTTGTCCTTAAATTTGCGGGCGTATTTAGGAAATAAATTTGAATAACTGGCGAACGTTTTTAAGGTGTGTACTGCCTTATGATAACTGAATATTCGAGGTTTGTTGAAAAAATAAGGTGGATTTTCAAATTTCGCTGGCTACTAACATTCGATCATCATTTTTTTTTTCTTGTATTGGTTCACTCGTCTCGAACATAAGTTTGAGCTATAAAGCATATTCATTTTGTTTGTGGAAGTTTAAACGAGTTTTACGTGTTTGACGATTTCCTGCTGTCGAGAAGATTTTTCATTCGATTTTGTGTGAAAAATGGAATTAAGTGCTTAAAAACATTTGCATTGTTGACAGTGGCATACGGTGAGTGTACTCTGAACCAAAATATGTGTACAAGTGATAAAAGCTTTTTTTGGTCCAGTTTGCATTGATGGCACGTAGAGAAGAAGATTTAACGAAGAACTCTATGGGCTGCAGAGCGACATGCGCCTGGTCAAGCGTCTGCGCATACAACGATTAAGATGGCTAGGCCATGTAGAGCGTATGGACATCACTGCTCCGGCTCGAAAAGTCTTCGAATCTGAGCCATTCGGACAACACAAGAGAGAACGCCATAGGCTAAGACAACGCACACAAGTGGAGAAGGCCCTCAATCAATTTGGAGTGCGCAACTGGAGGCAGCTAGCGAAATATCGTTCAGGCTGGAGAGGCATGTTGGTTGACGCCCAGGTCCACCCTGAACTGTAGCGTCACAAGAAGAAGAAGAAAAGAAGTAGAAGTGATCAAAAAGATGGGAAGGTTGTGAACGACGATGCTCGTTCTCGGCGCCTTACCACATCAACAAACGATGTAAATATTAAGAAAATGAGAAAAATATTCATTCTGAAAAGTCGAATCACATATCTGTTCACTCATTGCATGCAATTTTTTGGAAATTTTTCGCATGAAGTGTGTTGCAGCGAAGTTCATTCGAAAATTGCTGAATTTTGACCAATCGCTCATGAAATTTGAGAATCGCTCGGGAATTGTTAAATGGCGTCAACGGCTATCCACGTCTCCTAATAAAGACAAGATGGCTGACGAATTCAGGAACTTCAGCCATCTTGTGTGTACTCAACACAATGCAAACAAATTGTTTGCTAAAATATTAAAAATGATTTAAATTTTAGAATTCGAGTCTTAGAATTTAAAATCAGTAGCAGTTGGGCGTTTTGTAATGTGTGGGAGTTCATAAGTACTAATTAGTAACTTATTGCGTTCAAAATAAGTTTATGTTCCTCGTCTGTTTTTCAATTAATCATAAAGAGTAAAGACTTTTATTGCTTTTCCTGATGCAACATAATTTGTGAACGTGGCTATCGGCAGTCATTACTTTGTGGTGGAAAAAACTATTCCTTCTCTCTTTCAATTGTCTGATTTATATGCTCTCACCTTTTAACAGTTCGATGGGTGAGGGGATCCACCCTATAAGCAGCTCACACGTATTCTCATTTAAGAAGAAAAGACCCTGTCTGTGAATCAGCTGTTCAAGGAGGGGAAATATTATAAAATTACCATCTCATAATGAATTCAAGGGCGGGAGAGAGGGAGTTGACTGTCTCCTAATTGGTCTCTGATATACATTACTAACTTTCATGTTCGATAAACGATGTGCAAATCTAGAGTTTGACGTGTGTTTCCTAATATTTTGCGTATTGAATACACATTTTGTAAAATTAAAGTTCAGTTCATAATTATCATTTCTGTTGTTTCTTTCGAAGTCAAGGTCGTCTACTTTGTTAAAACTATAACAATAGTGATTTTATTCTTTGATGTTTTGCATTTTCATCTGAAATATTAAATTCATGCAAGAACACAAATAGTATTTGAAGATCCATTAAAAAAACCCTCAGCATATGAATATTCATTAGCTGTGGGAAAAAAATTGTATTCATCATTAAAACGAAGGTTTCGGAAACAATTTGCAAACGTCAAGTCGCAAAATCTTAAGTGTTGATTCGAAAGAACTTTCGCTATTCTTTGGAAGCAGCAAGATCAGCAAAGAGACTCCATCGTCATCACAATCATTACGCCACCATTCCGTCGAACCACTAAAGATACAATTAAAGAAAATCACTTAAAATTATACGAATGCATTTTTTTGTCTCTCCAAGGTGTCTTTTAACTGGTTTTTCGACTCTTCTTAAGTTAGTCTGCGTGTGCTGTTGCGCTCGATGCCCTATTGTTGTTGGTTTTGATGCTTTTCAACGAGCGGTTACATAAGCATAGCTGGTGCCCGCTGTGTGTAATGGGCTTTTAATCGACGGTAATCAACTGGAATCTTTAGCAATTCACTGACTCTTCGAGGTATTGGTCCGGAGTTACAACGTATTTTAAAGTAACCACCAAGTGGCTTATCCTTACCTTAGGTGTGCGTGTGTGTCTGTCAGTTGTATAATGAGACAAGCAATTGAAAGAGAAATACTTGAACTGAGCCCTGTTTTTGGGGATTTTTTTTCCAAAGTTCAAGTGATGAGACACAAAGTGAAATTCAGGATTATGAACAAAGAAACCAAACAATTGAGTCATTCCCAGACTCACAGGCAGTGCGACGTGTGATAAGATTAGGCAGAAGAATTTAGGGCTAGGTTTAATTGAATCATTAACCTATTTTGTTAATAGCTTAGTGGCTCTTCAAATCGTAAAAGTGCAGGAACCTAATGAACTGTCAAGCATTTGCGGTTTCCGTTTGAAAAAATAGGTGGCAACAAAATGTACTTCTCGATTGGCTTTAATGGAGTTGAGCGCAGTAAGTGCTTAAACACGATAAAAATGTGTATTGGGCACAAAAGTGCAGATAGTTCAGTTGGTATACTCTTTGTAAAGATTGCCGCAAGTTTATGTGTCGTTATCCAAAGTGCTAAACAGAGTTCAGTCTGCTCTCTCAGCATTGGTTGGAGGCAAGTGAAAGTGGCTACCTTCCACTTACTCGCACGTGTAAATTTAATAACTTCTCTCAAGTAACATATCATTCCTTCTACCCATTTAATTGCACTTAATTCACAATTAAAGTATCTTATCCAAGCAGGCAGTAAATTGTCTGCGAAAACACAAATTCCCATCAAAAATCAATTACCAAAAAGAAACTTCGCATTAAAAACCTCACATGACTGCTAATGAAGGCAGACAGTGAATAGCTGACATCCTGGACACTGTCGTCAACCCCATTTAGATTTATACACGTGTCCGATTAACGCTTAACTCATGTCTTCATCGAATTTCGACGATGGTTGTCCATTTAGTAGAACATTTAAAACGCACTCCTACACCGCTTCGTTGCCGGTGTCAATTATACACAGCACGGCGTGGCGCTGTTTCCTAATCACCAATTGATCACTAATGATGACTGTACCCGATAGGAAATTCGATAATCAATCGAAGGAGTACATTACATTGTTTCGCTCTAAGCACTCGTAGGTATTTGCACTTACTTGTGGCTGTACGTTGTACGCAGTTGATGTAATTATTGAAAGCAACCGCAGGGAAGTTCGCGATGCAGCAAGTGCTTCAGAGCAATTTAACTATTTTTAACATTTCGCTGGGTTTCGAGGCGTTGTCGGTCTGCAGCTTGCAAAAAATTATTATTGAGTTATTCAATCAGAGCTTTAATTATACAATTTTCTGGGTACTTGATGATTAAGTTTTGTTTTGTGTTTTTTTTCGTCTGGAAGTTAACGCCATATTTTTAGTAAATTTGATTGCTTGGTAATTCGTTACGCTACCTGACTTTTTAATTGAAAGGTATAAAAAGTGGAACACAATCTGCAAATAACTTGAGAACTCGACTAGGCGTTGCGAGTTTGGTTTTGTTTTTTTTTTTGCTTCACTTCCTTGAGATAGTTTTAATTTAAATGAATGATTTGTTTAAAGATGTGTTTCAGACGACGGAGGAAGAGTGTCAGTTTGCTTCCTTATTTTCATTTGCGTAGACTGTACTTCCACGTTGCAGCCCTCTAGGAATAGTTAACATTGTTAAATGTATACAGAAGGTTCTTATGTGGTTAGTAAAGAGGACGATAGAATAGACCGACAATATTTGTTTTCCTAAAAGTCGGCCGACTACTTTTTGTTAGGTGCAAAAGGTGAACTTCTATGAATCATTCAGATTTCTAAAAGTCATCACTTTCAATTTCACTTAATTCTATTGCTTTCATGCTCTCATGAATAGAGAGACCCTTCAGCCCTTTCTTGCCGACTTCGAAGGGCCACAACACCCGGGCGGCGCCCCCTTTAGTGCTCTTTATACCCTGTATATGAGAAAGTTTAAGTTTCATTGTACCACTATTTCTAATGTGTAGAGATGACTTTGATGATTGAGAATGATGTCAATGATGGTGGCAACAATAGTTAAGGCCATTCTTTAAATCTTCCCCAGAGGACAGTCTTAATAAGGCCGCAAGTAAGCTGTCTCAAGCCAGTGGAAAGGTGCCTTACCATGCATCTTTGCGTGCAAAACTAAAGAAATCTGACCCGAGATGAAGCTACTTGAAAACGTTATATTAGTAAAAGCCCAGATCTAATCCCGGGCTCATGTTTTACCCTAAGCAAGAGATTATTTGTAATCTCTGAGCACTTTTTTCTCGAAAAGACTTACGCTTCCAGTAACATCAAGGTTTCCGCGCTATAAAATAGGACTGGGATGGTCAAGCTGTTATAAAACAATTGTGTTATAAAGCTCTCTCTCGAAACACTTAATTTTCTTAGGACAACAGCTTAATCATCCGAGTCCGAGTGGATGTTACTACGACTCGAAGCGGATGAAAAAGAAAAAAAAACTTTTTTCTTGGTCCTGTTTCGTTGATGACATTTGAACAAGAAGATTCAACGACAAACTTTGTGAGATGTGAGGTGGCATGCTCCCTGCTAAGCATCTTTAGATATAATGCGTTTTATGGTTCGGCCCAGTACAGCGAATGGACACCATTGCTCTGGTCTGAAAAGCTTTTGAATCTGAGCCATTGGGACAACGCAAAAGAGGACGGCTTAAACTAAGATGTCGCACAGAAGTGGAGAAGGACCTCAACCAACTTGGAGTGTGTAACTGGAAGCAGAAGTGGAGAAGGATCTCAACCAATTTGGAGTGCTGGAAGCAGCTAGCGAAAAATCGTTCTGGCTGGAGTTTCATGTTGGTTGAGTTCTAGGTCCACCCGGACTGTAGCGCCATTAGAGGAAGAAGAAGAGCGAAACTAAGTCCTTTATTTTATGTCGTAGGACATTTTCTTCGCTGTGACGCTTATCAAAATTAATCTTTTGGGTTAAATCTCCACAGAACTTCCTGATTACGAAAAATTTCTGAATTAAAGCGCGGCAAACAGTTTTATATGAACTTCAACCCACGGGTACTTTGAACCATTATATGCACGAGTATATGAATGGAGCGACGGTCCACAAGGGGACTAGAGCCGAGCTTTCTTATGAATTACTCGTGTTGTGCGCATTCCAGTTCTTTGACAAGTAGAAGGGACCTACAATTTTGTCGACCTTGAAAGGCGAAGTTTGAGAATTTTTTTCTTATACAGTTATTACTCTTTGGGTGGTGTCAACAACTTGAGAGGAGGGCTTTTCAGTCCAGAATTTGAAATCTGCGTTCCTTGGCGTGTAAGTGTCGCATTATGTCACCAAAGCCGCCTTCATTGAACCTATTCTATTTCTGGACCAGATCTCCACAATTAGTTTTTAACGATAATTATAATAATAATAATTGTTGGCGCAACAGTGTACAGGGGGGACCAGGGCCTACCTTGCTCATCAACTTCTCGTCTTGTGCGCGGTACTGTTCTCTCACGAGTAGAAGGGACCTACAGTTTTTTGCCGACTCCGAACGGCGAAATTTGAGAAGTTTTTTTAGACAGTTATTATTCTTTGAGTGTTGTCAGCAGCTCGAAAAAGGTGGTGCCGTGAAAAATTCGAGGTGTTCACCAGAACTTTACAAAATCTAAAACTTGTGTAAGACATACGTACATGACGTTCCCCAAGAACAGTTAGAAAAGCGATCCTGCCTTAGCTCATATAGCAAAAACGTCAAACATGTTTTGTATAGCTTTTTGGCATTTTCATTTTTTTAAATAAATTCATGAAGCTCATCATCTTTTGAGAACTTTAGATGCCGACGTAATCGTCCAATTTGAAGTTATGTGGAGGACTCGAGAACACACCCACATTTGGAATATAATTTTTGCAGAGAGCAACTTAGCGAATGACACTTAACACTCTGTGGAGTGTTCTGACAACAGCACCATGCCGTCTTCTTTAAGTTCTTAACTTAGCTTTGTCTTCAGTGAACAAGTATGCGGACTGAACAACTACGCAAATTCAAAAACACCAAACGTACACGTGTGTCCCCCAATACATCCATTAGTCTCTTGTTCTCATAATATTAGGCGTGTTTCTACAAAATTTAAACAGTCTGACGTTAAACTGTTATTTTTTAATTTTATGGTTACACGTCTCGGCAACTGTGTAAATCCCAGGCGAAAAAAGGCACAAGCAAATAAAGTCATGCCGGGGGGAATTACGAGATCATAAGTGATTTTGCCAACAGAAATCTGCAAGGGAAAACGGAACCATGTGTCATGTGGATTATCATGAATTCGTACATCCCAGTGGACGTAATGATTCATTGAGTGGTCTAGTGAAAGGAAAACAAAAACCAAATACATATACATATTTCATTAGCACGCAAATTAACCAAAGTTGCTTGCATCAGAGTGCATGTTGTTTCTGTAAAAAAAGATGTTCGTTAACGAACAGAATACCCACAATTGTTTCGAGATATATATTTTATTTGCATAATTTCATCTATTGAATAATTAGCCTGCAATTCAGTTGTTAGCGGCTTTTGTGAGAGGGGAAAGATTCATTTTAATTAGTTTGTTCAGAGGGTAATTTGGATTTATGGAATTTGGAATTAGTTAGCTTTTGAGGGTTTCTTTTTTTTTTAATGCAGAAAATTAAAAATAGTTAGAAAGCCTCGGACTTAATCTAAACATCAGACGTTTGTCATGAAATTGATGCAAGATTGCCGTAATAACCATCAAACTTGTCGCAGTTCATTTTCTTTTTATATCGCTGAATTATAGAAATTGCCATCTACATCCGCGTCATACGAAAAACGCGACAATTAGTGTTTTTCGTCAATCATCGAATGTACGTTACTCTTTGTAAGACAAGATTTTTGAATGATGATTAGTTTGAGAACACTTTTACCTTTAAGGTTATACATTTGCAAAGGAAAAGACTAGCAGTAGAACCTACTGATGTAGACATGAATACATAAAAACAACAAAACGGGATCTTTACAAAGTATAACACTTGCAGTTTGTTTAAATTTGCCTGTGCTAAAAATAACAGATTGCGGTTGTTTGAGATATTTGTAGCTGCTTCTGACACTGCTGACAGGGCAATTATAAAGGCATCCAGCCAGAGAAACGACAAAATGACACCTTTGCCATGTATACTCCTGATAGTTTCTTGAATTTGCCTTGAAAATAGTAGCGAAAAGTGACAGATTGAGGCAGAGCAAGACATTATATGGGTTACTGGTTTTGACAGGTAAACCCAATTTTTCTAAATAACGTTAGTGTCCATCACCTTTGAGGGGCAGATAAACCCAGAAAGAAACAACTCGCCCTAGCTGCAAGACTGTCAAGACAATGGAAAAAACAGAGTTTCATGCGTTGATGGGAAAAAATACCGTGCAAGCTCAGTAATAGCTTGAAAAGTGTTACAGGGACTCTGCTCCATTAAAAACAATTATTTGTGGGTGATACGCTGACTTTAAACGTGGCCGTACAAACACCAACGATGCTAAACGCTCTGGAAGGCCAGTTGAAGTGGTGACACCTGAAAATGTCAAAAAGGTACACACAATTTTTACAGTTGCGTGAGGTAGCTGACTTCTTAAAAATATCAGAAGACAGTATGTACACTATTTTGCAAGCACATTTGTCCATGAGAAAGCTGTTTTCGAAATACGTGCCGTGTTTGTCACAATGGACCAAAAACAACAATTTATCGATGATTCTGAGAGCTGTTTAAAGCTGTTTGGATCTGTTTCGCTAGAATAAACAGGACTTTTTGTGTCGGTATATCATAATGGATGAAACATGAATCCATTACTTCACTTCGGAGTCAAATCGGCAGTCAGCACGGTGGACAGCAGCCGGTGAACAACCCCCAAAGCGTCCAAAAACACAAATATCGACTTGCAAGGTTATGGCATTATGGTATTATGGTTATGGTATTTCGGGATGTGCACGGAAGTTTTTTCATCGACTATCTTAAGGAAGGCAAAAGGATCAACATCGAATACTAAAATTGCGAAAAAACGGTCCCATATGAAGATCAGAGAATATTCCTTTCCATCAAGACAATGCGCCGTGTCACAAATCGTTGGCTACTATGGCCCAATTGCAAGAATTTGGCTTGGAATTGCTTCCGCACCTACCGTATTCTCCAGATCTGGCTCCCGGCGACTTCAACTTTCTCTCAAACCTCAAGAAGATGCTCGCCGGGAAAAAATGTGGCCTTGAAGCCAGAGATAAATCGTTCCATAGAAAAAGGATCGAAATATTAGATTGTCATGAAAATTTGACAGACATAATTTTAATTTTTAAACTTTCTAAAACTGATATGGATTTTTTGTTAGTGGCGCCCCCTATATGTCAGTCCCAGGACTTATTGAGTGATGTGTTAAGTATCAAAACTTGAGATATGTTTTCCAACTATTGCTTTCTGATAATGATTACTTGCTCGTGTCAACTTCGATGTACATTGATAAAAAAAACTTAGGACCTTCAGAAAACCTGGTTGCTGCCTTGATAAACACTTGCAAGTTTAAGAGTCTGTGTAATCGCGTGTTCAAAATCGTTTGATCGAAACCACATTATTCTTGATAACTCGCAAAATATGGAAACGTCATTTTTATTTACTTTAATCTACTTAATGTTGCTTTCTGAGCTTTTGGCATTTAAGACTTAGAAAACGGTTCCCTATAGCTGCCACGAAAACGTGGCTGAAAATGCCACAAATGTCATAAAGAGTAAACCTGATGATAGTAAAGCAAACATCTACCAGAAATTGTAAAAACTAAAAAAAAAATTTCAAAGAATCAATTTTGGAAAGCAATACTGCGGTTCTCTTCAATTCTTTCTTTGAATCCACAAGGAAACCACACCACTCCCTTCTTTGTTTGACCCTGCTGGATGATTAAATTACTATCTTTAGAGACCGTAGACTTTGCGACATGACCGGTTTGTCCCCACTTTCCATCGCTGTTCCGCTGTTAACAGGTTTTACGACCTTCCAGTGTTTATCTGTCATGTCCAGGCGATGACAACTTGCTATCCTAATCTACCTTTCGGTTCCGAACTGTTCATCTGGTTGAGATCGCGGTGAGAGTTGAACCTTTCCGTCTCTGAGGGAAAACCGGTTCTGCCGAATTAATGCAGAAATATGAAATTATTCAGATGATCCGCAACTATTTCCCGTCGGGGAAACACACGTTTCTTTTTGGCGAATGGGAGAGGCATTATATTTTAGGAATGCCAATGAATGAAAATTTATGCTAAGCTATTTCTTTCATGAGGAATTATTGTACTACGCCGTCGCAAGTGTAAACAACAATCCGAAGTTCCTGTTTCGCATTCCATTTGTTACGAATAACTTTCCCAAAAATTAGGTTCGCGAAGAGCGGCATCAGCATTACACAATTCAACACAACACAAAGCGAAGACAGATTAACGGAGGAGGAACTGGGTGGCAAGCGGTCTTTTTGCTTTCTGCAAAAGTATCTTCTTCATCAGAGATTTCACATCATAAGCACTCTCAAGGCCGCCTGGGATTTCCCCGAAAAGACGCGTGAAAGAGAAGAAACACAACAAACAGCACCACGCATCACCACTTCTTCTGCACATACATTTCCACAAAGTGGTAAAGTCGAGGCCATGTACACCACTACGTACGTTGTAATGGGCCCCACTCATGTTGCTATGTGCATTACCAGTCTCGAGCAAAGAGAGTGCCGTCGAGGTACTGTCCACATCATCACAATTTATGACACTGACGTTGCATCCACCTGTCAGCTGATGTTACGCTTGATCGCTTAGCTGTATCCGATGTGGGTGTCAGTTGTTGCGAATGCCAGTTTTTCATTAGATTTCTCCATCGGTAAAGTGCAGCCCTCACATAATTGAAGAAATAAACTATTGGGCGACCACTTAAAAGGCACCCAACAACCAGCAACAA
Organism: Eristalinus aeneus; assembly: GCA_955652365.1. Lineage (NCBI taxonomy): Eukaryota > Metazoa > Arthropoda > Insecta > Diptera > Syrphidae > Eristalinus > Eristalinus aeneus. Next base: position 77,090,588 of record OY019134.1, on the reverse strand, counting down.
ATGTTGTGATACAAACCAATCGAATGAACAACGCAATCTCTTAGTGCTCTTAACCAAAGAGAACCCAGATTTGCTGATTATTTATATTTCTGTGGAAGTAAAATCTATCATTTCTTTGTACAATCATTCTCGAAATTCCACACGTCCAGGTAATTCACAAAATTCACTTAAAATATCGAATTCCAGAAGGGGAAAACTCACACAAGTAATTAATGCACTCGGATTTCGACTTTTTTCGACACACTCCGTGGGCAGACTGCCTTCCAATCAGTGAAGATCGGGTGTGCGATCGATTTCTTGATGGTTCAAATATCACAAGGCTCGGACGGAAATTTTGTGGAAAAACAAACGAATTCGGGACGATTCGATTGAAAATATTTTACAATTTTTTTTTTTTGGGTTAGAAGTCAAACTTAACGCAATGTTTCACATTCGCGGACCGTAGTTTTAAGACACAACCGACCGCTGGTGAAACTAACGAAAGACTGAGTTGCAGCTTGCTCAGATTGTCGGTTCTGTTCGACTCGGCCACTACCTGCTCAAATCCCACTGCGGCAGGTGAGCACGAGCGCACGTTCAAGACTCTTGTCTGAGCTGAGATTCAGCTAATGATCCAAAGTTTATCTTTACCCGAATGTTAAGCTTTCCGTTGACGCGATGCTTTGTGCGCCTAAATGAAGGCAATGTCTTTTGCAATGAAGATTGTCTCATATTCGAACCTCGTGCCTGTGCTTTATATAGACAATGGTCGATTACAACTGAACAAGATATGGCGAGACGCAATGTGTGCGCTGATCGAGTTCTTCAATGTTCTTTCTGGCTATGGAAACAGCATTTTATTGAATTATTTTTTTGTACTCGTATTTGAAAATTTGGTTACTTCTAATATATTCCGCGTCACAGTAAGAGATCGCAGGCGTAGGAATGGCACTTGTAGAATTGTTGCTGTTGTTAATTCTTATTATCGGCTTTTCCGAAGAGCTGTCTTAGTCTGTATCAGTCTTTACATATATAGAAGCTATTATGGATTGCAAGGCCTCACATTTTACACAATATACATATCTCTACTAAGACTTATGAGTTTTTATGTGAAGTGTATGGCTTATCGCAGAAGAAAGTGTAGCAAAATAGCAAAAGAGCAGCGAAAGGATCATTGCAATACGAGATCAGTTAAGAAGAACATCTTCCTCGGTTTTCTGTCGATTGCAACTAAGACTGTTTTTTATACAGCCATGGCCGCCGTGGCATAGTGGGAAGAGTGCGACGCTCACACTCCGAAGTTTCTAGGTTTGCCTGCTGAACGCCTCGAATTTTTCCCGGCATCACCTTTTTCGAGCTGCTGATAACCCTCAAAGAGTAATAACTGTCTAAGAAAGCTTCTCAAAGTTCGCCATTCGGTGTCGGCAAAAAAACTGTAGGTCCCTTCCACTCGTGAGAAAACAGTAGCGCGCACAACACGAGTAGCTGACGAGCAAGCTGGTCCCCCTGTGGACTGTCGCGTCAACAATTATTATCTTGTCGAAGGATTGGGGTGGACGTTATGCCTCATTGCAGACAAAAGGATAAGGATATGATTCGGCATTTGTGTTCACAAAATATAATTTTATTGATACAAAAAACTTTGTAATCTAAAAAATCGAATAAAGTTACCTGCAGAATAAATAAAGACGGAATGAACTTTTATACAAATATAGTCAAAACAAAATTCTCGCCTAAGAAATATTTAATAGACCGCTGCCGTAAATATATCTTAACCCAACTCGTAGTTTTGGAGCTTGGCTACTTCATACAGCGAATCATCTCCTTCGATTCAGGACATTAAATTAGATTTAGAAAGTCTTAGTTTTCGTCACTGTGTCGTATTCTTCATAGGACGTTAGACTTGCATAAGCTGTTTACAAATGGATTCTGCAATAGCACAATATTGAAATTTAATGACATTTTTGAACGCTGTTTAAGGGCACTCCGAAGGCGGTCCTACGCTGTTTTGTTACGCACACGTAACATGAGTCGACTGGAATACACCAAAAACCAAGGACCTTTCAATTTTTGCCGACTCCGAGTGGGGAAATTAAAATATTTGAGTTTTTCCCTCTATTCAAAAGAGGTTTTTTTGTACAAAAATGTTCGGTTCACGAATCGAACCTGAGACCTTCGGCGTATGGGTGTCGCGGTTTACTCACAAGACCACCACAACTTCATTCCCTGTCCCATTACTTTTCTTTAAATTAATTGCCAGAATATCTTGAAATCCTCTAAATATTCGCCGCGTTATTTCTGGCTGACGCCTATTCAGAATATACACTTTTTCATAACAATGGAACATAAGTCAGACAGTATTCATATATCTGTTATCTGGCTCATTCGAATGAACCAACTGCTTAAAGAAAACTCAAGGGGGAATGGTTGAACTGCAGCTTTTTAAAAATGCTTGTGTGCATTTTGGAATATGACGCTTAAGGCTCCGGCACATAGAATGCTTTACTAGCGTCAGCGTCAGCAATACTTTGACATATACATAGAAATTCATGTATTCTTATGAGAGGTGGCCCATAGACAAACTCTGCCGCTAACGCGGCGGATGTAGTAGCTCAACTTTTAACTTTTCTCTCTCCGTCAGCGTTGAAAATCGACATATTGTGACATTTCAAGTAAATTTTTTTTTAATTTTATATTAACGTTTGTCTCGTCGAAGTCACACACGAAAATAATAAAGCTTTGTAATTGCAAGTTTTAATACAGCTTCGAGAAATTCCGGAGTGGAAGAAATTTTTGAAAAACATTCGGAAGAAGGAAAAAATAGAAAGAAAGTCCGATATTGAGTGAAAACAAAATTTTTTGCAGGACATAGTAAAGGTTTGTAATTTCACAACCTTAATAAAATACAAATTTAATTGTGCTTTTATTTATGTAGATGACCGAGGCAAAAATAATTGAGCCCGTCAATTCCGTATTTCTCTTTACGATAAGAGCCATGCATCTTAGCGTAACAGAATTTTAAAACAGAAGGACTGGGAGCATGTAGCGGCTGTTGTTGGAATAGATGGTGAGTTTTTTAAATTGGTCTGTCTCAATTTCTCTCACATTTTAGTGGAACATTACCAACAGTGGTGCTTCGCCGTGGCGTAGTGGGTAGAGTGCGACGCTCACACGCCGAAGGGTCTAGGTTTGACTCCCAGTTCAACACCAATTTTTCTAATATTTCACGGCACCACCTCTTTCGAGCTGCTGACAACACTCAAAGAGTAATAACTGTCAAATTTCGCCGTTCGGAGTCGGCAAAAAACTGTAGGTCCCTTCTACTCGTGAGAGAACAGTAGCGCGCACAACACGAGTAGTTGATGAGCAAGCTAGGCCCTGGTCCACCTTTGGACTGTAGCGCCAACAATTATTATTATTATTATTACCAACAGTGATGGAGATCCTTAAGGGGTAGATACGTGAATTAAGCGTCCAAGAAACCGGCCTCTGGAAACGCTGCATCAGATGAGCAGGAGTCTAACTGGATCCATTATGAATTAATGAATTTTTTAAGGAGACACGTGGCACCCCGAAGGAAACACTTGGCACCCCGAAGGTATATCTTGAGAAGCTGAAGGCAGTAGCACTTTCACAGAGACATGCCCGGAACCTGGAATCTCTCCTTTATACTGTGAGTCTGTATACAACTTGGAAAGGGAAACAACAATCACCACAGGCAGTCCCAGTTCCTGCTACACGTTTGGAATCGTTAACCTAGTCGATTGTGTAGAACAAATCATCGTGGCTTGAAGTCAACAAAATGTAAATAATGTTTTTTTTTCATCACTTCAAAAAATATTCGAAAAAATTCCGGACGAGCAAATAAAATGTTTTGTTACGCTGTGTTATGTTTATTAAAAAAGTATGTATAAAGTAAAATTATAAAACTGAATCACAAATAGTCTTTTAATTCATCGCTTAGAATTAATGCATTTCTTGATGCGTTGTTTGAAAACACATGTTGAAAACAGACCGCTCTACACTACAACCGAAACAAATTGAATATAAAGCCACTGTCAAATGAAATCAGCTGTGTGTTGAAGTATTCATTGTGTCACCCCCTTCCTTCATGTACGTAGGTTGCCTTTTATTTTTCGGAATTGGGCAACCCTAGTGTTGCAATCTGCCAACTGCCAGCCCTATCGTAAAGATTGACATTTTTGAGGTTATACGTACTCAGAACGTTTTGACATACGAGCACTATTTGTGTTGTATACAGTAACTTAAAAGATTCATCTCGCCCAAAAAATGGAATTAAATCGTGAAAATTTTCGTGCGATTATTTTTTACAATTTTCGACGTGGATTAACTCAACAACAGTGCATCGATGAACTTAATTCAATTTTTGACAATGAAGCTCCATCAAGGACCATTGTTTATCGATGATGAATTAAACTGAGGTCGTAGTTCACTCCCAGACGAATTTCGTGAAGATCATCCAAAATCAGTTGTTGTTCCGGAAGCCGTTGATGATGTGCGAAAACTGATATTGAAAGATCGTCATGTAACCTATCGTGAGATTGAAACAACCTTAGGCATTAGTGGGACCAGCATACATTCAATATTGCATGAACATTTGGTCGTCAAAAAAATTTGTTCGCGTTGGATTCCACACAATTTGTCAATCGCTTACAAAAAGGCTCGTGTCGATTGGTCGAAAGAAATGCCCCAAAAATATGATCGCGGTGATTCGAAACACGTATATGTCATCGTGGTATGTCCTCACATGTCATGACATGTCATCATCACATCACAATCGTGGATTTACGTGTATGACAGTCGACTGTATGGGTGTTTCAAATTGAGCCAAATCCAACAAAAGTTGCTCGCGCAAGAAGCACTTCCAAGCTAACGGTCGCCTGTTTTTTCGGAAAAACTGTACATGTCGCAACCGTATCACTAGAGCAACGCAGAATAGTCAATTCTGAGTGATACACAACACACCTTCCAAGAAATCAGGAAAACCAACTGCCGACTTCACCACGTCAATGCGAGCTCTCACACATCGGCTCAAACAACTGCATTTTAGAGCACTCAAAACATCGACTTGATGAGTCATTCTGACTTGGCACCGAGTGACTTCTTTTTATTCCCGTACGTAAAATATAAAATGAGAGGTCAACGTTTTTTGACACCTGAAGAAGCGGTTGATGTGTTCAGAATGGATGTTTTGGAGATACCTCAATCAGAGTGGCAAAAGTGCTTCGCCAATTGGTTCAAGCGCATGCAAAAATGTATAGATCTTAATGGGGAATATTTGAAAAAGCAATAAAGCTATTTTTGAAGATTACTATTTGTTGTTGTTATCTTATCCCGAGATATAGAAGGCAACCTCGTACTTCACCGTCTACGGATATTTTGCCGCTGCGCAAGTAAAGTATTTTATGTGCTAGAGCAATTTGCTCTCAAAAAAGGCTCTGGCACATAAAATACTTTACTATTGACGTCTATAACATTTAAATTTTTCAATGTCTACACCAAACTCTGCATATATCAGTGCGCGTACTCATGCCTATCTCAATGTCTCTCACATAAAGGAGACCTATAGTTCAATTTAAACCGTGTGAGGTTAAGAGCATATTTTATGGATAGTACATACTTTCTGAGTGGTGTCGTGAACTTTGGGGGCTGTGCCTCCCAATCGCTTTGACACTACAGGATGCTGACCACAAGCCTAAACTTTAAAAATAAAATTGCACAGCCTGCAGCCCATTCAAAATGACTACAAATTTACTGCCTAAGAAGGTCAAGGATCACTGGCCCGAAAGAAGACATGTTGTAAGGCAGAAATTTGCATAACTTTCAATGATATAGTTGATTTCGTAAAAATTTCGCTTAATTGCACCGAACGAATGCTTTGAGGCTACTTGACCTTAAAATTAACTCTTTTCTAAGCATGGATGATTCACTGACTTTGGAAAAGGTCTTGATGGTGTCCATACTTGCAAAGCTTCCTTTCTTTCGAACCTCATCATCTTGTTTTTTTTGACGCCGTGGCGAAGTGAGTAGAGTGAGACATTCACACGCCGAAGGCCCAGGTTCGATACCCGCCTGAACACCTCGAATTTAACCACCACTTTCGAGTTGGTGACAACACTCAAAGAGTAATAACTGTCTAAGAAACCGCTACTCAAATTTCGCCGAAGTCGGCACAAAATTGTATGTCCCTTCTACTCGTAAGAGAATAGTAGGGCGCACAATGCTAGTAGTTGGTGAGCTAGGTCCTGGTTCCCTGTGGACTGCCGCGCCCCATCATTACTATTATCATCTTGTTTACAAAAATTAAGCATTAAACTAATTGGTTATCAACACGATACATAGCAGCGCCCTTATTACTTTTCATCTTTATTATGTAAGCCAAAGATTTATTTGTAAAAATCTCCTTTGGTACTTGCCCGCAATTTTCAATTTTAAAACAAAGTACACTTTAAACGAATTGCGCGCTTAAATTAGAAAGAACACCCACAACCGACTTCACATAAGAACGTGTCCAATCTATTAAATCTCACAGACCGCCTTATCACTTCACACGGAAGTATATTCTCCACCAAACGCATCCAAGTCGTTTAAGCATTTCCGCGTTTGGCACACTTAGCGAACGTGACACTCCGGCTGACCCACATAAAACCGATTCTCTTATAAAACGCTTTACACAGAAACACCGCATAGATACGTTCAAATCTCCAATCTTTGCAATGACCACTCAGAGAAGCATTAGTTTCTTCTTAGCAGCACTCGTGGCAATTTTGAATCCTGCTCAGTTGACAGATTTCGCGCAATCGAGCATAGACTACATCCAAGCCTACAACACAAAAGTCCTCCGAACAGCGCTGCCATTGGGTTGGAAGCACTTCTGTAAGTGAAAAAGTGTCCTTCAAACGGCACTGTTAATCAAAGACGTTTTTTTTTAAGGTGAAGCTGATGTGGACGAGGGTGTCCTTGCTTTCTTTCCGGGCAACAATCCATCAGACGCAACCATTCAGCTGTTGATGGCGAACAACGAAACTGTGCTGCTGCCCATCAAGTACGTTTCAAAGATCCATGAATTCGGATTGAACGCAAAGCTGAAGACAATTGTGTACGTCAATGCGTTCGCATCGGACTTCATCTACGACATTCGTGGTGGCGTACAGTATCTGCAGGAGTCGCGAAAGGACTACAACATAATTGTCGTTGATTTTGCGCAGGACGTTCTGCAGCTCTACAACACTGTGAAACACAACGTCTTCGTGCAGGGGTACTTCATATCAAAATTGCTCTCGACTTTGGCCTCTAACGGCATTCCGGCGGACAGTGTGACACTGATTGGACACTCGGTGGGGGCCAATATTGCCGCGTTGGGTGCAAATTTACATGCTCAGGAAACCGAAGGGAGGAACGTTTCCGCATTGATTGCGATAGATCCTGCTCAGATGTGTCAGAAGGAGGACATCTACGTTAATCCACAAGTCGCCGGCAAGGTGGTTGTCATTCACGGCGAGAATGAGGTCTTCAGCATACCGGAAGCGATGGGCACCTTAGATATCTATCCCAATGGATTCGGATTCAAATACCAACCTGGATGCAGCAGCAGCCTCTGCAATCACGTCTACCCTCTGCTCATGTTCCTTGATGCGGTCACGGACAGGACTCCAATTACTGCTGTGAAGTGTGACAACTGGGCGAACTTTCGCCGCGGCAAATGTGACTACTCCTCGTTGGTGTCCCTCGATTTTGAATTTGGAAACGCCACAAATGGGCGATACTTCTGCATCACCCAGCCCAGCCATCCGTACGGACTCCACGAGAACGCACTAAATTTCTAGGGTCCCTAGATCGTCTTTAAATTATTCAAATTAAAAGTCTTTCTTAGTTTTATAAGTTTGAGTTTATTTTAAAATGACTGGGTCTTTGTTAAATTGAGCGATGAGCCTGGCTGTAATGGGCAACAGCTCCGCCGATGCGTTTACCAATTCGGACTGTTCATCTTCAGCCGATTCCCGCTCGTCCGAGGCGAATCTTTCCGCCACAGCGTAGTACTTTCCCTTGGAGCGCTTGTCATAGTGCAGTCCAAGGCTGATGGTGTCATTGAAGTTGCACTTCCCCTTCCTGAACGCGCTCCAGTCTCTGCACTTTACAGCCACAATGTCTCTTTCTTCCAACACGGTTTGAATGAAAATCACCAGCGGATACAGGTGACTGCAGAGGCTGGTGGAGCACCCAGGCTGCTGCATTCCATCGTCCCCATTCAGGTAAATGTCGATGGAGCCGATATCTTCCCGTTCGCTGAAAACCGAGTTCTCCGCATGAATCACAACTACTCTTTTGCATACTGAGGGATCCACAAAGAACTCCCTGTTCGAGCACATCAAAGCCGGGTCGACAGCAATGAACAGAGGTAGTCGCTTGCGGTTTGAATCACTTGTAAACATCCTCGCTCCCAATGCGGCAATATTCGCGCCGACGGAATGACCAATTAGAGTGACCGAGCTCATGCTCAAGCCTGCGTTCTTAAGCTCTCCGAGGACTTTGGCGACAAGCAGTCCACTCACATGCACATTCAGCTTGACGGTGCTGTAAAGCTGGAGAACACTAGTCCCAAAGTCAATAATCAGGACGTTGTAGTCAGCCAGTCTTTCTTGCAAATTCAGCAAATGCAATCTGATGTTTAGCGTTTCAGGATCGTTGATTCCACATACAAAGATGAGGGTCCTCGACCGGTATTCTAGGCCGAAATCCGACAACTTGGACAGCTCTTGAGTGGATAGAGTCACTGTTTCGTTGTAGTAGGTCCGCAGAATGACTTCAGTGCTGGATGGACTGCACTCTGGAAAAAGTCGCATGACTTCCTGGTCAACGTCCGTGCTACCTGCAAGTAAGAGAAGTCACGTAAAGAGAAGCAACTCGTGATGACTGGGAGGGAGCTTACAAAAGTGGTTCCATCCGATGCGCAGAGAATTGTTCAACATCTTAAGAGTGAGGAAATGAATTGTGTCCAGCGAGAGGTTGCGCAGCACCACCGCGAATGCAGTGGAAACGCAGCAGAAGGCAAAGACCAGACCAAATTTGAAGTTCATTTTGTGAGGGCTTGTGAGCAACAGCTACTTTTAAGCGTGCGAAAGTATTTATAGACCGCCCATGTGGGAGAATGCAGCTTCAAGAAACTCACACGCAATGATCACGTTCATTGGCGCTTGAATTTTTTCCATAGATCACACGTTCAGATTTCATTTAATGGTAAAAATGATTTCGATGGTGAAGTAATTCGCAACGTTTTCATTTACGAATGTGTGAGTTGACACTTGCGGAAGAAGTTCGAATACGACAAGTGGGAAGGTCGAGTATGAAACCGAGCCAATGTACTCAAATGTTCACTCAAAGTAGAACCTTCACGATACGGCTGAACCTGAACACATTCATGTTGACTCTGCTGGCCTCAGTCAGCTCTCAAATGTCGGCATGTTTGTGGTGGAGTCCCAAGTCATTGTTTATACAGGGTTCCAACGAGTGAAGACAACATTTTAAAAAATCTTCCATTTCCAAAGCTCAAAACCTTAAATTTAATCAGACTTATGTGGTATAACATCTACATCTAAATTCCCAGTTCTCCCTGCACCCTTAGCAATACATTGGCTGACTTCAGAAGCTGCTCCTTTTCAGATGGCGCTAAGTTCTGCTCAATGACGGACGTAACCCCACTGGCGTTCACAACACAAGGCAGTGATAGGAAAACATCATTCTCAATTCCATGTGAACCCTGCAAATGTTTCAAATGAACGCGTTTCGTCATGAGATTCAAGTGACTTACCTTCACCAGTGTTGACACTGGAGCTACGAGGTTTTTGTTTGCGAGAATGGCTGACGCAAGCGAGCTGACACATAAAGCAATAGCCCACGAAGTGTAGCCCTTCCTATGAATGACATCATTCGCCGCATTAACGACCTGCTGGTGTACTTCATACCACTTTTCTCCGTCATCTAAGGAACCGATTTTCGGATTCAAGCTCTTCAGGCTGACCCCAGCGACGCTCACTCCGGACCAAACTGGAACACTGCTGTCTCCGTGCTCACCAATGATCCAGCCGTGGCAAGAGCTTGCGGCGACATTCAGCCGCTGTGAGATGAAAAATTGTAAACGAGATGAGTCCAAGTATGTTCCACTGCCAAAAACTCGATTTTTCGGTAAGCCCGATAGCCGCCACGCCACATAGCTCATGATGTCCACAGGATTGGTGACTATCAGCAGAATGGTTTCTGGACTGTGCCTGACTAATTCGGGAATGATGTTCTTAAAGATGTCTGCGTTCCGGTACACCAGTGAAAGGCGACTTTCGCCGTTCTCTTGCTTGACACCAGCGGTTACAATGCACAAGCGCGACCCGACTGAGGCGGCCAAATTTGTGCTTGAAGTGATTTTCGGATCTCTAAGGAAGACAGACCCATGCTGCAGGTCCAATCTCTCACCGACTACCTTGTCTTCACGCTGATCTATCAGGCAGATTTCATTGGATACGTTTTGGGTTAGAATACTGAATGCGCAGGAAATGCCTACATTACCACTACCGACTATTGTGATTTTTTGTCCAGGACTGTGCTGGGGTTGGGTGACTGAACTGTTGCGTGTATTTTCGGCATGCATATTCTTCTGTAAAACTTTATTCAGCATCAGCCAAATCAATCGAAAACAAGTGCATACGTCTTGGAACTTCCTGTGAAAAATGCAATTCCAAATTTCTCTGTCCAATACGACATACGAGTGCTATAATCATTTTCATCACGCCAACTGAGTGCAACCTCTTTTCTTCAATTTAAAACACTTAGCGCAAAATGTCCGCACATGCATTTGTGACATAATCAACTGCAACCCGGTTCACATTCTTTTTATTCCGACTTTATTCTTGAAAATTACTCAACGAACAATGAACTACAGCAGAATATGCGTGAATTGTGCAACTGAGTGGCTTATGTTTTTCTTGGAATTAACTGCTGCAAGTACTGTGTACTTTGGCACAGACTGATATATTTCAACTTTATTTCTGGCGCAGTTGGAAAACGATGAACACAATGCAGCAGCGCGGAAAACTTGTGCACGCGACAAGGAACACGGAGACACTGAGGATTTGAACTGCGGACATTTTTAAAATTAGCACTAGCACTGAAATGTATTCACTAAAGGAATGTGCAGCCAAAAGTGCAGAAGAGACACTGTGAAGATGATCTTTGCTGTTGTTCGGCATTTAAATTTGAACTAGTTTTATTTTGGCCAGAAAAGGTTTTAATAAATTTTTGTACTGGAAACTAATTTTTTCTAATAAAAGTAATGAAGGAAGCGGTGCATTGTTGCCCTTAAAGATTTTGAAAAGCCAAAAAAGTATCGATATGTAACGGCGCTTTTTTTGGATATAGAATTTAAGTTAGCAACGCTTTTAACTGGTAACCAATTTGCCAAGCGGTTTATTTTTACTTAAGTGCACTCCAACATAAATTGACAGAGGTCTGAATAACGGATTCAAATATGTAGGTCCACAACAAGCCGTCGATCACAACGAAGATCAGTTTTGGTTAAGGAATGAGTGTAGATCATTCTCAAGATGAAGATCCAGATCAAAGTGCTGTGTTTTGAGAGTAGATCACTCTCAAGTGTATGTTGACTTAGCGTTTGCTTAATGGGCTGATCGCAAAACGATGTTGAACAGAACGTTAGTCAATGTTAGCCGCAATAAATACATGAGTGCTAACATTTTCGTTCATCAATTGAACAATCTTCCTGTCTATTCTGCTTTAAAAGGAAGAAACATTTCACACAGTTCGTGCCGCATTTGATATATTTAAGGAAACGTTTCGTGGTCTTATAGTTTCTCGTTATAGACCCGTGAACTGGTCTTCAAGATCAGGTCCTCTTGTCGAAAACTTGTGCTTTTGGTGTCGATGAATCTCTTCTTCGAACTGCTCAATAAAAGTTGTATTGCAAGATATTCAACATATTAACGCTTGTGGTTCCCAGGGCTCCGTATTGTCTCCGACACTCTTTCTCATTTTTATCAATGATCTCCTGCCTGTCACTTCCTATCCAATTTACTCCTTTGCTGATGACAGTATCTTCAGCGACGAAACAGCGGCTCTCCTCCAGTACAGCCATAGACTTGGAACGGCAGCGTATATTAAGTCCATTAAATTCCGATCTTGACAGAGAATAGAGTGGAATTTAATGCTTCCAAAAATCAGTTCTGTCTACTGTCACTCAAGCGTAAAATAACGTGTCATTATCTATGAATGGCTCCTGCGTAGTTGACTTTCCATCCTCGGTATGTGTTTTAACTCAATATTAACTTGGAATGATTACTATTGGAGATCGCCAAAAAGCAGCGAAATGTCTAGGTTTCTTAAAGCGATGTAAGAAATATTTCACCCTCTTTGACCTGGTAAGGTCCCAAGGCTTGAGTATAACGTTGCTCTCTGGTCTGGTGCCCCTAAGACCTCCCTGTATCTACTAGATAGAATCCAACAGCGAGCGATAAAACTAATTGGTAATAATAATGCAACCGCAACATACGAATATGGAATACTCTTCACTTGTGTAATCGACATGCATTTAAAACACATGTGTATCGGTACCTCCTTTCCCTCTCTTCTTCTATACCTTCGGCCCATGCTGTGACTTAATTCCGGTCACTTAAGGGTATAAACAATCCCTTTATCGCACGCCTATTATAAACAAAGAAAAGCTAGCGAACGCCGCTTGACTATTATATTGGAGGACAACATTCGACGCATTATTGCGGAAGATCTTAGAAAAAGTAATCAAAAATTTGTGCTCTAGAAAGGACTACGTGTGAGCCAGCCATGACGTTCACATGCCAATACCAGGTGACTATCTATTAAATAAACAAACGTGTCTGTTTGAAAAAGTGGTCCTTATTTTATTGTATTTCAATTTCTATAGCTCTGTTGTAACACTGTTTAATTTTATTGTATATTATTGAATTGAAAATTAATTCTTGAAGCGTGGAGAGTTTATATGCGTTAATATAAAGTTCGGAAAACGTTTTACTTAATTATGCATCACCAAAATCGAATGTTAAATGTTGTCAACAAATTTCCGTCAATTTCAAAACTCTACTCTAATAGATCACTCAATAAGTCCAGTGACATATAGGGAACGCCTATAACAAAAAATTAATTTGCCTATGCCCCCTATGTCCCTGGACTTATTCAGTGATGTGTGTACTTCTCCTCCCAGCTGTCATTGACAACGTAGAGCACAAAACATTTTTGTTAGTCACTCCCTGTCGCGTTAACTTGACTTTAATAATTCAGTCATTCACAGTAAACCAGAGATTTTGCTCATGGCCAAAGTCACATTATGGAGCAAGACTCGGATGTTTAATTACCTTAAATAATATCGATTTATCCTTAAAGATTATCCTTCAAGATTAAAAAGTGTGCCATGTTACAGCCTACCAATAAAGAGACAGCAACTTTAAGTTTTCTTATTGTTGGATTATTGTTGTAATGTTGGAATGTTGGATTTTTTTTACATTGCAATTTTTGGTGTTTCATTAAGCAAGAAAGTTCAAAAGTAGGAATGTGTCTGAAAAAAGCGGCTTCCGCAAAAATATTTGTTTTTTCCTTTATGGCAACAGTGAAAGCTTTCGAGAAAATGGAGTTTGATTTACAGGAGACAAACTTGCCGGAAGACCTAGGAAATTAACCACAAGAGGTAGACTGGCAAGAAGAAATCATTGTAAATCCTTAACATGCTTTAATTTAAAATGAAAACGTTTTTGGTGGAAAAAGAAAGCGAAACATCGGAACCAATTGAGTTTTGGGACATGTTCTATTACCCTGCGAAAACATTTCTTGGTTCAATTAAAGATCCGATAATTTGAAAAACCGATTTTTTTCATTTCAATTGTTTTCCTATTCAAACCCTACATAACTTTATAAATAATCTACATTTGGTCGAAAATGCTTAATTTCAAAAAGACAATGGCGCCCAGCATACCACGTAAAATGTTTAGCTCATGATAACGGATGATATTAAAAAGCAGTTGCGGACACCTCCCACCAAAGCACTTACTAGAACTGCTCGAATGCAGCACTTGAAAACACGCAATTATATCCAAAAATGTTCTTAAAAACATTAAAACAGGGAAAAAGGAAAACATTTTAGACAAAGACACAACAAATCTAGATAATTCCATGCTAGATTTCAAACAAGCTCATCACAAAAAAAAGTTTCTTTTGTACCAAAGAACACCGAGTTCTGTGTTTCGGAAAAACAGTTTGATATGGTAAACATCTGCGAAAATTTTGTACAGTGGCTCTCAAGAAAAATCGGACAAACAAAAGATAAATCTTTGTAATGGAATTATTAAAGTTAGCCACCATGTATTATTAGATATAACTGTTTTTTATTTAACATGAACAAAATTAAAATTGCAATTGATAATAATAATAATTTGATGGCGCAACAGTCAACAGGAGACCAGGGCCGTGTTGTGCGCGCTATTGTTCTCTCAAGAGTAGAAGGGACCTACAATTTTTTACCGATTTCGAACGGCGAAGTTTGAGAAGCTTTTTCATAGACAACTGATACTCTTTGAGTGTTGTCAGCAGCTCGTAAGAAGTAGTGTATGAAAATTCGAGGTGTTTACCCCGGAATCGAATATGGACTTTCGGCGTTTAAGTGTACGACTCTATCCACTACGCATCGGCCGCCACATTACCTAAAGAAATGGCATGGATTTGGCTTCTCCTGCTTAGCTAGCAGTAATTGCGAGAATGGGGCATTGAATTTATAACTTCCGTTTGATATAACCTTCAATAAACTTCATTGTGGGATACCAGCCACAAAACTGCAAGAACAGGAAGCATACGGTTTGCTCCGGTTACTCTGGAGCTCATATACATTTAATAATAATAATAATTGTTGGCGCGACAGTCCACAGGGAGACCAGGGCCTAGCTTGCTCATCAACTACTCGTGTTGTGCGTGCTACGGATCTGTCACGAGTAGAAGGGATTTACAGTTTTTTGACGCCTCCGAACGGCGAAATTTGAGAAGCTTTCTTAGACAGTTATTACTCTTTGAGTGTTGTCGGCAGCTCGAAAGAGGTGGTGCCGTAAAAAATTCGAGGTGTTCAGCCGGACCCTTTTGCGTATGAGCGTCGCACTCTACCCACTACACCACGGCGGCCATATACATTTACCTCGCAAAAAGCAAATATATTTTGCGGACGTTTATTACTCTTTGAGTGTTGTCAGCAGCCCGGGAAAAGGTGAAAAATGCGAGGGGTTCAGGAATATGATCGAAACTGAGCCTTCGGCGTGTGAGTCTCGCCACCGTGGTGTAGTGAGTAGAGAGTAAAATAAATTTACATTTAAAGACAAACAAAAGCTAAAAAAATATCAAACAACTCTATATCCTATGCTTACACTTGTTGTTAATGCAGTTTTCTTTTTCAGTACCGTTTTATTTTTCTCTCAAACACAAAAAGATTTATTATATTGTGCATTAATTCAAACAAGCTTGTTTCGATCTCCTATTTCGAAATAAAATGACATCTAAGAGCAAGCAAACCTCCGCAGAGATAAGAAAATAAATTACGAGTATAACTCACAGTCAGAAAGGAAAGCCCATTCGCAAAGAAGTCATTCCACGGTTCAAGATATTATTTCGCGGTTTAAAAACGAAAATAATAGATGAAATGTAAGCAGAATTCGTCGAGGAAAAAAAATCGACAGTACGAGGATAAGTTTTTAATTCAAAAGCTTAAGGAAAATCCGTTCCTATCTGCTACATCATTAAAGATTTATTTGAAAGCCACGACTAATTTGGAAGTTAGCAATGCAGCGGTCAAAAGAGTGATAAGAAAATACGAACATCGCGACCGTGTTGCAAAGAAGAAGCCATTCATCTCCGAAAAAAAACCGAAAAGAAAGATTGAAGTTTGCTTAAGAACATTTAGCAAGAGATATCTCCTTCTGGAATAAGGTAAAAACAACGGAATTAG
The DNA here is from genome assembly GCA_955652365.1 of Eristalinus aeneus. Classification (NCBI taxonomy): domain Eukaryota; kingdom Metazoa; phylum Arthropoda; class Insecta; order Diptera; family Syrphidae; genus Eristalinus; species Eristalinus aeneus. Next base: position 77,074,573 of record OY019134.1, on the reverse strand, counting down.
TTTGATTTATGATCATAAAACATTATTGTTCAAGGTTTCATCTACGGATGAAAGCAAATATATACGAAGAATATAAAATTAACTTAGTTGTTTATATTCTGTATCAGCTGAGGTACGTGAATTTGAAATTGACGTTTTCCATTTTCCGTGTTGTGCGCAGACTCTTGTCACCAAGTTTTGAATCCTGTTTGGTGTCTGTAGCAAAGGAAGCTTATAAAGATAACTATAAAAGGGTCAGTTTGCTAGATTCATTGTTTTTGTTTTTTTTTTGTTTTCCTCGATACCTTGGACGAGTTAAAAAGTTCATCCGTGATTGCCAATTCATTTGAACCAAAAGATACGTCAATAAAGTTATTTGAATAAGGAAGCTGCTTAGCAGATTTATCAATGATGGCATTGCTCTTCCAGCAAAGGAGCACAGTCACCGCATCAACTCTCAGTTCACATGAACCTCTCTGAAGCCATGATAAATTTTCCTAAACACTTGCAAACAACTCCAAAATTTTTAGAAACTGTCAGTTTTTGTATTTTTATTTTTATTACTTCAAACACAAAACGTTTACAAGTACATACGAGTATTTCAAATGCAATTTGCAGACAGCGTAGGTATAGGCAAGTAGAAGTGCAACATCGACTCATACGTGTGGTGCGCATAAATTTCTTACATTTCACTAATTGAAGTTTATCTACATTCACTAAGATTAGAAAAAATTAGCTAGAAGGATAATTTAACTACTGCTGACCCATATCTGTATACGACCATGGCTTCTTCGCCAAAACTCTTCTCAATCTGCATGCTTTCCCATCGAACCCTTTTGCTAATGAGGTAGTTTCGGTTGACTTATAGTATGCTTTATGAGTTTTTGCACAATTTGATAAACGTTTTTCCTTGTACTGCGTCCTTACAAATGAACCAAATCAAAACAAAATCAAATAAGTTAAAACGAAAATTATATTTGGTTTAAAAATCAAATGAAGAAAAATCTAACTCCTTAGATTTTTTCCTTCTTGTTTTTTTAAATGCAAAATTACAAAACTTAAATTAACATAAAAGTCATGACATGAGATAAAATAAAAATACTTATGTAGATCGCTTAGGTTTCTACTTAAAAGACAAGCCCCTTTTGTACTTCATCCATCAGATTGGCCGACTTTTGCAGTTGCTCGACTTCGGTGGGGGTCAAGATCTGCTTGACAATGGATGTGACGCCGTTTGCGTTGAGGACACATGGCAAGGATAGGAACACATCTTTGTCGATACCGTGCTCTCCCTGGAGGGGAAGAAATCAAACCATTAGCTTTGCCTTTCAGAAGAAGTCAAATGAACACTCACCTTAACTGATGTGGAAACAGCAACAACGCTGCTGTAGTTCTTCAAGATGGCAGATGTGAGAGAAGCCACGCTCAAGCCGATGGCCCAGGAGGTGTATCCCTTTAGTCGGATGACCTCGTATGCGCTGTTTACGACCTGGTGGTGCAATTCGTTCCACTTCTCAACATCTTCAGATGTGCCGATGGTTGGGTTCAGCTCCCTCAAGCGGACGCCGGCGATGTTGACTCCAGACCACACTGGCACACTGCTGTCACCGTGCTCGCCGATAATCCATCCGTGGCAAGATGTTGGGGCGACATTCAAGCGCTGCGACATCAAGAAACGGAAGCGGGATGAATCCAAGTTTGTGCCACTGCCAATGACGCGGTTCTTTGGCAAGCCGGACAACTTCCAGGCGACGTAGGTCATGATATCCACTGGGTTAGACACCATCATCAGAATGGTGTCGGGACTGTTTTCAATCAGTTTTGGAATGATGTTCTTCAAGATGTCGGTGTTGCGCTGGACAAGCGAAAGACGAGTCTCGCCCTCCTTTTGACGCACGCCAGCGGTAACAATGCACAAACGTGATCCAGCTGAAGCTGCGAAGTCAATGCTGGCGGTGATCTTGGGATTCTTCAAAAAGTTGGAGCCGTGTTGCAAATCCATCATCTCTCCAATCAATTTGTTTTCGCACACATCAATGAGACAGATCTCGTTGGACACGTTCTGTGCGAGAATACTGAAAGCGCAGGCCATACCGACCTGACCGATTCCGACGATGGTGATTTTGTTGCCGGAGGATGGCAGAGTCTCTGCGACCTGGGACATAAGATTTTCCTTGACTGATGCCATTTTTTTTTATTTATTTGGGTTCTGTAATTGAAAAGAACAAATTTGATAATTAATTCCAATCGATCAGTTTTCGGTCGTCTGTTTGCTGAGAAATTTATTCGACCTCTGCTAAGGACAATCAACAAGTGGCAGCTAGCGGATACCTAGATACACAAAAACACAGCCTAAAAATACGGCATCTCTCTCTTGCTCCCTCCAAAGCTCACTCCCTGAGACGCGAAACAACACAGTCGCGTGCGTACTGGAAGGGTGGTTATCTAAACGTGCTATTTCTGGAAAGATTTCGAAAGCAGATAAACTGTAGAGCGGCGGAGGTAGGCAGAGAAACGAAAAGTTAATGTTATTTTCGCGTGATCTAATAGTTCCCAAGGTTGTGTCGCGATCTCTACAAAAATGTCGCATCAATCCAGTCAACTGGGGATGAAAATTGCTGCTTAATGAGTGGGTATGAAAATTATTGAGACCTCAACAATTAAACAGCCTTTTTGTGGAGAGTTTAAATTGTCCACAAATTAGTCTAAACTCGTGCAGATGCGATATCTTATCTCCCTTGGATTTGCTTCAACAAATGCATCGTAAAACACTTGAATGAATTTATTTTCTGCATGCGCACACATGTGGAGTACTTCTCTACGTCCCGCCCGTGAGTACCTTTGAGGGCGCAAATTAAAGCCGATAAGAGGTACTACGTGTTGTTGGGGTTCGCAGCAAGCTATATATATTAACGTGGTTAATAAAGGTGTTGACTATCCCTTTTTACGCAATATTGAATTCTTATCTCCCTCTCGATGTTAATCGCAGCAATTACGTCCCAGAGGGAAACATTCACAAAAGGATGATAACGGAACACAAGTTTTCTCCGATGTCACCCTTTGCTACATTTTAAAAACTGGTTTTCAATTGGAAGTCAACGCAGCTGATTCACGGTGTATTTATAGCCTCTAAATCATTACGCGAATTTCTGTGAAATTTGATTTGGGTTGAAATTTTATGGGAGCCAAAGTATTCGATATGAGTGAGTTTACCTAAATGTGCATGTAGGGGTACGGCAGTCATACTTGTTCCTTCCCCTGCGCATGGGAATATTTTTAGATTGTTTACCTCTTTTCATAAGCTCGCAACTAACAAAATTAACGGTGTAATAAAAATAATAATTGAATGGCGCGACAGTCTATAGGGGGACCAGGGCCTAGCTTGCTCATCAACTACTCGTGTTGTGAGCGCTACTGTTCTCTCACGAGTAGAAGGGACCTAGAGTTTTTGGCCGTCTCCCAATGGCGAAGTTTGAGAAGCTTTCTTAGACAGTTATTACTCTTCGAGTGTTGTCAGCAGCTGGAAAGAGGTGGTGCCGTGAAAAATTAAAAAAATTCGTGACGACCTGGGGTTCGAGCCTTTGGCGTGTGAGCATCGCACTCTACCCACTACGCCATGGCGGCCACAAATTAACTGTGTACTCGTATTGACTCCAAAAAATGTGCTAAGTCACGGCTAAAATCACTGATTAAGATCTTGTCTGTGGGAAAATTTTGATAAGCGTGTTTTAATTGAATTAATCTGTGACCGAAACTATGACGTTATCGAGTTGCGAATTTAATTTGTGAATGAAGAACCTCGACTCCGCGTGAGCGAATGTACTGTTTGACCTTCAGACGGGCTTTCATATTCGTCTGTCAGCTGTTGGCAGAATTTCAATGGTGCGCATGAATGTATCGCGTGGATATGTGTCAATGTTCGGCCAAGCAGCTGATAATTATTTTTTTTTAATAACGTAGAGGTTGACTTTCTTTTTGGAAAATACGATTTTGTTGATGTATTATATAAGATTTGGGGGAAATCTATGTTTTTTTATAGTTTTTAACAATGTCAAATTTACGTCAGGAACATCTGGAACTTTTGTTCTGTGGTGTCTTGAGACGTGCAATGTTATTTATTTATTTATTTTTTATTTACAGACATTTTTTAAACAAGAAATTCATTCTCTGATATAGGGAAGGGTTATGTCGGTCAGAGTTCGTTTACTTCATAGAGCATCTTCTTTACAGAGAAACATAATCTAAAGGAACGAAGTTTATTGTAACAGAAGCATCAAAATATGTCATATATGTACTTTCGTTCATCCAGAATGATCGATATATTTTATTTAAAGGCATGCAAACATCCTTAATTTGCAGACGTTGCGGATATCTGATATCAGGAACTGTTTCTAATTTTAGGTTCCTTTCAGGTCTTTAATTATGTTTTTGTACCAGACTTTAAAAAACGAATTGATCTGGTTGCATCGTTCTTGCAATTTTGGTGTTAGGCGTAAGATCAGGCAGATGCAGAACCGTCGCATATCTTGTGCATATTTAAAAACCAAATCGTAATGTAGGTAAGTAACGAACGATGGAAACATTGTAAATCAAAATAAAACACTGAAACTATGTCCTCAATCAGAGTTATCATCAAAAACATTTGCTTGGTCTTTTCTCTTTTAAGGAGGATTAGTCGGATAAGTAAACGGGCACCAAAAACATTAGCCCAAGCCCCAGGGAAACTACTTATGTGCAAATGTGTGAGTATACTCTCTGAAGGATTTATGCACATATGTTATTTCAAGTTAAAGATGTTTTAAGGGACTTTTTGACAGGTGAAAAAATGTTTTGGGTTTTAATTGTCAAAGATTGTTCCCAAAACTTTACAATTTCACAAATATATTGGAAGATGCAAACGTACAATTACGAAGAAGTTAAAAAATAAAAAAAACAGAACAATTTTTCAAATATTTAAAAAGAAATGAAACGTTCGACGAATCAGGAAGTATTTGCTCAAAATTATTTTCCCAGTTTCTTCGCAACAACTCGTAATATTCTGTTGAGACTTAACGAAAATGTTGATGGTTTTGAGAAAATGACGATTTTTATACATTTGGCTTTTAATTTAAGCTCGAAAAACAGTATACATAAAAAAGGATTTATTTCATTTGTGTCCGGAAATACAAATGTTTGTATTTGTGTGGTGTGTACAGTGGAAATTACAACGAACACAAAAAAATCTGTCTTAGTCAAACCTCTCACAAATCAAATTGAAAATAAAGGGTTTTCTCTACCCAGTTTAAGCTTTTCTTTCATTCGAATACATTCTTATGCGTCTTAGATTAAAAAGGGTACAGATAACATATGAGAGATAAGGGCACATGGGGGGCGCCACTAACAAGAAATCCATAGTCAACTATGTTAGATGAATGTTTGCTTGTCCAAAAAGTACTCCCCCCTGTGTTTGGTAAAATTATAAGCACTTCCAAAACTTAACATTTTTTTCATATTCAACGACAAATGTCCGTACACAGCACATAAAAGAGTCGTTGTTTTCTGGGTCACAGCAGATTTCCAAAAATAACAAATTGGAGGCATGAGTGAATTAGTTTATTATTTCTACACAAAAATGTTTGGTATCTGCGCACACACGCATCCGTGCTCCAACAGACGTACTGATTCCATTAATGAAATGGGCAACGAGCATGAAATTTAAACAAATGCCGAAGCAAAGCTAAGAAAGAATCTTTGGAGAAAAAATTCAAGTGGCAATCAAAAATTGCCAATGATTTATCAAGTCGTCCCGAAATCGTTCCCATGCTCTACTGACTATAAATATCAACTGTATCCAGCGATGTTCTCGTGATTTCGGTAAAAATTTCGTGCTATTTTCATTAGGCATCAAATGATCTCACGCTTAATTGCGCGGATGAAAAGTAAAATGGTAGCAATCCACTGTCGTAGGCAGCTCGTCAACTTAATTAAGCTTCAAAGTCACAGTTGGCTTATTCCAAACTACTGCATTCAGTCGTTTGGAATATTCAAAAAACACGAATCAGTGCACGCCGAACAAAACTACAAAACAGAGTCACAATGATACAGTTAAAAGCGTTAAATTACCTTCCTTAACACAAAATGTATTGAAACTGATTTGAATTCGTTGCACAACAACAACCGCGTACGAGAGTGGGAACTCTTCACCTTTCTCCAGTAAGTCTGAAACTCAACTGAGCTGCCTGTGCCACGTCTTTGAAAAGTGCCACCGAAGAACAATCAAAGACCAAGCACCAATCAGTGGTTTGAATTTGAAATTTTCGTCCTTCAGAACATGGTTTCAAAGTCAAATGGAAGGACATCGAAGCGAAAAGCTTTCGGTAGCTTTTTCGGAGGCGGCACTTCACAGAGACAATTTGAATGTACATCAATTCGAAGCAGTTTCCCTTCGTATTCGTATCGAGTTGTTGTTGCTTGCGGTCGGGAGGACGGGGTGCTGCAAGATAAAACGCATGCCCCAATGAAAAGTGCAAGTACCCGGCTTGAAGGGTTGTTGCACTTTCTAGACCCCCCATGAAGGTCAGCACAATCAGCGGCACTTCACAGCACACCCAAGGAGGTGGTTGCAAAGGAAAGTGTTATTATCTCTCAAGAACACGATGTACGTGTATTTTTAGTGTTCGATAAAAATAGACGTGAAGTGGAGGGAATTCACTTGAGGAATAAGTTGCGAATTTTGTAGATTTTCTATTCTGAATCATCGCACTGTGGTACATTTATTCGCGGTAATGAACCGAAGAAGTTAACCCCCGCTTCCGACAAAGGTCTATGATATCACTTTCGGGCCAGACACTCACACAAGGCACACTTGTTTCATTGACTTTGAATTGTTTATGAAAAAAAACTAGATAAAAATGTTTGGTTTTAGAAAGCTTACTTTGAGTATGGAATACAGGCAAAAATTTGTCACTTGACCAACAATATGTTAATGGACTCTACGCGATTAGTTCAGCTTCAACCGTCTTCACACTTTGCGGGCTCTTAACGAACTGACTGTTTAGGTGTTACACACTGGGTGGATGAATGGAAGAATTGTATGTTATAAGCGTTTGGTATCGTTTTTTGGAAGGCGCTCCGTACACACGTTAGATAGGTCTCTCTTGCACACAATGATGACGGAATGGTTGGATGGAGAGCTTTTTGTACACTGGCTCAAGGTGACCTTTGTTTAGAGTAGTACGGCGCTTGTATCGGGTTGTTTCTTTTTCTGGAAACAAAATGTGTATATGCTTAGATATACGTATGACTCAGTGAAGATATTTGCGGTATGCGTACCAAAGCTTGCGACAATTGCAACCGGTGGGGAACTTTTGAAATTGGTTCTCGCGAATAAACTTGACTCACACTTTGAGGGAGCGGAGCGGACAGTGTGTGTGGGGCACAGGCACGTGATATATGCTGGCACGGTTATCTAGTTGCAGATGGAGCGTGATGCGATCCATGAACTTGTTGTCGACGTCATGTGTGGAGTTCGACCGCAACGATGGCGGCGGTGGCGCGCAATCAGCCGGTGTGATCGTGAAATACAGTTTGTGGGATCATGATTTCAAGATTGGTTGGCATCGCGTGGCAATTGAATTGGATTTTAGTTGAGTTAGGACATGGCAGGTACTTATTGTGAGCTTAATCTCTGTGAATTGAGTTTAATGATAATTTGATTGGCGCACATGGACTTGAAATGGACAATTGTGTACCATGATGCCGTTGAACTTTAGACTCGTTGAATGATTTCAATTCTTACTCACAGTAGGTAACGGCTGGCGAAAGGAATTCAAATTGCTGTGCGTATTTGTGCGCTGAGTTGGCGTTTCCGGTGAATGTTTGCGATTTTCTGTTTGATTTAGGCAAAGCACTGGTAGGTCACGACTTAAGGAATAAACTAGTTTTGTTCTCGGCAAACTGGGTCTCCTTTCTACAAAATCTATTTTTCAAATTTGCAACAGCTGACGATTATAGAACAGATGTTTTTGTTCCTTTTCATCATCTTGCATAAAACCTTGTTCATCCCTGCCTCACCTTTACACTGGCAATAAAGGTCAGAAACTCAATTTCCTGTGTGTCTGTATTCAATAGTCGTGACAATAGGGTAAATGTCCCAAGTTATTTATATTTTTGAAGTATCGCCCTTATTGCTTTGATACACATAATTTCAGCATTTAGCAGATAACGTAATAATTTGGGCTGAATTTCACGTGGGAGTGTAGTCGCCTATTTCATCCAACGCAGTCTGTCTGTTGCCCTAGGCAAAAATTTTCACAGCAGCAGGATTTTACATCGATTTAAAATTATGTTTTAAGACAAACTTGAGGAAATTCTGTAAACTTGTATAAATCAGAAATGAGGGAGAAATCGATTTATAGAGTCTGTAGAAAAATTGCATTTCTTGAGTAACAGAATTTTGAAGACAGAAAGCAGGTTTACAAGCAGTTAAAACCACTCTAAGTTGAGACGAATAAGATCTCTTAGTTTTGTTCCATTCACAAACTTTCAACTTCTTTCTTAAGGACAAATTAATTTTGAAAAGCTTCAAAACATCCGACATTTGTATTCTTCCCGATAGAGCTCAACGAATGTCTGTTTAGTAGCATTCCCAGCTCCTTTCGAAGAATTTATTTTCGCTTAATACATACCGCTGAGGCCAATACTTTCTCCGAATAAGCCATATCTGACTAGAGTTTTTATTATTTCTTTTCTAAACCCAAGTACATATGCCCCTCTAATATTTCAACTTGAAGATTAGTTCTATTAAATTTGACTTCTCTATTCGGTATCATTGTTTTCACCTAAGATGCCGCTTCCCCGTTGTGCTCTGTCGATTCAAGAACTTTAAGTCAAAATTTTCTGTCAGACAGACAGCACTTCTCTCCTCGTATCAAGAAGCCAATTAACCGAATTGCAAAACGCTCACTTGACTTCCCGTGCACGTTTACGTTTCGACTGCAGAGAAAGTCAGTTATGCTGTATTACCGAACTCCTCAACCGTACCCTATAGACTAAAGCATTCTCACGCACCTCGTCCAAACCCATACTGCATTCACATTTCGTTGCACGTGCTGTGCCGCACATACAACAAATGCACGCATGCCCCCTTGGATATACATACCTTTGTACATACACGTGTATGTGACACACTTCATACACATGTGATTCATGAAAAATTCCTTATTTGTGATGCCCAGCATAGAAACACACTCAAAGTGCCTCAAGTTGAAGCGTGGCGGGATTCCATTTCATCACTCCCGTCAGCGGGCAACGAGAAATACATCACGTAGCATCACAACTCATCAACGATGCACTAGGGGCAGGTATTCCGGCAAACCGGTTTCTAATTTTGTATCTCGCCGGCGATCGTTGTGTGAGTCACACAGTCGGCGTTAAAAATGATCTGGCAGACACATTTAACGATGTAGTGGTAATTTGCGGACGCCCGGTGAATCTGAAAAGGTAGATTACCTACAAGCCACCATCAAATGACGAAACAATTGCACAGAAACTAATTGAAATTACGTGTGGCGACTGGCCAGCGAGTTAAAGAGAGTGTGTATGCGCGTCAGCTGGCTGCTGGCGGCATGTGAAAGAAGCCCACTCGCTTGCAATTTCAATGCAACTGGTGAAATGCATTCACTGTGACCTACATGCGAGTACGTGCGGCAAGTCTGTTCAACAGTTGCGCGAAGGAGATGAAAAATTTTATATATTCGAAGACATGACATCTTAAAGAGAACTTTCAGCCTTACAAGCTTTGCTTTATGAAGTCGTGGTTTGTGTCGAGAATAAGCATTGATATAGAGACACAGCCACGTATACTTGCCTGTACTTGTCTCTAGTAGAGATAATGGAATCTCGACGAACTTGGTTCGAAGACACGATAAACTGCAAAGCGGTTGCAATTGTTTTATCCATTGCCAAGAGGGTGGCGCTAAGATCGATACTTTTAGTAGAGATATTTTGTGACTTGTTTTTATTTCTGAATCGAAGAGTGATCTCATTGTTTGAAATCGACGCGGAAAGTGTTAGCCAGTACTAGGCACTAGGTACAGTTGTGTGCAAATTATTTGTGACAAAAAAAATTTTCAATATATTTAACTATATTTTCTATTAAAATTAGAAAAAAATCACACAGGTCAATTTCAATACTTTATGTAGCCTCCCTTGGCTTTTATGAGTGCGTTGACTCTTTTCGGCACTGATGAAACAAGTCGTTTGGATAAATTTTTAATTTCTTCGTCATGAAACCAATAATTAGTATATAATAGAGACGAAATCAGCTTAGTTTTTGTGGTGCAGTCACTCCTCCTGGGCCTTCCTTTGGTAATTGCCCACAAATTCTCAATTGGATTGAGGTCAGGGGCGTTGCCAGGCCAATCCACAGCATCAATTTTGTGGTTTGAAAAATACTGTTTCATTTATTTTTTTTATGTGTGACATGGAGCAAGATCCTGTTGGAAAATTGAATTTGCTACGGAACGTCTCCTCTGAATGGTTGGAAGCAGCATTTGAGTTAAAACTTCTGCGTATTTCGTGCTGTTTTACATACCTTCTATTGACTTAAGACTTCCAGTGCCTTCAAAATCCATAAAACATGAATTTGGGAGGCTGTTTTGGCGATTGAACGATATGGCCGGGTCGGAGTTTTTCTTTCGGTCTTTTCTCACGACACTTACCCGGTATAAGACATTGACTTGGGCCTCAAATTAACCTTCGTCCGAGGAAACAATTTTCTTCCAATTGTAGACTGTCCAATCCTTATGTTTCTTAGCCGAATCTAGTTGCTTCTGCCTCATGTTTTCGATCAGCAGCTATTTTTTCCTTCCAGGAAAAGGCTAGGCTATTGCCTTCCGATCAACTTCCAGAAGACGTCTACGGACTGAAGACGCATCTACCTAAACGCCTGCTGTTGTCCACTCCCTTTGCAGGTCAAAACTTACCTTGCCAGGGTTAATTATACTGTTTCTTATCTAAAACTTATCGTCATGTTTTGCTATTTTGCGTTTCCGCCCGTAATGACCAATGATTGGATTGAATTGATCCAGTTTTGGGCTTGTGTTGAGCAATGATCCCAAAAATGCTGGATTTTGGAACTTAACGGTCAACAGAAATCTCCCAGCCCTTAATGTAACGCAATGACTTATGCCCTCTTTTCTTTTGAAATTTCCATGATGATGAAGTCTTATCAAATAATGTTTGAAATTGTATGTTTTATTTTTTTCCTTAAAAAACAGCAACTTATCTCTTAGAACAGCCAAATTAATTTAAATGACTAACACAAACATTCAAAATAAAAGATATAATCCATAGTCTACTTAAACTTAGCAAAATATTTGAAAAAAACAAAAACGCATATACCATAGCCTACTATCAAAAAATTAAAAATAAAAAAATTGCTTGTCCCAATTAATACCATATGCACCCGACTGTATTCTCCTTTCAGTCAACAGTCCAGGGTTTCTTCCATCCACTTTTACTTTTCACTATACCGGAGGTTCGGTTGGTTCCGCTGTTCTTTGCGCAAAGTAGCTGAGTAGTTGGCGGATGTTAGCTTTGCATGTTTTACGATTACATTATCTCCTCCAATCACCTTCCATGCAAGTTGGACGAAAAATGTATTCGATATGTAAATCTGTTCTACTTCAACATTTTGATCCATCTAAAATTCTGATAAAATAAGCACCTTGAAAGACGTAGTGTTCGTTCCACGGTTGAGGGTTTTACACTTTAACTGCATTCAGCTTTGGTTGCCAAGAGCGATATATGATTTCTTGAGTCAAGAAGAGAGACTTCTTCGATAAGTCCAATGTGATTTTTTCAATAGACAGCACACGTTTTGTTTTATCCTGTATCATTTACTTATCAGGCCAGCACCCCATTGTGGGTTTAAGCTTCAACAATGTTTATCTTTCAGTCATGACGGACCTGCGGAAACTGCTTTCACTCGTCGAGACCAAGTTATTTTGCATATGTGATGACTTGGCCTCTATATCGGAAGTTCGGTCTTCCTCTCCTTCTTGAGCCAAGGAGCTAGAACTTCAAGATACTCTTTGCCGTGGCGTTGTTGTTCATGTCGTTAATGGACGCAGTCAATTGATTTTTTCATTCCAGACTTTAACTTCATCACGGTCACATCTTCTTTACCGGGAGCAAAAGTCTTCATCTCCGGGGTCATAAATCCGATGCAGGATCATTATTTTGAAGGCCCAAAGAATTAGCTCTTAAGTTCGGCTCAGCGTCCACCATTCAACTCTTTAAGCGGGATTGGCTTAATCAAAGTTTTGTAATGCTTAATTTTGGTCCTTCGTTTTGACAGATAGAAATAATACCGCCTGCTAAGTAAGCCTCTACTTCGAACCACCACCACCACGTTTAAAAATTCAAGCTTGTCTTAAGCTGTCGATTGTGACACACTGTTATGTTTAGTGCTACTGCTAACACGTGGCGCCCAGATGGATGACTTCTCCGCAGCATAATGGTACTCGTTCAGTCAAGTAAGGTGCCCAAAAAGACTCTGTCAGAGTATGCGATTATTCTCTATGGATTAAATCTTACAAGGGATCGCTTCTAATTTAAAAGGAAAGGATTGCAACTAATCGAGCACTGGCCATATGGGCTGAGGAACCGTCCATTGTCAAGAAAAGAAGATGCAAATGCAAGATGCAGAAGTTGCTACTTGATTATTTATCGTCCATTGGTCAGTGATGGCAGATCAAGCTATGTGTGGTACACCGTTAACTAGCTGCATGGATAAAGTGATCTCCTAGAACTGGATGAAAATATTTTGCATATTCCGTTCCGGATATGATCAACATAATAGTGCAAGAAACTGGGCCACCCGTGACATGCTCACAAACGCCTAAGATTTCTGGTTCGATTCCTGAACTGAAAATTACGTATATCACACGGCACCACCCTTCTCGAGATTCTGCCAACATTCAAAGAGTAAAAACTGTCTATGAAAGAACCCCTCGAAATTCGGCGTTATGAGACGGAAAAAAAGCTGTGGGCGCCTTCTCCTCGTGAGAGAACAATAGAACGCACAAAACAATTAGGTGCTGAAGAAGCACGATTCCGGTACACTTGTGAATTGTTGCGTGAACCAAACTTCGCTCTCAAGAATTGTTAAACTCAACAGATCTCACACTGCATACAAAGTAAAAAAAGGAAACAAACAAATGAAGTACTATATCATAAGAGTGTCTCAGAAGATAGGTCAATGACCACGAACTACCATTATTCATGCAATGCAAGTCTCACCTATCCTTAGGTTTGACTGTTACACCAAAGCGAAGAACAACTCTATCTATCACATCCAACGCCATCGACAAAAACGCGCATAAATCTCCGAGACCATTTGATGCTGCCAGGCTCCCACAAAGGATCTGCGGTTTTAATTGTTCCCTTCGCATATTGATGCTACATGTTCCCAACACCGTTGGATTTCAAATTCACTCCTAACCAATACTGTTTCAAGCAGTCATTTCAATGAAGAGAGGAGCAACTGCAAGCGGAGCGAAGAAAAAAAACACAAGGAGTTGCATATTCTCTTTGGGACGTGACGAGAACAAAAGCTGCGCCACAGAAAAGTACGTAACATATCTATCTGGGTCACCATTCATGCCACATCCCATTCAAATGCAAATACCGTGCTCGTTAAAACTGAATTCATATCCAAATCCGAAACCGAAAAAAGGAGACGAAGCCAAAGAAGTGAAAAATACATTTCCTGATCGGCGGAGCGATAGCGGAAGGAAAAGTGAAAGCGTTGCACCACCACACGCCGCACTCGGTGAAACTACCGCTTCTGCGGGGAATTTCGAATTGAAAATATCCTTTGGGAAATTTGAATTATTCGGATGCACGTGCCTCACCTCAAACAGATCCTTATCGATAGAGCTGCTCCTCTTCGCAAATAAATGCAATGCGATTTGAAATTCAGTCAAGGATGTGCGCTGATATGCAGATCTCGCAGCCCCTCTCGTCCTCCGCCGACGGGGCCGGTGGTCTCTGGCGTGTTTGCTGAAACAACAACACTCGAGCCAGAGCGCTGCTGCTATTTGTTGACGCCGAAAGGCAAACACACAAGCAAACATCGGATCAGACTGTAATCCATAGCTGAGCCGAGAGGTGCCGTTGGGTCGAGGTGTCCTTTCCAAGATTTATTGCGGTGTACTCGGACGGTTTCTTGCAAGGAGTATCTTTGGCATCAGTGTGCTCCTTGTAACACTGTGCTGTGGCTCCTCTGCACCTAATTTAAATTAAAAGTCACCCCAAACATGAATATTAATGCTCCATGCTGACAATTAACACGGCGAACATGGACGCAAAGGTACGGCGACGCGCGGTATATCTAGAGGGTGTTCCTCGGACAGGCACATCACAGAAAATTTATGGATGGATGGATTACTGGCGAAAGGCTTGCGTGGCCTGATTTACGCGTCTCGGCTAGGTGCATCCCGCTTGCCTAACAATTAAACCGAATGACACAACGCAACGTGCTGTGGGGGGCTTGGCAGCAGCAGCAGCGACGACGGCGGCGAAATGGATGCTGTTGCTGCATTATGCAAATCCGTCTCCTCGTCGTCCCGGTGGATGTCGCTTAACTCACAGAGTTTCACTCTGCTCCCGTGTGCTGGATTTATGAAGAACTCAACTTTATCTGGGAACAGTTAGTTACTCTGCAGATAAGAATGAGAGACGACAACGGTCGACGAGTAGTAGCATTTCGGTTGTCTGTGTGTGTGTGTTTGTGTGGGGGCGGAATTAAGCACATGACAGGTCTGTCCCTTACAACGCAGGAAGTCGCATAAATTCATTTCATTTTAAATTAACTTTTTGATAGCTTAGAGATGGATGCTCGTCTCTGGAATTTCTGTAATTTCTTTTAAGTGCATGATGTGTGCGTGTAGATGTGTTTGTGCGCTCAGGTTTAGGAAAGATTAGGCAGTCTTGGGCGGCTGGTGGCCGCAAAAATGTGTGCGCTTGGATATCTTTCAATTTTGTGTGTCATATGAAACCAAAAGTGTGAAGATGGGACTTGGGAATGATGATAGAATTGATTGTTTAAGAGAGGACGCTGAAGAGGAAATAAAAGCTGCCGCACGAAGGCGGAAGTGGGAGTCGTGCCACGTGGTCTTAACAAGCTGGCCAACACCATCCAATGTTGAAGCTAAACGATTGTCCTTGTAGTACAAATAATTTAATGCCCATCTGAGGTAATATCTCCATCTTCGTGCGAGGCCTTCAAGGACACCTTTCAAATGACTCTCGGTTGCCGTGCACAAACAGCACAACACAACAGAGCGCATTCCCACAACCCAAGGAGCACTGAGTCCGCTCATAGATCATTGCGATCGTGCTGGTAACATGTTTTCATTAATAACACACCTCGGCTATGCCTCGAATGCCATGAATCCTGATAAGGATCTGGCAATAAATTCCACTCGATACACATATTAAAACATTTTCCTAATAACGCCTGGGTACCCCCACTCGCCGGTACCGACTGCGACCAGCGCGACTGAGCGCGCACAGCAAGAGATCAACAGCCGAAGCACCACCGTTCCGTGGTCCAGCTGTTTGGATGTGGCATATTTTGCATCTCGTGCTTCTTACAACTTAATTATTATTTGGACCGCTGTCAGGGGAATGGGATAAGTGATAAAATTTCCACCACACATCGCCGAGGGAAATTTGCGGGCTGCCATTGCCATGCCTCTGCCTGCCGTGTCCTGCACTCCCTTCCATCGTCCCATCCCCTTCTCACTCCAAGCCCACTGTTAGATTTAAATCGATCTACAGTGGCTGCAGCTATCGCCGGGGAAAAATCTCCCAAGGAAATTAGCATAAAAACGCAATTTTCGAAATATTAGCACAAATACAAGCCATCACACACATCGGCGCGCTGCGGTCGATTCATATGCGAGAGGTGCGCGTGCGTGCAAAAGAGTATCTGATCGATTCGCCGAGATAACACGACTAGGACAGGCATGCAGGAGCTGACGATCGGCCATAATGAGTTTAAGGAGACTCATTACATAAGTATAGCCGTCCGCGGGAGCAGTGTACGGCGCAATGTCAAATCGATTAAACTACGCTGACAGCGGTGAACTTACGTGATTAACGAAATGCAAATGGCTCGCTATCAGCGATGGACTGCGCCGCGAGTGAGAGAGATCTCTCTGCATCGCTAATTGCCTTCGAGATCCATTATTTCCCCACCATTCAATTCCGGGAGGAATGGAAATTTACCCTTCACTCTGTCGCACAGTTGTTTCGCAAGCGCAACACTTGTACGGAATCCGCGTGTCTCGACGTCTTCTTCCTTTTCACACTTTATTTAAATTTTGACATGAATTCGGCTGGTCTGGCTCCCTCTCTCTGTTGTTTTTGTTTTGTGTCTCACCATTCTCTGCTGCTTGTGTCGGTGCAATCTCTTGGCGCGATGAAAGAGACTTTGAAGAAAGTCAGAAATCGCTTCGGCCCGAGTTGAAATAATTCGGTTTGAGCCATACACGTGTAGTTGTCGGATCAACTGCCTAAATGAGGAAAGGAGAGAGACACTTGTGCTAAGAGTCAAAGCACAAACCTTAATAAAATTAAGGCTCGTGTTGTTAGCATTAAAAGCATTAATCCAAGAATTGTAATGGAATAAGCTACAATAAAGAGCAAGTTGTTTTGTTTGTAAAGTTAAGAGCAAAAGATTAATTCTACACGTTTTCACAAGATGACACCACATGCAGATTGTGGCTGACCTTGGAAGCAATTTCCTCATACATTGGAATATTGTGACATTTGTCGTCGGTAATAAGTGTGTTTTAGCCTTTGTAAACCATTGTTTTTAGCCGCTTCGAAAACGTTCAGATTTGTGTTAAATAAATTTTAATTTTCTTTTTTAATTTCAACGAAATTTTAAGATCACTAGGCCATGCGGAGTGTATGGAAACCACAGCTCCGGCCCGCAAAGTCTTCGAATCTGACTCATTCGGAGAACGCAACAGAGGACAACCTAGGCTAATGTGTCGCATACAAGTGGAGAAGACCTTAACCAACTTGAAGTGCGCAACTGGAGGCAACTAATGAAGGATCGTGCTGGCTGGAGATGCATATTGGTTGAGGCCCAGGTCTACCCCGGACTGTAGCGCCACTAGAAGAAGAACAAGAATTGAAAAAAAATGTACAGTTTAAGCCCATAGAATGCTTATAGAATGTGCTCCGACTGGTGAATCATGCAAAGGATTCGAAGCTCCAAAACTGGTGATTAGAACGTCGAAAATAAAAAGTGCAGAAGCCAGCCGAAAACTTTGAAGATGAGGACTCAGAGGCTGAACTCGCAGAATCTTGGCGGATGAAAACTTTCACTCGGTTAAAGAAATTTCAAATTATTCAAAACCAAGGAAAGTGATGTCGAAAGGCGATTTACATCTCGGAACTGCTCCCTGAAAAACATCAAAGGATGGGATTTTTGCACTGGGCCGTGACTAGGGATGGAAAGTGGATGGGCAACTTAAAACAAAATTTTATGAAAGGCATGGAGAAACGCTTTTATCATCGTCGCCTATGTCAAAGGTTATGCTTTGCATATGGTGGGTACAGACGGGTGTTGTGCATTCCATTTCTGGACTAACATGCCTCTCCAGCCAACACGATCTTTCGCCGGCTGCCTCCAGTTGTGCACTCCAAGTTGGTTGAGGTCTTCTCCACTTGTGTGCGCCACCTTAGCCTAGGTCGCCCTCTGTTGCGTTGTCCCAATGGCTCAGATTCAAATACTTTGCAGGCCGGAGCAGTGATGTGCATACACTCTACATGGCCTAGCCATCTTAAGCGTTGTTTCCGAAGACGCTTGACAATGTAATCTCCTCCTGCAAATGCCATTAGCGCAAACAGGGCCAAAAGTTGCACGCAAAACTTTTCCTTTACATTTTGACTAGTAGTTGCAAACATATCATTAACTAGGGGCTTGTCAGCAAAAGCGCAAGAATTCATACATTTTTCAGTGATTTTGGATATTCTCTCTGACACAATTTCAACACCAGCTCTTTTATAAAGGTGTAAAGTAGGTTTATTATTAACTTTAACACTTTTCCTTTGGGAAGACTAAGAGCTTCCTCATCCGCTTTTAGATACGTTCGGGGTGTTGTGTACTATGATTTGCTAAAAGCAATATATGGAAAGTTCTATCGCCTACATGTGAGCGATGCAATGCGTGAAAAAGCGCAAAAACCGAGAGGCATTACAATGTGCCTTTTTAACATGACAATGCTGCGCTTTACATGGCTGTGGAGCTCTTGTAGATAAAAAGGAGATCTCTCCCCTCTTCTCAGTACCTTGCATCTTCCAACGACTGCCTTTTTCGATGTATGCAAAACGATTTGTAGAGTCACCGGTTCTGGTTTTTCTGAAGAGATCGAGGAATGGCTCAATAATTGAACAGAACTTTTGTATTAAAGATGCTTTTCGAAAATTGTCTGAGAGATGGAAAAACGATTTGCTACCGACGGACAGTACGTTTATTCAATAAAAAAGTTAGTTTGAATATAAAAACCGACTGAAGTTGAAGATTTTTTTTTATTCTTTTACATACTTAGTTGGCATATTCTTAAATAATGTGTATAGTGTACACAGATTATAGAAATTTGTTACCTAAATTCGCGTTCAGTTACCACATCATTTAAACCATTAAGATCACATTTTCGATGGCATAATATCCTTGGTACATTAATAATTAATTTTGTGCAAAAATTGATTCCATCTTTTGTCAAAGTTCCAATGACATAAAGAAGTGTCTACAGTCTAACAAATATCGCTACCGCTAGCGCTTGCGTTCAGACAAGTATAATTGAAACATTTGGTGAGTTAAGAGAAACGATCTTGGCCTACATCCGTACTAAATCAAGTTGACACAAGAACTTGAACCTTTGGACTATTTTAAGCAGCACCAATTCAGCGCCATCTTATCCTAAAAAGAATCACTTTTCGGTGTAAATGATATGTCGGTGTTATTATGCTAAACCCTAATCGTTACTGTAAATAGAAATCCCTGTCGCAGTACTGAGTGATAATTTTTGACCACAATTTCAAAGTATAGACTTGGCTGCATCGTGGTTTAACAAGACGACCATACAAGCCACACAGCGAATACCACAATACAATATATAACATTTTGGGCTCCTTTTTTAATGACATAGACCCACTGACTTGGTCATGCGATTTAATGCTATTGGAGTATTTGCTTTGCAGTTTCTTACAGTCAGATCTACAGCAACATGCTCCGAACCATAGGTGCTCTCCGACCCGAGATTGTGTGCGAAAAACCTGAAATTTAAATAAAAACAAAATTGGTCTTAGTTTAAATTCAACACCTAGTCTCCATGTAGCCGCCGTGGCGTAGTGGGTAGAGTGCGACGCTCGCACGCCAAAGGGTGTAGGTTCGATTCCCAGCTCAACCCCCATTTTTCGAATTCTTCACGGCACCACCTCTTTCGAGCTGCTGACAAAACTCAAAGAGTACTAACAGTCTAAGAAAGCTTCTCAATTTTTTTGCCATTCGGAGTCGGAAAAAAAACTGTAGGTCTCCTTCTACTCGTGAGCGAACAGAAGCATGCACAGCACGAGCAGTTGATGAGCAACCGTGGCCCTGGTCCCCCTATGGACTGTCACGCCATTCAATTATTTTTTTTATAGTAAAGGCTGTTCATGGGAAAGACTTATGCCCTTGCTCACTTCAGACAGCAAACCGAACCGCAATACAATTTCCGGGAAGAGTTTCACAGTGTTTTCAATATTATTCTGAATTGTTGTCAAAAGTTGAACCCGCTTTTATACGCTACAGAAAGGTGTTTCGATGAAAATTAACATTTGTCTACTTACCTACAATGTGTCACATATAAATCTGAAATTAAGGATGGACCTTCTTTATTGGGCCAATTAGATGATGATAAATGAAACTCTGCAACTCTGAAAACCTTATCAATAATGAACAGAGCGATCACCAGTTCAATTACAAGCCGAAAGCGTGTCCTTAACTACTCATGCGAACACTTGCATCGACTTTATGACAAATAAGGTTTCAACCCATTCAGCCGTTCTCATTCAGCATTAAACTCTATGTTCTTTTCACACCCCATTCAAGAGTAAGAACTCACAGACCCATAGTCTTCTGTGCTGCCACATAACGAGTTTATACATTTTTACTTTGAAAATCCATATTTTTGTAGAAACTTAAAATTGATAGTGTAGCTCCAAATAAATCTCAGATTATAAATGCGATTCCCATGACCCAACGAATTCATCACTGATTCTAATGATTACCGGCAGGGTATGTGTGTACACCAGCGTATCGGCTTGCATCGCGGGACTTCTTTTTGGTCGCACCACTGTTAAGAACTCACCACCGTATCAAAAATTTGACACCGCGCCGCGGCACCGCGGCTTGATGCTCCAATTCCATCTGAGCAAACCCACAAAAGGGAACAACACCACACCACACCACACCACACTGAATCATCCAAGGATTCATTTCAATTGGTTTCACATGCTTTCATAACGACACAGAATTGGAATTTAGTTCTTATTTACCCGGCATTTCTGGCTCACTTCGTCCCAGAGACGTTGTTTTGTTTTCGTTTTTTGGTCTTTTTTTGTTGCTGGTTCTGTCGGTGTCATTTGGCATCAGTGTATGCTTGTTTGACCAGCAACCAATTTGAATTGAATGCCACGATTTTTGGTGGCCGCCTTCCTTTGTATTCCGTGCGCATTGGGATTATTCTTTCGAGTCGGCGGCTGGCGGAGAGGAAGCGGTTCCGAATCGCGAATAACCGTGAAACTGTGAAATCCCCCTTTTTTTCAGCCATCCTCGTCATCCGGCAAATTTAAGTCGACAGGTAGAACCTCATCGGACACACCTTTGCGTGGCCCCTTGAAGTTGCCAAAACGCACGCAGGTATTCTTGTGCAAATAACGATCGGCCGCTTCGACGGGCACTCAATACGCATTATTTCATCTTGGATTGGGGGTACGGGCACTGGGCACCAATTCAAAAAAATTGATCGATTATACGCTGGCCAGCCTCGGCAGTATCGATTGCGTTGGCACACAGTCGCCTCGTCAACGTGCCGCAGTCGACGTAGCCGGAAGACTTACTTCGGCATATAAAATAGTTTATATCTTAGATCGTCCTGCATGCAATGCGAATCTGTAAAAGGGATATTCACCCATAACCCATTCATTGATAATCCGAACGGCTGTGTCCACAGCAGCGTTTGGCAAGCGAGTCCTTTCAACTTGTAGCTGCCACACGTATGTTTTCTCTAATTGCAGTCAATGTCCGAATGCAATCAAAACGTAATCCCTTGGGCGTTAGTGTGTTGGTCATATTGTTGGTGGGCCCAGTGCCAGTGTGCCGGCACTTCGTTCAGCGGATGTAAGTCTGAATCTGTGTGGTGCTGCGCTGGATGTACAGGCTGAGACCGAAAATGCATTTCGAAGATAGCAATCGACCTGGGCTTGAATGTTGGTTTTTCTGTCTGGTTTCCTGCTATTCTTTGTGTGGGGTACTGTATTCTTTTTGTTCTCACTTGGGGTGGATTCTGCTTTGCATAATAGGGGCTAACCCCTTTGAATGCATGCCAATTGGATCACTTGGCTTTAAGCGGGGTACTGTGCTGTGTAATTTCCGAGGGATGGCGATAAAGTTGCCATACCCACTTTCGGCTTGTTTTTGCCGTCCACAGAGGACGGACGGGCACTTTAGAACATCTGTCCTCAGAGTAGAGACTTAAGAGAGGGATACAGAGCACGAATTTGTGCACGTCAAGTTCTTTGCCCACCTGGTGTAATCATACAGGCATGCTGGGACTTGGCAAGTTGGTTGTTATTGCTGCCAGCTTCAAGGGGAAGGTGGAGTTAACGAATTTGTTTAAAGACAAGGGTGCATGAGACTCCTCCTTCCCCATGTTGAATACAATTTTTGAAGTACGCTGGCTTGAGTGCGTACAACATGCTTGCCAATCTTAATTCGATTTTAATGCTCCTCCCCGTTTCAGCGCTTTGATAACACTTTAACGAGTCTTACTTTCTTGCCAACAGTTTCCAAGTAAAATCACAAAACTTTTCACAATTCGCCCGGACTGCTTCGCATTCGGCAGAGTTGTATCGATTCTCTAAAGCGCTTTTCATTTGCATAACTGTGTCCACAGGCACTTGAGTGTGTTTTCCTTGAGTGTCACAGGCCGTGTTTTGATCAATATCCAAATGGAGCGTATAGAAGAAAGCGAAGTAAGTCGAAAATAAGTAAACAATGCTATTTGAGTGGGGGCAATTTAGAAATGGCTTTTGTTTCAACGATGAGCGCTGGAGAGGGATACTTCACAACGGGGTAATACGCATCTATTCTAAGTTATCGCTTTTAGTTTGCAGTGGGCAGGGAAAAAGTTTGAGTGAACAATGGGATTCGAATTCTGGGAAATAAAAATGATTCATGTAGCAAAATGTTTTATGCCAAGTTGAGCGAATTTGGGAGTGTCTTTATGAAGGATAAGTTTCGAAATCGTGAAATCTCAAAACTTCAAAGTGAAAATTGGCCTTTTAGATTCCATAATTTGCTGTCGACTTCTTGAATATCTGGTTTGCAAGAATCTGATAAGATGATTAGCACGAAACTTGACTGGGTCATAGTTCATAAAGGTGGTTGTACTCTTCAACATAACCTTTGATTCTGATAAAATTTATAAAATTCCCCAAAAAAATCTTCTAGCTACCGGAAGCTACAAATCATTGTTTCGTGGTTGTGCTGCTATGCTGTGAGTCTCTGTCTTTGACAAATTGTAAAAGGTTTTGATGTGTGATTCCACAACACCTCTTTATATAAAACTGGGCGCTCCCCAAAGTTATGTATACATGAATCATGAAATACCGCCAAAGTGTTAACACTCAACAATACACTATTTTCAACATCGACATTCACACAGATGCAGATGAGCCACATATGTTCGTGTCTAAGCATTGCAATGACTTTATCCACCTCATGAATCTTTTTAACCAGGATTTGGGTGCTTTTGTAATTGGACTTTTAATAGGGATTCGCACTTGAATTTGAAGGAGTTGCGTTCCATTCCATGTATCTTGCACCGCCTAGTGGTTTAGTCTCGGAAGAAGAGTGTCGTGTGGTTCAGTGCTGATTTTGTAATAAATTGTAAATTGATGTTTGTTGCTATTACTTCTGCGTCAGATTCATGTGTGTATTCGCTTGCCATGATTGTTGGTTTTATAACACACTCAATAAATCCCCTGATATATTGGGGGCATCATTAACCAAAAATCCATTTTATTTTAAGGAAGTACAAACATTCAAATGATGCCCATCAAATTTCATGATAATCTGATTTTTAGATTACAAGTTACAGTGCTGTAAGTGTCGCTACTTTTGTGATATTTAAAATAATGGAAAATACAGGTTTTCGTGTGTTGAGTAAGAACTGTTTTTTTATGGGAAAAAATACCGTGCAAGCTCGGCAATGGGTTGAAAAGTACTACAGGGACTCTGCTCAATCAAAAACAACAATAATTTGTGGGTGGTATGCTTACTTTAAAAGTGACCGTAAAGACACCAACGATGCTGAACGTTCTGAAGGCCAAACGTCGACCTAAAACGTCGAAAAAGTACACAAAATAGTTTTGGAAAGTGAAATTGCGTGAGTTAACTGACAACTTAAAGATGCACGAACATTTGTCCAAGAGAAAGCTGTTTTCGAAATGGGTGCTGTGTTTGCTCACGGTGGATCAAAAACAACAACAATTCTGAGAGCTGTTTGGAGCAGAATAAACAGAATAAATGAACAGAATAAAAGCGTATGGACACCACTGCCCCGGCCCGAATTGTCCTCGAATCGGAGCCGTTGAGACAACGCAACAGAGGACGGCCTAGGCTAAGGTGGCACAATCTAGTGGAGAAGAACCTCAACCAACTTGGAGTGCGGAACTGGAGGCAGCTGGCGAAAGTTCGGGTTGGCTGGAGAGGAATGTTGGTTGACGCCCGGGTCCACCCCGGACTGTAGCGCCACAAGAAGAAGAAGAACAAGTGACACATATATTTTCCCAAATGGTTAAACTGGTATCATGTAGGACCCCATGCTTGTCTTTTTTTCATTACCTTGTTAAAAAAATAATATCGCAGACAACAAAAACGCCGAAAGTCCTACTTTGATCTTCTGAGACAAAATCTGAAAGTTAGTTTAAATTAAAGCCTCTTTCCAGGTTGGATTTGGGTCTCTCCAGCCAGTGCAATTACTATATCGGTATGTCGGTATAAAATTAGCGTCTTTTTTGAAAATACAATACTAGTTATTAATGGGAAAGTAAAAACATTACATTCAAAGTATTGGCCATTGTTTTCTACACACTTTGACCAACTTTCTGGCAATTTGTGAATACCACGCCAATAAAATTGTTCGTCTTTTAAAGCAAGCCAATCAGACACCCAATTTTCGACTTCCTTGTAGGAATCAAAGTGCTGCTCAGCACTTTTCTGGTCCCACCAAACACACAGCATTATCTTCTTGCCGAATCAATCTGGTTTTGCAGTCGATGTTGATGGTTGTCCCATATTAACCCATGATTTTTTCCGTTTAGGATTCTTAAAATAAATCCATTTTTCATTGCCAGTAACAATCTAATGCAAAACCGATATTCTTTCGTGTCTTTGAAGCAAAATTTCACAAGTGTTTTTTTCGGTTTTCCATCTGTCTTTCATTCAATTCATGTGGCACCCATATTTCACACTTTTGAATCTTTCCCATTCAAGGCTGCATATGACAGTGTGCATAGAGACGAGCTATACAGTGCCATGTCTAGTTTTGGCATTCCTACCAAACTCGTCAGATTGTGTAGGATGACGATGGAGAACTCTCGCTGCTCCGTCAAGGTCGGTACCGAACTCACCGAGACCTTCAATGTCAAAAAAGGTTTTTAGACAAGGCGACGCACTGTCATGTGACTTCTTTAACATCATCCTCGAGAAGATCCTGCGTAACTCACAAGTCAACACCAGAGGCACGATCTTCCAGAAGTCAGTTCAATTGTTAGCTTACGCTGATGACATTGACGTGATTGGACGAACACAGCGAGCCGTCAATGAGGCGTTTGCTGGCATTGAAGCGGAAGCGGTCAAAATGGGTCTTGCGGTAAATGAGGGCAAAACGAAGTACATGCTGTCATCAAGGAAGGACACACAACATCGACGTCTCGGACGGAGCGTCACACTAGGCAGCAGAAACTTCGAGGTAGTTAAGGACTTCGTCTACCTCGGCTCCGCGGTAAACAGGGACAACAACATCAGTACCGAAATCAAACGCAGAATCACTCTTGCCAACCGCTGTTTCTTTGGGCTCAAGAGGCAATTGAGTAATAAAGCCCTCTCTCGAAGGACTAAACTAGTTTTATATAACAGCTTGATCATCCCCGTCCTACTATATGGCGCAGAATCTTGGACGTTAGCAAAGGCGGATGAGGAAGCCCTTAGTTTTTTCGAGAGAAAAGTTTTGCGTGCGATTTTTGGTCCTTTTTGCGTTGATGGCATCTGGAGGAGAAGATTTAATGACGAACTCTATAGGCTGTACAGCGACATGCGCCTGGTTAAGCGTCTACGGATACAACGCTTTAGATGGCTAGGCCATGTAGAGCGTATGGACACCACTGCTCCGGCCCGAAAAGTCTTTGAATCCGTGCCATTGGGACAACGCAACAGAGGACGGCCTAGACTGAAGTGGCGCACACAAGTGGAGAAGGACCTCAACCAACTTGGAGTGCGCAACTGGAGACAGCTGGCGAAAGATCGTGCTGGCTGGAGAGGCATGTTGGTTGAGGCCCAGGTCCACCCCGGACTGTAGCGCCACAAGAAGAAGAAGAATCTTTCCCATAGCTTTTAAACGGTGAGAAGTTGTTTGTTGAGCAACATTTAACGTTGATGCCATTTGCTTTTGACTCAAAGTGTCATCTCCATCCAATATCGTTTGCAATTCGGCGTCTTCAGACTTTTTTGGTGGTCTTCCACGTTCTTCATTTCTCACATCAAAATCATTTTTTCTGAACCGTTGAAACCATCTTTTGCATGTTGCTTTTGATAGAGCATGATCACCATATGCCTCGATAAGCATTCGATGCGACTCTGCAACACTTTTCTTCAAATGAAAACAAAAAATTAATGCTTTCCGCAAATCATCACTTTCTGGTTCGACATATTCAACACGATGAAAAAATATGATGTTGTCTGTTCAATGACTTGATGTATACTAAATAATTTTCACAGATGTCATAGCAAACAAACAAAAAAAATAAGGGCTCGTTCACAACAAATGTTCCTTATCGAAACATTTGTATCTTGACGCTCACTTCGTACCGGTATACCTGGTAATTACAATTTCGAATTCAAAGTTTTCTGGGGTTCTCCACTTGTATCTTGCGTTGTCCCAAAGTCTCGGATTCGAAGGCTTTTGGTCGTGCAGTGACGGCCATACGCTAAATGGCCAACCCATCTTAAGCGTTGTGCCCGAAGAAGCTTGACAAAGCGCAACATATCCTTCAGCCCTAAGAATTCGTCGTTGAACCTTTCCCTCCAAATGCCATCAACGCAAAACAAGACCACAAATCGCTTTCAGGTCCTTTCTAACGAAAGGGCTAAGGGCTTCGTTCAAGTTTCCACCCCATAAAGTGAGACTGGGATGATCAAGCTGTTATACAAAGCTTGCTTAGTTTATCGGGACAAGGGCTTATCACTCAATTTACTCTTTTTATATAATCGACGCGCGCTTAAGGGATTGTTTGTACCCTGAAGTGACCGGAATTGAGTCACAGCACGAGCCGAAATCAAAGAGGAGGAGAGGGAAAGGAGGTACCGATGCACACTGGTTTTAAATGTCCGTGGATTGTAACAGGTGGAGGGGGGAAGTTGGACTGGAAAGAGCATTCGTCTTGAGCCCAAAGAAACAGCTATTACCAATAGTGATTTTGAATTCGATGTCGGTGCTGACGTTGTTGTCCCTATTTACTGCAGAGTCGACGTCGACGAAGTACTCTACTGCTTCAAAGTTTCTGCTGCCTACTGTGGAGCTCTTTCCGTTACGACGGTGTTGTGTATAGTTATTTTATGACAGCAAACACTTCGTTTTGGCCTTATGTACCGCCCGGCACATTACGGTTGCTTCCTCTTCGAAGCCAGTAAACTCCTCTACAAGCAAACTCATCTTACCAGTACTTTTTTTGTCCCTGTAAACGTCTTTCATCGGTTACTGTGTTCTCTGATTTACAACTAGTCTTTTGTGTTTCAAAGTGTATCAAAGCTGTGGCTATCCATGTTACCGACAAAATTTCTATTCCACAAGGACAGTCCCAAACTGCATTCAAAATCATCAAATCGTGGTTGCTCTTAGCCAATTGTTGAATAATGTATGCTGCTGATGTAGTCAAATCATTTTACAAAACGAAACAATTTTTCAAACATTACCTCCTATCTTAAATGCCAAACTAAACCCGTAATACGTCACATTTGTTTTCGAAGCTTATCGTGTCACCTGGCTATCCACGATTAATTGTCTACTAATTAAATACGGAGCAGAGCTGTGTAGGAAAGTGACACAAAAATAGCAATTTCAAAATTTTCCATAATCACAATTATAAATCATTTGCTGTCATTGGTCCAGCGATACTCTGCGAAATACCCTCCTAAACACGAAATATAATTTATGGCTGTTGCGGCGAAACCTTATTATTTCCCACAGAACCACCTGCTCACTGCGTCCGCTTTCCGAGAGTTTATTTCAATTTCGGGGGCACTTTGCGTGCAAATTAAAATTGACAGCTCCAAAAAACTGAAGCATCAAAGCAAACACAAATGCAATTGCAAATAACAAACACAGCTCTGCCTCCCTCTTCCTGCCACACCTCAAAACAATGGTCGCGGAAAATTAATCGCTTTCATACGGCTTTTGTTGCTTTTGCAAGCAGCCTTTGAAAGTGACAGTGACGGTCCGCCATGGTCGTAAATATTTTTTTGAGTTAGCATTGAGTCTGAGTCGTTAATGGCGACGGAATGTGATCTGTGCCGTTGTTGGTTGTTGGCGTAGTCCTGCACGTTCGTTCGTGTGCAACATGGGGACTACCGCGACGCGTCCCGAATGAGTTTTAGTGAATTTAATGGCGACTGTCGGCGTCATTTTAAAATAATGCTCGTAAAATAAATCGAATTTGGACAGCGCCACCGACCATTGTCTGTGTTGTAGAATGATTACTTGAGTCATAAACGGTCGCTGGCTACATTTTATGCCGCCACGCCACGCCGACACGCTGCTGCTGTCGGAGTATATCGACGAAAGGTCGACCGCAATAATCGATCGAATTGACTTAATATTTCGTTACCAATTGAAGTGGGTGGAGATCGGGTGGACACACATGAAGAGGCGTAGCGTGCGCTCTCAAAGTAGGAGCTGACATTTCTTTTTCGTCGATTTTCAAAGGAAACACTTAAGTCTTTTAAGTGCTTGACATTGATGTGCGAGTTTGCCGGGTAGCCAATAATAAATTGTGAGAAATAAATAATTCAGTAAC
This sequence comes from Eristalinus aeneus, assembly GCA_955652365.1. Taxonomy (NCBI): domain Eukaryota; kingdom Metazoa; phylum Arthropoda; class Insecta; order Diptera; family Syrphidae; genus Eristalinus; species Eristalinus aeneus. The sequence goes on along the minus strand of OY019134.1, from coordinate 77,045,971 downwards.
ATATTAAGCCGACAAGTAGAATTTTCCTATTGCAGCAAAAGAGGTTTGTGGCTTTTAATATTTATTAAACGGGTACCGATTTTGCTTTTGTCTTTGACAAATGAATCGTTTGCGGTTTTGTGTGACGCCGTGTGATGTGCGTGTGTGTCTGTAAGTGATGGCCCCTCGGAGAGGAAAACGGAACTAGGTGGAAGGAAACTTTAGTACTCGAGAGAATGTAGAGTTGTGATAAATTTACAACAGCTGTTAAAAAAATATATTAAAATTGTAGATACTCATTTATGAACATTAAACACGTATTTGTAGGAATTGACTTTTTTGTTAAAGTTTGAAGTGTGTCTTTCACTCGCACATTAATGGTTTCGTTTTTTGTTTTGTTTCTGTACAAGTTTTTTTTGAGTCTGTAGAATTTTAGAATCTTTATAGCTAAGTTAATTTGACAAACTTTGACAGCTTATAGGGGTCTATTGAAGATATTTAAGCGGCACGTGCACACATCTCAGAAGTTTAAAGTTCTGGACAACATTTTTTTTAAATTTAATTTCACCAATAGAAAGGATAAGCTTTCGTTTTATTGAGCTATGTTTTTTTTTTAAATTTGAAATGCATTATTTTTAACTGACTAAATTCAACTGATTTATTGTGTTGCCACTTTCCTTGAGGAAAGTGAAATGCCGTGATAGGCAAGATGTAACAGAGCCAAAAATGGGTAAATTCGAGTTCATAAATTGGCTCAAAACATGTTATAGCTCAAGAGAGTTAAACCGCGTCAGGGACCAAAATGGACAACTAGTAGAAGAGTCGCAATCTGTGCTGCGAAATTTTTGGACTGGCCAAAATACCGCTGTTGGCACAACAATAATAATAATTTTATGGCGCGGCAGTCCACAGGGGAATAGGGCTTAGGTTGCTCATCAACTACTTGTTCTGTGTGCGCTACTGTCCTCTCACGAGGAAAAGGGACCTACAGTTCTTTACCGACATCGACCGGCGAAGTTTGATATGCTTCCTTAGACTGTAATTACTCTTTGATTGTTGTCAACAGCTCGAAAAAAATGGTGCCGTGAAAAAATTTGAGGTGTTTAACCGGGAATCGAACCTAGACCTTCTGCGTGTGAGCGTCGCACTCTTCCCACTACGGTACGTCGGTTGTTGGCACAATGTTCCACTCAATTTGGGTGATGATAGACAAGCCTTCTATTCCCCCAACTTAGATAAAGTCAAGATACCAATATCTAGACTAAAGTCAATCAAACCTGCTTGAGCGGACAAACTTGTAGTAGAACAATTTAAAGCCCGGTGGGTGGGGTTTCAGTTACGTTTGTCTGATTCACAAGAAAGGAGGCATGAAAGGAGACCAGATCGAGGGATCAGACATCCCATTATCGGCAACTCCTGTTGAAAAATGTTTATCAACAACCTAAAAGGGAACTCCATAATAGATCAAGGTCCTGTAAAAGTTCTAAGAAGTACAGATCGACACGCACTACCTGTGACAGTGAGCATAGTGACAAACAATACAGTGCAATGCCTACTTTTGATATTCCTACCAAGCTCGTCAGATTGTGGAGGATAATGATGAGAAACTCCCGCTGTTTCGTTAGGTTCGATAACTAAATCACCGAAGTAATCGAAGTAAAAACAGATTTTAGAAAAGGTGAGCCACTGTTATGAGACTTCTTCAACGTCATCTAAGAAGATCGTGCCTAACCCACAAATCTACACCAGAGGCACGATCCTTCTAGTCAGTTGAACAGCTAGCTTATGCTGTAGACATTGACGTCATTGGTCGAACACGGAGAGTCGAGGCGTTTGCTGGCATTGTAGCAAAAGTGGCGAAATGGGTTTGACTGTAAATGGGGAAGACAAAGTAGATGCTGTCACCAAGAAGGGACAGACAACATTGACATCTCAGACAGGGCGTCACGTTATTCGGGGTAGCTAAGAAATTCATCTACCTCGGCTCTGCGGTAAATAGGGACAACAATAGCAGTGACGAAAACGAACGCAGAATCACTGTTACCAATCGCTGTTTCTTTGGGATCGAGGGGCTGTTGAATAAAAGAACATTCTCTCGAAAGACTTAGCTCGACCTTATCATAATTACTTTATGGCGCGGGAACCTAGACGTGACCAAAAGCGGATGAGGAAGCCCTTTGTGGCATTTGGATTAGAAGTTTCAATAACGAGTTTTATGAGCTATAGGGTGGAATGCGCCTGGTCAAGCGTTCTGATACATACTTAAGGTGGTAAGGTCATGTAGCCTATAGGCAACACTGCTCCGACCCAAAAAGTCTTCGAATTCGAGCCATCGGGAAAACATAACTGCGGATGGCCTAAGTTAAGATGGCCTATGCGATGTTTGCAGCAAAAACATTTCCTTGCTCCATGTTGTTGTTACCTTTTCATTGCGTGTGTAGACCAGTTCTATTCTAACCTGGTCTGAACTTTTCTAGGGTTTGCAACTCACAGACCAAACTCTAAGCCTTCAAATGTACACACACGACTCAAATTTTTTATTTGACGGCATTTTCTTGAGTCCTTCTCCTTCTCTTCTTCTCACCTTTTCCCTTTCTCTTCTTGTCTCCTTCTTTCATGTCTCCTTCTCTCCTTCTCTCTATTCAGTCGTTACTGGGAACACTCGACAATTGGTTGTTGCAACTCATGTTGCATCTAAAACTGCAACAGGACACCAGGCATATTGCTGAGATGCCCCACATCACGAAAAGAATGCCTCCCATTACCTTGGCCCCCAAAGCCCACTCCGCCCATCACCAGAACATCATTCAACTACGCCCAAGCCATTCATTATGTATGCAAATAGAACCCACAATGTAAACAGTAATTCACCGACATTACGAAAGCTACTGGAATTGCTGGCTTTTCGAGGAGCGCCTCAGCCTCCACCTAAGTCTCAGCCTCATGCGCACCCTGGGCCCAGCAATTTCATCTCATTGATATTCATAATGACAATCGGGAAAAAAACATTAGAATATTACAATCACAGAAAACAACTTCATTCGCTCGAGTGAAGGAGGAGGGCAGCAATCATCTGTCGTTCGCCTTTTTGTCTTCGGCATCCTCCCCCTGGGTTTCTTAATTTCCTTCCTACTTTTTGTGTTTTTTTCTTTGTATCAACGCGCGACAAAGAGCAGCACCACTGTAGTAGATTGCTATCTGCCAGGTAGACACATCCTACCGAACCTATGGCCATGTTTATGCAGATTAGCAAGGTTTCGGGAGGACGGTAGATGTGTGTCTGCACGGGGATATTATTCCGATGTTTTTTCTCTCACTCCTCTCTCGCAGAGGCGTGCGATCACGATCGTATCTCGGAACGATCGCTGCGGCATATTGTTTAAATGTAGCGCCTACCACGATTGCTCGTTACTAGTTTGCTTCCACCCTCGGGGAGGATTGCAAGTTTTTTTCCTGTCTCTGGCCAGTGGAAGACATGCGACAAATAGTGGGAAACCCAAAGTACAAAGTCGCCCTTAAATTTTGGTTTGTGTAGCTTTTTGCACTTTGAAAGCGATCCGTTGGCTGGTATCTTATGGTGGATCTTAATGCGATCGGGTGATTTATATGGAAGATGTCAGCCTAGATTACTCAATTGCCCCTAGTTGCGCTGAGTGTTCAATTGGATAACGAGCATTGTGCATGCGTACCTGAACGTTCGGTTGTTGATTCGTGTCTGTGTGTGCGCGAGAGGAAGGACTTGCAAGTGAATGGTCGCTTTGGTGCTGGTTATTGAATTGCATTGGTTTCTAGTGCGTTGGTAATGTTTGATGGACAAGGAGAGCTACATTTGCGCATTCAAATGTAAAGTCATAAATTGCATGTGACAGTAATCGCATAATTTATTTTAAACAGGGCTCAGCTGCGGGAAACTGACTTTTATATTGGCATTGGTCTCTCTAACTATGGCTTATGATTGGCGGCTGTTGCCACCTGAGACTCGCAGCTCCCAAGCTGCATGCGAAAGCCATAAATTAATGACTTAAGTATGATTGCATGTTTCGGTAATGTCAATCGACACTTTCGTAATGAGTTCCATGCCGCCGACATTCGTAGGGGGGTTGTGCAGTGACAAGTCGTGCAGAAAGAGATCGATTGACAAGTAGTATGATAGGTAAGCGGTAGGCAACGGGAACTGATTGCCGTTCTCTTTGGTTTAAGAGGAAAAGTTGAATTGAAAATATTTGATAGGTAAGTTAAAGCTATTTAAGGTGGAGTAACAAGAACAAATATTTAAAAAATAGTTTTGCAAGTACTCTAGAATAAAACATATATTTTTCGGTTATTTGTTGTTTGGGGGATATTCCTCGCCTGGTAGCAAAAGCTAAAATTTGCTCGCAGAATGAAATACGCTTTAGAGTAGAATGCTTCATTCAACCTGGATGACGATGGGGACAAATTCTGCTCTCAAGATCCAGAGGAAGTGAAGAATGCAATATCAATGATCAAGTCGAACAATGCTAAGGTTAAAAATTTTAACTTCGAAATTCCCTTTTCGTAAAAAAAACAACTTAGTTTTCCTCTTGGACAACTTCGTCCGCACTTTATTGAGTCTAAAACAGAACTGAGCTTCAGAGCATATTCATTTTAAAATGTAAATGTTAATTTTGCTATGTTTGCACAAGTGATCGATGGTTCCACGAATTGCATTTTCATTTCGCAATTAGGGCGGATGTGCCGCAGACGATTGGCTTGCAATTCGTGGGGTCATTCGATCCCTTGTGCATTACACGTTTATTATATTATATTAATTTTGGGAACCTTCGCTGCGATCGGTGTTTTGATGTTTGTTGCGGTGGGAGCCGTAACTGTTAAAATCGGCTAAAGATGAGTCGGTTAAAGAGATGTAACAGCTCATCTTTCAATTTCGTCAATTTCAAATGTCAAATTCATTTGCAAAGTTCGGGACAAATGAGACCCATAAAAATGTGCGAAATAACGAAGTACTAGTCCCATTAACAGGAACAGCAACAATAACTCAAATAACAGAACATTAAACTTCCTCAGTTGTTGTTTGCTCAAGCTCCAGTAGCCCCTTTCACAGGAACGAGCTGACTGCGTCAAAGTTCTAAATCATCTCTCCAAATGTATGCCAATCAAACGTTTATATCAGGTGGTTTTAGAAGTGAATAAAGAAACTCTTAGGCTTCTCGAGAGAAACTGAACCTAACCTTCGACGTGCGAGTGTCACACTCTACCCACTATTTCGCGGCTCTTAATACCTTACTCAAACCTTCAACCACTTGCAAGATACAGGACAGTAAGGCTTCTCTAAATTTGATCGGCAAAGTAAATTCGCTAAAACTTGTTTCGGCCATCAGGGGATCATGGGGAGCAAGATTGTCAATGAAGTTGCCAAGGATTAAAGGAAGCATTCGTACGGCCCGAACCCACCTTGGGACTACCCGCGTCCTCGGTTAGGATTTCCATCGACGATTGAGTCTCCCAGCAGCACAACCAAAGGGTGCATGACTCTCCAGGATGCAGGCTGACCAAGTGCATGTTCCCAAACGTCAGAAAGAAATCCGCCGCTTTTTTTGTGATCCTTAGGTAGAAAAGACTGCAGTTGACTCGTTGGCATACAGACGGGATACGTCAGGCTGTTTGGCGATGACGTGGTGGTACCTAGGCATTGCATTAAATGCAAGTTACTAATAGTTATAATAATTGTATGGCGCGATAGTACACAGGGAGACTACAGTCTAGGTTCCTCATCAACTTCTCGCGTCGTGCGCGCTACTGTTCTCTCACGAGTAGAACGGGTCTACAGTATTTTGGTGACTCTATCAGAGCTACGCTAAGTCAGATTAAGTTGGAGTGTTGAACTGAAAGGAAAATTCGATGCACTCCCAGTGGATCGGAAAGCGGAATCCTTTGTTAATCCGAAAGAAACACAGTATTTGTATCAAACGGATGTAAAAGGCCTTTAAACCCATGGTTGAAAGCTATTTTTTGAAACATAACTTCTTCCAAGATCACAAAAAATTTAAAAATCTATACTCGATCATGAACACCAAATTAAAAAAAAAACTTCTGGGGTTCTAAGGATTTACCATCGTTTTCAAAAAGCAGAAAACCCATTACAGATTTATATAAGGTTGCCTTTTTGTCTTTTGAATTTTCCGGCTATGTTTCCGGCGCTACAAATATCGTATCCTGCAATACCGATCGAATCATGGAAATCATCGAGTTAGACTGGCACGTGGCATCTCGTGACATCGCCCAGTAGATGGGAGTTAGTCACCAGTCCATTTTAAACCATCTGCAGAAGGCTGTATACAAAAAAAGCTAAATGTTTGGGTGCCGCATGATTTGACGCAAAAAAAAACCTTCTGGACCGAATCAACGCTTGCGATGTTCTGCTGAAACGGAACGAACTCGACCCATTTTTGAAGCGCATGGTGACTGGCGACGAAAAATGGATCACATACGACATTATCAAGCGAAAACGGTTGTGGTTGAAGGCCGGTGAATCGTCCCAAACAGTGGCCAAGCCGGTATTGACGGCCAGGAAAGTTTTGCTGTGTGTTTGGTGGGATTAGAAGGGAATTATCCACTATGAGCTGCTCCCATATGGTCAGACGCTTAATTTTACTATGTACTGCGAACAACTGGACCGCTTAAAGCAGGCAAATTACCAGAAGCGTCCAGAATTGGCTAACAGGAACGGTGTAGTGTTCCACCAGGACAACGCCAGACCACACACTTCATTGATGACTCGTTAGAAGTTACGGGAGCTCGGATGGGAGGTTTTATCGCATTCACCATATAGCCCGGACATAGCGCCAAGTGATTGCCACCTCTTCCTGTCCATGGCGGACGCCCTTGGTGGTGTGAAGTCGAACTTAAAAGAGGCTTGTGAAAAGTGGCTGTCCGAGTTCTTCGCAAATAAGTAGGGGGGCTTCTACGAGGGGGTATTATGAAGTTGCCGTCTAGACGGAAACAGATCATCAAACAAAACGGCGCATATTTAAACTAAATCCGATCATTGTAACACTTATGAATCATTAAATGAAGAGTTAACAAGCAGAAGGGGATATTTGACAACCTTATATAAAATACATCGCTGATTCACTTCGAGCCAAGCTTACTTTATTCAAAAGCAAATATCAACCTTTTTTGAAATGTACCCCGAATGAGATAAAAACGATAAATGAGGAGAAAAGGAAAGTTCTTTATTAAGGTACTGCGCCAACACCTCAACATACTGTAGTACAGAATAACGTGATGGAGTCTGACTTTGGGTAGATTATGTTGAGAATATACTACTGTCCTGGCCCAAAAAGTCCAAGCAATTGGAACAACGCCACTGAAGAAAGTCTAGGCTAAGATGGGGCACACAGATGGAGAATTACATAACCAACTTGCTGTGTGCATTGGAGGTAGCTGGCGACAGATCCTGCTGGTGATGTGACTGGATTTCGTGAATCACATGATTTAAAACTCGTTACCGTAATACGTTTATAGTGTTTATAGTGATGAAGCAAAGTTCAGTTTGCGGGATGGCGACTACTAGACCTATGGTTTGAAAAAGCCTGACAGCTTGCCCAGAGGCTATATTTTGTTGCCACGTGAGTGCAGGAGCCCTCAGAACTTCGGTTTCATACTAATCGTACGGTAGGTCCCCTTGTGGGAGTATCGTGGTGGCTGTGGCTTAACACCCAATATAGCGGCCAAATTCGAGGTTAACGTAATGCGCCGATTTGTCAAGTTTATTGTTAATCCAGGATTAGGCAATAAAGTTAGGGGACTTTACCGGCTCAGTGTGGAGCATTCTCAACCGGGTACTGTGACTCAGAGAGTGGCAGAGGTTTTAGAAAGGCCTCGCAAACAAACCAACAGGGTATGATTGACCCTCAAGCTTGATTTCAATTTGGTACTTGGGTAACAAAGGCACTTAGTCCTGCGTTATCTACCACTCTTGGCAAAAGGGATTCCGTATTATAAGCCATTGAGACAGGTGATCACGTAACATCAGATCCCACAGATGTAGAAAGCGCCACACAAAGAGAAAGATGATTAAAGCCGAAACTGCGCTGTACTTTTAATTCACAAAATTTCAAATAATGTCGGCATACTGACATACAGTTGGATGCAGCCTGTAGTTGAACAAATCCATTCGTATACAAATACAAGGTCCGTCCAATTTGAATATGGAATCGAGAAATTTGAAGATTTTTAACACATTTCACCAAGCGATTGTCAGCCGGGTCTCAACCAGCATTTTCCTTTGCACACTCCACTCAAAAGCCTCCTTATCCCACAACCAAATCAACAAGAAAAGGAAAAACCACACATTAGTAGCCAATTTCGTTAGCGTCAAACACTTGTTACAGCACACGCCAGCTAATGACATTGCAATGCAGCAGCCGGCATGCGGGTCCACAACGTCCAGCACCGATCAGATGGATCAGTCAACAAACCGACCGCGAACCGAACAAGAAAATTAAACAGAAATTAGTTGCAAGAAAACTCTATTACAAGTGAAACACTGCACAGCACAGACAGCCCGCCAAACTCGTTCGACACGTAAGCCGAACGTCGCTCAGTCGGCCGCCGCAGCCAAAAGGAGCCCGAGGCCGGCCAACAAATCAACGAACGACACAATTCAAATAACACTAAATCAAAAATCACTTTTACCTCTGAGACATTAATGTTCGTTTTAAACGTGAGCATAACGCGCGCACACAGACGCTAGCCACAGACCCAAGCCTCGGGAAAGAACAGCAAGCGCACTGTCCGAGCCGAGAGGTGCTGATGTGGTGCTGAGTGCGAATCTCTTATTTAGAGGCTCTCTGGTCGTCGAGGCCTAATAATAAACGATTTCATGCTAGGGAGGCCTACGAGGCTGATGGACGCGGCACTCGCACAGCCAGGTGCAGGGGCGGGCGTGTCAGAGTCTGCAGCCGCACCAGTCGGCAGGGTAGCACGCAATCTGTGACCGCGCGTACCACTTAATTAAACCAAATATCGTTGATAACCGAACCTGATTGCGGGCAATAAATCAATTTACATTATTCCAACCGAAACGGAATTACAAATATCCACTGTTGCTGACATTGTGGGCACTGGGCGGTGGAGGTGGCGGCGGCGTGGATTCGGCGTCGGCACAACACGCAGGACCACTGCTCGGGCGTGCTATCAGCTGTGGTTTTGCCGCGCAAAAATGCGCTTAGAAGGCGGTGTGTAGTTGACAGCCGTGAAGTCTAGTCGCGGCTCGGACGACGCGCCGGTCACTGGCGGCATTGCGTGAAGCAATTACAACAAATCGATTGGGAAAATACGAACGCAATCGGCGGCAACGTGGTGTACCTGCGCCTAATGAGAGCGGCTCCCCGGTTTGCACCCACTAGTATCGTGCACACGAGCGTTCCTTTTTCATCGTAATTATGACAACTATTTGATTTTAAGTGGAGCCGGTACACAGAGTCTCCGGGGGACTCCAAACAATCGCCCATTGAATTACGGAATTTAGTATTAATAACGTCGAACGGGATAATTTAGAGGCCCGATGGCATAATGGGGGCACGCCCGAACTTCTAATGTTGCAAAGTAGTAGCACTGCGGCTGTGTCTGTGGCCGCGGCTACAGCTTGGGCTTCGACTGCGATCCTAGAATGCGGCAAGTGCGCTGTGGGCTAATTGGTCACGACATTGCGGACGGCTTGCGCGCCCCGTTGGTGGACGATATTTGGTCGGATTGGCTTCGCAATGAGCATTGGGTGTACGTACGTGGAAAAGTTTAGAGGAACGTTGAGGGAAGATTAAATGAATAAATGAGGGCTGGGAAAAAAGCCGGGGATGCGTTTCTCCAATGAGCCTGCTCGGGCGGGGACACACGTAGATAAAAGTTTATTAATTTATTGCCCGCGATGACTGTGGTTTTGCGGTTATTCCGCCGGACGATTGTGGATAAGTGGATCTATAACTAGCATCGATGCCCGTACGCATAGGAGTACGTATGGCGATACGATTTTATGGGTTTTCTGATGAAGATGTTCCGCCGGAGTTAACGAGGCCATAATTCCAGCTTTGGGTTTGTTTTGTGAGCAGCTCATCGGTGAATCTACTAAACTCAGAGCTCGAAGAGATTTGTGGGGGGTTCTGGAAATTGGATTTCAGATCATTACTATGAAATGGAAATTTTGAATGATTTGTTGGAGAAGGAAGGTAGTAATGATGTCGGATGAAGCTTCTGGCTTAAGAGGGTTGTCCACCTTTAAAACGCAGCTGGAGGAGGTTTTGTTATGTGCATGCATAGATGGGGAAATAGTGGGAATCGTATTCAGCCAACATTACCTGTGAAGAAGGGGGAGGGACAGACGGGTACAGCTAGAAATAAATAAGTGTAAGATCATGAAACTAGGAACTTGTGCAGGACATTCACAGAAAAGAGTATTAGAAGGGATTTGTCATTTTATGGGATTTTGCGATGGAGCGCAATGCGCAAAAGTTATTTATGCGATACAAATGTTTGTTACGTATCGCGGTGACTATGTACGTCTTTGCAATATGTCAGCGGCTCAACGTCTTACAGCAACAAAGTAAAATTCGAATTGGTAATTTTTCTTTCATTTTAAGGTTTCGTTATCTTTTTATTTTTATCCTTCAAGTCAGTTGCAATTAATTAAACAATACTTATCCGACAAAAAGGTGGGACCTTCATTTTATATTCACCTCTGAACGACCACATCTTAGTAACTCTTTTTTTTGACAACATATACGCATAGATCGTACCTGGTGGCTCAGTCCACGCATCAATCTGGGTAACTACGAGGTTCGATGTATTCATGATTGAATAAGCGGATACTGCTGCTGTTTGTCAGAAAACACTGCAAACTTTTGTCAAAAGACAATTTTTGCAAATACTGAAGTGATTGTCAACAATCAATACTAGATTTCTGCCCTGTTTAAGGCAAATGCATTAAGGCTTTCCGCCCAAGTTCCTTACTTTTACGTTATCAACCGCATTTGTTTACAGCAACAAAGTAAAATTCGATTTGGTAATTTTTCTTTCATTTTAAGGTTATCTTTTTATTTTTATCCTTCAAGTCAGGCGCACGTTTCAAAACTTTCGAAATTACAGAATACAGAATCTTAGATTTCCAACATTTCAAGGCTAGTTTGATGCAAGTTTGGGGCTACTTTCCAAATATGATGATTTCGAGACAAATTACAATTTGTATTCTGCAGAATATATCGTCGTTGTCGATATAACTTTTGAAATGAAGTTAAAGTTTCCTCATTTAAAGCGTTGCTCTTTATCTATGTAGATTGTGACAACATCGAATATTTTATATCCCTCTAAATCAGTTTTGTACAGTGGCTAACCAAAAATGTTGGACGTTACTAAAAGAGGATGAGGAAGCCCTTAGTCTTTTTGAGAGAAAAGCCTTGAGTGCTATTTTAGTACCTGTTTGCGTTGATGACAGCCCGTTTCGCCTGTTCCTCAATTGCCGCGAAAGTTTCCACTACGGTGCGTTGGAGCCGCGCGATAATGTCGATGTCATCAGCGAATCCCAACAGCTGGACTGACTTGTAGAAGATAGTGCCTTCCGTGTTGACTTTTGCCCGCTGCACTATCTTCTCCAGTACCAAATTGAAAAAATCGCACGGCAGTGCACCTCCTTGCTGAAGTCAGGTGCAGGACTCGAAAGGTTCAGAGGTTTTTGAACCTAACGCACTCTGCATCGCGTATGTGTTAGCGTGGTGCGATACAATCGGATCAATTTTCCCGTGATCCCGAATTCGGCCATCGCCGAATAGCTCCTGCCATGAATGCTGTCGTATGCGGCTTTAAAATCGATGAAAAGATAGTGAGTATCGATTTGAAACTCGCTGATCCTCTCCGGGATCTGCCTTTGTGTGAAGATTTGGTCTATAGTCGATTTGCCGGGCCGCACTGGTACGTGCCGACTATTGCGGTACAGAACGGCTTCAGACGTTCACACAGTACGCTGGACAGGATCAACATCCAGGCATCCACATGTTTAAATTTTTAAGTTTCCCTTGCACTAACTACTCTAAAATCGTTTCCGGTAAATGGAAAACAGCAGATTAGGACATGGTGGAAACCCATCATATTGAAACACACCTATTCCCAGACACTATCAACGATTGCTTGAAAAATCATTTCGAAAATTTTTCGTTTCCACTGCGCACTTCAACGAAGAGCCTTGTTCCTCTTCAAGCACAATGCACTGCTTGAGCGGTTTCGTTTAATGTTTAATTTTTAAGAACCTTCTCAATTGTACACATCGAACCGATTCGCTGCTTCAGTGAACATTTTTCATTATGTAGTTTGCTGCATACACCACACCCGTAGGTAGTGTCCTAAATGGCACATATTCATGACTCTTGACAACGACGTTCAAAAGAAAGAAAATCTGAATATACGCTTCCTTCCTACACTTCACCCCGAACCTCATACAACAACCAAGTCTACACCTGTGCTTTGAATTCAGGAGCCCCGCACACGGTTGCTTGGAACTCGGCCAACTGGTCAGCGCTCCACTTTACTACTCGTCAAAGCGAAGTGGGGGGAAAGCACCGCACACTGTCGTATGGTAAATTCTTTTCATGATGTGCTCTGATTGTTCCTGAAGTCCCCTTCTTCCACGGGCCGTGAGCTCTAAAGCCTTTGAAAAATTCACTGGTAAATTGCAGGCGAAAAACGAAAAATGAAAAATGCCCGCCTTCAAGGAACAATGGCGAAAGTATGAACCAACACTGAGCCTGCTGACACAAACAAGCGTGTACAAGCTACCAAAGGTACTCCTCTCGAGCGCCACTATTCGTCACGCCATAATTCGCATGCAGCAGGCGGTCCCCGGCAACCTCATCACTTTCCGGAATGGCGTCCGCCTAACCGTTTCAAAAACTGCATATTTGCAAACAAAATTGAAGAATATTAATTCCAGCGAGGAGAATTTCCCCACGGCAGTGCCCACAAGGAGGGCTTTGTGGAAAGTGTACCACTTTTGACTGCCAGCCAGCGGCAGAGGGGCGGCTGCAGCGCTTCTGAAAATGAAAATACCTCCAACAACAGGGAAAGTTGTTGCACCGAAGTCGATTTGCTTGGAGGTCATGTTTCACACATCCCAGCGCACTATGATATGCAGCCAGCGACGTGCAGCCATCAAAGCCATGCGTCTCGTGGTCTGCCCGACACCACCGAACGAGGAGTGTTCTGCGCATTTGTATGCTGCCAGGCGGCGGCAATGGCTGAGGCTGCCGGTGCACCGATCATAATTAAGCTGAAGCAAATAGATCTACGTAACACAAAAGTCGTGCCACACGTCTGCCTTTCCTTTGGCATGGGATCACGACTTGCAAGTGGAAAGGAAATTCGCTCACCGAAGAGGGGCCTGACTGATATCGCAGTCGGTTGGGCTGCTACTCACCGGTAGGTGAGAGAGGGAGAATGGTCGCCGAAGGATGTTTCGTCAAAAGTAAACCACTACGCTTCACTTGGAAGATGAGCACTTTTGTTGAATCTCGTCTATGATACAGGAGTGTAATTAATTTTGGCCTTCTCCGAAAATAGATAACAAAAGGATACCACAACAAGGAGCCGCCTCAAAGCAGATTCGAAGGTAATTAATTTGTTCCGGTTCCGAGAGTGTCCTTGTGCAGGGCAGTGACGGCGGTGGCGACGGCAGCTGCGTTGCGTTGGGGTGACAGGGCGTGTAGCCCGAGGTCGACACAACTTCATTAATTTACCGGTTTCAGAATTAATACGAGCTGAATGAGAGATTTATGAGTGGAGATAGGTGGAGGGTCATCACAAGGGCTGTCGTAGGTTAATGAGGGATAGGTGGCTTCATGCGGTGATCTGGGGCGCTTTGAGAGTGTACGGATGGCTATGTTGTTGGATGACAAAGAGAAGAGTTTTTGTTGACATTTGTGATTACATCGAAGCCGGTAAAGAGATTGATTTCAGTACCTGGCTTTCAGGCTTCCAACAAAACCCTGGAAGCTACAGTCACTCATTCCTGCATTGAGTACAAAGCTACCACGGGAGGAACAGTGAGACTGTTTCTCGTTTTTTCCATTTAGCCGCAGAGAAGAGGAATCCGAAATAATTGTCGCGCAAATCTTAGAAGATTACCTTCAGCACTGAAAATCCGCGCGACTCGATTGGATCCTCTCGTGCTACTTCCCACAGCAGGACACATCTGTGCTGATCATGAGCGGATGTTAGCCTGCTCCCTGAAACGGGCAATCATCACAGATTTGCAGATTAGTGGCCGGACAGCCTTGCTATGCAAAAACGAAAAACGCAAATCTGATCAGAAGTGTTTGTATATCAGACCGCTTGCTGGCCCAGAGCCGTAGCTGGTTCATAACGAGGCTACAACGGGGCTAGTTGCTTTGAAAATTAACTCACGCGCGTTGAAGGGGCGAGGGCATCATTCACGTCGCACAAGGGATAATCCAGAATATGTTGCATTTGCAGGCGTGTCCCCACACACTGCTGGTCCCCGAGTATCGCACTACCCAATTATTGTGTACGCAATTTTCTTGGAGCGGATAACAATGACCATCTACGGATTTTTTCTTTTGCATCCGAGGGAACCCGGTCCACACGCGTCGTTGCATCCATTAACTACGATCGACCGACCAACCAGCCGAACGACTACCATCGCCCATGGAAGTCGAGGTGCCACAGAAGCTTGGAACGACTTCAGCAGCGATGTCCCCTTGACTCAACGCGCCTGCTGTTCCTCTTGTCTTCTGCATCACCACACCATCGTCGTCATCATTTTCATCATCACATTAGAGCATCGTCCACATCGTCTTTGTGTCGTCGTGGCTGCCATTGCTGGTGTTATTGTCTTAGTGCCTGGTTGTTCTAGACGAGCAGGGAAGCCGACGAGTGTTCCGGCAATTTTCGAGAGGTGAGCCTTTACGCACGGATAAACGCGCCCGTCCATGTACCGTCTTCGTCGTCGTTGTCGAGCCCAATCGGGAATATAAACTGCACACTGTGTCTGCTGCACTTTGGAATGTATGCGCAATTATTTATTATTCACTTGTTAAGGGCTCATGCTAGACGCTTGTTGCATATACTTTTGGGTTGAATATGGTATTAGATCGCATACTCTTTCCGCGGCAGCGGTGTTCCCTGTGAAGTTTCCTTTTATTTCGCAAACACATAGAGTTCGCCTTGCCGAAGTGGCGAGGCAATGCAACGGGAACAATGCCTGGGTTTCTTGAGACACTCATTTGAAGACGGGTTTGTGGGGATAAGAGCATTTGCCGTACGTAGACGGCTGGCATTATGCTTTTGGGGGACCAAATGTTGAGCGCTCTTGAGAAACGTCTTCTCTTAAATAAGTGAGTATTCTATGTGAAGGCGAGTGAGGCACACTGCAAAAAATTATGGAAGGAAATATAAGTACAAGGGAAAGAAGTAGCTAGTCAAAGACAAGTTTTAAGAGTACTAGTGCGTTGGGTTTTTCAGTTAAAATTCAGTTTAAATACATTCATATTGTGTGTACTTCAAAATAACAATAATAATAATTGTATAACGCGACAGTCCACAGGGGACCAGGGCCTAGCTTGCTCATCAACTACTCGTGTTGTACGCGCCACTGTTCTCTCATGAGTAGAAGAGACCTACATTTTTTTGCCGACTCCGAACAGCGAAGTTTGAGAAGCTTTCTTAGACAGTTATTACTCTTTGAGTGTTGTCAGCAGCTCGAAAGAGTTGGAGTCGTGAAACATTCGAGTTGTTCAGTCGGGAATCGAACTTAGACCCTTCGGCGTGTGAGCGTCGCAGTCTACCCTCTACACCACGGCGCCCTCAAAAAAACTTCAAAAATTCGTAAAATGGTATAGTTGAGTGCTGGATGAGCTCTAAGAATTGAATTAGATATACCCCTCCCATATATTGACTGGTTCAAGAGATAAGAATAAGCGAGTGTCTCAAAGTGATGTCCTTTCTGAACCAAATGCTTAGTTAGCCAGATTTGGTCATCCTTTGGAGTAGGATCTGTCTGCAATTCTTTAATCCACATATTCCGGAAGAGGATAAGTGGAATCTGTGAACTTGAATATTATTGTCCTGCTTATTACATTCTCCGACGCGACCGATTACAAAAAAGTATATAGAAGAGCTGAAGGAAGGACAAGGCGCGGTGACCCCATTCTGCAGATGATACCGATTTCAAAAAGAGTTATGAAACGCGCGTCAAGTAGTTGCGCCATATTTCCAAATGATTCCTCAAAGGATCAGGTTGCGATCGCGACGCGCCCGCGTGGGAAACAAAGACGAAAACCTGAAAAGAAAAGAGCAGATGCCTACTTAGCCTCAGGATAACTGTTTGGGTCCTGAGGGGTCCCCTACTTAGCCCCAGAGACAACTGTTTGCTGTCTTGAGGGGGTAAGTTGAAAATGTAATTTCCCGGACTTCAAACAGGTAACCGTTGGGTATGCATGCTTATTTAAATCGCGACAGAAGTATTTATGAATCCTTTAAATTAAATAAAAAGAATGGTAAAGAAAGTACGTACTTATTTTTGTGATGCACCAAAATGGCACGCCTACACTGGAGACAGAAGCTTGCCTGGAATTCTAGACTTGGACTGGGATCCTTGGTACCCTGAAAAGATACTATTAGATCCCTACCTGTCTTTAGACAGGTGGACTCCAGAGAGACTGTCGAATATTTATCTGTCACGATGACAGTAAAAAAAAATCCTACGTTTCTAGAACTAGTCTTGTAAGAACTCTCTGCCTGTCTCACTACCCCTAAGTTAACTATGTTAAGTTCTACAAAGAACAAGTTATTTCAGCTGCATTAACTCAAGAGCAAGGGAACATGTTCCCTGCTTACGCTTATCTTACGCTACAAAAATAACGAAGTCGTAGTCTTCAGTTTGACCAGCAAGTATCCTCGATAAAATGTAACCTTACACGAGAAACTGAACAAGTTTGGACAAGAGGACATCTCACTTAAGCAAAGACATCTCACCAAGTGAGAGAAACAAACTATAAAAGGTACTCAAGCATTTCCGAGAAACATTGAACCCTTTCGCAGTGTCATAAAATTAGTCAATAGTTTTGAAAGACGATCGCTCTCACTGAAACGTGAGTCATCTACGAAAACTACAGCGAAGGCTTTGAACTACTACAAGTGAGATCTTTATTTCAGTAACCCAGTCGCGCTGTCTACTATTTTTCGTTTCTCATGGGCAAGCTCCAGCTCGTTTACAATCATGAGCACCTTCGGCGGTTACGATATCAATTGATGTCAAGGCGTGGACAAAGTCGGAGGAGAGAACTATCCAGTACTATTAACAAACACGATGTTGTCAATCTTAATGCGGTGAATATCATCCGTTCGTCATCTACTCTACTACCAAAAGGGAATGGCTATTCAACTACTACAAGCGAACAAAGCGCTTCTAAGAAGAAGGCCCTCCAATTCTTTCTTGTCAAGCTTGATGAATGGCCCTTCGACTACTATAAGCGGACAGACCGCTTCTAAGAAGAAAGCCCTTCAACCCCGGCTTGTTAAGCTTAATGAATGGTCCTTCGACTACTACAAGCGAACAAAATGCTTCTAAGTAGAAAACTCTTCAACCCTGGCTTGTCAAGCTCGATGAATGGCCCTTCGACTACTATAAGCGGACAGACCGCTTCTAAGAAGAAAGCCCTTCAACCCCGGCTTGTTAAGCTTAATGAATTGCCCTTCGACTACTACAAGCGAACAAAGTGCTTCTAAGAAGAAAGCCCTTAAGCCCTGGCTTGTCAAGCTCGATGAATGGCCCTTCGACTACTAATAAGAAAGCCCTTCAATCCCGGCTTGTCAAGCTTGATGAATAGCCCTTCGACTACTACAAGCGGACAGACTGCTTCTAAGAAGAAAGCCCTTCAATTCTTTCTTGTCAAGCTTGATGAATGGCCCTTCGACTACTATAAGCGGACAGACCGCTTCTAAGAAGTAAGCCCTTCAACCCCGGCTTGTTAAGCTTAATGAATGGTCCTTCGACTACTACAAGCGAACAAAATGCTTCTAAGTAGAAAACCCTTCAACCCTGGCTTGTCAAGCTCGATGAATGGCCCTTCGACTACTGTAAGCGGACAGACCGCTTCTAAGAAGAAAGCCCTTCAACTACTGATGAATGGCCCTTCGACTACTAATAAAAAAGCCCCTCAACCCCGGCTTGTCAAGCTTGATGAATGGGCCTTCGACTACTAATAAGAAAGCCCCTCAACCCCGGCTTGTCAAGCTTGATGAATGGCCCTTCGACTACTATAAGCGGACAGACCGCTTCTAAGAAGTAAGCCCTTCAACCCCGGCTTGTTAAGCTTAATGAATGGTCCTTCGACTACTACAAGCGAACAAAATGCTTCTAAGTAGAAAACCCTTCAACCCTGGCTTGTCAAGCTCGATGAATGGCCCTTCGACTACTGTAAGCGGACAGACCGCTTCTAAGAAGAAAGCCCTTCAACTACTGATGAATGGCCCTTCGACTACTAATAAAAAAGCCCCTCAACCCCGGCTTGTCAAGCTTGATGATTAGCTTTCTGGCTAAAACGAGTGACCAGAATGTCGTCTATCACATTGTAATGAATATTATCCGTTGGTCGCCTAACCTTATACTAGAAAGAAGTACATGTCGAGTCCAGCCAGTCTGGCTCCATTCAGAGACGAAGAGCTGTTGGCGCTGATAGGCTTGGAGGAGAGGACTTCCGACTACTAACGGACGGGACGGGACTGCATCTTAATGCGATGCATTCCACCCGCCTGTTGCCGAAAATGCGAATAGGATGCCTTCCATCACAATGTGGCGCGTATCTTCTACCCGTTCTTTACACTACATCTACGACGAAAGCTCTCTTCAACCCCACTTTGCTTTTCGCCATAATGCATCTTCGGTATAACCCCACACGAAGAGCTCAAAAAGTAAACGAGCTTGGAACAAACTACCACGATACTTCTACGAAACTACATCGCGGCCAACTAGAAGGTAAGAACTATGCACTACAACCATAAGATTTAGAAGAGAGGAGAGCTGAAATTAGAAGATTAAACCTGGAAAAGGTGAAACAAGCATGTCTGAAAAGAAAGGACAAATACAAATGACCTATCTAGCCACAGGATACCTGGTGGAATCCTGTGGGGTCCAATTTCCGGTAACCCGTCATGCTAGCATGTAACTTTTGGACACGAGAGTCATGACCCATCAAACGGACATGTTATTCGCATGCATTTTCGCGGAGATAAACAATGTGGAAAAAATTACTTACATTCATCCCTTTCAGCAGCTGTCAATAGTTGGCTGATCGCTTCTTCTCGATGGTGGACTGATTCTGGTCAATGATGGACTGGATCTGGACGATGGTGAGTCGCTTCCAATCCAAACGCATGTTCCCGTCCTGTGGCTTCTATGAAGGTTCACTTAAGTGCCCAACATGCACAGCGGCATGATCCCTAAAGGCCGACCATTCTTATCTAAGCTTACTACCAACATGTCATGTGTGGTCGCCGTGGCGTAGTGGGTAGAGTGCGACACTCACACGCCGAAGGGTCTAGGTTCGACTCCCAGTTCAACACCAATTTTTCTAATATTGCACGGCACCACCTCTTTCGAGCTGCTGACAACACTCAAAGAGTAATAACTGTCTAAGAAAGCTGCTCAAATCTCGCCGTTCGGAGTCGGCAAAAAACTGTAGGTCCCTTCTACTCGTGAGAGAACAGTAGCATGCACAACACGAGTAGTTGATGAGCAAGCTAGGCCCTGGTCCCCCTTTGGACTCTAGCGCCAACAATTATTATTACCAACATGTCATATCGATCGACGTGTTGAGTCGTGAGTCAATTCTAGAAAAACAATGAAGAGAAAAACTGGGCGCACTTGTGCCCTGCAACGAACGACCCAACAGAGCGTACAAAGCTATGAGAACCACCTTCAGAGTCCATCCTCCAGCAAACAACCACCTCCGAGAGTGACACCAAAACAAACGCGCGAGCGAGAGAAAACAAGACACTTTTACCTGTAGGACCACCGATGTGCACACTCCGACGGCATCCAGCAAACTAAGCTCGTTCGCGAGAAACGGCGAGACATTCGAGAGGCGAGACCGCCCCACCACCGGAAGACTCTTGTTTTAAAAACCTTCGCATTTGCTCTGACTCTCTCAATTCTTTTAGTAATTTTGAGCGGTTTCAAGTTTTTTTTTTAATTTACGGATGCCTGACTTGCATTGTAGATGGCCTTCTCCGGGTGCAAGTTCCTAGACAAAATTTAGAAATTTTGATAAATAGCTCAAAACGCACTCTATCACGGCTCTCGACAAACTAAACTCGCTCCCGTGTCTGGAACCCCCTTATATACCCTCGGTGACCATCTCCAAGAGAAAAAAATGTTTTCCAAATTTTTGGGTTTTTTCCATTAAATTTTGTTTGTTTTGTTTTTTTTTTTAATTTTACTCTGTTTTGGAATTGGAATGCGACGTGCTTTGATGAGGCTGATTAAATTTCTGAAGTCTTTAAGGTGATCTTTGGCGAGTTTCAGTTTCGAGTAGATTGAAATGGATTTTTCTTGTGCTCATAGGCATTGCATACTGTTTCTTGTGTGGACCGTAAGATGCTTCTGTTGCAGGCGCCTTTTCGGAGAACTCTGAAAGGGCTATGGGAGAATCAAAATGAATTGCCAAAATATATAAGACATTTTGAATGATTTTTTTTCTTTTCTCTAAAAGTCGATTTATATTTTTATATTTAAAGGATATCACACTCTATTCATCAAGTAAAACTTGGTTTTGATTAAATGAGTTGGGCAGTAAGTACTAGTGGTCTGATCTTAACAATAAGGACAAATCTGGAACATTGCTATGCGATTTAATGACTGGTGCAGGGTCAACCCTCGTCGCCAATGAAAAATGTTCCTCCTTCGTATTATTTGTCTTTGTAGGTTGTTGTGAAAAGGGTTTAGCGCAATGATGATTTTGCCTTCTACTATCAAAATTTTTCTAAATAATCAGAGTTTTGAACCAGTCCAGCTTTGATTCATGTTAATTATTATGTACTGCTGAAGAAGGTATTGAGTTGTGTCGCATGTCTTGTAAAATGGGATATTTTCAGAAGAAGGCGGTAAAGTTCAGCAGCAGAGTTACGGTTCCCACCGCAACGTTAAAGAAACACCAAACTTGTAATGCATAAATGGTCGGTTGACCCGACGAATTATAAGTCAATCGTAAGCAATATGAAAATGCAATTCATGGAATTATTACCACTTGTGCAAACTAGCCGTGCGATGACATTTCTTTTCATTTACCTTTTCGATTATGATTTAATAACAAATTAGTTCTATTGCTGACTCAATTAAGATCGGACGAAGTTGTCTGCCAAAAAAAAAATCTCGGAGTTATATTCCAGAAGCTTTTGGCAAATTCATAAAATTCACAAATTTTAGGAATGTAATTGTGTCTGGCCACAAACGTAAATCAATGTATAAGTACTCGATCAATTAAATATGAGACTTCATATATTAAGGATGTTTTTCTGTTAAGGTGTCGTAGTGCTACTGACTGTAGGAGCAAATTATAATTTCTCTTCTTCTATACTAAGGGAATGATCTCCTACTGCCCGGTAGTACAATGGACCAGTATTTCGTGTCTGAGTACTCCAGTATAGTATATCCCAACCTCCAATAAATAAAAACAAAGGGAATCGTGGGGGGGGGAACATGGGGCTCGTTTTGGTCTGAATTACGCTTCAGTACATTCGGAGGATCATACACACGGCAGTCCAACGCCGCTGCCCGAATTCAATCTGTCTGCACAGATATGTGAGGGAGTTCTTAGTGAGTATATGTCTTCGCTGGTTGAGATGATGTTTTTAAGTCGAAGATCGGTTACTGTCCATCGAGGAAATTCGATGTGTCAAAATTGACATGCCATCCACATTGAAAATAAATCTACTTGATTAGTTCTGTAGGCCTTCACAAGTTTAATGGACCCACTTTGCATTTATGAAATGGTTAAGTTCAATAGGGCCCAGGGATAAAACACATGGCAGGGGTTGTGGAAAACGACTTTACTGGAGTAAACTTCTTCCGCCAATGATCCGGATGTTTTGGTTAAAACTGAGAACTTAGGCTCTTTGTGGCAAAAGGAAATGATGGTACTGACCCAGAAAAGCAAAAATCTACAGTAAATGTAGCGGTTGCGTGTGTTCACAAAACCGATCACAATTTATACATCACAAAAATTATCGAAGCCGCTTTCATCACACCATTGTAACCCAGTTGGGTATCATCTTTGCATTTCATGAAGTTCAAATTATCAACTTCAGCAATCTACACCCAAAAGCATGATGCCATGAGTGCATGCACTGCATATTCATACGCTCTTATTAGTAAAGAAAACTATATGACATATCTTCATGGAAAATCACTCTATGTCAATTTTTGACATACCTAACCCGTTCCCGCGTCTGGGCCCTTCGTATTCCTTCGTCAACATTACCAGTTTTTTTAACATGTGTAATAAAACTTTATTAAAGTTTCCATTTCTGAAACTAGTTTGTAGTGAAGTGTATTGCTTTTGGCGTCAGCATCCTGTTGTCCATCATCATGTCAGCGTGTCTGCCAACATCACACACCAAACACCCTCACTTCGGATGTACTAATGTCAAAACTTCTTCTAAGTTCATGTTGCATGTGCATATGTTCAGTCGTGTATGCATTGCAGGAAGACGACGCATGTACCAGTGAGGACGGGAGCGGACATAAAATAATTTTTCAGGCCAAAATTCGGAAATTTCAATAAATCTCTTAAAACGCACTCCATCACCGGTCAGGACAGACTAAACTCGTTCCCACGTCTGGTACCTCCTTACATACCCTCGGTGACCACCAACGACGAAAATTATTTTTCAACTATTTTTTGGGGTTTTTTTACATTAATGTTTGTTGTTGTTGTACTTGCATTTTCGATTTTAAAGCAAATCAGTTGCATTTTTAATTTATGCATATTTTGACTTTGTCTCGATAATTTGAAATGCTTTAAGCGTGTTTTTGGGGTTTTCAATGTGTTTGCAAGAACCTCCTTATTTCAAATACTAAGAAATCGACTTAAGTAGAATTGGAAATACCCTTACAGGGCAGCAGGATCTCGAAAAAATAGGCAACCATGGTGTTCCTTTTTGTGTGAATTTAAAGGGTTGTGTTTCTGGATGCGGTTTGTAACACTTTGCAAAGAAAAGAAGTGGCTAGAGCGATTTGGAATGTATACATATGAACAGCTTTAAAATTTTACCCAATGGAATGGAACGTCCAGTGTTATTCTGTACTTGCAGAAGCAGCTCTATTCTGTTGTTAGCTGTGACGATTGGATTTAGTCGTTTGTTTCATATACTTTTATTTGAGTCTGCTGATAAACTTCTTCCTTTGAGTCTCCTTAACGATGTGGCATGCACGCGACACCAACAGAACGCTAGATCATAGTAAGTACTCGCCTTAATTATGGAATCGATTGGAAGGTTTAAATTAAAATTGATGATAGTGACAAGCTTTATCAAAAATCAACAAACCATAACCCTTTCTTTTTGTTCTTTCAAAGTTGGAAACTTAAACTTCCGTGTGAATTGTTCTTTTATTCGACAATTTGCCCACATTAACTTGTTTTGCTGATTTCGTTCCTAGTGAATGAGTTAGTTGCAGCAAGAACTGCACCTTTGCACAGTGTTTACCACCACGAACATCTTCGTTGACCATCATCACGTCATCAGCCCAGTACGCGAAAACCCTCAGCTTGATTGCACTGATGGCTTAAACTCCTTTTAATTTCAAGTCTGAATATATATGCATATCTGTATGCATAGCAAGAAAGCGACGCAGCCATAATTGAGTGTGGGAAGGGTTAATACAAAAAACTTTCCTAGACAAAATTCGGAAATTTCGATAAATCTCTTAAAACTCACTCCATCAACGCTCTCGACAGACTTAACTCGGTCCCACGTCTGGGACCTCCTTATATACCCTCGGTGACCCCCAACGACGAAAGTTATTTTTCAACTGTTATTTTGGTTTTTTCCATTCATTTTTGTTGTTCTTGTAATTTTCTACATTTTTATAATTTGCGCATAAGGGCACGCTATGGATTCACGCATTCTTGGGGATACCGATGTATTTGGACTTCCACAGAATGATTTCGAGGATCTGAGGCGAATTTCATAACTTTGAGTCACATGTTCGTGGCAGTATAGTAGCATCATTATTTTTGATTTCAAAAGGAAGACTCTTTCTTTCTTTGGCAAAAATATCTCTCCAGTCAGCTGCCTTCAATTGCCCACAATAACTGAGTCTATGTTCACCTCCAAGTGCTTGCGCCATCTTAAACTAGAAAGAACAATGTGCCCTGGATCTATTTCTATTAAATTTGATTTGCCTCTATCCTGGAGTAGGGCAGAGACAATAGTGAACTTCATACACATTGAGCTGAGAATTTTCGGAATAGTGTGATATGTGGCCATTTCAAGCTTTTCACTTTTTCGGTATGGGGCCATCTCTGAATTTTTTGATTTTGGGGATTTTGTTGGTTTTGTGATGACTACATAATACATAATAAAAATGATCAGAAACTGAAGCCATAAACTAAGCACGAGATCTATTGTTCACAAGAAAAAATGATATTACATTTATACATTTCCCAGTTGTTGGTCAATAAAAGATCGAATTTTTTCATACGATAGCCTAAATTTTATTTAACCGATTTCCCGATTTTCAGACATGCCAGCATGATATCTTAGAAAAGGCCAGTTGCCGTCCATTAATAATAATAATTGTTGGCGCTACAGTCCAAAGGGGGACTTGGGCCTAGCTTGCTCATCAACTGTTCGTGTTGTGCGCGCTACTGTTCTCTCACGAGTAGAAGGGATCTACAGTTTTTTGCCGACTCCGAACGGGGAAATTTGAGAAGCTTCCTTAGACAGTTATTACTCTTTGAGTGTTGTCAGCAGCGCGAAAGAGGTGGTGCCGTGAAAAATTCGAAAAATTGGTGTTGAGCTGGGAATCGAACGTACACCCTTCGGCGTGTGAGCGTCGCACTCTACTCACTACGGCACGGCGGCCACTCCAGCCGTCCATTAAAGTTCAAAAATATCAATCGAACCTAAACAACGGTGAAGGTTATATAGTGGTTCTACTGGGCATTCTTGCAGCAGCCGAAATTGCATTGGATAGGAAACTTAGCAACTGATAGAAGAAAGAATCTTCAGCTACTCTTGTTAATTGTGAAACTTAACAACTGATCGAAGGAAGAATCTTCAGCTACTCTTGTTATTTGTGATAGTCAGAAATGTAACTAAAAGGGGAATAAACGTTAAGTTTGCATCAACTTATATTTATATTGATAACTTTTTCCTGTTGCAGATATACATTATTGACTTGAGTACATATACGGAAACCACATTTCAAGGACAACAGCTGGGTCATATAGGGTGCAACTTCAACCGAAAGTTTCATAAAATTATAAATAAGAACGAAACCGTACAAATTTCAACAAATCAACAAAATCTGACTTTTTTGGTGCGCCTTTCCACAAATCCCTGGCGTGAACAACGCAGAATCAAATGAATCCTTTCAAAGCCTTTAAAAACAGCCAAACAGCTAGCTTTAACGACGTTATTTTTGAAAATTGGAAATTCAAAAAATTTCATTCAGTGTACCCCAAAGCCAATCATCGGAAAGAATGGGACATTTACTCCTCCACCGAACCCCCGTTCAGAATATATCAGCATACGCAATGAAACATGTACTCCTAGTTTAGAGGCATCGCGCCCGGTCGCGATCTGAGATTCATGTATTCATGTTGCAAATTTATGTGCAAAACGTATTCCACGAGGCCATTGCGAGTGTCTGCGAGATCTAACAATCAGAGGGAATGGATGTGCATCTCAGACGGTAGGCCCATCAGCCGCCACCGCACAGCCATCAGAAGGCCTCTCCATGTGCGCTATTCCTCACCACGGAGTGTAAACTAAGCACATGTTAAAAAAGGCAGAACATCTCAATTAACTGTTCCAGGTTGCAGGATGGGAACGGTTTTCTCCCGCATGCAACATACACAACGGAGTGCTCTGCGCAGCAATCAGGACTGCCCCCACATCAGTGGGACTTGGCATTTAGCCTGATATATGATCGTGATGGGATGCTGCTTACGCGCTAATTATTCAAATTAATTGCGCCGCTTAATAATTTGCGGAACGTGCTGGCGCGATGTTGTGAAGCGAGCAGCCGGCTGTACTCCAGTGTGTACGCCAAATAAAGGCACAGTAGGATTCGAACTAACGATCGGTAATTAATACAAGTGAACAGTCTCACACTGGTTCCCTCAGCAGCGCCAGCAGCGGCAACAGCGGCCGCACCGCAGCAAGACAGCGAAATGGTTTCCGCTCCGCCTTAATTGAGTTGTTTGGTGTCTATGAGCATGCGTTGTAAGGCTGCACACACGCTGCAGTGGCAAACGTCACGTTGACATGCGAGAAGTCATTTCACGGAAGCAGGCTCGTTATAGGCCCGATTTTCCTCCAAATGTATTTGCGCTAGTTAGCGGAGACAGGAAAGTGTCGCAGAAGTCTTACGCGTGACGTTGGAATGTGCTGCCACCTGTGGCTGGCTTTATATACGTCAAGTGCTGTCCGACGTTTCAGGTGGGGCAGCGGCGCTTACGTTGCCAATGGACATCTGTGCCGGCCCCGCACTCGGTAAGTCTATTGAAAGCTGACAGAGTCACAAGTGAAAGAGGTGTGTCGGCGATTGGCGCCCGCGTTATGTACTAAGCGGATAATTTAGATAAGAGGCCCCGTCCGACGGCTGCAGATCGCTTAAATTGGATTAAGTCCGTAATTAATATCGAAAAGGATCCACGGTAGGCTAGAGAATGTGATGCTAATGGACTTATAATGGACTATTGAGACTTTGTAGAAAATCCCCCGATGGACATGCGGTTGTGTGTGAAGATTGAAGAAAGGGATTTGGTTGGCTTCTCAGCGATAAGTAATGACGGTGTTTAGGTTGATTGAAGATCCTTTACGGCCAAGTCGTTACGGCCGTCAAGTGGGACTGAAAGGATAGCACTTTGCTACGCTTTAGTCCTGCTGAGCAAGTGAAAAGAGCACAAAAGTGTGTGCTTGTGAGAATGTACTTTTATATAGGAGACGTCTTTGGCAGATGTGTAATTAAAGTTTTGCTTGGTTTAGTGCAGTAGAAATATTGTGAATCGGTTTTTGCTTTAGCTAAACAGAAGTTCCTACGACTGGTACGTCTTTCAACATTCAGTTCCAACTGCATGATAAAATTTGATGCTAAAGGACTAATGAATTTGCAGCGTAAACTTATAACAGGGATGAAGGAATACAAATCTTTGGAGAAAAGATTTGAGATTTTCTTTCCAAATTGTACATCATGTGTACTTTTAGAGACCTCCAAAATTAAAAAAACAATGTACTTCATTTCTTCCTATCTTTTTACCGGTGTACCAAGGAATTTAAAAATAAAACTCCAAAATGTTGTTTGTAATTTGGAATTTCAAATTAAAAGTTTTGTTTTGGGTGGGCAATATTTGAATTGGTTTCGTCAAACGCTGTTAAGCAAACGAAACCGTTTGTGCGCGAGTGATATTGGCACAATTCCAGTTTATTACTTATGTCCGTGAGGAGAGGAAGGCATGGCATACACACCAATTAACTCACAGCGATGATTAAATTGATTTAAGGTACCACCTGCAAATGCAAATTTTTTCTATCCCGTTACAGAGTAAACAACAGAATCTTTTCTAAGAGTTTGTGTGCTTTACCGACGAGATGTTATTTTTGTTGTCGTTTGGCTTCCCAATATAAGGTGAAATCTATACTTGCGTTAAAAAAGGAGAAAAGTGACTCTCGAGGATTAAGGTTGAACAACGCATGCTCCCATATATCAGCAAGACAGAGAAAAGTGCAGATAACTTGTTGGGATACTTCAGCTTCGATTAGTATTTACATAAGTGTATTTGGTCTAATTGATGAAAGCTCCTGCGACGCCTTCAGAAAATTTGAAGACACCTGAGAACATATCTGTCATTGCCCCGCCATTGCTTCGATCAGATAAAAGGCTAAAACCCTGGGCTCCTTTTCCCAAAAGTGGTTCTCTGGTGCAATCCCGGGCGACCAAGAAATTACATTAAGTGCAGATTACTGTCTCGAAGAACAGTGGACATGTTTTCGAGTTTGAATGTTCCAGTGTAGTTTGACAAGCCCTTAAAACAATAAAATAGTACCTCGAAGTTCAAGTTAAGGCAAAGTTACATTCAGTATGGGCCGTGGCATCTTACCTTTTCTTACGACTCATCGGTGGTCGCTTTTGGAGGATTATAGTAGCCAGAGGATGAAATTATTGACAAGACAAGCATATACTTGTCCAGACTTTTTAACTCCTTTTCCCATCCTTCCAACTCTACTCTCTACACCTCATTTCCCATCACCTCCCTTTCTTGCCTCTCCCTTCTCAGCATCTCAATTCCCACCTCTTGTCTTTTATATTTTTGTCATCACACCATCTCAAATTCATCATTGTTTCATTCCTCCTTCTTCTTGCGCTCCTATCCACTCCTTCTACCTTTCTTTCCTTCTCACCCTTCGTTTCCTTCTTCCTTTTCTCATTTTTCTTCCTTTCCTCATTCTTCTTACTTTCGTAATAGTTCTCTCTTCCCGCCTCCTTCCCCCTCCTTTCCTCCCAAATATTCCTTTCCTCCTACTTCTTCCATTAATCCTCCGTATTCCTTTCCCCTCTTTCTTCCTTTCCTCCTACATCTTCCTTTGCTCCTCTTTTTTCCATTCCTCCTTCTTCATCCGTTTCTCCTCTTTCTTCCATTCCTCCTACTTCGTCCTTTTCCATTTCCTTCCCCTTCTTTCTTTCTTGCTCCTTCTTCCTTTCCTGCTCCTTCTTGCATTTTCTCCTTCTTCTTCCTTTTCTCCTCTTTCTTCCATTCCTCCTTCTTCATCCTTTCCACCCCCTTAATTGTTTCCTCCTTCTTCTTGCTTTCCTCTTCCTATTTCATTTCCTCCTCCTCCTTTCATCTCTTTCTTTGTCGCCTCTCCTACCTCAGGGGATAAAGATCTGTAATAAGCAAACTTCAAGGTGTAGAATATCGCCATCGACAAATCTGCTGCCGAAGTTAGATAAAGCTAGTTAGTCTGGTGTCGAGTCCTCTTATGACCACTTTGCCCAGCACCTGGCTCTGAAAGCTAAACTTTTCCACAAAAATGTGGATGCGAATCTCAAGTAAGTCAGCAGTCAGTAAAAGCGACTCTACATGAGTTCCAAAAAAGACACTAGTGCAGCACAATGGTGCACACCGCAAAGTACAAACGTAAACATGAGCTCTGTGACTGCAGAGATTCTAATCGTCTCTCCAACTTCGGAGTTTTGCTCAAGGGAAAATCCTGGTCAGACCGGACAGATGGAGTAATAACCCGACCGCAACCCATAAAAGCCTAGTTGATTTGCGCGGCTGTAGTAGCATTCCATGAGGCGTTTGCTATTGCAAAAGCTACCAGCCATGCCGCGGCATCTGCATCTACCTCTGTAACTGAACGAAATAAAACGCAAAACTGAGAGCAAATAAATGTCCATAAAACGACCCTTATCGGCTGACAATAATTTGCACGTCTGCCATTAAACACGAAGAAACATCGGGAGCCGGAATTATTATCAATCTCCGCGTCCATTGCACAAGAGCACAACGAATCACATGTTCGCCCGCTAATGGCAGTCGTCATCTTCATAAATTGGCCAAGCAGCATGACAGCATGACAGCATGACAGCTCCAGCCGTGATTCCGCTTCGGGTACCTTAGTCATTTCAAGCGGCGAAACTATCCCACAACGACGCAGTCGCCGGCGCACCAATGAGCAAATTGAATAGGTTTCCCTTTCGTCGGGGAGCTTTTCTTTCCGTTCGATTGCTGTTCTCGCTGTGACATACAATAACTTTCAATTAAACGACAAATGAACCCAAAAAGAAGCCAGCGAGGCACAAGTACACAAAAGAGCAGCCACCACATGCGGCGTCTGCGGCTGGAGCTGACCCCGCGCTCTTCAGCAGGCTGCCGCGTACGACTCGGTGATGGTGACGACGCTCTCCCTGCCTTTAAGACGTTCCCTCTCGAATCAATAGATTCTGTTGTGACACCCCAGCCAGACCTCATGCCCGAGCGTACGGTGTGCCCGCGCACGTAGATGGAAATGGAAAATGGAAAATCCCAAAAGTGAATTCCTCCTGAGAAAAATGTCACATAACCACTGCGGTTGCGGCTGCTGCCGCTGTGTGGCTGAGAGAGGGCAGCAGCGCGGCCAGAAATGAGACCCGACCACCAGCTTACAGCGTACAAAGCTCATGACAGTTGTCATTGTCGACCATTTGAGCTGGGAGATTTATGACTTCACGAAACGCTTGGAAGCCGCAGCGGCGCGGTGCAGCACGGTCCCGCAGCCCGCGGTTCCCAGCGCTCAGCACCTTGTGCTCGTTCCTATCGACGAGTCATAACAGCCCCGAAACCAATTGCTGGCTCTTTGGGCGGCATTTGAAAGTATTTTGATAATTTTACGACCGCTGAGCACAGGGAGTCTGTCAAGCGGCGCACTCGGAGCACCAGTAATCGTTACATGGCCGATGTCGATTTCAATTTGAAGCCGTTTTTACATTTCTCTTAATTTATGACAGCGGATCCCGTCGCAGGCGGGGTGTCGGTCGCGGCCGCTTGCCATTGTGACATGGTGGATATTTTGAACGCGGACAGGACAAAATTAATATGCACTCGTCCACGCCAATAATTTTCGGAGAGTCGGCATGACTGGAGTGCTTACCTCACGGTCGTCATAGTTGCACAGTGACTCGGATACAAATTGTGTTGCTGGAGCAGCAGTTGTCCCACTGGGTAGTTGCGAGTGTTATGTCAGACGACTGGTTTCGAAGGAAAAAAGTCGAGATGAAGTTGTAAGTTTGAAACCATTCGGGACTGCCAGTGGATTTATGGTTGATTGAGTAAAGTTTCGGTTACCGGTTACGTATACGCCAGAGGATACCCCCTCCACCATCCGCACATGCACCGTTCTGACGGGTTGTCATTGCGCCTTTAAGAAATTTGAGTGATGATTCTGATTCAGGGGACATATCAACTTCTCAGTTTGGTCGGGGATCGTATATTTCCGTGGTGACATTTAAATCGCCCTGTCGTACGGCGGTATGAATACTTTCGGTGACGTTGGTGGTGTGCATGAAAATAACTATAAATAACCGTGAAAGGAACACGATAACCAAGACAGCAGAAAGGCCACTTGTTCGACTCGTGCTCCGACTTGGGGTGAAGGGAATTTTTGACAAATTCGTTCAGGCAGCCGGTAGCTGGAAATGGTCACGAAGGTGAATTTGAAAAATGTGTTGTCTGGAGTAGCAGTTCGAAGATGTCCTTATGAGGTTAGGAATTAAACTTTTCAAATGGTTGAAATGTCCTTCTTGAGAGTTCAAGATCGACTCTCAGTAGTTGTTCAGCCTGATCCATTGTACTTCGAGGAAGTAACTTACATCTAATGTAATATTTTTGTCTTACGGTGGAAAACTAACAAGCACTTCTGTAATAAGCACCGCTCGATCCAATCAAGGGCTCGGCGCTAACAAAAGAAGTGCTCTGTAATATCTTCAGCTTTTCGCAGGCACAGTAACGTGTACCCATAGAACGCCGGCAAGCCCCTTGCCTTATTCCCTATATAGGATAGCATAAATGACACGGAAATCTTGTTGACGTTTACGTCATGCCCTTTCATAGCTTGGTCAGCCTGCAGCCTGTGGAGTCATGCTCTTTCTGTTTGTGCTGTCGAAAGACCCAACTGTCCATAGAAGCCGCGGATTACTTGCTAAGACATAATAGCTGGCGCTTGGACAGCGTGCATCCTGGAGAGTCATACTATTTTTGGTTGTGCTGTCAAAAGATCCAACTGTCGATGGAACCCGCGGATTACTTGCTAACGTTTGGGAGCTGGTGCTTGATAAGCCTGCAGCGTGTGGGGTCATGCTCTTTCTGTTTGTGCTGTGGAAAGACCGAACTGTCCATAAAAGCAGCAGATTATATGCTAAGGCTTGGGAGCTGGCGCTTGGTCAGCCTGCATCCTGGAGAGTCATGCAACGTCCGGTTGTGCTGTCGGAAGACCCAGCTGTCGATGGAAGCCGCGGATTACTTGCTTACGTTTGGGAGCTGGCGTTTAGACAGCGTGCATCCCGGAGAGTCATACCATTTTTGGTTGAGACCCAACTGTCGATGGAAGATCTGTTTAAGGGCGCGGGCAGTTTGTTCCGACCCTATGAATTCCACCAAATTGGCTTTAGTGACGGATAGAAATTCAATGCCAGCGATTCCCTTGTGGTGTTGATGTCTGCAGCTAAATGGCACCCGATTGAAATGGAGGAAGTGGAACTATTCTATTTGAAGCCATCCTACTTTTACACCGGAGTTTTACTCATGGCTAAGTTAGGTTTGAGAATTTATAAGCCGGGAATTATTACAACGAATATGCAGACTTTTGCAAAGGCTCCTCTGTAAGGATTGTGCAATTAAATTATAAGTCAATGAGGAATGGAAAGAAGGGACTGATGATGCAGTTCAGACGGAAGTGATTTGTTTGGTATGGAAGAGTGACCTTCGGCGTCGCATTCCAAACTATCACCCCATATAGATCATATCGAAAAGTTTTTGGGTAAAAATAAGTGTGAAATGTTTTGGATTTCATATCGGAAATCTGAATAAAAACTTCCAAGTAGTTTTTTCTTGTCCTTCGTGAGTGACCTTTTCATACATAACAAAACTTACAGAGCCCTATTTAGTCGATATTTTGACAGTCCGTTCATCAGGGCCAGCATTAAACAGTAGATCTGCTACGTTGGTGGCAAAAGGCAAGGCTGTTGACATTGACTTTTACTTCACACAATATCACACGCTGAGGAGTGCGAATCATTGACTGCTCCCAGTTTTCTGCAAGCAAATGGCGCTTCTGTGGTCGGTGTTGCGTATTGGGCCGAGTGCGACCCTAACACGTAGAAGGTCAAGGTTCGATTCCCGGCTAAACACCTCGATTTTTTCATAACACCGCCTCTTTGGAGCTGGGACAAAACTCAAAGAGTAATAATTGTCTTAGCAAAAGCTCAAACATCGCAGTTCGGTGTCGGCAAAAACTGTACGACCTTCTACTTATGAGAGAACAGTAGCGCGCACAAAACGAATAGTTGATGAGCAAGAAAGGCTCTGGTCCTACTGTGGATTGCCGCGCCATTTAATAACAATTATTATTTACATGGAGTACCTTAAGCACAAGCATTATGCTATTTCAGCATTAGGGTAATATTCACTCTTCGTGAAAATCAAAGTCGTTGTCAATATGGAAAAGGCAATATCATGCGAAGCGTTAATGCAATGATTTTCTAGTTGCACGAATGTTTCTCACTTGTGCAATCGAAGACTTTCATTTTTGACAGATTCCAGTAGGCTTCTCTTTAACCAAATTGCTACTCAATACACTGTCCTAGCTTTTCCTATTCGATACTTGGTTCTTGACCCTCTACTTCGGACGCAGACTTGTAAAGGCAACGTATGTGAAGCTCATTAAATCCCGATCTTGAAGGCAAAATCGATTAGGGCAAAAATAATACGAAGGTTGCCTTTTTTTATTTCGGGATTGGACAACCCTAGTATTGCAATTTGGCAACTGCCAGCTCTATCATAAAGTTTGACATTTTTGAGGCTATACGTACTCAACATGTTTTGACGTACGAACACTTTTTGTGTTGTTTACAGTATTTAAAAAAATTCATCTCGCCCAAAAAATGGAATTATGGTAAATCGTGAAAATTTTCATGCGATTATTTCTTACAACTTTCGACGTGGATTGACTCAACAACAGTACACCCATGAGCTTAACTCAATTTTTGGCGATGAAATTCCATCAAGGACCTTGGTCGCGTTGGATCCCACCGATTTGTCAATTGCTCAAAATAAGGCTCGTGTCGATTGGTCGAAAGAAATGCTCCAAAAATACGATCGCGGTGCTTCGAAACACGTCTATGACTTAGTGACAGGTGATGAATCGTGGATTTACGCGTATGAGATCGAAAGTAAACAGCAGTCGACTGTATGGGTGTTTCAAATTGAGCCAAATCCAACAAAAGATACTAGCGCACGAACACTTTCAAGCAAATGCTTGCCTGTTTTTTCGGAAAAACTGGATATGTCGCGACCGTACCACTAGAACAACGCAGAACAGTCAATTCTGAGTGGTACGCAACCATTTGTTTGCCAGTTGTCTTCTAAGAAATCAGGAAAACTACCGGCAAAGACGGATCACTCTTCACCACGACAATGTGAGCTCTCACACATAAGCTCAAACAACTGCATTTTTGAGTACCCAAAACATCGATTTGATGAGTCATCCGCCGTATAGTCCTGACTTGGCACCGAACGACTTTTTTTTTTTATTCCCTTACGTAAAAAATTAAATGAGAGGTCAACGTTTTTCGGCACCTGAAGAAGCGGTTGATGCGTTCAGAATGCGTGTTTTGGAGATACCTCAATCAGAGTGCCAAAAGTGCTTCGACAATTGGTTCGAACGCATGCGAAAGTGTATAGATCTTAATATGGAATATCCTGAAGAACAATAAAGCTATTTTCGATGATAAATATTTGTTTTTTTTTCACTAATCCTGAAATATAAAAGGCAACCCTCGTAGAGTGGAATTTAATGCTTCCGTGAATAACTCTTGCGTTGTTGAAGCCTATGCTGCTTCGGTCTGTTAAAAAAACTGTGACTCCTGACTCCTGACTTCCGACTTCCGACTCCTGACTCCTGACTCCTGACTCCTGACTCCTGACTCCTGACTCCTGACTCCTGACTCCTGACTCCTGACTCCTGACTCCTGACTCCTGACTCCTGACTCCTGACTCCTGACTCCTGACTCCTGACTCCTGACTCCTGACTCCTGACTCCTGACTCCTGACTCCTGACTCCTGACTCCTGACTCCTGACTCCTGACTCCTGACTCCTGACTCCTGACTCCTGACTCCTGACTCCTGACTCCTGACTCCTGACTCCTGACTCCTGACTCCTGACTCCTGACTCCTGACTCCTGACTCCTGACTCCTGACTCCTGACTCCTGACTCCTGACTCCTGACTCCTGACTCCTGACTCCTGACTCCTGACTCCTGACTCCTGACTCCTGACTCCTGACTCCTGACTCCTGACTCCTGACTCCTGACTCCTGACTCCTGACTCCTGACTCCTGACTCCTGACTCCTGACTCCTGACTCCTGACTCCTGACTCCTGACTCCTGACTCCTGACTCCTGACTCCTGACTCCTGACTCCTGACTCCTGACTCCTGCCTCTTGACTCCTGACTCCTGACTCCTGACTCCTGACTCCTGACTCCTGACTCTTGACTCCTGACTCTTGACTCCTGACTCTTGACTCCTGACTTCTGACTCCTGACTCCTGACTGGACGCACCAGAGTCGTGCTCTACATAACCCTTATTCTGCCAGTTCTGCTTTATGGAGCCGAAAGCTGGATGTTAGGTACGGCTGAAGAGCTTATTCTTAATGCCTTTGAAAAAAAATTCTGCGTCGGATATATGGTCCCGTCTGCGAGGAAGGCGAATGGAGAAGAAGACACAACCGCGAACTTTACAAGCTATACAAGGATGTGGATGTAGTCCGGAAGGCACAAATCCGTAGACTACACTGGCTCGGCCACATCGAGTGAATATACAACAACAACAACAACACAACACTCCGGCAAAGAGTGTCTTTGACTCCGAGCCTATTGGTTCGAGAACATGAGGAAGACCGAACCTCCGGTGCAGAGACCAAGTTATCGTAGTTGATGGCCTTGATGACTGAAAGCAACGTTCCCACGACCGGC
The DNA here is from genome assembly GCA_955652365.1 of Eristalinus aeneus. Lineage (NCBI taxonomy): Eukaryota > Metazoa > Arthropoda > Insecta > Diptera > Syrphidae > Eristalinus > Eristalinus aeneus. The sequence goes on along the minus strand of OY019134.1, from coordinate 77,009,997 downwards.
ACAGATGGAAGGCAGCAATTGCTCAGGCTCAGAACCTTCATGGTTCGTCCGCCTGATAAGAAAGTAACCTATTAGTAATGAAATAAATAAAATGGAATTGAAAAATACTGAAAAAGATAGCTGGAAAAGAGAAGTAAGATCATACACGTATATCCTCTAAGCACTATGAGTCCTTAAGAAATAAGAACCATACTTCAGATTTAGTAGCAATTTTACCAAAAACAACGTGGCACTTAGATCTGAAAACCTCTAGCACCTCCTGCATGTATGTGTGGTCAAAGTCAAAGAACTAATAATTTATATCCCTCCTTATTCACTCCGAATCCCTTTATGTAAATCCTCGCACATAATTTGACCAAAAAAGGCCTCAAAACTGCCATCTCATCACGGCCTGTCAATCAAAAAACTCCTAATTTACAAGAAAGTCTTTGAAGTAGGGACGCAGTCGCGGCTACAGCTGCATCATCGTTATGAGTCCAATGCTAATTCTCCTCAAAAGTGAGCCTCAGACGGCGAGATAACGATGTTCACCTGGAAGTTTTATTGTAGCTGCATTTAGCATACAATTTGCAAGGGCCTGCAATGCCAATTAAACGATGGACCAGAAGCAGTGGGCTTGTACAGTGACAAAGAGAAAAGACGTGAAGGGGGGAGGGAGGGAGAAAAAAAATGAAAACGAAATTATAATAACTCCACTTACAGCATCGGCTCTGTCCGATGCGGTCACTGTCGCGCTTCTTCATTTTTGTATGAAGGGACTCCAGTACAGGCGTCCGGGCGCAATTGACATGTAGTACCTACCGTGCAGTGCCGCGTGCACTGTGCAGGGTTCGCATCGTGGTCAACTGACAGGGACAAATGTTTCATCGAAATTGTCCTTCTGTGAGCGGGCAAATGCCACAGACAGAGCACATCATCGCATATGTGCGAGTGTGTAACCCATTTTTGCCCGTGGAATGACAAAGGATGTCATTCTCTCAAGGAGGCACGCTATCGCTACCGCTTCTTGCCGCCTCCTGTGTGTACCCGGGCGAACGTATAGGCGTACATGGCCGATTGTTAAGCAACGCCGCGGTTTCGTTACCGTAAGGGAAATAAATTGAATTTGGTTTGCATATGAAATGCACACAGTAACTCGGAGCGTGGACTGGGAGGCCACAGTCCGGGGGATGCGAGAAACAAATCACACAAAAGTAAGCCCTCCGTCGAGGGGCGACTGAAGTGGATAAATCCAAAATTTCCATATATGGGAATAAGTTGTAAGCCTTTTGTCTTTCATCGATCGCGCTCACCCGCTCCTCCGCTCACCAGCCCACCAGCTCACCAGGGCCAGGGACAACAATGCCGGGCAGAAGCTGGCAATCATGGGCATTATTTCATTATTATTCAGTGGCTCCGCAACAACTGTTATTTGGCATTGGTATTTCTGTTATGTGAAGGGGGAACCTGAACTTGATACTCTCCAGTGGATTGGAACAATAAAAGGGCAGACGGGATGGGCATAAATAATTGAATTAATGTCTCAATCCGCTTTAAAAAGTCGCTTCCTGACTCTTTGGCTTAAAATATGATTTGGGTAAACGGAGTTATGCTGAGATTGCATATGAATCGATCTGCAAGTTGATCGGTTAAGCATTTCTGCATGACTTATGTGGGAGTTCGTTGACCTCCTTTCGTCGGCTTCTTGGCGTGTTTTATATTCTGGTCGATTGATTATGATTCAGAGGAACGATGCTGGATGGAGTAAAACCTTTCACAAGACATGTCTGTGTGCTACTTTTGAGGATTAGAAATGCAATTTTGTTCAAAAGGAAAGCCACGGTTAACAGGTACCTTCACAAAGCTCTGCTTCATGCTATCAAAGAGGCTGTTTGGTTGAAACCCATTTTTAGCATATACTTCGATGACAACATTGGGCCGAGTATTGCTCAAGTCTTTAAGATTGCCACTGGTGAGAAGTTGTACAAAGAAAAGACGGATTTGAGACATCAGTCGGCATTTTGTGGACAAGATCGTAATTAGAGATATGCTAATGTTAAAGAACCGAGTTAGCCCGACTTACATCCAAATATTAAAACCAAGTTACGCCGATGAAATGAACCGAAGGATTGTAGAAAGCAGAACCTGGTGTGAGGTTACGATGAAGAAGTGAAAACAACATGAAGTCGAATTTTACAATCGTATTCCTTAATCAATTTTTTGTTGTCTTTAGTTCAAACTAAGTACATTTTCAACCTGCTTCTATTATAACCCGAGTTACTCTGTTTGTTGAACTTCTCAGTCGGCACATCACTTGAGTGTTTGTTGTGCGTTTTTATTAACGACTCCGCAGACCGCAAAGACCTCGGCTTCCTTTTCTAATGCCCCTTAAAAAATTCAATGATCTTTTGAATAATAATAATAATAATTCGGTGGCGCTACAGTCCACTGGGGGACCAGGGCCTATCTATGAACTAATCGTGTTGTGCGTGCTGCTGTTCTCTCACCTACAGTTTTATGCCGAATCCGAACGGCGAAGTTAGAAAAGCTTTTCCTCTTGGAAAGTTAATACTTTTTGAGTGTTGTCAGCAGCTCTAAAGGGGTGGTGTCGTTGAAATTCGAAGTGTTCTGCCGGACTCTACTCACTTCACCACGGCGGCCACAACACCACATCTTTTGAAAAAATCACTTAAAGAAACAGCCATCAAGTTCGAGGTCGGTTTCTATTTATGATTTGGATGACGCGACATTCCACTGGGTGGCCAGGGAGCGTTACTTCTTACTTAGCAACCCATAAGTGGAAGGCACCTCTGATTTTTGGCCAACTCCGAATGAATTTATTTGGGAAGCTTTGCCATTGACAATTTATATGCTTCAGCTGTAAACTTGATTCCGGGGGGCATGGGCCTGTCCACACGAGGTTACAATGTTGATCCGGCTCAACAAGGCGAGCTGCCGCCACTATCTTCTTTAGTGCGCAGGTCAAGTTGACGTACAGCTTCCTTACAGCGCCCTCTGGATAGCCATCACAACACCCGTTGTGTGGTGAACAAATCCGGAGAACCCCCTTGCCTGACGGCTAAATAATGGCCCTAGCTTATGAGGAGTTTTTAATATACATATTCTCGGTATCGAGTGGTCGCCGTGGCGTAGTGGGTAGAGTGCGACGCTCACACGCCGCAGGGTGTCGGTTCGATTCCCAGCTCAACACCAATTTTTCGAATTTTTCACGGCACCAGCTCTTTCGAGCTGCTGACAACACTCAAAGAGTAATAACTGTATAGGAAAGCTTCTCAAATTTCGCCGTTCGGAGTCGGCAAAAAACTGTAGGTCCCTTCTACTCGTGAGAGAAAAGTAGTGCGCACAACACGAGTAGTTGATGAGCAAGCTAGGCCCTGGTCCACATTGGACTGTAGCGCCAACAATTATTATTATTATTATTATTCTCGGTATCGATGTGAAGGAAAATCTGAATTCAATTTAATTTGTTTTTATTTTTCAACGTAATCTACCCTAACATCAATGCATTTGTTACATCTTGAGGTGAGCATTTTGAAATCCTCAACAAAATAAATTTCCTCTTTCTCTGTAAAATACCCGTTTATTGCCGACTTGAGTTCTTTATCATCCGAAAATCTTTTTCCACGAAGACATTTTTTCAAATTCGGAAAGAGGAAATAATCACTAGGGGCAAGGTCTAGGTGTTGGATAGGTTGGATAGGGTGGGTGTTGGATTTTTGTGAAACCACAATCTCGCGTAGCAGCTTTGGAAACTCGCGCCGTATGAACAAGAGCGTTGTCATGAAGAGGCAACACAACCGCTGCGACTTTACCTCGTCTTTTCTTTTTAATTTTCTCCCGCAAATTATGCAAAGTGGAAGCGTAGGATTTGGCGCTGATGGTTTCACCTTTTATTTGTACTCAATGACCAAGATTCCTTTTAAGTTCCAAAAACTGTGGCCATTAGCTTCCCGGCAGACGGAGTGACTTTGAACTTTTTCGGGAGGTCTGTTCCCTTTTTATGCCACTGCATGGACTCTTGTTTCCTTCCAGGGTCATAGTGGTGAACCCATGTTTCGTTCCCAGTAATAAATCGATCCAAAACACCGTCCGCGTTCTCACTACACATCTCCAAAAGCTTTCTACATCATGCGACTCTCACTATTTTCTGAGGTGCTGTGAGAATTCGTGGCACCCACTTTGCACTGGCCTTTGACAGGTTAAGATATTCATGAAGAATAATATGTATGGAATCAGTTGAAAGCTTGGTGATCTCTGCCATAATTTTCACCTTTATTCGACCATCCTCAAGTACAAGTTTTTCGACTTCTTTGATGCTTTCTCCCGTACAAGCAGTAGCCGGGACGGGGGTCGTCTCGAATGGTCTCTCTGCCTCTCTTGAACTCACTTGACCACTTTTGCACAGTTGATAATGAAGGTGAGGAACCCTGGTAAACAGCCGCCATATCTTCATGAATAGTTTTTTGACTTTTTCCTTGCTTAGCGGGAAATTTAATTACAACGCAATGCTCATTTTTCACCATCATTGTCTCAGTTGACATTATGATTTTGCTTACGCGAATTAATAATCACACTTATACGAAATTTTGCATGAATGCACTAAAATAATAGTATTACTTGATAAATATGTCAGTTGATATATACATATACCGGTATACCGGTATGAAATGAAACTAAAACACTAATTATTAATTGTAAGGTAAAAACATTTTATTCTAAGTATTAGCCATTGTTTTCTTCACATTTTGACCACCTTTCTGGCAATTTGTGAATACCACGCCAATAAAATTGTTCGTCTTTTAAAGCAGAATAATCAGACACCCAATTTTCGACCTCCTTGTAGGAATCAAAGCGCTGCTCAGAAATCGATGAAAACAAATGGTAATCGGAAGGAGCCAGGTCTGGTGAATACGGAGGGTTGGGTAGCTGCTCCCAGCCAAGTGTTTTGATTGTATTCTGAACCGGTTTTGCTTTGTGTGCAGGTGCATTGTCATAGAGCAATATTGCCTTCCCGTGTCTTCTGGCCCATTCTGGACGTTTCTCGATCAATGTATGGTTCAAATTGATCATTTGTTGTCGGTAGCGATCAGTATTAATGCTTTAACAAGGTTTTATGAGCTCGTGGTACAGCACACATTTCTGGTCCCACCAAACACACAGCATTGTCGTCTTGCCGATTCGATCTGCTTTTGCAGTCGATATTGATGGTTGTCCCAGATTAACTCATGATTTTTTCCGTTTAGGATTCTTAAAATATATCCATTTCTCGTGGTCAGTAACAATGCCATGCAAAACCGATTTGCTTTCGTGTCTTTCAAGCAAAATTTCTCAAGTGTTTTTTCGGTTTTACATCTGTCTTTCATTCAATTCAGGTAGCACCCATTTTCCACACTTTTAAATCTTTCCCATAGTTTTTGAACGGTCAGAAATTGTTTGTTGTGCAACATTTAACATTGCTGCCATTTGCTTTTGACTCAAAGTGTCATCTCCATCCAATATCGTTTGCAATTCGGCGTCTTCAAACTTTTTTGTTGGTCCTCCACGTTCTTCATTTCTCACATCAAAATCATTATTTCTGAACCGTTGAAACCATCTTTTGCATGTTGCTTCTGATAGAGCATGATCACCATATGCCTCGACAAGCATTCGATGCGAATCTGCAGCACTTTTCTTCAAATGAAAACAAAAAATTAATGCTTTCCGCAAATCATCACTTTCTGGTACAAAGTTCGACATTTTTAACACGATGAACAAATATGATGTTCTCTGTTCAATGACTTGATGTATACTAAATATTTTTCACAGATGTCATAGCAAACAAACAACAAAAAAAATTTGGGGCTCGTTCACAACAAATGTTCCCTATCGAGACAATTGTATCTTGACGCTTACTTCACACCGGTATACCACAGCCTCACTCCGATACCGAGAGTATGTATTTCGAACGCCCTTCGTAGTTCAGTAGGAAAGAATAATTTCCTCATTTTGATACTCGTTGCCAATTTAGAATGGTTACACACTGACCTAATCAAAGTTAAAAAAGGCCATTTGAATGCTAGGATAGAAGCATGGATAGATTGCATAAACTGCAGACTGTTTAAAATTAAAACTTAAAACCAGGTGGGAAATCATCTAAGTTTAAAATTTTGCCAAAATGAAAACTTGGAATTCTCCATAGAAGTCCCTTCAAAACGACCAAAGCGAATTGTTGCACCCTTGACGTTTGCACCCCTCCGTACATTCTATACATCTACTTCTGTGTAGAACTGTTTTAGTGCTGTTTGTACAGAACGAATGCCGGAGTGCCCTTAAGACCGGAAAAATCAAATAGCACAAGCAGCACACACTTTTGTAAAAGTAGATGGAAACCCTACCGAAGTCCATTTCATTTTACTAAAACCCTTTGCCTGAACTCGATTCCAAGTATCAGAAAGTAAAGATTGCTGATTGCAGTATACCGCACGTAGACCACCCTCGACCAGTCCTTTGAATTTCAGCACAATCAAGAAGTTTATCAGGTTTGCCACCCTTCATCAACACAACACAACCATTCTGCAGCAGAAGCCCTATTTACACAAGTCCCGCCGCATTCACAAGACCCTCCTCCAACCCATGCCTGCTTGTTTGTCAATATTTTCTCGCCTTCAAAGGTAAAGTTGCTGCATTTTGCATGTCGTTCTCCGTACGCATACGGCAGTCCCTGACAAGCTGTTCATATTTTCATGTCAAACCCTCACAACATTGGCCCTGTCCACCTATTACCCTCCGTGCGCCAACAGATTCGGGATGATCGAGCTATCCAGTGACTAACAAACAACCTATAAACTCCTGGCCAACTTATTTAGCCCTTTAACTCACAAGGCAAAATTCCCTGCCGCTCGTGGGGCACAAGTACTGCTTATTACATGAAAAATGGAATCTCATATCTCCCTTGTACGCTCACCGTGCTCGCATGCAACTACATTCCTGCCGATGGGCGAAATGGCGGAGGGAGGCGGGGTGGAGCGAACGCGGGGTTCATATCTGCAGTTTCCTAACACTTTTGAACAATGCCTTTGTACATCATTTCAGGGGGATGATATCACATCAGTCACCCCGGCTGCACACACTTGTGACACAACCACAAGGAACAAAGTTAACGCCCCACATTGGATGTGACTTGAAAAATTTATCGTTGCCAGCGATTTGATTTTATCTCGGCAGGCAACCAGGCAGATTCCCTTTTCCTTCCTCTCGACCTGGTTGCGACGCTGGGACGCTGGGACGCGCCAACAAGCTGTAGGGGCTTTTGAACGAACGATGGATACTTGTTCGTGCCGTCTCAGCGCTACAATGGCGGCGACGGTGTGTGCGGCTGCAGCTAGGCGGGTAGTCGTCGGGGAACAATGAATCGCCGGTGTGCGATGGTGTCCTCCTAGATAAGTTTCGTAATTATATGTTTGCACTAGGTGCGCTAGAATGTTTACCATGTTTCGGTGGCCGGGCGTGTGTGTGTCTGTGTAACTGCTCTACACACGTTCGACCGTCTAAACTTTATTGGTCCACCTACCGATTATTGGCTACGACAGTGGAGATTTATTGAGAGCCAGTTTGAATTCTTTTTGTCGTTTTGCTGTGATATGCCGCCGCCGGATGCATCATTCCACGGAGGTTGTGGGTTCATTAATTGCGCCTTCGGTTACGTTTTGGAGACAAATTGGAGTAGCCCCTCTGAACCTGAAATTAATACCCGCATCCTGTAATTGCTGCTTGGTATGTGCACTAAAATGTGTGGCCGTCGCTGCGCACTGCATTGGGCGTCACTCTTGTGGGCAACGATTACCTCGTCGGGGCTCAAGGGTTGGAATGGGTATTAATTGCACTGACAACGAGGATGCTGAGCCTGTAAATAGATACGTTTGGCTTGTGTGTGGTTTACACCACAAAATTCTATGATGTATCTACACTTGGAATTGCCGGGGTGTATTTATTGGTGGCCTTCGGCACTTCGAAGTGCAGGGTGATACATTTTCAACGAGATGATTTGTGTTATGACTGTTTGCCACCGACACTCGTCGCTTTCCTTCAGCATTCAGACATTCTGAAGCTGTCCTCTGCTTGAAAAATAAGTTCTCTCCACCATCTCCACTTAAATTTTAAAATCATCTAACTGCGACAATTGACTCCCGAAACGGCAGCAGTCCCCAAATGACACCTGAAAGAAATCGTGTTCCAACATTGTCCAACGATTTGACTAATTAACCTCCAGGGAGGCTTCTTGTTTCTCGGCCGCCTTTTTTTGACAAATAATAACTGCATTTGTCCACATGTAAGCACATTGAAACGAGTGCTGATGCAGCCTGTTGCCGAGTGCCCGCGTCTCGAGTGGAGCTGGCCAGCAGACAAGGCACACACTTTGATTAATCACTCCGGTGCGGATAATAAATTAAAAATCTCAGCGATTTTGAAAGTCAATTAATCAGCATTCCCTTTTGAGAGACTAGTGCTGGGACGAAGGAGGGCTGTGAGTGTGTCTGCGTGCCGCCCGGACGTAGTGTAAAGACAGGGAGAACAGCAGCTCTGATGGCCGTCTTGTAACACTCTGGTGAATCAGACGCCTAGGCTCCAGCTGACTGGTTTGATGTGCGAGCAGAAGACACACCGTGTACGGACGGCTGAGTGGATGAATGGGCTTGAATGGAGTAAGCATTTGCAATTGCAGTGGTACTTGTTATTTCCGTTCGCTTCGTGCTCCCCACTCCAGCACTGCGTTTCGTTGATAAATGAAATGCTTACCACAGAAGCAGAAGCGTTTCTGATATCAAGGAGATACGGGCATTCCGAAGCAGGCATCGGCGTCCATCTGCTGCGAAGCTGCGTCTGTGACTGTGCGGAGTGCAACGGATTGAGCTTGCCCTCGGACGCTGTGGTCACCGCTCAACTTTCGAACTTGATGCGCGCCTTTAATAGACTTCTAATGGGATAATTAAATGATGACTTAATTTCATCCAGGTGCAGGCAGTGTTTATCTGTGTGCTCCGTCAAAGGCGATGTCTGCGGTCCACCACCTTCGGTGCTCGAATAATGGATGTGCGGTTCGGCTTTCAATGCATCCTGCGGTCCATTGTTGCTGGTAATTAAGTGCGATGTGTTATTAGAAGTGGACTGCGCTCTTTGAATACATCATGCATCACAGTTGAGTGGTCGGATGGCTTACTTAGATACCGGCCGGAATTACACGTGGTCGGGGAAGGAAATAATTTGTGTAACTAATTTACACTTGATTGGGTTATCTTGCGGTGACATGTGGTTGTTATTTCTTTTCGAATTGTTATGGCGGTTGTTGTGAAATCGGCGCAGCGGCATGTTAAGCGGCAGCGGTGTGTACCGCATTAGAATGACCGCAAGGTGACGAGAATTAAACGCGACGCTTGGTAGCCGACTTTACCGACTTAGTTGGATATCACTGTCGACGTCCGGATGCGAAGAAATAAGCGGAGACCGTACGCTCTTAGGACGGGTTGATTAGCTGCTTTGTCATATCGAATATTCAACGCGTGATTTAGAATTTGGCGCATATACTTCCATAGCGCCGGTAGTGTCCTTCTTCTTTAAATAAAACACTAATTATTAATGGCGATGTAAAAACATTTCATTCAACGTTCTGGCCATTGTTTTCTACACATTTTGACCACCTTTTTAGCAATTTGTGAATACCACGCTAATAAACTTGTTCGTCTTTAGCAAACCAATCAGACACCCAATTTTCGACCTCCTCGTAGGAATCAAAGTGCCGCTCAGCCAATGCGTGTCCCATCGATGAAAACAAATGGTAGTCGGAAGGAGCCAAGTCTGGTAAATACGGTGGGTGGGGTAGCTGCTCCCAGCTAAGTGTTTTGATTGTATCCTGAACCGGTTTTGCTTTGTGTGCAGGTGCATTGTCATGCAGCAAAATTAACTTGCCGTGTCTTCTGGCCCAATCTGGTCGTTTCTCGATCAATGCATGGTTCAAATTGATCATTTGTTGTCAGTAGCGATCAGTATTCACGGTTTCACCAGGTTTTAGGAGCTCGTGGTACAGCACCCCTTTCTGGTCTCACCAAACACACAGCATTGTCTTGCCGAATCGATCTGGTTTCGCAGTCGGTGTTGATGGTTGTCCCAGATAAACTCATGATTTTTTCCGTTAAGGATTCTTAAAATAAATCCATTTTTCATCGCCAGTAAAAATCAGATGCAAAACCGATTTTCTTTCGTGTCTTTCAAGCAAAATTTCTCAAGTGTTTTTTCGGTTTTACATCTGTCTTTCATTCAATTCAGGTGACACCCATTTTTCACACTTTTGAATCTTTCCCATAGCTTTAAATTTTTTGTTGTGCAACATTTAACATTGCTGCCATTTGCTTTTGACTCAAAGTGTCATCTCCATCCAATATCTTTTGCAATTCAGCGTCTTCAAACTTTTTTGGTGGTCTTCCACGTTCTTCATTTCTCACATCAAAATCATTATTTCTGAACCGTTGAAACCATCTTTTGCATCTTGCTTTTGATAGAGCATGATCACCATATGCCTCGACAAGCATTCGATGCAACTCTGCAGCACTTTTCTTCAAATGAAAACAGACAATTAATGCTTTCCGCAAATCATCACTTTCTGGTACAAAGTTCGACATTTTTAACAAGATGAAAAAATATGATGTTGTCTGTTCAATGACTTGATGTATACTAAATATTTTTCACAGATGTCATAGCAAACAACAAAAAAAGAAAAAAATAAGGGCTCGTTCACAACAAATGTTCCCTATCGAGGCATTTGTATCTTGACCTGGTAAGTAACTGGTTGACACAGTTATATGGCGGGAAAATAAATCTTGAAAACGTCGAGAATGTCAACATTCAGGTTCTGGCAGGCCGAATCTTCGGTGCAGAGACCAATTTATTTGGAGTGGCAGGAAACCTAATATGGACGGACGTGCAACTGCCAACGATGGAAGGCTGAAATTCGTCTGTCATTCAAGGACCTTCAAGAAATTCTGGTATCCTAAGTGAATTCCGATACCCTTGTAAGTTTGGACTTGCCTATCGTGAAACCTGGAAAAGACTCAGAAAGTAAAGATCGACATTCACTTCCCATTCGTTGATTTAAAGGTCGTAACATATTGCGAGACTGACATAAGGTCAAAAGCAGCTAACCACAAATCCATATTATTTGTGGGAAGTACAAACATCGAAATGATACCCATCACATTTTTATGACAATCCAACATTTCAATACCATTTTTATGAAACGACTTATCTTTGGTTTCAAAAAAGGGTTCCTGTCCCGGCGACCACCTCCTCATTCGAGTCAAATTTTTCCGGCGAGAGGTCTGAGAAGAGGTAGAATTCGCTGGAGACCAGATCTCAAGAATACGGTCGATGTAGAAGCAATTCAAATCCCCATTCGTGCAATTTTCCACGGTAGCCAACGACATGTGACACTGTGCATTGATTTAGTGGATGAACATTTTTGTCTTCTTCATATGTGACCGTGTTTTTTGCAATTTCTTCCTTCAAATGCACCAATAATGTCATGTAGTATTCGCTGTTGATCTAACTGCCTTTCTTAAGATAGTCAATAAGTAAAATTCTGTGCGCATTCCAAAAGACGGATGCCGTAACCTTGTCGTTTTGGACGCTTTGGACGTGGGTCAACGGCTGCTTTCCACTCCGCTGACTGCCGATATGACTCTGGAGTGTAGCGGTGGATCCATGTTTCATCCATTGTGACATACCGACACAAAAAGTCCTGTTCATTCTGGCGAAACAGGTCCAAACAGCGCTCAGAAACATCAATACGATGTTGGTTTTGACCAGTGTGAGCATACACTTTCAATATCAGATTGCGCATAATATCAATGGTTTCCGGAAGAAGAACTGATTTTGGACGACCTTCACGAAATTCGTCTTGGAGTGAACTACGACCATGGTTGAATCCACCATACCATCGATATACACTGGTCCTTGATGGAGCTTCATCGCCAAAAATTGAATCAAGTTCATCAATGCACTGTTGTTGAGTTAATCCATGTCGAAAGTTGTCAAAAATAATCGCACGAAAATTTTCACGATTTAATTACATTTTTAGGGCGAGATGAATCTTTAAGTTACTGTAAACAACACAAATAGCGCTCGTATGTCAAAACATTCAGAGTACGTATAACCTCAAAAATGTTAAACTTTACGATAGAGCTGGCAGTTGGCAGATTGCAACACTACGATTGCCCAATCCCGAAATATAAAAGGCAACCTTCGTAATCAGATTGTCATTGCATATGTAATTCCTGAAAATAATATGTATTTTTTCTCTTAGTGGCGCCCCATATGCGTCAGTCCCGAGACTTATTGAGTGATTTGTTATACAGTTCCATGCCAAGTTGTGGTATTCCCAGATTTTGCAGGACAATAGAGTTCTCTATCGCCGCACCGTTTGGGTCGGTAAAGAACCCACCGATGCCTTCAATGTAAAAGAATTGTTGAAACATATTGACGCACTGTCATGTGACCTGTAACATCATTCTTGAGAAGATCGTACGTAATTCATAAGTCAACACCAGAGGCACGATCTTCCAAGCGTCAGCTTACGTGGACGACATTGACGTGATTGGACGAACACAGCGAGCTGTCAATGACACTTTCCTGGCATTGAAGTTGTCAAACTGGGTCTTGCACATGCTGTCGTCACGGAAAGACACAAAAAGTCGACGTCCCGGACAAAGCGTTACACTACGCAGCACTTTGAAAGGACTTTGTCAACTTCGGCTCAGCGGTAAGTAGGGGTAACAAGTTGTTATGAGGTTATTCGTTTATTGATACATAGGTTATTTGTTTACAATGGTTTACCTGCAAAGCTAAATGCTTTTCTCCAGGTGACATTATTGGAAGTGACTTTAATTTAATCAAATATTCAGAGATTATTATTTACGAATTAAAAAACTGAAATGGAAAAACTGGAATGAAATTGCATTAAACACCTTTCAAACTCTTTTTTTTCTTTTTTTTTTTAAATTTTAAACGACTTGAAAACTGTGCCAAAGAATTCATAAATTTAGGAACAGTACATCGTAATTCTCGGTCTCCATATAGGTTGTAAGCTTCCGGAACTTTAAGCATTCCTTGTGCTCGACTTCTTGTGTTTAGTGTGTGACTTAAAGCTTGCTGAAATCGTTAATCATTCATAAAGTGCTCCACTGTTGTCATCTGGAAGATTGCTTTGACATCTAAGACTTGAAAGTCGGAGGTAATGGGTCTAACAATTTTGACAAGACGATGTTGTATGTCTTATATCTTATGCATGTGGAATGTTGCTGTGTTTCCCCAGGCCAGTATGCCGTATCTGATGCGCGACTCTAGTAAGAAGCAATACACCTGATTTTCACTTCAATGTTTGTGTAATGCTTAAGGTGCTCCTAAGTTGAAGGCGCAGAGCATTGATATGGTCACGCCAAAAAAAATTATCGTCTATGGTGACTCCAAAGTATTAAATTGTTCTGACTACCTCAGTTGCGTTGCTATTTGTTGATAGTGAACAGCGGTCATTTCGATGAAAGATTTGCAGCGATTCTGTTGGTTTTGACGGAGTACGAATGTGCATCACCCTTGTTTTCACCGCATTACATCAGTATCCAAATCAAACGCAAACTAGTTCTTGCCAATCGCTGTGTCGTTTGGCTCATCTCTCTTGCTGTTCTTTTTGCTCATCTCTCGACAGCTTGATCACCTCTGTTCTGCTTTATGGAGTCAAAACTTGAACTTTACTAAAGGCGAGTAAGGAAGCCCATAGTCGTTCCGAGAGAATTTATTCTGCGTCCGATGTTAGTTCTGTTTGCATTGATGACATTTGGAAGAGAACATCCAGCGTTGAATTTTATAGGTTGTACGACCGCATGCGACTGGTCAAGCGTCTTCGGTTACAACGCTTAAGAAGGTTAGATCATGTAGATCGTGGAGACACCACTGCGTCGGGCCGAAAATTATTCGTTAAGGAACATCTGTAAAGCAACAGAGGACCGCCTAGGCTGAGGTGGCGCAATCAATTGGAGATGGACTGACAGACAACTGGAGAGAGATCATGTTGATAGAAGTCCAGGTCTGACCCGGACTGTAGCTCCAATCAAAGAAGAAGTAAGGTGATAGTGAAGGACATATAGGATCCTCTTCTCAATGACACCTAAGACTGCATTGGAAGAAATTTTCACATCTGTGGCTTCTATTTTTTAAACAGAGTAAAATTTTAAGTTTGAATCACGGTCTTGTTTGCTCATAACGCCTCACATACAGTCTGCAAAAAACTTTTCTCAATAAACCTTCACGAAAGCATCATCATTTTACAGCGAAATACTCTGTTTGTTGCAGACTGTCCCTCAAGCACGTTTAGCACAACACCGTCAAAGGGAAGTATACAAGGAGATGTACAAGGAAAGGAAAGCAAAACCGCTCGTACAAGCGGCGATTGCACGTCGTACTTAATCTGGCTTGAAAGTACAACTATCCCAATCGGACATGCATTGTCTCACATTATCGCTCCCAAACCCACTTAAAGCCTCACTCACCTGTCATCCTGCCTTGTGATTGTTAAATTACCCTGACCGATCCAACAACAGTTGCATTTTACCACTGCCCAGCGCGGACCACCAACCACCGACCACCGCCAGCAGTGAATTTCCGCCAGGACTTCACCTTGACTTCGATATTCTAGGCGGTAGGTACGGATAATTGATGATCTTAAGTAGTGCCTCCACTATCGGGTGCAGTTAAGAGTCGAATCACGAAGCGATTTAGATCGAGCGATCGTACGCGAACAATGGATCGAGTGAGGCAACTGCGGCCGCGAGTCAGTGACCCTGAATGAACTTCCCGTGTGCCACATCCTCTATCTGAAATTAAATCGAAATCCTATTCATTTCCTACGCACATCACATTGGCTGCGCGCCCCTTGATGCGAGACTGCTAGTGTCGGTTGTGTGTTACGCAAGCCGGGCCGTTGCTGTGCTCCAATATCAATCACAAGCCCTCGCATTTGGGTGTAGATCTAAATCCGTTTCGCTAGGCCTCTCAAC
Source organism: Eristalinus aeneus (assembly GCA_955652365.1). NCBI lineage: Eukaryota > Metazoa > Arthropoda > Insecta > Diptera > Syrphidae > Eristalinus > Eristalinus aeneus. The sequence continues at coordinate 76,994,920 of OY019134.1, read as the reverse complement.
AAATCATCTCGCCAGCAGTGCTTTCCCATCATCGTAGGTCAAGATCCTAATCGTTGCGTCTGCGTCTCGACGAGCTCTGCACGCGGTGCATCTGGATGGATTAATAACTTCGAGAGCGTACATCGCGAAATTCGCTTGCAAGCCAGTAACAAGAGCCAGCTCAAGCAGCCAGCGAAACCAGTCAGCACACAAACAGGGAGACACACAAAGGGATGCACGTCGAGATGACATCTTCTTGACAAACTGAAGAGATTCGTTCGAAGTCAGCTTCGCCCCTAAGGACATGGCTCATGTCTTGATGATCATTTTCTGGAAACATTTCGACATCTTAAGCGAATCGTGTCGCTTTTTTTGTGTCTAGAATTACTTCACAAGGAGCGATGAAGTGCCCTGATAGAAGACAAAATAGAAATGTAATTCTCATTGGATTTGGTCTGGTTGTACGTGAGGGCATGTCGCCTCCCCACACTCACGTACGTGTACACTGGGTACACATCCGCACGGGCATGCTTATGCATGATTTCGAGGAGCCTCGGTTAATGGAGAAAACCTACACTCATCAGACGGAGTGTGTCATTCGTGTGCAGATTGTAGTCGTTGTTCCCTTTATTTTGAGCTCACTCCGTGGTACACTATGATTCCTTGTCGCTCCGGCAACGTGAGACAGCAGGAGGCTTATTATAATCTGTCAGGTTGTCAGGTAGACATATCTTGATTGGTTTTGCGAATTGCTGTGGCCTGTTGGATATTTAAAATTGGCGCTGGGATGATGGTTTATTAAGTGCATTTTATCCCAGGCAATTAAAAAAGGAAAAATTCCTAAGCTCAATTGAGTGACGTGCAGTGAGAGTGTTGTGCCATTAAAATCTTAGTCCTTGGGATCAGAAAGCACGAACGGATCTAGTTTATCTTTAAGCTGTGGCACGAAGCGCGTGATGTGGTAGCTGCGATGCCTTTTGTGCACACTTGACAGAAGCACTTGTGATCTGATTTTTCATCTCCATCCAAGTGATTTCATGGCAAGAGTAGTTTATTTGCTGTGCAGATCAATTTCATATTTTAAGAGGAATTCCAGCAGTAAGCATATGAGTGACTTACTGTATGAGCTAAATTTAGTTCGTACTGAGGTGGAGCTCTCATTACCCTGACGGTTCTATAAGAGGACTGAGTGTAGCCAGCTTAGTTTGTTCGGTAACTTCACGAGGAAGGAACGCAACAACTTAATTGAATTTAGGGTCTGGCTTTAAGAGTGTCCAAAGAGCTAAAGAAGTTCATTAATGTAAGAGAGGACAGAGAGTCGAAGATTTTTACCTTCGGCCGTGGCGTGTTTCCAGTCACTTATGGGTATTCGTCGATTCTTTGGAGTTCATCAATGGCTTTAAAACTGGGTAAGTGCCAGTTAAGTTCAACCAAAGCCGGTTTCGTGTTTCTTTATTTTTTTGGACAAAACTAAATATCAGCTAATAATAGAAGAAAAACTTTCGAATTTTTATGGTAGAACTCAAAAAGTCAATGATCTGGAGAACAAGTCCTAACATAAGATCACTTCAGAGAAGTGCTTGATCACGTTTAAGGGCCGAAGGAAATTTTGCATCATTCTGGATCGTCGACAAAGCAAAGGACCCCGTCATGGATCCACAAATAGCCGTCCAACAAATAATGGAAACATTCGAAACCATCTGTCAAATATGCTTCAATAACGGACCGGACTGTTCGTACAAAAGCGAAGGATATACATTTTTGGGATTAGCAATGATTCTACATGGCTAAGGCAGGCCACTTTTCTGCAAAACCGCAAGAAACGAAATCGAAACTAGTTCCACGAAATGAGAATTCTTTTACCATTATAGCACAAGGGCTCCATATAAGCTGTCGTTAAGCTCAAATTGAATTAGGCGTCAAACCGCGGACCCACTCGGTTTATTTTCATAGTCTAAAACTCAAAATAGAAATTTAAGCATCGTTGGGTAAAGTTTCTGGCCAGCATTGTTGCAAATTATTCAAAGCTTGGTGGAGTTTTTCTTTCTGTTTTATTACCCAAAGATAACGTTAGTTGGACCTTCTGGCGCTTGTACTGAATACTAAACATTTTCTTGCTGCTCCATCTCGTTCAGGTGGCTGCTAACACTCAAAGAGGGTCCGATCGGCTTTTCGAACCTCGCAATTCGGAGTCAACAGAAAACTTTAGGTGCCTTCTATTCGTACAGGAAAATGCAAACCTACTTGGCACCCCTCTGGTTTGTTGCACTATGGAAATAATGGTTTTCTCACGGCATTCTGCGTCAGCGAGAGATTTTTTTCTTCTTCTTTCTACAAAACGGCGGGGGACTTGGGCCTCAACTAACAATCCTCTTTATCTAACACTTTGTCTCACCAGTCATATCTGGTTGCGCATTCCAAGTTTATGGAGGTCCTTCTTGACTTGTGTGCCATCTCAGCCTTGGCAATCCTCTGGTGAATTGTCTCAATGACTCGGATTCGAAAACTTTTCGGGCCGGAGCAGCGCTCCACATGGCCTGAGCCTTCGCTCTACATAACCAAAAAAGTTGCTTGCCACAGATCGTTTCTGAATCTTATCCTCCAGATACCACTAAGAGCTTTCTCATCTGCTTTAAGTTTTTTCCGAATTCCCGCGCCACAAAGGAGGACTGCAATAGTCAAGTTGTAATGTGAACCAAGCAAAGTCTGTCGATAGGTAGCTCTATTACTCAATTACCTCTTAAGCCCAAAGAAATAGCTATTGGTAAAAGTGATACTGCGATTGATTTCGGTACTGGTGTTGTTGTCTCTGTTTACCGCGGAGCCGAGGCAGACGGACTCCTCAATTACTTTAAAGTTTCTGCTGCCCAGTGTGACGCTCTGTCCGAAACCTCGATGTTGTGTGTCATTTCCTGTTGACAGAACCATTTAAGCCGCTTTGTTTCAATGCCAGCAAACGCCTCATTGACGGCTAGCTGTGTTTATCCAATTACGTGACACCAGCGTAAGCTAGCAATTGAACTGACTTCTGGAAGATTGTGCTTCTATTGTTGACTTGTGAGCTACGCACGATCTTCTCGAGAATAATGTTAAAGAAGTCTCATGACAGTGCATCGCCTTGCCTAAGACCTTTCCTGTCATTGAAGGTCTTGGTGAGTTCGTTACCGACCTTGAAGGAGCAGCGAGAGTTCTCCATCCTACACAATCCTACACAATCTGACGAGTTTGGTAGGAATGCCAAACCTGACATGGCACTGTATAGCTGGTCTCTATGCACACTGCCTGACAACTTGGCCACTTACCCGCTTCTACTTCAATGCTAGCAAATGCCTCATTGGGAGCCCGCTGTATTCGTCCAATCACCTCAATGTCATCTGCTTAAGATAGTAATTGAGCTGACTTTTGAAAAATTGTACCTTTGGTGTTGACTTGTGAGTAACGTACGACCTTCTCAAGAATATGTAGTACTATTAGCATAAGTTTCACTTTTAGCAAATAACCGACAAGAGAAATATACGGAAAATTTATTGTAAAGCTTGCTTTGTCCGAACAGGACGGTATGGAACAGTTTTCGTTAAATTTTGAAGCTTTAATATTTTTGTCATAGTACGTTGAAGAAAAGGCAAAGTGAAACGAATTCCGTCTGTTTTCCTGTTTCCTGCTTGTTTGACTCTCCCGTTCCCAATGAAAGGCCTTTGCTTTCCTTCCTCCAATCCCTATAGGTCGAGATCCACTTCTCCCCTTTTGTGCACCATCAATTTGGGGGGAATGTTTCGAAAAATACGCTGACGCGGCGCTTGAGATGTAGTAACAGAGAGAGTTTATTGAAGTAAACAACTTGCTTTTAATGACACTCAAATGCAACTTTAGTGGAGAGTTTTCGGTACGTTACCTCCATCATATGGCGCCATATTTTAATAGTGCCAACCTCTAGCTCGAAAAATTGCCAATGACATAGTATGCAGGCACTGTGGGTCATAAAAATTATGGACAGAGATTTCGAAATTAAATTGGCCAACAAGTTCCACGACCGTCTTCTATTGTCCAGTTGTTTGGAGTGTACTCTAACCATTAAGAAGCCTGGCTGTAAAGTACGGATACATCGCGATTAAATATTCTTCTTAAAAAACCAGCAGCGGAAATCGTACCAAAGGTTGAAAGTAAGACATTTCTCTAAGGAAGATCAAAGGTTGCTTAATAAGCTCTTGAATACCTAAGCTTCTGCGGCATAACGCTGGGTGACCCGCTGCGGCATGGAGTAGGCTGTTCTGCAGAAGTGGGAGGGTCTGCTGTATGTTGCGGAAGCTTAGACAACCTCCAAAAATTCATCTATCTTAAGAGTTCGTAGCATTTCGTTTAATTCTTAATTCAAAATGTTTCACAGTGTAGGAAATATAAAGCCTATGACAGACAGAGAGACGGGTCGACGAAAGGACAAACTGATAATAATGGCATTGGTAGAGTTCACCTCCCTGACAATTCTCTAAAATCCCGTAATTCGGATTATCATACTGCAAATATTCCAGAAACAAATATTTAACTGACTCAATTGCTAATCTAGGTCCAATTTTTACGCAATCTTTTGTTTACATTCCGCGTTTAAATTAAGGAAATCCAATCGATTTTCACTTACGCACCACCCAACCCACTGAACGATCCAGTTTTAATTGCAATCCCTGCCCTAGAATTGCTACACTCGGCATGGGCACTGTAACGCGGATCCGTCCAAGCTCCAGCTCCTGCAATAAAACGAAATTTCATTTTCCACTTATTTGTACAACTTGTTCAACACCTACGGGCGACGGGACGACTTTCAGAAAATTGCGTTCAACGCGTGAAATCCCTTCGTCCACGCACACACAGGCGGGCATGTAAACGCCCTTTTGATTAAGTCTCTCATTGACTACTGGAAATACTTTACACCAAAAAAAAAGGACAAGAAGCATGCAATCCGCAAAAGAACGATAACCATCCGTGCTCATAGCTGAAGGTACATAATTCCAGCTGACTACCCGGACAAAATTGCTTTCAATGGGCTACAAAATGTATGATCCTGCAGCGTGTTCCATTTGACAACTTACACGGCTGCCCATTCAGCGACAGCAATTTACCCCCCGCTTCCACACTCCCATCCCGACCGACACACGGCCGGGGACGTCGCAGAAGAATCTGAAGGGCTTTGTACAAATAATCAAAACCGCGCGATTATATTTATATCGCATTGTCCGGGCGTTCGCCTGGATAGCTGATGTTTATGCGAACATCGCTTAGATAATAATTTCTCTCATTTGGGCGCGTGTATGTGTGTAGGCTCGAAGCTCATTCGATATTAGCATAAATCTGTCAGGAAGCCGTTTGGGAGCAGAGAAGTCAGAACCTGCTGACAAAAATCTATCTCTGCAGCGAGTTTCTAGGAATTCGTATTCATTTCTGGACATCCAAGATAGTGGATCGCGCACCACAGCCACAACCGATATCGCAATGGGCAGCAGGTTAGGCGGCGAGGGAACATCGGCTTCCACTCAGTTGGATCCTAACAGTCGGACATTTCGCGAGTGCTAACTGATTCCAAAGCGCGTGTATGTTCGATAATCATCTCGGTGGTTATTTCTTCTCCTCTGTTCACTGACTCGATTTTAAATTAACATCCTTTTGGAAACTTAATAACCTCATCAATAATCTCGCGCGGACTCTTGTGGACGTGCGACGACGACGCTTGTGTGCAGTGATCTTGTAGACGAGCTGCACCTCGCACGCTGCACCCAGCTATGATGGGACTTGAGACGGGACATTGACTGGGGTCCAGCTAGTGCTGTGCAACGCATATCGACCTACACGCGTCTCTCGCTCGCATTCGGACGACAGAACCCCGGCTAGCGATGGGTGAATGAATTTAACTGCAGCGCGCCATCTCCACGTCACACTCTGTGGTCGCGGCGGAGCAATTCACGAAATGCAACGAATGAATGGAATCCCATCGGTCATTGTCAGGTGCTTTCATAGGGATAATTCTGTTTCTCCTGTACTCCTGCGTCCACTTATTGAAAATTGAGAATGACTTTTTGGTTCCAGTGCCTGTGTGCTGTGCAAATTGTCAGGCTCATAACACTCACAGCGGGGCAATGCCGTGCTGATGGAAGTCCACGTGGGGGAATCGGGGTTTCGCTGTTATTTGCTGTCCCATAACAAAAGGTAGACCTTGGCCGCTATGTGGTGGCCGTAAAATTTCTTCGATTTATGTGAAGGGCGGCATGGTAATCAATCAGTGAATAGGTTTCACTGATTTTTCAAGGAATGGGTGGAGTGGCATGAAATCTAGGTTTCTCTGATTTTTCAAGAAATAGGTGGAGTGGCCTAAAATCTAGGTCATCCTGAAAGCAGATTTGTGGAGCACGCTATTTGGGATAGGTTCTCGGAGGCGTTGAATGAGACCGCGCATCACGTAACTCTCGTGGCTAATTTATGGCCGTGTGAACGACTCTTGACATTTCAATATTCGACCTGGAGACTATTTTTGGGAGAGTCAAAAGTGCCATTCCCTTACTCAAGTTAAACAACTGAGCAGTTATCGGAAGCAAGCTAAGCATCACCACATCACAACTGAAGTATGTGCCCTACCTGTCAATGGAGTCCATAAGAGGCAGAAAACTGTCGTTCCTCATTCTCACTTTGCCCGCCATTCACGGTCACTCAAAACCGACGGCCAAGTATCTCACCAGGGCAGCAAGGCAACACGATAATCAATTGCATCAGCATTCGCCACGTCATCCTCAACCGCTGGCCGTGATTCACACCGGGAAGAGGAAACTGAGGGCACTGAGAGAACGAGGAGATCCGTATGTCCATGACCATGACGGCGCACTCAATCGTCCACATGCAAATTTCACACACAAACAGCACAATGCCCACAATTTGACATAATTCCCATCAAATTGATATGTTTACACTTGAGCCCGTCGACAACAACTCCATCCCGGGGAGGGACCAGGCGACAGACGAGGAAGACAGAAGACAGGAGACAGGCTTACGGCTCAACTTATCATGGCAACTTGCAGTTGACAGCTTTTAAATCTGCTCACGGACGCATCCGGGGATCGATTGGTGGGCTGCAGTTCGTCTTTGCCGGACAATAACACCAATTATCGGTGAAATTTGCCAGTGACAAGAGTCCCGGGAATCCAAAGCGCCTTAAGGACCAGCTCAGCGTGGTCTCGTTTTGAGTCCTTCGCAAACAAACAGAATCTGACGGGACATCAGCTTAAGGCCATCGCACACACATGTGTTTATACATGCGGTCATGTGACAGATTCGCGGAAGGGGGGCCCCGACAGCCCCATCCACGTAATCGTCATAATTGTCATTCAAGGGTCCAGTCCCGCAGTCATTCAGTTGGACGTGGATCTTCCTCTGCCTCTGCTTTGTGTGGCTCCTCAGCGCGCAAAGACGATTGGCAAGAGGGTAACACGATGCCTTCGACAAGATGGCACACATCCTTCGGGAGAGCTCCGCTGCTATGATGGGGACAAGGCTAATTGAATTATATGCTTTGTTGTTGCAGCACAGATACGACAAGTCTGCCCGCTGCGCGAGGTGATATTTGCACATCCTCACGTTGCTGTCTTGCAATTTATTCAAAGGGCCACGGCATCTGCATTGCATTGGCTGCTGCCTCTTCGCCACAGCAACCGCAGCACCACAAACAACAACAGCCGCTAACTGACTAATAAGGCAGGACACGAGGATTAGGTTCACAGTAGGCGTCCGAAGGGAAACCTCGCATGGAATGCCGTGCATCGAAAGCGAAAATTATTTGTAGATTTGTTTTGTCACCGCGTTTTGTTGACTGAGGATCGTTGTCGTTGCCGTTGTCGCCGCCACAGCCGCCGATGGTGAATTGAATTCCAACCAATTTGACCAATCCCCGCTGTCTGTGGAGTGCTCGCTCTCGCAAAGGACACGATTGTCGTGATGATGATTATTCCCGAGCTGCAAATAGGCAAAATACTGAAATCCGCGGTATGCATCAGCCGAGGATGATTGTTTCTGCGCAAAACCAAGAAATTTGCGCTGCTTTCCCGTGGATGTACTTAATTTTGTTTAACCAAAATAAACACGAAAGAGGCTTGGACGGCAGACGACGAGAGTAATGTGTGCTCTCGTGTGAGGTGGGCGACCAAGGGCGGCGGCGGGGCTGTTGGACAAACAATCCGTTCGTCATTTGGCGTATGTTGTGTGACTCTCAAGTGGGACATGTGATATGGTCTGGACGAGTGTAACGTGGGGGAGATTTTGGGATTAGGGAGTCACGCTATTTTAATAAGTCATGTCACGAAGCATGACAGCGCTATAAAAGAGGAGTGGACAAATTATGTGGAGGAATCAGGAAGAGCCCGTTCTGGAATCCCAATTAATTCCTAGGAATGATGGACATTCGAGTTAAGCAAAAGGGCCAACATTGAGATGTTTGAAATAATTTTTCAGAGCAATAACATCATTTTTGAATGTCCGAAAGCGTTGACCAGCACAATAAGTCTTGGAGTACGGGCGCGCCCATGTGGGTGAAGGCGTTCCGGTAACGGAGGGGACGATGATGTGACAGTTGAAATTTGCTGGGGACATGTATATGTATGAGGAAAGTGTGAACTTGTGCCGGGTCATATTGACATGTGCGGCCGTTATTTGGATTACTGAGGATCATTTCAATTGTATCTGTCCATGTGGAGTCAGTGGGCTCGTAACAGCCTCTGTCGACACCAGCATGGAAAATGTAATTATTGCTTTCTCCGCACTTCAATAGAATAAGTCTCACAATTTTCTTTGTTACAAAATGTAAAATCTGAGCTGAATGAAACGGAGAGAACCTCACAGCCATTAGCAGACTACATATTTATAGTTTCCTATGCCTACTCCGAATGATGAAACTTTTAAAAGCGTTTCATAAGCCAGTGGAATTTTTGGAGTGACGGGCGTCGGTTATTTGTCAGAGTTTGAAAAGGGTTCAGTATGAGGGTTCAATTTAGGATTTGAAAGTAGGACTTTAGAGTTCTGTGTGGCGACACATGTACTCACTAGGTTTTTATCATATCTTCCCCCGTAGAAGGAAACTAAAAGCCTATCTCCTGATTGCCGGTGAGCGTATTCGTTCATGCATCAGGCATGTGGCCATCTTTAATTTGATTCGAAGTCGCTACAATCGGCAGGGGGACCAGGGTCTAAGCTTGCTTATCAACTACTCGTGTTGTGCGCGTTACTGTTCTTTCACGAGTAGAAGGGATCTACAGTTTTTTGCCGACTCCGAACGGCGAAACTGTTCTTTCCCGAGTAGAAGGGACCTACAGTTTTTTGCCGACTCCGAACGGCGAAATTTGAGAAGCTTTCTTAGACAGTTATTTCTCTTTGAGTGTTGTCAGCAGCTCGAAAGAGGTGGTGCCGTGAAAAATTCCAAAAATTTGTGTTAAGCTGGGAATCGAACCTACACCCTTCGACGTGTGAGCGTCACACTCTACCCACTACGCTACGACGACCACATTAATTCTGGTTACTAGCTTTAATATATTCAATGTTTTGTGTAAATATTTTCGTTTTTTGTTAAATGTGCTTATTATTTTGCACAGATAAAGGTGTTGAAGTTATTTGTTTATTTAATTTATAAAAATATCTATTGTTTGAAATCCGTACTAATTTTTTAGTTTTTAAGTAGAATTAATGTAGAATTTGTAAAATTGGAAAAAAAGATAACATCTAGAAATCGTTGCTTGAAAAGTTTTGTGTGCTTATTTTTTTGCACATGTAAATATGGAATTACTTCCACGAATAGCTCAGAGCTACTGAAGTAAACAAACTAGAGGCATCTGTTTGCCCTTATTTTAACCGTTATTCAGATCCAACAAAAATAATACCAGATCAAGTGTTTGCATCAGAACTCAGAGTGTTAGACAGAGCGAGAGGGAATAAGGAACCAGGTGTGCTTATTATTCTGCACACTAGTGTATGTTGACCTGGTTGGATCTGAAGTTGACCAGTCTTCCTGATTCCGTATCCTTTGGTGCCAGTCAAAGCAAAGAAAGTCTACCTCATTGTGGATTTAAAATTGAAATTGAAAATGGCTTTCGGTTTGTCTGTCTTGCCAAAACAGTTATCAAGAAGTACATTTGATACAAAATCTGCAATGGTTGGGTTGAATATTGGCATGCCATGTACTTGACTGTATATCTTGTCTTTGTACTGCAGATAGTTGTTTTCTTTCAAACAGAATTCTAAAACGGCACAAAAAGGACACAGCATAAGGAAGACTGCTCAACTTCAGATCCAACCAGGACAAACACTTCTTCAGTCCGAAAATCAGAAGTATGTGCACAGTTTTTCTCCAAATCGAATTTAAAGGACCCAGAGCTGTGAGAACTAATTCCCATTCTAGGTGAGCATCAAGTGAAAGATACAAGTGCAAGATCCACATGTGGGTGTGGACCTTCCACCTATGCAAATTTGAAATTGGTCATGGTTTCCTGGATCCCCACAGCAGCCACTGGAAACAAGTGAACTAGAGAGCTGGCGGTAAGTCATTAAACGATATGAAATTTAAAAATTACTAACCGGACTTAAGTTAAGCTCTCAGGCAAATGTTTGAGCATCTCCTTGGATTTTACTGGCTCTTACTTCTTTACTTTAGAGAAACTGTGTGACAGTGGCCTTGCAGTGAAACAGAAAGGAGTAAACTTTTCCGTAAATTAGCGAAGGACTTAAGGATCTTCAGCATAAATTGTCTGCATATTGAATGCCATAAATCGAATTCGGTAATGAAAAAGCTTTTAGCGTCCCTTCACAACAACATTAAATTTATTTGATATCTCAAAGTTTGCACATTCAAAGGATTCAGTGCGCAAACCGTAAATTTATCTCCCCAATAAAGAGTTCGATCACGCTTTAAGGTCCCCGACTCAGTGAACGTTTCTTTTCCTAATCTCTTAGTGAGTTATGACTTCCGAACCGCTCAGACATCCAGCATCCACTTGTGGAGTGCACACTTTATTGAAGACTTCTAAATCTTCTCAATCACCCTAATGAGCCCATAATTTACATCAAAACTCATTGCAGACACAGCTTCTTCTCAGGCATCCGGTGAACACGAAGCATTGAATATTTTCAATTTCAAACTTAACGAGACTGTGCGAATAAAGCACCATCAGCGATATACGCCCGAGCATTTAAGCCTCACCTCGGAGCTCTGAGATGCCGAACGGAGCGCCGAATAACTTCCGAAATGGTCTGGTCTGGCGAATTCGGAGTCGGAGGAGAATGTCATCCACACAATAATCCCTTCTCATTAATTAGTTCCACTTGATTGACTCCCTCGAAAGGCACTTGTCTGCCTCTCCGGCGATTAAGTCCTTAAGACATTTCTAATGCCACATAATCCAATATTCTCGATCAGAAAACCAAGAACGAGAGGAGAACGCAGACGACGAAAAACTACAAAACAAAAAACGCCAGCAGGAGAAGCAGGCTTCCAACTTCCAACACACAGCATTGAATTTCAGACAGTGGGAGCAGGGGCATCTCCCGAAAAACCATTCCAAAAAGGATTAACGCCGAATTGATTTCGAAGTGAGTGGAACAATTGAACTCCAGACCATATCGGGTTCACTTGCCGGCAAATTCACCGTGTCCCGCGTTTGTGCCGGTGCACCCTAAATCTCCTGAATCGGTAGTGATTCTCGTTGAGAGGTTTTTGGCCTTTTTTCAGGCGTAAATACCGATTAAGACATGACACTGCGTGCTGGTTGTTCCCCAATTCCATTGCCGTTGGCAGGAAGAATCGCGTGTGCGCCGAACATTAGCCGGTGATGAGATGATTTTCCACTTTTTATCGATTCATGCAAAGCAGAAATTAATAACCACTGCTCTGGATGAGGGCCCTCCGACAACAATCACGTCTGCCCCAAGTCGACGAAAGCCGACGACGTGCGCACACATCCCCAACCCATGCACCGGTCCGAGGAAACAAGGAAACATGGAAACGCGCACAAGATCCTCTTCCGCGGTTGAGTTAATGATTTATTTGAGCAATTTCGAACCAGAAACACATTCGGAAACTGTTTTCACTCCACCCGAAAAGTAGGTTGAACCAACTCATCTCTTCGTTCCTGCGGGGGAAAAAAAGCACATGTACCGTGGAACCAGCAATTGTCCCGAATGGTCTTTATGCGGCGCAGTTCGCACAAAACACTCGTGTGTGCAGCGGCAAGCAGAACAAGTGAACTTTTTACCCGAACAAGGACTCCTGCTTTTACCTTGACCACAAATGATGTACACTCAGCTGCGGTGTGCCGACCACTAAAGAGTGGCTTAGCGGTGGTCCCGTTTTGGCTGCAGGAATAATGAAAATTATTTGTAGTCGAACTGCACTCCGCTCTGGTTGTGGGTTCGATTTTTGAACTCCGGCCGCAGGTCATTCTTTGGTCAGGCGGGACGGCGGTTTCACGGGGACAAATTGATGATTGTTTCTTCATGTGGTCTCACACCCAGGTGGAGGGGGATCGGAGCCACAAAGGCTGGCCTACCACAGACTGTTCACTTGTCATTTCAACGAATGCAGTTTCATTCAGTCTTTCGCAGGCGAATTCCAACTGCAGCCCATGTATCTTTCAGCTCAAATCAAAATTTCACGATTATGACAGAACATTGAAAACGTGGCTTGTGTTTATATGTTTCTGGGAGCGCTCAACCTCTGCCACCACCACCACCACTGCTATCGGGACTGCTGCCAGCACCACCAACAGCAGCAGCAGCAGAGCAGCCTTCAATTAGAGGCGAAAATAAATCTCTGGCAATTGAAAAACCTGCGGGATATCGGACAAAAGTCACCAGTACTGCAGCATTCCGGCGGCGGTTGCTGCTGCTGGTGAATTGTAACGCAAATCAATGGGATCAAGATTATTGACACAATCGGCGGTGTTGGTGAAGGTATGGTGACGGCATGGTGACGGCATCGCATCGGCTGCGGCTGGGAGCAGCGTAAATGTCAGGGAATTGCTTTTAGAAATAAAGAACCCACCACCCTGCTGTAAATTGCAAATAAATGACAAAGCAAATTGCATATTGCTGTGAAGATAGGCGTGCTGGTGAGGGCTGGTTTATTTTCATTCAGCGGCGGTTGAAAATCGATACTTCGCACACTCTGCACAGGGGCATCTCGGGGCTGAGCTTGTCAACAGTGTTCGAGTTGAGAGCTGTTGGCAGTTCGTTTCAGAACTGTCGATTGAAAAATGTTTTTTTAATTTCACTTTTTATGGGTTTTTAAATCAAACCTGCTGTTTTTTTTTACTCGTCTGCTTTATGAATTTATTGTAGACGTTGCCAGAAGTTAGATTGTCAGTTTCGCCGTGGCTGTGTCTGTACTTACCGCCCGCGGAAGGTTTTTCCTGTTGCGAGTCATCTTCTTTTTATTTGGATTGCAACTCGTACTCATCCCTTTTCAACTTTTCGCAAGCGGGTAGCACTGACTTGGGGGTACGTGCAAATCATGGGACCGTGATGTTTTGAGATGTTTTTACACATGAGCGAAGTTTATTTTCTAATGAAAGTTGCGAACTTCTTCCGGATAAATTTTCTTGATTGCAATTTCAGTGGTTGTAGTCTGGCTCGTGAGTTTTTCTTCTTCTGGGTTATGTGCCTGTCTGGAGTGCGGATATTTCATTGCAATTTTTCTCTTTTCTTGTGGGGAAGCGAGAACTGCTCAAAATTACTACGGAAGTTGTATCGTCTTTTGGGATAAAGTTTTAAGCCATGGAATGTGTCTTTTTGTACATTCTTGGTGAGGGAAGAATATTTGAACGAGTGTTCCCGCTGCGAGAGCAGTGTGACTTGCAACTTTTCTTAACATAGTCTTGTTTGTGTTTTGACATACATTTTATTTAAATTCATGTTTTGTGGAGCCTCGCAACACTTTGCTGAGGCTAGAATGTTCCCAAAACACATACGAGGGCAATCCGATCGAAGATTTAAATTTTTTCAAATTCTCTTGAGCCTTGCTATACTCCGTGGGCGATAACCCCTCTGTCGGTTTGCTGTTCGGCGAAGGATTTTGTTAAAATTTGGAAGTAGCGCAAGCTAGACCTAAACTGAACAGGCTTGCAGCCTGTTGTCTAATTCAGTTTGAGTTGAGTTGTCAAAAAGGAACAGCACACAGTTATGCTTTCCATATCAACTTTTGAATCTAGGTACATATTGGACACAAACTTTCCGCTCCAGAAGACATTTGGACATGCTCCTAAACTGCATGTTAACAATAATAGTAATTATTGGGTGGCGCGACAGTCCACAGGGAGACCAGGGCCTAGCTTGCTTTTCAACAACTCGTGTTATGCGCGCTACTGTCCTCTAACGAGTAGAAGGAACCTACAGTTTTTTGCCGACTCCACCACGAGAGAATGTAGAACAAGTTAAACCCCAGTATCCACTGTTCCGTGCTGTCTTATGGCTGTCAATAAAACAAAGGAAAACCTAACCAGTGGCTCCTCTGTTGGGTGAAAACAATGTCATTGTCTTATGCGTGTTTTGGAGAAACCTAGAGTTTCAACTATTCCCGGATCTTCGATTCTAATTCTATCAAACAGGTATATACATTTTTTTAAAACTGCCGCCTGAACACGCAGTCAAACCAAAAGTACGACTATCCCATATCAGCATAGAATTAACTTTCAAATGGATCCGAACTCGTATCCCGATAATTTAAAAAAAGGCGTACTCGCCGGAATAGCGTACGCAAGCTACTGACTTAAGGCTCCGACACATAGACTACTTTACATGCGTCAGCGCCAGCAATACTTTGACAGATAAAAGTTAACACTTCGATCCAATACTAAAATACACAGGATAAACAATACAATCTGGAATTCATAAGCATTATGGTTTATGACCCAAGCGATCCCAAAATCCAAGAATCCACTTGAATATCGGAATGATTTTCAAACATGTGCATCGGTTCACATGTCAAACCCCATCCACAACACATCAGATTAAGAATACCGATGTGACTTACTCTGAGCAGCATCCTACAAAAAATATTCGAGATCCAGACGTCGAACGGTCCAGTCATCGAGATCCTGTCGTCGGACGGTCCAGTCCTCGGAAGGCCCATTCCTTGGACGGCCCAGTTGTGTTTAGCATTTCTTATTTCTTTTAAATAAAGTTTTTTTATTTTTACTTGGAAACAAATAAATTAATTTACATAAACTACAAGTGTTCTTATGGCAGGTGGCACATGGACCAACGCTATTTACTCAACTTATCCCTCACCTTCAGCGTTGACAAGCGACACAATGTGACATTTCAAAAGAATTTGATTCTGATATTGGCAGCCTGTTTGAATGTTTCGTAGGACCTTAATGTATCAAATTCAATAGTAAATCAAAGATTTCTTTTTTCATTCTCAGAATCGTGAAAAATTGTTCCGGATCGTCATTGTATAGCTTCTCAAAGTTTGACGCAAAGTCACAGTGCACTTCTCGATCTGTGCATCAAGACTGGTCCCAAAATTGATAGTTCCTTTTTGGGCATTGATATATTTTTTAAATACGAGCAGTATCAACAAGCGCATTTAGTCAATCTAATAACTCGTCTGGAGGCATTTTTGCACAATATATAATACCTCCCTTCCGTCTTTTTGTCTTTTGAATTTTCCGGCTATGTACAAAGCGCTACAGAGCTCGTAGCTCGAGCTGACAATACTTTACATCATTTGAAAGGTCTTGAAATAACCTAAAAAATTACGCTATGCATAATTAGTTTGGATATTGCGTTCAACAGTTATAGACGTGCAAACATGGGCTCACTAACGCCGAAATACGCGCTATTTTAAAGTTTTCCTTCGTTAAAGCAAATCCCCTAGAGAAACGTTCCGTGAGATTAATGGTGTTTTGGGGGATGGTACTCTATCACTTCGAACCGCGGAGGAATAGTTTCGAAGATTCAGAGCCGGTGAAAACGACACCATGGATAAGCCAGCCGGTGGAAGACCTGTGACGACGAATACCGATAGAATAATATCTCTGTCGGGGCGTGAGCGATAATAGCCTTGATGCAGATTGTCATGAAGCGTTCGCTGACGGGATCGTAGCTCAAGACTTTTTTCCTAAGTCTGCCTCGAACAACAAATCCGCATCCGAATAACCGCTGCCTTCTCTCTCTCTTTCTGTAGCAATCACTGTAGTATATTTCTCAGTTTTTCATCATTTTCTTGACGGGCCCATCCCATCGCACTTCCTGGATGGCGGTAATGTCTGCTTTGTAGCAATCAAGGGCCTTCGCAAGTTATTCGACTGCAAGTGGCCTGTAAAGGGACCTCACATTCCACGTGCAAAACCGAAAATCAACGTTTGCTGGGGTCGTCAACAGTTGATCCGTCCTTATCCGTCCTTATCCATATCGGTTTTTCTGAACTAAATGTTTTAAACGTGGTGAAAAAGTTACCCTCACGCACAACCCACAGGCTGGTAGGCCAGGTCCATTATTCAAGCCTTCGGGCAGAGGGTTCCTGAGTCTCCTTGCACAATCTGATTACTTTTTATTTCGATCTTTGAAAGACTCCTTCAACGGTAAAAATTTGTCACGATGTCAAATCGTACCTGGTTCAGTTATTTGCTGACAAAAACCAGAATGAACGTGGAATTATGACGTTGTCTGAAAGTTCGCAAAAGTTCAATGCATTACTTAGCTGCAAACCTTATAGATTCAGACGAAGCAAATAAAAAGTGACCCTTTGCACAGTGGACCCCACTCGGTTCTTAATAAATCCGATGCTAGTACGTCACAAGACTTTTTTTGAATTTTAGGGACTTAGCATTGGATTTTGACAGGATTTATTTAAAGTAAAAATAATATAATATAGAAAAGTATGCATTCAGTCTTTTTAAAGTAAATGCATGAGTCGAGCCAAATATATTCCAATCACCTCAGAACTGAAGTAGAATCTACTACAATAGTGTTTCAAGAATCCCTTTTTTGTTTGGACAACTCACTCTCTCTGCGTTTCTTTCAGACACAATTGCACTTTCAGCAGTGGTTCTTTTTTGGCAACGGCTACCACAGCACATTAGTTGTGCCCCCTTGGGCTGTTGCATCATATTACACTAAGTGCCCCCTCCGTGTCTGGGCTCCCGTTCTAATTCCCCATATTTTTAATTGGATAAATTCATGCACTGCACGAGCAACCCCGCGTACAACACCAATGAGTGCAAATGTGTTTCGCAGTCCTCTCACGTCCTTTGAAAATCGCTCCTGGATGTTGAACGCATTAGGAGCTAAGGAAAAACTTCAGTTGCCGCAATCAACAAAGTTTGTTTAAACTGAACCACCCCGTACGTAATTGGACCCACTTCCTTGAGATAAAACGAACTGAGAAGAAGAAAGTAAAGACCCCATTCTATGTGCTTTAATTGCCTACATATGGACATCATGTCCAATAAGTGAAGTGTAAATAATTTCTTCACAGACAGGGGCGACTGACGAGCGGACGTGGTCTTCTGCAAGCAATACATAGAGATACAGCCCCCACTGCCATCTTCACATAGAGAGTGCTTTTCAAATTTCCAAGGACCTCCAGCTCTGTTATATGCCCCTAAATCTGTCGCACATGTCTCTCAGAATTGCACCAAGGGCCACCTATGCTCTTGGCCTTCTCGAAAATAAGTGGACTACCCACTCCAGCATGTCACACAACAGGAGTGAAAATCAAACTCAATCCAATTAGCGGGTCTGATCCCCCGGGCAAGAGCTGCAGCCCACTACAGCGGACTCTAATAATTCCTGTTGTTGGCTTAATTAAGATGACAAGTACCCAAGCAGAATGTCACCGGGAATGTCGTACGTCGCAGTCCTCCTTCCCAACACCGCCGGCCGGCCATTGTGCCAAAGTGCCGCGATGCCATCGTGCCCAGATCACATGCGGCAACCGCGAGCCATACCTCTCATATGTGGGATTGCGCTCCAAGAGAATGAATCCTTCTTATCTACTTAAGGCGATTTATTGGTCACCATTAAGAGCGGATAAGAGCGATAAATAATTTGCACTGGTAAAGCGCGCATTCCCCGCGTGGTGTGTGTGCACTTCTTGTGATCTCCTCAAGAGACCGTATTTAAATGTGTGCGCAGGGCGCCCATACACACAATACACGGCCCGTTTGGCCGTTGGGTCGTTTTTATAAAACCTGTCCCTGTCCAGTCTTGTACCGGTGGTTGAGTGGAGATGCTCTGCCTCAATTTACGCGCGCACTGGAATAAATTTGATATGCCGCCGCACTCTCTGGGATGGGATTTGATTACAGGGACAAGCGTGCCCTTGACTATCATCTGAAGTTATTATTATTGCACCGATTTTTGTTGTTGCTCTTCCTCCTCTCCTCTCCTAGGAGATAGATGGGATATGCGAGAGTTGATTAAGAAACTTTTTTTGTGGTCCATCCTCGAGTGCGACGCACATACCCAAGAGCAACAGGCTCGCATTTAAAGCAATCAATTTGGCGATGATGATGATGACCATATCGGCGGCGCGGTGTAAGGCCGGGATCAATTCCGCGCAATTGAGTCATTTTCATAATTTTTATCGGAATCCGTTGGAGCCTTTATTGCGTTCATTTCGAAGGCGCACTCGGCGTGCATTGTTCATACGGGGCGTGTGGCGGATATTTTATTTCATTTTGAGGTATTTCTGTTTCTCCTGCATCTAGGATAAGGAGTCTTAAGGAGGTCTTTACGAGGTGTGAGGCTTAATTGTGTGAGCTTGGAATTGCTCACTGACAGGGGATTAATGAGTGAGGTGTAGAGGGTAATGGTTGCATTTGCATGTTCCAGTTTTCTAATCCGTGGCACTTGCGGAGGGATTATCTTTGATATTTGATAAAAAAGGATATTCTAATTTTTACTGGAATGCGGAAGAACTTTTACAACTAAGGCTGGCGATCATTAGAAAGGCATTTCAAGCCGCCATCTGTCCTCTTCCGATCTCAAGTAAATTGAGTGCCCTCGAAGTTCCAGGTGAGTGTCCAGCCAACACTCAGCGCTTAGGGAATCACACACCAAGAGTGATGTGATGTGCGCCCACCGCTACTCAGCAAATCAATTCCATTGTTGTGCTGCCCTCACCGACACCCTGCGCCCTTCTATGACCGACAATTATTAGCCATCGTCGGTGGAACGCGGGAAGACAGCACAGCGGATGCTGTAAACTACACGCATACAGCCCCAGCCAAGTGCATCTTTTGACAGACTCTCTTCCCAGGAATAGAAGAAGAATGCACGGCGCATAGAGAGGAATTACCTCTGCTTGAGGGACATGTTACGCCCATCAAAAGCAGCAAACAGACAGACGGCCACACGCTCTAGCCCTTGCGCCGAGTGCGGCGCGTATTTAGAGTCGTAAGTCCATGGCCACGCTCGTATCCCATTCATCTTGATTGCCTGAATATGTTTTTAAAAGAGCCCGAGCATTGCAAATTGGTCCGATATTCGAAAAAGGCCCTCGAGCGTTAGCCAGGATTTGTTTTGTTACCTACCTGCCGTTCCTTTTTTACGCCGTTCGTGGAACACCGTCGCGCTGGAGTTCTCTAGCTTCTGATATTATGGATGACCGATGATTACCGCCAATGAATAATAAAGCGATGTGCGAGGACGGCAGCAGCAGCAGCAACAGCAGCGATGGTTGTTGGATGTTGTCGGCCACCACTGGAAATGGCGGACTGATGCAATATTTGGACCACCAGAGGCTAAGCCAAGCGTCGAGAGGATGATGATGATGATGGAGTTGCTGTTGCCGATGCTGATGTTGATGCCGGCGCGATGGTGATGCTCAATGTGTGTCTTTACATACGGGCGAGCGTCATAGCAGGTTATTTGCGGGCAAAGCCGGTGTCTGCCTTCCTGCCTGTCAGTAATAGTGCGGGAATTAAGACATTTACTCCCTACGAAGATACATATTTACGGAGAAGAGCGACGTGAGATTCTCCACGGGCAGAGTGGGCAAACAAACCGACCGACGGTCGCAACGACGGGGACAGACAGACAGAAACAGAAACCGGCACACAGTCAGGTCGCGTTGGTGTTAGATTTTTCTCTCTCGTTTTCTTCCTTCGCACTTGTTTTCGAGATTCCTGCGAACACACAATGGGCTCCGCAGAGATGAGGAATAAGATGAAAATGATGATGATGATGGTCATCATACGCTGGCGGTGTATCAGGCGATCTCGGCACTGATGCGGAATCTCATCCTGGAAATCCCGGGGAAGGCCTTCAGTCCCTCCCAATTTGAATGGCCTCACCGCACGTAGGCTGTTCCTGCAATAACAAAAACTGTACATTGGGCATAAATAAGGCTTCGTGGGCCGGTGACGGCGGTGTCGGGGGTGTTGGGGGTGTTGGCTTTGACCGCCATGACGCTTCGGCGATGGCGGCCGTCCACAAGTGGCTTGTAATAAGCTCCGAGTGTGTCGTGGCGGGGCGGTGGAAGGTGTTGTGCAGATTGTTGGCTGTATTGTTAGAGGTGCAATTTTCATTGCGGCCGACGAACGGGTAAACGTGGTCTTCCTCTTTGTTGGACTCAAGTGCGGATGGTCGCGCTGCTTGCGCGAAGTGCTTCAATTATTTTCGGCTGTCTTGTGCCGCTCGGAAAAGGGGTGGGACACTAGGGAGTGCCAGTGCTGAGAGATACTGCAGCAATGCTGCCTTTGTGACCAATATGATTCTGACCACGATAAATTGGCATTGTGCGTTCCGAGGACGGGTTCGCGCGATAACCTCTCTGGATATCCTCGTAACCCTAAAAATTCTCCACTCGCTCGCAGTGAGCTGCGCGGGCTTGATATCTGATTGATCTGCTTTTGAATTTTTTTTCGGCTGGAAATTAATAATAAATCGTGATATAGCCCGTGTAGTATCTGGCTGTGCGACTTATGACTGCGTGCGCAATTTGGGGAGGCTGCCGGACAAGTGAATTTTACCGATTCAGTGCGCATCGGGTTATTGCACCGGGTAGAAGCATTAAAGAGCGACTATTATCGGCTTGCGGGAGACTATAATTAGTGCGAGTGCAATTATCAGACTTATCGGCAGTCGACGTCGAAGGTGACCGCGAGAGGTCAGGGCCGTCGGGCAGATACCCGATCAGAGATCTGCCGCCAAGCGGCAAATGCCGCATTCAATTACCCCGAAATAAACAGATCATTTTGGAATTCGAGCTTCAGTGGGCTGTATCGAAATTCGACGGCGATCTGGTTGCGTGAGAAAGTTACCCGGTAAATTGAAATTTTATATTGACAGGGAATCTTTGCAGGGATCTAAAGTAGATTACATACGCTTTTAGTGAACCCTGGATTGTGAAGACATGTTGTGGAATAGAAGTTCGAGATAACAAAACGCTTTACAAGGACACCACATTTAACTGGCCTACTTAAGGGTCTTTCTTCTTCTTTTGGCGCTACGGTCCGGGGTGGGTTAGGGTCAAAAATTCGAAGGTCTGCTGACGTATTGTTTTTTTAAAGTTCCTCATTGACATCTTGATTGCAAAATGATGAGTTACTGGTACTTGGGCTTGCCAGACTCTAAACAAAATTCAAAGTCTGTTTTAGGAGCGTCCGGAGGGAATCCCAAATTTTTCATAAAACCTTGTAAGACTTTGCAGCATTACATGAACCTATATCTTGGCAACAACTCTAAAAGCTGAAAGTGAATGACCATAGTTAAAGAAAAGCGCGCTAAATGCAGTCTGGAACAGTTGGAAGGTGGCCCCAATTTTCTTGAATTTCCGCTTTTGGGACCCGATTCTAAATAATTATACAAACGAAGTATTTCATTAAACTAATCCAACTTCACTCAACAAGTCCAACATTTCTTACATTTTTAAGACAAATCTCGTTTCTATTCATCCACATAACTTCCTTCAAGAGTGAAAAAATCAGTTAAACGTCGCAGTACCATTTGGTTTCCTTTTGTTATAGAACGATTCTAGAACGAGCTTTGGCCTCAAAATAGGCAGTTTCGGTGCCCAACTCCTCTTTCGAGCCATTTTGTTTTCCGGTGAGCATCTTTTTGAGGTCTGAAAAGAGATAGAAGTCGCTGGGCGTCAGATCTGAAGAATACTGTTTGTGCGGAAGCAATTCAACGCTCAATCCGTGCCATTTGGCCATGGTAGCCAACGGCTTGTGACACGGTGTATTGTCTTGGTGGAATTGCATATTTTGCTTCTCCAAAAATTATCTTTTTTGCAATTTCTTCCCATAAATGCACCAATAATGCCATGTAATATTCGCTGTTGATCCTTTTACCTTTCTCAAGATAGTCGAAGAATCAAATTCTGTGCGAATTCCGAAAGACAGATGCGGACGGATGGATGGTGTGGTTCAGCGGCTGCTGTCCACTCCGCCGCCTACCGATTTGACTCTGGAATGTACTAATGAACCCGTGTTTCATCCATTGAGACATACTGATGCAAAAAGTCCTCTTTATTCTGGTGAAAGTGCTTCATCCAGCTCTCAGAATCATCAATACGTTGTTGTTTTTGATTTATTTTGAACAAACGCGGCAACCATTTCGAAATTAGCTTTCTCATGGACAAGTGTTCATCCAAAATAGTGTATACAATGCCTTCTGATATCTATAAGGTGTCAGCTATCTCACGCAATTTCACTTTGCGGGTTTCCAAAACAATTTTGTGTGATTTTGTAACATTTTCAGATATAATCACCTCAACTGACCTTTCAGAAGGTTCAGCATCATTGGTGCCTGTACGGCCACCTTTAAAGTAAGCATACCACCAACAAATAGCTGTTTTTGATGAAGCATAGTGCCTGAAACACTTTTCAAGACATTGCTGAGCTTGCACGGCATGTTTTCCCGTCAAAAAGCAGTGTTTATTCAAAACACATTATTGTGCTTTTTCCATTGTTTCAAAAATCGCAAAAATGGCGTCAGTTGAAGCTCTGTAACTTGTAACCTAACAATCAGATTGTCATGCGATCATTTGAATGTGTCTACTTCCCAAAAATATTATGGATCTTTTGTTAGTGGCGCCCCTACATGTCAGTCCCGGGACTTATTGAGTGATGTGTTACATAATTTGTACATCAAGAAAACTTGTTTTCAAAAAGAAGGTGTGGCGCATCACATTGAACTTCCTGTGGGAAAAGTTCGAAAGAATGGTCGTCTAAGGAAAATATGAAGTAATCGTATCACTGTTCGCGTGAGTTCTTTTGCCCAGGTCGCAGACTTTGTTAAAAAGGAAATCGTTCGAAGTTAAGAAGACACAGGAAAAAGAAAAAGAGGCACAACATCAACCTGCATGATAGACCGTCACGATTGGCAGCACCACTTTGATGGTTATTTCATCTACATCGGTGGTAGACCCTTTATTCGCATCTGCTTCTCCCAAAATGTAGGTCATACTGAAAATGCAGGATGCTCAGTAGGAGAACTCATCCTGCGCTTTCAGTATTTACCAACATTTTGACAGAAGCAGAAGCGAATGAAGGGTTTCTGCAAGAGCAAAGTTGTGTTCATCTTTGATCGTCTACAGATTTAAAAACTTTGGTGTTTAGATCAAAAAGTTCGCACTGCTCTGTAAAGTCCTCCAATTCAGCCTCACAAAACACATTTCAGATTGGAATGGTGGGAACGAGTATTATAGACTTGCCAACTTGATGAATGTGGTCGCCGTGGCGTAGTGGGTAGAGTGCGACACTCACACGCCGAAGGGTCTAGGTTCGACTCCCAGCTCAACACCAATTTTTCGAATTTTTCACGGCACCACCTCTTTCGAGCTGCTAACAACACTCAAAGAGTGATAACTGTCTAAGAAAGCTTCTCAAATTTCGCCGTTCGGAGACGGCAAAAAACTGTAGGTCCCTTCTACTCGTGAGAGAACATTAGCGCACACAACACGGGCAATTGATGAGCAAGCTAGGCTCTGGTCTCCTGCGTACTGTCGCGCCATACAATTATTTTAGATTACACTTATTTTCTTTAATGAATCTTTAGCCTTTTACCCGCAGTGCCTAAAGATTTCAGTTTCGAATGTGGAGCTACAGTCGGAGTAAACATAGTCCTCAACCAAGTCCAGCCAGCAGCCTTCAGTTTCGCACTCTAAGTTGGTCGAGGTCCTCACTCCAATTGTCTGCGCCACATCAGCCTAAGCCGTCCTCTCTTGCGTTGGCCCAATGGCTGGGATCCAAAGACCATTCGGGCCGAAGCTGTGACATCGCTTAGCTTCACATAGCTTAAAAATCTGAAGCGCTGTATCCGAAGGCGCTTATCCAGGTGCATCTCGCCGTACAACTGACGTCGTCGTTGACTGTTCTTCTCCAAGTGTCATCAATGCAAAGATTAGCAGACCTCCTAAGACGTACTTAAGAAAGGCACTAGTATCCACTCCATAAAGTAGTACTGGGATGATGGAGCTGTAACAGAAAGCCAAATTTGTTTTTCAATGGGAGACTCTAGTTTTCAAATACCTCTTGAGCTCAAAGAATCTAGAACAATATTGCGTTTGATTTCGGCCTAATTATTGCGGAGTCGAGGTAAACGAAGTCCTTGGCTACTTCGAAGTTTCTGCTGCCTAATGTGACGCTCTGTGGGAGACATCGGTATTGTGCGTCCTTTCATGACGACAGCGCGCACTCCTTTTGGCTCTCTGACAAATTTTGTCCGCTTGCACTGTAATTTTAGCAAAGGCCTCATTGACCGCTCACTGGGTTGTTTCAATTACGCCAATATCCTCCACGTAAGCCAGCATGTGAGGTGATATTTGGAAGATCGTGCATCTGGTGGTGACTTATGATTTACTTACGGTCTTCTCGAGAAAGATGTTAACGAAGTCACAAGACAGAGCATCTCCTGTTCAATTTCAATACTCAGACTTTGGAATTTTTGTTTCGCACTTACATTTGTGATACTCTGAGAGATTGTATCAAAAATTCATTCCATTCCCGTGGCTCATTTTTCCGAAGCCGTGGAAAATTCGCAGGTCTGCCACCTCCTCCTCAACACATCTGAAATCTATGTGTTGTCATCAACATGACAGCGCTTCAAATCCCATCTCCTCAGCGCATTTCATTTTCTGTTCTGAATATCAAATCAAACATCGCAAAAAATATTCGATTGTAAGTTCAGCATTCAATTTACTCAACAAGCAATCCACATCAGAAGCAGTTCCAGCGCCGGAGCCAGCACCAACGCCGTATGACTCAATAGTTCAAATCAAAAAGGATATCTTCCATAAATCAACATGCGTGGGAGAATGGAAAATCGATTAGTCGATATGAAATCGATTCAACCATGGATGGGATTTTTCAATTACTACACGCAAACGACGCCTTCACAGCTCCCACCCATCCACCCATGTGCTGTTCTTTGGGCCAACACAGCGAAGATGCATACGAAGTTCAATAGAGATTCTAATGTAAACTCTCTTATGCGAAGGCATCTTCTCATATTTCGTGGCTGAAAACGGTGCCGGGGAAGACGACGTTAAGGGCAACCGACGCACCCGTAAAGCATGATGGATAAGTCCATCTGAACTCTATAGCGAAGCGTCTGTCGTTCACCTTGCTCCGCCCTGCTTTGCCTGCCGCCCGCCGCAACAGTCCCATAAATCCTCAATCAATATCCATTTCTACATTGGGAATTCCCATTTCGAATGCCGAATGGTTTGTCATCGATCATAATGTCGTACGAATTGCTTTAGCAATTTGTTCAAAACAAATGAAAAAAGAAGAGAGCTCCGCAATGCTCATCCCGTCTCTCTGTTTCTCTGTTAGAGTGGATGCCAGCCAACAAAACGGAATGTCATATCGAGAGGTTCATGTGGCAGTGCTGCAAAAAGGATACTATCCTATTCGAATGCCATCAAGCTTTATGGCTCCATATGGACCTGAGAAATGTAATTTCGTTTGATTTACTGTAAGGGGTTAATAAGACTGGCTCACCCAACAGCAGCAGAAGCAGCAGCAGCAGCAGCAGCAGCAGGAGCAACCAGCGCCAGCAGCTGCAGCCCCCCATCTCAATCGATTGTAGACCACTGGCTGTGAACCGTATAAAGGCGAGTGGAGAACCTCTGGGAGCATGCGCCCGTTTTCTGGAATGCATCTGTGCACTGTGCGCTGTTCGCTGTGCGCAGTATACTGCGCGCTCTGTGCGCAATGTCCAATGAATAGTTTTCCATATTTAAAATGTGCCAGTGATTAATTCAGTGAATAGGAGGGAATCGCTCCCGTGGCTGACTCTAAAATAGTTTCTGATCGTAACTCTCACATGGCACAGGGGGAAGTAATGCATCATCATCTGCGCAGGGAATTTCAAAGATATTGAAGTGATTTCTGGGTGTGTGCTGCAAGGTTGAAGCGGAATCGCTCGCCATTGTCCGCTGTGGACATATTCAAATCGCAATGATGCGCAGACACATTTTGAGCTTTTCTCATTGAATTTGAAATTAAAGTGGACAATGCCATTGAACATAGAGAGGAGGGAGGCGAATGGAGCCATAAACATGTCTGCGACAAAGATGAACATTTTAACGGCGTTTCAACGAGTGACACAAAGGCTTCTCAAAAGTGAATGATCTCCCAACACTGGAGATCCGAGACCCCTGATTTGAGAAGAAATTGTTAAGTTTACTGTCCTCTAGAATTTGGAGACCATCGAAGCCTGTCTTCACCGAGAGATCACCTCATATGATGAGGAACCATGAGTGATACATCATTCCGCTTCCGATTCCACTTTCCGCTTTCTCGTTTTACCCACAAGTACTACGAAAATTGTTGGGAGAAAACTGTTCACCATCGAACGTAAACTATTTTAATTATTAATCTACTTAATCTGGATTTAGTTGAAGTCTTAGCAGCAGTCTTCTGGAATACCTTCTAACTGAAGAATCGGTTTCCAGCTTACATAACATGTTCAGATGAAGAGGAAGGTCGATAGTGACATGTGACGTAAGTGCACTACTTCCTGAGCAGCTAGCGAAGTTGTGTCAATTGTAATGAATTCTTGGAATGTCAACACTCTTCGAAACCAACCCCTTTGGCTGTCAGGTCATTCTTTAGTCACACTTTCGCCTCCTTGAAAAGTGGACGGCCATTGAAGATGAGTTCGGGATTGATACCTCCAGGGCGAGTGCCATATTTGACGCCTTTGACTCACCCACCAGAATCCGAATTGCATCATTCAGTGTTTGTAAAAGAGACTCTTTTGGTCGTTCAGAAAATAAACTCGAGGAGTAGATAAGAGATGAAAAGATCTGTCTCATGAGGAGAAGATATTCTATTACCGTCAATTTTCGTAAAAACCGCCTAAAGAGCAAACAAATTTCTGTCCTAGTGAAGTGATCTCTGTATCAATAGCAAGATGACTGCAATCTGGTTTTATACACTGTGAAGAATTACATTTAGAGCTGCGGGTGGGGCTGCGTTAATGTGAACTGTTGACGAAGAGACTAATAAATTTTGGATCAGGTTCTGTATTAATACCTCTCATAGACTCGAAGCAAGTTTAACTTTTAACTAAGCCTATGTCGACGAAATACTTAGGTGGCCTTCGCTGTTGCCTTCTTGAGTTTGCCTTGTCTGAGATTGACACTGGTTTAAGGTGGGAAAGTTACACGACATCGGTCGAAAGTGTCAATCTACGCTTTAGCAAGGAGAAAAATATATTGACCAGAACACAAAGAATTTCTGAAAATTTTAAATGGAAATGGCACAACTTTGCTATTAGCCTCAAATTCAGCGACATCTGCTTCACCCGAATTCTCTTCTTCCCTTAATAATAATAATAATAATTGTATGGCGCGACCGTCCACATAGGCCCAGGGACTAGCTTCCTCATCATATACTCTTGTTTTGCGCGCTACTGTTCTTTCAGGAGTAGAGACGGTCTACAGTTCTTAGCCGACTTCGAACGGCGATGTTTAAAAGCTTTCTTAGACAGTTATTACTCTTTGAATGCTGTCAGCAGCTTAAAAGAGGTAGCGCCGTGAAAAATTCGAGGTGTTCAGCCGGGAATCGAACCTCGAACTTCGGCGTGTGAGTGCCGCACTGTACCCACTACGCTACGGCGGCCTCTCCTTCCCTTGTCAAGCCAAAAATTGACAGATGATTTCTTCTTCTTCCTCTTGCGGCGCTACAGTCCGGTGTGGACCTGGGCCAAAACCAACATGCTTCTTCGACCAGCATGATCTTTCTCCAGCTGCTTCCAGTCTCGCTCTGCATGTTGGTTGCGGTCCTTCTCTACTTGTGTGCGCCACCTCCGCCTAGGCCGTCCTCTGTTGCGTTGCCCAAATGGCTCAGATACGTAGACTTTTCGGGCCGGTGCAGTGGTGTCCATACGGTCTACATGGCCTAGTCATCTTATCCGTTCTATCCGAAGATGCGTGATTTGGCGCATGTCGCAGTACAGCCCATAGAGTTCGTCTTTAAATCTTCTCCTGCAGATGGCAGATTACGTCAGCCCCAAAGAAGGTTTTTCCTTGGGGCCCATAAGTGCTACTAGCCAGACATCACCGCCATACAAGAAGTGCAATGGGCTAGTCTTAAATACACTACTCTACTTCAACCAAGCGAAAGCTGCAAAACGGCAATGCGAGCATGTCTGTTGCCCAAAACATACGTCAGCCGAAAGACTGTAGTATTCAGCGTTGAGGATAAGTTGGGTAATTGCAGTACCCACGCCCCTGTAACGTAGTGGGTAGTATGAGACACTCACACGCCGAAGGTCCAGATTCGATTACCAACACCTCGAATTTTTTAAGGCACCACCGCTTTCCAGTTACTGACAACACACACAGGGTAATAAATGTGCAAAAAAAAAAGCTTCCCAAACTACGCCGTTCGAAATCAGCAAAAAACTGTTTGTCCCTTCTACTTATGAGGGAACAATAGTGTGCACAACACGAGTAGGTGAGGAGCAAGCTAGGCACTGGTGTCTTTGTGGACGGTCGCGCCATACAATTATTGTTATAAGTACCCAAGCAGAAAAAAAAAACTTTTACCGACAATGCATATTCCAATTTGAAAAACCTACAGATACAAGAAATTAACTCATAAAATTTTATTATTATTCTTTAAATCCGTTTTAAACCATTGTTCCCATTGTTCTCTCTTCCTCTAGTTTCCTCCGTAGTCCCTTTCACATTTTTGATACTAAATTTTTAGAAAAATACCAGTTTTTTTGAAAATAAAACACTAATTATTAATGGGAAAGTAAACACGTTTTATTCAAAGTATTGGCCATTATTTTCTACACATTTTGACCACCTTTCTGGCAATTTGTGAATACCACGCCAATAAAATTGTCCGCCTCTTAAAGCAAACCAATCAGACACCCAATTTTCGACCTCCTCGTAGGAATTAAAGTGCTGCTCAGCCAATGCGTGTCCCATCGATGAAAACAAATGGTAGTCGGAAGGAGCCATGTCTGGTGAATACGGCGGGTGGGGTATCTGCTCCCAGCCAAGTGTTTTGATTGTATCCTGAACCGATTTTGCTTTGTGTGCAGATGCATTGTCATGGAGCAATATTGCCTTGCCGTGTCTTCTGGCCCATTCTGGTCGTTTCTCGATCAATGCATGGTTCAAATTGATCATTTGTTGTCGGCTGCGATCAGTATTAACGGTTTCACCAGGTTTTAGGAGCTCGTGGTACAGCACACCTTTCTGGTCCCACCAAACACACAGCATTGTCGTCTTGCCGAATCGATCTGGTTTTGTAGTCGATGTTGATGGTTGTCCCAGATTAACCCATGATTTTTTCCGTTTAGGATTCCTAAAATAAATCCATTTTCCATCGCCAGTAACAATTCGATGCAAAACCGATTTTCTTTCTTGTCTTTGAAGAAAAATTTCACAAGTGTTTTTTCGGTTTTCCATCTGTCTTTCATTCAATTCAGGTGGCACCCATTTTCCACACTCTTGGATCTTTCCCATAGCTTTTAAACGGTCAGAAATTGTTTGTTGTGCAACATTTAACATTGCTGCCATTTGTTTTTGTCTCAAGGTGTCATCTCCATCCAATATCGTTTGCAATTCGGCGTCTTCAAACTTTTTTGGTTTTCATCCACGTTCTTCATTTATCACATCAAAATCATTATTTCTGAACCGTTGAAACCATCTTTTGCATGTTGCTTCTGATAGAGCATGATCGCCATATGCCTTGACAAGCGTTCGATGTAACTTTGCAGCACTTTTCTTCAAATGAAAACAAAAAGTTAATGCTTTCCGCAAATCATCACTTTCTGGTACAAAATTCCACATTTTTAACACGATGAATGATGTTGTCTGTTCAATGACTTGATGTATACTAAATATTTTTCACAGATGTCATAGCAAACAAAAAAAAAAAACTAAGGGCTCGTTCACAACAAATGTTCCCTATCGAGACATTTGTATCTTGACGCTCACTTCATACCGGTATTACTGGTATGTGACTTTATAGACAACTTTAATTTAAATTTATAATTTGAATTTAACAGAAGAACATTTGAAATTAAGACCTACAGCAATACCAAGTTTTTTTTTTTTTCTAGGAAGAACATGTCCCCGCTCCGACGCCATACTTTTTATATGGGAGCCCATCCCTAGTAACGAAGGATATCGCCGGGGAACTCATCGAAACAAAGAGTCTGTATAGCAACACACCAGGAAAGACGATTAGGTTTCTGAACTTTTTGGCGTACCTCTCTGTGGTTAGCAAGCTGTCCCTAAACTTTGATATGCACAAAGAGACTTCGCGGTCCCCTGATTCTTTAACAATTAATTACATTACACGGCAATCGATGCCGAAAATTTTTTTTAAGACATGGATAGATGACGGAAATCGACAGAAAATCGAAGGCGGACAGCAAAGGAGGACCTACAGCAGCAGATGACTGGAAATGTTTGACGAATAGAAGGTGACAGCTGTTCACTTTCCCAGACCGATGGCTGCTTCAAAAATGTTCACTTCAGTTCGGTCTCTTTTAGTAGTGGAAATTCGCATTCACGCAAAAATGTCGAACTCAGAGAAGAGTTCTCTTATTATATTTGTTGAGATCTGCTTTTAGGCGCATTTAATTACAACCTAATTAGGTTTAGTAGGCGTTTTTAGAATTTCCGGGGTATCCACTTTACCATGCCACGTGTCTCAATAGAAGGCATCCTTAAATTCTAAAATACTGCGGAAATGACAATCTAAAGCACTCCTTTCAACAAGAAACCAACGTTCACCAACGAAAACCCAGAACCTACAAGTTTCTGACCTGTTCAAAAAAATAATTATGCATTCTGTCAGCACAGGAAGAATTTATAATCATCGATATCCACCATCACCGGCAATTGAAGGCAACCCCGTTCCACTTCACCTTCCAGTTGCACCAATTTACGCAACCGGTCAGTTGGTGGGTAGACTGAGAGAGAAAGGAAAAAGAAGACCTCAACGATAACGCCAAGATGCATTCCGCAGCAGCGGCGGCGTCGTGCCCACACACTCCATGCGTATTTCGGAGTTAATTCTGATTTAGTTGCAGAACGCGCGAACCCGAGTGCAGCAACCTCGTTTGGTTCCAAAATCCAGCAATCGAAGGCCAATAATGAGGGGTTCCTCAGTTGTCCTCCTGCAGTTGCATCGTCGCCACCACCGCCACTTCACTCGAAGGTGAGCACAAATTATGCTCCTTCGAGTCCATTTAAAGTGAAACTTTTTAAGATAACAAATTTATTGTAGTCCACTCGTTGCGGCCGCTCAAGCGAGATAGAGCAGCTCCGAGGCGGAGCCGCACCGCTCGCTCTAACGCGCACGCAGGCGTCTCAATATTCTCATATCTTTGAATTCCCTTTTAATTTTGTCGTCAATGGTGGTGCGACTGATTACAAAGTTGTGTGTGCTTTGGCTACGTGCTGCACGGAGAGGGCGAACCGCCGCCAACACCAGCGGCCGCCAAGTAGACCTCGTCCGCATAATGTTCTGTTCGGCATTCAGCCTGCAAGACGCGGTCTGTGCCGTGGTCTGTGAGAGCACGGATCAGGCATGGATGGCGAAATTGAAATTCAGTGTTCAATTTATTGAATGCTGTAAAAATGTCGTAAACAACTTCCCGCGTTCCGGGGCGAGCAATGAACGCCGGCTACCTTTTTGGTTGTGCTCTCCTCGGAATGTCCTCGTCCCGAGCTACTGTGTGCTACTGATAAGCAAATTAGACCAAGTGTTGATGGCGTCGTTTGTTGGCGAGATGCTTAGGCGAGTTTGCGGCCGTGATGATGGCCATAAATTGAGAGCGGTAAGTAAATATATTTGTTCAGTGGGCACTTGCTTCGGAGAGCTCTGAGAGAAGCACAGAATCGCCACTAACGTGGAAAGTCTGACTAATAGACCGATGTGTGCAAACCTTTTCAAAAACTCGCCACTAAGCACGTCCTTTTGAAAAAAAATTTGTTTGCCCTACCCCGCCGTTGTGTAAATCGACGCCCACTTAACAGCACCAACCCACTTTGGAGAACAAAACAAAACAAACACACTTCGAAGGTGTACGGTCGGGAACAAATTACGATCGTAAACCGACTCAAGAGCAGAGGAGCAATGTTTGTTTTTTTTCTCAAAATCTGTCCGATTTCATCCGGCCTGCCGTATTCAAAGCCCAATCAAAGGAGCTGCAGAAACGTTTTATTCTCCTCAACCCCAATTACACGTCGAAATCTTAACAACCCGCAGAAGACACTAATAAACTTCATCCTCCAGCTCCGCATGTCCATGTTCCACTGCCCCTTGCCAACCCGCCCGCGGAGAAGGAATAAGGGCCCCGAAAAAAAGTTATGCCTGCACACGTAGCGCCAAAATAAAATTCCATTCTCCCATTTTAGTCATTTAACTTCGGCCCAGCGCAAAGCAAGAGGACCCCAGCAAAACAG
Organism: Eristalinus aeneus; assembly: GCA_955652365.1. Classification (NCBI taxonomy): domain Eukaryota; kingdom Metazoa; phylum Arthropoda; class Insecta; order Diptera; family Syrphidae; genus Eristalinus; species Eristalinus aeneus. The sequence continues at coordinate 76,962,030 of OY019134.1, read as the reverse complement.
ATACACACTGCATACGGCAGCAGTGTGACTCCGTTGACTTTTGTCATTTTTGCGATTTCGTAAATCAGGGACAAGAGAAACGGCGCAGCGACCAAACTGACTGCAACAACAGCGGGCCGACGCGTCGCGACGGTCACAAATCAAGGGAATACGTAGAAACAGAATCGCAATGCTCAAGCAGAACAGGACAACAGGACACACGAAAAGACATACTTACACGCGGGTTTCGTGTTTCCGAATGTTTTGCAATCGGCTCAATTTGTTATTTGAGAAGACCGGCAGAGGGGTTGGTTGCTCGTTCCCTTCGCCGTCTTCGGCCGGAGGGCACCCGTCACCGCTGACCTCATATCCTTGGTGTGGGGCCCTACAATTGACAGTGTGCCACGTACAGGCAGCGGAAGAGGAACATTCCTCCCGGTGTACACATGCGGTAAATCACAATCTCCATGGTGTCTTGTCCCAGTTTAACCCAATGTACACCGCTGCCAACCACTGACACACCAGTCGCCGCAGCGCCCATTAGCCATCATTGGCTGCGATAACTCATGCTAAATGCGTATTAACACGCCAACGCATAGATCCCATTAGGCGGCAAAAATTTGCATAGGAGCGCAATAATTCTCTTCCCAGATTCGGTTGTGAATTTCACGCCCAGGTGAGCCGGTGATATCTTAACTTGACCAACACGAGCTCACCTTGGCCGACCGGAACACCGTGCCGGGCCGTGCTTCCCCGGTGTCCTTTGTACGCGATGGTGGCCTGAGCGACGCACGGCGAGCACTTGATTTGTAATTAAGGATAAAATATTATCTGCGGCAGTGTAATTAAATTAAATATCCCAGGGCTGCGGGAATGCGCTTCGTTTCAAATTGCACACCAGCGTGGGCGGAGTGGCGATGGACGGTGAGTTTCATTCCGACTCCATGCCAACAACTATCTGTTTAGCCGAGGAAATTATGTGCTATTAGGAGCACTTAATTGACAGACACATCATACCTAATTGGACGAGGGCAGGAACTGTGTTCGACCGCCGGCCGTTGTCGCTGTCATTTTTGTCATTCCATGCCTGCTCGAGTGCGGATTTGGACCACCGGCCTTAATTGAATATCAAGAGGATTGATTTTGGTAATGAGTGTATATTGGGGTGTGTGACTAGATTTGGTCCACTCCATTAAGGGCATGGAAGCGGCGTTCACTGAACTGTGCAGCTTTAATTCATACTTTATGGAAAAGGGCTGGAGATGTGCTTTGGTTGGGGTATTCGCGTGGCTGAAGCAGCAATCCCATGGAGCGGATATTCAATGGAATGGCAGTCAGATGGAGGACGCGGGGCACAACACACAGCGTATGAAAATTTGATGAAATCAATCAGCGAATGAATGCAAAATTTCATATCGTCACGAGTTAATTAAGTTCCGCGCCAAATGGTGCCTTCACAGCAGCCGCCGCGCCGTCGCTTAAGCCGGTGAAAGCCGTGAAAAGCAACTGCTCATAAAAACCGCGCTCTTCCGCCGGATAAATCATCTCGCGGCGCAATCAATGATGATCTACTGTCAATAGAATAAATTTCCACAGCCAGATATTATCTTTTGTTCCTGGTGATGGAGGCGCTCCTCCTTTCCCCACCCATCTACGGGCACTGGGAGAGCGGTAATTTAATTAAAATCCAGTTGGGGACGTGGGGTGGGTACCATTTTCATGGGTATTCATAGCAAAGACCACCGCAGCACACACTCGAAGGGCGTCCGCAGATACAATGCACTAAAATGAAACGATCTTCCTTATGGAGGCTCGACACGTGTTCCTCTGGCAACATGGCAGCAACACGGCTGAGGTGGTTCAGTGTGTGCAGCGCAATCAATACGAGTGCCTTGTCGCTTCGGCACAGCCTCACGGGCTGTGTCTCAGGCTAATGCGCACCGGTGCGCACCATCGCAAGGTTGAACCGCCACCTGGATGTCTGGGTCGCAGTCGAAGCCGAAGTCGGAATAGTGAAGCTGCTCAGCACGTAAATTATGTTTACCTATCGGCGGTGAATATTAATTGCATTAGTTAGGTGTTTGCCTCCAAACGAAGTCTCCGTCTTTGGAGACGAGTGCGGGCATGTGTGTGTCGCATATGTGTACGCACTGAGTACAGTAACTGTTCCGGGAGATTACCTAAGATTTTTTGTAATACTGCCCGCATCAGCTCATTTTTAGCAACCTCTGGTACAAATTGCAGGATGCAGGTACCTTGTAAGGTTACAGGACTTCTGAATGTGCGTATCGGGTGTTGGTTGGATTACACGTCTCGTTGCCACAGGTGTCGTGCTCCGGTTGAATGGTGGAAGAGGAGTGTGCGAAATTATTATCGAATTAGGGACGCGATGGATGTTCAGGGTCTACCTAAGGGGAATTTATGAACATCTGTGTCCCTCAATTTGTGGGCGAATAGAAAATCAGATTATGATTATCCATTTTCATTTTAAATCTGCATACCGCACTTTAGTCACATTTTGCGGATTTGAACAATAGATGGGATTTGTCTTCTGAGTCCATATTTTGGGAACTCGATTGGTATTGAATACTCTACAAGCAATAAAAACAAATCCGTCTACGAGGGGTTTGCTTTTACAGAAAACGATTAAACAAAAATTGATCCGGTAGCGGGTGAGGACAAGAAGGACTATTCATGGCCATTGAAGAAAGCTCTATCTACGAAATTGAAAACACAAAAATCGCGACCAAATAAAACTTAACAATTCTGAGATATCCGAATTTAGCAACGAATCTTACGATAAGCAGTGTGTTTCATATCAAGTTCTTGCATGAGGCGAGCATGTTCGAATCGCTTTTACACTCTTCGAGCAAATCGGGTCATAATTTGCATATCAAGTTCTTGTAAAAACAGTATGCATACTATGGGTATTTCTGGGAAATGCTCTTTTCTCCGAGAATATTTCAACATTTTTTCTTTTCAAGATTTTAGGCACATAAAAATTTTTACTTTTCCTAATTTTGGGCTTTTTAGGATTTTTCCTCAAACATTTTTGGATTTGTTTTCATAACCTTCATAAGGTAGCGTATTGAAACCGGAACCCACGTCGTCGCTGTATACGTCCTTTGTCAAGGTTTAAATCGACAGTTGGGTCTCCCGTCAGCACTGCAGGAGTATGCATGATTTTCCAGATTATAGACTGAAAAGTGAATGATCCCAAACGTCTGTAGGAAATCCTCCGCAATTCTGTCAACTCTCGGAAGGAAGGACAACGGACGGCATAAAAACAGGGCTGTTCACCTACACCAAACACCTTAATGTGCTTGGACTAAGTGTAGAAGCCATCTGCCGCGCGTGTATTGAAGGTGAATACAAAGCGGTTCCCCTGTCGTTGATACGCTTTTCCTCGGTTCCGATGGCGGCTGGTTGATGTTGATGTAACAGGACCTGAAAACTTAGGCCCTTTATCATATAAGTGCTTTCTAGTATTCATCCGGAGGACTTAATTTCATTTCAATTAATGCAGGTTACTGTCAGGAAGTACATTGGACCAGCTTTTTTGAGCCTGAGTACTCTCATGTAGGTGGCCGCAGTGGCAAAGTTTGTAGAGCGCGACGCTCACACGCCGAAGGTCCAGGTTCGAATTCCGGCTGAACACCTCGACTTTTTCACGGCACCACCTCTTCCGAGCTGCTGACAACACTCTAGGAGTAATAACTTTCTAAGAAAAAAGCTTTTCAAACTTCGCCGATCGGAGTCGGCAAACAACTGGAGGCCACTTCTACTCGTGAGATAACAGTATCGCGCGCAACGCGACTTATTGATGACCAAGCAATGCCCTGGTTACTCCACCAAAGTGTATCGCAACTTCCAACAAAAAAAGTACCACCACTTTTGGGTTGAATTTATTAAGGAGCACAACAGTTCACAAGAGGACAAGAGACTAGCTGACTACAAACACTGAATTCTGAGTAGCTGTCTCTCTAACGTGTAAAGTGGCATATATAAAGTGACGCAATTTTCTCGCAACAGACTATATTTATATTTATATATATATATTATATTTATTATTATTGTTTATTTATTTATTATTATATTTGTATATTTATTATTATTATTATTATTTATTTATTAGAAAAAATTAGAAATTTTTGTCTGAATTTTTTCGTTTTTAGGATTCTCTAAAATAGCCATTTCCCGCAGCTTTTGAAGGGTCAAAATTTCTGCAATTTTTAAAAGGTTGTGGGTTTACAGATTTTTTGATTACGAAAAGCTTAACTATGTGTAAACCAGAGGCATTGGTGCATGCGAAAAACGTTATTCTATGTTTTCTTATCTTTCGGCCAGGAGCTGACGATTCCCTAAAATCTACAAGAATTTTGTTAGGCATAAGTCGGTAGAACAATCCGGACTCGTCAGCGTCATAAATTTGATAGGGAGTCAAGTCGAACTCTCTGACTTTTTCTGTAAATTTAATTAAAAATTAATCCACAAACTGGGTTTATTTGACAGTTTTTCTCTGCAAATTTGTAGAAGGCGAATTCCGTGTCTCTTTTTAAAATTTGTCACCCCATCATTGCTCGCATTAAAAGATCCTGGTCTTTCTTTTGTCTGCGCATGCAATGAGAAAGCCTTTGCCTTGAGGACCACGCTGAAAATTGGCACATTTTGCTGTCTTTGCTTTAATAACCACTTGTTCAGTGCTTTCTCTATCTTCGGGTATTCCCCAGTCTTTAAAGTTATCCTCTTCCCGGGTTCACATTCAGAATCTGAAACAATCTTTCTTATTTTGCTCTCTCTTCCTTTTATTTTGCTATTTGTAGATGTATGTACATCGTACATAATGAACGTATGGAAGCTCCTTTCTTAATCTATTCTAAAATTTCACTTTTCTTTTCAATTGATAATTTTACAATTTTTTTAATGATATCCATTTTTAAAAATTAGCTCAACCGACTGATCACTCCACTGAATTCACTAAACTAACAAACATGCTTTTAATACAGAAATTCAACGTTCTGTTACCCAGAATAAAAATGCAAAGCAAAAGAAAAGAACACTGATTGTAACACACAACCTGAGTAAGAAAAAATGCATAAAGGACAAAAGTTGCACTTATCGATAAACTTTTTTTTTTTTTTAAGTTGCGAATACCGCGTCAACAATTTTGAGCTGTTGCGAAAACCGCGGAGTTACGAAAATCGAGAGTTGCGTGAATCGAGAATGTACTGTACTCCTTTTTCGTTAATAAGAGCCGCTCAGCTGACCCAGTGAATAGATGGAAGACTACAATACCGAAATTGTTCTCTGTACACTTATGCTGTCCGCCATAGCGCCGGTTTTGTTTATACATTTTTTGGTGGGCGCGACAGTCCACAGGAGGACTAGAGCCTAGCTTGCTCAGCAACTACTCGTGGTGTGCGCGCTACGATTCTCCTGCTAGTGGAGGGGACCTACAGTTTTTTGCCGACTCCGAACGGCGAAGATTTTGAGAAGCCTTTCCGTAGACAGCTATTCCTCTCTGAGTGTTGTCAGCATCGAGGTGTTCAGCTGGGAATCGAACCTGGAACCTGGATTGTGGCCGCTGTGGCATAGTGGGTAGAGTGCGACGCTCACACGGGGAAGGTCAAGGTTCGATTCCCGGCTGAACACCTCGAATTTTTTATAGTACCACCTCTTTCGAGCTGCTGGCAACACTCAGAGAGCAATAACTGTCTATGAAAGCTTCCCCAATTTCGCCGTTCGGAGTAGGCAAAAAACTGAAGGTCCCTTCTACTCGATAGAGAACAGTGGCGCGCACAACACGAGTAGTTGATGCACAAGCTATACACGGGCCCCTACGTGGACTGTCGCGCTAAACAATTATTATTATTTTTTGACAATGGAATTTAACAAAAGTAAGAGCCCGTAAAAGTCGATAAGCAAATTCGCTCTGCTCAAATGATGCATTCATTCCAAACACTGCGGAAAAAGCATCCAGAGTGCAGAGGAACCTTTCTGGAGCATGAACTTTGCCTGGAAATGTCAAAAGAAAAAAACAAACAAAACAAAACAAGTAGATGGAAATAAATTAAAGAAGTGAAGACACAGAAAACCAAATTTGGATTTAATTAAAAGCGAAAAAGAAATGGTTTAGTTTGTCTGTGAAAGAAGTTCTCTGCTTGAGTAGATATCCTCTTTCTGTTGCCGGCATTAAGAAAAGAATAGCCAATGACGCACAGTGCAATCATCTGTCAAAGCAGTTACATAAGAGGGATATAGTCATTTGAAGTGCATTACAAACACAGCTTCGATGGCTTTGCCGAAACTAGGATCTACAGAGGTGAAATATTGTGCGAGTCCTTGTCCCTAATCAACAGAATGTCCGGATAAGCGAGGCCACAACGACACAATTGTATAATGACATTTGTTGGAAAGGGTCAGAAGTGGAGCAGGAAACAAGACACCTTCCGTCTGTTTCTATATAAGGGTTCATGCAGAGAACAACAAGCACTCCACACTCCCAACAACGCTTCACATCGTTGATATCTGACATTGGTTGAAAAGCGGTATACAAAATTTATCAGACAGATTAAAATAGCGACTTACAAATTTTGGTTTCTGTTAAATTCACCGAGATTCCAAAACATCAAATGACTAATTCATTTGAAACCATCCCACTTTTATGAACTAAGCTCTGCACACATGCGTCAAATTTCCGATAGAAGACAAATCTGTGCTGCAGAGATTCCCAGAATTAGCTCTTTCAGCTGTGAATTTCACAGCATCATATCAGGATGCAGACACTTTCCCCGTTTATTCTCAGAAATGTAATCTGCTGCAGTGTGCCATATATCAGTGGCATGCACATTGATTCAGTGCTGCCACCGCCGCCATAACAGCAGAAACCATCGACGCGGACAGCGACGACTAGGAGCGAGGTTGTGATTCCGTTGAAATTAATCACGACTTTTTTCCAGAAAACAAAAAAAAGCTCCCCCCTAACAAGCAGAAAAGTCAATTTCTCAAAATTTATCGCATCGACGATTTTCACTCGTTACGCTAGTATGGTAGAGATCTACTTTTTCTACCCGAAACACACGTCCGACATGTGGGAGCTACAAGACCTCCGCTTGCATGGGGAGCTTCCCGACGAACGCTATCACTCTGCGAAACAAACAGAACTTGTGTTTGCAAATAGGGAATTGAATCGCACATTCGATTGGATTCCGTTCGGCAGCGCTTTGCAGGAAGAGGATGTGAAGAAGGAAATCCAAATAATTGTGTGCTCGGTAACAGTACCGTCGTGAAAAATAAAAACCCCAGTCAGATACGAACAACAAAAGCAATCTCTTCGCTTTTTGAGTGAGTGTCTGTGTCTTCATGAACATAACTGGTATTTAAAAAGAGCATCACCTTGCCATGGAATGTGCCGCACGCCGCGCCGCCGCGGACAAAACTGATTCACTTTTACCAACACCGATCACGAATCTCCTGAAGTGGGCTTCTGTTCTGCAAACAATCGATCGAAACTGCCGGGCATTGTTCAAAGTCGAAGCGTATGGCCGCACAGTTTTCATTAATTTTCGCTCTGATGAATTGGTTGCGATAAAATCGGGAAAAGAACGTATTCAGCCAGTCCTCGTGAGGGTTTTTGTAGTTTTTTGTGGTGAACTGCATCTCGGACATGATTAATGGCCAATTCACACAGTCAGACAGAAGATGCTTGTTCATCGTCAGCGTTTTGGATTTCATTTCGGTTTCATTGGCGGACGCCGCCGCCGCCGCAGACGTCGCCGCCAGGCCGATAGGTGATAACTATCCGTCTGATGTTTACTACAACGCAAGGTAGGTGACTTGGGGAGGCGATCACGAGACTGATTGGAATGCTCTGCATGGTCTTGAATATTTTATCTGTGTGAGTTCTGAACCGTTTTTATGAGAGGCAATGAAAAAGGTTGCGATTTTATTTGAGGAAAGTGGTTCTGTTGGTTAAGGGAGCTGACTGAGTCCAGAGCATCCTTAATATACGATCATTAGGAAATGTCCCATGCGTGCAGTCATGCGGTTCTAGCATCTAAATTGTCACAAGAAGAGGGGAATACTTGAAAGGACGAAACTTAAGCAACTTTTAAGAAACAAATAGCGCCCAAAAGGGACATTTTGAACTGTCCAGAAATCGAATATCTGGCGTGAAAGTTGACGCACTTATTGACTTTTCCGCTGTCGCCACTGTTATTGGTTCGCTGTTTCAAAATCTATGTCTGTTTGGCCATGAGCTTGATTCCGAGGTGTCTGTAGGGCTTTTAATGGCTAGCTCTCAGAATCATTCTCTTAGATCTCTTCTTTTACCTCTTCTGCCTTATATAGTGCTTCAGTTCTTAGGGTCTCGAGAGTATGGCTTCTTAAGGAACTACTCGTATTGCACGTGCTATTGCCTGAGTGGACATACAGTCTTTTGTCTATTCCGACAGGCAGAAGAAGGAAAGCGTTCCCCAGATCCTGTCAGAAACTCTGAATGAGGATGCTGTTAAAAGAAGTTAGTTTTCATTTCAAGAGTTGAACCTGGGATCACCAGCAATTGAGCGATGCTCTTTCCTACTTAGCCACGGCAGTCACCCTCCATAAAGAACTGGATGCTGCAGATCTTTTGGAAACTCCAACAGCCGCTTCCTTGGCGTGAAGGTCATCTATTTTGATTTCCAATATTCATAAGTTTTCAGCGAAATTCCTTTAGTCTCTGCAGGATCTCCAAGGATACTCACTCGAGATGATTTTCTGGTCACCTTCTCTGTATGTTGCTCTCTGACGAATTTTTTGCCTAGGTGCAATACTTGCTTCATGGCTTCTTTAACTGCAATCAGAGTTCTCCAAATATATTGTTCCAGCTTCTATGTCCTAGTGAAGGGAAAAGTGGTAAACTTCCTGCCAGCCAAAAGCGCTTGAACAGCAGGTGTTCATGATGCAGAAGTCGACTGTCTTTTAGGTTGCACCACTTCCTCAGATATCTGATTGGATCGTTTAGCAGGAACCCCACAACTACAAATGGGAGAGCAAGAGATGCGAAAACCAAAGAACTTTCATAGAAAAAGGAAAATTATGAAAACAGACTCCTTGATTCAGAGCACAATCGTGGCTGGTTCAGATAAAAAAAATCCATTTGAAGAGTTCCCGTTCGTTGTTAATTTGTAAAGAAACAAATAGACACAATGAAATGTAACAAAACTTTTCAAACATTTCCAAACAAGTCTTTCTACAACCCGCACGCTTGCTTACATTGTTACTCAAATGTTCAGAATCCTCGAAGTCACGCAGAAGGCAGAGAAAAAAAATGCATCAACATTGCATTTCCTGCTCATGTTCACATACCACAAGCATCCAAAGAATCATGAATATTTAAACTTTTTCCCAATCAAACCGAACCCGCCACCGACACCGAGCGCCGACTAGCAACGTCACAACTTTTCAATTAATTAAAATGCCGCGCTTATGAAATTCCCCCACAGCTAGTGCTCTGCCTCTCACATACCACTCCATATTGTCGGGAATCCGCTCCAAAATTCGATACACATATCTTCCCGCCCAGTCCTACGGTGGACTAAGCCGTGTCCGCTACCACAGCCGTCCTTGTTCTTATCGCCAGAGCATCGTTACAAATTTAACCACCGCAAATGTCCTTTTGCTGTCTAATTAATATTTAATAACAGTCCGTCTGACAGACGGTCCGGCGATGGCAACGGAGAGACGATGACAGCAGGACTCGAGCCGCCCGAATGGCATTCCTCTGATCGATTCAATAAAACACGCTTTTCGCATTTCTTTTGGTGAATTTAATAAATTTGGCATTCTTAATCTCCACCTTCTCTTCATTTGGGAAAGCAGAGCTCTACCCGGCAGGGGAGGGAGCTGTGACGAATGAAGGGGTGTTGGAGGAATGGGAGACGAAAAATTGCGAAAAAACAGCGCCACCAAAAACAGACGAAGAAACGAACGCGTCCACAAGGGGCTCCGAAAATGTTCCCCGAGTTAATAAATCACAAGTTGACATATCTTGAATCGGGTATGTGCGTCACGTTGCCCGAAATTTAGTAAGCGTTCGGACATAAGACAAGGTGACAAAAAGCATATTGAGCCCTCCTGTACCAACTGTCCATAAACTACCATCATCACCGTCGGCATTGACATTTGCTGCTGTTGGGGTAGTATTAGCTGTCGTCTGCGGTGTTATACAACGGACGGTCATCATTGTCATTACCAGTGTCATCAAATGGTGAATACAGCAACCGCGTGTGTGCGAGTGTGTATGTGCCGACAGACTGTGGGGACATTTCGTCAAGCAAGTCAATGGAGGTTTTTTTGTTTTGTGTCCTTCTCCTCGTATCTTTTGCGTATTCATTTCATTTTTGTTTTGTTTGGAGTTGATTTTATGGAGTCGTTGTCCCTTTTTGAGGGTGTATTAAGAAAAAAGGATTTCGTGGAGGTTATGCCGGGATAAGGGGCCACTTCAAGTTGACGTCGGTGGAAAAATGTCTTTCCATATTTCGGGTGTGTTGACAGGTCGTATCGGGTAAACGACGCACGAAAATGGAAAATTCTCCGCCTCGCTGTGGGTAAGGAATAATGACTTCCTACGAGAAAGGGCACGATGTAAAATGGGCTTGCAGATATCTGTGAAGGACGTGATGGATATTTACAAGAATTTCATTGCAGTTTACATCAAAAACGTCGTCAAAAAAGCACACAAGAAATCGCGAAAGTACCAACTACACAAACTTGTTGATCTTCAAATAGAGGATTAATGATCGAGATTGATCGTAAGTTCGAGTTCAATTCACATGCTATTCACTCCACTACAACCGAGCATAACACCCAGTTAAGGAAACCGCGCACACATCAAAGCGCACGGTTATGCCAACTGCAGTGCTAACTAGATCGCCGCAAAAACGAGAGAAGTTCATGCAGCTCGTAACGACCCATAAATAAGAGTCGAATAAGCCCGCGTTGTGTGAGTTGGCGTCCTGCCCAAGTGCGACGCCAATTATGAGCATATCCAAACAGATGGCCAATCACTAGACCTCATCCATTGGGATGTGATCCTCTTTGTCCTCCTTACCATCATCGTTCTCATTTACGTAATGCCACCACAGCACAAGATCGGCTTTACATCATCATGTTTTGAATTCCTAATCCCTATTCTGATGGGTTTACAATAAATGTCTTTGACATCTGCCCCGGAGAGGCATCTCATCCCGACACATACTTAAATGATTATTTGTTCAATTGAATCGGTAACAAAAGTCACTTGGCGACAGCGAAGCTGCGGCGAACAGGCTACTCCAGTCATGGGTTCATGGCTACACGTACCAACTGGCGGCGGTGGAGACGACCACCAACAGTAACACGTCGTATTTCATTTCACCGACTCTCGGCAGTGCCTAACACAACCGCAGACTTGCAAACGTTGGTTGTGGTCCGTGGATAACCGCGTTGACCGGACGTCTCGTTGTCGTTGTTGTCGTCGTTTGCATCGATTTACCTTTAATCTGGACTGGACATTGAGCAAATTATTGCAATTGAAAGGGAATGACTACAAAGCTACGCTACACCACCAACACCACTGCCACAGACGACACCAGCACCATCAGTAACTTTGAAACGTAAGCGCGGCTCAAGTCCGAAGTGTAAAGAGGACGGACACGTAGCCATGCATACCAGGACGGATATACGGCCTGAATAATAAACCCTTAACGAATGATGCTGCAGCAACGTCCACCGCTGTGGACATCCAGGTCCCCGGTCTAGGCATGCAGAATACATTCCTTATAGCATACTTGCCGGAGGCAACGCTTTACATTCCACAGGCTGGGCTGCTCCTTAGCAAAGCCGCAATCACAATCGCCGTCGCCACCAGTCGCGGCGATGAGAATGTGGATCGCCACAAAGGTAGAGATTCGACGGCCGACCAATCCATAATCCCAAAAAGAACTCTAAACGACAATCGATGCGTAATGCCTGCACTTGTGCCTGCTTGCTTCACGGATGGATTTCAATAAATATATGTCGCGAAGTTGAGGCGTTACTCCTTAGAACACATTCATATGCGTCCGTGTACGTAGGGCACAAAAAAGATTTGTCTGGCGTTAGATTCGAAGCTTCAGTGTTTAAAAAATTGTAGATTGAATGTATGGAGATGCTTTAAAAGACGAAAAGAAAACTTGCAAGATTTCGAGCTGCGATCCCAATCTAGGACTGGTTTCGGAAACAAATCTGAATTGAAAAGCTGAAAAGCTGCACTGAAACTGAAACTGACACTGAAACTGAAACTGAAACTGAAACTGAAACTGAAACTGAAACTGAACCCGAAACTGAAACTGAAACTGACACTGAAACTGAAACTGAAACTGAAACTGAAACTGAAACAGAAACTGAAACTGAAACTGAAACCGAAACTGAAACTGAAACTGAAACTGAAACTGAAACTGAAACTGAAACTAAGACTGAAACTGAAACTGAAACTGAAACTTAAACTGAAACGGAAACTGAAACTGAAACTGAAACTGAAACTGAAACTGAAACTGAAACTGAAACTGAAACTGAAACTGAAACTGAAACTGAAACTGAAACTGAAACTGAAACTGAAACTGAAACTGAAACTGAAACTGATACTGAAACTGAAACTGAAACTGAAACTGAAACTGAAACTGAAACTGAAACTGAAACTGAAACTGAAACTGAAACTGAAACTGAAACTGAAACTGAAACTGAAACTGAAACTGGAACAAACTGAAACTGAAACTGAAACTGAAACTGAAACTGAAACTGAAACTGAAACTGAAACTGAAACTGAAACTGAAACTGAAACTGAAACTGAAACTGAAACTGAAACTGAAACTGAAACTGAAACTGAAACTGAAACTGAAACTGAAACTGAAACTGAAACTGAAACTGAAACTGAAACGGAAACTGAAACTGAAACTGAAACTGAAACTGAAACTGAAACTGAAACTGAAACTGAAACTGAAACTGAAACTGAAACTGAAACTAAAACTGAAACTGAAACTGAAACTGAAACTGAAACTGAAACTGAAACTGAAACTGAAACTGAAACTGAAACTGAAACGGAAACTGAAACTGAAACTGAAACTGAAACTGAAACTGAAACTGAAACTGAAACTGAAACTGAAACTGAAACTGAAACTGAAACTGAAACTGAAACAGAAACTGAAACTGAAACTGAAACTGAAACTGGAACTGAAACTGAAACTGAAACTGAAACTGAAACTGAAACTGAAACTGAAACTGAAACTGAAACTGAAACTGAAACTGAAACTGAAACTGAAACTGAAACTGAAACTGAAACTGAAACTGAAACTGAAACTGAAACTGAAACTGAAACTGAAACTGAAACTGAAACTGAAACTGAAACTGAAACTGAAACTGAAAATGAAACTGAAACTGAAACTGAAACTGAAACTGAAACTGAAACTGAAACTGAAACTGAAACAGAAACTGAAACTGAAACTGAAACTGAAACTGAAACTGGAACTGAAACTGAAACTGAAACTGAAACTGAAACTGAAACTGAAACTGAAACTGAAACTGAAACTGAAACTGAAACTGAAACTGAAACTGAAACTGAAACTGAAACTGAAACTGAAACTAAAACTGAAACTGGTACAAAAACGGAAAAAAAATGCAAAAAGCTTGGGACCGAAACTGAATATAAGGGAGAGGCGTGAAATAAAACAAACTGCCTAAGATTACCTATAAACAAGTAAATTGCGTCATATGATTGTATAGTGAGGATGTGCTTCGAGGGAAATGATTAATTTATACAAATGCATGCAAGAAATCTGTTCAGGGATCTGAATGCAAGACAGCGTTAACCAAATTGAAGTCTACACTGACAGGTGTTACGCCAACTACGAGCAGATCTCGTTCGAGATAAATAAATAACTCACCGCACAAGCTGAAGTGCGGTTCCAGAGAAATGGTCCAGTCGACGTGAGCGTACACCAAATTTGAATTCTTCGCCGCAAAATTGGGTTGAAAGATGAATGCGGCAGCAGGCACAGTTTCCAGCGCACAATGGGGAGAAGAGTTATGTGACACAGATAGTCCGTGTGACATTTGAGACAAATTTCCAACGCTTTGCTATCCAAACTTTGCCGATTTGCATAAAAGGCATGAGCTGCTCGTTCCTGAAACAACAATAGAAGTCTTCGTCGTCGTTGTTGTCGTGAAAGGCTTGTACCCATGAGACACTGCCGTTGCATGTGCTTGCGCGATGGTAGGTGAAGCGAACCCTTTGCCGAAGGTGGCAAGAAATTTGCATATATGGACATTGAAATGCGATTAGCCGATTCGGGGGAGATTTACGAGCTTGCTCCGAATGCAATTCCCGTGAATCCGCAAAATTAACGTCTGTGGATGCACTCTACATCGATGCGTTTACACGTGTAAACAAGCATTTACAAGTTACCCAGAAATGGGAAGTAATTAGGGAAATGAGTGCACATTCTGCAACTTAAAGCTCTGCGAAAGCGAGGACTGTGGAAGGGATTAAGTGTCTCAATGGACGTGTGGTGGCTGTGATGGATATTACGCTTATGCTGCCCGGGCATGTCGCGGCCTCAGATTGATGGCACACAACCGTCAGTGACAAGCTTCCATAGGCAGGACATGTGGACATGAATGGCCGGTCCAATCAACTAACGAGAACGACCAGCAACCACCCGTGAGAATAAGAACACGCGAATGGTTTCGCCATTAACTTTCACTTTGTGTCGCCCCACAAGCACGCCGGCAGGATATTTATTTATGTCCGTTGCCAAATTACAAGCGTATCCATTCCTTAATTGCACGCGAAACATTATTCCCGCAGACGGGGCAGCTAACCAGCAATCATGTTCCATTTAAGGCGGAACAATGCAAACATTTGCGCCACCTAAAGGACCTCATCAAGCATCGTGCTCGTTCAACAATTCGCGGCCTTGTCAACATGTGACATTGCCTTCACTAGATATGTTGGTCGGACATCAAACGCGCCTGGCAAATGATTTGATTGCTTTTAATACCCTGTCTCTGTACCTGTACCTCTGCCTGGCCAGACTGAGACGCGACATCGCCCGGCCGAGCGAAGACAATGCTTGTGGGCAGTCATCTCGGTGGCCTCTAACCGTCCATTGGAGGAGGAAGATTCGCTTGTCGCATTAAATTGTCGCTTTATAGCATCTAATCTGGCAATTTACGATAATCCGTCTATTCGTCGTTCTTTGTCATTGTCATCGCCGCATCCCAATGTTACGAGAGCGTATGTTCGCTGCCCAGTTCGAAGACGCGCCTCGCCGCAGTGCCGCCGACCGCTCACTGGCAGACATCGACGCTGCCGCCAGTGCCGCGGATAGGAATCATGTCCCCTGTCAATTGCAATTCCAATAGGTGCATCTGTTCGAATCGAAACCGAGGCACAACAGCAGCGATCCAGCGACCGTCAACAATGATATGACGATCCCGATAGATACAGCGACAAAGTTGATGATAGCTATTGGGCACCCAAGACTGCCCGGCTGCCCCACCGGTTGGTCTAATGGTGTTTTATGTTTTGTTTGTCATTGGACTATCACCGGCGAGCGCAGATACATTCGGCGGCAATCAGTTTCGCTGTAGCGCGGTATGTTGCCGGCAATCGGAGAACATCTTCCCAGCGGAGCGCGCCTGGCTTGAAAGGTGAACCGCGCCGGAACGGAACGGAGTGCCGCCGCTTTATAGCCGTGTAATGAAAATACCAATGTTTACAATGACCATGCCATGCCAGAGGCAAAACAGCCGCAACAAAAGGGAAAATATCAATTTACAGCTTTTAATTGTTAATTTTTGCATTGAATTACTTGTGATCGAAGGTTCGCTGTGCGCCGAATCGCGCAGATTTGTTGCGCTGACGCTGCCGCTGCCGCTGAAGATGCGGCCACAGGAGATACAGGCAGTAGGAATAGAAATACCGCCGCCATCGGAATGCCTTGTGGTTACTGTGGAATAAATGGTATTTGGAAAGGTCTGTCATTCATGTTGGGTTACACTCGTAACGAGGCCGTTCACCTGGTGCGCCACCGCCGCCTCACCGCCTCGCCGAAGCTGTTTGCTGTTTGCGATCGGTGATAGATTTTTATCTTAAGGCATGGCCATGGCCATCGTCGTCGTCATCGTTGTCGTCGTCGTCGCCACAGCCGCAACACGACGTGGCTATGGGATGCGATTGAGGTGGCATGTTGCAGATAGCTTGCGACGGTGTTCGCCGATTGATAATGACTCTGTGCTCTGGGAAAGGGGAAAAGACATGAGAATGACACGCCGCGATTTGATGCAGAATAGGCGTTTTATGATAGGGCTAATTTGGAGAGGCAGGCTATCTGAGATGATTAATCTGAAGATAGGCCATCCGAAAACCGATGGCAACCCATTTCGAGCGGCGTCTTCGGCTTGTGGAGTCCGAATGTAGATGCTTTGCCTGCCATACAGGGCGAAGCGTCACTTGTAAGTTTAAAGAGCTCTGGGACCTCATGCTCCATATTAAATGACCTAATGCCTCGTGCTCGTATTTCCCTATTTCAGAACCACTGATAGACAGGCATGACATCGGGTGTCAAAGCTTTCTGGTACCATTGTGTCGCCCTGAGAAATGGTACACTGATGCCTTCACTTCTTACCGTCGCAACTGACGAGTTGCATACGTTTCTGCAATGAAGTCATAACCGGTAGCCCGGGGAGACACATATTCTCCTATCCAACACAAAGGCTAATCACATTCGGAGGGCCTGAAAATTTACAAGCAATCTCAGACAGAGCATCATTCCTAATGCCGCCTTCCGAATCCTCATTAAATTTGAAAGATTTGTGAACCATTTCCGTCAGCAAAGACTCAGCAGAGATTCGTCTGGCACTCGCGCCCAGTATGCGGTTGAACCATTCATGATATTTCAAAAACTCACCTAACCCAACCGCTAATCTGCTTTTTACCCGGTCCGAGATAATCTAACTGAGCCACTGAACCAAAGGAAGATTTATATGGCAGCTGAATGAAGATCTCTCATTCTTCGCGCTGGACAGACCGCAGCATGCACAGGTACTAGAGTGCGTGACTGGTTTAGGATGTGCTACATGACTGGAATAATGTTGCATAACCGCGCGTTTGCATCGTTCCTCTCGTCGGTTGGTACTGCTGCTGTTGGTTTTCGTCGGTCGGGCGGTTGGTCGATCGTCGATCGTTCATCGGCCGGCGTCGATCGTCCTCATCGTCGTCATCGTCATCATCATCATCAACATAGCATTGAACGTTGTTGATCGTTCAATTGGAATTGTTGAACGCGATGTTTCTCATTCATTTACTACTGTTGGTGGCTTAGCGAGCGCCTAATCGCTTGGATGTAATTACCTATTGATTAAATTGAAGTTTTTCGCATGTTAGTGCTGCGAAGCGGAGTGGATGTGGCGCGCGATTGGACCGGCATGACTGCGCATACTAAAGACGAATGGGCGAGCAAAGCGTCGGAATGCCGAGATGCACGATGGGCGCATAACTTGATTCGAAACGTTGATTAATTTGTTTTGGGGTGGCATTCTCAAGGTCTGCAGTCGACGTTATTGGCAACCTGCCGTATGCTGGATTGGGAGCTGTCATAAGAATTGCGAAGGCCAATCAATATGTGCGAGTGAGAAGAGGAGCAAGTAACTGGATGCTTGTTTCTATGTAACGTCTGATAGTTTCGTGGCGCACTCCTTCGTTTGATGATTTATGAAGGCGATTGCGTATGGCTTGCTGGGAGGGGAGTCAGAAGTTTTGATAGAGCGAACCTTCCCTGACAGACGGTGAACTACTGTGACTTCCGTGAGTCGAAACGAGTTGGGTTTGTTCGATTTGTGTTTGATGGACTGTTGGGTGGAGTATATTTATGACAACTGGAGTTTGAACATGGCATGAAGTCGATTTGCTTTCGACTAATGAAGGAAGCTAACGTTGCATGTGGCGTTTAATGAATTTGGAGTAAATTTCATTGAATCTTATAAGGACAAATGGAGGTAGAAAAGGAAAGAAGAAAACTGTATTCTAACAGTCAGTGGGCTTGTTGTGAAAATAATAACAAAACACAGAGAAGGAATTTAAGTTAATATTTCGGTCTTTCATTGGTTTCAAGGACTGCGTTTTGGTTTGAACATATTTTTGCGAAATGTTCATTGTCTGCAAAAAGAAGTAGGAAGTTCGACAAAATGTGGATAGTATATCCGGGAGGAGATTTGATTGTGTGACAAGGGGAATGGTAATTTTGAGTGACGTAAGGATCGTGAAAAATTCAATCTTGTTGGAAACTTGTATTCTTTCAGATCTTGTAAATGTGAGCCGTCAGAAAAAATCACTGAGGAGGCAGATATGTGATCATATAACGTCGTAGCATGTACGTGGCGTTCAGATGCATTGTGAGCCCAACGGACTTTAAGCAATGGAAGGGAGTATAATTCAATCTAAACTACTTTAACAAAGCTTATCGGATCTATCTATCCAAACTGTAAACGGTTTTCCATCAGAAGTAAAGCTCGCAGTGTACTATAGTTTACGACGTCAGGCTTATTATATAACTCAAAAATGTTAAATTTGGATAGATCGAATATCGCTGAGTCCACTCGTTTAATATCATGTCGACACATATTATGTCATGCGACAATGTCAGGGACAAATGTAATTTTCAAAAATATGTAGAATCTGTTTATGTAGAGGCTTCATTTGAGATTGTGAATCAACTGTTGCCTAAGCAAGAGGATCAGGCTTACACAGAATATACATTATCTGAAAAAAGACCCAGCACTAGAAGGCTCTACATTGGCTACATCTTGCTGGCGAGTATAAAGAAATAGGAAGGGACCATAGATCCATACCTATGGAACATCTTGCTGTCTCAACCTTTCCAAACCGATGAAATAACAACCTTCAAAAATGTATCAGAGTAAAAACTGTGAAAGAGTAAAAGAGCCTTAATGCGAAAGTTTAACCAAATAAGGTAGAAAAAACTTGTAGCTATTATATGTGATACGGCGCAAATAGTTTAACTGAATGGAAGGTGAAGGAGCCACTACACAATTTAGGCCAATTTTTAGCTTAGACGAAATATATGTACACACTTTTCAGGAGTGAGATGATGGACTTTTATCATTTGGGTGTTGCGGTTCAAGTCGTACAAAATTGATATCCGAAAGTTCATCCTTTTTCTTCGAAGTTCAATCTACTTATGGAGTATTGAAATAAATTTAAAGACTGGATTTGGATATGGGTGTCTAAGCGACACAGAATCTCGTGAACTGCTGACAATGAATTTAATCCAAATCGTGGACAGACGTCACATTCTGTGCAAACTTGTACGCGAGAAATCTGCAACAATGTTTTAGGCGAAGGCAAATTGACAAAAATTAACGACCTCAAGTCCCTCCTTCGAATTGGGTCTGGATCACCTGGATGGCTGTTTAAATTTTATACATGGGGGATTCCAAGTGATGAAAATTTAATAGTTGGCTGGAGTGAAAAATTTAGATATTTGTTCAAACCCAAGGGGACCAAAGCATGTAAAATTGAATATGAAGCATATAACACAAGGCAACTTAGAGGCAAGGGAACGTATCAAATTTAAACGTAACTTAGTTACACATTAACAATCACTTCACTTTTCAGAGGCAAATTGCAATCATAGTACATTTTATTTTTAAAGGGTGTCCCAACAAGAGCGCAAGATTTACATTTTAAATAAAATGCAGATATTTAAAAACATCGTGAATTCTTTATTATATCGTAAAGCAGACAGGATGAGGTTATGTGTGGAATAACGCATCGGCCAAAATTAAATTAAATTTTCAATGATCTTTTTGCATAAATGCTGCGGTATTTCATTTCCTTCAATTTCGTCTTTTAAGGCTTAAGTCGTCGTCGGTTTATTCGCATAAACCATCGACTTCAAAAAACCCCAAAGAAAAAAGTCCAATGGTGTTAAATCGCTTCAGCGCATTTTTCCATTAATCGCTTTACAGTTGGTTTTTTGGAATCAAATTGATTGCAATTTGCGAACTGTAACCGCAAAATTTTCACCATTTTGGTTAAACAAATTCACAATGAGAATACGTTGTTATGGCGTTCCATTTTTAATAACCTTATACCTTCTACTAACATACAATAATAATTGTTCAAATGTCAAACAATGACAATTCGAATGGCGGCAAACTAAAATCTTGTGTTTTTGTTGGGACACCTTTTAGAAGCATTGACGCAAGTTGCGAAGTCCAAAGAGGATACAAACACACTCTATGAACGCCAGTCTTGTCATGGTCCTCAATCAATGTCTCACCAGCCGGCACGATCTCTCGCCACTTGCCTCCAGTTGCGCACTCCAAGTTGGTTGAGGTTCTTCTCCATTTGTGTGCGCCACCATATCCTAGTCCGTCCTCTGTTGACTCAGATTCGAAGACTTATCAGGCCAGATCAGAGATTTTCATGTGCTCTACATAGTCTACCCATCTTAAGTAGTGTATCCGACGACGCTTGACCAGGCGCATGTTGCTACACAGTCCATAGAGTTCGTCGTAGAATCTTCTACTCCAGATGCTATCAACGCAAATAGGACCAAAAATCGCACACAAAACTTTTGTTTCGGAATGAATGAGAGCCTTTTTCAACAGGAACCAAAATTGAAACCGAAGCTATTCATGTGGAAAGAATAAACGCATTCTCATCCGCTTTTAGTAACGTTCAGGTTTCCGAGACAAAAAGTAGGACTGGGATGATCAAGATTTTATATAAAGCCAGTTTATTCCTTCGAGCGCAAACTGCTGGAAATCTTTTTAAGTCGAATGCTTGGCGTACACCAGCTTGGCTAGAAATGCATCAATTAAGAGGGTTACGGGATATAATGTGGAATATACTGAGGGCATTCAATATATTCTCGGTATCGGGGTGAAGCTGTGTGTGGAGTGTTATTTATTAAGTAATACTATTATGTTAGTGCATCTATGTAAGATTTCTATAAATGTGATTATTAATTCGCGTTTTATCTCTAGTTAAACAGAATCATAACGGCAACTGAGACGATGATGGCGAAAATTTTAGTATCCCGCTGTAATTAAATTTCGCACTAAGAAAGAAAAAAGTCAAAAAAACTATTCATAAAGAGATGGTGGCTGTTTGCCAGGTTTCCGCGCCTTTATTATCAACTGTGCAAAAGTGGTCAAGTGAGTTCAAGGGAGGCAGAGAGAGCGACCCCCGCTCCGGTCCATGGGCTACTGCTTGTACGGGAAAAAGCATCATAGAAGTCGAAAAACTGGTTCTTGAAGATGCCCGAATAAGGGTGAAAATGATGGCAGAGATCACCAAGCTTTCAACTGGTAACATTCACACCATTCTTCTTCCTTTCAAAGGTTAGTGCAATGTAGGTGCCACGAATGCTCACAGCGCCTCGGAAGAAAGTGAGGCCCGCATACTGTATAGAGCTTTTGGAGATGTGTGGTGAGAACGCGGACGGTGTTATGAATCTAATAGCTACTGGGAACGAAACATGGGTTCACCACTATGGAACATGGTCTGAGAGCAAACAAGAGTATATGAGGCATAAAAAAGGAACAGACACCCGAAGAAGTTCAAAGTCACTCCGTTTGTCGGGAAGCTTATGGTCATAGTGTTTCGGGACTCAAAAGAAATCTTGCTTATTGAGTACAAAAAAAGGTGAAACCATCAGCGGCACATCCTACACTTCCACTTTGCATAATTTGCGGGACGAAATTAAAAAATTAAATTAAAATTAAATTAGCAGCGAGTGTGTTGCTTCCTCATGACAACCCTCCTGTTCACACGGCGCGATTTTCCAAGGCTGCGCGCGAGATTGTGGTTTCGAAAAAATCCAACACCCACCCTATAGTCCAAACCTTGCCCCTAGTGTTTATTTCCTGTTTCCGGATTTGAAAAATTGTCTTCGTGGAAAAAGATTTTCGGATGAAGAAGAATTCAAGTCGGCAATAAATTGATATTTTGTTTAAAGGGTTTCTTAAGGGTTAAAAAAGCTTATCTCAAGATGCAACAATTGCATTGATGTTAGGGGAGATTATATTGAAAAATAAAAAAAAATTTACGCTGAATTGGCATTTTCATTTATATGCCGATGCCGAGAATTTATTGGACGCCCCTCGTATAAAACAAAATCTACTTCACTAGCAGTCCTCCCGTACGACATGTTCAAACTATACTTTCTGTGCGTTCAACTTCATTTGCCCAAGCCATTATTTTACCAGCTTTGTGTCCCGGTCAACACACATATTCATGCCGTCAACACAATCTCATCAACGCAGCTTTCAGTTTTGTGCAGTAAACATTTTCTCCTCTCACAGTTATCCTAAGTGTTCTTGTGAACGAATTTTAAGCAGGTTTTGAATTATAAACAAGTTTGAAGTTCTGTGTTTTTATTGGTCTATCTTGTTTTATGTAAACTGCTTTGTAAAGTCCGCAGGCAATGTCGGCTTATGTGAGGTGGTTTCTCATCAAACAATACTTTTCTGGTTCACTACTTCCCCATTTCAGTTGACTGATGTCCTTGCTAAGGGTTTCCGGAAAGAGGTGCGGCTCTTAGGGGTACAGTCAAAGGTGAAATAACTCTGTGAAATGTAGGCAAGAAGCGACTTGCGTGTACGACACAGTGCAGAGTTATTTTTTCTGCTTTTGCTGTATTTGGACTTCCTTCTTGTCAAGGAAGTGCTTACTGATTTTCCTCTGTATAACTTTTTTGTAGCGCAACAGGCTAAGGTACAAGGCAGAGACTGTCAAAGCAATATTCCCAAACCAAACCTCAAAGATGGTGATACTGATGGTTGTTGATGCTGCATAGTTCTGGCAAGTCATTTAGTAATTCGCGCCACCTGGCGAGTTGCGAAGGGCAATCAATTTAGATTTGGGAACTTCACTTGAGGTGGCCGCCGTGGCTTAGTGGGTAGAGTGCGACACTCATACGCCGAAGGGTCTAGGATCGATTCCAAGCTGAACACCTCAAATTTTTCACGGCACCACGTTTTTCGAGTCTAGCCAACTAGTCTCCGTATGGCCGCCGTGGCGTAGTGGGTAGAAAGCGACGCCCACATGCTGAAAGGTCTAGGTTTGATTCCCAGCTGAACACCTCGAATTTTTCACGGCACCACCTCTTTCGAGCTGCTGACAACACTCAAAGAGTAATAACTGTCTAAGAAAGCTTCTCAAATTTCGCCGTTCGGAGTCGGCAAAAACTTTAGGTCCCTTGTACTCGTGAGAGAACAGAAGCGCGCACAACACGAGAAGTTGATGAGCAAGCTAGGCCCTGGTTCCCCTGTGGACTGTCGCGCCAACAATTAATATTACAATCCACTTCACTTGAGGAGTGTGCCCGTCTCATTGGCATATGGCCGCTCTATCCTTAGTTGAAGAAAAGAATCTGATCAAAAGCGTTGGGACAACAATTTCTAAATTTTCCAATGCCAAACTGTACAAACACCTCACAGAACTAGCAACGAAATGGTGTCTCTCACTCAACTTATTCTTCAAATTCTAAGCAACTTGACAAAATTACCATCAAAATTAACTCTGTTATGCAACATTTACACCTCAACTCGGTGCACATTCCTTGTTTCTTCACCTTTCTGTCACCTACAAAATTACGTTTGACAAAACAAACAGATCCGGAAGGTGACACCTGTCAAAGCACACTCTCCCACACAGCACCCCTGCCGATGCTGAGCTGTGAAACCGAACTCAAGCTCAGTCATTGCCCTGAGTGTTGTGTTAGTTCTGTTTTTACGAAAATAACTGTTACAACTTTATTTTTTCCCCGCTGAGAACATACGAGCGTGCGTTGGGACTGCATAGCAAGGTAAGCGCTTCCCAAAGACTCCAGAATTTTGTGTAACTCATAAAAAGCTCATAAACCTCGGACCGAAACACTAAACGCCCCTTCCTCTTGTTTACACCGTTTCCAATAAATTACAGCGACAACGTTATTGAATATTCATTCCACATGCCAGAACTTACATGTTCACCCGCAGTAAATCAAGAAAACATAGAGGCGTCGCATCGGCATTGGCATCGCCACCGGCATCAGCCTCAGCATCGGTCCCGGCGCATAAAAGGGTCCCACACCTAACAGGTGTTTTCGTGTGTATCACTGGCAAACACTAATTACGATGCATTGTGCAGTCTTTGCATCTCCGCGAATCGTGCGTCGTCCGCTCGAGAGGCCTTATTGAAATTTGCAAGCTTCACTTGTCAATCTATCTCGTTTCACGATGCCTCATCAACGTTTACGTTGGCACTCTGACAAGCAAATGTCACATTAAAATAGGCCCTGTCACGGGAGGGAGAGCAGACGGGAAGGCGAGCGAGCGAAGAGGGTCAATTCATATTAGTATTCCAATCATTTGATGGCAGTCATGTGGGAATTGATGATTTCGGGAACTCCTGCCTGCAGTGCAGTATGGAGTGGTGAGTGGCGTGTGATGGCGTGGCCGCACGAAGGAGTGCGGAGGAATTTGTAATTTTCGAGAACTCGACACGAAACAGTGAGCCGTGTTGATGGAGATTCGGCTGCGATATGAACCGAATCAATCCGCTCGGATCATATTTCTGTGCTGCGGGACACATGTTACCGGACGGGGACGTAATTATCGTGAAGGCTCCACGACATATCAAGACATATTTTACGCAATGGCGCGTTGAGAAATTTCCAAGATAACCATCTGAGAAGGGGGCTGGCTCCGAATTCTGGTTCTTCGGTTTTATGAAGCCATCACGAGCGGTTTTATCAGTGACATGTGATATACATGTAAATTTTTTGATGCGTCCGAGAAGTGGTTTTTGTCAGACGACGGCCGTGCGCTGAGTAATGAGGTTGAATTCGAAATAAATCGGCTCCGGGAATGCACATGGAAATGTGAGGCGTGGACGGGAGATTCCACATGGGTGGTTGTGGTGGTGGTGGTGATGGTGGAGCGGCTGCCGGAGATGCGGTGGAAGTGTAGGTGCAAATTACACCACCATCATGTGGGGCTATCGGTGGACGGGATGCGACAGTAAATTACCGGGGTTATCTATTGGATATCTGGCTTTATTGGTTGAACGGGAAGCGCGCCAGTGCAGGTGCGAGAGATGGATTGGCTTATGGGCGTGCTGGTTGCACGTTGGCGTGCGACCTCATTGACACCCGATAAACTATCTTATTGATTGTGGGAGTGGCGTCGTGATTGCGTCTGGCCCCAGAGGCAATAGTGGTCAATTTATGGCTATTATCAAGCGTCGATTCCATTAGAGAATGTGCGCAGACGATGGAAACTAGTGCTTTATCCCGTAAATCACATCAGTGGACATTCAAGAAATTTCTCATTTCACCCAGAACATTGCAGGATCGAACGATGTTTGGACTTTAATTCGAAGCATCACCAGAATTTCAATGTACGAAATTTTGTGACCCACCTCCCACAAACAGATTGCATGCCAAACCCACTCCAATCTCCCAAAGCTGTCCATTCGTATGTCGTCCACATTGCTGTGCCCCCCAGTGCATCTCGCAATTCCTAAAGAAACCACACGCATCCACCACAGCAGCATTCCGATGTCCAGTGCAAACAGATTGTGTGGGTCGGACAGCTCCCCCTCGGTACACATACACAATGGGAGATTCCATAATTGAAACACACCGGTCAGTACACACCAGTGGAAGCACAGCACAAATAGTCAATAATCATAATAGTAATTTCCTTGTGCACATCGGACGCTCGCCGAGGGCCAAGTCGCCTTTGCAGTTATTTGAATTCCTTCCAAGACCATTTGTAGCTATTTAAATTGCTGAAAGAGGGCGGAACGACGGGTGGGCTGAGGCTGCCTCCGCGCTGCGCCAGAACGGAAACGTAAAGCAAAGTGTCACTGCGCACCAAGACTGGTCAATGGCTGTAGTCATGGCTACAATGAAGGCGATTCTATCGCACCACTGCTGGATAACAAAGGACAAGTGCGGGCATTAACAGTTAAATGCAATCGATAGGAATCTTTACAGCTTCGTTGTGCTACACACACCGTGGATTGAGTGTGGTGTAGAATTTGCATAGCGAACGATTTGAATTGACAATGTGTGTGCCTGTTGGATTAGACAATAGGCCAGCAGCTACAGCTGAAGCGTATTCGTAAGCGAAGGCGAATGCGAAAGCAAAGGCGAAGGTGAAGACGAAGAGACAGACAGAGGCACAATGTGAAGGCGAGAATCTATCCCAGGAAGCGCACTAGTGTCTCCAGCTTGTGACCCGATCAGGCGAAGATTAAACGGCCTACAAATGCTTCTATTTACCATCTGGCAGCATGCGCAGTGAAGCAGCACTTTAGCCAAACTAACCAGCCATCCGGCCAGCCCACAGACAGACGACGAATAACAGACGACGAACGCAAATCGTCGCGATCGATCGACAAACACAGGATGTGCACAACTAGGAGCCTTCGGTTGACTTGAATAAATTGCTGTTTACGTAACTGTCCTCGCAATTCTTGCAACTTTGATTAACATGTGTAGATCGAGACGTCCGCGCTGACAGCTCAATCCACTGACGAGCCCTCTCCAGTTTTTATTTGACGATTTATTGCCGGTGCCGAGCTTCGGGGTACTCGATCCCATCCAGGTGATAGGCGGACATGTAGTGTCGGGGGGTTGTGTCTGTGCGCGATTCGGTGATGAGCGTCGCGGACTTGTTACAAACTGGAAACCGATATGCAGATAGATGTTGCGTACGCGCACAGTTCGGCAGAAGCATTACTCTTATCGCAGCAACGATCGGATTGTTCTTATTACCCTTCGTAACCACGTGCAGGTGCTTGGAACGTGTCATTACTGTGAGCATCGACGGCAGCGAGGGCAGGAAAAATAATTAATATATGCAATCGATGATGGCAGACGCGATGCGGACCGTCTCCCCGCCGGTTGTCGGTGTGAAAAGTATACACGCCGGCTGGAATGAGTTATAATTGCTCAAGTTTCCAGTGCGCCCTCGGCACTTGGCTTGAAAATGGAGAATGATAAATCTTTGGAATTATCGCGGGATCATTTTGAGGATGCTAGAGGCAGAGGGTTCGACCGAGGTGGCGTCCTCCCCGTCGTCGGCATCAATTTCAACGGGCTCCCGATCTGCTCATTTCGAGAGCAAAGCCCGATGTGTTTCCTGGCCAGTTTTGAATTCGCCTGCTGACACGTATGTGCAAGGGATGAGTTCATTTTGAAGGAGGCAGAATTTAGAACACAAGAGTACGCCTGCCTGTCTAGCGCAAGGCGAAAACTTCAAAAATTTAATTGCTCCACATTCTGTTGTGCACATCCCTGACACGATTAAAGCTTCATTTCGGCAGCAGCCCGTGTCGTCGTTTCGAAAGGCACTGCATGACGTCTAATGGTGCGTTTGGATGATGAACGCATAGTCTGCTCAGCAACCCTCCATTCCTGGTCTTAATGAATTTCCCCACTACCGACGGATGGTTTTATTGCACAAACACCCCAAATAATATTGTGTTTCAAATCAAAAGGAAAAAGGAAATCCTTGTTTCGCCATCTGCACTCAGCTTCGCTGCTTCTCTTGCAAAGCAATAAAATTTGAAAGCATTTCGCCGAGGAACCACGGATAAGGAGACGATAACCAGCGGAAGCTGATATAATAAAAACAACCGCTCCTCATAGAGACCAGATACACATCCGCCTGTGTGTGTGTTTGGATGTGTGGAAAAAATATTAGTACCATAATACAGGATACGTGTCTAGGGAGCTAAGCGCAACATCAGCAGCAGCAGCAGCGGTAGCGGTAGCGGCAGCAACAGAAGCTACCACTTTGCCGCAGTCCAACCAGAATTCTGGAGGAAAAGTTGCCAACAACTGTTGTTGCGCCACCACTGTGGATTCAAGTACGGTACATGTGTGCTCCGGTAATATTGTGTTGGGCTCCCCTTCACCCAGGCATGCCCTCCTACATTCAAACCAGCTTTCCTCCTCGCCTGAGCTGCGGTATCTATCAGTCCGGTATCAGTGGATTCCATCGGACCGTGTCTGTGAATCTTTAAGGAGCACGATGTTGTTCTGGTTTCCCACTTGTATCGCATTATATACATACGCTGAAGATTATGACGACAGGAATGATGGTGGTGACCCGGGCTAGAACGTTTTGCACACACACACACACACATACCTCGCAAATATTCATCATGTTTCCCCCACAAAAGGGCAGCAGGGAAAACTGAGTAAAACGAGTCGGGCCAGCTACCACCGGTGAAATGCGGCGCTTTCATCATCCCATCTATCTCTGAGGTACGTTACGATCGGTGATTGTTCCAACCGATCACCTACCGCTGCGGTGCGATGCTCATGTGACTCGCTCCCCCTTTCGCTTGCGTTGACCCCGGTGGTGGTGATAAGTTTGCGCACAGGTGTGCAATCCCAACTGAGAAAGGCGGCATGGGGCACGTTGTGAGTGGCGAGATGCAAAGGAGTGACGAGACAACCGCGCCACTATCTGAGACAATCCATCGTTTTATCGCCATGAATTGGTCCGAGATTGTCGGTTGGCCATGTAGAATTTAAGATAAGCGACCGTGCGACGTCGCCGACTGGCGAACTGAGCCAAAAGGGGATTTGATAAGGATATCTTCGGAATGATGTCCGACCAAGTGGTGATAATCATTAAGCCTGTCTCTGGCGGTGCAGTGTATTAAGATGTTAGATTTAATTTCACGGTTGAGCAGGAGTGGTTGATAAGAATCGTGTCCCGGAGTCGTTGTGGGATTGTACAAGTCGCTTGACATGTTTGAGATGAACACTAAATTGGTGGCAAATTTAGGGGAAAATATTACAAAAAACTTTGGTTCGCCTGTATTTTTAAACACATTCTTCTTTTTCAGATTTACACATCACGGAAGAAGAACGGCATCTCCATACCAAGCACTGGACAAACACTAAGGCTCACTGGACCGCACGGGAAGAAGGCCATTATATCCACACCCTGCACAGGACCAGTCGGCGGTCAATGAATCCACACGACAATTATATGTACCGCGGGCTATCCCTCCCATCGCACGCGTTGTCATCACACGGATTAGCCCAGCCCCCTCTTACGCACAGTCTGCTGCACTACACTCCGGTCTTCACAGGCGTGGCACAGGGCTGCCTGCCACCAGAGGTATATCCTCCGCAAACCTACGTGTCGCATCTGAAGGCAATAGCGAATCATATACTAGCTTCAGATGCCAGGATTCGCGCGAGAAGGGGCAAAAAAAGTTACGCCGACCATTGGTCTCAGGCGATGATAACGAAGCCGGTGGTTAAGGCTGTGGCGGACACCCTGAAAAGATTGGGAGGAGTTTACTGTGGTGACCCCCAGGGGGCGCCACCATCGACAACATTTCCAGTGACATATCCGAACTCATATAAGCAAGATCGTTTATTGAGACAAGATCATTCGATGAAACGACGTCCCCCACTGAATCGAGAACTTTCCTTTAAGCGGGGACAAGATCATTCATTTAGACAAGATCACAGATCATTCGGACAGCATCTGTCATTTGGGCGAGATCGTTTGAACGAACGTGATCATTCACTGAAGCCAGAACATTCATTCGAAGAGTCGTTTCAACAAGCTCAAGTTTATCAACAAGATCACTTGTATGAGCAGCACAGTTCGATACCCATGGACAATGAGGATGAGCACATTAATGTGGTAGATGTTGACGATGATCACACTTCAGTGGCACCCTCGTCTTTCGGTAAAGTTGAGCTGTCGCCACATTCAGCAAGCTTTCCCAGAGCACACTGTGAGAACAGTCTGACACCACCTCTGAGTGACACGGAAGCCGAGAGAAGCAGTGATCGAGACACTTGGGGTACATCTAACTCAAAGAATAACGCGAATGTCAAAAGACATCAATCTAGTGACCAAATGCGTGATCAACCCCTCAGCCTGACTAAAGAATTGACAAAATGTGGAGAAAAATATTCGACAATGGGGGCACATTCCTCAATCACAAAAGTACCTGCGGCACACCTTCCTAACATCATACCCTCATCCAGACCACAATCGGCGCTACCACAAGAGCTGACTGATGACCGACCAATCAGACCTAAATCTGTGCCGAAGCAGGTCTGGAACTCTGCCGATGGACCAAAAGATTTGCGAGAAGATGATGAAATTTTAAATTATGCCAACCGGCCAATAGTGAAGGGAGGCGATGCTGTTCACACTAAACCGACAGTTCAAGTTCCACATGCTTCAAGTTTACATTGCACTATAAAACCAGTGGAGGGTCTTAATCTCTTGCCTCCAATCGATAGTCAATGGCGGACAAAGCAGAAGACATCGCTGGTGCAAGACGTTTCTCAAATTCCATTTGAACTGAAATTAAGCGAGTCATTTGCCTGCCAAGATTCAAAGCCAACAGGTTCTTGTTGCAGAGACAAATTGTGGGTTAACACAGTCAAACCATGCGAAAGATATCCTTCGTATGCCGAAAGTAAGTCGACAGATGCAGCATTCAAAGGAAATCTCCTGCATCCGAAAGGACAACCGTCTGAAGTACCACAATCAGGAGCATCACCAGAATGTTCAGATGCATGGCCTTACCTAGGACATCAGTTTGTCCCCAAGCAGACATCAAAACTGTCTTCTGTACCATTTACAGGCGGAGCCTTATCCTATCAAATCCCTCAAGCTACCACATCATGGCTAGGATTTCAGCCTGCTACTGGAGACGAAATTATCACACATACAAGTCAACTTCAATTATCATCCGGAACTGTGCCTTTATGTGAAGGCAGAGCGCCACTGATCAACACAGTGTCCCAGTCAACTCCAGGAGCATCAGTGGCAGTTACCAGTGCACCTACTTGGCACCCAGTCCATCAACGAGTCCACGCAGCCTATGCTCCAAAAGACACAACGGGAACACCGCGGTGTAGTACTGCAGCCTTTGATGCGCTCCACGCCAGAACTGCCAATGGAGCGAAGGGACCTAGCAACACCGGCGATCTGTTCTCTACCAAGACTTCGTCAATGGAGGCGCCTTTCAAACACATCCAAGCTTCTGAACAAATGAACAAAAAGAACGCTCTCAAGAGAAAATCCGAAATCCGCCAGTCCGAGGTGCCACTGAAGCAAAGCAGAGCTTGTCCACACCCTAAAGTTGAGACTCCCAGTGTGTCAGAGCTCACCAAAGCATCTCCCGCCTCAGTGACAATTGGCAGCAGAGGCACCCTCGTTCGACGCGACTTTTACGATTTAATTCCGTGGGACGACAGTGTGCACTGCACTAAGCTGCTGATGCAGTTCATATTCGACTTCCATTCCATGGCCACCCTCACTGTGGACGGGCAGGAGAGCTTGGATCCAGACATTGTCCACGATATCGCCGAACATGTCGCCACCAAGTGTGGCACACCGGAGCACCAGGTGCTCGACATCATGAAGCATATTTGCTCCGTGGCCAGACGGTGTTATGAAGAATCAAACTGTACTTAGCCATTGTTTAATAAAATGTAAATACGAAGGTTCTCGTGCAACCAAACGAAGTTTTTACCTCCTCTATCGAAAGGGTCACGAAAGTTGCAAAGTTCGGGCTCCCATCCAAATGTTTGTCTGAAAACTTTTTAACACCTATAGCCGTCGCTTCACAAAAGTCCTTCACAAACAGTTTAAAACGAAATCTCCGTTATTCCCGGGCAATGACACTCACCCCGGATTAAGGGTGGACCGCCAACAGCATGCACATGATGTGCACTAACGACCGACCACTACAGCATCTTGCGGACGGTAAGTAGTCCGAGCTTGTACATACACCACAGTGCCCCGTTAAAGCGGAACAATGCAACTAGGTACCTGGGAGCAGCTATCACCGTTACAATCATTCAACAGCAGAGGGTTGCTGTGCGGTTGCAGGACTTCTGCTTGCCACTTGAACCTTAAAAAAAGAAAATGTACCTTGCTGGCGTTGTTGATTCTGTGGAATTGTAATTCAGTTCACTTACCTCTCCCACTCTGGTGTGGGAGGCGGTTGTACGAGCACCCGCGCTAGCTGTGGCCAGTGGAGTTGTTTATTTATGGCGAAAGCCGTCATAATTCCCCGGAGGGAGAAATTTCATGAAATGCGTTTCACTGTAAATCGACCGTGCTCTGGATTTTTGGTGACAGCCACTCGCGGTAAGGACATGCTCCGCATGAACCGCTGGTGCGGGCAGCTTATGTGAGCTGGAAAATGTTTGCTCTAAATCCACCTCGCAATGTGTGCGTTGGGTTGATAAGGTGCAGGGAGAGAACTTTCTGGAAAGAATCGATTTTTGAGCGCCATGCACTTAACTGTCTCGAAAGTTATTAACGGTTTTATGCTGCAATAAGTCAAAAATGAGAAGGTCCTGATAATAAAGTTCCCGGGACAGACGTTATGTGGCTAGGAGACATAAGTGCTCGTGTGCATTATGTGCGTGCACGCATCCATGCCGGAGAACGACTTCAAGATTCGACTTTATTTTCCGAGCATTGCTGCACTGAGAATTGGCGTCTTTCAGTCTCCTAAGGAATGCTATTGCAAGTGTCCCAGTCATAGAACGAATGTTGTCGTTTTCTGAGTTCTGCAGCTCTATTTAACTCGATAACAATTTTTTAGCGTGTGCAGTTGTGACGCCTTGCTTCCAGTTTAATGCAGAGACCTTGCAGTCATGAGAGAGGAGAGCTGTTTGTGAAATAGTCGCCGTTTTCGTTAGGGGAAGAAAAATGTCATGACATCAACAATCAGACATCAATAACCGGGACAATGTTGGCTAAGCGCGGTCGAGGTCGACTAGTGTCCCTTCTGATGAAATGCAAAATATTAATTCGGTCTGTCTTTCGTATTCATTTTGGTAATTGGTGGAACATAAAAAATACATCGCTCAAAGTTTTGACCGCCGAAATAATAATAATTGTATAGAGCGAATGTCCTCAAGCGACCAGGGCCTAGCTTGCTCACCAACTGCACGGGTAGTTCGCGCTAATTTTCTCTCACAAATAGGGTAGGAAGGGACCTACAGTTTTCCCCCGACTCCGAACGGCGAAGTTTGAGAAGCTTTCTTAGACAGTAATTACTCTTTGAATGTTATTAGCAGATTGAAACAGATGGTGCCGTGAAAAATTCGAGGTATTAATCGAATCTAGACTTTCTGCGTGTCAGCGTCGCACTCTACCCACTACGCCACGGCCGCCGATATACCGTCTGTAAAATATGAGACTTCTCTAACATTAATCCAATCACTAAGCCATTCTTAGATTTCCTCAAAAAACCCGAATCGGTGAAGTTCAAACTCTTCTTCTTCTTGTGGTGCTACTGTCCGGGGTGGAACTGGCCCTAAACAAAAACCTCTCCAGCCAGCATAACCTTGCGCTAGCTGCCTCCAATTGCACATTCCAAGTTCGTTGAGGCTACGATCCACCCCGGACTATTAGGCTAAAGCGGCGCTCATAAGTCCTTCTCCACTCGTGTGCGTTACCTTAGTTTAGGCCGTTCCCTGTTGCATTGTACCAATTGCTCAGATTGGAACATTTTGCGGGAGCAGTGGTGTTCATATGCTCTACATGGCCTAACCATCTTAGGAGTTGTATCCGAAGACGCTTGACCATGCGCATGTCGCTGTACAGCTCGTTGAGTTCGTCAGTAAGTCTTTTCCTCCAGATGCCATCTACGGAAACAGGATAAAAAATCGCACGCAAAACTTATCTCTCGAAAAGACTAAGGGCTTCCTCATCCGCTTTTAGTAACGTGCCTCGCCGAAATACCGTCTATAAAATGTGAGTCTTCTCTAGCATCAATCCAATCATCAATACATTCTTCGACTTCCTCAAATGACCCGAATTGGTGATGTCCCAAATCGGTTTTGCATATATCGGAGAAGCCAGTAGTGGAGAGGACTAAAGTCTGGACAATACGGCGGTAGGGGTAAGGCCTTTCATTTCCGTCTTTCTAGGCAGTAACGGTCAAACCGTTACCGCTGCGTGGCGCCAAGCGCTGTCTTGTTGCAAAATCACCTTGTGATGCCTTTCGGTCTCTTCTGGCTGTTTTTCACACAGCGCACAGCTCGTTCTAATCAATAACGTTTGCCATCAACGGCTTCGCCTGGTTTAAATCGTTCATTGTACACCACAAGCAGCTGGGCCCACCATATTCAGAGCATCACTTTTGAACCGTAAATGTTTTGCTTTGGCATCGATGTGGAATATAATGGAACGGAACAGACTTTGCAAAGTATTTTTTCTTCTTGGGACTGTCGTAATTTTCACATATTTCGTCTTTGTCATGATCCGATACAAAAATACCTACCACTGATATCTTGCAAAAAGCAAGCCAGAGATAGAAAATCGTCTTTGGACCTCTCACGGATTCAACTTTCCCTAGTTTTGAATGAATTCAGATTTCTGAATTCATGAGTGAGCCACTTTCATAACCTTTAGCGAGGTCACATTGTCTTTAACACGGATTTTGATCTAGTTAAGCCTCCGTCCTCATTTTCAAAAATTTTGGGCTGCCAAAGGTGGAGTTTGCTTCGACGTTGAAATTACCACTTTTGAAGCATTGAATTCTCTGTCTGCATGATTTCGATCAGAGCAAATTCACCACGAACTTCTTACAGCATTTAATCATCTTTCCCTGCACTATTCTTCGAAATAAAAAATAAAATCAAAGCCTCCCTGCTTACTTAAGACAAACCAGGACATTTTGGAAGAAGCCGAAAACAATAATGTTGTCTAAAACAGACGCTGATGCTAAGTGACAAACGTCACACCTGTCCAATGAAGTAGGTACTCACTTCCAAGATCAGCCCCAACTTGTAGGAAGCACCAACTGTCACTGACTCTTCAAAAATCACAACGAACAACGAACGTTACGCAACAGCTCAGCATCTGGATATGTAGATTCCACGACGTCTTGAAAATGTATTGCTCTGCACAGACATCTTGAAAATTCGAAAACAATTTCCGCCCCCATCATCAGCGCAGCAATGCGCGTTCATATCTTACCATAAGAAAGACAACACTTTCACCAACCAACATGCGTTAGTTGTCGCAATTTCAGAGACGAACGACATCCTTCCGCCTCCCCCACATGCCGGCAGAGTGTACGTACCCGACGAGGAGAAAAGAAGGAAAATCGTCTGATTTTTCGCTCAAGGGTATGGATGTTTTTTTTGTATATTTATGATGATCCCTTCTCCAGGATTTGATTACATTAATTTTCATTTTCTCTGTTTCCATACGAAAATAGATAGCCGCCCGGTCGCCTACACGTCTCCATCCATCGATACCCCTCCGGTCCTTCATGTCACTTATATCTAATGAATATAAATGGATCGATAGATCCGACCAGTCCTTTGCGTTGCCAGTGTGTATGTAAATGGTGTGTCAGACACAGGACACACGATGTCCTTTCATCTCGCCACATGCACATTACCCACGGGCGGTAATTTCATTATGAGTTTGCTGCAAGGGCAAGCGCAAATCCGCAGCAACCCTTTTTGTACACTTTGCACTAATGAGGTGGCTTGCGAACACCTCTCCGCGCGGTCCTCAACACCAGGGCGCTGTCTGAGTGCCGCAACATCAGTCACTTATAATTTTGATGTCGAAAGCACGTCAGCCCACTTCAAAGACAAAAGAATAAGCCCACCCCGTGCTCAAAGCAGTTATCTAAAGTTGAATGCTTTACACAACCCGGAGCGGCGCCGCCTAGACACTGTGCCGCACAAGAGCATCTGGTGCATGAGGCCACCACTGCCTTCGGGGCGTTTTCGGAAGCAGTCTTATTGATTCATTGCGGTTGAATTCGCAAAATGCCAAGCGCCGAACAATGCACAACTAATCCGCCCCATTATGAAACAGACGCGAACTAATAGAAACTTAATTACGCCCGGCCGGTGGTTGAATGAACTTTCGGGGTTGCGGCAAGAAGCGAGATTAATGCGCGATAGGCAACGAAGAGTTTCATCGATTCCACTCAATTATCCAGGCAGTAATCCTTGTAGTTGGCTGATTATGATTTATTGTTGCGATAGATAGGATCTCGACTTCTGCCGGTGATTGGCTCACACCCCTCGAGATGACAAGAAGACGGATAACAATGAAAAAATGTCATCCCATCGGAACAATCATATTTATCAAGCTGTCAGAAGAAGATTATCCAGGTAATAACTTACAATGAAAGTCATTAATCCAATTGTGAACGGCGTCCTACTGTGTCCGCACAAACACACCAGCAGCCAGATGGGTCCACCGTGCATAGACAGATTAATCAGGCGGTGGAGGGGGAGGGTGGAGCAAAAAAAGGCCTTTTCTAAGAGAGGGCAATCGATAAGTAGATAACGAGAGCACTTTCGACAGTCTGCCACTTCTCGCTCCTTACCTGTGATTCTTATCTGTAACGCCGTCAAGTGTGGGAAGGAAGGCATATTGAATTGTTTCGCCGTGTGGCAGTGTGTGGAAAGGCCCTTGAGGCGTTTGCTCTGTGGCATGGCGCTATCTTAACCTGCTGGGTGGTCCAGAAAACCGATAGAGTAATCATTTTACGGTCCGTGCCAGTGCGGTTGTCGGTACGAAACAAATTTGGAACTTCATGGGTGGTCGCCGCCGGTTGATGATTGAGATTAAGTGGCACAAAGGACACTCGATGTGGATGAGGGAATGGCTGGATCTCAAGTCCCTTCTTCGAATTGGGTCTGGATCATCTGGATGGCTGTTTGAATTTTATACATGGGGGATTCCAAGTGATGAAAATTTAATAGTTGGCTGGGGTGAAAAATTTAGATATTTGTTCAAATCCAAGGGGACCAAAGCATGTAAAATTGAGTATGAAGCATATAACTCAAGGCAACTGATAGGCAAGGGAACGTATAAAATTTAAACTTTACTTAGTTGCACATTAACAATCACTTCACTTTTCAGAGGCAAATTGCAATCGTAGTACATTCTATTTTTAAAGAGTGTCCTAACAAGAGCGCAAGATTTAAATTTTAAATAAAATACAGATATTTAAAAAAATCGTCAATTCTTTACTATGTCGCAAAAGCAGACAGGATGAGGTTATGTGTGGAATAACACATCGGCCAGATGGCCGCCGCGGCTTTGCTGGCATATACGCGATCTTTTAATGAAATTTTCAATGACCGGTTTGCATAATGCTGCGGTATTTCAATAATGCAGCGTCCAATTTCCTCTTTTAAGGCTTGAGTTATCGTCGAGCGAACCAGCGACTTCAAAAAACCCCAAGGAAAAAAGTACAATGGTGTTAAATCGCACGATCTAGGCGGCCAATTCTGGTACCCAAAACGCGAAATAACATGACCGGGAAATGACTGATGCAGCAATTGAATTGTTTCTATGACTGTATGAGATGTGACGCCGTCTTGTTGAAACCACATCTCCTCCACATTCATTTCTTCAATTCTAGGCACGAAAAAATTGGTTATCATTTTACGATACCGAACACCATCAACTGTTTGCGCTTGACCTGACTCATTTTCATAAAAAAAGGTCCAATGATTCCTCCAGCCCAAAATCCACACCACACAGTGACACGTTGAGGATGCATTTGCTTCTCGTGAATCACTCGAGGATTTTCCTCGCCCCAAATTCTGACAGTTCTGCCTATTGACGAAGCCATCCAAATGGAAATGGGCTTCGTCACTAAGGATGTTTTACCATTTTGGTAAAACAATTTCACAATGAGAATGCGTTGTTCATTCGTGTTGCGCTCCATTTTTATTAACCCTTTACCTTCTACTAACAAACAATAATAATTTTTCAATTTTCAAACAATGAAAATTGGAATGGCGCCAAATTTAAATTTTGCTTTCTTGTTGGGACACCCTTTATAAGCATACACATCAAATTTTCCTATGGATCTAGCTTTAACCAAATGGTTGATCATCAGAAAACAAGAAGTGAAATAGAAAAAACTCAATGACGTGGTAGCAAGGTCTCTCTAACACGCCTCAAGCAGATTTTCATTCCAAGTGTTTTCTTGACTTTCATCTTGGTGTACATATGTACGTCATACCGCATCTCGCATTTCAAATAATTTATTGGGAGTGCAAGTTGCGATCCGTTTTCATAAGATGGCGCCACCGGCAAGTTGTGACTAATTTGGGAAGCGTTTGCCTACTTCATTGGAAGCGTGTGATATTTATCAACAGTAATTATTGTGCACCAGCGTCTGTTTAAGGCAACAACATTGTTTTCTGCCTCTTCCAAAATGTCCGAATTTGTGTTGAATAAACAGGGAAGTTTACATTTTCTTTTGAAGTAGGAAGAAAAGTGTAGCAAAAGGGTTTGCAGAAGTTTGTGGTACATTTTCTGCGACTCATACCCATAAATTATCCAGAAAGTGGTTTCGATGATTGGAAGGCGCTGATTTTAGCGCCAACGGTATTATCCAGCCGAAGAAGTTTGAACATGGAGAATTGGAGACTTAACACATCACTCAGTCCCGGGGCTGACATATATGGGACGCCACTAACAAGAAATCTTTATTGTTTTCAGGAAGTACAAACATTCAAATGATACTATGACAATCTGATTATTAGGATACAAGTTACTCTGCTTCAAGTGGCGCTACTCTTCCAATTTTTAGAACAATGGGAAAAAACAGAATTTCGTGTGTCGATTTAGCACTGCTTTTTAATGGGAAAAGATACTGTGCAAGCTCAACAATGGTTTGAAAAGTTTTACAAGGACTCTGTTCCATCAAACTAACAAAACATTTGTTAGTGGTACGCTGACTTCAAACGTGGCCGTACTGACACCAACGATACTAAACGCTCTGGAAGATAAGTTGAAGTTGCGACACCTGAAAACGTCTAAAAAGTACACAAAATCGTTTTGGAAAATCCCAACATGACGCAAAGTAGGTGACACCTTAAAAATATCAGAAAGCATGAATATTTGTCCATGAGAGAAATGTTTTCGAAATGAGTGCCGCGTTTGCTCACAATGGACCAAAATCAACAACGTATCGATGATTCTTAGTGCTGTGTGGAACTGTTTCCCCAGAATAAACAAGAAGTTTTGCATCGGTATGTCACAATGGGTGAAATGTGGATCTACCACTACACTCCAGAGTCAAATCTGCATTCAGCGGATTGGACAGCAGCCGGTGAGCTAAGTCCAAAGTGTCTATAAACACATTGTCGGCTGGCAAGGTTATGGTATCCGTATTTTGGGACACGCACGGAAGTTTATTCATTGACTATCTTGACAAAGGCAAAAAGACCAAAAGCGAATACGATATGGCATTATTGGCGCATTTGAAGGAAGAAATTGAAAATAAAACGCTGCCATATGAAGGAGAAAAAAACGGTCTCTTCCACCAAGACAATCCACCGTATCACATGTTGTTGGCTACCAAGGCCAAGCTGCACGAATTGGGCTTTGAATTCCTTTCGCAACCAGCGTGTTCTTCAGATCTGCCTACCAGCGACTTCTTTCCTTTTTCTGACCTCAAAACGGTCGCCGATTGAGGATGTGATCGCCGAAATTGAAGCCTATTTTGAGGCCAAAGATAAATTGTTGTATTAAAAGATTGTCATGAAAATTTGTCAGCTATCATTCGAATGTTCCTAATATTTATTCCACATGGCACCAGGGTCTAGCTTGCTCATCAACTACTCGTGTTGTGCGCGCTACTGTTCTCTCACGAGTAGAAGGGATCTACAGTTTTGCTGACTCCGGACGGCGAAGTTTGAAGTGGTGCCGTAAAAAATTCGAGGTGTTCAGCCGGAAATCGAACCTAGACCTTCTGCGTGTGAGCGTCGCACTCTACCCACTATGCCACGGCGGCCACCTTACTTCATAATAATAAAATTAATTTTTTTAGTGGCGCCCACTATATGTCAGTCCCGGAACTTATTGAGTCATGCGTTAATTAGATGAAGATGCATTCCGAATTTTAATTGAACTCTCAGAATCGTTGGTAGTGAGTCAGCAAGCAGTTTCTGTTCAATCATTTCTTCAGTAGAAAGGCCATTGTTTTCCGTAGGAGTTAAAACCAATAGATGCTGGCGATTTTTCGCCTCGGAACTG
This sequence comes from Eristalinus aeneus, assembly GCA_955652365.1. Taxonomy (NCBI): domain Eukaryota; kingdom Metazoa; phylum Arthropoda; class Insecta; order Diptera; family Syrphidae; genus Eristalinus; species Eristalinus aeneus. Next base: position 76,921,926 of record OY019134.1, on the reverse strand, counting down.
CTTCTTGAAAGACATGAGAAGAAGGGTGTTTTGCACCAGATCGTGACTGGAGATGAAATAGGAAATGTCATCGACCACAAATAATACTACTGTGAGATGTGGACGACCATATTTTCGGAAGCCTTCAAAGAAGAAACGAATCACAGTATTCCAGCACAGCAATCGAGTTATTGAAAAACTGAAATCCCGTTTTTGTCAAAATCAAAAAAACAACAAAAGAAATTTGATCCTGCTGAAAATGTCATAAGTAGCCTAAGAAGTTCACATAATTGTGTAGTATATTGCATTTTCCTAACAGAAGTGATCCCTGAGGGACAAGGCTGCTGCATATCCAGTGCAGTGGTGTCCTGGGTGCATGAAAAGTGGTAAGTGGGTAGAAGTTTCTTGGGGTTTTCACATTCTCTCGCGAGCGCTGACAAAAGTGTTTTAAAATAATTTACTTTTTTCTCAAACACATGTATCTCTTTTTCTTGTTTTACAAAATCAATCAAGACTTGCACGAATGAACTTTGTATTCCACTCACATAAGCAGGCAAACTGAACAGAAGCTGTCAATGAAGCGCTACAATCCCAAGGACATTTCGACATCTTCAAATTATTGTTCGGGCAGATTGTCACCCATATCAAGAAACCCCAAAGAAAGCCGGAACAAAGCCAAGTACACAGAGCCACTCCCAATGATTTTTTTCTCAAACATTGCTTCATTGAATACAATTTCAATAAACCGAGAACCGTCCCGAGGAAAGTCTTAAATCGGATCCGTCATTCCAAGCACTTTATAGGCAAACGATTTCGATTAAACGGCTCCTTCCCGCAACGCCGTCGTCCGTGGCGGACTTCTTCTGCCTCTTGCGTTGTTCTCAATTTGTTTTTTTTTTTTCTTCTTTAAAAAAAAAGTGCAAATATTCAAATAAATTCTGACCCCGATCCAATATGCGCCCGAGAGGAGCTTCCTTCCCGGTACACAGCACACACACAGAGTCACTCGCTGCAGGGATAGACGACTGGCTGCGGTTTGGCAGCTTGCCATCCAAATGGAGTCGAACAATGAATGGACCACCCAGCCCAGCCCCCACCCCGTATGTTAGGACGCTTTAGATATAGCTGTCCTATTACTGTCACCTAATAACAATGAAATCGATATAATCTGCATTTCTTATGCCCCTCCTCGCTTACAGGGAACGCGTGGAGCTTCTGAATGCCCTGCTGCGAAATTTATACCATCCCGGCCGGCAGGGGAGGGAGCTGGATGCCAAGCAGTTGAGTGAAGTCGAGAGTAAAGGGATAGAAAATTTATGCACACACACAATCTCGGAGAGACTTATCTTCACTCTCCGGCGATAATCGGAGCCGCCCGTTTAGCGCTGCAGCCACGATGGCCTAAATGAACCTCTTGTGACGGATTTCATGCGACGGCGGCTGCGACGACGGTGGCGACAACAGCGTGCAGCCATCTGACAGAACTGAAGCAAACCATGCAACACCTGGTGTCGGGTAAACTAGATCCAATAACACCCCCAAATTCGTTTACAGTCCCCCCGAGTCCCTCGCGTCAAGCGACACTTTGTTTATCGTCGCCGTTCTGCAGTCTGGAACTGTCAAAGAGGCTCGCGCACACACAAGCCCTTTATTGCATCCACGCTCCCTTTTCTAATCAGATCTAAACTTTGCACTTTATAGGAAGCAATTTAAGAGGCCGACTTCACACGTCGATGGTTGCTTGGCCTCGTTTCGGGGCTCTCCATGGATGTTGCCGGTCCTTTTTGCCAGACCAGACGTCTCCTTGTTTAGCTCCTCAAAATCTGATATGATGCACAGGGTGTAGGTCTTTTTGTGGCCTTATCTGCAGCCTATCTATGCCGGATGTGTGCATGTATGAATTTGCAATGGAGATGCCTTTGCAGCTGTGCCTGCTATAGCTGATGGCTTAGATGACGCCTGATGGGTGGGTGGCTGCTGCTGCTTGCCTGCTTTGAGTGATCTAAGCACAAAGTGAGATTCATCGGTCGATACACTCTGTTCTCCTTTGGCATGGGTGGTGTATTTGTGCTGAAGTAGTTCGCATAACTGTTTTGATTTGATTCCTTTTGAGGACAGTAGTCGTCGTCGTTGTCGACTGGTGGCACAGAAACGAAGGTAAATCCACTGTGTTGGCTAGCCAAATGGTGTGTGTCTATGTGGAACGTGTGTGCTGAGTGAATCTCTCGCCTCCTCGGCTTGGGTTGTGCAATCAAAATAAATTGCTTCGGCATTCCTCGGTGGGTTTGAATTGCCGAATATGATGCGATAAAGATTTTTCCGGTATGTCCAGGCTGAAAGGATTATCGGCTCTCACCAGATTTCCCACATCATAGTCACTTGTGGTCCCGTTGAATTGATATGTACTGTCACTGGTGTGAGCTCCCTTATGTCACATGTGGAATTGTGGGGATAAGGATATTGGATTGTGATTCTTATAGTTCAGAGCTTTTCCATTATTTATCTGATTTCGTTGAGCTCCGTGGAGAGGCAGACTTGGAAGTGTAAGTTAGACAACAGAGGAGCTCACCTGCTCAAACCTGCCAGAAGAAGGACGAAAAATGAAGTCTGTCTAGTGCTTACCCACTACCAGGAAAAGAACCCTCCTATCTCACACGGACAGTCGTTTCAAATACGACGAGCTGTCACGTCGCGGTTCCCATGTCTTTCTTTGCTTTTCACCTGTCGCCAAACAGAGACGAACAATTTCTTCAACACAAGTGACACCATGGTCTCCATTGGCAGTGCACACAGCCGCCACACAAGCTTGCATTTACATTCCAGTGCCCACCAGCAGCAGCAGCATCGGATCCATCCCAAAGGGAGCCCCATTCCACTTGTGAAATGAATAGATCACGACATTACTTTAATTAAACATCATCGAGTATCTAATCGCAGATCAATTAAGATACCCCGATCAATTGGGCTTAATAAATCTCTCTCCGGCGGCGGCCAGTCACTGCTACAAGACCGAATCAAGTGACTTTCCATCAGAATCGCCCCGGCGATTGATCCGGCATACAGACAATATCATTGTATCCCTGACGGCTCCTGCCTCTCACCTGTTGGCCGCCCGGCTCCAGTTGCTTCCTCTAAGTGCACGTTAATGATGAGAAAATTGATTGAATTTGTTGTGACTAGTGCTCCCCTCTGCCGTCGAGGAGGCAGAAGGCAACAGAAGCGCAAAATAATTTATCACCTGCAGTTTTATTGGGAAAACCTGACGGCGGGGAGGGGAGGCGTCCGTTTGTTTTTCTGTGCGGAGTCAACCGCCACTCCGGAACAGTGGACATGGCAGCTCTTAATGAGTCCATTCAGTCAGTCATCCGGACCACACTCGGGTTTGTGGTCTTTCTTTTGTCAGTCTCTGCGACTGCGACGACGACAACGTCAGGTGATGCAGTGGATCAAAAAGCAAAAAAAGATGTTAAACGCGACCACTTGCCGACTGGCTAATGGCGGTGGGACGAAGTGAAAGTGTCTCTCCTTAAAGCAGGCGAAATTCAAATAGACTCACGACAATGGGTGTGCCGCCTGCCAAAGCGCGCTTATTGGGTCCGCAGGCCTGCGAGGAACGTAAATAATCGAGCCTCCGTGTGATTAATTCCCGCTCAGCCTCCCTGCCGACTACGCCAGCGGGCGGCAAGCGGCGATCGGCGAAGTGTTGTCGTTTAGAGAGAGATTTATGACCAATCAGTGCAGGGTTTATTTATCGCAGCAGCATCACGGGTGCGCAATCCAAGGAGCTCGACTTGTCAGTCCCAATACTGGATTTGGAAAATTTAAATTTTCTTTTCCGGCTTTTTCGTCAATTAATTTTCATCGATTTGAGTGCGGTCCGGGGAAGTTGTCGACTGCGGTCGGGGGGGAAACGGAACGACAGGGTTTGTGCTTTCAACAAATTGTTGGCGGCGTTACCTTCGACACTTGTGCGCTCAGTCAAATGACGGCGCGCTTGGGGGAAAACCTTTGTCTCGCTGCGGAGTTAATTAATGATGTCGAAGACGATAAATAAGCGAAAGAAGATTTCCGTAAATCCCAAAGGCCGGGGGTTTGATAAAGGATTCGCTCTCGACGTGGTGTTGACTGGTCCTTTATCAGGGTAGGTTTACACAATGCGTTGTGCGTAGGCGAAAGGGGGTTATCAGCCTCCTGTCCGAGGAAAAAATTCTGCTGCGTGCTTTGATGTCTGCGTGACTGGTGGGAAAAGGGTTAGGCGCTTAGTTTAACAGATGGGACTGCACTGTCGAGATTAAGCTTTGAGGGTCAGAGTTGAATTTACTCTAGGATTCAGGGTAAATTCCCACACCACTCGCAGAGACTACGAGTGCTGTGGGAATTTAAAGCCCATTCTTCGTAGGTTGCCCAATTTATCACTGACATTGACTGACTGACATAAAAAACACGAACGACACAAAAATGCCAAACTATCCCTTGTTGCGTTCGCGAATGTATTTTTAATTGGCAAACACTTTAATCACGGTTCAGAGAGCTAAGCCGCTTATGGGCTTCGCTTTTATAACAAATTCTGTTTGTCGATGGGGCCTGGAATTAACTGAACAGTGCTGTCGATCAAAATTTGACGGGGTTCTATTCACAAAAAACACATCAACACAAAAAGCGATATACGGACGCGGCACAACACTGGGTGACGATAATTGTTATCGGGAGTAAGCAAACAACATTTCAATGAGGGATGATTTTATTTGCAAATTGTGTAAATACGGAGAGTGGGTTTTGGGACACTTGGTTCTGTTGTCGGTTGGGTTGGCAAGGTTGACATGGTTGCAGGTTATTAAGGATGTTGTCACAGGATTGTGAAATTTTTTAATTGCTGTGAAACTCCTATTGTCGGCTCCAACGATGTAGTGTAGGATACAATATCAGTTGCTAACCTTTCGTAAAACATTCTATGGACTAGGTTCAAGTACAGATATATGTATGTCGAAAGTTTCTTCATTAAGCCTTGAGGATACCTTTTCAAACATTTGGTGAGAATACATTTAATTCGTTCGACTTTCTATATTCTTTCTGGACTTAATTATCAGGCCTGAGAGTCTGATCCTGAGCAATTGCTGCCTTCTATTGGTGACGGTCCTGGGCACGCTGCTTCTAGTCATCAAGGCCGAGCTGTCTCACATCCGCGATGACTTTGTCTCTGCCTTCCCTTCCCCCTCGACCCAGGAGGCTCGGATTCAAAGACTATCGTTGCTGGAGCGTTGTTGTCCATTCGCCGATTTTTTGTTTTGTTTTATAATTGGCGCGCACTAAAGGGATTGCTGTCGATGTGGCCGAGCCAGTGTATTTGAGGGATTTTTACCTTTCGGACTTCATCCACATTATTGTACAGCACATAGAGTTCGCGGTAGTGTCCTCACCTCCATTCGCCTTCCTCGCTGACGGGACCATATATTCCGGACACATGGCCTAATTTTATCAATGGACATACTTGCAATTGGAATCGGAATGCGGCGTTAGATTTGGAAAACCTGGCTGAGGAGGTGGAACGTTGTTATTTCACCTTTTGTCCAAACATTACCATTCTAGCAGTCTGAGATCACTGCCGCTTGAACTTGATCATTCTTTTGGTTCGTTAAACTTCTATTACTTGATTTCGGTTTCAGATTTTCGTGGAGCTTTTGTTAGTGTTCTTGTCAGAATCAACCAATACTTGCATCTACAGTCCATATCGAATATAGAATTGCCTGAAACTTGTCGTCACTGGTCGAAGCTAATTTATTTAATTTTTTTAATTTTGTAACGCACGAGGAGGTACCCAAAGAACACGATGAGATATTATGATGCGCTGAGTCTGTGTTGTATTGCAATCTGCCTCAACGATCGTACCAAGCCGCTTTGTCCAAGCAAGTGTGCGTGGACTTCCAAGATAGTCCAAGAGTGCAAGTATTCCCTTAATTTGGTTGATAGGCTGAATTCGCTAAGACTTGTTTGGGTCCCGGGATATCACAGGATCTTGGGAAACTTCGTTGCCGATGAACTAGATGGGTTAGGTTCAGAAGAGGCATTCGAAGGGCCCAAATCCACCTTCGGACTACCTGCATCCTTTGTCAGGGCATCCTGTCGACGGTTGAGTCTGCCTACAGCACAACCATAGATGACGTGGCTCTCCAGGATGCAGGATGACCAAGAGTATTCTCCCGAACGTTCAACAAATCCGCGTCTTTTCTGCTATCTCTAGGCAGAAACGAGTGCAGACAACTAGTCGGAGTACTAGCGGGGCACTTTACCTTCGCTATGCACCTAAGAAAATTTGGGCTTAGTGATGTCACCTTTTTTGTGGAGAAGGTGGAGCCATTAGAGCACTTTCTCTGTCAGTGTCCAGTCTTGCTTGTATCAGGTGTCGCCTGTTTGACGCTGATGTGGTGGGAACTGAAAATTGAATAGTTTTCCTGCTTTAAACCAAGTGCACTGACTTGGCTTCACCTATGACCTAAGGAGGTGCATGTTTGGCCAAATTTGCGCGACTGTTTCCGATCAACGAACCTGTTGGTCGACTACTCTTCCATCATCAAATAAGTTCTGATCTCAAAGTCGCTGTCTGCTCATCAGTTTCCGACAGAAAAAGTGTACAACAGACTACTAAAATCTGGATATCAAAGGCTGTGCAACCTTACAGTTAGAAATGTTTTCGATGTCCAGGGGTTATGCTTTTCTTGGAACTGGTTCTCTTTCCTTCCATGGGAATAGAAACCGTCGACTTAAACTTTGTTTTAGAGCTCTACTCGTATAAAGTTCACAAAAAATCAAGCAGTACACACTTGAAAGTCGTTTGCAACATCAAAAATTCCACGTCAAAAGAATAGATTAGAATCCAAATTGTCGTTATACGAAGTTTAAAAGCCAAGAAGACAAAAATGTGGTCGCATTGAACAAAGTATCACCGCTGCTATCTAAGAGAAACTACATAAATCATCTCTATATCGTAAATGTGGGGTATTTTGCGAACAAATTTGGTCTACATCCGTACAATATGAAGTCGACGCAAGATTCAAAAACTAAAGCCGTTGAACCATTTGATACGTGGACAATTCCTGAACAGCTGGCAATCGTTTCTGATTTTCATTAAAATATCAACGTCAGCGGTGAGCTTCATTTTTGTCAAAAAGTATTACTTTCGTTGCTGGACAGACAGGAAATAAACGCGTTTCGTGAGCCACCAATACATCCCGAAAAACTGTTTTGTGAGGATAACATACCGGAGGCTCAATTAAACTTTGTTTTTCGTTATTGACGCACCGTGATAGATAAACGTCTATTAGGCTAAATTGCAATGTAAGAACTTGATCAATAGGACGATGTCACAAATCACACAGCATAAATTACAATCGATTTTCTAAAGGGCTTATTTTGTGGTCACGTTATTTCAAGAAATGGTCGTATCACACGACATTCATAAGATTCTTCCGATTCCTCGTCTGCGCAGGACCTGGGCTTCAACCGACATGCTTCTCCAGACAGCACAATCTTTCGCTAGCCGCCTCCAATTGCGCACTCCAAGTTGATCGATGTCCTTCTTCACTTGTGTACGACATATTATCCTATATAGTCAACATGGTCTAGCCATCCTAAGCGTTTTTCTTTTGCAATGCATTGATTGATCATAATTGTTTTACTTACACACTAGACAAAAACTTAATCTGGTAATCTTAATTCTAACATGTTGACTTCTTACAAGTACACTAAGCTAACATAGGTTTATTTTGTTTTTGCCTTTCGGCATATTTAATTATTTCTTTGTTTGATTTTTTTGTTTTATTTCATAAACGTTGTATCCGAAGACCTCTGGCTGTACAGCCCATAGAGTTCGTCGTTAAATCTTCTCCTCCGCATACGATCAACGCAAACAGGATCAAAAATCAAACGCAAAACTTTTCTCTTGAAAAGACTAAGGGCTTCCTAATCCGCCTTTGCTAACGTTCAATTTTCCGCGCCATAAAGTAGGAACGGGATGATGAGGCTGTTATATAAAGCGAGCTTAGTCCTTCGAGAGAAGGCCTTATCACTCAATTGCCTCTTGAGCCCAAAGAAACAGCGATTGACAGGATTGAATCTGCGTTTGAGTTCGGTACAAGTGTTGTTGTCCCTATTTACCACGGTGGCGAGGTAGACGAAGTACTATACTACCTCGAAGTGTGACGCTTCGTCCGAGACGTCGATGTTTTGTGTCCTTTCTTGATGACAGCATGTACTTCGTTTTGCGCTATTAACCACCAGACCGCTTTGTTCTTCCAATCATGTCAATGTCATCAGCGTAAGCTAGTAATTGAACTGACTTCTGAAAGATCGCGCCTCTGGTGTTCACTTTGAAGTTACGCACGATTTTTTCGAGGATGATGTTAAAAAATTCACGTGACAGTGCGTCGCCTTGTCTAAAACCTTTTCTGACATTGAAGGTCTCAGTGAGCTCGTTACCGACCTTGACGGAGCCGCGAGAGCTCTCTATCGTCAACCTACACAATTTGACGAGTTTGGTAGGAATGCCAAAACTAGATATGGCACTGTATAGCTCGTCTCTATGCACACTGTTATAAGCGGCCTTAAAATCGACGAACAGGTGGCGAGTATCGATTTGCACTTATTGAATCTTTTCCAGAATCTTTTGTTAAGTGATGATCTGGTCTTTAGTGGACTTCTTTGGTATAAAACGCTACTGAGAGGGTCCTATCAGGTTATGGACAAATGGTTTCAGTCGCCAACACAATACGGCAGAGACGGTCTTGTAGGCGATGTTTAGAAGGCTTATCAAAGGGGATCTCGTTTCTTGTGAACCGGGCAAACGACGTTGGGATTCCACACATCGGGTATGCTTTCCTCCGTCCAAATCTTACAGATGAGCTGGTGCATGCTCCCAACCAGGTTATCTCCATCTGCTTTAAAAAGTTCTGCGGGTGTTCCGTCCGCTCCAGCAGCTTTGTTCGACTTCAGCTTCGATATTGCTATCTTCACCTCATCTAAGTCGGGAGGACGGAATTCTTGTCAATCATCGTCCAAATTAAGCACGAAATTCTGCCCAACAGCGGAATTTGGGGTGTCATCGCCGTTAGGGAGTCTACAGATTTTACCAGATTCTCTGTACAATCTTTTGATGTTTTCTAAGCGAGCAGCACTTTAAACTTCAGTCGACACGTTGTTTTAATTTTCGAAACATAACACCACCACAGATTGTATATGAGCACACAGGCGAAAACATCACATACCGGCATAAAATGAGCGTTTTTTTTAAATAACATACTAATTATTAATGGGAAAGTGAAACATTTTATTAAAAGTATTGGCCATTGTTTTCTACACATTTTGACCACCTTTCTGGTAATTTGTGAATACCACGCCAATAAAATTGTTCGTCTTTTAAGGCAAACCAATCAGACACCCAATTTTCGACCTTCTCGTAGGAATCAAATTGCTGCTCAGCAAATGCGTGTCCCATCGATGAAAACGAATGGTAGTCGGAAGGAGCCAAGTCTGGTGAATACGGCGGGTGGGGTATCTGCTCCCAGCCAAGTGTTTTGATTGTATCCTGCACCGGTTTTGCTTTGTGTGCATTGTCATGTAGCAAAATTACCTTGTCGTGTCTTCTGGCCCATTCTGGTCGTATCTCGATCAATGCATGGTTCAAATTGATCATTTGTTGTCGGTAGCGATCAGTATTAACGGTTTCACCAGGTTTTAGGAGTTCATGGTACAGCACACCTTTCTGGTCCCATTAAACACACATAATTGTATTCTTGCCGAATCGATCTGGTTTTGCAGTCGATGTTGATGGTTGTCCCAGATTAACCCATAATTTTTTCCGTTTAGGATTCTGAAAATAATGGCCAGTAACAGTCCAATGCAAAACCGATTTTCTTTCGTGTCTTTGAAGTTAAATTTCACAAGTATTTTTTTCGGTTTTACATCTGTCTTTCATTCAATTCATGCGGCACCCATTTTCCACACTTTTGGATCTTTCCTATAGCTTTGATATGGGCAGAAATTGTTTCTTGTGCAACATTTAACATTGCTGCCATTTGCAATGTTGCAATGATGACTCAAAGAGTCATCTCCATCCAATATCGTTTGCAATTCGGCGTCTTCAAACTTTTTTGGTGGTATTCCACGTTCTTCATTTCTCACATCAAAATCATTATTTCTGAACCATTGAAACCGTCTTTTGCATATTGCTTCTAATAGAACATGATCACCATATGCCTCGACAAGCATTCGATGCGACTCTGCAGCACTTTTCTTCAAATGAAAACAAAAAATTAATGCTTTCCGCAAATCATCTTTTTCTGGTACAAAATTCGACATATTCAACACGATGAAAAAATATGATGCTGTCTGTTGAATGACTTGATGTATACTAAACATTTTTCACATATGCCATAGCAAACAAAAAAAAAAAAAAAAAAAAAAATAAGAGCTCGTCCACAACAAATGTTCCCTATCGAGACATTTTTATCTTGACGCTCACTTCATACGGGTAAGTAGAATCACTAGCACTCAAAATTCTAAATATCAAGTTCTAACGCATCAATAACAAAAGGCATTTAAACTCTTTTGCCAGACTCAACAATTAAAACAAATGTGTAAGAAACAGTCTTTCGACCTACAAACGATGATCGAAGAAACTCATAAAAATTGCCTGATATCCTTCTGCACCTCCCATCGGGATCAGTGTTATGTCCTGCGAGGGATGTGTAATTTTTCAACGATAAAACTGAAATGCGAAACATGTTAGGGGGCCCTGATGGAGGGTGGCAGGAGATTATGGATGTGCATACATAAATCTTAGTTTCCCTCTCTCCTGTGAAAATAAATTGAATAGAGGACCTGAATTCCACAGTGTCTTCATATCGCTCATCGGTCGCCTCTGGAACTCCTTCCCATCCCTTCACGCGCACCCAAGCGAACGCATCTCCTTCAACTTTCCTCATGTTACACGAGTGGAAAGGACGGCAAAAAAGTGTGCGACCAAGGGATCCAAGAAATTCGTTCCATCCCACGAACTTTATGTCACTTCAAATCTTTCCAGCCAACCACGTGGAAGTCGATATTAAATTGAAATATTTCAACCATGTTACCAAACCGTCTGAATCTGATGCACTGAATCTTGAGCATTGCATATTCACATTCCCCCATCCCATCTCTCCGGTTCCGTTGCCACACACACCGTCCATCAGAAATAACTGTAAGAGAACTTCGGAGCCATGGAATTCAATTCCATAAGCCATGAGCTATGCATGAGAGCACTGACATGTTCAATATGAACGTTTCAACACAAATTGGAATTGCTAAACAGGACGGAGTTTGTCCATTCGTCCGTCAAACATGACCGACGCGTCGGTCGGCAGGGAGCCAGCGGGTGGCGTAAGCACTTCAGCTATGAAAATTTCACATTTCAAATCCAACTTTTGCAGCCCATTGCCGCCCAAATGATCATCCAGGTTTTGGCATGGAGCACGGTCTGCACATCGCAAGCATTCCAATCGCCATGAATGGCTTCGCCTATTAAAGCCCATCAAGCGGCATCGGTAATGAAAAAAGTTTCGTCCCTCGCACCACTCTCAAAACACAAACATCGAGGGACACACGGAGGGACACACGGGGAACGTAATTTCGGAGTTGTCACATTAAAACAATAAAATTTTATGAACTATCTGTTGTTTCGGTGCGCTCAGCTATACTTGTGTGCTGCTGCTGGAGGTGTATGGTGATTCTTTTGGCGCTTCGGTTTCCGGATCGGAAATTTAAATTTGCATTAGTTATAATTTTCAGCACAGATCCGGAACTCGGCGAACGCTGTGCCGTGGGAATGGGATGGGAAAGTTTAGCAGTTTGCGCAGAGATGGCATGCTCTAGGGGATGGAGCGTGGTTCTGTTGAAATTGCGGCTTCTCACGTGAGTCCGAGTGCAATGTGGAAAATGGATTTTTATTAGTTCTGATGATGGGTTGAGATGAGTGTAATTAAAGTTTCAGAGTGGTGAGTGGTGATTTTCTCTTTAAAACGTGACTTCAGGGACTATAACGTTGCTAGTTTGAAATTACGTTAGAGTCAAAAACTTTTTTCACCTTCTCCGCCTGTATTACATTAGGAATGTCGCGGGAAGCTGTAAAATATGAAACATGGGAACATTATTTTAATCCTAAATGTTGATGTAGTTGTACGAACTTAAGAAAATTGGATTCGAAATGACGAGAAGCGTGGGTTGTCGTCTAGAAGAAACAGTTATTGAACTTTCCCTCCACACCTGCAGCTAACAAGAGATTACATTTATTGCCGTTAACAGTAAAACTTACAAAGTGTGTGTTATATTGGCGCGCTAAGGGTTTCGTGCGAGGTTTTTTTTTTCATATTTTTTGTTACTTTGGCGCGTTGAGGGTTTCGCGCGAAGGTTTTTCTTTTCACATATTACCAAGCATTTGTTTGCCACAGCCTTTTACTGCTATGACATTTTAATAAAGAAGGAGTAGCATGTCACCCCGATTCCCGCAGACTGTACTTAAAATTTTTTGAATTTTTTTTATTGAGTTTTTAAGCTACGGAAGGGGAATCATGTGACAAAGTCAGCTACAGTGATTCTCTTCACATATTCCAATCATCCACTAGACCAACTCACCCAAGGGCTACAAGCGACCACTTCTCTCTGTTGGCTCTTGCAGCGAAATTAATTGAAATCGAACGATTCCATGGATGTGCCAGCACCAGCACCAGAACCAGCACCCGAGTGAACACTAGTCAACGCACTGTGCTGCCAGCCGCATCCTCAGTACGTGAGCAGGTATATTTCAAACGAACAACCTCACTTTGGTGTACACACAGGTACACACGGATCACGATGACACTGAATATATTAGCAATAGTGAGCGCAATCGACCTGCAGATAGCGATTCTTCGGAACCTATCGCCTAAATGGCCTTTCTTCAGTGACCACCATCACTACAGCCGCCCAGCAATGTGTTTCTGTGCAAGCAGCGGCAGAGGCAGAGGCCAGGCTTGTTGAAAACCACAACATTCCCTGTAATAATGCAAATTTTATTGCAATTTCACATAATACCCCCGCCATAAATCTGGACAAAAAATGGTGTGTGTTATTCACACACGACACGAGAGCCAGGGCACTAGCACCAGCACCAGCACCATTGCCACTCGCACTGGGATGAGGAGAAGGTGCCCCAGACAACTCGGGTGAGGGCACATTTATAACAGCCGGCTGTGTCGCGCACCGAGCCATCCTTGCCGTGTCGTCAGTTACAGTTGCTTTGGCGTTGTTGTCGCAAGGATTTTCGCATATAAAACACTTCCTTTGGTATCGCGAACATTGCGTCTCTTCCTCTTCCTATTCCTCTTCCTCTTCATTCGACTCACTGGGCACTGTGTACTTGCGGAATGGGCGAATGTCATGATATTCATTCCATTGCTGCTCGCTGCTCGTTGCTCGCTCTGTACTTGGGCGCAATAAAATATTCCCTCGGCGTTCGGCCAGGCCAACATTCCTCAAATAGGTGACATTAGATGCAACATGCAAATAATTAATAGCATTATAAGATGCACTCACGAAATCTGCTCGCTACATTCTCGGAGGCCTTTCATTGGTTCGGTGTCAGCACAAACGATGTCGAAGTGTAGCAGCGCGGAGATTCTTTGGTTTGTAGATCTATGAGCTGTTACAACGAACGATATTTTCCCACCTCGCCGGCAGAGGTAGGTAGCAGTGCCTCTAGATGTCTGATGCGCGCATAAATATTCCACCGACATTGAGATGGTTGTTTGCCGTTGTAGCTGCGAGCGACGATGGTGATAGATAAAGTTAGGGGGGTGCGCTGGCTGCGTGCTAAAGCATGGCAGAGCAGAGGAAGTGCTGTGCTACATGATTTAGGTGGCGAAATGTTCCAGCGCCGCGCATCCTCTGCACAGATGGGTAAGGTACACGGCACAGTGACAATCATTTGCATTCACCACATGCTCCCATTTAAGGTGCGCTCCCATGCTAATGCCTCGGCAAAAGACTGGAGTTTAGTTCAGAGAGTTTTTCACCCAGAGCTGGCACACTTGACGGGTTCGAGTGAAATCATACTTCAAGCGCAATTAAGTCCAAGACGTGAGCGGTTCCGCTGACATGTGCGGGAGCTTTTTGCGAAATTTCACGGAACCGAGGTGAGGCAATATGTGTGACATTTCTGGAACGTCAATTACGAACGGTAATTGATTCAGTTGAGTTGCTTGTGTTTATTCTTCACAGCTGCTGCTTGGTGGATCGGTTGCGGACGGGGGTGCGAAGGTTTGGGATCCTGCCTTTTTCAAATATCTGCCAGTGACAAATCTGCGGAACACAATCTTCAGGTCGATTAAGGTGTCACTTCCCAAAACTGCGTCTCAAAATTTTCCATTTAGGGTCTATCTTTGACAATGGAGGAAAATGTATCGTACAAGAGGGAATTCGTTTATTGCTTCTTTCAGGCATGATGTGGAATCAATTTTGTAAAACATTAGGTGGTTGCACTGATGTCAGAAACCCCAGTGCTAAATGTTTTAACATGATTAACTGGCTTTCAGGAGGATTGCGCGATTGTTTCTTTCTTGCAAAATACAAATTTGACAAGCGTCAGGGCTAATTATTTTCTCTGGGAAGGTGACTTCAAAGTGGCTCATACAAAATTTATCATTCGCTGTGCACCAAATTGAGCGGAAATCATCAACCTAAAAACCGCAAATGTAGAGCGGTTTGAAAATGTTAAAACTTTTGAATGATAAGGGCAGAAAAAACTATGTGAAAATTCTGACGATATCCATTTCTACGGCAAAACAAGTTTGCAACTAAACAAGGAGTAGGGAATTGCTTGGCAACAGACGTCGTGTTTGGTGGCTTGAATTAACCTTAAGAAGAGGAGCTATCATAAGTTGAACCCTTTGAAACCAATTGCCTGGCCACTACAATTTGAAAAAAAGGCTTTTTGGAAATTATCTGTGCGTCACAATGCTTTCCCCGAATTCTAGTTTCTTGCCGCAGCCATAACGCCGTTCAGAAGCAATTTAGTTTCATGGTTTAATTTTAAATATAATCTTTCAGTATCTAGGCGCATTGTCCGCATGTTCCTCACGAGGATTGAGTGTTGTCCCCGATGAAACCAATGCCCTTACCCACAATGCCACGGCGGCAACATCATAGGATCATTGTTGTTTTTAGCCTTCCTTAGATCGTACAACTATTAATTTTTGGTGCTCGTCTTAGAGATTTCTATAGCGCTCATGCTTGAAGACGAAGTAAGCCATGACAGTTGATAATGGAATTCATCTCTATATTGAAAAGGACAGTTAAGTTTCGCAGGTCTTGTCGAAAATTAATTATTTTAGGCAAAAAGAAGTCATACTTAATGGCGTGGAAACCTGGACGTTACTAAAAGCGGTGAGGAAAGGCTTGCGAGAGATTCTTGGTCCTGTTTGCGTTGATGGTATCTGGAAGAGAAGATTTAACAACGAACTCTACGGGCTCTACAGTGATATGCACCTGGTCAAGCGCCTTCGGATATAAAGCTTAAGTTGGCAAGGCTTTGTAGACACTGCTCCGGCGCGTAAAGTCTTCGAATCTGAGCCATTGGTACAACGCAACAGAGGACGGATTAGGCTAAGGTGGCGCACACAAGTAGGGAGGGACTTATGAGCGCCGCCTTAGCCTAACAGTCCGGGTGGACCTTAGCCTCAACCAACTTGGAGTGCGCAATTGGAGACAGCTAGCGAAAGGACGTGCTTTCTGGAGAGGCATGTTTGTTGAGGCCCAAGTCCACCTCGAATTGTCGCTTCAAAAGAAGGATAAGAAGTCAAAATGAAGGAGATCCGTTTACCTGCTAGAACTGTCCAGGGATACGTCAAATTAGAATCACGAATGCCACCATTTTTGGCGATTTGTGTGGGCGACTGGTATCATTCATCAAAATTCCATTTCATTGCGATTTTAGGCTATGTAAGCCCACCAGACCTTTAAACTACAGCAAATGCTGAAAGCAACTCAAAATATGCAACCCGAGACCGAAACCTATTCGCCGATTGCATGTTCGCTTATGACAGCATGCACAAAGGCGACCCATGAGAAGCTATACATTCAGACGATTAATCAAGCACAGCTAGTGTTCCCCGGCATTGAAACGGATTTGGCCGAAATAGATTTTTCAGTGATTGAAGACAAAGCTGAGAAAGGACACAAGATATAGACGATTTGACGAAAACGTCAACAAAGCCGGTAGACCACCGAGACAGCGAAGGATCTTGTTTACCCTCCTCCTCGAAGACAGCGAATTATTTTGTTTACCCTCTTCCCAGGAAAATAGAAAAATATCAGCGTTGGGATCAAAAGCAAAATAAAACCTTTTCTCGCCGTCGTACACTGAAGGGCCAATGAAGTAGTAGAAAAGAAGTCATACATGTTCTGCTGTTTGGCGCAAAAGTCTAGAGAATCAAAGGAGTAAACGAAGAAACTCTTATTTCTTTCGAAATGTAATCTTTACCCCCGTTTAAGTTGATGGTTTTTTGGAAATTAGAACTGAACTGGTTGTACAGCGACAGGAGCAAAGGGGTGAGATGGTTAGGATATATAGAGAACATGCACAACACACTCCAGAAAGAGTTTTCAACTCCGACGTACTGGGACAACGGAATATGGGATGCCACTGAGCCACTATGGCACATAAAATTCGATAAAAAAAAACCTATGTACAACAACCCGACGTGAGAAGCTGGATACAATTAGCTAAAAAGAGGTTGAAGAGGGTAGTTCGTTAAGGCCCAAGTCCACCCCGGGCTGTAGCATCAAATGAAGAACAAGAAGTAGAAGTGTAGGTCGCAATTATTAACGCATTCAAGTCCTGTGTTCCGTTTAAGGAGATGTAGGTAATTATCATCGCCATTCACAGACTTTTCCTATCCTCCTTTTCAACGAATCATTTGATCTGCTGTGGCCGCCATGCCGTAGTAAGTAGTATGCGACGCTCATAAGCCAAACGTTCAGGTTCCCGGCTCAACAACTCGAATTTTTCACGGCACCAACTCTTTCGAGCTGCTGACAATTCTCAACGAGCAATAAATGGCTAAGAAAAAGCTTCTCAAACCGTTCGCCGTTCGGAGTAGGCAGTAAATTGTAAAAAAAAGGCTTCTCAAACTTTGTCGTTCGGAGTCGGCAAAAGACTGTGATTGGTTTCTACTCGTGACAGAACAGGCCTGGTGACAGCTAGGCCTAGTCCCTCTGTAGACTGTCGCTCCATAGAATTGTTAATATTATTATTATTTTGATGCGATATGCTGGTCAGTGTTCATTCGGACATCGAATGTAGTATGTCACATTCGGCAAATCGACCTACCATTCCGATGATGCAAGCTTCCCCAGAGAATGACGTCTTTCGGTCATGTCTGTCCCAAAGAAATGTTTTTTTGTGCCGTCGACCTTACAGTCGTCTATTTTAGAATAAAGTCAATGAAAAGCTGGCAGGAACTTGCTTTTGTCTGTATATCCATGGCCCAAGCCGATCAAATTCATTCACAAAAAGCGCCCCACAACCCTGCACCCCTGCCTTGTGTTATCTATGCGGCAGAAAATCATCGGTATGTACATATGAAGCTTAATAGAAAGTATTCCTTAGTTAATTTACTTGTGATGAGTTGCCCCGCATGAGCAACGTACACCTTGACCAGTTTATCATCTTTTGCACTCAGCCGTATATCCGAACTGACTAGCATTTTGTATTTTCTCCAAATCTTCGTCCTCTTCTGCGTTCTAAGCTGAGGCAAAAGAGGCTTTGTTTAAGCTTGGAGGCCAACTTTCTGACGGTAAAAGTATTATAAGAAGATTATACTACACCCCCCCGATGCAGAGTTCACATCCGTCTCAACCAAACCATGAAATGTAAGTGTAAACGGATTTCCAAAGAAGTGTCTAACGGTTGGTACTTAAAAATCAAAAGCAGTCGCGTACACTTACGCCAAATGTTCCTAATTGCGTCACTTGAAGCGTGTTGCAGACCCAACCGAAATCCCTGCATGACCAGTGTCTACTTATGCACACGTTAGGAATAAAAATTTGGCAAAATCTAAACTCCTCCTAAACTGTAATTAACGTATTCGTTTGGAATTTTAATTTCCTTCTTCTTTGTGTGACAGGGAAAGAACGTACGTTCCCGACAGCCCATTGTCAACCACTCCAAAGCCGACCATGCAGCCGAGTATTGATTGCACTCCACAAGGACAAAAACACAGAGAGAGAGAGAGAGAGAGACGAACAGACACAGAGAGGGAGAGTAATTCGTCTGCGAATGACTTGCCACGAAGGCATATTCCGTGACCAGAGTTCGAAAACGAAATGCGGTGTCACCTCGAACGGAGCCCCACCCTGTTCTGCAAAAACTGTCGCTCCAGATTTCCCCACCTTGAATGCCATGGATTTCGTTTGCAGATGATTTCACCCGGCTGTGTGGGTTCCCTGGCTGGCAGGCTTTCCCAGCAGACCCCCGTTTTCAGTTTCACGTCACTGTCAAGCCAGTGGCGGGATGATGAAATTGCAAAGGATGTCGTGGTAGCAGGCTGTAACGAAATTAGATTTACATCACGGCTGTCGCGTAGGAAGCGGCCCATCTCAACAATGGCCTTCCATCGGAAAGATCAACTCGCTGGCGGCGGAATGCGCATCAATTAAAAGAAACAGGTGTCGAAACTGCCAGCCATTGCATAACCCCCGACTCAATCAATTTTCATGCAAATTAGGATCTCAGATTTCACGGTGTAACGGCGGCAGGGCAACCAACCCAAATCCATCACAGAAGTACAAATTATGTATTTGCTGGGGCAACGGCAACGTTGCGGAGGTGTACAGAGACGACGACGACGATGACGGCGTTGTATCAATCGGTTGGCGCACGACTTTGGTGCGCTCCT
This sequence comes from Eristalinus aeneus, assembly GCA_955652365.1. Taxonomy (NCBI): domain Eukaryota; kingdom Metazoa; phylum Arthropoda; class Insecta; order Diptera; family Syrphidae; genus Eristalinus; species Eristalinus aeneus. Next base: position 76,902,988 of record OY019134.1, on the reverse strand, counting down.
TCGTCGCCACGCCACAGACGCCTGCAGCAGCAGCGAATCGCGTAGTCTTTCTCACCAACGGACACGCTGTTTCGGTGCGACTGCAGCCCGCTCCCGCCGACGAATATTGGCTTAAGGTTCGGTAGCGATGATGCGAAACTAAATGGGACAAGTGAAAGGGGACAAGGTTGACGGTGGGGAGTCGGTGGCGGTGAACGGCAGTGCAGTTATGGGATTCTATTCGCTTCTGCTCATTGGTTAAGCATCATCTCGAACGCAGAATGTATTCGTAATGGGTTCGCTTCGGATTGCCTGCCAACTGCCAACTGCCGACTCCCGACTATCGACTGCTGACTGCTGACTGCCGACTGCCAAGTGTGCTCGATCTGTGTGGGCACGTTTGATGTTGCTAAGCATCCGAGGAATCGTTAATTAATTGCTTTTAGGTTCAATATTTGTTTGCTTTTCCTTCAGCATGAGCGTGGTTGCGATGCCGAGGAAGGAAATTGAATTAGTTGGGCTGGGAGATGGGTGGGGCTCTGCTCTGGTGCGATGTTGGGAGCGCACTGGGCCCCAACTTGCTCATATCACAGCTCAGTAGAGGGGAATACGGTCGAAAATTCACAAAGCGAAATGACTTGTAACGAGATCTCCGAAGTGAAACTTAATCCAACTGGAAACAGTCGATTTGTGCTCTTTAGTCACAGATGCTTAGCCGCCAGCCCGAGTCGAAAAGTGAAGTCAAGCTTTTGTCATAACATCAAGTTAGTGGTCAAACGGGTCTTCGACCAGAATGGGGACGAAGGGGGCTCTTTTGATGAGATTCTGCGTAAACATGCAGCAGGAATACGAGTAATTATCGACAGTCGCACAGCCACTACACTGCCAGTGACCACCGCAAGCTCCATCCAGAATGAAGTCGAGAAATTCCAGCGAGTCCATCTACCTAGATCGAGTTAATTAATCGAAGTCCACACGAATTCACGAGGGCTCCACGCACAAGGGCTCCACACAATCGGACAATGCCACACATCCTTCCGACCTGACCTCAAAACAACACGAAACCGAGAAGATTAACGATCCCGCCAACGTTTCCAAAAAATTGTCATCAAATTCCTCGAGTCCAGTGAAAGAGATTGCCAGCTCCGGCATACCACTAAATCGTTTCAGTTCCACGCACGCAGTCACAGTCACAGTCACAGCCGCAGTCTTCCCATAGAAGCTGCTGCGGCTGCGGGACTAATCGCTGGCCCTGGACGCACCGGTAATTATCTGGCGAGCCAAAGGGTTCACAGGTGGATATCACGATTGGCCCGCACCATTGTCACCACACAGCCTCGAAACAAACAAACGAATCGGACTCTTATTTTCGGTGGCACCGGAATCCGAGATATTTCTGCTGGAATTAACGTGGAACTAAGCAATTCCAGACTTAAGGACCTTCTCCGACTGGCAGAGCGCCACCAAAAATGACTTGATCAAGCCCGGTCCCGTCCCATGGACACGGCACGGATATCGATTACATCGGCCATCCTGCGTTGCGGGTTACTTGGGTCGAGTGTGTCCTCCATTCAGCAATTATCCTCTTTCTCTGCGCCTGGGAGACGATGGTCATTGTCGTGGAATTCAGTAGCAAGAGTTTCGTGAAAATTCTACCTTTTCTTGCCGGCCGCGCGGTTGGGATTCCTTGCAGTTTGGAGTCCACGAGATACGAGGAACGATTGAATTCCGCACTGGGAGCTGCCTGCGCTTCCAAATCAACAGGGGAGGCCGCTGATCGACATGTGGAATGATCCACTCTGCCTGAAAGTTGAGACGCGTTGCGGCCTAACCAATTAACCGCGCCATGCTGGGCGGCTTTCCTTAGATGTTTTCGGCGAACATATTAAACGGGATCACGCCTTTTCCATGTCCGACTCTATTCAAATATTTGCCGTCATCTTCTGCAATGACCCGCTTGATGTTTGGCATGTGTCTGGCCGACCATATGCCGGGAGTATGTAAATATTTCTGCGCGGCACATTCCCGCCTCTAATTACGGGCGGCGCAGATAATGGCACTGTCGCCGCCGGCAGGTTTCTAATCGAAATGGACTCAGCCACTTCAGGGGCCGTCCATGTCGCGGTGTGCTCGGAAATGCAAATGAAGACGTGAGCGCATCGTGTCATGTGCGTCTGCCCATCGTCGTCGGTCTAACATTTAACTTTCGGCTGTCTGTGATGTGCTGAGTGCCGGGTGCTGGGTGGCGGGTGGCGGGGATCTGCCCTCCTCATATGATGGAGTCAGCTTGCAGGTGGTCAGGCTCTTCCTGGACGGATGATCTTTCGTCCCGCGCATTGGATTAGACCTACCGACAGTGGGTCGGGATGGGTGCGTAGGGCGATCACTGATCCCCGCCAGTTGGCAATTATAAAATGGATTTGCCCAGCGCAGACCAGTGGCCAGGCGGGAGACTACGCATGGCGGCAACGGTGGCGGTGGCGTTGGCCTCCATTAAGTCGTCGTCGGCTTTTTTCCCATTTGCTTTCAAATGATTATAGAGCCGCCGTAATCACGATGAGTGGTGTGGTAAAATTGCTGTAAAGTCGTTGTCTTCACCGTCATCAGGGCCTCTCTGGCACTTAGTTGCGGGCCGTCAGTTGGGAGACCCTTTGAGTGTGGAGTCCACCGGAATGTGGCGTGCTTCGCTGTGTCGCGCGTTAATTATGTAAAAACGGTTCGGACTAATTGCAGGCGCGATGTGCTGAACCAGACCAACGCGCCGTGAACTTATTCTGTTGTGGAGTCAGAACGGTGGCCATTTAGATTGTCATTTCCCTCTCTTCGGTGATGGCTTAGTTTGAGTTGAGAACGAGATGCGATAATTGATGTCAAACGGGAATGTGTTGATGCCTGGAGTGTGGATACGGCTGGGGCTGGCGTTGCTGCTAATGATCTGATTTCGTCCAACTGGTCGTTGCTTCTCAGTTGAAACAAGAGGAACATTCCACAATGGAGGGAGGGCACGTCAAACCTCAAGTTCGAGAACCTCCCGTGTAGTTAACAGCTTTCCGCTGTCACACGTGACATAGAAATCATGTCGGACCACCCTCTGTTCCCGAATTCACCACACAAGCCTCTCCCAGAATTCCAAAACTGAATAACGACCGCGCGGCCCGCAGACAATCCTGAAGTGGTAACCCCAAGATCGATGTGTCATAAATCAGCTCGGCGGGCAAACAATGAAACAGCCAATCAAACCGAACCAGCTGTAATGTGTCCAACTTGAGCATACATTAACCGGATTATTGCAGTGCACCGGCCCACCGCGCCGATAACCATCTGAATAGTTCCCGGCCCGAAAGTCAATCGATCTCCTCCTCCTCTTCGGTGGCTACCGATGGTCTTTGCACGACCGCCCATGCATGATGTTGTGACACTTCGATCAGCGCACACATCCCATAACTTACCTGGAAACTAATTTCTGATTTATGCCGCCCTGGTTGACTGATCGTCCGATCGGCTCGTTACCTGGAAATAGCTGCGATCATTAAGTTTCGACACAACGAGAGGTATTGAAGCGGTCGATGGCAGCGGACCGTGTCGGGGGACTTCACTGTCTATCACATTTTACAAATTAACGCTGCCTCGGCCGCGTTGCCTGCCTACCGCTGGGAAATGTGTCAACCCGTGTGCGGAGACATCTCTCAAATGGACGTCTCTATCTCAACGAACGGTCGTCTGTCTTATCGTTCGGTCGTAGCTCATCATCGGCAGCGATGCTTTATGAATTCATTCCCAGTCCTGTTTCTGCAGCGTCGCAATCCGTTGACGAGTGGACCGGCGAACAGACGACATCCATTGTGGCACCATTGTTGCCAGCAACAACGCATAAATTGCACGCTGCGGAAAAAACCGAATCCGCGAGCACAGCCGATGCCGATAATTTATCGTGAGAAACGTCACACACTGGCATGTCCATGTGTGTACCAGTGTAGCAGTGTCCTGGCCCAGCCACTCCACCGTGATTTCCACTTAACATGTCCATTCTAATACCCATTCATAGATCAAAATAAATTAAATTCAAAGCGAATGTGGTGGAATTTTCACGAAATTTATGCGCATGTAATAAACCTCAAGTTGCACGGGATAATAAATGGCATCACAATCCTGGGCAGATGCCTCTGCCACTGCCGCCGCCTCTGCCTCTGTCTCTGGCTGCGAGCGTGGCTTTGTCGCGGGCGAATCGTCCGTCGTCGTCGCCATCGATGGCAGGGAATGGCACGGCCATGGCCGTATCTGCCGGGACTTTTCAGCTTTCTGACAGCGATGGGGTGTGCAAGTGGTGCGCTGCCCATCCTCATATGGCGTCAGAGTGTTGGTACAATTTAGCATACCGGGTCGCGCCCTTCCCGCTCGTTTAGAGACTTCTAATTTATATTCTCGCAGAATGTGACCCTCTAAGCTGCCATCTATTGGCGCTGCAACGGATTTCTTGGAGGAGCTGCATGCAGTTCGAGGGATCCTCGCCTGTTTGTGCGAGTGCAGGGCCCGACAACCGTCTCCAGACGACTGCTCCTAGGCGAGCGCAGCCATCGCAAAAGTGCGATGACAATAAATTTCGCGGCCAGACATGAATGTTTAACTTGCGACCAAAATTGGCAGCAAGAGCGGGAGCGTGTGGTTTCGCTTGCGGTATATAATTCAAACCGACACAAAATGTGTCCTTGTCGCGGTTGCCTTCATTTTGCCCGTGATATCTTTCATCAGTGTGTGCGTTGCGCAAGCAATCCGTTTTTGGACTGCCCCCTCTCGCCATATGAGGTGTTGGGGAATGCATCGGAATTGGCGTGACGGGAGAGTTTAAGGAGTCGCCTGCTGCCCAAAATAACGAGCTGAGGCAATGGGACGTGAGCATGAAAAGAACCGCACTCGATTCTGTGGCCGATTTGAATTGGAGTCGAAGGTGTCGAGCTGCTTTCTAAGCAATGATTTGTGACTGCCACTGCGTGCCGCCTCCTTGTGGCAAGAAGTGCAATTCCCGGCTGCCTTTCACCTTGTGCGTCTTGGAAGGGTTCTCGGTGCTGTGCGCTGAGATCATTGAACCTATGTTTCGTTCCAAATTCCACCCACATTTCCACCTGTCCGCCAACTTCCACTCACTCAGGCATCTGTCATTCAGTCAGTCACGCGGGACAGCGAATAACTTGCCGTGGTTAATTGCACGTTAGGTCTAATTAATTGTCTCCATTCCGAGCTGTCCACATCGCAGTCCGCTTCGCATAAAAATGCGAGCGCCAGGACCAATTTTGTGCCGTTTGCACAACTCATGTTTGCCTAGAGTAATCATGCATGCAATTTATGAGTATTTCAGCGCCACTTGATATTTTAATTCGCCCGCATCCAGGGCGCCTCTCAAAACCTCGACCACGCCACCGCGAGTCAGGCCAGAACAGATACCGCCGTCACTGCCGCAGGAAACCACTATATCTCTCTTTTTTGCATGTTTTTTGACAGATTTTCCAACTTCAACTGTTTAAAGTGGCGTGGAAGGCAACGGAAAGCAGTCAACAGACGTCGCGCGGCAAAAGCAGACTGCAAAAAGGCTGAAATGAAAACTGCACACCTTCTGGAAGCAGCGCGAGGGAGCGCTACTAATTTACACCACGACATGCATATTCACTGGATCGCCGACAATCTGTGATTTTCCCTCTCGTCCTCCTGTTGTTCCTCCTGTGCGCAGTTGTTGCGTTTTTCTGCAAATCGCAATGCAAACGCTGCAAAACACTGTAAAATGACTCAAAAAGAATGTGTGGCGGAACAAGATAGATAAATAAAATATCCACATGGCCGATTACGTTGGCTGGCATAGTGTTAGCTCATTTAGAATGCAAATTCGCGTCACCCCCTCATGCTGGCCTTTTTTTGAGCGTTTCCTTTGGTGTCCAACCTGTCATTGGCGTTCGTTAGGTGGGACGTGACTTGGACACAAATTTGTGTGTTTACTCGTTTTTTCGGCGTTAATTACCTTGAATTTGTATAACAAGCCAGATGAGAGCAGCGGCGGCGGCGCGAGTAGTTATGATTCATGGTGGGCTTGTTGGGTGACCGTTTAGCGATATTAATTTCCAACTACCGCTGGTTGGGGGTTGTTTGCAAATGGGTTGCTGTGTTGAAAGAGTTTACGGCTGTGGACAGACCTTACGAGGCGTGAATCAGTGTTCGCTGGGAATTTAACTTTCTGGTCGGGGGATGAATTATTAAAGCTGTTTATGTTTTTGAAAGGACCACGGGGCAGTCGCATGAATATTCTCGATTGCTTAAACTTAATTTTGGAATGAAAATCAATCGACTTTGTGAGATCGATAACTTTGAGTCCTACCAATAGCAACTTTTTCGGGCGAAGCCGAAGCTGAACTTCGACTTTCTGATCACATTCGCCCGAAGCCAAAGCCGAATAAGATCTTCTTCTTCTTCTTTTGGCTCTACAGTCTAGGGTAGGCCTGAGCCTTAATCAATATCCCTCTCGAGCCAACACTATCGCTTGCCAGCTGCCTCCAATATCGCACTCCAAATTGATTCAGATCCTTCTCCATTTGTGTGCGCCACCTTAGTCTAAGCCGTCCTCTTTTGTAACAATGACTCAAAATCGAAGACTTTTCGGGTCGGAGCAGTGGTGTCCATACGCTCTACATGGCCTAGCCATCTTAAACGTTGTATCCGAAGACGCTTGACGAGGCGTTTGTCGTTGTACAGCCCACAGACCTATTCATTGTGTCTTCTCTTCCAGATCCCATCAACGCGAACTGGACCAAGAATAGCAAGCAAAACCTTCCTGTCGAAAAGACTAAAGTCTCCCTTATTCGCCTTTGGTAACGCCCATGTTTCCGCGCCATAAAGTATGACTGAGATGATCAAGCTGTTGTATAAAGCGAGCTTAGTCCTTCGAGAGAGGGCTTTATTGCTCAATTGCCTCTTGAGCCCAAAGAGATGTTGTTGTCCCTATTTATCGCGGAGCCGAGGTATTTGATGCCTAGTGTGACGTCTTTCCGAGACGTCGATGTTGTGTCCTTTCTTGATGCATTTACCTCGCTTTGCCCTCGTTTACCGCCAGACCCATTTTAGCCGCTTCCGCTTCAATGGCAGCAAACGCCTCATTGACAGCTCGCTGTGTTCGTTCAAACACGTCAATGTCTTCAGCGTAAGCTAGCAATTGAACTGACTTCTGGAAGTTCGTACCTCTGGTGTTGACTTGTGAGCTACGCGCGATCTTCGCATGACTTTTTTTCATATTGAAGGTCTTGGTGAGTTAATTACCAACCTCGACGGAGGAGCGAGAGTTCCCTATCGTCATCTTACACAATCTGAGTATGGTAAGAACGCCAAAAGTAGACATCGCACTGTATAGCTCGTCCTTATGCACACTGTCATATGCGTCCTTTAAATCGACGAAAAGGTGGTTAGTGTCGATTTTCACTTCTTGGCATAAGGAATACTAAGGAAACAGCGGTTCATTTAAATAATATTTGCAATGTTCTTCGAAAGATGGAAAATCTTCTTAATTGGCGGCATATTGTCATGCAAATCCCACAGATTTGCTATTCCAGGATTTGAAGATATTGTAGGAACAACAGGTTCAATTATTTTCTTACTGTCAGATAATTTTGGAAGTTGTAAAAATGTTTAAATATCAGTCTTGCAGATTATTACTTCATCTTTGGTTGAATATTAAGTTTTGAATCGTTGATCGATAGTTGAAACAGATAAATCAGGAAATCCCTTAATGTAGGAGACGCTATTGTTGACAGACTCAAGCAAGCGGCTTTTTAAAATATTTATCTCTTCGGAATCGTTTTCCTTTCCTGCAAGTTTTATGTTCAGCATACCTATCCTGCCATTGATAAGTGACACGGATGCGGAATCAGCAGAAATATCGAGTGTAGCTTGATGAGGTTACTACTCTATGCTCCTTGCAATATGTTGGTCATTAGTATGCTTTTCAATAAAAATTACAAGTATTATCCATGATTTAATTCTGCTTGATATTTTATCTTGTGTTCAAGGTATCAACAGAAGATGCCGGCACCAGAAATCCTGCGCGAAACACAGACGCCGGCTGTGACCTGAAGCCGCAACCGTCAAAAGTGTATGCTCATCAGTCTGTTTCAAAGGTTTTTCCCCCTCATACGCAGCTTATACAAATATTTTGAGCAAAAGCGTAGTTATTTAGTAGAAATACAAAGTAAATTATATTTCCATTGTAATTGTATGTTGCTTTTGGTGTTTGTGAACAATGTCCACTCAACAAAAATAAATACACGTACGCCAACGGAAATTCATAATAAAACTTCGTACCGATGGTCAAAATTACTGACAGATGGCAAAACCTGTTGGACATCAGCTCGAACAGTTGTCAAAAATGTCCAAGTGACCAAAACGTTGAACAATTGTTAAAGAAAAAAATAAGTCCTTCCACAGCACGAAGGATTTAAAGAAAAGCGGGCTATCATGGTCGAGCTGCTCGAAAGACGCCGTATATTTCTTTGACAAATCGACAGAAGCGCATTGCCTTTGCAAATGAGTATGTAAATAAGCCCCCAGAGTTTTGGCAGAAAGTTTAAGTTTCTGACGAAAGTAAGTTCAGCATTTTTGGAATCGTAGGACAGAGGATTACAGCGCTAGACAAATTTAATCTCCTTCCAACAGCAAAACATGGAGGTGGCGGAATAATGATGTGTTGGTGAATGGCAGCTAGTGGAGTCGGAAATTTTCTGTTCATTGAATCGAAAATGGACAAGTTCTTATATATAGATATCTTGAAAGCAAATTTACGAAAAAGTGTTGAAATGTTAAAGTTGGAGAATGATTATTACTTTCAACAAGGTAACAACCCCAAACATACGGCGGAAGTTGTCAGAATGTGGCTACTTTATTATGTTGCTAAGCAATTGCGGACACCTCCACAGTAACCGGATTTGAATCCAATAGAGCATCTGTGGGTATTGTTAGAACGTAATATTCGGAAACACTCAGTAACATGCAAATCAATGTTGAAAGACATTTTTAAAGAAGAATGGGATAAAATTACCCCTGAAGATACAGCTAAGCTTGTTAGTTGCTCAGAGAAGTTCCCAAACCACGTGGAAATCCAACTCCTTTTTATTACATATTCTTTCGAAATATATGTTAAATATTATTGGCTTTTGAAATTCTTTTATTTTATGAGCGTAGACTTTTGACCTGTATATTTTCTAAGTTGAAATAAAAAACATATATTTTTTTAATAAAGTCTCTATGTGTTAAAAAGTGTGTTTGCTATAAAATACGTTAATTGAAGTACCCTATTAATTATTAATAACACTAAAAAATTACAAAAAGATTGTTATGTTATTTTATTAAAATTTTTGAGCACCACACGCACATGAACGTAGAGTTATATCACTGTTTTTTCATTAGGTGATTTAACATTTTCGATTGTTCTGATTTTAATCAAACTCATGATTTCTGCTTCCTCAATATATTTTGCCCATTCCTCCTTGCGAACTTATTCTAAATGATTTTTTGTAGTTTTTGTTGTTTGTTTTTCTAACCGTTTCTTTGCATAACTTTTATTAAAATATCCCCAAATTTGGTTTGTAGCTGCCATTATTTTCAAAGTACATGAAATCAGAACAAATAAGGTGCATACATAAAAATGCCGGCCAGTTAATATCTTTAATAATTGTTGGCGCTACAGTCCAAAGGGGGACCAGGGCCTTGACCACTTGAGCATCAGAACGATTTTTAAAAATGTGTATCGGTTCGGATTTCAGCCTCCATCCACAACACATCCGATGAAGAACAATGAGATGACTTACTCCGAAAAGCTTCCTACGAAGGCAATCTCCATCAGTGATACGAACTACCATCGAGGCTGACCCTGGAAGCAACCCCCGCCCCACCCACACAAAGGAACATCATCAGCACACCCCGATGTTAAGACAGGACATCGTTAAATTGTAAATAATTCACTTGTACACACTCAAAATATGTAAGACAGTTGTTCTTCCGTCGGGCCCCTATTGTTGAGTCGACCCATATTTATGTATATTCACTATAGTCTTAAGCTTAAAAATTTGAAATTGCAAATATTAAACAAAAGTTCAATAAAGAAAATTGAATTGAGTTGAAATTTGAAAGGCAATCGAGATCCAGTTGTCGGACGGTCCAGTCCTCGGATGGTTCAGTCCTTGGATGGCCTAGTACTAAATAAAACTTTTTTTTAAAATCAAGTTTTGTTTTTTAATTCTTACTATGTAGTAAATAAATTAATTTGCACAATCTGTTGATTTTAAAGTTGTCGAACAAATCGAACTTAAATGCAAGATATGGCTATTTTAAAGCTGACGGACTAATGGCACTCCCCTCATGCGTTCAAATTGTGACCCTTAAAGGCCAAACGTAAGAAAACGTAAATAACAAATGATGCGTTAAATGCATTAACTTACATTTTAAAACAGTTCCATTTGTTTCTAATGTCTTATAGAAGTTAGTATACGTTCAGGGAGACAATTACTTCATTCTTGGTATACATAAATATATTGGAAAAAGAAACTTATGACTTATACAAACTAATACGTAATACAATTTTACATTTGGTTCGCTTATGGGTAAAAGAAGTGTTAAGGTTTTAAATTTATTAAAAATACTTTTATTTTCTTAATTGTTTCCTTAATAATTTCCAAAAAATTGTTAATATAGTGAAGAAAAATATTAACCTTTTAGGACATTCTGTGAGGCTTGCTCATAAAAAGGCAAAGTTAGTGAATTATTTAATTCAGATTCTATGAAGAATCGGTTTCTTAAATGCGATTGATAATGGTGGTGATTTATACTTTCATTAACAACGGTTGCATCCCATAATCCTTTAACAAGTAGATTCTGATGGCTACCACTTGCACGAAGTCTGATTTTTATTAAGGTTGTCAAATATATTGTGGCCGCCGTGGCGTAGTGGGTAGAGTGCGACGCTCACACGCCGAAGGGTCTAGGTTCGATTCCCGGCTAAACACCTCGAATTTTTCACAGCACCACCTCTTTCGAGCTGCTGACAACACTCAAAGAGTAATAACTGTCTAAGAAAGGTTCTCAAACTTCACCGTTCGGGGTCGGCAAAAAAATGTGGGTCCCTTCTACTAGTGAGAAAACAGTAGCGCACACAACCCGTGTTATTTCTGAGTCAGATAGGCTTTTATCCTCCTGTGTCCCCTCATCTTGTAGCGCCATACAATTATTACTATTATTGTTCATAAGTTCACAGTGCTTTTTGCATTGCAACGTTTTAAGCCATTGCCTTCTCGATCAATCGCTTTTCAGTTATTAAAGCGAAGCTCATGATATCTAACGAATACTCCGTCAGCCTTTTGTTAGTCAATCTGTGTTGCTTCGAAGATCCCATTGTCTGGGGATTTGTGTGAATTTGGGCAATGTGGCCTAGCTCGTAAAAACCTTCTTATCAAAGGTTAAATGTTCAAGGAACTTAATGCTTTCAGTAAAGGAATGTTCTCCTGTCCATTAGTGCAGGAATCCTGTCAGTCACCCTATTCTTGTCTCGTAAACTGCACTCACTTTGGACCCTTGAATTGAAGAAAGTGACCTGAATTCCCCGCTCATAAGAGACTAATTTGCTGCTTATCTTGCCACTCCCATATACGAGAATTTGGGTCAAGATCTTAAACTTCTCTGTAAACCAGAATCTGCTATATAAGGTCCGTCCAAAAATATGGTGCATACTAGGGCTACATACGAGTATGGACCACACATCTTAAGAAATTTAACCGACTTCCAGGTGCATATTCTCGTAGCACTATTCAGCTGATTAGCGTCATTTCGCCCTCAAGCCGCTCTTCCCACTTAATATTCTTTCCCAGAAACTACTTTAAGCGCTTTCCTCGCAGTAGTAGGCATGTTCTAGATTTATTGTCACAAATGAAGTATGATCATCACTTAAATCCAGTTCAGTAAACGAGGCTTAGGTCGGGATAGAAATTTATTGCCTATTACATTTGGGGGTAACCCTAAAGATTACCCAATTCCATTCAGCAAACTTTTTCACCATCCCAGGGAACGCTTTAGATCGCAGAATATAAGACCAGAAGCCGTATCATAATTTCAAGTAATCTCACTGACAACTTCATCTCCGCCATTAACACACCAAACTAAAACGTTCTCCCAACATTGCGGCATAAATTTCATCTCAATCTGATTCTGATATCCCATTAACCTCCCCTCGTCCGCCAGCGATGACGTTCGCTGTCTCATAAAAGTAACGAATGACACCGCTCCATTTTGGAGAAACAAGACCAGGTTGACTATTCTGCAGCGACAAAATGCCAACAACTCTAATTAGTCGTTTTATAATTTTCTTAGTTTATAGCGTTTATCCCTTTCCGTATAAATCATTCGGCCAGTCGACCATTTACCCGCCGCCGACTACTGGTATCATAAATATTGATTCTCGAGCAGCTGGCCATCGGCTTATCTGTGTATTTACATCTCCGCTCGAGTGTGTACTGGCCGCAGTTACGAGTGCCCTTCAGGGCAATCCTCAAGGAGGATTTTTCTCTCCTCCTTCTGCCGTGCTCCGTCCATGAAAACAAACAGAAAAAAAACTGAAGAAACTTTCGATTTGTGAAATAATAAATTCCAATTATATTAAAAATGCAAAAAGGGAATATGAATGGAATTTGTTTAATTAGGACTGATGGGGCAGATAAGGACCCCAGTCCGGCTAACTTTGGCCTCAGGCCAGTTGTGTTTGTTCAGAAGCAATGACAAGTAACCAGCGGCGTTACATTTTTGCATTGATGAAATTACTTTAAGTACGACAATGCTGTTGTTTGAAACTGATTCCGTTCGTAGCAGCAAGTCAGCCGTGAGTTGCGAGGACGGTCAAAATGTTTGTGAATGTATTCGCGGCGGAAAATGGTGCAGTTTCAATTTATAACGAGGGTATTCAGTGAAGCCAGCATAGTAGAGGGTTTGTTCATGAAACTTTTTGTTTGCGCGACTCTGAGTGTGGCTTTGGCAAGCGTTTCGTCAGATATATATTTGAATGTTTTCGAAAGCGTCCTACTTTATGGTGCGGAAACGTGGACGTTACTAAAAGCGGATGAAGAAGACCGCAGTTTTTACGAGACTAAAGTTTTGCGTGCGATTTTTGGTCCTGTTTGCGTTAATAGCATCTGGAGGAGAAGATTTAATGAAGAACTCTATGGGTTGTATAGCAACATGCGCCTGATCAAGCATCTTTGGATACAACGCTTAAGATAGCTAGGCCATGCAGAGCGTATGTACAACCCTGCTTGTGCGTAAGAGACATAGAAAGTCTTGAAATAAAATAACAGCTCAGTTCCCAACTGCTTCAGAGGCAATTCAGGGAACACATGCCTCTGCCATTTACCTTTGAGTTCCCCTAATGTTGTAATGGTTCATTTCTATGACATGAAAGTAACTTTGTTAGATTTCTGATCAACGAAAGTCGAGTTCTTCCTTGGAATTTTAATCCATTTCTGCGGGTATTGACCAAAGTGTTAGTAGATTTGACTTCGGTAGCTGTGCCGTCGCTATTTGCTCAAGCACTGTTGTACAATAGGAAAATGGACCATTTCAACACATAAATTTTATCATACGCATTGACTGCTGGACGCCATATCAGAAGCATATAATTTAAGCAAATTTTCCCCTGCCATCTGTCGAAGTTTGAAATTGACAATTTAGAATATATTCTCTTAGGCCGCTGTAACTTCCAAGATTATCAGCCCTTCCACTTGGTTAAAGCATATCAGACGAACTGTTAAATTCTTTGGGGTCACTGTTAACTGGCTCGAGCTGGCACATCCAATGAAATGAGAGGCAATTGCTTCAATTTTTCACACCTATAAGTCTGTTGAAAGGAAAAAAAATAAACGTTTAAGACCAAAAATGTTTTTCGAGAAATCAAGAAAACCTACAAGAAAGTCCTAAAAGCGTTAAATCTTAATAATAATAATAATGAAATTAATTGGATGCCGCGACAGTCCACAAGGAGACCACGGCCTAGCTTGTTCATCAGTTACTGGTGTTGTGCTCGCTACTGTTCTCTCATGAGAAGAAGCCTTTTCTTAGACAGTATTACTCGTTCCGAGTTCACGGCAGCTCGAAAAAGGTTGTGCCGTGAAAAATTTGATATGTTCAGCCGTGAACGGAACCTCACCTTCTGACCTTCGCACTCTACCACGCTCGCTACGTCGGCCAAAAAGGAAATTGTTTATATATGCCTATCAAAAGTTTTGTTTTAACTTGAACGAAAATTCAAGTTCGTGCTCCTTTAATTCAAAATCATTCAAAGGGTCTACATTTTGAGTTGCAAAGTGTATCCAGTTAGTCTCGAGTTGTGCCGAGTCGAGTCTGAGCGCTCCAGTACAGTTCACGCTGAACAAATCAATATATATTGTAAGTTCTGTTGTCTCCAAAAGAGACCACGAAGAAAATAAACATTTTCCTCTGTATTGTAAGTACCTCTGCCCGCTTAATTACTCATGTAAGTCAATTTGATAACGTACCGTCATAATTTTAAACCTCTCTCTCCGTCCTTCTTGTTATTTTACCAATGACAGCTTAAGTTGTCCACACAAAACTTCGCCTAAAACTAAACTCAATCCCGCAATACCGGCAATTGCCGTGGTAATGTCACATATCAGTTATAAAAAAACTTAAGAGACAAAGAAACAAAAAACACCCAATCCATTCCATGCTTCCGAATTTCAAGCGAATAGTGAAAAGAGGTATTTACTGATAAAATGTATCACCAACCTCCACTGCCCATCATTCCAAAACAACGTTCCAACAAAGTTCCAGTAGACTCATCAAAGAGTGCCCTCGCAAATTGCTTCGGCAATGCGACTGCAGTGAAACACATAACCCGTCCATAAATTGTCCTTATCGGCAGGCTAACTCCCCTCCGTTTCCCCCCTCAGTGTGTTGTATGTGCTTTAGCGCCAGGCAAGGGCTAATCTATTCCAGCAGGTACCTCAAAAATCCATTCAAGCAACACGCAATCATTCGGTACAGAAGACATCAAAGTAAACTCGGTACACAGAAGTTATGAAATATTACGTGAAATGATTTATTGTCCCTAAGTACCAGAGGAACCATCTGTTTGGAAAACAAAGTCCGCAGTAAAGGACCCTCTTCGCGTACAAGGCACAAGACTCGAAACATCCGTATACACGACTGCAGAAAGGAGCAGCAGTGTGACAAAACGGCAACCGTATTGAGTTACATTCCTCCTGTCTTTCGACACCTAAAATTACACTGTAAGTAAAATGATGACTCTCACCATTACACAGAAAATCGACGGCAGCCCGGCGAGCTTCAACACATCAAACGTCCTTCTAAATTATTAAATACGAACAAGAGCACGTCGCAGCGCAGACATTCTCGCACACCTCCTCCGCCCTCCTCGGAGAACGTACCACAATCCAAGGCATGAGTGCTGTTTGACACAGGAATGCTGTTGCGAGTCAATGCTGAATGGGTGGGTAGTGCTTTGGGTAAGGACCTGTCGGCCCCTCGCCTCCGCAGAACGGCGGCCAGCAGCGCGGCGTGGGTGGGTGCAGATTGATGGATGGATGTTAAGATGGTGAAAGTCACATTTTTTGCCCTCCGTTTACGAGTTAATCTGAAGGAAAATATTACCTCTGAACGAATGGTTTTTAATTACATTTCCAATGTGGAACGACGTTGACAGGCGGACAGATTGCGGAAGGACCCAGCAACCCGGAAGGCTGAAGGACTGACAGTGGCCATCGACGGACGGGAGGAATGGGAGCGTGACGTATTCCTGATTTATTTGATTAGTCGATTATGATTTTCCGGTTTTACTCGCTAATAAGCGCACTGAGAGGAGGAAAGCTGTTTCAAGAGGGAGCAGGATATTTCATGTGTTATCTGCTTCCTCGCATCTACAAGTCCTCGCAATCTCGCAGATCGATCTAGCATCGAGTGGGGAGGCCCTTTGGCCGACGGCCTTTCTGCAATGCGCCCAAACGTTGTGTTTATCCAATGAATCATGTATGCCGGAGTATGATTATTAAAAACCAACCCGGCGTCCGTTTAGCGAACACTGAAGCTATTCCGCCCGAGGCCCTGCACAGATTGCACTGAGCCGATGACTGCTTACTCCCTCCTAGTGCTTCAATCCAGAACCCCCGGCAATTACCGCAACAAGCCAGCACCACTTGTACCTTAATAGAGTCGTAATGAAGACAACTGCAAGTCATTGCGGTAATTGTAGTAAATATCACTCGATTTCCTGTGGCACCACTGGGGGCACCCGGCCATTGAAGTGGTCACCTGAATGGCCTTATTGAGAGGGTATCGCACACAATGATGGACACAGAGCATTCGGTGTGCGTAGGTACCGCCGGTATCAGTGTCCTTTTGTGAGTCTTATGCACCACAGTGACTCAACGAGTGGAAAAGTTACACAAGTCACTTGAACGCAGACAGAGAATAGCTTCAATTAGGCAATCGTTCAACTGTGCATTGGCTGCGCGATCGGGTGATTCACTGGAGTCCGCATGTCGTCGCCTATGTCGACCCAGTGTGGCGTAATCATCAAATTGAAGTAGCCACTCAGCTGCTGATAGGAATGGACTTTTTAATTCGATTTCTGCAGAGTGGTTAGTTCAAAGCGAAACTCCGGATGATGCCCAGGTGCATTTGTTGTTTGACGACTGTATTGTTGGAGTGCATGTCCATGCCTCTAATGCAATAGAGAGCTATGTTGAGTGCCGACTGAACTTTTGGAGTGTTGCAACATTTCCTTGAAGGAATCAGAATTGGGATGCCCAAGAGCGCTTTAAAAGCACTTCTGGAGTGAGCCGCATACAATTCAATTCAAAAAGGGAGGAGTACTTCAAAATATCTCCAGCAAGGGGCACCTCAGCTCTGGCATCATTGTGTTTCAAATGTTGTTTTAAATAATATCTCTCTGGGAACTCTCAGCGGGTTTCGGGTATATGCCACACACGATGCGCGTTGTTCCAAAATCGCTTTTCGTTATATGGTGGGTACTATAAGGGCTACTGTTCATAAAAAAAAGAATAGAAAACGGCACAAATGACTGTCATTGAGCAGACCAATTCGACTCCTTCACTCAAGAACTCAGCTTTCAGGCAACGGAGGTCAATGTCTGCTCACTGTATGGACTATTGAGCAGTTGAAAACTGTTCTGTTTCATAGTTGCAACAGATTCTCATTTTCATTTGACTCCAACCGGCATATGCTAAATAAGCTGCTAATGATTTCTCTCAGTGGTCCCTGGTGGCTGTGCCTCTGGTGGTATCATCGGTCAGTAAATTCATTCTGTATAGGAGAATATTCTATTTATATTTAAACAATCTCTTGACGTCGATTCTCTTCAGGATTAGGAAGTGTATGACATTGACCAGCTCATATATCTTCAAGAGCTATACAGATGTTGATGAACATTATATTTTGCGTTTAATAATAATAACAATTAATAAGAACTGTTGCGCCATCAAATTATTATTATTAATTAAAAATAATTAAATGGCGCAACAGGCCACAGGAGGACCAGGGCCTTGCTTGCTCATCAACTACTCGTGTTGAGCGCGCTACTGCTCTTTCACGAGTAGAAGGGACCTACATGATTTTGCGTACTCCGAACAGTTTTTTACCGACTCTTAGAAGATTAATACTCGCCAGCAGCTCGAAAGAGGTAGTTCTATGAAAAATTTGAGATGTTCAGTGGGGAATCGAACTTGGACCCTTGTCGTGTGAGTGTCATACTTTACCCACTACGCCACGGCGACCACAATTACTTTGCCGTTGCCTGTGCTTTATTACAACGAAGGTGCAACCAGCCACTTCTCACAAGATGATGCATTTTCGATACGTAGCCTTCACATGTGAAATGAGATCATTCTTTTAAGTCAAATAAATTCAGTTCGCTCTTAAGTGTTAAATAATTTTTTTCTTGTCTTACAAAGACCTTATATATAAGGTTTTCAAATATAGCCGCCTTTATGTTTTTTGAATTTTCTGGCTGCGTACAAAGCGCTACAGAGCTCGTATCAGGCAATACTAAACATCATTTGAAAGGTCTGGGCATAACTTACAAAACGACGCTATGCATGATTAGTTTGGGTATTGCGTTCAACAGTTATAGACGTGTACACATTGAGTTCACTAACGCCGAAATTCGCGCTATCTTAAAGTTTTCCTTCCTTAAAGGCAAATCCGCTAGAGAAACGATTCGTGAGATTAATAGTGTTTTACGGGCAGCGGAGGAATGGTTTCGACGATTCAGAGCCGATGAAGACGAAACCATTTATTAGCCAGCCGGCGGAAGGCCTGTGACGACGAATACCGATTGAATCATGGAAATCATCGAGTTAGAGCTGCATATTACATCTCCCATGAGACCGAAGTTAGTCTCCAACCTGTTTTAAGCCATCTGCAGAAGGCTGGATACAAAACAGCTTGATATTTGGGTGCCGCATGATTTGACGCAAAAAGACCTTTTGGACCGAATCAACGCCTGCGATGTGCTGCTGAAACGGCACGAACTCGACGCATTTTTGAAGCGGATGGTGACTGACGACGAAAATGGATCACATACGACAATATCAAGCGAAGTTCCTGGTTGAAGGCCGGTAAATCGTCCCAAACAGGGATTGACGGCCAAGTTTTGCTGTGTGTTTGGTTTGATTGGAAGAGAATCATCCACTATGAGCTGCTCCCATATAGCCAGACGCGTAATTTTACCATCTACTGCGAACAACTGGACCGCTTGAATCAGGCGATCGACCAGAAGCGTCCGGAGTTGGCCAACAGGTAGTGTTCCACCAGGACAACACCAGACCACACAATTCGTTGATGATTCGTGACAAACCACGGGAGCTCGGATGGGAGGTTTTATCGCATCCATCATATAGCTCGGACATAGCGCCAAGTGATTGTCCCCTGTTCCTGTCCATGGCGAACCTCCTTGGTGGTGTGAAGTTGAACTCAAAAGAGGCTTGTGAAATGTGGCTGTCCGAGTTCTTCGCAAATAAGGAGGGGGGCTTCTTCGAGGGTGGTATTAGAGGTGGTATATTATGAAGTTGCCGTCTGGATGGAAACAGATTATCGAAGAAAACGGTGCATATTTGAACTAAATCCGCTCACCGTAATACTTTTTAAGAAGAATTGAAGGAAGAGCAAAACAGCGGAAGGGAGATATTAAAAGTGTTGCCTATCGGAAGCGACTTCTATTCCTACCTTTCTGGTATTTTCTGAAAAAAAATATCTCTCAAATATGTGTCCTCTCTGGAATTGGTTGAATAATTCAGTTTTCTTTCCATTTTTTTACCCGAACCGATGACCACCAAAAGAAAAGAAAGGGACGATTGGGGTAAGACGGCCTGAACGCATTAGTTCAAGTCAATGAGGTTTTGCCTAGTTCTAGCAGGTTCTAGCAGGTAGTACACCACACCCGTCTACCCACCAACATCTGCAGTGCATGATCTTTGAATAGTGGATGCTTTTCTTTGACGTTGACGGAGACGATGATTTAACGGTTTTACTAGGCTACATTATGCAATTTTTTTCTTTTTGTCATTATCGTATTTATTTGTTTTGCTAGTCATAAACCGTTGCCCAATTCCCTTCTTCATATGTTTTTCAAGAAGAATGTTTTGGTATTTCTTGGTTTCGAGTCCAACGGCACCCAATTTCCTTGCTTTTCAATATCCTTATCCTAATTTCTTTACTTAACCGGAAAGTGGTTGCTAAGTCGTTCTGAACAGTTCTGCGAATTCAATATTTTGCCACAGAAATTGATCCAGTAAAGCCTCCAAATCCTCATCTTACACTTTTTTGGTCTGGTCAAGACATTTATTGTCTTAGTTTCACTTATCTTTATTAAGACTTTAAATACTTGTATAAATTTCAGTACATGAGTTTGTTTCTAAGCAACCGACTACAGAAAATGTCTGGTTGAGACCATTTAGTAAAGAATTTATAGTATTTTTCTTTAACCCAATTTATAATTACATAGATAAACATGCGTCTTTTCAACTTTCGGAGCTTTGTGTGCATTTTTTTCATGATTAATTCTATTAAAGCAGCACTGAAAATTTGTGCGAGCATGCGATGGACTTCAGTTGGAATTAAAAACGAAAAGCAAAACTCCTTTCAAATGTTGTCCATTTAAAACATTTTCAAAAAGGCGAAAAAAAAATGTTGTTGTCTAAAACAAACGCTGATGCACCTAAATGATTGTTGACACATGTAAAACCTTTTCAATGAAGAAGGTAATCGCTTCCACGATCAGCCAACACATTCAGGTGGCGCCATCTTTTAAAAAAACGGCTGGATTGATACCCTTTATTTAATATATTATTCAGTCGCTTGTTAACCTGAACTCAGCACCTTTAAAATCCTGGCATTTCAAATACTAGTCAGTTTGAAACAGAATCCTCTCCACGTCTTCCCTAAAGACATTTATAGGCCTTGCAAATTATTGTAAAATTTAAAGTTTGGTTATGGCGCCGTAGCATGGTGGGTATACCATAGTGCGACACGTTGTTATATTAATGCACTTAGCTCACCGGAATCAAGTCACAGCACGGCCCGAAGGTATACAGGAAGAGCGGAAGAAGAGGTACCCATGCACGGGCTGGATTATTACTACTGGTTTTGGTTTAAAATGCCTTTGGATTGTAAAGTGAAAAGGGGGGGGGAGGGCAGCTGGCAATTGCATTCCATATTCTTGTGGTGCTGCTGAAGAATGAGCCTCTAAGCTTAAGTGTACGTCCGATAGTGGGCTTAAGGGTGAACGGGTGAGCATTCCTAGCAAGGCGGGTATTGCGGGTGAGTTCTTGAAGAGGAGGAATGCAGCTGGCTAACTTATGTCAGCATTTTTTGCTGAAATAGCCATAAAATATTGATACATTTCATCCATGTTCTAGCGAGTCGATTGACTTCGCACCATTGTTATTACCAATAAGTTTTATAGCTCGTTTTTGGATTCTATTAAGTAGGCGCAGAGAGGTCTAAGGAGCACCAGACCAGATAACAGCTTTATACTCAAGCTTTGGATGTTCGCCTTATTTATGGTTGCCAGGTCAAAAGGAGTGAAATATTTCTTGCATTGCTTTAAGAAACCTAAACATTTCGCTGCATTCTTGGGGGTCTCGATTATATGATCGTTCTAACTAAGTGTTGAGTTGATGCACGTACCGAGGATGGAAAGTCGTTTGGTTTCAACAACGCATGAGCCATTCATAGATAATGGCAGGTTGTTTTGAGAACGCTTGAGTGACAGTAGGCAGCGCTGAGCCTTGGAAGCATTAAATTCTACTCTTTTCTATTTAACCCAATCAATTTAATGAGCTTAACATACGCTGTTATTCCACGTCAATGGCCGAAGAGGAGTGTCGAGAGCAGAGGAACGAATATGAAAAGCTGAGGGTACTGTCATCAGCGAGGGAGTGAATTGGATTAGATCCATGTTCGATTGCCGGCTGAACACCTCGAATTTTTCAAGGCACCACCTCTTTCGAGTTGCTGAGTAGTAACTATTTAAGTAAAATCTTCAGAAACTGCACTGTTCGAAGTCGGCAAAAAACTGTAGGTCCATTCCACTAGTGAGAGACGCGGGCACAACACGAGTAGTTGATGAACCAGCTAGGCCCTTGTCTCCCTATATAGTGTCGCGCCCTCTAATTTGTATTATTATGCAGATATATATAAGAAAGTTAAAGCAGAAGCCTTCAAGGTTGGATTGATCTTCAAAGGAAAATAAAACAAATATTAAAGGTGCAAGCTGTAAAAAAGAAGGGAAGAGTCAAAAGTACTACGACAAGTTGTGTGCAGTCCGATTTTCACTTGTGTATACCAAGTCAAATGGAGACTTCCACCATTGAGTAACTCCATTGGGTCGAATTCTATTTTCTATGCCCTCTACCTAAACTGGACTTTTAAGTGTCATACACATAGTTGCTTGACTAGGGGCAGATCTTCACAGAGGCTATGGAGTTCCTCGACAAAACTTTTTCCTCCCATCAACGTAAAAACTGATCAAAATATACAATTGGAGTCATGCTTTCAATATTTTGTCCGCTTCCTAGTAACGTACAAAATTATGAGAACAATGGACCAGTATTTGAGTCTGAGCGCTCCAGTCCTATACTCGTATATCCCAACGTACAAAATTCTGCACTATAAAGCGGAGCACCGGCCTTAAAATTGTTCAAGTGATGCTTCTGTGGCCCAAACAGACAGAGAGGGTCTTTACTTGTGGCAAATGTCCTAAACTGCAGAAAAGGATGTTTGTTGCGGAACTGTGCACGACGACGACTCTGACCGATTTTTGTTCTCCTTTTCGATGACAGAGTTCAAAACAATTTTTTGGAGTTCCCGTCGCAGAACCAATATTACCTGTTTTTATAGCTAGCTCCAGCTTTTTCAAGAATTTTCTTGAACAAAATCCCATAAGACCTTTTGGACATTGAAGTTTGTGGAGAATCGAAACAGACCTGAGCGAAGGTTCTTTATGGCCATTGAAAAGAATCTGGCGGAATCGCTAGGAATATTAAAAGAAGAAACAGACTTCTTGAAAGGTAGCGTGGTCCAGGAGTTCAATGTTTTCTCAGTCAAAAGGGGAGGAATACTGCACCTTATAAATTATCTCAGGAGTACAAGAAAAACTTACCGCAATTATGGTCCTTAGTGGCTTAACGCAGTCCCCTGAGATGCATCACTATACCTGCGGTTACAAAAATTAAGTTCCACTCAGGCGCTTTAATATTCAAATCACCCCATATAGACCCTTCCTCTTTTTTCCTACTTTCACATATTCAATTTTCCGATTACCCCATCCACAGAAAGCATTCCGGTACATTGCAAAACGCACAAAATTCCTATCCCAACCATTGCGCTCACACCACTTCAGCCATTCCTGCAGTGATATCTTTACGATTATTTCCCAAGCCACATTTACATCAGGGGTCATCCTCCCGGAGTCAAATAAATAAATATATTTATGAAGCCATTAACATTAAAATGACCTCCACACCAGATACCCTGCAGCATGTATCTTTAAAGCAACACCTGACAGCAGAAGTAATGGAAAGAAAATTGAGTAATTAAGATACCTACGTTACGCCCTACCTAAGATTGCTATTAGGTTTGTTTCGTTTTGTGTGAGATATATGTGCGCATACGAGGGAAGGGCGAAATGTGCTGGAAGTGGTGTGCTGCATGAGATTGTTTCAATTGAAATATATGAAATAAAGATGCGCACAGCAGCCGGAGACGGAGGTGAATTCAATTGAAAGATTCATTTCGCTCCCAGGGGTGATTGCTGTGAAGTTAGCTCACTTAAGGAGACGTTAATTGCAGCTGACATGGAAATTGTTTGAAGGGAGGGAACTGCAATTGTTATTTGTGGAATATGTGGGGAACGGTAAACGTTTACGTTGAGAGACGGCTGAAGTTGGCATTTGTTTGCGAAATTTGAGACCAGTAACAATTGATAGAAGGTTAAGTGATCCAGAACGGAAAATCGACTGGGAAGGGAAACTGGCGCCTGTTGTAGTTCTAAACACTTTTAAATCCCTTCTCCTTATTCAAGGCTTTGTATTTGTTTGGGGTGAATTACTTCTTCACGATGTGGAAGAACTTTAATTCGAATCATATTTCCAAAGGATTGTTTAATACTTGTCCAAGTGGATAAGTATTTTCCTTAATACTACGAATTTTTCTAAATCCTTGTTCCAGTTCTTGAATCGTAAATTTTCAAATCTAATAATTTTCAAAGTGTCCGTAACGATATTTTATACCCTGCATCATCATCCCTCCTTTTGATGGGCCCAAAATCTAAAGATCTCCGTTTACTTTACCTCTTTGCGTGAATTTTTAAAAACTTTTTCGAACTCACACGTTATCACAACTCTTCTCACAAAAAGGCGAAGATTTTATATTTTTAAAAATTGAATTGCAACCACCACATCTCTCAGAGGTTATTAAAATTTCATTTAAAAGAGTTTCTCCCTCCAACAGGGCTCTGAGTAATGAAACGAACAAACTCCACTCCCGTCAGTCCTGCTGTCGACGGTCTGCAAGCCAAAATCCACACGGTTGATTGGCCACCAAATGGCTACCAAATGGCCACCATCGAGTATCTTTCCACTCACCGAGTACGTTGACAGTTTTCAAAAAATCCACAGAAAGTCCATTCCCCGTCCAGGGTCTCACCACCAAGCGACAATAATAATTTAGGATGCACTTCAGTTTTCCGTGGAACACATAAAATAATAAAGTGGTAAAGTATTACTTTACTATCCCAGAAGCGTTCCCCCCGAGTCCGTTTATCGGACGTTTCTCTGTTTTTGGTTTTTCTGTTTTTTGGTTTTTTTTTTTTCAAAGAAAACAAATCAATAAAATCCGGGAACGAAACAACCGAGCCCAACCTGCGCGCAGAGCAATTAAAGTGCACACGAAAGATTTACGCTCGTAGCACGTTGTTGGCATCTGACACATCTGATTGGGTCAAACCATCGACGACAGATTATAATCCGAAGCAGCGAATCGTCGCTTGCCCATATCAGCTCCCAAGCCCTCGGGCATTGACGACACTAAACCGTAAAATGTCATCGTAAAACCCCCGGCAGCCACAAAAAGATGAGGGGAACCCTTGTAACACGTCTGGAATTTTATTAGTTGAACGGAATTTCGTGTCACCCTTCTGTGTTTGTGTATCCGTACGTTGTCCTGGGAGTCTCATTGTTCTATCATTAGTTACAGAGAAAGACACAAAACTCGTAATGGGGCGAAATTCCTTCATTAGCAGAATTCGTCCACAGCGCCGGCGGCTGCGGCAACGGCAACGGCGAAGACACTCCCTGGTTTGGTCTGTTTGAGCGGACATGTACCAGGATCTGCAGAGAGCACCCCAATCTGGCTGTGACCCAATTACTCAGAGACAAATTTCATGTTAAGTATCCTTCTTATCCTGGTGCCTTATCATCGTTTAACTTTTGGTCGCTTAACGGGCAGCAACGTTAGACGGTCACGGCTGTGCTGCGGCGGTCGCAGTAAGAGGGGGCATTGTTGTAGATAATGCAGGATGCTCCAGTTGGCACCAATTAAGTTGATTCACTCGACCTCACACCCGAAAAGCTAGGTCTGGCTTGATAATGATAGAGCTGGTGGGCAGACGGGAGGGGGTGGGCCGAAGTGTCGAGTGTCGACCGTTGTGCTTGGACATGCCCTGGGAATCCCTATGCTGGCGACGACACAGAAGCTAAAATCTGCAAATCGGATTATCCCATAGTAGTTCGCTTGTATCCTCCGCTGCCGCTGCCGCTGCTGCTGCTACTGCTTCTGCTGCTTTCGCCACCATGAAACGTAATCCAACGCCGTTCACAGGATACCCAATACAATCGGCCACATCCCGCTTTCCTTCCTGCCCCTTCCTTTTCCACCAATCCTTTTCAATCCCCCGGCCTGCTTAGAATAGACGGTTTTCGATGCAGTGACAGTAATTGAATTGTACAGCAAAAGGATCGTCGGTCTCTGTTTGCTGGAAGTGATGTGAATGTTTACCATGCAAGGATGTAAGTGTTTAGCACTTAAATTGTCCTCCTTTGCAAAGAGACGAGTCAGTGTGGTGAGAGGGCAAATTGTTGCAGTTACCTGAAAAGCTTAAATTGAATTTCCCTCAATACATTCCCACACACAAACACACACATAGAATGCACGAGCAAACGTATGAATTGGTTCATGACATAGCTTGATCCCGTTTAGGATTTATACGTCTGCTCAGCGCTGTAAGGACACTCAAATGTCAGGTAAAGTACGAAGTAATCGAGTTAGGTTAAGCGACACATAAATTTTGTATTTCGAAGATACTTAAGTCACGGCTGTAGTAGTGAAAGACAAATCCAAGGCAAGTGGCAGGTACAAGGAAGAGGACATTCTGGATCCATTACACGAATTGAATAATTAACGCTTGACTATTGTGTGCGACGGCCTTCCGGACCTGTTCAGTTGCTGATGAGCTGCTCTGTGAGGAAGGAAGTGCACTCCAGTGCACTCTCTTTGATCCGACCTGCCGGCAAAATCATACCTGTCTGCAACATGAATTCATTCAAATCTTAGTCAACCCCATGCGCTCCAAGTGTAGAATATTCTGTCATGACTTCTGAAAATGGAGCCCCCACACCGGAGGGATGCTCATACCTCCTCAAAGATAAGCCAGTGGGCAATTGTCAAATACATCCCTCCCACCACCCACAGCCTTTGGAGAAATTCAAAATTGTTCATATATGAAAATAAATCCTTCATGAGGATAAGGAATAAAACGAAATGATTCGCATCACCGAACATTAAATTAAACGAGAAGAAGACCTGAAAAGAAAAGAGCATGCGGGCGAGCCAGAAAGCAAAAGTGAAGGTTATCTGTATTTTAAGACACGAATAAACAAAGGAGAAAAATTCACATTCAGGAGAAGTGAACGGAAACTACCGGAATACGACCCAGCTAGGGGATTAGTGGGGAAATAAAACCAGGATACGAGAGCAGAGCATAAAGAAGAGCGCAGATAATCCAGATGAGCATGAGGGGGCACACATGGGCATATGAAAGTGAGCAAGGCAATGCGAATAGAAACAGGACCAAAAAAAACCAACCGCTCATAAATGCTGGCATTAAGTATTAACGAAAAAACGAGCGAGCACGAAAGTTCCCTGAATGCACAATAAGGACACGGAATCGGGTCAAAGCTAGAAATTAAAGTGAAGTGAAGCCGGCTGTGCAGACAATGAAGGGCTTCCCGAGGACCGCAGTGAGGTGAACCGGAAAATGTTTGACGTGCAAAAAGGAATATGAAAGCAAACATGACCCAAAACATGTGTGCACCTTTATGAAGTGGCATAATGCAAGGAGGCTGTGGGGGCAGCTACTAACTGCAAAGTGTTCGGAGACCTAACTGCAATGCTGCAACCAACCAAATTAAGGGTAAACATTCATGTGGGAGTTGCTCGTTCGATGGGCACACATCTGTGTGTGCACTCAGCAAGTGTGCAAATTGGGGGAACATATGTACGACTTCGGAAATACACATGTTCCAGCGTTGTTTCTTTGAATCGATGACACAGTTTTGATTAAGGGCTTCCGCAATAAGGTTTGCTGATGGTATTACCCAAACACATTTTATTTGAATTAGATTCAGGGAGCAAAGTGGGCTCAGAGGCACACATGAGCACACAAAAGAACGCGTTTTCATGTGAATGAATTGGTTGCAGGTGTAAATGATTTTTTAAGTGAAAATGAAATTCGAGTTATACTCACACATAGACGGTTTCGTTTTTCTTATTATTCAGGAACGATTTGCAAGTGCAGAGTAGTGAGTGAGTCGATTGTTTGGATCTACTCGTATGCGGCAACAAGACTATTTTTTTGAGTTGTATGGCGCTACAGTCCACAAGGTGTCAAGAGCCTAGCTTGCTCATCAAGTGCACGCTACTATTCTCTCACGAGTTACAGTTTTTTGGGGACTCCAAACGGCGAATTTTGGAAAGCTTTTTCTTAGACAGTGTTACTGGTAGAATGTTACTAGCAGCTCGAAAGAGGTGATGCAGTAAAAATATTCGGGGTTTTAAGCCGGAATTCGAACTTAGACATTCAGAGCGTCGCACTCTACACACTTTGTCACGGCACCCAACGTGAGTGCTTTTTCTTCTTGTGGCGGTACAGTCCGGGGTGGACCTGGGCCTCAACGAGAATGCTGCCTTCACCAAATTTCAAAGAACGGTCTCTCTTGGATGCACATGGGCTTTCCCTGCCCGCCTCGCTTTTCTTTTGAAACATTTCCCCCTTAATATCCACACCATGTGGTGTACATTCAAGGCCATCTTTCGACACAGATAAGAAGTGGTCTTTGGGTCAATTCGCACCGAAGCGCAAATAAACTCGCGCACCGCTTCTTTGATGACACTAGTCGGATGGATGTGCCGTCGGATGTGAGGTCAATAATATTTCAGAGTGAACTTTCCATGTGTCCAGAAACGACTCTGGCCAGAAACATTCTTGGGATGTACTCTAATTTTTACAGCTCCATTGAACATTATCAAAAGAGGCATTCATAGGGCCTGAAATCAAATTTGGATGGCCCACGTTTTTCACCAGACTTTCCATTGACAGTTGGGTCTCTCAGTTGTGCCTCTCAGTTGAATCTCTCAGTAAGGTCTCTCAGTTGAGACTCTCAGTTGGATTTGTCAGTTAGGCCTCTCAGTTGGGTCTCTCAGTTGGGTCTACAACAGATATTATGAGTTTCCACAATGAAGTCTGACCAAATGCATTCTTCCAAACGCCTGCAAGAAATCTGCTGCGTTTCTGTTATCTCTAGACAGGGAAGACAGAAAACGGCTTGTTGGTTTGGACTTAGTGGTGGAACTTTTCGTAGAGTTCGTAGACTCGTATTCTAAACAGGTACAACCAAAGAGTGCTATAAAGTGAGCCTCAACATTTTGCATTTTAAGTTTGGCCAAGAGTTCCCCTATGTATACGAATTTTGTGAAGGTCGTCCAAAACCAATTGTTCTTCCGGAAACCATTGATGCTGTGCGCCAACTGATATTGCAAGATCGTCATGTGACATATTGTGAGATTGAAACAAACTTAGGCATTAGTGGGACCAGCATACATTCAATATTGCATGAACACTTAACCGTCAAAAGAATTTGTTCGCGTTGGATTCCACACAATTTGTCAATCGTAAAAACAAGGTTCGTGTCGATTGGTCGTAAAAAATGCTCCAAAAATACGATCGCGGTGCTTCAAAACACGTCTATGACATCGCGACAGATGATGAATCGTGGATTTATGCGTATGAGCCCGAAAGTACACAGCAGTCGACTGTATGGGTGTTTCAAAGTGGGCCAAATCCAACAAAACTTGCTCGAATTACTTCCAAGCAAATGGTTGCCAGTTTTTTCTTGAAAACCGGACATGTCGCAACCGTACCACTAGAAAAATGCAAAATAGTCAATTCTAAGTGGAACACAACCAGTTGGTTTCCAGTTGTCTGCCAAGAAATCAGGAAAACCAACCGCCGAAGACGGATCACTCACCACGACAATGCGAGCTCTCACACATCGGCTCAAACAACTGCATTTTTGAGCACTCGAAACATCGATTTGAAGAGTCATCCGCCGTATAGTCCTGACTAGGCACCGAATGACTTCTTTTTGTTCCGGTGCGTAAAAAATAAAATGAGAGGTCAACGTTTTTCGACACCTGAAGAAGCGGTTGATGCGTTCAGAATGCATGTTTTGGAGATACCTTAATCAGAGAGGCAAAAGTGCTTCTACAATTGGTCAAAACGCATGCAAAAGTGTATAGATCTTAATGGGGAATAATTTGAAAAACGATAAAGCTATTTTCGATGAGGAGTATTTGCTTTTGTTCTCTAAACACGAAATATAAAAGGCAACCCTCGTTATATATAACCACAGCTTCACCCCGATACCGAATTTATATTGAAGGCTCCTCGTATTATATATGACTGATAATTTCTTCGGTGCAAGCAATACGTGGCTGCCGTGGTGTAGTGGGAAGAGTGCGTCGCTCACACGCCGAAGGATCTAGGTTCGATTCCCCGCGTTCGAGCTGCTGACAACATTCTAAGAGAACAGTAGTGCACGAGTAGTTCATGAGCAAGCTAGGCCCTGGGTCCCTTGTGGACTGTCGCGCCAATAATTATTAATTATTAAACAATACTTTACTCTATCGCAGAGGATATGTATCACTTCAAGTATATTTGAAGAATTTTTAATATTTTCGCCATTGTCTGGTATTCACCAACGAAATCTGCATCTGATCTATGTGCGGTTATACTTAAACTCAAGCCCGGCATGAGTGTCTAAGTGGATTTTCTCGTTTTAATTTGCCCAGGGATCATTTCATGCACATGTCAGCCAGCAGTCCTGGATCATTATGAAACAGACAACATCGCCCGGAGATGTAATTCGAGATGCTCCCATCCATTGCATGGACTCCAAAAGCATGCCTGAGGTATTTCTATTTCAATGAGGTCTTCACAGGAAATTAGTTTGCATTTATGAAAACAATTTTCAGGAATGTAACTTAGATCTATGCGTTTCTTAATTATGTTTTCACTATTTATTGAATTCGAAGAAAGACAGACACACATGAACCCAATCCTGTTTACGCAAAAATCCAGGGTTTAGCTTATATGTAACCAATGCTGCATAACTTTTGTCCCAGGCCGAGATCAAGCTTCGCGGGTATGTTCGGTCGTTGCAAAAGAACGAATACAACTGCAGCACGTTCCTTAACGAAGAAAGAACCAAAATGGGGTCAACATTGGTTCTATTCCACAATCTGTTTCCTAGAAAGCGGCCGAAAGTAGGGGTGCAGGCTAAAAACCACCTGGTGCATGGTAATCCATAGTAGCCTGAGACAATCACAAAACTCAAGAACAATGCAAAATATGTAAAGATAAACGTATCCTTTGAAGTTGAACGCAAGTGCCTAGTCGGGCGGACAGTGATATCAGCCGGTCGACTGTAGGAATTCCTTGCTGCTGGGTGCATGGTGCCCCAAAAGACGCTCCACCCTTTCTCACACATTTCTATGGAAAGCAAATTCATTGCTCCACATTGCTCCCCCTGTCCCGGCAAAAAGTTTCGCAGAATTTATTGAATAGAATCATGTGAGGGAGACATTTTCCTTTCGTTCTGCAACGATTGCTGAAAATTTTGCCAGCCACTTGCATTGAAACAAAAGGGAAAACTCACGACTATTGCTGGCGGTCGTGGACGAGCACTCGGCTACCACACAATTCACTTGCGCACAGTACACCGCCAATAAATAATCGGAGGTGAAAACGTTTCAAGACACAAAACACTTTTCACTTGCGGGAAGGGAAGCGAAAACAATCGATAACAATCCTCCGATACCGGACACGAATCACTGGTTCCGCTGCGCACTCAAAGGCGATGCCAGCGATGAATAGTCTCCCCATTCTCCGACTCGATAATAATAACAATAATAATGGATCCATGATGTCCATAAATATATTTCTTAGCATCGTCGCTGCCTTGGGGCAGCCAGGATGCCCCTGCATTACATCGCTGTGCAGGCGCTGCAGATCTGCGCAACATACGTCTACCACGGGGTCGTTGGGGTAGCGAGGCTCAATCCCAGGGAGATTCTCCACCATTGTGGTACCTGTCCGTGGCCTTTTCGCAGACCTTTTCACAAGCTGCAGCGGCGCATAGCATTACACGCGTGATTAATATCAATTGCCCGTCTAACGTCCTCGAATAAGTATCGGCGCACAAGCGCGGTGCATCCGACCGGGAGAGTATCGCGATTGAACTCAGCCGAAATATCTGCGAGGTGCACAAAAAGCAGAAGCGACCAGCACAGCAGAAACCCACATGTGCACTGCAGCTGAGGCTATTACTCATAACTTGCCAGCCTGGGCGATCGACATGCAGACGCAGACACTCAACCAAGACGTCCTCTGCATAGATGACTGCCGTAATTTGTTTGCTGCAAGGCCTCTGATCTGATTTGAGAAGAATACGGTGGTCACGAGGGAGGCTTAGAAGGAGGTGCTAATTGCTAGAAAATGCCAATCCGCGATTGACAAGCAGCTGACTTTGATTAAAAACCACATACGACCAGGTGGCTGCACAAAACGATCTCATTAGCGCCGCTCCGCAAATGCACGGAAGATGTTTTTCAGAGATAAACGTTCGCGAGAACATTAATTCGCTCGGCGGGGGAACATGTCAAGCCATCAAATTGATGCGGAATCCCTTCGAACAGGCATTCAACTGTGGACTTCCTTGATCAATCGACATTAAAACAAACGATTAATCGGTCGTGGCACAGACGTGCACTCCGTATCGCGGCGATAAGCGCTGATATGCGGCGCACATTAAATCTGCAACACACACACATTCACAGCCGGTTCTCTCATTGTGGGAAGGGGCTACCTATCCGCGGTCCATTTGCCCTTCCTTCGCGGCACCCGACCACTCGCCACAACTGGACATTTCCCCGGGGCAGCTCGCGGATTTGGCTATCGAAATCTGCCCAGAACCATACGTCCGGATGCGAGGGAAGGCCATCTTTTCCGCGTCTTCGTTTGCGCGGGAACTTTATGAGGCCATCATCCGCGGAACAGAGGAATCCGCAGAATCACTTAGCTCCGCCGCGGTTATCTAACATAAATTCACAGATTCGCATCCTTTTTGCGAAAGCCGCCCGCTCTGAATCATGTGAATTTATTCACCACTGCTGATTCCTTATCACAATCGTCTGCCGTATATTACCTTTTTTGGGCATTTCTAAGGCTGCGTTGCGGCTCAACGAGTTGGGTCGCCATCCCCTTCCTCCACGTACTCCCTACTCCCAGTCCATCGCGCTCAGTATCTGGGCTTCGTTCACGTGTCGAGGCGAAGGATACCGCGGACTCGCCGAGAGGCGAAGTGGAGCACAAAGGCGAACTGCCTGATCGTTCATTTGAGATAAGGCCCAAGGAGCAGCGCGCACACCAAACGATGATGGTGGTGGCGATGATGGTAGTAGCTTTTGTTTACTTTCGGCCCGGCTCTCGCTACCCAGGGCAAGAGGTTTTGCCAGTGCGAGTGCGAGTGCGGTTTATGTTGTTGCTACTCCCGCGGATTTATGCCGCAGCTGTGCCGTGCCGCGCGCGATGTGTAGACCAAAGTTATTAGTTTGGCCAAATTTGGTAGCCAATAATGGCTCGGAGTGTTCTACACGCTGCAATGAATGACAGAGATGTTTATGGCGTAGAATACGAAAAGTTTGAATTCCACTGTGGTCACTGGGGGGATGGTTCTGCGATGTTCGACTTTTTGCACGGAGGCATTAAAATTTTGTAGGCGGAAGTTGGGCTCTCTCACACACACGCTCAAATGTCAGCTGACCTAATGAGATCCAATCGCGCCTAATCAATCCTTTCAGGAAACTTTCCCGGTGAACGCTGCACCCTACGGGAAACCAAAATTGGTGGCATTTGCCGCAGCGAGCACTCACCGCACATACGTGACCTTTAAGCGCAGAAATTCGAAAGTCGAGCCCCTCACGGTGGCGGCGAAGGAGCTCTTTATTAAGTATGCACACAAGCGATAACCGATCACAGCATAACGCCACTGGAACGGAGGAATCATGTCTCCGTATGACAGTATGTCACACGAATCACGACAACTTGTCTGGCACGGCAAGACCCGCCATCGCCCAATTGCCACGCGGCGGTGGCATGTGCACGGCAAGTTTACGTACCGGCTGCATACGAATAATGTCGTGCCACTTCATAACTTCATTAGCGCACTCCGCTGTCAGACGTCACATTCGGTTAGTTTGCATATGCTTCGCGATTGCCGTCGCCCCACTTAAAGCCGGCCGCGGCGTGACACTAAGATCGCGGATATCCAGTCTTCGTCGGTCTTCGGTCGTCCGCCGCGGAGTGTACCCGTACACACACAAGAACATATGTTCTGGCTTATTTGGAGGACATTTGTGAATGATGGTTGGTGATAGAACACGGACAGGGGAACGTGTGCGCAAATTCGGCTGCATTCTTACACTTTCCCACCTCCATCAGAGCCCCTCGCACTGAACGCAACAATGTTGTGATGGCTTTCGGTACCAAACAGGTTGTGTCTTCTTGCCGGCGAGTCTGGACGAATTTGAGTTATTGACGAGCTCTGAGCAAATAAATGCGAAATATATGAACACTCATCTGGATGTCCCAGATGAGTCGCCGAAGCATAAAACGTGATTACTTCCTAATGGATTAGAACATGGCGTAGACGACAAGTTGGAGCGGTTTCGAAATGGTAAATATTTGCAGTCTGGTTTTCGGTCTGCAGCAGGTTGAGATAAGGGCGGAAATTCCTGTTTGGGTCTTCTTTTAATTAAAAATATGATTTAGAGTAATACCCGGTTTATAAATTAGTTTATTGACATTCCATGTCTCCCTAGCGGGACGTGGTGTGCGTGGACTGCTTGTCAACCTGAAGAAACATGTACACGTGGGACACAATTCAGTTGAGTAATTTTGATGTGCGTTCCTGGTGTTAAGAAAAACTGGATGAGAGTGCAGATTTTCAAATATAAAATGGCCGGTGTCTCTTGTACGTTTGTTCGTTCTTGTTGATTCAAAATGCCGTAAATCGGGTGTGGTCTGCATTAAGATGATCCTACCCCACGACTTCAAAGACTACGAATGAGAATGGTGAACTTTGATTATAGCCTACAATACATACCAGGGACAAACCGCTGAAAAGCTCTCCAAACAAATATGAACTAGAATTTGAAGAAGAAGTAGATGCCTTTATACACGAAGTCGCCTTAAAAACAATCCATACAATAGACGAAACTATAGTCCAAGTTATAAACTCGCAATTTGAAGATCAGACATGCCAAGCAATATCCACATATAAGGTTGTCAAATATCTCCCGTCCGCCTTTTGTCTCTTGAATTTTCCGGCTATGTACAAAGCGCTACAGAGTTCGTATCTGGATCATACGAGAGTTGCCTTTTATATTTCGGAATAAGAGAATAAAAACAAATATTAATCATCGAAAATAGCTTTATCGTTTTTCAAAATATTCCCTATTAAGATGTATACGCTTTTGCATGTGTTTGAACCACTTGTCGAAGCACATTTCCCACTCTGACTGAGCTATCTACAAAACATGCATTCTGAACGTGTAAACCGCTTCTTCAGGTGTCGAAAACGTTGAGCTCTCATTTTATTTTTTCGTACGGGAATAAAAAGAAGTCAATCGGTGCCAAGTCAGGACTATACGGCGAATCATCAAATCGATGTTTTGAGTGCTGAAAAAATGCAGTTGTTTGGGACGATGTGTGAGAGCTCGCATTGTCGTGGTGAAGAGTGATCCGTCTTCGGCGGTTGGTCTTCTCGATTTCTTGGCAGACACTTGGCAAACAAATAATTGTGTACCACTCAGAGTTGACTACTCTACGTTTTTCCGAAGAAACAGGCTAACTTTTGCTTGAAAATGCTTCGTGCGCGAGCAATTTTTGTTGTATTTGGCTTAATTTGAAACACCCATACAATCGACTGCTGTTTACTTTCGGGCTCATACGCGCAAAACCCACGATTCATCACCTGTCACGATGTGATAGACGTGTTTCGAAGCACTGCGATCTTATTTTTGGAGGCTCGTGTCGATTGGTCGAAAGAAATGGTTCAATCGACACAAGCCTTTTATTTAAGCGATTAACAAATTGTGTGGGATCCAAGGCGAACAATTTTATTTTTTTGACGGTCAAATGTTCATGCATGCGGGTCCCACTAATGCCTAAGGTTGCCTCAAACTCACGATAGGTCACATGACGATCTTGCAATATCAGTTGGAGGACAGCATCAATGGTTTCCGGAACAACAACTGATTTTGGACGACTTTCACGAATTCGTGAACTACGACCTCGGTTCAATTCACCATACCATGGATAAACACTGGTCCCTGAGGGAGCTTCATCGCTAAAAATTGAATTGAGTTCATCGATGCACTGTTGTTGAGTTAATCCACGTCGAAAGTTGTAAAAAATAATCGCACGAACATTTTTTACGATTTAATTGAATTTTTTGGGTGAGATGAATCTTTGAAGTTACTGTAAACAGCACAAATAGCACTCGTATGTCAAACGTTCTGATTACGTATAACTTCCAAAATGTGGAACTTTACGATAGAGCTGGCAGTTGCCAGATTGCAACACTAAGGTTGCTCAATTCCGAAATATAAAAGGCGATCTTCGTATTAGGTATCATTTAAATGATTATACTTCCTAAAAATAATACGGATTTTTCGTTTGCCATTCCCGGGATTAATTGACTGATGTGTTATGATTCTTTGAAAATACGAAAAGCCTCTTTACCCTGGTTGTGTTTTATCCTCAAAGCGCACTAAGAATGTGGCCTTTGTCCGTCTAAACCTTTTTCTGTTCAAACGACGATATAAAGAGAGCAATTATCAAAATCTTAAAAAAGAAATGCATTTTTTTCTAGTCTGTTTCTTGTAAAAGAAAGTCTCATGCTTGTCTGAGTTATTAACTAGGTATATAATAATAATAATAATTGGATGGCGCGACTGTCCATAGGGGGCACCAAGGCGTAGCGTGCTCATCAACTACGCATGTTGTGCGCACTACTGTGCTCTCATGAGTAGAAGGGACGCACAGTTTTTTGACGACTCCGAACGGCGCAGTTTGAGAAGCTTTTTCTTAGAAAATCCATACTCTTTAAGTATTATTAGCAGCTCGAAAGAGGTGGTGCTGTGAAAAATTATACGTGTTCAGTCGGGAATCGAACCTGGACCTTCGGTGCGTGAGTGTCTACCTACTATGCCATGGCGGCCAGAGAAGACTATAAAGCTGCATAGACTTCAAACGATATTTTGCAAATATGTCTATAGTCCGCTTGTGCGGTCTGAATCGCTTTAGTTAAGCTTTGTTTAACAATCATCAAGCTCTGAGTAATTGCGCAAAGTCGTGTGTCAATTTTTAAATCTTTTCCTCTTCTAGACTGTATTTCAAATGGACATGTAATTTAAAATATGTACTTTAGGTTTTTGGCATTTAACACACAGTCAGTGCATAAAATACGAGAGTACAATAGAGAATGTAATTTATTTTGGCCTGGTAGTGCCTTCGGAACGTAGTCTTATGAAAGAAGAAAAACCTTTCCAAAAAAACGGTGGCCGTCACGAGGATGGCACATTTTCAAACCTGTCTAAGTTCGTGACACCTTATAAGAAAAATGTAGCAATTGATACATAAATGCTGTCCGCGCGCTTTCTAGATAACATTTGGTCCAGAAAAATAGAATCTAAGTACATTTCCTTCAAACGAAACTGAAAGCCCATGGAAAGAGTATGTATATGCTCAGAGGCCTCATTGAACATTTTATGACAAGAACCTTACGTCGTTTAGAAATATATTAACGAAATGTAAAATATCACTACAGAAAGAAATAAAGTTCAAACCCTTTATTTATCGCAAGGTCGAGTCGTTTTAATATCCGTTGGTACATAAATGTTGCTGCTTAGAACAAAACTTGGCGTTCCGCACCGTCGTAGAAAGTTTGACTTTTTTTCTTTATGCTATAAATATTGTCGCTCTTTATAAATTGATTTAAAATAGAGATTGTAACCTTCTTCTTTTTGTGGCGCTGCAGTCCATTGTGGACATGGGCCTCAACCAATATGGCTACAACCAGCGGATTGGGACCTATACAATTAAATTCTATCAAGCGTATTACACTAGCTTAAGAAATTTCTCCTAAGGATCAAAGAAGTCTGATTTAATTTACAGAAATACGAATGTACTCTTTTTCATTATATTTAATTGCGTTGCTGTATAGTTTGTTCGAAAAATTAAATCTGAAAATAAAGCAAAATTGCCCGAGTCCTCTGTATTCCATTTTCAGGCTCACCTCAGTCTCACTTTTCTGATTTTTTTTCCTTGTTGCAATTTTCATGAATTAGTCCAATTCTTGAATTTGACACGAAAGCGACGGATTTTTGATGCAAGCTGTCCGCTATGGTGTTCTGTGTACATTACCTTTTGTTTGCCGCGTCATAGTATAACGCAGAGGTCGGTTGATGACCTTTAACTTCAATTTTATTTTATGTTACTAATCTAGTCGATACTTGACTGAGCAAATGTAGTAGCCATCGAAAGCTAGTAAACACAAATCTTAAGCGATATGTTTTACTCCCTTGTGAATGGTTACGTTTTCATTCAAAAAATGTTTCAGTTTGCTAAATCTTGATGCCCTCAAACATCAGGATAATTCGTTTCTCCAGCTATCTTCAAAGATTTTAGAATTCTTTGGTGACGAATGCCAAGGAATGCTGCAAAAAGTTTGATTTAAATTATTTTTCCACTCCACTTCATCCCAGGACAATTAAGAAGTAGGGAGCACCTTGAAAAGACTCGCTATAGTCAAGCAGAGGGGTTGCAGAGGACAATTGAGCATACTTCCAGTTGATTACAATGCTAAATTGAGGTATGGACAATGAAGGCAAAAGGACAGACACTCAATATAAGTCATAGTGGACAGCAGCACAATAGAACTGGATGGCGTGATAGTCCACAGGGGTACTGGGGCCTAGCATGCTCACCAACTACTTGGGTTGTGCGCACTTATGTCTCTAACGAGTAGAAAAACCTACAATGTTTTGCAGACTCCCAATGGCGAAGTTTGAGAAGCTTTTTCTTAGACAGTATTTATGGTGGAGTGTTGTCAGTAGCTCGAAAGAGATGGTGCCGTGAGATCCGACCGACTTTCCTAGCCCCAATTTTCCTAGTCTTTCGGCAACCGGAACAGACCCCATCGAGTCGCTTTTTTAAGCATTTATAAGGAAACAAATTTGATTGAAAGACGTCTTCTTAATAAAGCTTATGAATTGAAAGTTGATGTTTGGTGGTAGAGCGTATATGCTATAGGCTGCAGTCCATGGTGGACAAGGGTTGAGTCTGAGTTCCAGAAATGGTCCGACAAAAACATTGTTTTAAGATATGAATTTTTACATAAGCTGCTGTATTTCTGGGTGGTATTAGAGACGAGTTTATTGCCAAGAAAATTATGTGTTTTGCCCTTCACCCAGAAGTTGCTTTTAAAGTCGCTTCCAACACCTTAGACATTGATGAATTGAGTTGCCTTAATTTTTGTTATAATAGGCGCACGCTAAAGAGATTGTTTATACCCTTAAGCGACCGGAATTAAGTCACAGTATGGGTCGAAGATATAGAGAAAGTGAGGGAAAAGAGGTACAGATGCACATTGGTTTTAAATGCCTGTGGTTTGTAATAGGGGGAAAAGTTGGGCTTGAAAGAGCATTCCTTATTCGCGCTTTGCGGCTGAAGAGCGAGTATCTGAACTTAACTGAACGTCCGATGGGGGGCCTAAGATTAAACGGGTGAGCATTCCTAGCCAAGCGGGTATGCGGGTGATTTCCTGAAGGGCTTTCTGCGCTTAAAATAGCAACCCTGCATCACCTCCAAATCAGCTTTGCAAACGGGTGTCAGATTCATGTATTGCAAAAGAACTCCCATCACAACTTACCAGACACAATTCACATGAGGAAGGTCTCTAAATCCTGTCACAATGAGCACTGAGACTGCGTGCAAAACAGTTGGATACTTACTTTCACAAGACTCAAAAAGGTTTCTACCAAGCTATGTGGAAAGCTTTCGAAATTCACCACCCGGCGTGACGTAAATGAGTCAACCAATTCAAGAAATTCCACATTCACTTCAATTCTTACCGAAACCGGATTTTCAACATTTTCAGTGTTTATAGCCCCCTCCCAGCACCAACACTCGAAAAAAGAAACACTTTAAAAATAAATTTTAAAAGTTGAATATTTTTATTCCAAGATTTTCAGTTTTTTTTGTTTTCCTTTTGACAATTCAGTTAATTCTTCATCAAATTGATAGGTTTTCGTTTTATACATTTTCAAAAAACAATTTACTTGTTTAGATACAATTGATTTGTGTATTTTATGAGAGGTTCCCTCCCTCCGCTCCTCCTCCCATACACACATACAGATAGACAGACTGACAGAGGGGGAGGCGGAGGAGGAAGCATTGCAAGTTGAAGTAGTTGAAGTGTTGGACTATCGTTAAACTTAACCGTTAATCTTTGGCATTTGTTGTAAGAACTTACGAACTAAAGAGGAATGCAATGTATTCTGAGTTTAAAGTACCTTAGTCCTTAAAGTTTAAGCAGGAATCTATTTGATTATACATAAATAAACAAAAAGTCAATGAATCCTCCGCGGAGGGTATTTACAAACAAATTTACATTAGATCTGAGTTCTGTTTCGTTTTATTTACAATTGAAAAATAAATGCACTTTTCGAAGGACGAGTAACATTAACAGGATTATTAGTGTGTCATTTAGAGTGTAAGCCTGGCTTTAAGTTTCTAGGTTTCCAGTAGTGAGTGGCTAACGTCTATTTAGTTTAGTTTTTACAAGGTATGATATGAAAGTTTTCACATGTACTAGTCTACGGACATGGCCTAAATTTTCTAAGAACAGAACGACGGAGTGTGACACTTGGATATAGGATGATCTGGAGTTGCAGCAGGATGCGACGACCGGATGCGATACGACCACATGCAGCCCCGGGGAACACCACAAACACTCATCGAATATGTATCTCGTGAAAGCCTCAGTTATGAATTTGTGTTCATTTTTTGAAATATGAAGCACAGGCCGCAGAGCGGGCGCCTTCTCATTTGCCAACAACCACTTCCCGTTGATGATGTATCCATGTGGGTCATTCAAGCCACAGCCACTTCCGGGGTGACGGGGACAAGCCAAATGTGCAAAAAGTGTGCAGAGTTGAAAATGATAATTAGTGAGTGGGCAGCGGACGCACGCATACACGTGCGCACAGCGTGGGGACAAGGTGACCCTGTCGGTGAAGTGCTTCGGATGACTTCATGTCGTTGGCTGCACAACCCCAGGGAGCGATGTTCGCTGCACGGCGACGATACCCACTGTTTCAACTGGGCACCACGAGGGTAGTAATGTTCGGCCAATTGCACGTATCCATGGGAACCATACCGTTGCTGTGGTGTTGCAGGTGATGTGGAAGCTGTTGCTGATGGTGTACCTGTGGCTGCGACTGTTGCAGTGGATGCTGCTCCAGATGCTGCTGCTGCTGCTGTTGATGATGATGATGATGATGATGATGGTGAGAATGTGGGTAATGATTATGATTGCGGGGATTGTGCTGCTGCTGTTGCTGTTGATACAACTGCGACTCCTGGGGCTGTAGTGTAACCTGCTGGGACGGCAGTGACTGGTGTTGCTGCTGCTGCTGTATCGGTTGCTGCTGCTGTCCGTGCAGTCCTCGGATACTATCTGCAGGATGTGCAGTGTATATGTTGCTTCGCCTCAGATGGTTGTTGTTGTTTG
Source organism: Eristalinus aeneus (assembly GCA_955652365.1). NCBI lineage: Eukaryota > Metazoa > Arthropoda > Insecta > Diptera > Syrphidae > Eristalinus > Eristalinus aeneus. Next base: position 76,861,976 of record OY019134.1, on the reverse strand, counting down.
GGCGCTTGTTTCTTGACCACCACTGAACATGTGTCTCTATAAAAATGTTGGGTTGGGTTTGGTTTTTGTTACTATTATTGTGCGTTGTTGTGGCTTTCATGAGGAAAAATATTCATGTTTTCCTCATTGGAGGTGGTGGTGGTGGTAGAGGTCGTGTGGTTATATGATTGGTAGTAGAGATACAAGTAGTAGTAGTAGCAGAGGTGATATTATGATTCGGATTGTGATTATAGTAGATGGGGAGCCGATAAATTGATGGAAGTGGAGGATGTTGTTGGGGTTTCGTGCACTTACCATTTCGATTGTTCGATGATTTTTTTCTGTAATATTTCGGAGAGAGAGAGAAAAAATTAATATTGGGAGCAAAAAATAATTTTCACGAAAAATGGGAAATAAAAATTTAATTGAAACTGCTGAATGAATGAGGCATGAGGTGGAAATGAAAATTTTATGAGGCGTGACCGTCAGCTTGCGTTGATTCGAGTGCAGCTGTAATAACGACTATAGCACAGCTGGGTGATTTAAATCAGTCCAGTCGGTGTGCAAATTGGGATGCATTTGGATTGCAAATTGGCAATAGATGTGAGGACAGTTTTTTACGGGAACCGAGTGTGGTTGGTGTTAATGCATTCGGAATGAATGAATGCAAAGGATGCATTGTATGATCTATCAGTGAGGTCTAACTCGTGGGGAGAGGGCTACATTGGCAGCTGCATGTCACATTGTGCATGGAGTTGCTCATGAACGAGGAACATACAATTGTGCGTAAAAGGGATACGGGCACGAAAGACGAAAGAAGAACATATGTTTCCAGGCTCGATTGAGGTTTAAGAATCATAGAAGAGCTTCAGTTTTCACTCGGCAGCTCCCAAATTTTTGAATGCTTGAATTTGTACTTCGCTATAGTCCCTTAATACTTACACCGACCTGCAAGAGGAAGGAAATATGTTTGGGACTTGCAGTGCACAGCTGATTACAGTGGAGCTCTTATATTGCTGGATATGTTTGACATTTTTCGATGCTGTGCTGTATTTTAGTGTTTCTGGTAAAACTTGTTTAGATGAACAAGAGCCTAGCTTCTACAGCAATTACTCGCGTGCATTGTTTTCAGGCGAAAAGAAGTAACCTGTGGGTTTCTATTCACACCGAAACACAATTTATAAAGCTTCGTCATAGACAAAACAGAAATGCCGTGTAGGCAAGGTGTTCACTCCATAAATCAAGATTGGAAGCTTCGGCGTTTTAGTGTCGGATCTACCCACGTCGCCATGGCGGCCAACATTTGTTTAGTTCTTCTTTTTACGGATTTTTCTACAATTTGCGATTGCTTTTGGTATTTTTTAATTTACAATAATTGTGAAAAATCAAAATATGTTTCCAGAAAAATTGAATTTTGAAATACCTATTCTTCGGCCTTGTCTTCGCCTACATGGTTGAAACTATGTCTAGCCATGTCAAGCCATGAAAATGTTCATCATCTAAGAAACAAATGAATGAAATTAAACATGAATTCGAAAAGAGTTGAAGAACTTTTAGGACAATGTTGACTACTGTGTTGTTTGTCAGTGGTTTGAGAAAGCATTTTCGCTGACAATTATCTCCTTCAGTCGATAATATATATTTTCCAGAGGACATTTTCATCCGCGAAACTTTCATATAAGATAGATGTGCTTTCTCAACAACGAATGCTAGATTTATGTAAAAATAAAATGAAGTGAGTTTTTCATGAGCAATATTTTAACAAAACAAAATTTATATATGTAAGCATTTTGCTTTCAAATAAAAATATTTATTCTTCCATACGCTAGCGAAGGACTTACTGACCTTTACTTAATTTTTTTTTTAAACTGAGATCTCTGTGACTTTCCGCTTTCACTACCTGAAGTACGCAATGGGCTTTCTTGAAAACAATTTTATTTATTCTAGTGCTTCAGAGGTTATTCAAATTTTAGAATTACGGTGTGTGTGGTTTTATTTATTCTTCCGTTTTTCAGAGCCCAGAACCACATATTTTAAAACCGAGCCACTATTTCTCTCTCCCTTTAACTTAAGAGAATTCTTCAGTCATATCAATCAGTGTTTTACCAGACACCGTGTTTCCTTCACCTTTCAAGAGCTTTGCGAAATTTGCCCGACAACACGCCACACAGTGGTGCCCGAGCGGAAAAAATACGTAGAAAAAAATAATTTTCTTGGCCAATGGGTTTTTGTTTCTACATATGTATATGTAAGGTTGTCAAATATCTGCCTTATTGTCTTTTGAATTTTCCAGCTATGTACAATGCGCTACATAGCTCGTATCTGGCAATACTATACATCATTTGAAAGGTCTTGATATAACCTCCAAGCTAAGCACGATTAGTTTGGATACTGCATTCAATAGTTATAGACGTGTAAACATGGAGTTCACTAACGCCGAAATTCGAGCTGTTTCAAAGTTTTCCTTCGTTCAAATCAAACCCGCTATAGAAATGTTTCGTGAGATTAATGGTGTTTTGGGGGATGGTACTCTATCACTTCGAACCAAGGAGAAATGGTTTCGACTATTCAGAGTCGGTGAAAACGACACCATGGATAAGCCAGCCGGCGGAACACCTGTTACGACGAATACCGATTGAATCATGGAAATCATCGAGTTAGACCGTCATGTGGCATCTCGTGACATCGCCCAGGAGATAGGAGTTAGTCACCAAACCATTTAAAACCATCTGCAGAAGGCTGGATACAAAAAAGCTTGATGTTTGATGATTTGACGCAAAAAACCTTCTGTACCGAATCAACGCCTGCAATATGCTGCTGAAACGGAACGTACTCGACCCATTTTTAAAGCGGGTAGTGACTGGCAATGAAAAATGGATCACATACGACAATATCAAGTGAAAACAGTCGTGTTTGGAGACTGGTGAATCGTCCCAAACAGTGTCTAAGCAGGGATTGACGGCCAGGAAGGTTTTGCTGTATGTTTGGTGGGATTGCAGGAGAATCATCCACTATGAGCTGCTCTCATATGGCCAGGTGCTTAATTCTACCATTTACTGCAAACAACTGGACCGCTTGAATCAGGCGATCGACCAGAAGCGTCCAGAATTCACCAACAAGTAGTGTTCCACCAGAACAACGCCAGACCACACACTTAGTTGATGACTCGTCAGAAGTTAGGGGAGCTCGGATGGGAGATTTGATCACATCCACCATATAGCCCGGACATAGCGCCAAGTGATAACCACCTGTTCCTGTCCATGTCAAACATGGACATGTACACCTTGGTGGTGTGAAGTTGAACTCAAAACAGGCTTCTGAAATGTTGCTGTCCGAGTTCTTCGCAAATAAGGAGAGAGGCTTCTACGAGGAGGTAGGGTTCCCGTCTAGATGGAAATAGATCATCGAACAAAACGGCGCACATTTGAGCTATATCCGGTCACTGTAACACTTTTTATGAAGCAGTGAATGAAAAGCAAAAAAGCGGAAGGAATCGAGATATTTGACAACCTTACATTTGAAAACCTAGAAAGCCAAAATTTTGTTGATTTCCTATAGGACACTTGTGTGTACGACTAGCTTAAGGTTTGGACTTCCAAATTTCAAAAATTATATAATTTTTTTCAGGAAATTTCGATGTGGCATTGGAACATGTTGCTATATTTTTTTTTTCAAAAAGCGTGCATTTAACCTTCAAACTGCAGTAATAGTTTTTTCATTTTGACCTCCAGTTTTCTCGAACAAGCTTTTGCTTAAAGCCGCCTTTTGGGGGAGGTACTTCCATGTTTGGTGGACCATGATGAAAGTAATTCAAGAGGCTCGAACGGGGCACCACATTTTGAAAGCCTGAAATGTACTCTATCGACGTTGCATACGAAAAAATTATATTTTATGCACTTTGGAAGAAGGTTTTGTATAATTGAAGCCATCTCGGGCATTTTCCGGACAATTTCCCTTCAAAGACTTGTATTGCGGAAATTAATGGGCATGAACCATTAAGTAGTGAGGCGGAAGCCTTTTTACATTTAATTCAGATTAAACATTTTCTTAGAACCAAACTGTGTTAGTAAATGGTATTGAATGTAATTTGTATATACAGATATGAATTCCACTTTTGTTTTGAGCCTGAATTCATTGCCGTAAATAGGTACTAAATACTTTGTTTATGCAAGTAACCAAAAAAGAGCCTTTTTTACAAGTTTTGTAACTTAGGTTCACTTTATTATTTTTCATGCTTATAGACCATTCTTTTTGAAGCAAGAGGATCTTACGGCACTGATACTGTATTCCAAATTCGATCAAGGTATGTCAACGGGGTCAAAAGTGACAGATTTACCACCACTATGCGCCGGAGGTTGTGAAATGCGTTATCAAAATATATTCAAATATCACACTTTGTGTTGTTTATAAGTCGCTTCTGAGGCAACGTTGTCTTAGACCTATGAATGTAAGGGTCTGGATCAAGTGAAGTTTAACACCCAACAGCGAATTGTGTTGCTAGATTGCAACATTTAGTTTAGACATTATAGACTTAATCTCTTTATAGATTTGTCTGTTTTCAAATCCAATGCAAATAATAAACTTAGTATATCGAGTGAAATAGGCAAGCAAGGGTTTGCAATAATTTGCCAGACCAGTCGTTTCTGAAACCTGTGTTTTCGAATTTTGACTATTTGTGGATTCAACCTACGCATCGTTTTTGGACAATAAGGCCAATATGACTACAGTCAGAAATAAATGTACTACCGAGCTGACACAACAGTCCACAAGTGGTCCAGGGCCTGACTTCATCAACAGTTACTCGTGTTGTGCGGCGTTCTGTGCTCCCATGAGTAGAAGGGACGCACAGCTTTTGACGACTCAGAATAGCGAAAAGCGTTTTTTTAGACAGATTGTACTCTCTGACCGTTCCCAAAAACTCGAAATGGATCATGATGTGAAAAATGCGAGTCATTCAGTTCAGGCATCAAACCTGGGATCTTCGGCATATGAGTGTCAAACTTCATCTTTAACGCGAGCACTGTCACTACAGTGGTCGCCGTGGCATAGTGGGTAGAGTGCGACGCTCACACGCCGAAGGGTTAGGTTCGACTCCCAGCTCAACACCAATTTTTCGAATATTTTACGGCACCACCTCTTTCGAGCTGCTGACAACACTCAAAGAGTAATAACTGTCTAAGAAAGCTTCTCAAATTTTGACGTTCGGAGTCGGCAAAAAACTGTAGGTCCCTTCTACTCGCGAGAGAACAGTAGCGCGCACAACACGGGGAGTTGATGAGCAATCTAGGCCCTGGTCCCCCTTTGGACTGTAGCGCCAACAGTTATCGTTACTGTCACTATTGTCAGACAGCTCTTAATTTCACCATTTGTCTTCATTACTTATGGGCATTAGTTGTTTAGATGAGGGAAAACAAGGCTTTTTATTAGCTGCACTTAACAGGCAATTTTGAATTTCTGACATTTGTTTTAATTTCACTTCTATCTTCCTCAGATCGACTTAGAGAATTCTGTATTTCGGAGACTAAGGCCTCGTGGAATAATCGGAAGGACTAGGGTCTCAGTCATATTTAAACTCAAACAAGCCACTTACCACAGCAGCTTTTAAAACCGAACAAAGGCATTCAGACGTTAGCATCGAAAAAAGCTGCAAATTTTAGAAAAACGTCGGCTTACATTTCACGCTTGAGTTTATTTATATCTGAAGGTAGGGGGCACCCAACAAGAAAGGCCCTGGATGGATGCAGTCTGAACTTGCGCGAAATGCAGCCAAGAAAAGGAGAAGTTTTCAAACAGTTTGAAGGCTGAGTATACCAGCCTAGAAGAATCAAACAACGTCCTCCTTATATGTACATCCTCCGGCACTCTTCTTCAACATGTTTCAAAAGTGTCTTCTAAAAACTTTAATTACTCACCTTTTACATCTGACCACTGTGACCATGATTATTGCACCAAGTATTGCCGATAGTAACGAAACTATTATAAGTGTCAATGGCCACCCCAACTCGGACGCCTTCTCTGCAAAGACAAAAAAAAAAAAAACCAAACGTGCGACCATTTAATAAAAAGGTTAAAACCTCATCTCAGTTTAGAACTTACCTATCGTCCCCTCGAATATGAATGTGCTCTTGGTGGGCATTGCCCATGAGCACAGATCACACGTTGTCAGTCCATCGGTCAGCACGGGCTCGTCCATGAGGAACGGTGGCCTCGGCGGTGGAGGAACAAAACGCCCGTTGAACAGGCCGTTCTCACTAGCATCGAATGGCAGAGGTGAGTTGAAAAATTCAGCAGCATCCTCGAAGAATTCAAACGACTTCTCCTCATAGTAGACGGCATTTGAACCCGATGCCAACAAATTGCCCACGTCGGGTGGACTTAGCGCGGCAGGTGATTCGAAAGCCTCTGCAATAAGGTTCGGTATGATGGGTTCGGCATCTGTTGCACTGCCGCCTCCCCCACCGCCTCCGCCGCCACCGTCGCCGATGCTCGATGGAATACCTGCTCTGACGCTCAACGCAGCTGTGTAGTTGGAGGGACTTGCTAATACAGTCACTAGTGATGGCATCTTTCGTTAAAACACTCTCCGACAGTTGATGGCTTCTCGAAGGCGATTGTGGCGATTCAAAAGTTTGCTAAACAGGTGACTGCTTATGTTTTCATCGTGAGCAGATACCGGCCTGAAATTGGAAGAAGAAGGAAAATCTGTGTGAGCAAATCAAAGCAAATGAGAAGATCTGTAGCTGTTCGCAGGCTTGTCAAACACAGCAGGGCGTGTTGCGTGGCACCCCCTTTGACGTGAAACATTTCTCAACAACGGATTACGAAACCTGGAGGTGGGCATGTGGGCACCCCGGTGAGCTGTCGACGCATGAGTCATGATTTATACGCGAGCACCCGCATTTTGCCGCAAGCACACACTCCCCTACAATGTCAGCCGCGAATCGGTGCCACGAGCCTAACGCATCGTGAGTGACAAGCTTCTGTGCTGCCACAATGGATTATCCGCCAACGGTGCGAGATGTCAAATCGGCACAACGCACATTAGCCGTCAACTGCGTGTCAAAAATTCACGCCACCATCTGACAGATAATTATGATTGCCACACGACTTAAACAATGTCTACATCCACTTCCAAGCACCCAGACATCCAAGAACCCCCAGGATATCAAAAACCCATCTAATCCGATTACGGACCCGTTGTGGGTGCGTGGCCATAGAGAAAAGTTAATCACACATCCCCAGACAGAGACAAGACAAGAAAACTAACAAGAAGAAGGAAGACGTGAAAAGTTTTTTTCTCGCTCCCAACAAAAACGCCACACACACACAAAGGGGATGGATGTCGTCAGCTTTTCAAATCGAAAATGTAAACATTGCCCAATAGATGTGTTTTTGACATTGACTCGGAAGGATGATATGACAAGGCAAACACCCAGGATACAGCAAAGGAAACGCAACCGAGAGGAGGAAACTGATTGTGGTCGGAGTGTGTGTGTAATACGTTCGGACTGTCTGCTCCCTGACTGACAGGACGGACGGAGGAAGGATGAAATGAAAACTTTCATAATAAAAATATTATGAATTCCAATTTTTGTAAATCTGACAACTTCGGATTAAATTCCCACAACTTGTGACGTGACATTGATATGGGTCGGATATCGGTGCATGTGCTGATGTGTTGCTGATGTCCTTCTCCATTTGTGAGTGGTGGCGATAACGAGCCGGGTGGGAAGTGGCAAATGGATTTGAGATGTTAATGAAAATCTTATTCGAGATTATGTTTAACTGGAGTTATTCACACGCGCTCGGAGGGGAGCTGACTTCCGCACAGGAAGTCGCCAAATGCGAGAATCAACATAATGAGTTGACAAGTCACGCTAAAACGTCCATCAGGAACTGATGTTAGCTCATTTGTCTTCATATTTCCATAACTCCACAATCACCGTCAGTGGCTATCGTCTCATCAGTTCCCAAGACAAGCGCCAGAGACAGCACGCAGCTCGTCCGCCGATTCATAACTATCATCCCGCCAGACAGCACACTCACATCTTCCACGCATTCCCCGCGTTGAGCAAATCAATTTCGTTCATTAGGTAACAACGACGCATGCACCGTTCGTCCCTAATTATGCTTTATTGCATCTGACTAACTGGCATCGTTCTGTTTCATTAGAATCGACAAAACAAAGACCCAACGTACGGCGGCGCGGCGGTCAATAAGAGCCCCACCGGCTAACGAATCCAAATTGCACTTGATCGTGTCCAGCTGCGCACCGATTGCTTTCCCAGCCGAACCATCCCACTGAACTGGAAAATCTATTTTGCTTATTAAATTCCTCCAGTCTGCCTGGTGATTATCCACAGTGCGGAGAGAGTTTTATTTTTTGTTGAGAATCAAAGCCAAGGGCCTATAAAACAGTTGATTCGATGTCATCCTAGCCAGGCGGACGGTGGTGCCAGATTAATGACCACGCTCCCAGAGGGGGGGCAACACATCGGCCACGAATGTGCCTCACAAGGCACACCGGCCGAGAAGACAAAGCGAAGGTATGCGTTCCCGTGGCTCAACGCGATCTTGGCAATTGCGACAACTCAACCGATCGATAATCGTCATGACTTTGACAGATCATACATCACTTTTTTTTCTTCATCTCCGCCGTGCGCGCGGCCTATGTGCACGCGGTCGTGTCCGCTTGACAGAAGTAGCTGCTTCTGTAGGCTGTTGCTGCATTGCACAAATTTGTATCAATTAAGCTATTAACTGTGCGCACAGACCAGCACGCCGTCCAATGTCCAGATCCAGTTTTACGATCACGTTTTGACCGTATAAGGAAGACAAGAAACAAGATTTCTATCAATGGCAACATTCTGATTGGCAACATTGTTGCGTTACGATAGTGTGTAATGTAGTTCAATCACGAACCTGGGAACCTCACGAAACAGCGATTTGACTCAAAAATGCTGTCACAGCATCTGCCAGATGACGATTTGCCATCGTTGCAAACAAGATGTTGCGCTCATCTACTGAGCTGTGTCCCAAGAGTGCTCCGACAAGTTTTTAATTGATGTTCGTGCAGACGTCTGTGAAGCGCACTCGAGTGCCCATTTGAGTTTACGAATTGCGCAATAATCAGAAACGCTGTGATATCGCTTCATTCATGATCATGTTGTGAGGAAGCCCGTTTGAACCTGTTGCGCGATGGCGGTGATCGACGCTGGATTGACTCAATTGCGGGCCCATACAATTTTCTAATCCACACCATCCCCATGCCGATCAATCATCTAGCTCATGCTTGGATTGATCATTAACTCTGATCGTAATCAAAGCCAAACGATCGATCATGGGGACTGGGCACGGCCGGGTGACGAGAAGGGAATGCCACTAATCGATGAAATTATGGAGACTATCGCAAAACGGATCGTTTAAGTTTCCTGATTGCTGAGAGATGTCTGGCCTGACGTGAGCCATGTTATCGCCACTGCCGCTGAAAGGTTAGGAGCCCGCGCTGTCACCGGACTTTATCCAAAGTTCGACAGAACTGGGTGAGCCACAAGGCGGCTGCAAACTACGTGGAAATCGTCTCATCATTTGGGAGACTTGACATTCCCAGAATTGCTCACGCAAGCCTTCTCCTCAGGCATCCATCAAAACTAATTGAACAAAAGTCTGTAAACACGCTTCAGATAATTACAAAAATGTCCTCTTTTGTATTCCAACTTCGATCCCTCAATCGATGTCACGTCCTGTCTAATGGCGATTACAGGCAGGCACCGAAGCGTGGGGGCACCTATAACTGCCACCACCCAAGAGTGTGATATAACGGATGGAAATAATCATAAGGAATGCATAGAGACGCTTGGATCTGTGGCCATCGCATAGTTTCCTACAACCACCAACGACGTTGAGGCTAAGAAAAATATCTTCATTCACGGTGGCTTCTGAGTGGCGGGGATAGACACTTTTTGCTACAACATGCAGATACACGCTACACGTAGGTTCGTATGCAGATGCCGCAGCCAACATAACCCGACCCGTATCGGCGAGGTGTTGTACACCTTCGAGGGGAAACGTGATGAGAATAAATGTGCGCGCAGTGCTTCCGAGGAGGGAACACTTCGGGAACTTGGAGGCTCTTCCTGGTGGGCACACTTGCACACACCGCTTGTCCTCTCTTAGCGTCGAAATTTAACGCGGGCTGTGTGTGTGTAACCCAAACACACGGCGCAAGCTTTGTAATTATTTTCCCTTCAGCCTAAACGACAGGAAATTTGTTAAATAAATTTTATCTGACGGTGTAATTGACGACGCGCCAAGTGTTGGCCACCCCACCTGCGTGGGAGGTCTGCCGAGTGTGCACATGATCGCCTCTTGCTCGCTCAGGAAGTAGCTTCCGTGTGCTGGAGGTGGATTTCCCACTTCGCATCTGCAAAATAATCTAATTAACCACTTCGCTGGGTAAACTCTCCCATTTATCATGTTCCGATGGTTTCGAGGCAGCAATTCGGATCACCCATCCATAAATTATTGAAGGCACTCCTACGGTAAGGAGGTGTGCACATAGAAAACACCCGCCGCCCGACGGGAGCACAACTGAAAACCCATTGAGCGGGAAAAATTCAATTACTCGACGACGAGAAATTCCGCGCCACAGCCTCCGACATCTGTCGTAGAGGACGGTATCTGGGAGCAAGCGCTGCTTCTTTTCCACCGCTTTTTGATAATAATTTCATTACACTATCTAACGTCCTTATCGCCGGCACTATTTTATTCTGTCTCAAGATCAGTCCATCAATTCTGGGGAACGGCAGTGGCTCGGCCATCGTCGGCGTCGTCGAGGACCGGGAGCATCTGGTCTGTGTGTTGTCCTAACAAATTGCGCACAATTAAATCATGTGGGCACTGGCTAATTTCCGGACTTAATTTCGCTCGTGTCCTGCCCCCGAGATGTGGTGTGTTATCTCTGCACATGAGACATGACGTCTGTGTGCGCTCCGCCGGCTCACCTTGTTGTCTAGTTTGTCCGCAAAATGTGGGAGTGCTACCGGGGGCGGGCAAGCTGTCCGAGATTTTATGAAAATTCAACAGCCACCGATGAAACGTGCTCCACCCCGTGGGTGAGGTCCGCAAAAACGCTGATTGCTCAGCTGAATATTGATTGGTTGCGATAACGCCATCGACTAGGTTGCAGTTGGGTGTTTTTTGGACCTCACATCTGTGAGCGAGTAGTGCATTCCACAGTTTCCAGTCTCTGAGCGCAGTGCAACGCAGAAAGGATGTAAAATATTTTCAACACCCCTTCAGTAGTCGGTCGAGTGCAGGACTCTCGGAGTTTATTGCTTTTGTTTGGGAGTAACTCACCTCACCAAGTGACCCCGAACATATGTACACATACACACGCGCTCGCGTTGAACGCCTTCAAAGCAGAAGTTCATCGTTCTTCCCCTCTGAAACATGAGCTTATCATGTGTGCCATCCGCAAAATATTTCCACATCCTCCGACGGAGTTCATTGAAAATCTCAATTTCGCCAGGTACGACCAGCCAGACCCGGCCCCGGCACCGGCTTCAATGGAAAAAGAATACACGCAGAAATCTCTCACAAGGATACTGCAAATTAAATAAATGTCTTTCATTTGAATTCTCTTAGGACGGGAGGATGCTGCGCCGCGCCGCCTGGTCAGGGAGTGGTGGTGATGGCAACTGCGCTGCTGATAGCACCATCGCTCGGGAGGTTCGACGAAATTTATGTTATTATACCGTGCTCCTTTGAGTCTGCAAGTTTCGTAGATTCGTAGATTCCCCCTCATAATCACTCGAAGCTAAAATCGATACAACCGAGGAACGAGATGTGAGGAGCGCGCCACCAAATCGAGGCGTATCTGAGATACACACGTTTCTGTACCTTCGGGTGGTGCCTAGGCTCCCCAAAAGGATTTCCTCCTACTGATTTGTTTTCCGGTGTATTGTATTGAATAGACTTCCCTCGTCGCACACTCGCACTCGCTTCGTCGTACCTGTTTTCAAGGAGTGCTACAGCGTGGAGGAGCTCCAGTGCTTAAGCATTCAGCGCAATCACAAATTACGATCTGGAAATTAATTTCTACGTATACGAAATCCGAGAAACAATCATACGTTAGCTCACATCCATACACAGACGCTGAGAAGTGGAGTCTGAAGTGGGTACCATCACCAGCTCCACCGCCGCCACCGCCACCGCCACCACCACCACCGCCACCACCGCCACACCGCCAAGGAAGCTCCAGGGTAGATAAGAAAATCGGGTTTCCTCGGCACTGCGGCTTCCCCGTCTCTCTCCATGAAAGTGACGATGTGTGTGTGTCTGCCTCAAATCTTGGTTTTCGGAGGGGGAGGGAAAGCGGACTATTCGCTTTGTGTATTGTGATCCTTTGCCAGTTATCATGTTTCCCAGGCACGGGTGGGTGGGCGTCTGGCAGTCTGCTTTGTTATTCATAACCGCAAAAGTGAAGAGGAGCCCAAAATAGGAGAGGAAACATTTTCATAAGAACCCCAACACCTAAATTGAAGTACTCCTTCGGCTGCGGGGAACCGTATCGATTTAATGATTTTTGGGAGGCGGGGAGGCAGTGGAGGGGCATATTAATTGGGAAAGGCAACGGGCACGACATGGAACATCTAGTGGGCCTAGGAGTAGTAAATTGTTTTAAGAAGATTTCCTCTCATTTGCACAGAGTTTACCAGGGAGCTTAGAGCGTTTTGTCGGTCTAAGGCTAATGGAGGTGATGGATTTATGTTTCAATTTGAAATCCTCAAGTTTAATTGGATTTTCAAGTCAACGGATGTTTGGATTGGTTTTAGTGGGTGTGTAAACTGGTCCGGAAATTAACTCCGCCTAACGCGATTGATGTGGTTGCTCTACCACCGACGGCGAGGGATGTGGATACAGCGGCGTGTGTGTGTACACTGTGTAAGCGGGCACGCGCGAATTCAAATTGATTTCACATGCTGTGATAAATGTAAACACTGTGGTTGGGGTGCTCCCACGTGCACCCCGCGCCCCACATCACGAGTATAAATATTTACAGACGTAAATTAATTCGAAAATTGAAATGAAATGCAGAGCCGGGCATTCCAAAACTGCACGCCGAGCCGTGCTTTGTTTTTTCGGCGAGCTTGTGTGGATTCCAAAGTCTCCGGACGAATTTAATTCAAATTGGAGCTGGGCAGCCCTGAAATCGATGTAATTCCCTCGCCACACGTACTGCCAAGTGCACGTTTTCGGGGTTAAAACAATCAGTATCAATGAAGGGTTGTGGGGGGAAAGGAATCCTTTAAAATTGTGAAAACCGAAAACGGTAGGACCACCACCTCCACCCGCCAGCACACATTCCAATTCAAATGAAAGGATGGAAAAGAAACGAAGTGCTTGTATTCTTAAGCAGAACCACATATTGCACGTATCATTATAATAGGGGAGGTGAGCGCCCCGGTCCCCACCCCTCTCGGTGCCACCTCATGCTGACAACAAAACAAAGACTCTCGTGTGCTGTTGAAGCTCCGAAAATACCAAGGGATTTGCAAATGTGGAATTCAATTCAGTCCAAGTGGCAAAGCATGAAATTCAATACCACTCTCTGGCATGTCAGGATATAATGTCACACCAACACACACGCACGCGAATTTGTGTGTCGCCGGTACCTCCCAAGGGACTCGCTGTGCTGGTGGTGGTGGTGGTGGTATCATTGAATTCCTTATAAAGAATTTCGTCATTTCGTGCGTCATTTCGGAGCGCACAACACGAACTTGAACTCTGATATATCCACGGTGGCTTGCTTGCTGGCTGGCTGGCTGTCCTTTGTCCTCAAGTGTCATGGTGAGGTGTGAGAAGCAGAATCGCAAGTGGCGCGGCGATAGTGACCAACCGTCCTGGCTACCTACCCACACCAGTTTTGCGTTGCGTCCTATACTGCTCTGCTTGTGCTTCTGGTTCTGCTGCTACTGTGCCATGCCGTGCTGCAGATGCCGGTGCTGGTGTTTCACGGTTGATTTAACTCGAGGTTCGCAAATGGCAGAGGACCACAATTAAAAGGACTATTTCGTGGAGGGTTGTCGCCTTCCACTTCCTATTGTCTTCGCTTTGTTAATTTTTTTGATAAGTTCACACCTCGCCTTTGTTGTGATACTGCGACGCAAAAGGACACAAAAAACCTGTCTCTCGGCTCCTCTTCAAACAAAAGGACCTCAAATAGTACGCTCCAGAAATTCCCATGACGGCAAGGAACATTTAATTATTTTCACCCCACCCTGACCGGCACGGAATGTGTGAAGAAGTGTAGAAGTTTGGCGCAGTGATACAGATACAACCACAATAATCCTCTGATCCCCTGAGATCCTCCTGAGGAGAGAGAGAACTTAAGATGAATATCGTGCTGCGGAAAGAAGAAAAGTCAGTCCTCCGCTCGCTCGCCACACAAAGGATAAAACTCCGAAAGTTTCGTTTCGTTTTCTCCCACTGTCGGTCGGTTAGGGATTGTTTGGATACTTCCTGGGGCCCCAACCAAAAGGCGGCTGTAACTCAATGCGACTTAACGAAATGAAATAAAGAATAAGCAGAAAGGACGAGGCAACAAATGAGGATGGGCGATGGTGACGGCAATGGAGATGAAGACGGAGATGATGACGGGGCAGGGAACGGAAGAACGGCGAAGCGACACTTCTCTGCATTTTAAGAGGGTGACATATTCAGGATTGGGTGAGGTCCTTTTTTTCTCGCTTGCGGTTTTGCCCTGTGACTGCTCTCTGCCTTTTTCCTTCCCATGGCCGTCGTGTCGACTGCTGGTGTTGGCGAAATTGCGGTAGAGTCGGAGACCCGCCAAGGATGGTGTTGTGCCACTTTTTGACACTAGCCAAAGTTTTCCGTAGTTTTGTGCGAGTGGCTGATAAAAGTATTTAAGTTTTAATCGGCCGAAGGGGCAGGGAAAAGACCGAGAAGAAATGTATGCCAAGGCGTTGATGGGGTGCCCGGGTGTAAGGGTGTTGGGGTGGCCACCCGCCACCGAAGCGTGCTAATCTTGGAATCTTTTCTGCGAAAATATGAGTTTGGCGTCATCTGTTCTGGAACAATACTTGAAATAGGAGCGAACAGGCTTCTGTTGACTGTTGCGATATTTATCGACCTTTGGGGCAATATGCTTCGCAATTATGCTGGGAATTGGAGAAAAGTTGAAGGACGAATAACTTTCGAAAACTGTGGGCGGTTTTATTGGATAATTTCGCTTGTTGTGGGTGTTCGCTCGGAGGGGACTCATTTTATTCTTTGTGCTGCCAATTTGAGTGGTTTCCTTGAAGGGACTCTTAAGGAAGTCAAATTAGCAGCCCTGACAGAAGGTTCGTCATTAAATATACACAAAATGAAATTGCATACAATTACAGGGAAAAGTTATAGACTGAGAGAGGGGTGTCATCGTTAAGCTTGGGTCAAATTCAATTCTTTGAGTGGAAAGCTCGATTTAGTGACCAACCATCCATAGAGCGTATGGACGCCACTGCCCCGGTCCGAAAAGCCTTTGACTCTGAGCCATTGGGACTACGCAACAGAGGACAGCCTAGGCTGAAGTGGCGCACACAAGTGGAGAAGGACCTCAACCAACTTGGAGTGCGCAACTGGAAGCAACTGGCGAAAGATCGTGCTGGCTGGAGAGGCATGTTGGTTGATGCCCTGGTCCACCCCGGACTGGAGCGCCACACGAAGAAGCTCGATTGAAATACGGAACCTTAAACACTAGCTTTTCGGAATTGATTCTCCTCCCGACTGAACTGAGGAAACCAATTACCAACACAACAAACCCAAAAAACCAAAAATCAGTGAAACATCAAATGTCACAAGTAAAGTCCTAGTGAAACTTTTGGCAGATGATTGATGTATCACAACCAGCAACTAACATCCTGTGCGATGCGGCCCTTCACTGTCCAAGTGGCAGTACAACTGTCAACTTTGCTCGTTCTCAAGGAGACTCAAGTGCTTCTGAGAAGCTTATTACTCGAAAAACTCCTTCAAACGCTCAAGTGATTGCCTCAAATCCCTTCTCGACAAAGTGGATTACATTTCATCAGGAGAGAAGAGTGCAAAAAGGAAAAAATTACAAATTTCCTTCCCAACCATTTATTCATGGTTTTCTTGAAGTGAAATGAATTTAATATAGACCGCTCCGCAAATGGTAGGAAATAACAACAACCTGCGCCACACCACGTCGCACATCACTACGCCACCGAACCACACCGCCGCACAGCAGGAAGGAAGGGTGTTTGGTTTGTCTTCGTTACGACCGTGTCAATTGTTTATACAGAATACAAAATCTGCAACAAATGAGAGATATGGCGTCTGAGAGAATGGTTTGGGATGGGCCGACTCCTTCGGTAGGTAAGTGGCCACTCGAGACGAAACACAAACTTTTGCCTACGATTATGGTATTTTCTTGCTCTACTTGGCAGCTGACAGAAATGGTCTTACGGCTGGAGGGGTTACCGAGATGATGTAGTAGTCACATGGCAACCGGCAACCATCAACCATCAACCGGCAACCAGCAACTGGAAACCGAAGTTGAAACCCTTGGTTGGAGTTGTTTCAGTGGAGCAACGAGCAGAGATATTAGAATCCATTATCCTCCTTTGCCTACTGTTCTACTCAGCATAATGGTGCGTGGGTGGAAAGAATACGCAGTGTAGGTGTGTATCGCTTAATGGGGTACAATGGCCGTCGCCGGATGGAGATTTCCTCAAATAATTCACAAGTCCCGGCAAAGGGTAATAACAAAGATTCATTTGTTTGAAGTTTGAAGTTTGAAGGTTCTTTAAGCCGTTCATTGTCACTTTCTTCGGTTCCTTATTTTTCAACGCCCGGCGACGGAGTTAATAGAGTGATCTTTGGCGAAACGCTAGTGGAAATGTAGCTCAGTGGTGTAATTAAGTCGAGTGGCAGTTTAGATTGTACGCAGTGGTGGTTTGAGCGATGATATGTGGTTTGACAGCCTTCTCTCACACGCGCTTACATTGTAAATGATTTTGTGGCGGAGGGAAGGCGGGAAGGAACAGGGGTTTTGTTCAGTTTGTTAACAATTTGAAGAGGGTTGTGTTGTCGTTACTTTTGTAGACTATAATGCGAAGCACTCCTTGAGGAATCTATTTATCATGCCCGAGGAGGGAGGTGACAAAATGTGTTAGGCTGTCAGAGAATATTTGACACATGACTAAATGATGATTTAATTAACTCGGGCGCACCCGAATGCGAAGGATTTGGCAGCCCTTTGTGATGCTTGTGAAAACTGGAGGGTACTTCAGTCCGCAAGTGCCAAACTTCCTAAATAAGCAATCGTGTAGAGTGTGCTGTTGTCTCAAAAGTGCTGTATCCTGACGCTGAATTTGAAACGCAGGTTTTAAGGAATCCATAAATAAATCATTTCGAATCTGAGCTATTAGGACAACACAACAGAGGACGACCGAGGCTAAAGTTGGGCATTCAAGTGGAAAATGACCTGAACCAATTTGGAGTGTACAACTGAAGGCTGGCGATAGATCCTGCTGGCTGGAGAGGCATGTTGGTTGCGGCCCAGGTCCACCACAGACTGCAGCGCCACAATGAGATAAAGAAGAAGATCATTAAAGAATGTGTGTCCCTTAAGTTTTTCATCAAGGCGATATGTGTTGTTAGTTACGAGCTGCCCTCCATTTAGGCTTACTTCAGTAAGTAAGCCGTGGCTGTCGTGGCGTAGTGGATAGAGTGCGACACTCACACGCCGAAGGTACGGGTTCGATTACCGGCTGAACACCTAGAAGTTTTCACAGCACCACCTGTTTCTATGCGCTGACAACACTCAAAGAGTAATAACTGTCTAAGGAAGCTTCTCAAACTTCGCCGTTCGGAGTCAGCAAAGAACTGTAGGTCCCTTCTACTCGTGAGAGAACAGTAGTGCGCAAAACACGAGTAGTTAATGAGCAAGCTTGGTCCCCCTGTGGACTGTAGCACCATCCAATTATTATTGTTATTGAGTCAGTAACAACGAAAAAAGGTTCTTGCAACGAAGATAATTGCTCATTTTCGTTGGCCTTCGATACATAAAGTTGACTTCATTTTATAGTCGGTGTATGACCATTTCGAAACCTCAGAATTCTCTTAAATAGAGAGTAAAAAAAAAATGAATTCTCCCCACAGCAACATTATTAATAGTATAAGCAGATGACATCCACACAAAGTCTGTCACAGCCTGTCCTCTCCCAGAATCGAACAGAGCCACCAATTAGAGTCGATTGGGAGTTCCCTTGTGTTTACGTTCTCATTTGTGAATCAGTGTCTCATGGGTGAGGCATTAAAGTCCCGCTCGGACCCACCACATGGAAATTCATCAATATTTCCAATTCAGTTAAGTCCTAATTATAAATCAATATCCCCCCGGGGGTAGATACGACCAGCCAACGGAAAAACAACAAAACATGGCGAGATGGGAAAAAATTCCGAATCTTACTAACTCAAGCTAATTAATTCAGAAATTTCCAAATGAGTGGCACTTTCCCAGAATGCTAATGAAATTCCATAAAAAGCGTGCGCCCTTTTACACCATTAGCGTCGGTGTCCGTGCTCCTCCGCCTCAAGGAGGCATGTGCTCAGTTTCCAATAAAAACCGAAACAAGAACGTAATACCGCAAGATTGAAGTTAAAAGTTTTTTTTTCTTTTTCGTTAAATTCACTTAAAGCAACTATGGTGTGTCCGTCCGTCCGGGGGATGATTGATTGATTTCGGTGCGCGTCCCTCGTCGTCGGAGAAAAGTTTGTAGCAATTCGGTTTCCTTAATGCGATTTGTTCGGTCTCCAGAGATGGGCAACCTCAAGAAATTCCTCCCGAGAATTGTCTATTTCTTTGCTCTCCGCGTTCCCTCTCGGAGCCAATTTGAGCCTGGTGGCATGGACTCCATGATAAATGACGAGTTTCGAGCGACATTTGGTTGTTCATTCCACTTTGCCGTGCGCTCTCGCTTTGTTCTTTTCGCTTCTTCTCCACAATTTAATCGAATTTGATATCCTTTAGAGGTCATAATTTTTGATGTAGACAAAATCGAAGATTCCATCCACAAAAAGAGATCGCCTCCCACCCGCACAAGTGGGGTTTCTTGCAGAAAATGTCTGCTCTCGTTCATCATTTTCCGATGTCTCCCGTGGGAGTTTCTTTGACTGTGTGTGCTAGAGCGGACTATCTTTCCAAATGGCACACAGAAAAGGGATAAAATCCCATTCATTCGCTTATCACCGATATCCCCAGAATAAAGTGGAAACTGAAGATGCTTCTGACTCCCGTCGAAGGACCAAAAATTAAGTTGCTCCCGCTACCGCAGTTGTCTTGATGGTGGCGATGGCTGTGATGGTTGCGGTGGTGATGGTGGCGATGGTATAGGACATCGTAATTTCGGTTATCTAGTCGTATTTGGTTTTTATGAGACTCTGTTATCCTGCTGTGGATAAAGGTACCGCCTACTGTTATGTGTTAGTGTAATAATCGTAAATTTTGTATCCACTCCTTTGGCTGGTCCTCCGTCCTCGGTCCCGACGCACTCTCAATCTCCAAGTTTTATCTCGACTTTTTCTTTCTGTTTGATTTTATTCATTGTCTTCCTTCTTTGTGTCTTGCCTTCGTTCTGCTCCTGTTCTTTTGCACTGCGGTCCTTTTGTCTTTGAACTGGACACTCTGATAACTCGTGTGTTCTACTTTTTATTACATCGGCTTCCAGAGTCCTTCCAGTACGCCACTCTTAACTGCCGCTGATCCGCCTCGTCCCTCCTGCGCTCTCGACCCGTGTGATTATCAAATTGCTCACGAAAGGAAAACAAAATTAGATTGTTTTCCACTTGAATTAGTCCGTGTATGTGAGGCACTCACTTCGAGTCCCTCTGGATGTCTCGGTTGATGGGTATGTGTGCGAGATTGTGCGCTTCAGAAGGCGTGGGATGATTGTTATCCTTGGCCGAGATTTGTTGAGGGATTCCACGAAAACGATGATTTGATGCTGTGTGCTGGCAGGGTCGATGTCGGTGAAGCGGGTGACGGTGATTGATTGGAATTGTTAATCATGCGGCGTCTTATAGCTGTCGAACTACTTAGCGTCAGAAGTGAATACACGACGTCGGTCGTAATCTGTAATTTATCACCTCTCCAAACGGCTCGGCACTCGAGTGCCTTTTCTTCGTGATTTCCCCTGTGACAAATTGCCCTTACTAAGTTCCCCGCCCAGAGAATGGAAAACGGTGAAAATATGATAACCTAAGACGCAAAGGCCATAAAAATCTCACCAAATCTAATACACGGGCCTTAACTTTCATCTCTTCCAGCAGGCTGCCGCCACTGGCGACACACTTTGGGTGATAATAATTGTGCCACAGCCGCCGCCACACCACTGAGGATGAAGCCACGGACAGCGATGCTACCTGCTCAATCTTGGCTACGATGTGCCGCGCACATAGCACACATACCTTAACCTCAACCTCATCGTCAGCATCAACCGCAGCAGCAACGGCAGGCTCAGTCGTCTAGCCTCGGCGACTTAATGACTTAATCAACACGCACTTAAGCGGGTCTTTGGAATTTTGTTTTGTAACGAATTGCTGTTGGTGTGGTTGGGTTTGAGGCGTTGCTTCTGGCCGCACTCGCACTCGTATATGGGAGGATGACACGGGAAAGCTTTTATCTACGACTAATTAGCTCTCAACAAACAATGACTTAATCGGGCGGAGTCATCTTCACAGAGCCTCTGTTCCCAATTCTGTGGTACGCCCAAAGTATTTTTGGTTACTGAGATGATCAATTCTCGTGCAATTAGATGATCTCTATCGTGGGACGTGGTACATTCACCTTCTGTCCGCTACTTTCGCTTTATCGGGAGGCATTTGTAGTGACTTCTGAGAGGCGTTGGGGCCATTTAGCAGTGTGGGGGGCTACTTACCGAAGATTTACTTTTCACGTGGACGATTAGAGCTTGTGATTCGGTATCTTTATGCTTCATCTTGTTCGAATGGCTGATGGTGCTTGTGGCGACATTAACATGTGAACTGGCGGAATGAAAAGGATGTGCGTAGGGACGGACAGATGATGTTGATCCAGAATGTTTGGTTTTCATAAGGTTTAGAGGCGGAGTAAATTGACGGGCGGTCACTGAGTGTGTGTCTCGGGTGCGTTTTTTGCAAGACACGAAAGTGTAAGGTTTGTGCATACAGTCAGCCGGTAGGCAGGAATAAGGAAGTATAATGCGTTAATGGGCTGCACAAACTTGATTCATAGCCGGCCACACAAATTTAGTTTGAGGCACAGTTGGGTACGGGTAGTAGCTGCGCGGCTTTAGAAGTCTTTTGTTCTCCATTGAGTGCTGTTTTCAGAATCTTGCAATGCCCCTAAAGAAAGGGACTCGCTCGCTATAGAGGGTTACCAACACAGACTTTTTTATATTAAATTTTTATGATTTGCAGATATTTTTTGTCCGTGGACTTCATTGTGATGAAAGTGTTAACTTAATAAATTGTCAGTAACAGTTAATAATAACTGTTGGCGCGACAGTCCACTGGGGGACCAGGGACTAGCTTGCTCATCAACTATTCCTGTTGTGCGCGCTACTTTTCTCTCACGAGTAGAAGAGACCTACAGTTTTTGACAGTTATTACTGTCTTAGTGTTGTCAGCAGCTCGAAATGGGTGGTGCCGTGAAAAATTCGAGGTGTTCAGCCGGGAATCGAACCTAGACACTTTGGCGTGTGAGCGTCGCACTCTACCCACTACGCCACGGCGGCCACAGTAACAGTTAGATGATAAATTAAAGAATGCGTCCACACGTTGAAATCGAACTTCTCAAGACGCCAAGAAACCCCAGTTTCTTGCTTTGTTTAACAAATCGAACAATTTTTTGGAGGGTATCATGATGATAATTTTGTCTGTCCCCCTCTGGAGGTAAGCCCAGTTTTGTTTGTAATTGAAACGTATTTGTAGAAGAGGCAAGCGCATGTTTAGTGCTCTATCGCTTCAGCATAAACCATTTCTTACTTTTAGGGTAAACCTCATTTTACTCAATTCGCAAGGCAAAAGGAACAAATTCTGTAGAGAACACGTCTGGCAACAATATGGGTAAAATCGAGAAGGGGTCTAATGGTTTCCAAAACAGATGAAAATGGATTGTGGTGTTGGAGCTTTGGGACTGGAATCTCAGTACCTTTGAGGACAATTTAGGTTTCCTTCAGTTTTCCAAGCTTCAGTGTATGACATTGACATTGAAACGTTATTTGAAAATATAAAGTGTATTCACGGCAGTTTATAGATCACTATTAAAAATTCCAAATGTGTCTATCTATGCCAAATGCAATAAAGTGAGATTTGGAATCAGATCTACAAAGTTGATCATCACTGCGTCGAAGAGTCGACAAGACAATTAGGTCGACGGGCGCATTTAAAGCAATCCAAACTATGAATGAATTGTGATTTAAAAAATCAATTCTCACGCTTGAACAACAGATTTTTGAAAAGTTCCTAACCAATATAAGGAAAGGAAAGAAGTGCTCATAAACACGCAAATATTCTACTGAAGCTGTAAATCGAAGAATAAATATGACGGATTTATCTAGGTCGCCATTCCATAAAGGACGCTTGTTTACGATACGAAAGTATTCATAAAGTGTGGACGCATTATTCTTGAAAAATGTTTGCAAGGGAACAATGGGCGATGAAACATTTTACAAAAACGATTATAGACAGCACATTTTAAGGAATGTACAAGAACTGTGGTCGACGTGGCATACAATGGGCGATGAAACCTTCTACAAAAATGATTATAGACAGCATATTTTGGGGAAAGTAAAAGAACTGTGGTCGTCATGGCGTAGTAGGTAGAATGCGATAACGGAGGTCCAGGTTCGGTTACCGGCTAAGCACCTCAAAATTTTCACGCCCCCATTCCCTCAAAGTTGCTGACAATCCTCAAAAAGAAAGAAAAATGCTCCCAAACTTCACCGGAGTCGGCAAAAAATTGTATGTCCTTTCTACTCGTGAGAGGACAATAGCGCGCATAACACGAGTAGTTGATGAGTAAGCTAGGCCTTGATCTCCCTGTGGACTGTCGCACGGTCCAATAATAAAGTATAGTTGGAACATGGAAGCAGCTGAAAGATTCTGCTGTCTCGAGATGATTTTGGAAGACAATGGAGTTACATTGAGCTATCAAGGACTGTTTAAAATAAAGACAAATATGATCTAGAAGATTTTTATTTCCGTTTTCCTAGGCAACCGACGGTAAACTCTCCCAATGTTCGAACATCAAACTTGTGAGCATGGACTCACACGATGATTGGGATTATAAGGCGATGATTCCGAATCGGGTGTGAATGGGACAGAAATGGGATATGGGAATCGGGGTGCCTTTTATTTCATAATTGCA
Organism: Eristalinus aeneus; assembly: GCA_955652365.1. Classification (NCBI taxonomy): domain Eukaryota; kingdom Metazoa; phylum Arthropoda; class Insecta; order Diptera; family Syrphidae; genus Eristalinus; species Eristalinus aeneus. The sequence goes on along the minus strand of OY019134.1, from coordinate 76,838,563 downwards.
TCAAAGAAAGGGTTCTCATGGACATGCAATATGCCATCATTAAATTGCAAATCAATTTCCGTCAGCTTGTTCGTCAGCTTTTTAAGAGTAGAGCGTTGTGCACATTGTATTCTGCTTTGGTTAAGTTCAACTCAATCATCCAAAAGTCACTGCAGGTGATTCTGATCAACGGGTTCATGCTGCACAAGAGATGGTTTTCGATATTTTGTTATTTTATTTGTTAATTTAGAGTTGATATACGTTAAAGAAACGACACTCAATAGTCGATTAGGATTTCCCACAACTGAGTTCATTCTGGTAGAAAGAATTTCAACAAAAATTAAAAATACACAAAATACTGAATTCCATTTCGCTTCAAATTATGCTATTACGTTCAAATTAAAAATTAATTATAAAGAAATCAACCGACTATGAAATTAAATGAAACGCATTAATTTAATTTTCATGATTGGTATATTTTTCGACGCCCACTAAATCTATAATGGGCAAAATATTTTTCTGACGCATGACTAGGTACGCATTTTTACTTACTATATGGATCGGTGTATGTATGCAATTCTATTTAGGCCATGGGCGCTGAGCAGGCTCAACGCTTCAAATAATAGAAAAAACGAAAAATCTTGCTTTACAATGCATATACCGATGAATCCATTCATGGAATGGTTTAGAAAATCCTCCGATCACTGCTTACTCATTTAAAACAAATTTGCACCCTTTGAATAGTATCATGAAAAAAATTGTAGTTCGTAAAACATAATCGGCATGTACTCTCTATTGAATGCTCACGTTTTATCTAATCTGTAGAATACTTGTTCCTGTGGCGGTTCCTTTATAAAATAACCTCATGAATAGGAATTGCATCGATTTGTCGAAAAATTCGAACGTTTTTAATCTTTCTTTTGTTTCACCACGCGGTAGTGATGTTCAACAAAACCATTTGCTTTTCATTTTGTAGAGTTTTTCCTATCCTGCTCTTGCCTCAAATAAGAGCTTACCGCCTTTTTGTTTTTCTGGAAACTTTTGTTATGAGAGTAGCAGTTTCGACACCTGCTCTGCGCAGTGGACCGGAAAACGGAAAAGAATATTAATGACATGAACGAGCTCTAAAGAGCTTGCTTGATGGCAAGGATGTTCAATACACGAGTGCACCACACTTCTTTACTCCTTAAATCCTTTTCTGCAAGCCAATGGCACCTTAAACAGCACAATTGGGAATTGTTTTTTCGATTTGTGAAATTCTCCGTTTTTTCGGACCTCTATCAAACTGAACAAGAATATGGTGTTGCTAAGTGGTTCAGTGAATTCTAGGGCAATTTGCAATATTGATCTAGAGGTAGAAGAAGGTCAAAAAGAATTGCAGCGAATACATCACCAAATCTAGTTTTTTTTTTGTTCGAGATTGGGAACACTACACTGGAGCGCTCAGACCAAATCTAGTTCGTATCCTCTCTAGTTTTGTGGACTCACAGAAGGTAGGGAATCTTACATTTTTTCGTGTCTCCACTCAGCATTCGACATAGAAATGTCGGTCGCTTTTAGTCGGTAGCGACTTCACAACCCTCACAGTGCGAACAAATACTTAAGAACTTTGAGTTTGGTTCCCTGTGAATTTAATCTTCGTCGGTGGAAAAGTCGAGGAATTCAGTGTCTTAACATTGACACTGTCGTCTTAAAATTAAAAACTGTCATGTGTGGCTCCATCAGACTCGATAGAAGCTTTGATCGCTAAATCCAAACACCAAATTAATGATAGTTAAACCTAAGAAAGGCACCAAACTTATTGAGTTTCAGTGTTAAATGAATGCACGGAATAATGCAAAATTCATCTTGCCACCTCAAAGATTATTGAATTGTTTCGCAATCGATCAATTTTTGAACCGATTTCGTACTGGCATTCAAAAACTTCGTGGTCGCCGTGGCGTAGTGGGTAGAGAGCGACGCTCACACGCCGAAGGGTCTAGGTTCGAATCCCAGTTCAACACCAAATTTTCGAATTTTTACGGCACCACCTCTTTCGAGCTGCTGACAACAATCAGAGAGTAATAACTGTCTAAGAAAGCTTCTCAAATTTCGCCGTTTGGAGCCGCAAAAAACTGTAGGTATGAGAGAACAGTAGCGCGTACAACACGAGTAGTTGATAAGCAAGCTAAGCCCTGGTCCCCCTTTGGACTGTAGCGCCAACAACTATTATTCAAAAACTTCACAAGGGTCTGTGGCTCCAAATCCATTAATGCAACACAACCGTCTTCATAATTTGGATGGTGTCCGTGCTGACTTTAGTGTGCCCATTGTGAATTGTTTCTACTAACCACCACTAGAGGATCAAGATAAAGCAACACAAGCTGATAATAGGTCTGTTCCAATTGCTCTGAATTGCTACGAAAGTCTACGAAATTCGCCGAAAAACTGACAAAAGACGTTCCATTTGCTGATTTTTTCGTAGAAGAGAGAGCTCATGAGAGAGTAAAATGTTTCCTCCCCCTACGAATTTCTGCAGAAGAAAAATTTTTGGGCAGCAGATGACCGTCAAAGTGAAAATAAAAAAACCTTTGACATTTCATATATGTGAAAGCTGTTTATATTTAATTCTGTTTGTAAAAATTCGTTTCACAAGTTTCCGCAGAGTTACTCTCTCCATGAGAGATTTTTACCCAAACTACTCAACTACGAATTTTTGCGCACAAATGAATTGGAACGGACCTAACTATGTGACGTTGTTATAAATCCTTCAGTTTTCAATAACAACACCCATGGACTCTAATTGAGATCCTCGAAGGAGAGATTGAGTAACTCAGGCTGACCAAAGGTACATATTTTTAATCACTCAGAACTGATCCATTCTCGACTCGAAATTTAGTTAAGAAGTTCTTTGCCTACTTCATCTTCTTATTTGTGCTACCAATAAAGAAAGGAACAATGCAACTGTCAAGATAAAAAGATGTGTCCTGACTGGTGGGCTATGTGGAGATTTCTTTGTTCCATTGTGAACTTTTGTTGTACAAAATAAGCTGAGCGCTGATCAACCTGATGCTTACAAAATACTGAATACAAAGTGCAGCCCATCAGTGTACCATCCGCCTATAAATCTCATTACATTACATTCTAAAAGACCCCTCTTTTTAAGAGACAAAATAGACCGACTGACTTGACTGATTACCACAAAATCAAGACTCTTCTCCACTGATTGCCACAAAATCACTCCACTCTTGTGAACCATATTCAGTTTTCTATTCTTTTAAACTTTACTGCTTATGGGAAAGCAGTGAAAAATACGCCGCAAAAAACAGCTAGCAAAACATCAAAAAGTACAAATGAGATGAAGTCAAATCAATCCGATTCGCAGCATTCTCAGAAGTCATTAGACTAATTTTCTATTGTTCGAATCATGTACGGACGAACTTCCTGGAAAACTCTGCACATCGATACGGCCTTTGGAAAATCAAAATTTGACGGATTGACAAAGATTTCATTCTACTCATGTCATTTCACAGAATAAGGTTCGGAGTAAGATTCAATTTCATTTTGCAAGGTGATTGATTTTTGGCTTGGTTTCGTTTTTGTTGACTTATTAAGGCCCTAATAAGGTTAAAAACTTCCCGCCTGGGTAATTTTGACAGAAGACCACTCGTTTCAAGCTAAAGATTTGATTTCTTCTTCTATTCATAATGAACTTAATCGATACACTATGCTTCATTATAATATTTGTGATTAAGGTGCATATAGAAACTTTCAATAAACAGACTAAAATACTCTTAGTATGCCACTCAATACACAACTTTCCTGATGTGAAATGGTTTCTTGGGATCTAAAAATCGAATGAATGCGAAAACGTGTAATTTGAAAATTTTGCCAGTTGGAAGGTGGGTTTTTCCAAATGTTCATGAACAACAGTATCAACGTTTCAGGGGAACTCTACTGCAAGCATAACTTTGACTTTCTGCAATAGGCCAATCTCAATAATAGCGCTATAAATAAATGTGTACGAATTTTCAAAATATTTCCCCGAAAAAAATTAAAGAGAAACTCTATTCTTCTCTGAGGCCCTCATTCGTTTATTTTGAAAACTGAAAAGAAAAATTCAACTGATTTCCGAAAAAAAGACGAACTGCTTTATATTTCAAAAAACTCAATTTTAGCATACAAGATGAACAACTATAAAATGTTCCTCATTACACGAGGGAAATAAGCAGTCTCTGCGATAACCTCACTAGATTTAACCAGTTCATTCGACTCAAAGAATATTCAGCACGATCCGAATTTGAAGATTTTGTTGCTACCGACCCTCATAACAAATTCATAATTTTATCTACTTAATCGAGCGGAAAAGGTAGCTGCCAGGGCTAAGCCACATCTTCCAGTTCTTCAGCATCCGCACACCATACTCAATGCCATCGATAACACTGTCATAATGTTTAATGCCCACATTCTCGACAAGTAATGTGTTAATAAGAACTTTTCGACAGGCGATGGCTTCACGTTGATAGCAACAATCCCAAAACGAAAGGCTCAGGTTTCCACTTCTTCGGGAGAATACGCACCACTCGAGATGTACAATCAAATGGGATCGTTAAAATTAATTTCGTATGCACATTGGATGGTTCCCTCTCATAACCAATCGAACATTCCTAATCGACCGTCGCTTCTGTCTTCCCCACAGAACGCAGCTCCCATTGATGATCGTTCTCTTGCAGTTCGTTGAATCAGTAAGCGCTAATCAGATAACACGTCCTAATTAATGGCGCATAAGAAAAACGATTGAAGAAGGATGCTGTGCAGCGTATCGTCTCCATCTCGGTGATCGTTGAAAGGCAATAAATCCCACTAACAGCCCGAACGTATTTCCCCCCATTTACTTGTTCAAACAACAAAGACACACCTTCTGTTTGGTTTTTTGTAAGCATTTCAATTAGGCACCATTACAAGAGGCATCTCTCCCCCTCATGGCGTATTTGTTGTAACAATTTACACTCCACCACCTCCATCACCATCACTCCCACTGCCCGTACAGAGCGCTAGATGAAAGATGAAGCGTACCCACCTTATTTGTTTTCCAATTTCGTTGCTTCAAAAATGAACAAATCCAAGTGCTGATAATCCTCAGTTTCAAAAACGGGTACGGACTAGCCTATATCACTTCCATTAGTATGTATGCACAAGAAATAAACAAAACTCAACGGAGCGCACCATTCACTTAGAGATAATCGTAAACAAACAGGAGGATTGTGATTCGTATTCGTTTGCAGTTGGGAGTCGGTATCCCGATATTCCCGACACACTTCTCGACGCCTTCACACCTTTAATTTGATCCGCCAAGGCAACGGATTTCCACGGATACTCTCTTCGATCTGCACGGCACCAACACACGCGAGTGAAAATTGTTTTAAATTTTAATCTTTTGATAATTCCTGATTTAAATTTTTTTTCTTTTTTTTTAATTTTTTTTTGTTATGATACAGCCCTCACGGAAATCCGACTTAAACTGCAGCGTAGTCCGTATGTACACAGAAATCGCCTCGTACAACTTGAACCGGTCTCAAGCACTGAATCGCACTCAATGCCAGAGCCACTGAAAGGGGGCCTATGGACTCTGACTGGATGAATAGGTGGACTTGGCGGTGACCACTACACTCCAAAAGTTGGCTGCTCAATTGAATGGAAAGCTCTGCCAGATTGACGGCGAACCGAAAACGAATTGAACGGGGACTGCCAAAGAGCCGAACAGAATCCCAGAACAAAACACACAAAAACAACGGCGATAAACTCAGGCATGCGTTCTAGATACGAATTCCCGAATGCCAGGAAGAGATATGCCGGAGCGGTGTTGTGCAGACCACGGAAGAGTGGTTGTCTGCTGACGGGTAGGAACGCGGGGATATGAAACAGTGGTGAAGAGCACTCAAAGAGAAGACACAGTCTGCCCATCCGAAGGTAATGCTTGGGACAGGTTTGTCTGCCGTGAGGGACCGCAGAAGAGCGACGATGTTCAGGCTGGCTGGTTCTAGGTAGCTCACCTTATCAGTTTGAGTGCAGCAAATTGGGATAAGAACTCGAAAGAGACGAATGCGAGCCGCCATGGAAATGGAACTCCAAACAGGCCCAGCGAGTCACTCAAGTGGAGTTGTTACCTGTGTGTTGAGTTACCTGTGTGCTGCCTTTGATGTCACACATTCCAATGCCTTTCCAATTGGAATAAATGAGTGGGAACTGCTAGAGGTGCTCAAGAGCTGACAACACAAAGGAAATACGGCCTCTGTGGTACTAATAAAAACGCAGAGTTTGAGATAAGCTTAAGAGCCAATTAATGTACCTGTGACTCTGAAGAGAGCTAGTTCCAGGTTGTGATGCTGTTAATTCATTAGTTTTGATTGACAACATCAATGGACCCTAATTGAGATCCTCGGCGGAGAGTGGGTTTGCTTGAAGGAAATTTCATTTCTTCAGCGTCGGTAGCATACGGATAGTTTTTGCTGCGTTGGCATGTGGGTGGAGAGGGACAGTGATTAGGGGGACGCTTGTAAAGGTTTCGGTTTGTTGATTAGACGAATTTTATTTTCGATTTTTGTTGTGATAGTATACAGCTACAAAAGAACATTTCAATAGCAAGGAAGCATTCGGTAATTAGTGATATAACAGAGAAAGTAATGAATGAAATTTTCAAGTTTGTGGCGGGGATTTACAACCAGCAAACATTTTCCTGTATGAATGGCCTATCATTCTTTTTGATAATTTCAATATGAAACAATACTTCATTAAAAATATGAATTATGCATTACAAAGAAAATTAAGTTATTGAGTGAATTCCTAGTTGTCAGTAGTTCCTGTAGTTTCAATGTGTAATGCTGTTGTATTGAGAAACAAATTCAAGACATCTACATACATATGTTCTACATACTTTTAAAAGAAAGAAAGGAAAATTTTATTAATCTGTCCTTTAAATTAACTCTGGGGAAGGAAATCAGGGCAGATCAACCTCCAGTTGATAGAATTATTGATTTGATAAAGCAAACATCTCGGGAGCCGACTTGAAAAAAAAAATGGTAAGCGAGGATAAGAAAATGTGCGAAAATTTATATATAATTAAAATAAAAAAAATAAATAAAGGATTTTCCTTTTCTAAGTGAGCCTTGTTGTGTTATTTATAACTTCATTAATTCGTTTCTTCATCTATAAGATTTCAGTACATGAATAACTTTATATAATATATTGGAACTCGGATTTGACTTAAAACCAATGATTATATAGGGTGATTTTTTAGCTACGCGTATTATCTTTTTTGACAACACTGGCTTAAACAGCTTACACACGTTTCGTGTTTTGTTTCGCTGTCAAACATCTTCAGTTTGGTCTATAATTTAACCATGACTCGTTTTACAAACGAACAACGCTTGCAAATTATTGTCAAAATGCGTGCTCTGTTAAGAAAGTTCATTGCGCGCTTCTTCCATTTTATGATCAAAAATAAACAAAGCTTATTCCACTTTTGGCTCAATGGTTACGTAAATAAGCAGAATTGTCGATTTTAGAGTGAATATCTACCAGAAGCATTGCAAGAGCCACCAATGCATCCAGAAAAAGTCACAGTTTGGTGCGGTTAATGGGCTGGTGGCAACATTGGACCGTACTTCTTCAAAGATGATGCGACTCGCAAAGTACCTGTGAATGGTGAGCGCTATCATGAGATGTTATCCAACATTTTTGCCAAAAATGCAAGAGTTTGACTTGTATGAGATGTGGTTTCAACAAGACGGTGCCACATGCCACACAACAAGCGCAACAATGGACAATAAGTCCAGAGGCGAGTTCGGAGAACGTTTCGGCCCGTCTAGACCGTGCGACTTAACGCTTTAAGGCTATTTTTTGTGGGGCTATGTTAAAGCCCATGTCTATACAGGCAATCCCGTTTCATTGGAAGACAACTTTGAAACATTTATTCGTACCCGCCGAAATATTGAAAAGAGTGTGCCAAAATTAGACTAAGCGGATGGACCACTGGAGGCGCAGTCAAGGTCTTCATTTGCATTAAATAATCTTCAAAGATTAAATTATATGGACCCTACTATTGATTCAAATAAGGATTTAATGCATTTTTCTGAATTTTATGTGTTTTCTTTTTTAACTTTCCTATAGATTTTACAAAATTACCCTTAATTGCATTTTGGAACAGTTTCGAATATTCCAGGGAAATGTTTTCATCGCAGTAATTTTTTAGCAACATTGAAAAGCTTAAATGTAATCAGAAAATATTTTTTCAATATCCTTCGCCATCATGAAATATTATATATTTCAATATAAAATCCATTTTGATATTTTCCATTCCATTTTTTTATTTTGATATTTACAATGAAATGCTTACAAAAAAAACATCACCCTTTAGTAAGTCACAATGGAGTCAATCATATTTAAGCATAGTGTTATGTGGTATATCTGCCCAATACCTTTTTAGTTTATAAGAAATTAGCTCGCGGTCGAGGAAATAGAAAGATGTTATAGCAGAAATGAAGTCCGAAAGTTTAACCGAAAGGTAAAACAGCTATCCGGACGATACAAGGTTCGGAGCAAAGCCTGCCGGGACCAAAACTGGCAACTCGTAGTAGAGTCGCAGTCTGTGCTGAGAATTTGGAAGGTTCATTTCTGCAGACTACTTAACGGCGATGACGGCCCAAATCCCGCTGTTAGGCAGAATGTTCCACTCAATTTGGACGATGATAGACAAGCATTCCGTCCTCCCGAATTAGACGAGGTGAGGATAGCAATATTCAAGTTGAAGTCGCACAAAGCTGCCGGAGCGGACGGACTGTCCGCAGAACTATTTAAAGCAGCTGGAGGTGACCTGATTGGGCGCATGCACTAGCTCCTCTGTAAGATCTGGTAGGAGGAAAGCATGCACGATGAGAGAAATCTCAGCGTCTTTTGCCCGGTTCACAAAAAAGGAGACGCCTTTGACTGCGCCAACTACCGAGGGATAAGTCTCCTGAACATCACATGCAAGATCCTCTCTGCCGTATTTTGTGAGCGTCTGAAGCCGTTTGTCCATGACCTGACAGGTCCCTATCAGTGTGGTTTTAGGCCAGGGAAGTCCACAATAGATCTGATCTTTACATTAAGGCAGATCCTGGAAAAGACCCAAGAAATGCAAATTGACACTCACCACCTATTCGTCGATTTCAAGGCTGCATATGACAGTGTGCATAGAGACGAGCTATACAGTGCCATGTCTAGTTTTGGCATTCCTACCAAACTCGTCAGATGGTGTAGGATGACGATGGAGAACTCTCGCTGCTCCGTCAAGGTCGGTACCGAACTCACCGAGACCTTCAATGTCAAAAAAGGTTTTAGACAAGGCGGCGCACTGTCATGTGACTTTTTTAACATCATTCTCGAGAAGATCGTGCGTAACTCACAAGTCAACACCAGAGGCACTATCTTCCAGAAGTCAGTTCAATTGCTAGCCTACGCTGATGACATTGACGTGCTTGGACGAACACAGCGAGCCGTCAATGAGGTGTTTGCTGGCATTGAAGCGGAAGCGGCTAAAATGGGTCTGGCGGTAAATGAGGGACAAACCTAATTACATGCTGTCATCAAGGAAGGACACACAACATCGACATCTCGGACGGAACGTCACACTAGGCAGCAGAAGCTTCGAGGTAGTCAAGGACTTCGTCTAGTTGTCATCGACTCCGCGGTAAATAGCGACAACAACATCAGTACCGAAATCAAACGCAGAATCACTCTTGCCAATCGCTGTTTCTTTGGGCTCAAGGGGCAATTGAGTAATACATCCCTCTCTCGAAAGACGAAGCTCGCTTTATATAACAGCTTGATCATCCCCGTCCTACTTTATGGCGCGGAATTTTGGACGTTAACAAAGGCGGATGAGGAAGCCCTTAGTCTCTTCGAGAAAAAAGTTCTGCGTGCGATTTTTGGTCTTGTTTGCTTTGATGGCATCTGGAGGAGAAGATTTAATGACGAACTCTATGGGCTGTACAGCGACATGCGCCTGGTCAAGCGTCGGATACAACGCTTAAGATGGCTAGGCCATGTAGAGCGTATGGACATCACTGCTCCGGCCCGAAAAGTCTTTGAATCCGAGCAATTGGGATAACGCAACAGAGGACGACCTAGACTAAAGTGGCGCACACAAGTGGAGAAGGACCTCAACCAACTTGGAGTGCGCAACTGGAGACAGCTAGCGAAAGATCATGCTGGCTAGAGAGGCATGTTGGTTGAGGCCCAGGTCCACCGCGGACTGTAGCGCCACAAAAAGAAGAAGAAGAAATATTTAGCTCCAACAAACCACCAGTGACCACCGTGGCGTAGTAAGTAGAGTGCGACGCTCACACGCCGCACCACCTCTTTCGAGCTGCTGACAACACTCAAAGTGTAATAACTGTCTAAGAAAGCTTCTCAAATTTCGCCGTTCGGAGTCGGCAAAAAACTGTAGGTCTCCTCTACTCGTGAGAGAATAGTAGCGCACACAACACGAGTAGTTGATGAGCATGCTGGGCACTGGTCTCCCTGTGAACTGTCGCGCCAACAATTATTAAAGCACCTTTTATTAAGATAAATGAACATTCAATAATGATTTTTTTCATTTATTAACAAAATATTAACTTTAGTCTAAAAGTAAGAATAAAGACCGCTGTTTCAGTATTTAGTACTTTCTCAAGTGTCTTTGATAATAAGTTGAACTGTTTTATATTCCTTTCTATTATGTGTACACTTTCTGAACATCAGAAATCACTGGCAATTTGATTTACAACTTACATTTCTAGCAAGTTGTTTAGTTTCTTTTCTTAAAAAGCCAATGATTTAAAACGATAGAAGAAAAAAATTTATTTTTTTAGACTTCTCACTCATAAAGTAGATCCACAGGTCTCACAATCTTCTGAACTCGAAATTCTGTTCGTCAATTTTTGCTGCAAATAGATTGTTAATCCACTGCCGGATTCTGTAAGGTATTGAGGACAGTTTTTGAAGTGCCAGGCTAACTAGGACGTCCTAATGTCCTTCACGGCTTTGTTGAAAAGACAACATCTGTGTTCTTAAATTTTCAAAATCTCTTCTCCGTAACCGAAAATAATTTTAAAGTACCGTCAAATAACCCTTGAATAACAAACAAAGTGTTGCGAGTAGCGACAAATTTTGTAAATAGGCCCCCTGCACGTCAAGTGTAGGAAATTTACAAAATTTAATATTACAATAACGAATGCTACGTATTCAGAAGTACAGTTTTTGAAGTGCCAGGCTAACTAGGACGTCCTAATGTCCTTCACGGCTTTGTTGAAAAGACAACATCTGTGTTCTTAAATTTTCAAAATCTCTTCTCCGTAACCGAAAATAATTTTAAAGTACCGTCAAATAACCCTTGAATAACAAACAAAGTGTTGCGAGTAGCGACAAATTTTGTAAATAGGCCCCCTGCACGTCAAGTGTAGGAAATTTACAAAATTTAATATTACAATAACGAATGCTACGTATTCAGAAGTACTTTATTTCATTTAAACGTAGAAATTAAGAAAGAACACAATTTAGGGAGAAAACAGGTTTAGCGCTATCTCCCGAAAGACTCAATTTTATTTCTTTTCCAACACCTTTAATTCTACTAGCATTTTAAAAGGGAGGAATTAATTAAAACCTCTGATATAAAGAATATATAGTGCGATATGATACTAACGACTTAAATTCGTCCACCATCATATGAGGTAAACCATTTAAGCACAATGCTTCGACTCGATATTACAGTCTTCTCTTCCACTTGCAATCCAATTCAAACTCCTTTGACAAACTGATACTCCTGGCACCTGCAAGAGCCAGTCTCTTTCATTGGGTCCTCCAGCTGCCTACTCACCCTGCAATTAATTTTCACACGACAGAAAAAGTGCCCTCGGCTTGACTGTTTTTTCTCAAGTAGCTACCCATCTTATCGCATTAAACCACCTCTGCCCAGAGAAAGTCTAAATCTAAAAATAATCAGAACCCATTGTCTCCTTCCGAATCGCCCAGCCCCTCCTGATCAAATTCATCTTGATTTATCAACGCTCCTCCACCAACGTCTCATCGTTCTCGTCCCCATCGTCTTCACGTGACAGCGGGTAGCATATCAAAGACATCCAATCAAATGCACTACCCACTGCCACAATTGCAATTGCAATTTTATTGCACTCAGCCAATTTAATTTAGCCAAGGATCCTTGCCCACGTTCAAACACCACCCAGTCGGCACACACCAGTTCTTGGATAAATTAAATTCACCACCAATCTTCGACGAAAATCACTCAACAAAGTTCCTGATCCTGAGCTCACCTCTACCGCACCGAGATGTCATGAGAGAACGAGGAAACCGCACGGACTCACACTCCACACACTCACTCCTCCTTCGGTCTCGTCTTCGTCGTCTGTCAGTGCGCCCGGAAAGAAATATGATGAAGCAATGATGAGTTTTTGGTTTGGCACCGAAAGTTCCGGCATTTTACTGCTTGGGTGCGACACTCTATAAATTGATTCCATTCACTTGGCTCCATGGGGTTCGTAGCAGTTGTCGTCGTCGTCGTCGTCAGCCCGTCGTTGCCACCTTATTTCGATTATTATTATGCAGTCGGAATGGAGCAGCAGCTGATGGCTGCTGGTGGAGGTGCTGCTGCTGCTGCAAGCAGAGGTGATGTGTCGTTCGCTTAGAATTGCAAAATAATTGAAGCTCTCCTCCGTGTGCTCCATGCAGAGTGTGCTGGAAGAAAAAACAGGTCTACTCGTATAAGGGAGGAATATCTTTTGTTAATGGACTGAGGGTCAGGAGGTGAATTGGGTGACAATGAAGTCGCAATCGTTTTGCATTTGGCTCAGTTGAAGGAACTGTCAACTGTGCAGCTGAGGAGGACAGTTTCAGAAAACGGATGCAAATTTCTTTGCAGTTGCCTCGCATTGGGAATGGAGCATAATAGTTCAAATTATCAAAAAAAAAGTTTCCTGGAGCAGAGTCAATGTCCTCCAGATTCGCCCAAAAGAAAGCGAGTGTACACGCCAAACAGGAAAGGACGGTATTACCGGCAAAGGAGAACTTTTCCGCTTGCGGAAGTTTTATCATGCTAATGAGCATTAGGTGTGTGGGTAACTACAAGTTCTTAGAAATGAAATGCAAAGTCCTTCGCTTCGAGTGGCCACGGTGTGCTCGTGCGCTGAAAAAGCGTGAGCGTTTTGTTAGTTCTCGAGTTCATGAAACCAGTTATTTTAATTTTGCCTGGACTTTGAAAAGGTGCTTATTATGCAAATGTTTCATCTTCAATGCACCTGTATCACTTGATCCCGGGATGAGCTTTGCTCTCGGTGAAGGCGTGGAGTTGCCTTAATGTCAGGTTTGGTTGCAATGGCAGTCGTTGTAGAGGTAAGGGCGCGTTTAGTCCATTTATGGGCGCATTTACATTCTTAGTGTGTCTATGGGAATTGTGTTGTAAGGGCTGTGGAGGGCTGGACCTTAGTTTGGTCCTTGGAGGATAGAGCAACGTTTAGGAAAACTTTTACGAGTTCTCTAGTGTCAGGGGGTGACGGTGTTGTACTTAGCAAGTACTTGCAGTCTCTGGTGACCATTTAAAAGGTCGGTTAAAAATTGTCACAAGTTACTATAGCTGTTGCTGTGTTGAGCACAATTTCTTTGAAGGCGTTATGAAAACGGCTCCAAAGGTGATATTCCTTGGACTTAAATGGCCGGATGAAGTATGCAGTACGGGTAGAGTGTATGGAGGAAGCAAGGAAAGGAAGATACCAATTGCATCTCTGTGGATTGTCATAAGCTGCATAGTTGAGCTGGAAAGAACATTCCACATTGATGGGGTGAACGTAAAAGCCGAGTCACCAATGTTAAAATTAAGTCCGCAAGAGACCTTAGGGATAGACTGACTGGCATTCCCCGCAAGGCGTGCATCGACGATGAATTCTTGAGGTGCAGGGCTGCAACTGACTGTCAGAGGCGATATTATGTCGTGGATTCAATCTTGTATAAGAACAATGATGAAAGGTGTCAAAATGTAAAGTATGGTAATTTTGAAGTCAGCAGAAGTTTCAGGAGCCAAGAACTTGGCTGAAAGGAAATTGACAATAGTTAACTTCAACGACTTGGCCAAACAATTGTAATAAGACCTTTAAGACAAGCTCTGAAGAATCCGTCAAAAGGCCTACACTGTGAACCTGTACGTCGACATCTGTTTCGGCTCATCCAGAACCCTGCTAATGGTTTCAAGTTTCAAATCTACAAAAAGGAGAATTTAAAAAAGATGGTAATGTTCCTTATGTTCACCTAATTTTGATACTTTAATACATTTTTACAGGAAACTAGCGATTTCAATAATGTCTCCTCTCAAATAAATGCACAGCTAGATGAAATTTATAAAACAGAAGGTGATTAACTTGTGGCCGCCATGGCGTAGTGGGTAGAGTGCGACGCTCACACGCCGAAGATGTAGGTCCGATTCCCAGCTCAACACCAATTTTTCGAATTTTTCACGGCTCCGCTTCTTTCGAGCTGCTGACAACACTCAAAGAGTAATAAGAAAGCTACTCAAATTTCGCCGTTCGGAGTCGGCAAGAAGCTGTAAGTCCCTTCTATTCGTGAGAGAACAGTAGGGCGCACAACACGAGTAGTGGATGAGTAAGATAGGACCAGGTGGACTGGCGCGTGGACTGTGGACTGTCGCGCCAACAATTATCATTATTATTGGGTGATTCATTTCATTGTTAAATAGGGTGGTGCTCGAATCGAATGAGTCCAAGGTCTAGCTTCCTCAATAGCCAATTTTGTTGTACGTGTAAGTATTCCCTTTCTTGAGGAGGAAACGATTTCCGGTCCTGTTAGCATTTTGAGGAGAAAATTAAACGACGAACTCTATGGACTGTAGAGCGACATGCGCCTGGTCAAGCGTCTTTGGATACAACCCTGAAGATGGCTACGACATGCAGAGCTTATGGACTCCACTGCTCCGGTTTGAAAAGCTTTCGAATCTGAGCCATTGGGACAAGGCAACAGATGACAGCCTAGGCTGAGATGGCGCACACAATTGGAAATGGACCTAAACCAACTCCATTGGGGAAAATTCGTGCTGCCTGAAGAGGCATGCTTCTCCCCTTTGCATCCGCATCATGGGATGCACAATCAAGGCAATCTCTCAACTAGAAAGGAACGGTCTTTGGTTTTGCTCGCGCATCGCATCTCATATGACACTAGCCTCATGGACATGCCTTCTGATGCGAAGTTATCAATAAAACAGCTGAAACGCTTATACAAAGTCGGCTTTCCACGGGTCCAGGACTGGCTCTGACCAGAGGCTCAACCGGCAAGGGAATGTAGTCGGATTTTCACGGACGGCTCCAAGAAGACGGAGAGACCTGGAACTGGGACCTTCGTGGAAGACGACAACATTAGACTTCACAATTTCGCGTCGGACTTCCGGACGAAAGCGTTTGCGATCCTAATGGCCACCAACTATATTGGAAGGGGCGAATTCTCTGTGTCTGTGTAGAGTAGTCAAGCTGTGCTTGAAGCCTTACTTAACACTTCAACCACTTCCAAGATAGTTGAAGAAAGTAAGGAATACTTTGGTCAGCAGATTGAATTCGCTTAGACTTGTCTAGGTTTCGAGACATCACAGGTTAATACGAAACGAGATCCCCTATGAATTAGCTAGGTAAGGTTCAAAAGAGGAAGTCGAAGGGCCTGAACTAACGTTGCATCTTTGGTAAGGTCTCTGGTTGGGTCTCCCCACAGCATGACTCTCCACGATGCAGAAGGACCAAGTGCATACTCCCGAACGTTAGGCAGAAGTCCGGGGCTTTTCTGTTACCTTAAGACAAAAAGACTGAAAGACAAAGCGCAGACGACACGTCGGGGGGAGGGACACTTCACATTCGCTAAGCACCTAAGTCAGCTTGGGCTGAAACATAGTACCCTTTGAGACGCCTGTGGAGAAGACGAAAACACTTCAGAGCACTTCCTCTGGCAATGTCATGTCATTGCTCGGGTGGCGACTGTTTGGTGTTTACGTAGTGGAAACAAAAAATCCTAAGCTCTTTATCGAAAAAGCATCTTTCTTTGGGAAACTAAGAGATTACATTCAATGAAAGTTACTGGGTTGTGTACAATGGACCAGTCTTTGACGTTGAGAGTTCCAATGCAGTGTATCCTAACCTCAAGTGTTAGATGACTGCAGTGTAATGCCGACGGGAAACAGAAACTTTGAGAGATTCAGTCAGTAATCATAATTAATTGTACGGCGCGACAGCCTACAGGGGGACCAGGGCCTAGTTTGCTCATCAACTACAAGTGTTGTGCGCGCTGCTGTTCTCTCACGAGTAGAAGGGACTTATAGTTTTTTGCCGATTCCGAACAGCGAAGTCTGAGAAGCGTTTTCTAGACAATTAATACTCTTTGAGTGTAGTCAGCTGCTCGAAAGAGGTGCTGCCGTAAAAATTTCGAGGTGTTTAGCTGGAAATCGAGGTGGACCTTCGGCGTGTGAGCGTCGCACTCACTACGCCACGGCGGCCACCGACTCAGTCAATAAATAACCATTTTAGCAATTTGACTGAACAAGAAGTTCAATACTGTCTTCGACAGATCCCTTCATTCTTCATTTAGAATGATTTCAAGCTTGATCCGTTTTCGTCGTTCATTCAGAATGGCTTCAAGCTTGCTCATCTCGGGTGGCTTTTTCCATTCCTCGTTCTTCTCAAGCAATGATCTTTCCTGCTCTATTTCAGGAACATTCCCTGGTGTCATTATTTGGACTGACAACTTAAAGATTTCTTCACCAAGCGTTGGACTGAGAATTAATAAAAGGCGTCTCGTACTTCCACAATTGGAAACTCTCCTTGGGTATTTCCCTATATGAACATGTTGGATAGCCAACGATGACAGGAATTTAGGCATTCCTTGCGAGGCCCCCAATCGGAGTCCCACAAGCTTGCGAAAGTTATATACAATCTCATGTAACAAATGAGAGAAATGATGATGACAAACCGAAGAACACTGTCTCTACTGAAAAGAAATACATTCTCTGCAAAAGCCAATCAGTTCGCCACATGTAAGAAAAGGTTAAGGAAGCACAACATTTGTCTCACCTCGAAAGACATCCTTCTCTCACCTCGGCTCGCACGCAACAAAACAATAAAACATTGTTTAATTACAGCTAATGAAACGATAAACCGACTTTCCAATTAGTCACACGCATACGTGAACTCCTTTCATTATAAAGCGATTAGCGGGTGACTGTCCGACTGGCTGACTAGCTGGACGGCCGGATTTGCGTTAAGTCAAGAATGGAAACACCACCGCAACAGATCCGAGGCGAAGGCTTTAGCTGAATTAATTGATATGCTGATTGCAACCACTTCGCCTAGGCACCCCTAAATACATAATAGCGCTCGGTACATCTCGCTTATCCCGGTAGGCTGTGAAGATGATAAAGCTACCATAAGCCAAAATGGCCTTCACACATGCTTCCTTGGCGACGGCGGCTCCAGTTGGGACTGGTTCTGCAGGGCGCTGTGTGGACAAAGGATGTTGTAGCTGGCTCGCTTGGATGGTGCTCGTGTTTAATTAAAAACTCATTAGACTCGTGTTCTCGGGGGCAAGCAAGATGGCACGCATTGTGATCGGATGCTGGTTTTTTCCCCCTGTTTTGGGTTCAGAAGAGTGAGCTTAATGCAGAAACAGGCTTCGGGTAATTAGTGTGCGGTTTATTTAACAAGGATCAATCATGAGAAAGGTGGAATGTTGATGAATTTCGTGGAGTTGGCGGTAATTAGCACCTAGTTCTGCAATGGTGCGGACGAGCAGTGCGCGTTTCGAGGAGACACAAGGTGTCAGGTGACGTGTGAGGAGATGCGAATGGCTGCGTCATTAAGGGGAGGAAATTGCTTCATAAGTGATGAATCGGACATTTCGTTTGAAATTAAATTGACGCAACGGATGCTGCTGTGGTTTTCTCTTTCGCAATTTCCGGCTTTTGTGGCGCCTTGTGCGGAGGAAAATTCGTCTCCGCTGCAAAGAAGATGAAAGCTTGACAGCTATTTTAATGAACCACCATGATTTCGAGAAGCAACCGAAACTCCTTTAAAACAAACAAGAATCCCGTGGCCCACCCGTTCCCCACGCGGCTGCAGTGCATCTGGATAGGAATATGCCGGTTTGTCGTCCCTGACGCACTGACAGTGTGCAGTAGCAACACGAAGGGGTGCACATCATGACACCTGAGCACAATATTCTTGTGGAATATACTACACCGCCGCCGTATGCCACCTTTCGTGTGTTGTTTCAGCTCGTGTTTGCCAAATGGACCAGTCCTCCCCTGTGTACCTGCATTACGTTGTTTCATTTCAAGTTAAACGCATACACTCACACACACAGACGCAACCACAAGCGGTAACCAGCATTTTAATTAAAATATCACTCAGACTGTGGGTGTTTAGGTGTGTGTGCTTGTACCGCAACAAAGCAACAACGCAACGACATTGTCGGATCGATTCTATCCTCAAACTTGACCCAACCACAGGTAGACGAAATATTTGATAGCGGGACGGTAAGCCTGCAGGACCTTCGTTGTAATTTCATGGACAAGTGACAGTGAGCGGTAGGTGTAGATTACACTCTTCATTCTTCTCAAATGTCCGCCGGAGCTCGTCAAAATACCGGGTTCGGTTATATGCCAGCCAGCCAGTCAGCCAGCCAGCCGGCCGGCCGGCGCGTATCCGTGACAGGCTGAAGACACCGAGTTCGTGCGATGAAACTGACACCAAAACACAAGCCGAACCTTAGTTGGTGCAATTTTTTGCTCTCCTCTGACTTTTCAGTCCGTAGATGCAAATAAGTTGCATATGGCCAGGTTCTATGCACAGTGCTGCGTCAAGTCGGGGGGCAATGGCGAGAGGGAGCATCATTAAAGGTGAACGGACGAAAATTTAGCGCTCGCTGTTCCTTTTTTTTATTCGTTCTTGACGGTTTTCCTTTTCTCAAAATATAATTAGCTCTCGGGTGTAATTTGCAAATTAAGTCGTTAAAGGAAAAATTTACTCGGAGCTTCGTTCATGCGACGTGGTTCACATGCACACCGCATGAGAGGAATCATGGCGTTTCCATGGCAGACGACGGCGGATGGGTTGTCGGCGGCTGGTGGTGGAGTCGGTTCGGTTCGGCTCGGGTCCTATGCAGAGGTGCAATCTTAGCAAATGGCGCATCAGTGCAGGCAGCGTTGGGTGCTGAGTTGGTTTTGACTGATTTTCGCAAGGCAACGCTTTCGGTGGGGGTTTTGTTCGTTTTATTTGCACCTTTGACTGGTTTTCTCCCATCGCCTTCGTAATCGCCGTCGCCGTCCCCGCCGTGGCCGTTGTCGGCTGATGATGATTGGTACCTTGTGTGTGAGCAATGAAAAAGAGAAGTGAACGGATGTTTGTTCAATACCATGGTAGATGATGGGATTTTCAATCTGTCGGGAGATGCTAGTTGAGATGTGTTGAGGCGTAGAAATGGAGACATTGGCTGCAGAGGGGTTGGAAACGTGGTTTGACTGTTTCATTGTTGAGAACTTTGATCCTGAAATCTATCAGGGTTCATCCGAATCGGCTTCCAGTCCTCAAAGGAAACATAACCTTGTGCTGTTGGCCAAAGTCAAATTCGAGAAAAAAGTTATATCATCTGACAGTCCATTTGTATGGCTAAGGGTGCCATTTTGTCAGTTTAGAGTCGTCGTTAAGTAGAGAGTAGTCCCCCCGAATTTGGACAGTTGCATCGAAGCATCTACCCCGACAGCCGCTGACGTGTATGAAGCCGTCTGAGGCAGGTTGAAGCATCTTTTAATTTGTACGTCACTACAGCTAAGGATACGGGTCCAAATAGTTATCCATCTGTTTGGATTTTGATGTAGAAACGTCATTACCCACCTGCAGAGCATATACGTGACAAGAAAGTAGAAGCAAGTTAATGCACATAGTCCTCATACTTAATTAATATCCACTTGTCAGGCGCTGAACAGCGTATTTCTGTGACAAGCAGTAGACGGCAAGTTTAAAAAAAAGCAGGCCATACATTTTTTTGATAATTTTTTGGAGGTCCATGTGCATGTCCGTTGCTTTGTTAAGATCTATATTTCGTCTACATTGAAGGGATTTTACTTCTTAATTAAGTCAGAATATTGTTAAGCAACGTGACGGTGTAAGCTATCTAAACTGGTCGTAGGCTTGATAAGACTCCCTGCTCGAGTTCTTAAGAAACCAATTCATAAGGGCTAACAGTATCTGAGCACGGTTTTTCCAAATGGAATTAAGGCGAAGCCAACTTTTAGAATAGAGTTTGTAGAACATTCGGCGTATCCGGAGACCCACAGTTCCTTCTTGACTTATTTGAGCTCATTTCAACAAATCAGGCGGTGAAGTTTGTGGACTTATCCTTTAGAGCCCGTCTTGCATCCTAGCATACATATTACTTTGGGAGTTCTTTCAATCGAACTCCCTAATGACTAGAGTCATTGTATGCACTATTCCGTGTTTAAGAAGTTAAGAGCATTCTTATGAACGCTTTAGACCGTTCACATGGTCTTAGAACACCCACCAAAAGTTTAACAAAAGACTCTAGACGCAAAAGAGACTCGATTCTGACAGGGCACTCTAGACACATCAGAAAATTTATTTCTAATGCAAATCGGTTCTTTCACAACAACAAAAACTCGAGACATTTAAAACAAAGAAATGAACCGCTGGAATTCTCGTTCGCTCTTTTTTTGGGGGAAGGACAAAACAAATAAGAAATCCATGTAAATGTATTTGAAAAATTGACTTAAAATCTTAGAAGGGCCTCAGTGACCTCATGCAGTGTTAAATGTTCAATTCAAGCTAAAGCATATGCCTTCTGCTACTGTGGTCCCCTGTGAGGCGATACAGTCCGCGGTGGACATGGGTCTCTACCAACCTGCCTCACCATCTAGCACAATCTCTCGCCAGCTCCTCACATGTGTGCGCCATCTCGGCCTTAGTCGTCCTCTATTGCGTTGCCATATAACTCGGATTCGAAGAGTTTTCCGGAAGGAGCTTAGTGTTCATACGCTTTACACAGTCCATCCATTATAAGCGATGTATCCGAAGACGCTTATCCAGACACTTTACGGTCCATAAAGTTGGTTGTTGAACCTTCTCCTCCACATACCATCAACTCAACCAGGACCAAAAATCGCACGCTGACTAAGGGCTTCCTCCTCTGCTTTTAGTAACGTCCAGTTTCGTCGCATAAACATAATATACATAATAAACAGAACTGGGATGATTCTGCTTTATCTTCTTCTTGTGGTGCTACAGTCCGGGGAGGACCTGGCCCTCAACCAGTATTCCTCTCCACCAAGCAAGATCTTTCGCCAGCTGCATCCAGATGTGCACTCAAAGTTGGCTGAGGTCCTTCTCCACTTGTGTGTGCCACCTTAGCGCCTTTCGTTGCGTTGTCCCAACGACATGGTTTCGAAGATCTAACGGGCCGGAGCAGTTATGTCCATTCGCTCTACATGGCCTAGCCATCATAAGCGTTGTATTCGAAGACGCTTGAACAGGCGCATGTCGCTGAACAGCCCATAGAGTTGGCTCCGCCAGATGCCATCAACGCCAACAGTACCAAAAATTGCACGCAAAACTTTTCTCTCGAAAAGACTAAGGGCTTCCTCATCCGCCTTTGCTAACGTCCAAGATTCTGTGGCATATAGTAGAACGGGGATGATCAAGCTGTTCTATAAAGCGAGCTTAGTCCTTAGAGAGAGGGCTTTGTTACTCAATTGTCCTCTGAGCTCAAACAAACAACGTTTGGCAAGAGTGATTCTGCGCTTGATTTTGGTACTGATGTTGTTGTCCCTATTTACCGCGGAGCCGAGATAGACGAAGTCCTGGACCACCTCGAAGTTTCTGCTGCTTAGTGTGACGCTTTTACCGAGACGGCGATGTTGTGTGTCCTTTTTTGATAACAGCAGGTTTTTCGTTTTGAACCATTACCCGCCAGACAAGTTTCAGCCGCTTTTGCTTCAATACCATCAAAAGCCTTATTGGCGGTTCACTGTGTTTGTGCTATCACGTCAATGTCATCAGCTTTAGCTAGTAATTGAACTGACACTTGGAAGAACGTGTCTGTGGTGTTAACTTGTGAGTTACGCACGATCTTCTCGAGGATGATGTTGAAGAAGTCACATGACAGTGCTTCACCTTGTCGAAGACCTTTTTGTCATTAAAGGTCTTGGTGAGTTCGTTTCCGACCTTGACGGAGCAGCGAGAATTGTCCAGCGTCATCCTACACAATCTAATGAGTTGGGTAGCAGACATGGCACTGTAACGCTCGTCCTCATACCCACTGTCATAGGCAGTCTTAAAATCGACAAATATGTGGTGAGTGGCAATCTTGTTCGTTGTCCGTTTTAAAAGCTCCTTGTCGATCGGACAAACAATAAGATCACTACTTTGACTGCGCCAATTATTAAGGGATCAGCCTAATCAATATCGCCAACAAGAACCTCTCTGCCAAATTATGTGAGCGTCTGCGACCGAAGTCCACACTAGACCAGGTCTTCACTTTACAAACCAAATCCTGGAAAAGGTCCAAGAAGACACAGATCTGATTTTGTTCAAAATCTATAAATTTGTACTCACATACATAACCAGGCTAAATCTGTACCGGATAGCCGTCAACACCTTCGTTTGCTAGAACATTGCTTGCCATTCCCTTGATGTTACAACTTCCACACCTCTTTCCAGCTCGTGCCTTCTCTCCCAGAAATCTTCAAAGCACTGGCAGAATTGTTCTATCGGACGAACCAAGAATTAGTTCGTTGCTCATTGCAAGTTTACTTTTGGGACACGCGTGTTGAAGAGTTTTATATTACAATTCACACTTTGAACCCTAGATATAGACAATGTAAGCAGTGATTTCTCGTTGAATAGCTAGCAAGATTGTCTGAGTGGAGCGTACGTTAGGTACCGAGGCAGGCAAACTCGTGAACTAACAGAAAATGGAAGCTGATTTGCCAAAAACAAATGAGGCATGAAATACAAGGTATCTCAAAATTGGGCGTATACTTCATGAATCTGGCACCAAACATAAGCGTTGCGCCCAATGCTTTCAGAAGTACTATACATTGAACGATTCTAAAGAACATTGAAAAAGTTAAACTCTGGAGGTACCCACTTGTGACGGATAGGAGAAGAATTTACTGAATTGGTGCGCACATTAGTAAGTAGCTGGTAAAAGTTATATAGCGTGAATATCAGACTCTGCTACTCACATCGAGACAGATGTGCATTCATAATTAACACACAATCACCAGGTAGAGGCCCGTGTCTGCCATAGAGGTTATGACTACAAACTATGAGCAATACAGCCATCTTCGAATCTTACCTCCTGCCGGCAGACTCCGCCTCACTGGTCCAACGTCCTTTGTGACTTCGATTTAAGTTCTCAAACGAAACGCGAAAGTTGTGGGGCACAACAACGTTTCAGGTCACCTGGCTTTCGCACACCGCTTGGCCATTTGTCATCGACAGGCACTTAAAACTTTTACGCGCACTTGCTCCAGCGCTCCGCAGTAAATCTTTAATCGTTCACGGTCTTAAATCAACATTCCCACGTCAACCGCCCACGACCCGCCGGAAAGGGACATTCTCTTCGGCGCTTTTTATTTCCTAATCCCACCTCGATTCCGGTCCCGCAAAAGATCCCACCCTAGTTGGCGGTGGTCACCCGATATGGACGGTTCTTGCGTACACATTTACGTTAATGAAGCCAACTTTGCCCCACGCGAGCGGAAAACGTTTTGGATTTCATAATGGAATCGTCCCCACCTTGAAACAACTTAATTTCCCTTAGTCACCGTGTTGCCGTCACAATCACCGTGATTCGTCGCCACGGATCCTGACACACATCCCAAGCCGGACGATTCAATTAATGCGCCACCTAAACATCACTGAACAGCCGCACCGCTTCGTGGGAAAATCGGATATCCATTACATGCACCTCCGCCTGCCACCAAGACGCACATCCACGCCGCGTTAAATAATCCCCTGCTAGTTGCGTCCATTAATGATGTGAATTTTTAATTAGGGTACGATCCACTGCGCGTACCTTACCAAAAGCGCCGTCTCACGCCGCAGTCGCAGCCGTCGCCGCAGCGCTCCGCCCTACCGGGGAGTACATGCCTCTCGCACACACATAATTATATTAACACCCAAATAGGCATAAAATCTTATTCGCAATTCTTCCGCGACCACACTAATTACAAGGCTTCCACTCAGCTTGTCTCCGGTGTTGCCACGTAGTCGTCCGTGGCAGTGGCAGAGATGGCCGGGCGATCCGTACGAACCGTGCAGCCGGGGAAAAACTCCCCGCGTCATGTACGAATCGACAATAACTAATTTTTCCTTTCATAGACAAGTTTTTTGCTCCACATTTTTCAGCTTCGGCCAGGCAAGGCGAGCGCTGCCTGCTGGCCAACACGCGAAGGACCACATCAAAGGTAAATTAATAGAAGGAGCAAAAAGGATGAAGAATGGTGGCGAATGGCGACGGGGAAACTAGAAAAATAGCATTTTCCCGAGGTACGTTTTTGTCCTCTAGGCACTCGGCGCATGATGATGTACAGCACGGTGAGCTGTCATGTTCCCGGTGATCCCTCCTTCCTTAAGCATTTTCAATAATTAAGCAGCAGCTACGGAGTTACATTCAGCCACAAGCGCTGAACAGCGAAGACTACGACAACAACTTGGACGTCGCCATCCACCACAGCGATGACGACAACCGATGGCCAACTGTGGATGGTGGAGAGCGGACGGTGGCTGAGGAGACGGCCGCTTGCGAGCGAGCTGCCGGCATGGTCATCTTGCTGATACACATACATCTATCATTATAGACCATCATCGATCGCAGGGGCGCGCGCAGAGATGGCTGATGTGCACAAGGCGGTGGCAACTTCCACGGCAGCGGTGCGGTCCGACCAGAGGCTGCTAGAGAACGAACCGATCGAATGAATGCTTTGCGGTTCATTGAGTCAAGTAGAATTAAATTCCTCACCAGGATCAGGTTCCAATGCAACATCCACTTCACTCTGCACGCCTCCTCCGCCTGGGCAGGTAAAACACTTGTACGCTGTGCGGGTGGAAGAGAATAGCCGCGCTGCCGCCGCACTGTACGTATGTATGTAGAAATGTAGAATATGCGTGTGCGGTTTACAGACGGCAGAATGTTTGTCAACCCAAACTCCACTCGGCCGCCAATGGGGCTTTAATTGGCCATGCGAGAGAAGCCAGAATGGACAAACAAGCAGTGAAACCTCCGTCATCGTCCTTATGAACGGGCCGGCCCTCGTTCGGCCAGCCGCCGTTGTCGCAATCAAACGCACGAAAGGGAGCATGCGCAACCGGCTGTATTCAAATTTTTCTATTTGTCCTTCATAATAGGAGTCCGGACTGGCCCGCCACCGTCATCGCCACACTGCGCGTCGCGCCGCCGTGTCCCTCAGATGGTGAGATGATGCCATGGACGGCGTCGTTTTCGATTCAATTAATGCGACCATAAATAACACTAGAGTCGGGACAATAAATATCTACGCTGACCTCGTCCGTGCTCTGGTCAGTAGTGTGCGCGCACAGTCGTTGATTCGCTGACTCTGTCCCCGCAGACATGCGAGAGTGCAAAAAGATGGCCGAGGGCACGCAGAGGGCAGCCTTTTCAGATCTCCGATGAGGAATCGGCTTTTGAATACACAACAACAATGTTGCGTTGATAAATCCTATATGTACGTCGATTTCGATCTTTCCGATATCGATTGGAATGGGTCGGGTTTCTCCAAAGCAATGGGTGGTGGAGTGTAGCCAGTGCGGAGTCTACTAAGGTTCTGAGAACATTTTCTGATTGAAGATCTTGCAACCTATCGTTGCTACTTAATGTGGTGTGTCCAAAACTTCAGCATCGAATTTATGTGCGAAATTTTATCGTGGATTGAAGTCTTTAAGTATTTTGAGTGTCAAAATCAAGCCGATCCTGAAAAATGTACAGTGCTTCAAAAGTGGCGTTTTCAAGGTAGAGTTCGTCGTTCTCGGAAACTCCTTTGAACTTCAAACGTCTCACTTATCAACAAAAAGGTATTATACAAGCAGCTTTCCATTATTAGAAGTACTGTCAGATTTTGTTGACCTATCTACTGATGCCCTGGAACACGAGGGATCTTGGTGGAATTAGAATGTTTCAATGCCACATGTCCGGAGTTTGACTTTCCTTACACGATTCAGTGCCGTTAATGGAGATAGTCAGTTTGCTTCCCATACCTTCCACAATCGGTTCTCGGCCGATTTATACGAACTGAAACAATTGAAAGACTCGGCAACTTCTGCATTTGTCTCTATGTAGTTTGTCCGGAAGAACGACATGTATGCTATCAGCAAAGAATCAATCCGTTGAACAACACTTCGGTCGGAATGTGACTATTGACAGCTACATCTTTGAGGAAGTTAAGGAGCTTGTCTACCACGGGGAAAACGTGAATTGCACAAACGACGCATTAGTTTAGATTCGGCGCAAAATCACTCTTGGAAACCAGTGCAATTTCGGTCGAAACTTCTGACTCGAAGGACTAAACTAATGCTCTACCCGACGGTATTCCTACCCGTGCTCTTATACAGAGCCAAGTGCTGGACGATAAGCAAGACAGCAGAAAAGATTCTTGGTTCCTTTGAAAGAAATTCTAATTCTGCGACGTATTTAGGGCCCTGTCTGCGAGGAACGCGGATGGAAAAGAAGACAAACCCGCGAACCCTATGTGCTGTACCAAGATGTGGATGTAGTTCGAAAGGCAAAAATCGACTGCAGTGGCTCGTCCACATCGAATGAATGGACAGGAACTCTCCAGCTAAGAAGTTGATCAAGTCCCCGCCTCCGAGTTCGAGGAGAGGAAAGCCGAAACAAGTGATTGAAGACCCTAGAGAGCTTAGTCTTGACAACTGGGAGCAGCGACTGTCAATAATGGAACTATAGCCCGGGCTTAGGCGTTGTTGAATCGCAGGTCTGATGAACAAAACAAACAAACAAAAATCGGCTGTCCGGTAACTACGCTGTTTACTAAGCGTAAGATACTACTTCCCGATCGATTTAGCAACTTTCACGTGGCAGACGTGGTGCGTTTCGTAAGCAGCATTCATTTTTAGTTTTCATTTGAAGAAAAGTGCTGCAGGGTCGCATCGAATGCTTGTTCAGGCATATGGTGATCATGCTCTATCAGAAGCAACATGCAAAAGATGGTTTTAACGATTCAGAAATAATGATTTTGATGTGAGAAATGAAGAACGTGGAAGACCACCAAAAAAGTTTGAAGACGCCGAATTGCAAACGATATTGGATGGAGATGACAAAAGCAAATGGTAGAAATGTTAAATGGTGCACAACAAACAATTTCTGACCGTTCAAAAGCTATGGGAAAGATCCAAAAGTGTGCAAAATGGGTGCCACATGAATTAAATGAAAGACAGATGTAAAAGCGAAAAAACACTTGTGAAATTTTGCTTCAAAGACACGAAAGAAAATCGGTTTTGCATTAGATTGTTACTGGGGATGAAAAATAGATTTATTTTAAGAATCCTAAACGGAAAAAATCATGGGTTAATCTGGGACAACCACCAACATCGACTGCAAAACCAGATCGATTCGGCAAGAAGACAATGCTGTGTGTTTGGTGGGACCGGAAAGGTGTGCTGTACCACAAGCTCCTAAAACCTGGTAAAACCGTTAATACTGATCGCTACCGACAACAAATGATCAATTTGAACCATGCATTCATCGAGAAACGACCAGAATGGGCCAGAAGACACGGCAAGCTAATTTTGCTCCATGACAATGCACTTGCACATAAAGCAAAACCGGTTCAGGATACAATGAAAACACTTGGCTGGGAGCAGATACCCCACCCGCCGTATTCACCAGACGTGCTCCTTTCGACTACCGTTCGTTTTAATCGATGGGACACGCATTGGCTGAGCAGCACTTTGATTCCTACGAGGAGGTCGAAAATTGGGTGTCTGAATGGTTTGCTTTAAAAGACGAACAATTTTATTGGCGTGGTATTCACAAATTGCCAGAAAGGTGGCCGAAATGTATAGAAAACAATGGCCAATGCTTTGAATAAAATGTTTTGACTTTCCCATTACTAATTAGTGTCTTATTTTCAAAAAAACGCTCATTTCTCACCGGTAAATAGACTGACAAATAGATTTGATTTCTACTTGAGGGGGAAGTATAGTGATCGGAAAGTGAATTGGAGAAATACGAGAGTTGCCTTTTATATTTCGGAATTTGAGAACAAAAGCAAATACTAATCATCGAAAATAGCTTTATTGTTTTTCAAAATATTCCCCATTAAGATCTATGTACTTTTGCATGCGTTTTAACCAATTGACGAAGCACTTTTGCCACTCTGATTGAGGTATCTCCAAATCATGCACTCTGAACGCATCAACCGCTTCTTCAGGTGTCGAAAAACGTTGACTTCTCATTTTAGTTTTTACGTAGGGAAATAAAAGAAAGTCATTCGGTGCCAAGTCAGGACTATGCGGTGGATGACTCAGCAAATCGATGTTTTCAGTGCTCAAAAATGCTGTTGCTTGTGTCGGAGCTCGCATTATCCTGGTGAAGTGTGATCCGTCTTCGGCGATTGGTATTCCTAATTCCTTGGTCACATGACAATCGTGCAATGTGAGTTGGCGCACAGCATCAATGGTTTCCGGAACAACAACTGATTTTGGACCACCTTCACGAAATTCGTCTTGGAGTGAGCTACGACATCGGTTGAATTCACCATAAGATCGAACACTGGTCCTTGATGGAGTTTCAAAAATTGAATTAACTTCATCGATGCACTGTTGTTGAGATAATTCACGTCGAAAGTTGTTAAAAATAATCGCACAAAAATTTTCACGATTTAATTTCATTTTTTGGGCGAGGTGAATCTTTTAAGTTACTGTAAACAACACAAATAGCGCTCGAATGTCAAAACGTTCTGAGTACAAATAACCTCAAAAGTGACGATTTAGATGGCAGTTGCCAGATTGCAACATTAGGGTTACCCAATCTCGACAAATAAAAGGCAACATTCGTATATTCGTGAGCTTATTCCATTTTTTCGGAGGGATAGAGTGTAAAACTAAATCACTGCATATTTTTAAAAATAACTCTGTCGAAATATTTGGATGAGTCTGTTTTCTTTGGAATTTTATGCAGAGCTTTTCACAGGGTGGAGTAAATTAGGTTTGAAAAAAGTTCACAGTTCACAGTTCTGAGCAGAGGATTGCGTTTAGCCAGCATTAGACCGGACTGAATGAACATATCCTGAGGTTGAAAATTTGGATCATTGAAGAACCAGAGATAGTTTTCTGCTACTCCTTTTGCTATATAAATTAGTGCGTAGGTGATAAGCGTCTCTATTATGAAAATAAACCCAAGCATGGAAGTCATCATTTGTAGTGATTTTGAACGCAACGGCCTAAACTCTACCCATATGGAGACTGTATCTTCAATTTCCAACGCATGTCCCCTTTCCAAAATATAGCCAAAGTATGTTTTTTTCCAGCTCAAGTAGCGGCTTATAAATTTGAAAGAGACATCTTATCTTTAATTTTTTTCTTAAAGACAATTATATTAAATTGGCGGCACCCTACCCCATCTTGTCAAGTTGCCAACCTACTTAGATCGGATCTCATCGACATATCATGCAAATTTGTTGAGCATCGACGTACATATGACACGCAGCTGTAACCCACTCTAGCTCAAAAAACAAATATCTTCCATCTGAAGGCCCTCTTTGACTCTCCTGTTTTCAACGTCACATATGCCTATTCCAAAATTGTATTTAAATGTAAAAACAAAATCCCTACCTTCTACCTTTTATTTCCATTTAATAATTGAACTTACTTGCAAAATTACCATACCTCTTGGTTCTCAAATTCATTTTCTCGCATTCCCTTTTCGTGCTCTCCAATTACGTGAACAGCAGTCTTGTCTATGTGATGAGAACACTCCAAGTGAATCTCCGTGCAAGTACTTTACAATGTAACAAAGCGCTCAATTTGTGAGCGTAATTCTTTTGAAAACTGATTTCAACTTAAAAATATTCGCATTTGCTTTAAGAAGCACGCACTCGGTCAAGTGAATGCGCAATTATTGATAAGTTTCACACTCCATTCAGTCTAATAGACAGACATCCGTCAAAATGGCTGCAAAGAGCCTCTCCTCAGGAGAGGAATATTTCGCTTTTGTTGAGATCCTGGCACGGCTGAACGCCGTAATTTATTGATTCAACACTGCGCACAGGAAATGAAGCTTTGTCTGTCCGATGTGCAAAAGGAAACAAGAAATGTCGCATTTGGATTGAAAATTGGCAGAGAGATGCTCCATGGGCGACATTATTTTTCCATTTCTCAGAAAAATGGTTCAATTTGGAATCCACTGAATTAGCCAAAGTGAAGGACAAAGAAACGACAGACATACGTACATTGTGTGTATGTCGTGCCATACGTCTGCTTATTAGGATTTTTTTCTGAAGGACGTAGAGCAGGAATTTTGATTTTGTCTTGTACCCATGCAGAAGGAAGTATTGCCAGGGCCTACCACCAGCGTCTGTCTGTCTACAGTTTTATACAGATCCTAAAGAAGGATTTTGAAAAATGCTGTCACAAATAATAATTGCTTCTGAATATGCAACTGAAGATGGTTGAAGCCGTGGGGGATTGTACGCGAACAAAGGTTCAGAATTTTTTCATTTTACGGTTGTTAGTGACACTTGGAAGCTTCAGAAGTGAGAGAGTGTTTCTTGTTTCTTTGAATTTTTTATAACATCCCCGAGGAAGAGAAAAAAAAAAGATGTTGTCTTCTGGTCATTCGTTGACACCCAAACTAAGTATTATTTTCTGACTGTGAAGCTCTAATCTAGATTTTCTTGAAAACATTGAAGTTTAAAGATTTGATTTTCATTTTGGAACGTAACCATCTTTGTGCAAAAAGTATAATACTTCAGTTGGCACTCATGTCTATGACTCATACCAGTCATGCTCGTTTAAAGACAACTGAATTTATATTTTATCGGGACTCCGGTGCGGATGCACATTTTTTTAATTTCAGATTTTGACAGAAATCCCAGACGATGTGAGTGAATTTATGAAGAATGAACGCCAACGAAGTCGGTGCTGAAGCCATGGTCCGTTTGCTATGTTAGTGGCTACAAGGATCAGAAACTGAGTGTAGGCGGGGGAGGATTGAGGTTCGAGTGATGGGCGATCGAAAAAAACAACTCTCACACAGTTCCTTATCTTTATTACTCGGTCGATAAACGGAAAAGAAGGCAAAGACATATTTTGTCTCCTATTTATAATGAAGCTGTATTCGCGGTCGATAACCTGATCAGATGGATTGAGCAAAGCTTTTGCAAGTACATGTAAACCGTTTACTTGCTGTTCGAAAACAAATCTAGAATAGGGTGATTAGTTCTATTTATTTATTATTTTTTCTGCTACATGAGGGAACTCAACTCGTAGTGACAGTTTACACAGGGGAGAGATTTTAGTGCCACGAAAGGCCTGGAGCACCTGTATCTTCGATCTTAACCTAGGGCAAGGCTATATAACCCTAAGTGTCGTCTTGAAAGTCCAGTTTAGTAGATTTTGATGATTGGGTTGAGACTGTTCTGTTCCGCTGACCCAGACCTGGCGTTCTTGGGGACTTTCTCGTCGCGCAGGTTGTACTTGCATTGCAACCATGTGGTGCAACTGATTATGAGTGACAGACGTGTTAGACAGGAGTAACTACGTTTAAGTGAATCGACTGTGTTAGGATAAATAATTTGAACTCAGCTTGGAACTTGTGTAACCTGCATTATCTACGACTCTTAGAAGACAAGAACCTGTACGAGGGTTGCCTTTTATATTTCGGGATTAGAGAAGAAAAACAAATATTAATCATCGAAAATAGCTTTATTTTTTTTTTCAAAATATTCCCCATTAAGATCTGTACACTTTTGCATGCGTTTGAACCAATTGTAGAATCACTGACTGAGATGTCTCAAAAACATGCATTCTGAACGCATCAACCACTTCTTCAGGTGTCGAAAAAAGTTGACCTCTCATTTGTTTTTGTACGTACGAAGTCATTCGGTGGCAAGTCAGGACTATACGGCGGATGACTCATCAAATCGATGTTTTGAGTGCTCAAAAATGCAGTTGTTTGAGCAGATGTGTGAGAGCTCGCATTGTCGTGATGAAGAGTGATCCGATTGTTTCTCCTGATTTCTTATAAGGCAACTGGCAAATAATTGCTTGTGTACTACTCAGAATTGACTGTTTTGCCCTGTTCTAGTGGAACGGTTGCGACATGTCCATTGTTTCCGAAAAACAGGTGACCATTTGCTTAGAAGTGCTTCGTTCACGACCAACTTTTGTTGGATTTGGTTCAATTTGAAACACCCATACAGTCGACTGCTGTCTACTTTCGGGCTCATATGGAAAAATTCACTATTTATCACCTGTCATGATGTCATAGACGTGTTTCGAAGCACCGCGATCGTATTTTTGAAGCATTTCTTTCGACCAATCGACACGAGCCTTTTTTGAGCGATTGCGAACAAACTTTTTTGACGGTCAAATGTTCGTGCAATTTTGAATGTATGCTGGTTCTACTCATGCCTAAGGATGTTTCAATCTCACGATATCACACACACACGTATCACACGTATCACGTCACATGACGATCTTCCAATATCAGTTGGTGCACAGCAGCATTGGTTTCGGGAACAACAACTGATATTGGACGACCTACATGAAATTCGTCTTGGAGTGAACTACGATCTCGGTTGAATACAGTGAAGAAACTTTAGCAAATTCGGGGGCTGGATACAGTCGAACCCGCATATAGTCACATCGCTTATTAGCACAAATCGGTTTAAAGCATAATTCTGTGCAGGCAATTGCTTTTTTCAGACAGATGATAGAACGGATAATATCACAACCAATTCTTTGGTTACTGACGAGATGTGAAACTATCCTGGTTTGACTGTAAATGGAAAATTCCCGAAATTAAACACAATTCGTGATAATTTTTAAAAATAAACTTCTAACACAACTGTCTTTTCAAAATACTTTGAGGTAATGTCCTGCTCCGTACAAAGTTACACTTTTCATAGCAGATCGTTTTCGAAACGATGAACGAAACCCTCTATGTGCGAGTGATACTCGCAAGTGCTCAGTTCTATTTTTACTTCTTATGTCGCTCAAATTTTCAAATGTAAGCAATTTACCCAATCCAGTCTCACAAATAAACCCAAAAGCATGCCAACTGAAGTCATTAAGCTGCAGCGAGGTCTGTCAACTCAGCTGAGATCACTCCGATTGAATAGCTACTCCCGGTTAAGCAGTTCAGATCAAAAACTGTGTCTCAACCAGACACAAGTACTCGTACACAACACAAATAAATCATTGTCTAGTTAACCCATTTGGAGTTGTCGCTGCCTGAAAACACCTGTCATGTGCAACTGTTTGTGAACATTTTATGTTTTCAGTTTTCAGTCACATTTCCATTTTAATTGCCATCATCAAATCACAGAAAATCCAAGAGGAAGCCCACAAATCCCCAAGCCACGGGACGCGCTGCTTACGATTGTACAATCGGTGCAAGAGTGACAAGACGGAGAGGGGGTGAATTCATCTCAATCAGTGCTGTAGCCAGCGAAATTATCAGATCAATTACCAAGTTGAACAATCGATCGGATTTCACAACTCTATCGCGCTGGCTAATGCAGTTGTTTTTGTTGTGAGGCAATTCAGCTCAATGAGCGGCAGCGTCGCGCCGCTACACTCCGTTCCAGGAACCTTGTGCAGATGTACTCTCCGGGACATACATGCTAATTTATTTTCATTTCTCCCCGGCGGCGGAATGAACCAATAAATTAACTTGACTTATGTCCCATGACCACGGCTTTCCGCCTCCCCTGTGGTGGATGAGCGAAGCTAAGCTGGCAAATCCCTCCAGCATGTCGATTCCTTGAACTGTCATCAACATCGCTAACATCGCTCGCAAATCTTTCACCGCTCGCGAGCTGTGCTACTGACTGAGAGAGCGAGCAAGACAGAACGGAGGAGGACATAGAATACCTGTGGGGCTATGTGCGCTCTTGCAGTGGTCGCTCCTTGGCCATGACCATGGCCGCAGCCACAGTTCCGCTTTTAATTGAATGCAAACGTAAATTGCTTGATATTGCATTAGTTGCTCGGATATGTTATGTTGAGGCTGCTGTGCTACCCGTCCTCCCGCCCCGCTTCAGTGTGCCTAGGCCGGCGCTCTCTCGCCGCGGCCTACACACTGTGACTGACTGGGGAAAACGAGACTAGCTCTCAACGAAAATTAGGAATGCGAAATGTATGTTCGCCTGATGACGGCAGCGAAGAGGATACGAGATCTCACTTGGCTTGTGTACAGATGGAATCGCGAGATTCTCTAATTTCCGAAAACCCCAATAGGCAAGCCACACAGTGCGGCTCCTCATACTAATTTGGGGTCCTATCCCGGCAAATCTTGCCACATCGCGGTGGGATGACGGGGACTGGGAGCACAACTACGAGACAGTTGTTTGTCATTTCTCAAATTTCTGGAATTGCTTTGCGTCTCGTCCTCGGCGAGCGGTTAAGTGGCTTGTTTCCATACGCCCAGGTGAGATGCAGATGCCGTGTATGCATGTGTGTTGAGGATGAAAATGAGATACCCTTGTATCTGTTACGACTGCGACTACTCTCTGAGTTGTGACTGCGATGTGGGACTGCGCGACTATGCGGCCGCCACCGCCGCTGTGTTATTTTTTCTTTTTGCGACGTCCGCTCTCTTGGTGATATCTTCATTTAGCGAAACAAAATTGGAGGCAGTAGCGCTGGCGACGGCGCACTGGTCTCCCTTGATTTCAGTGAACCTGGTTTTTATTCGCTAAGGAAATCGTGACTTCATCAACATTCGTTTATTTAGTAGAATGAGGCGAAAGAACAAATGAATTGTTGCAAACGGGCGAAAATTTGTGTTATGCTTTGGGGGAGTCCGATGGTTTTCGTCGGAAGCTTACTTGTCAACCGAACTTTTCACATTCTCGGGAGATTGTGTCAAAGGACTATACAAAAGCCAAATCCGGAGACTTATTCCTTGAAGGATTGCACTTGGAAAGTTGTCCACTTGAGAAGTCTTGTGAATTCTTTGCAATCTACAGAATGTCTTTGGGACATCAAGTGTCTGCTCGTTTCAAATTTCTTTGCAACAAGTACTTCAATCTTTGCGCTTCATTTCGCTAATTTACCTTTGCAAGGATTTGAAGGATTTTTGGAGGATATTCCAAGTGGTGATGCTGGAAAGGAAACTCTGAGGAGTAAATTTTTCAAGTGGTCACAGTCAATTGGGGATTGAGAGGGTTACTGGGCCTTGGCAAAAGTGGTTGTTTGAGGTGGAGAAGAGATCACAACAGTGGCGTTTTGGTCATTTCATTTCCGTCTTGAATCCAATAAATGAGAGCTTCATTCAATGAGCGGTTCCTTTATTGGTTTCCTCAAGTTCATTGAGTGCTCTGACTACTGGCTATCTTAAAGATGATGTTGATGGAATTACACAGAAACTAGTAACTTCTACCTTCATTCGCATACCAAAAGTTTCCCCGTTTTGAGGAGCGAATGATGCCTGGGTGCTGTGGGAATCGGGTAGGCACTGATCGTTGTCAATCTGGTGGTGCCAAGTGTTGTAACTTTTTCGTCGCACCAATTGTGCTTATTTTACGTCTGAATAAATAAGTTTCTAAGTCTAAACTTATAAGTGCGATGTCTTGAGTTTACAAAAAATGACCTGGCCCTCCAGGTTGTTGTTGTACTGTCGGGCTAACTGCCCGCCCACACAAAAAATTAATATAAGACCTTTATCGTCCCAGTCCCGCTATATTGAGCGGAAGCATGGACTTTGTCAAAAGCAGATGAAGCTGCTCTTGGTTTCTTCCAGAGGAAAATTCTCCGTGTTATTTTCGGCCCTTCTGCATAGATGGTGAGTGGAGGAGTAGATATATATATAATAATATATATCTATAATAACTATACGGGCTGTTCAGCAACATCGACTTAGCTAGAAGAGTGAAGATCCTGAGAAGGCTAGATCATGCAAAGCAGATGGAAGCCAGTGCCCCGGAACGAAAGGTCGTCGAATCCACACCCATCGGACTGCGCAGTAAAGAAAGACCGCGTCTCGTGTGGAGCCCGCAAGTGGAGAAGTACCTCAACCAACAATGCGTGCGAAACTGGAGAAAGCTGGCTAAATATCGAGCTGGCTGGAGGCGCATGTCGGTTGAGGCCCAGGTCCACCTCGGACTTTAGAGCCACCTCAATTAAGTAAGTAAGTAAGGAGCAAATACTTATTATTATGACAGAAAAGAAGCAAATACTTATAATTTAAAGAAAGATAGGTTTCTAGCACCTCTTCGTATTATGTTAGGCTCAGCACCCGTCTGAAATGCAGAAGAATGCATTTATTATAATTTTTGTCAGTGTACGTTCCATCGCACGATTACTTGAATTATAATCACATAATAATTGTTGGCTCTACAGTACACTGGGGGCCCAGTTCCTAGCTTGCTCATCCATTACTCGTGTTGTGCGCGCTACTGTTCTCTCACGAGTAGGACGGACCTACAGTTTTTTGCGGACTCCAAACGACGAAATTGAGAAGCTTTCTTAGACAGTTATTACTCTTTGAGTGTAGTCAGCAGCTCGAAAGAGGTAGTGCCGTGAAAAATTCGAGTTGTTCAGCCGGGAATCGATTCTAGACCCTTAGCCATGTGAGCGTCGCACCCTACCCACTACGCCACGGTGATTACTTAAATATTCTAGACATAACATATCGTTTAGTCAATCTGAAAATTAGTAATCTGTGTCCTTGACAACTTCGACAGGTCATAATGGCTTCAATAAACAAGTCTCTGCAGCCAGCACGACATCTTGCCAACTATCTTCAATTTCGCACGCCAAGTGCGTGCAGATCCTTGTGGTCTTGCTTTCGCTATTGAGTTCGCTTTCGTCCCCTATTCCTTTTATCCACACGTCCGAAGTGTAATGCTTTTTGGGCTGGAACATTCCATTCGCTTTTCGCGTTTCACGGCCCAACCATCTGAGCCGTTAAGTCCGTGCAAGCCCGACTGCTTGCACTCCCGGGAAGACCAAGGCCGTCTTCATCTGCTCTTGAAACTGTGAAAGCATCTTCTTCACGGAGCAGGAGATGTGTTGAATGATGTTGGCTTGGTCTTTTGATAGAAGGCTCTTCTGCTCAATCACAATATGGTCCACAAGCGGGCCTCGGTTGGCAAGCGTTTACAAAAGAATCAATGTGACCGACGTCTGTCACTTCCCCCAAACTATAGATGCCTATGGTAACATTTTGCCCGAGAAGTCGATGTTGTGCGTTCTTTTTCGTTGACAGCACATACTTCCTTGGCCGCCTAAGCTTCCACAAACATATAGGGGGCGCCACTAACAAAAAATTAATATTTAATTAATAATTTTTGTTAGTGGCACCCTGTATAGTCCCGTTTCATGATCTGACCAATGTCATCTCGGAAATTTAATGTCGAAACCCGTTTAGCCGAAGGTTATACTTTGTCTACGTTATAACGTTATGACTTATGCTTCCGTGCAAAGTGAAGTTTGGGTCTCAATGTTGTTCCAGTAGGTGTACTTCTGACAGCGGTTATGGACATTTTTCGTTGATCACTGGTGTAAGCTCATGTCCCACCTACGACCATAATACATACTCAGTTGGCCTTCACTGCCATACTCTCCCAATAGTCTAACCCGTCCTCTGTGCTTGGAAACAATAAAAAAACTGCAAAGCAGCTGTTCCCCAAAAGAACCCCTATATTAAAGCGCGATCAGCGACTTCAGACAAAACTTAATCCAAGAAGTACAAATCCACAACAAAATCCCATAACAGATACAACAATGGAATGCAAAGCATTGTCCTCCTTCAGCCGTTTATTTATTTATTTCGTTCTTACTTGTATTTCGTTTCCATCTTCTTGCGGAGGAAAGAAAGCGAAGCTGCCTCTGGTGTCTCTAGGTTATCTCGGAAAATGATGAAGCATCACCGCCGCCCTCGTCCTTCCTCGCCTTCCGCCGCCACCAACGCCGATGACGATGACGATGACGACGTATTTACATACACACATGTATGAATTCAGAATGTGCTGCACTAAACCAAACAAACTGATATTTACGTTGTTAGTTTTGAAGGATGTTGCAGAAGGGGAGTGCATAGGTACGCTCGTTTGTTTTTTATTTTGACTTGTTTTCTTTTTTGCTAATTTTGCTTCCAACCAAATGGGAGAAGACAGCGAGAAGGTAAGGAATGGTGTGCTAATTAAATGAGGAAAGTGTACGAGTGCAGGAGGAACCCGTGACTTCTGGAACAATGCCTTGCTGGGAGACTGCAGAAAACAAAACAAAAGGAGACTGAACAAATAACGCGAAAAGAAGATGTGAGGATTCTGAATCTGATAGTTGATCCGGCTGTGGTGACGGCTTTGTTGATGAAGTGCAGGGCGCTCACTCATAATCATTGCAACTGAATCGGTGAGCTAATTGAATCGTTTTGTGGGAGGTTAAGGAGGCACTGGAGAAGTTCTTCGAAACAAGCATTTCGCAAGAGTTCCCTTAAGGGTCACACTATGGAATTTTCGACAATCACGTCTTTTGGTTGGTGGTGACGTTAGTTAGAGTACAGAATTCAAGTGTGCCCACATTAATGCTGGAGGATTCCTGAGCTATGTAGCTACGGCAGGAAGATATTCGATTAGCCTATGGACGGTTCGCAGTTTTGTTGTAGAATCCCATCTTGTCTCCAATGAATCAAGTCTGCTCTATTTCCAAACAAGCCTAAAGAGCTGGTCCGTTGAATATTTATGATTAACGGAATGATAAGACTGCGACGAATACATTTGATGCTCAGACAAATTTTAATATAAAGGAATGGCAGACATACATACGAATTTATTCATTTAACAAGTATTTCACTCAAAGGAATCCTTCTATCAAAAAAATGTGTCTGACGAGTGGCAATGGATGCTTGTGTAAAAATGAAAAGACTCGAAACTTAAAGCCTATAATTCTTGAAAGAAAAGTTCTTGAAACGTCGCAAATGAGTTGAAAGAAAACGTTCCCGACGAGATGTAAAACATGTAATCATATTGCAACTGTTGTTGAGTTAATGGAGGATTTAGAAAAGTGCAGGATGTATAATTCTATTTTTAAATTTATTTTGTCATGCAGATATGTTCTTTACTCATTCTTTTTAATTCATTCGTTCAAATGAGAGCAGTTCTGATGTAAATGTTTTTTCATTAAAGGCGTTTTAACATTTTTAAATTAAAAAAAAGAATGTATCAATTCATATTTTACTTTATATTGAAGAATCTCGATGACCACCACGGGTATGTTTAGATAAGACGCAAATTGAATTAAATTTCAGCTATTTCCGGTTTAGTATTGGTTCTAAGCGCATTAATTGTTTCTGGCCTTTAGGTAAGGGCAAACTATGGTACTTCTCATACTATCAAAGAAAAATTGTCTTCCAGATATACCGGTATGGAGTTTTTTTTTGAAAAAAAAAAACAGTAATTATTAATGGGAAGGTAACAACTTTTTATTCAAAGTATTGGCCATTGGCCATTCTACACATTTCAACCACCTTTCTGGCAATTTGTGAATACCACGCCAATAAAATTGTTCGTCTTTTAAAGCAAACCATTCAGACACCCAGTTTTCGACCTCCTCGTAGGAATCAAAGTGCTGCTCAGCCAATGCGTGTCCCATCGATCAAAACAAATGGTAGTCGGAAGGAGCCAAGTCTGGTGAATACGGTGGATGGGGTAGCTGCTCCCAGCCAAGTGTTTTGATTGTATCCTGAACCGGCTTTGCTTTATGTGCAGGTGCATTGTCATGGAGCAAAATTACCTTGCCGTGTCTTCTGGCCCATTCTGGTCGTTTCTCGATCAATAATAATAATAATTGTTGGCGCTTCAGTCCACAGGGGAACCAGGGCCTAGCTTGCTCATCAACTACTCGTGTTGTGCGCGCTACTGTTCTCTCACGAGTAGAAGGGACCCACAGTTTTTTACCGACTCCGAACGGCGAGATTTGAGAAGCTTTCTTAGACAGTTATTACTCTTTGAGTGTTGTCAGCAGCTCGAAAGAGGTGGTGCCGTTAAATTCGAAAAATTGGTGTTGAGCTGGGAGTCGAACCTAGACCCTTCGGCGTGAGGACGTCAAACTCTACCCACTCGGCCACAGCGACCATTCGATCAATGCATGGTTCAAATTGATCATTTGTTGTCGGTAGCGACCAGTATTAACGGTTTCACCAGGTTTTAGGAGCTTGTGGTACAGTACATCTTTCTGGCCCCACCGAACACACAGCATTGTCTTCTTGCCGAATCGATCTGGTTTTGCAGTCGATGTTTATGGTTGTCCCAGATTAACCCATGAATTTTTCCGTTTAGTATTCTTAAAATAAATCCATTTTTCATCGTCCAGGTTTGATTCTCGGACTGAACACCTCGAATTTTTCACCGCACCACCTTATCCGAGCTTCTGACAACACCCTACACGAGTAGTTGATAGGGCCCTAGTCCCCATATGTGTTGATTGTCGCACCATCCATGTGTACAAGAATATACTCGTATAATGACATCTCCGATATGTAGTCTACAACAATGACAGATTTTATTTTAGATGTACTAGTGCCTCTTGACCTCAACCAACTTGGAGTGCGCAACTGGAGACAGCTGGCGAAAGATCGTGCTGGCTGCAGAAGAAGGAGTGCCTCTTGAAGTGTGGTGCACTGCAGTTGACCATTCAACTAAAACTCAGGAGTCTGTTCTCCAACTAAAAAAAAAAACAAACGACGAAGAATAAAATGTTCCAATGGCTTAATGTCTTTTATCAAATTGATTTTGCACTGATGAAGACTTAGATCTTTTTGCAAAATTATCCACAATTACGACGCAGAACGTCGCTAAACGTCGCGGGAGTATTGATATGAGTCCTTTGTACGGAAGCGTTTGGGCGTGATATTTTCTTCACTGCGCCCAATTTGTACCCTAACTTCAATTGGAATATTATGTAGCAAAACAAATAAAGTTTTTTTAATACACGGTAATATTTTGAAACGGACTGCAAATAATAATAATGCTCTTACAGTTGCAATGGCCGAACGTGAATTTTGGTAACAAATTCTTATAACTTGCAAACGTTGGTTCAGTGCTTCCTGTTGCACTGCTGATTTGAGGATTAAATAAGATATTCAAAAACTTAAACAAAATTAATTATATTTACCGTGGAAAGAAAGTTTGAACGTCCCTGTTGGAAAACCCTTTGAAAACGGTAATCTGGTGAAATCGTTTTCCCCATTTTCAGCACAACCCGGAAAATCCTTGTTGCGAATATTCAAAATAAAATAAATTGGATTTAAGTTGTGAATTGTTCACAATTTAAAAATATTAAACATTTCTCTGTATAGGAGGCATTTCATGGTGTTGGTTTTTACTTTTTGGTGATCATCGTATTGTCCTTAACTTTGTTTTTTGCTTTTTTTTGGGCCTATTTTTAAAATTTCAAGTATTTCTTCTGTAGGTACGAAATTTGCTTTTTATATTTCGGGATTGGGCAACACTAGTGTTGCAATCTGGCAACTGCAACATATATCGTAAAGTTTGACTTTTTTGAGGTTATACGTACTCATAACTTTTTGACATACGAGCGCTATTTGTGTTGTTTACAGAAACTAAAAGATTCATCTCGCCCAAAAAATGGAATTAAACCCTGAAAATGTTCGTGTGATTATTTCTTAGAACTTTCGACGTGGATTAACTCAATAACAGTGCATCGATGAACTCAATTCAATTTTTGGCGATGAAGCTCCGTCAAGGACCAGTGTTTATCGATCTTATGGTGAATTCAACAGAGGTCGTAGTTCACTCTAATACGAATTTTGTGAAGATCGTCCAATATCAGTTGTTGTACCGGAAACCACTGGTGCTGTGCTCCAACTGATATTGCAAGATCGTCATGTGACCTATCGTGAGATTAAGACAATCTTAGGCATTAGTGGGACCAGCATACATTCGATATTGCATGAACATTTGACCGTAAAAAAATTTGTTCGCGTTGGATCCCACACAATTTGTCAATCGCTCAGAAAAAGGCTCGTGTCGATTGGTCGAAAGAAATGGTCCAAAAAACACGATCGCGGTGCTTCGAAACACGTCTATGGCATCGTGACAGGTTTGCATTTACGCGTATGAGCCCGAAAGTAGACAGCAGTTGACTGTATGGGTGTTTCAAATTGAGCCAAATCCAACAAAATTTGCACGCGCACGAAGCACATCCAAGCAAATGGTTGCCTGTTTTTTCGGAAAAACTGAACATGTCGCAACCGTACTACTGAACAATGCAGAAAAGTCAATTCTGAGTGGTACACAAATATTTGTTTGCCAGCTGTCTTCTAAGAAATCAGGAAAACCAACCGCCGAAGACGGATCACTCTTCACCACGACAATGTGAGCTCTCACACATTGGCTTCAACAACTGCATTTTTGAGTACTCAAAACATCGATTTAATGAGTCATCTACCGTATAGTCCTGACTTGGCATCGAATGACTTCTGTTTATTCCCATACGTAAATAATAAATTGAGATGTCAACGTTTTTCGACACCTGAAGGAGCGGTTGATGCGTTCAGAATGCATGTTTTGGAGATACCTCAATCAGAGAGTCAAAACTACTTCGACAATTGGTTCAAATGCAAAAGTATATAGGTCCTAATGGGAATAATTTTGAAATGAATAACATTATTTTCGATGATTAATATTTGGTTTTGTTCTCCAATCCCGAAATATAAAAGGCAACCCTCGTATTCACTGAATTAAGACATAAAAGACAAATAGAATGCCGACAGTGAAATACATCTGATTATGTAGAACGTATTTGCACTCTTTTCGTTTGATTTTATTTTCGTTTGCAAATTCAGTTGCCAGACAAAACTGGCTTCAGGAAAGGAAATCTTTTAAAGTGACACTACAGAATAGGTTGGACCTCGGTCTCAACCATTAAGTGCCTCCAAGTAGATTGATGTTTTAGAAGAAACCTCCAATTTGAGGAGCAAAGGTGGTTAAAGTCCTTATCTTCTAGCATCACACTAGTCCATGTCATCCTCTTCTGCGACCTGCTCCCTGTATGGAACAGAAGGCATTTTCTTTCGGCGCATTTGTGTTTATCTGCTTTGTATGAACCAACATAATAATAATAATTGTTGGCGCGACAGTCCGCAGGGGGACCAGGGCCTAGCCTGCTCATCAACTACTCGTGTTGTGCGCGCTATGGTTCTCTCACGAGTAGAAGGGACCTACAGTCTTTTGCCGACTCCGAATGGCGAAGTGTGAGAAGCTTTCTTAGATAGTTATTAGCCTTTGAGTGTTGTCAGCAGCTCGAAAGAGGTGGTGCCCTGAAAAATTCGAGGTGTTCAGCCGGGAATCGAACCTGGACCTTTTACTTGTGAGCGTCGCACTATACCCACTACGCCACGGCGGCCACATAGCCAACAAATTCTAGTCGATACCGCTGAATAGTTTTTAGCTCACGCAGTTTAGTACTAAATCATATATCATTTCAAGTCACTCAGCATCTATGCAGGCGAAACTGAAGATGTACCAAAAGCCTTTTCTCGTTTGACAGTCGGTTTTCGCAAAAGCTCATACCTCTGAACTGGAAACCACTTTAGTCCATTGACCTGAATCTTGAAGCGTTGCAAAGACAGAAAATTTTGGGGAGAAGAGCTGGTGGTGCCCAAATGTGCAACGAGTCTGCTAAGAATTGAGGCCTAGACCAAACTGACTTGCTCCAACTAAGAGCGGAATTCCCAAATCTGAATAAATTCCTTTAAAGGCTTTTGACCCCTGAAAGATCCTTGAAAAGAGAGAGGCGTAAAATGTCGAACTGCAGGTTGGGAATATCTTGTCTCCGAAAATTCAGAGTAAATAACTGCTTGCGAACACCAGCTGAATGCAGTTACACGATTAATTCCACGTCTCTGACATTTTCTCAAACCTCCCCTCCGCCAGAGCGAAGCTAAACAATATCGGCAGGGGGAGAAGAAACATTTACTTGAAGCAAACTTGCAATAAGCATCCTGTGAAATATGACTGCTTGCGATGACATGCTCAAGATGCAAACAAACGAAATGATTTTCGGCAAATGCGCAGTCTTCCCGCCTGAGGAGACGGAGAATGTGATTAGTACGGCAGTGTGTGAAAACATTCTCTTTCAACATATCCCCCATATTGACACATGCAACATCTGACATGCAGGGTATTTATAGACG
The DNA here is from genome assembly GCA_955652365.1 of Eristalinus aeneus. Taxonomy (NCBI): domain Eukaryota; kingdom Metazoa; phylum Arthropoda; class Insecta; order Diptera; family Syrphidae; genus Eristalinus; species Eristalinus aeneus. Next base: position 76,794,100 of record OY019134.1, on the reverse strand, counting down.
GGCCCGATGCATACTCCCGGAGATTTCCTAGAAAACAAAAATTGAAAGTCCTTACACCGAGTATCGCAAATATTTGCAACATTCATCAACCGGCCCCTCTGCCAACGGACAATGCTGTGCGCAATCATCAAATACCAACACACAGCAGCGAACCAGCTTCAGACGATGGCTGCGAGTGTCTAGCAATTTTTCGGCCGCCGCCACCACTCCAATCCGATGCGCTTCCCCCACGTCGCCGCCCCGCAAATGATAAATGTACTGAATTACTATGATAAATGCAGTCAATTGCTGAAAGGTATAAATCAATAATAAAATAATGTGGACACGATGCGAGAGGAGTAAGACATAGTGACTGCAGTCTTGTCGGGCTGTCAGCTGAATTACACTTTCAGACAAGAACAGTAGCAGTAGTCCGGGCTGCGAACAACGCAGGAAAACGGTGCCAATGATGGTGGAGGTGCAGCCGCAACAGTAGGAGCTGCAGCAGACAACCGTCATGCGATCGATGAAGAAGATCGAGGATCCGCGCACTGAAATGTCATTTGTACGATCAGCCCGTCCCGGGCACCGTGGTGTAGGTGATGATTAGTTGCACTCTGGGGCCGCCGTGTCAGGTTGGCTCATGTTGCAGGAAGATTGCTGCGACAATAAGACGGCAATTGAGTTCGATTTGCTTGCGTCCGCGTTTCCTGTTTAGCAGGATCGTGGCCGATAGGGGAAGTGTGGTTATAAATTGCTTCTGTCAAGCGGCGTGACCGCCATCATATGCAGAGATAAAGTCCGCCTCCCTGGGAAGTGGAAGTGGAAAACTTCTCACACGGCGCAGCACTACGCGGTCTGCGCTGCGCTGACCTCCGCCGCGCATAGGATGATTCCTCAGCCAATTCCTGTCAGCTGAAATTGCCGGAGAAGATTAGAACAATACCGCGGTGCTTTATTGTTGGCGAAATATCTCTCCGGCCGAGGCATTCCACGGGTCTCCGCGCACCATCTAACATGTGACAGGATAAGTAGTCTGAAGTCCTAGACACGAAATGAATGCCTCGGCCGGGTGAGTAAATTAGTTCAGACCACACAAACCATGCCAAGCTGCTTGGTTAGCAGATATCCGCAGCCACCTTTCGGGGCCAGACACTATGCAGATAACCGGCCGTAACCGGCCGCCGCCGCTGCCGCCGTACGATCGCATATCCTAACTGACTGACATCCATGACGTTCAGATACAAACGTTTTTGCGCTAGGAGACTTTTTAAACGAGCGGGCGCAATTCACATTACTATGCAGTTATGTGCCCAGTCCCGTGCCCGTTCCCGTGCCCGTACCCGCTCCCTCGACTGGCCTCACATCAGCGCGGCGCGTGAGTGCTGCACAAGGAGGCGGCGGCCATCCAAGAAGCGAGTGCGCCGAACCACACATGTGCTCCTCAGCGGCAGTGGTGGAGAAACCCTCATCGCATTCATAAAGAATGGATTTTTATGTGTGCCGGCGCATACGGCGCGGCTGTACAGACGTGCACGGGACGAACAGTTTTTAAAAGTGTTCCCATGTTGCGATAGGGTCTTATCAATTGGCCCAAGAAATGAATGTGGCCCAGAGAGATTACCACGAGTATCAAAAATAAGAGTGCTTCCCTCTCTCGGTTTTTCCTTTTTGTTTATGAGTGCATTCCTCGGGCGCATTTTGCCCGTGGCTCCACGAAAGACTTACGATGACCTATTCAGGTCCTGATTTAAGGGAAGTCATACGTGTATGCACACAATCGACGCGAGCCGTATCAGGCTGCAATGCAAATGAGACGTTTTCGGAGCTCGAACCCGAACTGATTAGATCCCCGGGAACTGGAGTTAGGCCAACGACAGCCGACAGCGAAAGGGGTGTGTTCACTCAGCCGGAACCAGTTCAGAGGCTCCGCGTGGAGGAGAAAATTTTGGCACAAATGGCTTGGTCTTATCTCGATTGAAAACAGGAGAGCCCAAGCCAGGACACTCAAGACAGAGACGCAAAACAGGAAGCCGAGGTGGCTTCTGCCAACAGGTATCCATTACGCAAAGAGCCTAGCACCTTACCACTGCAAATCATGGCATAATTCTAACGAGCGCGAGCAGAAGTGCCACTCATCAGGAGGAATGCAGATTCATCAGGCGACTCCACTTGCGGCCGCATTCCGAAATCCGCTCTATGATTTATTACCCCGGCCACGACCACCTCCTGGAGTGATTATCCCAAGAGAACAAGCAAAAAACGACACCAACCGCTTCATCCAATCTCCTCTTGATTACACTGTCAGTACCAGGGCAAAGCCAAGCCAAAGCCCGGCAGCCATTTCAATAATTCAAGCCTAACCACACACACTTCGCCTGCACTTGCTAAGGTTGTCCAATCAGCTTCTGTCGTTCTTTGTTTTTTTTTTGCGTGCAATCTCCCCATCCGGAGTCGTTGATTTTTTGCTTTTCCTGTCATCCCTGCACGTCGATAGCTCCGCGACTGTGTCTGGCGAGGGGTGCTGTCTTCATTTGATGGCCGATAGATAGCACTAACTAGACCCCGTATGGGAAACGCATCTCAGTTAGCACCCATCTCGGCGATAATTCATCACTTAAATTAATGTAACCGTTGCGTGCCATCTGAGAATCAATACCACAATAGCGCAGCACTCCACTGCCAAGAAGCCACAAGAGGAGCTCTGCCACGTCCAGTGCTGATTGAGATAGCAATCGAACAAATCGTTCGCGCTGCTTATGGGCGCACATCGCCGCATAAAAACCACTTGGCTAATTGGATGATTTAATAGGCGATCGCCTGGATGGCCTGGCCATCCGTGGGGAGCGAAGGCGGGGAATTCCAGGAACTGGGATGTATCGCAAATGCAAAAGCAATCAAAGTCAAACGTGACGCATTCCCGGAGCGGTAGAGGCCCTAACCCACGGCGGTGCACCGATCAGACGTCAGAAGCAATTAATTTCCCCACATGTACACCGAGCGACAATAGTTAATCAAACAGGCATTACTCCGCTTTGTCAGCCACGACCACGATCACTGCCCACATCCTTCACCCTCGCAAGATTTCGATTTCACATCGCCCGCCGACCGCCGACTGACTTTCCGAGATGACTTTCCCTGGAACCGGCTGTCAGTCTAGGGTCTCCGCCGTGTGCCTCGCATTTTAATTCGTCGGACAATATTCTCAGCTTACCTGTTCAAGTGCACAGTCCGACAGCGGCAGTAGTCTCCATTTTAATGAGGCCAGTCAGCGTTTCGCGCCGTAATGTGGGAACGGTGGGGGCGCACGCTCACAATCACTCCTTAATTCGAGGAATAGCAACGAGCGGGCTCAGTCAAAGATGTCCTTCTGCCTGCCCCTCCATCCGCAGCGCTCAAATGAAGTTATTAATGGACAAAATTAACACCGGCCAACCATTAGAGCAGAATGAGCCGGCCTTATGCGGGTGTGTGAATCATTCCTTCGTCATTTGTCACAATGCCGGAATAATAGTTGCCTCGTAATCCTTCGCCCAGTCACCTGAACTCGTGATCTTTCACTCGCCGAGGGTGAGAAGTCGCATGCGGGAGGGTAAATTGGTTAATTAACTATTGTGGCACAAGGTGTGAAGTTATGCAAGTCACCCTGGCGAGGGCTTTGTGGGGGCTCACTGTGTCTACAAAGGCCGACCGTCGTGGACGGGGATTGAGTCATATTTGCGGTTTGTTGGTGTTCCGTGTCGGACTTTTTGGTTCTGAATCATTGGACATTGGACACACAAACACGTCCACACGCGCCCCGTCTGACGGATACTTTGGCTGCACGAATGCCGAAATTTTGAGGTGCTTTCCTACCCGCGCTGAGATAACAATCTCTTGATGAATGGGAGGCAAGAACCGACTTCATTGCGAAGGAATATTTCATTTTCGTATTTTTCTAACCAGAATGTTGGCAAGTCATAAATAATCTGCAGCTTGATCGGACAAGAAGCGGCGCGGCGGTGGAGTAACAATAGCGGGGCAGGTTGTGGGGAGAGCCAACGGTCGCGGTCGGTCTGAGCTGCAGAGGAAGAAACAAAAATTCAACTTGTATCTGCGAAATCTTCATCAGTGGAAGTGATGTAGATGCAAGTGATAAAACAGTTTAAAAGAGAAACGTGATGAAGTATGCTTTGGACTAGATGTCGGATATCTTGTGTATGTGTGTGTTGGTGGGCTGGCTGGCTGGATGTGCAAATGGAAGAGTGTGGGGTCCAAGTTGAAAAACTGGTGGCGCGAAGTTGTATCGGTTTTTTCGGTGGCCTGCGTGCTCGAAAACAGTTTGAGTTGGTGTTTGGCGGAAAAAATAATTTTTGTCGAATTGACAGATTAAGTGGGTAGATGGACATTTTTTGAGAATCATGATGACTAGAAATTTCGGGTCTCTGGTGGGGAACGAAAAGGAAATGAATGGGGAGAGTAATTGGAAGTCGACGCGCACTTTCATTTGGAGTAGAATCTTCGAAAGGACTTTGGGTTCTATAAAGAGTGAGTGAGGAAACCGTTTGAAGCGATTCATGCTGTCAGACAGAAGGCTGTATGCACCAGCTGCATGTTGAAGTCGACATTGGCATAAATTCCTTGACGTCCTCTACTTTCTTCATGTGCATTGCAGCGCTCCCTTTATGTGCATCTGCAGATCGCCCAAATTCCCAAAGGGAATAACCAGCCTGAAGTTGACCAATTGCTTACACAAATTCGATTGAGTTTCTTACTTTTACACACATTTCGGACGAGCTTTTGCAGAGTTGTCTCAATGATTCAGAATCACCGGTTTGGGTCTGGATTATCTGTTCGTTCCATAAAGTCGTACAAAGCATTGTATCCATTAATGCTCCTTGTTCACCTCTATGCACCGTCATCCAATCTTCTATCTAGGCGCAATCGATTTAAAATCATCCAAATTTGTACAGATATGGGATTTTATTTTAAGCAATCACCTACTTATCGCTTTATATCCAAGGGTCTATTTTCCCAAGAGTCGTAGATAACGCAAGACTAAACGCCTTAATTACCCAAGTACCAATTGAGATCATGCTTGAGGGACCTCGCACCTCACCTTGGTTTGAGGCAAGGCCTTCCTTAAACCTTATCCGCTCTCTAAGTCGCAGCGTCCGGAAGAGAATCCTACTCAACACTGAGCCAGGATAGTCCTAACCGCCTTGTCTAGCCCAGAGTGAAGAACAACTAGACAAGTCAGCAAAGTACACTTACATCGACTCCGCCCGCGATGTTGGATGGTAAACCACAGCCACTACGGTACTCCCACAAGAGAGCCAACTGCACGGTCAGGCTGAAACTAAGTTTCAGGGGCTGCTGACCAGGACCGATGGCCTTATATTCCTACACTAACCTATCTATGAGCTGCCGTGTGGGCAGCCATTCTAGCTCTTCGTCTACTGAAAACTTCCCTAGCAAATTCAATGATGGTATCTGTACTCTGTCTAGTCTGGAGAACCAGGTTGACGTCGTAAGTCCCATCAGTGCAAGATATATTCATAGCTCCAGGTCTTTAATGTCATCAAAAAGACGACATTGACACAACACGTGTAACACCCGCCCAAGCAAGCCTCTGAGTCGTTTATGGACTGCTTGAACAAAAATGAGTTCAAGGAACCGTGTCCAGTAAGGAAGTAGCTCAGATGCTCAAATTAAGACCACCAATGGACTTAACGAGTGACACGTCGTGCAGGAAACTGTATGCCACCTTGCTATTTTCACAGGTTTCCAGTCTACCTTCCAATTTTCGTCTGTGACCAAATTTGTACAATACTCTTACAAAAGGACCAACAAACGTTGAACAGCTTTGGAAATCGACATGAACTTTGCTGAGCGGCATAAGTTTTGGGAACCGCCATAAGCTTCGGGAAGCGGAACTGAGAAAGTCAGGTTATTGCATAAATTCTGTGTGGTCTTTCAAGACCTGACGTCTGTAGCCATGAATTCAAAAATTTGGTTACTTCATTTTGAGCCTGATAAAACAGCCAAACCTGCAGTAGTCCATCACGACAAGTTTACATTCCCTTTAGCGACGAAAGTCCCCTTTAATCGTTAGATAAACCTTTTCTCTTTTTTTCTGTGCCATCTTCTGGCCTTCTTTTATCACCAAATCATGTTTGTGACGGATGTGTAAGCGCTCTGCTTGCCGGAGTTTAGAAGTACCCGCCTTCTGGGTTATCGTTTAAGTTTCGTCATCTAAGACAATCTGACGTTGAAAAGCACATGCTCCGTTTGAGCTGTAAACTTTTAAGCGAGTTAATTCATGAACTGAACTGAAGATCTCTAACTGACAAGTGTCGCAAGTAGAGAAGACACTGTCCCCCAGTTGTCTCAAGATTTCTACAACCTCCTACCAGCGCCCAAGTCAGTCTCAATGGTTAAGCAAAAGATTGGCACTTTCGCTTCTCCTTTTCCATTTCCTTGAGAAAAATTACCTCTCGCTCCGCATTCCCACAATCTCCACCGCACCATGTTATTTGCAGTTTAAAAGAATAGCCAACCATGTCACCATTTAACACAAACCACATCGCAGCCTTCTCCAATATCAGCCATAAATTATCAAAAATACACACCACACATACTGAGGCAAGACATCACACACAAGCATACATCCACCCAATGGAACATTAATCTTCACTGACTTTCACTTTCGTGCCCCATCAGATATTGGCCTAAATCACGATCTACTCAAAGGCCAGGCTCTCCACAAACCAGCACTAGTCACTCTGCTACCGCTACCACCGCGCTGCAGACATTAAAATGGTGTCTCAGTGTGACACCTCCTGAAGTGCCTCCGCAATTCAATTGACAGTCCAGATAACGAAACCCTTTCGAAACCCAAGAGGAAGATACATTTCGTGTATCCTGGCATGTGTAATCCACATGTGCCGTCGACTCTGCTCGTTTTCAGATGAATCCCCAGCCAAAACTGAAGCTGCAACCGAAATCGAAATCAAATGTCTAACGAGTTCTCAATAATTCCCAACACCATCGCCATCCTACTCATGTGTACGGTGTATAAGGTGAGCGGCTACAACTCTAAACAACCGTAAAAAGGTAGACAAATAAATCACACCCGAGAAATTCTATTGTCCTTTAGCTCTTCGTTTTTGTCTCCCCCTGGTCACTGTGGTATGGTGTTGTGTTTTGTTCGTGAATCGATGTCGATTGTTAACACAACACTGGGCCCAGAGCCGTCGGTCTTAGCGCTCGCAGCGGTCGCATCGCTTCGTTCGTGTTTGTAGTAAAAAGGTACCGAAAGAAGCAGGAGGCGCGCGCCTTCACACAAAAAACATTGAAACACTTTGCTAAAAGGCATGTTTTACACAATACTCCCTGCATAGGAAAGGTATGCGTCTCTCTGCTGCCCACAGTCGCCACGGCACCGCCACCACCGCCATCACCAGCGGCGGCGGTGGCGGCGTTATCGCCGATGACAATCTCGACCACGAATCTCAAATTGAATACAAAACAGCCACGAGGCGGCGACGGTGGCGAATGCCCATATTTTTCTGAATCAATTCCATAATTTTTCTTGTATTTGTGGACGGGAGGAGGGGACGAGGATTAAATGTGGTTCTCGGCGTATGAAGAAAATTCCTAATTCAAGGGCTGTCCTACTTGGCTCTTCGCTGCGTGGCCTTTAATATGGTTGCTTCCAGGAATCTCCGCATTCCCTTTCCTTCCGATTGAATTTTAATTTTCCATGTTTGCCGTCGGCTCCTGAGGCATGCATTTGCCCCCTCAAATGCGTGAGAATCGGGGTGCTCGAGGGGCTACTCTAGTTGGCCTATAATTTCGGGAGACCGGAAGCACCTAATGGGCATGACTGCTGAGTGCGCACTAGAGTGCGTGGAAATTAATCGATGGTTGTTTCGGAACTGGATCGAAATGTAAGGTTTCCTTTTCCTCCTGAAATTTGCTTCGGAATTGAGATGAAATTGATGTAGGAAATGCTTGAGCGATTTGCAAACGTTGTTTAATGACGTAATTTAAATTTTCGGTAGCTTAACGAAGGTTCCCACTTTAACTTATTCCTCCTGTTTAATAAGGAAACAAAAGGAAGCATGGTTTCCCAACCTACGCAATCTGAGATTTGGAGAGATTCATTGAGGGAAGCAGCAAGGTGGCCATAGGGGGTTCGAGCTGATGTATTATGAGTAACGAGGATTGTTGCTACATTCCTTCACAGCTTAGGAACAAGTCTCTAAAATATTAACTTTTAAAGTGAAGACCGCTGCACCTGGTTGTCGAAAATCTGAGTCAAGTCAAGCTTTGAAAAGAATATGATGCAGTAGGGAGATCTTAAGCTTCAGGAGCCAATTCACTGTGGCACGAAGGTAAGCCAAAGAATTGATTAAAAAGTAAAAAATAAAGTGATTTGTTATTTCTTCCTAATATTGGTTTTCCTGGCACTATAAATACAGAATGCGGGAAGCAGAAAGAAAATTGTAAATTGCACGACGACATGAAGTTATGATATTCCTTGCACAGAAAATGCGTAAGAGTCGGAAAATTGTTTTTCTTTAAGGTATAAAGGTATGAGGTGAGCGTCAAGTTACAAATATCTCGAAAGGGAACATTTGTTGTGAACGAGCCCTTATTTTTTTTGTTTGTTTGCCGTCACATCTGTGAAAAATATTTAGTACACATCAAGTCATTGAACAGACAACATCATATTTTGTCATCGTGTTAAAAATATCGAATTTTGTACCAGAAAGTGATGATTTGCGGAAAGCACAAATTTTGTATTTTCCTTTGAAGAAAAGAGCAGAAAAGAACTGCAGTTGCATCGAATGCCTGTCGAGGCATATGCTGATCATGCTCTATCAGAAGCAACATGCAAAAGTTGGTTTCAACGGTTCAGACATAATGATTTTGATGTGAGAAATGAAGAACGTGGAAGACCACCAAAAAAGTTTGAAGACACCGAATTTCAAACGATATTGGATGTAGATGACACTCTGAGTCAAAAGCGAATGACAGCAATGTTAAATTTTGCACAAAAAACAATTTCTGGCCGTTTAAGAGCTATGGGAAATATCCAAAAGTGTGGAAAATGGGTGCCACATGAATTGAATGAAAGACAGATGGAAAACCGAAAAAACACTTGTGAAATTTTGCTTCAAGGACACGAAAGAAAGTTGGTTTTGCATCGGATTGTTACTGGCGAAGAGAAATGGATTTATTTTAAGAATCCTAAACGGAAAAAATCATGGGTTAATCTGGGACAACCAACAACATCGACTGCAAAACCAGATCGATTCGGCAAGAAGACAATGCTGTGTGTTCGGTGGGGCCAGAAAGATGTACTGTACCACAAGCTCCTAAATCCTGGTGAAACCGTTAATACTGGTCGCTACCGACAACAAATGATCAATTTGAACCATGCATTGATCGAATGGTCGCTGTGGCCGAGTGGGTAGAGTGCGACGCTCACACGCCGAGGGATCTAGGTTCGACTCCCAGCTCAACACCAATTTTTCGAATTTAACGGCACCACCTCTTTCGAGCTGCTGACAACACTCAAAGAGAAATAACTGTCTAAGAAAGCTTCTCAAATCTCGCCGTTCGGAGTCGGCAAAAAACTGTAGGTCCCTTCTTCTCGTGAGAGAACAGTAGCGCGCACAACACGAGTAGTTGATGAGCAAGCTAGGCCCTGGTCCCCCAGTGGACTGTAGCGCCAACAATTATTATTATTATTATTATCAAGCTTTAGAAGCCAATTCACTGTTGCACGAAGTTAAGACAAAGAATTGATTAAAAAGTAAAAAAGAAAGTGATTTGTTATTTCTTCCTAATATTGGTTTTCCTGGCACTATAAATAAAGAATGCGGGAAGCAGGAGGAAGATTGTCAATTGCACGACGACATGAGGGTATGATATTCCTTGAACAGAAAATGCGTAAGAGTCGGAAAATTGTTTTTCTTTAAGATATACCGGTATGAGGTGAGCGTAAAGTTACAAATGTATCGAAAGGGAACATTTGTTGTGAACGAGCTCTTATTTATTTTGTTTGTTTGCTATGACATCTTTGAAAAATATTTAGTATACATCAAGTCATTGAAAAGACAGCATCATATTTTTTCATCATGTTAAAAATATCGAATTTTGTACCAGAAAGTGATGATTTGCGGAAAGCATAAATTTTGTATTTTCATTTCAAGAAAAGAGCAGAAAGGAACTGCAGTCGCATCAAATGCTTGTCGAGGTATATGGTGATCATGCTATATCAGAAGCAATAAGCAAAAAATGGTTTCAACGGTTCAGAAATAATGAATTTAATGTGAGAAATGAAGAACGTGGAAGACCACCAAAAAAGTTTGAAGACACCGAATTTCAAACGATATTGGATGTAGATGACACTCTGAGTCAAAAGCGAATGACAGCAATGTTAAATTTTGCACAAAAAACAATTTCTGGCCGTTTAAGAGCTATGGGAAATATCCAAAAGTGTGGAAAATGGGTGCCACATGAATTGAATGAAAGACAGATAGAAAACCGAAAAACACTTGTGAAATTTTGCTTCAAGGACAAGAAAGAAAGTTGGTTTTGCATCGGATTGTTACTGGCGAAGAGAAATGGATTTATTTTAAGAATCCTAAACGGAAAAAATCATGGGTTAATCTGGGACAACCATCAACATCGACTGCAAAACCAGATCGATTCGGCAAGAAGACAATGCTGTGTGTTTGGTGGGACCAGAAAGGTGTGCTGTACCACAAGCTCCTAAAACCTGGTGAAACCGTTAATACTAGTCGCTACCGACAACAAATGATCAATTTGAACCATGCATTGATCGAATGGTCGCTGTGGCCGAGTGGGTAGAGTGTGACGCTCACACGCCGAAGGGTCTAGGTTCGACTCCCAGCTCAACACCAATTTTTCGAATTTAACGGCACCACCTCTTTCGAGCTGCTGACAACACTCAAAGAGAAATAACTGTCTAAGAAAGCTTCTCAAATCTCGCCGTTCAGAGTCGGCAAAAAACTGTGGGTCTCTTCTACTCGTGAGAGAGTAGCGCGCACAACGCGAGTAGTTGATGAGCAGGCTAAACCCTGGTCCCCCTGTGGACTGTCGCGCCAACAATTATTATTATTATTGATCGAGAAACGACCAGAATGGGCCAGAAAACACGGCAAGATAATTTTGCTCCATGACAATGCACCTGCACACAAAGCAAAACTGGTTCAAGATACAATCAAAACACTTGGCTGGGAGCAGCTACCCCACCCGCCGTATTCACCAGACGTGCTCCTTTCGACTACCGTTCGTTTTCATCGATGGGACACGCATTGGCTGAGCAGCACTTTGATTCCTACGAGGAGGTCGAAAATTGGGTGTCTGAATGGTTTGCTTTAAAAGACGAACAATTTTATTGGCGTGGTATTCACAAATTGCCAGAAAGGTGGCCGAAATGTATAGAAAACAATGGCCAATGCTTTGAATAAAATGTTTTGACTTTCCCATTAATAATTAGTGTTTTATTATCAAAAAAAACTCAATTCATACCGGTACACCTGGTAAATGTTTTAGCACAGTTTTTTGGCGACTCCGAACGGCGATGTTTGAGAAGCTTTTTCTTAGACAGTTTTTGAGTGTTGTCAGCAGCTTGAAAGTGGTGGTGCCGTGAAAATTTTTGTGTGTTTAGCCGGGTATCGAACGGGACGTTGGGCGTGTGAGCCTCGCAGTCTACACACTACGCCACGGCGGCCACAAAAAATATTGCTGAGGCAAAGTCCCGAAACCCAAGATTCCCAAGTGATTACAACCCAGCAATAAAAAGTTCTTGTTCCCTCTTCAACCTCCATGCTGAGGGTCCCTTACGATCTGGAGCAGCTACTAGCATCGAAACATGAAAACATATTAATTGTTAAAATAATTATCAATTGAATTCGGAGAGCTTATCTCTTCGCGAGTTTGTTAAATTGTAGGAATAGATTGAACGTCTACCTCCTGGGTGTTGAAAGGATTCTCATTCCATACGACGCAAGCTTACTTTTTTCTTTCGTGTCGTGAGTACGTTCCGGAGTCCGTTGCTCAAGACGTACAGATAAAAGAGCAAGGCATACGCGAGAGAATAATCTCCTCGAATCTACCTCTCCGGATTGTAAGAACGTTTCAAAGCCGGTTGCAAACAATAAGCGGGCAGGCGAATAAAAGTTATGCGCGGTTAAATCGTGCTTTTAGATATTTGTCGAAACTTTGGTTAATTCTCAGAGTCGTAAGAGTGGTCAGAAGTCCGATGCAAACGATGTTGAGGCAAGTGACCACAAAGTATGCACGCAAATCAAATTTTGAACGGCACGAGGACCTTGTTTACTTTTCCGGGTGGTGTAAGCGATCCGGATTCCGATGCACACTCCGTTCAGAAAAGCCAACAAAGATTAATCGCAAAATTATTTGATCAGAATGATCAAACGAACACGAACAATAAAAGAGCAAGAACAAGAAAAGAGCAATCAACAAGAACAGTAAAAGAGAATCAAACAAAAGGGGCGTAGTCAGCCAAGCAGCCTAGTACAAGGTTATGATAGGCGCAATGCTTATTTGAATCTCATGTGCTATTTTTCAAAGGGCGGTTGAAAACTGTTGTTAAGTGAAATACCAAACGAGAGTGCTTTGTTCAAGTATTTGTTTTTTAATTTTCCTTTAATGAACAAAAATACTAACAATTTCGAAATTTTAAAGCTTAAGACTGAAATGCGTCGGCTCAACGCGTGAACAGCTGTCTCATATAGTTCTGAATAGTTACATGTGAATTATATACAATTTAACGATGTCCTGTCTTAACATCGTGTGTACCGTGATTTGTTCTAGTTCGGTGCCCGCTTTTTATACCTAAAAGCGGGGTGCTTTTACAACTGAGAAAAGCTCTCGCCTCTTAATAGACTGTTACAAAGCCCTTTGTTGATTTTTCTTAAGTGGCCACTTTATCCAATTATATTTTAAAAAGGCTGCCACTTTTTACAAATCATACAGAGAACATGTTTTGAAATAAAGTAAAAAATGTTGCGTTACAAAATACATTTTTCAACTATTTGGTTGCGTGCTCACAGTCGAATTTCAAAAATCCGAGTTTCTAAGATCTTCCGCCTTCAATTGTATGTCGAGGGGAAGAAGTTTTCTCTTCGGTAAGTTCCTGAGACATTTCTTCTTCGAATATCTCAAGAGGACAAGCTTATTCTTCTTACAAAATCTCTAGAGGACTAGCTTATTGTCCCTTTGTTAAGCAGCATCACAGCCGTCATCGAATTCACACTGCCATACGTTACTGAATTTCGAAACAGTTCCCGACCTAGATTTGAGAGCCTCGTTAATAATTCCTAAAGTAAAGCTGAGTTCACTTTCCTGTATCGAAGAAGTTCGCGTTCAGCTATCTGAATAGATTTGAGTTCGAAGAATAAGGTGGAATGGAAGGGATGGTGGAATAAAATGAATCTTTCAATAGGTTCTTTCTAAAAACGACGGATGTCTGAAATAGTTACTTGGAACTGCAAATCGCCAAACGAGTTGGAGTTTCATTCGAACTTCCGTGACCACAAATTTCATTCCATTGGACGGTTGCTTTCTGAAATGATTTCATGTCGACACCTACATATATAGGATTTAGGGTTGTGAATCTTGAGCCGCTACACACATTCTGCATTGTGCGCGTAAAAAGTGTAGGCCGGACTGTTCGACTCCTTCATCAAAAGCGAGATGGAGGTTGTGTCAAAAATCAAATCAAGTGCACAATGTAGCCGCCGGTATAACATACTTTCTCACTGCTTCACAGTAACCAGCATTTTATCTGAAGCACTTTTTGTTAAACTTTCCCTCCTCACCCACCACATATATCAACCCAAGTTGTAGACAGTAGTCAGTGGACGCACTCCCAAAATCCGAACAAAAAATGAAAAAACATCGCAACACTCCTGTTCACCCACACGTAATAAACACTTCGACACTTCATATAATCCCAACAAGTCCCACGGAATTAGTCAACAAATCATCTCGACCCGCCTCATTACGTCGCCCAATAAAACCAAGCCCAGCACAGCCCACCTGCCTGCACCCAAAAACAAAAAAACAGAAAAAAACAACTCCCCAGACAGTGTGATGTTGCGTTCAAACTCTCACCCGCTCATGGGAGCGCGCAGGAAACAATGAAATCAACAGCACAATCCTAGAGTAACCTCCACCGTTCATTAGATTGAATTTAAATACTTGATTGAGTAATCAAGCCGATTGCGCGTCCTTTGTTTGCCCTTCTCCAATTTACGACCTGCTTACACCAGCTCAAGTCAAAGAGGGAATGAGGAGAGAAGAAAAAACTCAATTCCAGCACGGAGAGAGGCAAGGACAAGAACCGGTTGCACAGCACACGGGCCGACCGACGACGACGACAGGTAAGCCCGTCAACATCACC